>CAKJTW010000033.1:6700000-7977083 GCA_917880005.1 Nanger dama
AGGAAGCGGAACGGGGCCCTGGCTTCTGGGCCTCCCACTGTAGACTTCTGCACGTATTGCCTGTAGCGTCATTCATAGAGCAGTCTGCCAAAGATGCAGGGAGCAGAGTGACCTCCAGCCAAGAGGAAGAGCAGCATCTTCTTCCAGTGGCAGAGAAGCTGGAGAGCGAAGCCTCTCTGAACCGCTCGCAAAGGTCTGCCTGGCCTTTCGCGCTCTCGCTGCAGCCCCGGGCATCCTCTTCAGACTGTCAGTGGAACCTTCCAGCTTCCCAAACTTGCTCAACTCAGGGCTGAAATTCAAAGCCTTGCATTTAGAAAGCCAAGAAAGGACTGCCTTGGTGCTTGATGGGCTTAGTGCAACTGCGGTTCAAGGGCATCAGGCTGAGGGGACAGGCGCGTCCCCCAGGGCACACGCTCACCACAGCAAGGAAGCAAGCCTTTCAGCTGAAGAGGGCGTTTCTCTTGCTGTTGTAGAAAGGGTTGAAAATATTTAAATATATCTATTTATTACAGATACATAATAGTATGTATAAAAATATATACAACATAAAAATCATCCTGAATCTCACACCTTGGACATAACCGAGTTAACATTAGACCTAACAGTCTAAGCTCCACAAGGTCAGGGATCTCACATAAGGATGAGCCAGGAGGCAAGATCCCAGCCTGGAAGAGCTCAGCGGGGCTCCTCTCCTTGAGATGTCACTTGCTCAGGTGGTTTTTGTCACTCTATCTTAAATTTCCCCCAGTTCTCCCTGAGTAAGTTTTCCCCATAGAACTGATCACATTTGAACATTATATATATTTATTACAATATATTGTTATATATTATATAAATACATTTATAAATATATGTGATATAAATGTTATAATAAATTATTGAATATTAAATATATATTACTGATTGTTTTTCTCCATGTCATGTTCATTAAGAAATGTAGCACATCATAAGTGATCAGTTTAATTCCATGTTATATATTTTTCCTATTTATTTTGCTTATTATATCTTTATTCTCCCTGAAACGGTGGTTTGTTCTGATTCCCAACTTTAAACAGTGCCTGGCATGGAGCGGGCAATCAGTAAATATTACCAAATTATTGAGAAAAGAGAGATTAAATCAAACATACTGCAATGTACCTTTTTCCTAATAATTATGAACTAGTTTAATTAATTTAATTTTAGTTCATTTAATCATTATAAACCAGTCCAATGAGAGAGGACTTGGTAAATAAATCATGATTCTTCTACAAAACAAAATATGTCAAAATTTTGTATTTTAATATTTCATGGCATGGAAATCATCCTGAATCTCACAACTCGGCAAAAAACAAGTTAACATTAAACCTTAGAGTTTGTTAGATTTTGAAAGTCAGATTATGAGAGAATATGCATAATACGATCCTATTTTCTTTTTTTTTTTTTCTCTCAGTGCTAAATTTTTTTTAATTAAATTTATTTATTTTTTTAATTACAATACTGTATTTGTTTTGCCATACATTGACACGAATCAGCCATAGGTGAACACAATCTCCCAATGCCGAAGCCCCCTCCCACCTCCCACCCCACATCCTCTACCTGAATCATCCTGTGCATCAGCCCCATGCATCCTGCATCCTACACCAAACATAGATTAGCGCTTCGTTCCTTACAGGAAAATACACATGCTTCACTGCCATTCTCCCAAACCATCCCACCCTTTCCCTCTCCCTCAGAGTCCAAAAGTCCACTTTATACCTCTGTGTCTCTTGTTGTCTCACATATAGGGTCATCATTACTGTCTTCTAAATTCCATATATATGTGTCAGTATACTGTATCGGTGTTTTTCTATTTTCAATACATACACAAATCATATTGATGTTGTGTCTGGCATGATGTGTGCTTGGGCCATCCGGATGAAAAAGTGTGCACAGGAAACTGACATATAAGAAGATAATGATGGCACAGCTAGATAAAAACTCTAATGAACACACCTGTGTTTCTTCTGCTTTAGAAAAGGTCTGGCTCCTTGAGAAGATGGCCAGGGAAAAGTGGGAACAGTTATCTCACTAGAGAAAAGGCACTTTATACATCTACAGCAGGTTAATGGCCAAGCTACCAGGGAAAATGTTATTTTATTGGGACACATGATGGCACGATGTTTTACTTACCATTCGAAAGCAAAGCCATACTTCTAACCCATTCACAAGCACAGTGAGATCTTGCAAGGGACCTACAGCTTGTAACTGCCTTGATGTCTTTAGCCCTAATTCTAGATTGGAACAGTGTGGGAATCAGAGAATTGTGAAGAAGTACACTTCTGTTCACTGCTCACCACAGCCCATGGTGCTGCGTCAGCTATGGTCCTGAAATCGCAAGAGGATTCTTCTCCTTGGTTTGTTTCACTGTCCCTAAGACACCAAGGAAAGCAGAGACTTGGAAACTCAATCTGACCCAAACGCCCTGTTTGTCATCAGTCCAATGTGTTATTTGCAAGCTCATCCAGTACCTTCCATTACAGGGTGGGGAGCAGCTAAGAATAGCGGCAGCATTTGACTCTAAGCGGCCTGCCGGGAAGCCCGGAGCTGACAGCGTGACTCATTATGGGATGCAAATTCTTGTGCAAGCGCTGATACAGAGGAGCCTTTCAGCGAGGGAAGGAGAGGGTGCCAGTTGCTCTGGCTACCAAGAACTTCCGCCCTCCTTTTGGTCCTTTAGTGACAAAGAGCAAACTTGGAGATAGGCAAGACTCCAGAACACCACGAAATGGCACGAGGCTAAATTTCTCTCACCTAGCTCAGATAACGAATTTGGATGCTTTCCTTTAAAGTAAAATTTAAACTCTGAAATAAGCTTCAGTCATAAACAACATCATAAGCTAAGACAGCAGAACCAAGGCTTAAACAGGTTGGGGAGTGCTTCCACAGTCTTCATTTCAAGGGATTCCTGTTATTTATTATATTAGCCATTATGTGTAATTTGCATCAGCTAACTATCTCGGATTACCTCAGATGGATCCCACTCTCAAATACTCACTTAAAAATCTGTAAACAAAATGAAAATAATACTAGCAGTGAATATGTATTCAGCTTGGCACTGTGCTAAGCTCTTTACGTTCATTTTCTAATTAAATTGTTAGGATCACTCTGTAAAGTATACTAGACTGTCATGCCTGAATTAAGTTCAGTTACTTGCCCACAGTCACGAAACTAGTCATCATGAGAACATCCTGCAATTTGGCCTTCTTTCTTCCATTTTCATTTCAAGACCACCTGCTGTGGTAAATCAAGAAATTAATATTGAACTTTATAATGAGATTTCACACAAGCATCTGTCTATGGTAAGACTACTAATTCCAACCTTATATTGTATTTACCCAGAATGCAAACTAGGAGAAAAGATGGATTTTTTTTCTCTAAAGCGTGGAAGAAGAGACATCATTAATGCTCACCATTCTCACGTGAGATTTTAAAGGTAGAAAGATGTAAAGATCAAAATAAAAATGATTCAAAATATTCAAAAATGCTACTGCCATGCACATTCTTTTCTCTAATGAAATAGCTGACACCTGACTGTTTTGAACCACAAAGATGGCAATTCTTCACAGTTCAACCCTCAGATGGCACCATGATGCTCCAGGATGTGGGCTCAGGGCCAAGAAGACCTTCAAAACCTGCTCTTCACACGCTCTTGGTCTCTGATTCTGGCACATTATTATCACTCTCAGTCAAAGGCCCTTGTGTCGTGAAATGGGGCTAATGAAAGTTCCCACCTTTGTGAGGATATAATTCGTACAAAGCACTCACAGGAGCAACCATCCAGGTCTCAGCGGTGAAGGATGTGCTAAGATGACCATCACTTAAGTCCTCAAAGAGCCTTTCCTCTAAGAGACAGGAGACAGCAAGCTCTGGTATACTTTCCACTTTTTAAGAATATCAGCCGTATTGCATTAGGGCTGTGCCCTTAACGATTTCAAAGTGTACCTGCTAGTTAAGCCCTTACTTCAAGACTTTCCAACCTATATGACACATGTATGAGCAAAGAAACTTGTTAGATGACTTCAGCTTCAGCCAGTTTCTAACAGTAACCTCAGAGGAGATGCTGAGCCTGAATTACCCACCGAAACCAATCTAATTCCAGACTCACTGCAAATATCTGTGATAATCAGGTAAATAAGTGAATCAAAGTGTCTGAGTGGCTCGGGTACTTTTGAACGATGCCAGCAAGCCCCGAGTCCACATACCTTCCCCTTACAACATCTCAACCTAAGCAGACGAGCACGTGCATACGAGCCCGGGTGCACAACTCTACTTTTCCTGGGAAATGATGGCCAGAATCACCTCAGAACCCAGTGAAGACCCGGCACCCTAATTTACTCTCTCATTCTAGAAGTATATAGTCGGAATTTGTCACCCCATGATCTCATTTTTCTCTCTTGTGCCATCACTTTCTCTAATGAAAAAGACACATGTACCCCAATGTTCATCGCAGCACTGTTTATAATAGCCAGGACATGGAAGCAACCTAGATGCCCATCAGCAGATGAATGGATAAGAAAGCTGTGGTACATATACACGATGGAGTATTACTCAGCCATTAAAAAGAATACATTTGAATCAGTTCTAATGAGGTGGATGAAACTGGAGCCAATTATACAGAGTGAAGTAAGCCAGAAAGAAAAACACCAATACAGTATACTAATGCATATTATGGAATTTAGAAAGATGGTAACGATAACCCTGTATGTGAGACAGCAAAAGAGACACAGATGTATATAACAGTCTTTTGGACTCTGTAGGAGAGGGAGAGGGAGAGGGTGGGATGATTTGGGAGAATGGCATTTAAACATGTATAATATCATATATGAAATGAGTCGCCAGTCCAGATGCAATGCATGATACTGGATGCTTGGGGCTGGTGCACTGGGATGACCCAGAGGGATGGTATGGGGAGGGAGGTGGGAGGGAGATTCAGGATGGGGAACACGTGTATACCTGTGGCAGATACATGTTGATATATGGCAAAACCAATACAATATTGTAAAGTAACTAACCTCCAATTAAATAAATTTATATTTTAAAATAATTAATTTTTAAAAAGAAAAAAATAAATAAATTTTTGCTTATAACTTCTCTCTAAAGAAACAGGAAAAGGAGGACATTCTTGAATGTGTGGTTAGACTTATCATTATAACTCCTTGATTTCTAGCACATTGTGTAAACATGACTGACTATGTTTATCCATTTTATGTAGATAATCATTTACTGTTTCAATTACTTTGTGTAAAATAAAAGTAAATATTTGTGTCTTTTGAAAACAAAAATGCTAATTAATTCTCTAAAATCAATGTTACTAAACATCACCTAAACCTTTTTTTGCCAGAGTTGTAGGAAGAATATAGATATTTTCAGTGGACGGTTGAACAATAACTGAATGAACTTTAAATTTTTTTCTGCCCTAGTACTCACAATTCCGACTCCATGGTTCCTGGACCTTTCACCCCACTTCTGTGACCCTGTAAGGCTATTTATCATCATTGTCCACAGCTGCCC
The DNA here is from genome assembly GCA_917880005.1 of Nanger dama. Lineage (NCBI taxonomy): Eukaryota > Metazoa > Chordata > Mammalia > Artiodactyla > Bovidae > Nanger > Nanger dama. The sequence goes on from CAKJTW010000033.1 coordinate 6,705,530, forward strand.
AGTTTGTCATTCATTACCACCTAGGATGATCATATATTTCTTCCCCAGGACCAAGAGACGGGCAAAGAGTTATACCCATGATCTACACCTGACAAGTTAGCATTAGCACTCATAACTTTCCAGCTTGTGACTATCACCATCCGTCTCTTTCATCATACCCCATGAGCCTACCTAAGAGTGAAGCCAACACAGAGAAGCCAGGACATGGAGACAGAGAAAAGCAGAACAGCAAGGAGATGCAGAAAGTCAGAATACTGAACACGTCTTTTGAACTTCTGGATTCAGCTGCGCCTAAAGTCCATATACTGTGGTCTTCTTAGTTATATCAACTAATAGAGTCCTTTTTTATTAAAAGCAAGTTGACTTGGATTTCTGTGATCAGCAACCAAAAACATATGTAAAACAAATGACAAGGACATGCTGTATAGCACAAGGAACTATATTCAATATCTTGTAATAACCTATAATGGAAAAGAATCTGAAAAGGTAGATAGATAGATAGATAATAGATAGAACTCCTAAAATAACACAACATTGTCAATCAACTGTGCTTCAATTAAAAAAATATATAAACTTGTAAAATGGGTGGCATGATGCCTAGCCATAGTAAATGCTCATTAAATTATATATATATACAATTTAATATAAAGACCACACACTGATCTCAAGCATAAAAAGCACTACACAATGTATCACAAACAAAACACAGATGACTAAATCATCCTTCAGGGCATTGCTCTTCAAGTGTTAATGCTATGTATTAACTCTTAAATTCAAATATTAAGTACGTATAACTTCAAATGTTAATATGGCTATTGTCTTTCCAGTAGTCATTATGAGAGTTGGATCATAAAGAAAGCAGAGTGCCAAAGAATTGATGCTTTGCAATTATGGTGCCAGAAAAGACGTTTTTTCTTTTTTGATTTATTTTTAATTGAAGGATAATTGCTCTATGGTATTGCATTGGCTTCTACCAAATATCAATATGAATCAGCCACAGTTTTACCCATGTCCCCTCCCACTTGAACACCCCACCTACCTCCCTCCCCATCTCAACCCTCCAGGTTGTTATCAAGCCTCAATTTGAGTTCCCCGAGTCACACAGCAAATTCCCATTGGCTATTTACTTCACATACGGGAGTGTATCTTTTGACATTACTCTCTCCATACCTCCCATCCTCTTCTCCTCCCATTACTGTGTCGGTAAGTCTGTTCTCCATGTCTGTTTCGCCACTGCTGCTCTGAAGGTAGGTTCATCAGTACCATCTTTCTAGATTCCATATATATGCAGTAGTACACGATAATTGTTTTCTGGAGAAGACTCGTGAGAGTCCCTTGGCTTGCAAGGAGATGAAACCAATTAATCCTAAAGGAAACCAACCCTGAATACTCATTGGAAGGACTGATGCTGAAGCTGAACCTCCAATACTTTGGCCACCTGATGCAAAGAACCAACTCACTGGAAAAGACCCTGATGCTGGGAAAGATTGAGGGCAGGAGGAGAAGGAGGTAAAAGGATGAGATGGTTGGATGGTATCACCTATTCAATGGACATGAACTTGGGCAAACTCCGGGGGATGGTGAGGGACAGGGAACCCTAGTGTGCCACAGTCCATGAGGTCACAAAGAGCTGGCACAACTTGGTGACTGAATGTACACACAGTAATGAGAGAACCCTGGTCTCAGGAGGAGCCTGAGTGAGGTTGTCAGAGAGAAGAGGAGTGGAGAGATGAGCACAGAAGGGATGGAGGTCAAGTCCTCCTGAAGGACTTGGGGAAACCTGGAAAAAGTTGGCTTTCAGCTGGCTTTGCTGAAGGGTTGGATTTCAAAAGCCTGAGTTGGGAATGTGGTCAAGAAACAGCTTCCACAGGTGGTCAGGAACATGAGTACAGAAACTTGAAAATTTGCCATATGTTTGTAAAAAAGTGACTCTGGATCCATGAGCATTCACATGAAAGGTAAGTGTGTCAAAGTCATAGTAGGGAAAGAACACCAGAAGAACTTCCCGTCTTCAATAAGCTTTCAGAATTCTCAAAATCTCAAGTTTAGAGGATAAATACACAGATGCCTGTGAAACGCATCAGAATATTCAGACTGCTCGCCATTGCCTATGGGTACCAACTGGAACAAAACCCATTTTTCCTCTTCAACCCTGGGGATGGTTGCTCTTGCAATGCCCAAATCTGGATGTAGCTCTCTTCCACCTTGCCACTGCTCTCCTTCTTCAATAATGAGCTGAACTTCTTCCAAAGAAGTCCAGTCGGCAGCCTCCACTTTCCCTCCAGCCTCTCACTATACAACCCCTCGGAGGCTGCACAGCTGACTAAAACAGTCAGAGGAATTTAGAGCAGAGCTTCACGTTTCTGTCCTACGTGCGGCTTATTTGTGGGATCTTGAGGAAAAAATATTTAATCTCTGTCGACTTTTGGTTTCCCTCTGTAAAAGGTGGGCAATGGAAACATCCCAGCTCTCGCTGAGAAAGTTAAACATGCTCAGCCCAACAGCTGTGACAGAGTAATCTCTTAACACTTGCTACTTTTTCTTCTTGCGCCTTGTTAATTTTTTTCATTGTTCTCTGGCATCCGTACTCACATTCATTTGGAACATCTTAGCTGAAGTTCAACAGTGATGCCAGGTCACAGGTCAGCAGTTTTCACCTTCTGTCTCCACGGCTGCATCCTTCCCAGACTCCTCCTGACTCTCCCCTCCACCTGCTAACTCCCCACCATCAGAGTTTTCACTTCAACCTTCAAATATAGGGATCCTTTCTCTATAGACGCTGACTCTTCTTCTTGGTTCAAACTATGAATTGTAACATGTACATGTGTAACCAAATCCCTCTGCTGTATACCTGAAACCACACACAACATTGTGAATCAACTACTTGTTGTTGCTCAGCCGCTAAGTCATGTCTGACTCCGTGGACTGCAGCACACCAGGCTTCCCTGTCGCTCACTATCTCCCAGGGTTTGCTCAAACTCATGTCCATTGGGTCGGCGATGCTATCTAACCATCTCATCTTCTGCTGCCCTGTTCTCCTCTTATCCTTTTGCTATTTGTTGGTGGTGGTGTCCAGTTGCCCAGTCCAGCTCCGTGACCCCGTGGATGGCAGCATGCCAGGCCTCCTTGTCCTTCTTCATCTCCCAGAGTTTAACCAAGTTCATGTTCCTGGCATCAGTGATGCCATCCAACCATCTCATCCTCTAACACCCTCTTCTTCCTCTTCCCTAAATCTTTCCCAGCATCAGGGACTTTTCCGTGTGTCATCTGTTCACATCAGGTGACCAAAATACTGGAGCTTCAGCTTCATCATCAGTCCTTCCAGTGAATATTCAGGGTTTATCTCCCTTAAGATTAACTGGCTTTTATCTTTTTGCTGCCCAAGGGGCTCTCAGGAGTCTTCTCCAGCACCACAGTTTGAAGGCGGCAATTCTTCGGTGTTCTGCCTTCTTTATAGTCCAGCTGTCAGGCTACAAAAGACCACTGGGAGGACCATAGCCTTGATTATACATATGGACCTCTGCTGGCAGTCATGTCTCTGCTTTTCAACACACTGTCTAAGTTTGTCATAACTTTCCTGCCAAGAAGCAGTCATCTTCTGATTTCATGGCTTATCTTGATCCTTTTGCTATACTCCAACATAAAATAAATTAAAAAACAAACAAACTATGAATTGTGTGCACTTACTATTCTAGCTCTAATTGTGCATTTCCAACCCCTTGCTGTGATATCTATCTAGTTCAGTTGGCAGAGGCTCAGCCTCAATGCCTGCAATGGAATTTGTCTATATCCACACACCCTGTTCCTCTGCAGCAAACAGCAGGACCATCTTCTTGCCTCCAGGCTCCTATTATCCATCTTCCATCTCCCTCCCTCCTTGGAGCTAATGATCTGTCCAATCCCAGAGATTTTTTTCCTTTCGGTGGTCTGGCCCTTTCTCTTGGTCAGCTCCCCAGCACCTGTGTCAAGCACTCTCCCACCCACGTGTCCTATAACTTTGGCCTGAGATATACAGTTTAAGAGAAAATGCTCTGGAGTCATGCTATCTCAGCCATGAGTAACTGTCACGTGAAAGGCTCTGCACTGAATTACAAATGCTGCAGAGTCAGTTTCATTGCAATGTTTCCAAACATCATAGTAATTTGAGTCGACTGTAGGTCACATAATTTTGTGTTTTCAATCTAACACAAAATACTTCCAAAAACGGTTTGTTACTACTTTTCTCCCAGAGCAAGGGCCAGATCTCCTCAGTTTTTGTTCATTTTTAGTGCTAATAAACAAGGCTACACTCAGCAGCAAGAAATAAAATGACTGAATGACCAGATATGATTTCAAGGGGCAAGAAATGTCTCCCTCACTGGCAACAAAGTATCATTTCCAAAGTTGTTCTCCCATGATCTTAACTGTGTTTGAAGAAATAAGCCAAAGAATGCTAATTTCAACAACTCATAAGAACAAAATAATGGACACAGTTTTAATGTCAAATAAATAATGGGTTATTTAAATTATTTAGGGTACAGCCATATAATACAGCCATGACTATCTGCATGTTTAAAGATATAAAATATATCATCATAAATTAAGAGGAATGATACAGTTTAAAATTTGCATACAGGCTGATTTCATTTTTGTTATATGAAGAATGTATCCCCAAATTAACAAAAGTTGTGTTGGAGAGATGACATCATGCAATTTTTTTCTCTTTGTTCAACTGCTTTCCATGTATTCTACAAGGGAAATGTGTTAAATTACAGGAAAGAGGAAAAAGAGTTTTATTACCATCAGAAATAATAGTAAAAAATAATACTCATGCTTGTTGTTGTTATTTAGTTGCTACATCATATCTGACTCTTTTTGCAACCCCATGAACTGTAGCCAGTCAGGCTCCTCTGTCCATGTGATTCTCCAGGTAAGAATAATAGAGTGGGTTGCCATTTCCTTCTCTAGGGGATCTTTCTAACCCAGGGTTTGAACCCATGGCTCTCGCATCTCCTGCATTGACAGACATTGTTTGCCACTGAGTCACCAGGGAAGCCCAATACCCATGTCTTAAAAATAGCCTTTTATTGATAACATTTAGTGTTAATATAAAATAGGTTACTCAACCCCCAAAAGATGTCCTTTTCATTATAGGGAACTGGAATGCTAAAGTAGGAAGTCAAGAAACACCTGGAGTAACAGGCAAATTTGGCCTTGGAATGCGGAATGAAGCAGGGCAAAGACTAATAGAGTTTTGCCAAGAAAAGGCACTGATCATAGCAAACACCCTCTTCCAACAACACAAGAGAAGACTCTACATATGGACATCACCAGATGGTCAACACTGATCAGACTGATTATATTCTATGCAGCCAAAGATGGAGAAGACCTCTACAGTCAACAAAAACAAGACCGGGGAGCTGACTGTGGCTCAGATCATGAACTCCTTACTACCAAATTCAGACTTAAATTGAAAAAAGTTGGGAAAACCGCTAGACCATTCAGGTATGACCTAAATCAAATCCCTTATGATTATACAGTGGAAGTGAGAAATAGATTTAACAGACTAGATCTGATAGATAGAGTGCCTGATGAACTATGGAATGAGGTTCGTGACACTGTACAGGAGACAGGGATCAAGACCATCCCCATGGAAAAGAAATGCAAAAAGCAAAATGGCTGTCTGGGGAGGCCTTACAAATAGCTGTGGAAAGAAGAGAGGCGAAAAGCAAAGGAGAAAAGGCAAGATATAAGCATCTGAGTGCAGAGTTCCAACGAATAGCAAAAGAGATAAGAAAGCCTTCTTCAGCGATCAGTGCAAAGAAATAGAGGAAAAGAACAGAATGGGAAAGACTAGAGATCTCTTCAAGAAAATTAGAGATACCAAGGGAACATTTCATGCAAAGATGGGCTCAATAAAGGACAGAAATGGTATGGGCCTAACAGAAGCAGAAGATATTAAGAAGAGGTGGCAAGAATACACCGAAGAACTGTATAAAAAAGATCTTCACGACCCAGATAATCATGATGATGTGATCACTAACCTAGAGCCAGACATCTTGGAATGTGAAGTCAAGTGGTCTTTAGAAAGCATTACTACGAACAAAGCTAGTGGAGGTGATGGCATTCCAGTTGAGCTGTTTCAAATCCTGAAAGATGATGCTGTGAAAGTGCTGCACTCAATACGCCAGCAAATTTGGAAAACTCAGCAGTGGCCAAAGGACTGGAAAAGGTCAGTTTTCATTCCAATCCCAAAGAAAGGCAATGCCAAAGGATGCTCAAACTACACACAATTTCATTCATCTCACATGCTAGTAAAGTAATGCTCAAAATTCTCCAAGCCAGGCTTCAGCAATACGTGAACCGTGAACTCCCTGATGTTCAAGCTAGTTTTAAAAAGGCAGAGGAACCAGAGACCAAATTGCCAACATCTGCTGGATCATGGAAAAAGCAAGAGAGTTCCAGAAAAACATCTATTTCTGCTTTATTGACTATGCCAAAGCCTTTGACTGTGTGGATCACAATAAACTGTGGAAAATTCTGAAAGAGATGGGAATACCAGACCACTTAACCTGCCTCTTGAGAAATCTGTATGCAGGTCAGGAAGCAATAGTTAGAACTGGACATGGAACAACAGACTGGTTCCAAATAGGAAAAGGAGCATGTCAAGGCTGTATATTGTCACCCTGCTTATTTAACTTCTATGCAGAGTATATCATGAGAAACGCTGGACTGGAAGAAACACAAGCTGGAATCAAGATGGCTGGGAGAAATATCAATAACCTCAGATATGCAGATGACACCACCTTTATGGCAGAAAGTGAAGAGGAACTAAAAAGCCTCTTGATGAAAGTGAAAGAGGACAGTGAAAAGGTTGGCTTAAAGCTCAGCATTCAGAAAACGAAGATCATGGCATCTGGTCCCATCACTTCATGGGAAATAGATGGGGAAACAGTGGAAACAGTGTCAGACTTTATTTTGGGGGGACTCCGAAATCACTGCAGATGGTGACTGCAGCCAGGAAATTAGAAGATGCTTACTCCTTGGAAGAAAAGTTATGACCAACCTAGATAGTATATTCAAAAGCAGAGACATTACTTTGCCGACTAAGGTCCGTCTAGTCAAGGCTATGGTTTTCCTGTGGTCATGTATGGATGTGAGAGTTGGACTGTGAAGAAAGCTGAGCACCGAATAATTGATGCTTTTGAAGTGTGGTGTTGGAGAAGACACTTGAGAGTCCCTTGGACTGCAAGGAGATCCAACCAGTCCATTCTGAAGGAGATCAACCCTGGGATTTCTTTGGAAGGAATGATGCTAAAGTTGAAAATCCAGTACTTTGGCCACCTCATGTGAAGAGTTGACTCATTGGGAAAGACTTTGATGCTGGGAGGTATTGGGGGCAGAAGGAGAAGGGGACGACCGAGGATGAGATGTCTGGATGGCATCACGAACTCGATAGACATGAGTCTGAGTGAACTCCGAGAGATGGTGATGAACAGGGAGGCCTGGCGTGCTGCGATTCATGGAGTCGCAAAGAGTTGGACATGACTGAGTAACTGAACTGAACTGAACTGAACTGAACATTTGTGGAAAGTATATATTGATAGATTCTTAGAAAGAGAATATATGAATTTCTGAAGATACTAAGAGGAAAGGAAATATAACCACTAGTGACTGCATTAGTCAAAGAGAAAGGAAGATAAAAATACAGCTCTCCCACTTACCTAGAGAGCCTCACCTAGGTAATCTTACCTAGAGAGAGCCTGCCACCAAATACAACTGCCAGTAAAGAAATGCAGAATTAGAGGTCTCTCTCTGCCCAGTGTGCTGTTACTCCCTCAACATCCACGGTAACTCACTTGCATAATAAAATAGGTCATGATGATTCACAGAGAAATCAAATTTATATTTTTGCCACGAGCATGTTCCTTGGTTTTAAGGCTCTCCAAACTTAGCCGTGCACACAAGGCCAGCACAGCTCACAAATTCCAATAAGGGAAAGATAATTCCACAATTTGAAGCCAAGTTTAAGATGGCTATGTTTAAGATAAATATAACATTTGAAATAAAAATCTAGGATCCCTTCATGTCAAACATGGTATATAATTTCATGAACTATTTCTTGTTACATAAGCTCCATATGAAACTTTGTTTCCCATTTTCCTACTGCAGATAGGAAGAAAGTTGATACAGTTGAACTGGGCTGGAGAAGAACTTTTTCAAAAATAATTTTGTTTTGTAATTCTCTTTTGGCGGAGCAACTTGTAAGATCTTAGCTCCCTGACCAGGAATTGAATCCAAGCCTCGGCAGTGAAAATGCAAAGTCCTAACCACTGGGCTGCAAGGGGATTCCCAGGAAGAGCTTTTTCCAAAGAAATTTTTCAAATAGGAATCCTTGGTTCCCTGAATCCTTTCCACTGGTCAGCTCTGACTGTTTCTTTCTACTGTTTGTAGCATTGATCTCACTGATGTAACATCCCACTAAAGTCTGCACAGCGGAAGTCCAAATAAAGTAATAGTTTTCTCATGGTTACCAAAGGGGAGAGGAGGAGAGGGGAAAATTGGGCATTGAAGATTAAGAGATACACACCACCATGTACAAAGTAAACAACAAGATCTATGTATAGCACAGGAAACTATATCCATCATCTAATAATCACCTATAATGGAAAAGAAGCTGAAAAAGCATACAGATATAGCAGTGAGTAGTATAACAGTCACTTCACTCCAGAAACATTGTGACTCAACCACATTTCAATGTGAAAGAAATTACAAAGAGAAATAAAATACCAAAAACAGACAGATTAATTCATGGCTTTAGAGTGAATTTTAAGGTCTTCTTATGGTTTTTGTTTGTTCTTTTCTATTCTGTTCTGTCTGCTCGTTTTGCTCATGCAGCTTGCATCTCAAGGAATTGAATCCTGGCCCTTGGCAGTGAAAGTCGGCAGTCCTAACCACTAGGATGCCAGCAAACTCCCTTTAAGGTCTTCTTTTGGAATCATGTTATATTAGGGGGCAGGGGGGAAGCCTACCACCAATAGAAAAGATTGCTTCCAAACACCCTAAAATTGGCAAAAACAATCGATTGACCCATTAGTTGAATAATAATGAGCATGTGCCTATTGGCTCAAAATGCTTTCTAAACACTGACATTTTCCAAAAGAAAAAGAACTCAAGGTGTGTATCTTAATGCAATCCCTATTGAGCTACCAATGGTATTTTTCACAGAGCTAGAACAAATAATTTCACAATCTGTATGGAAATACAAAAAACCTCAAATAGCCAAAGCAATCTTGAGAAAGAAGAATGGAACTGGAGGAATCAACCTGCCTGACTTTAGGCTCTACTACAAAGCCACAGTCATCAAGACAGTATGGTACTGGCACAAAGACAGAAATATAGATCAAAGGAACAAAATAGACACACCGAGAAAACCAGAACTGAAAGAAACACGTGTACCCCAATGTTCATCGCAGCACTGTTTATAATAGCCAGGACATGGAAGCAACCTAGATGTCCATCAGCAGATGAATGGATAAGAAAGCTGTGGTACATATATACAATGGAATATTACTCAGCCATTAAAAAGAATACACTTGAATCAGTTCTAATGAGGTGGATGAAACTGGAGCCTATTATACAGAGTGAAGTAAGCCAGAAAGAAAAACACCAATACAGTATTCTAATACATATATACGGAATTTAGAAAGATGGTAACAATAACCCTGTATGTGAGACAGCAAAAGAGACACAGATGTATAGAACAGCCTTTTGGACTCTGGGAGAGGGAGAGGGAGAGGGTGGGATGATTTGGGAGAATGGCATTGAAACGTGTATAATATCCTATATGAAATGAATCGCCAGTCCAGGTTTGATGCATGATTCAGGATGCTTGGGGCTGGTGCACTGGGATGACCCAGAGGGATGGTACAGGGAGGGAGGAGGGAGGGGGGTTCAGGATGGGAAACATGTGTATACCTGTGGCGGATTCATGTTGATATATGGCAAAACCAATACAGTATTGTAAAGTAATTAACCTCCAATTAAAATAAATAAATTTATATTAAAAATAAATAAATAAACATTAGTGAGAGATCCTGGGACACAGAATGTCCTGTCTAGCTGGGCCAGAGCAACCTGTGGAATAGACAGAAGTTCCACGTTCCCCCAGGAGCCCTGGTCACACTTGCAGATGACAGCTCAAGGTGAGACAGAGGGTGGCTGCCTGGTCTTCCATTCCCACTCCCTCCTACAGAATCGTGGCAGCTTCTACAACAGATTGTGGCTTCTCATTCTTGAACAAGGTATCAATGATCACGGGTATTGTCACATTTGTCTACTTTAAGGACTAAATACCTAAAATGACCAGACCCTTGACCATGTTTTCTGTGAATCCCTGAATCCGCATTAACAGCAGAGTTATAATGTCAATGTTCTTTTTAAAAGTCCAAGAAATTTGGCTTCTACTCTGCCTGATTCCCTGAGCTCAGACGGTAAAGAATCTGCCTGCAATGCAGGAGACCTGAATTCAATCCCTGGGTCAAGAAGAGCCCCTGGAGAAGGGCATGGCAATCCACTCCAGTATTCTTGCCTGGAGAATTCCATGGACAGAGGAGCCTGGCAGGCTACAGTCTCCGTGGTGTTCCAGAGTCAGACATGACTGAGCGACTAACACTTTCACTCTCACACTTTGCCTGCAAAGGAAGAAAGAGGCACCAACGTCATCTCTTTGGTAATTTTTGTAACTTTAGGTAAAAATTTAACGCAAAGTAGCAAAACACACCACTTCACCTACATGTGAATCTCTTTGGTTCCATGACCAGTATAGCACTCCTGGCCACCTCGCCTCACGTTTTGGGGTTAAGTGAGGCTTGTCTCTTTCCTGCTTGTCTCTGTTCTCATCCATTCCACACTCGTTGTCATGCTAAACTCCCTAGAATGCCTGCCATCTTTAGCATTTGGGTCACCTAAACTATTGGATTGGCAAAAAGTTCATTTGAGTTTTTCTGTACCACGGAAAAGCCAAACAAACTCTGTGGCCAGCCCCATTCTTCCTAAGTATTAGTTGAGACTGGACTTGACCTATTTGCTCCATTTTTCTCTGCAATGTAACTATCCCTTTTCTTTCTACCTAGTAACTAATCATTAGCAGGCATCCTATTCCCTAAGCCTAAAAGAGTCCAGTCCATCTCTGTACTAGATATCTTTCTCTGTCCTAGCTCTGGTGGCTGGGTCTCCTGGTTCAGTTAGCTTTATACAGAAGTGAGTGGAGAATTTACTTAGTACAAAAAAAAGTTATAGGGCTGTATGCCAGCAAACTTGGAAAACTCGGCAGTGGCCACAGAACTGGAAAAGGTTTCCATCCCAATCCCAAAGAAGGGCAAGGCCAAAGAATGCTCAAACTTCCTCACAATTGCACTCATTTCACATGCTAGAAAGGTAACGCTCAAAACCCTGAAAGCTAGCCTCCAACAGTATGTGAAGCATGAACTTCCAGATGTTCAAGATGGATTTGGAAAAGGCAGAGGAACCAGAGATCAAATTGCCAGCATCTACTGTACCATAGAAAAAGCGAAAGAATTCCAGAAAAACATGTACTTCGGCTTCATTGACTACACTAAAGCCTTTGTGTGGATCATAACAAACTGTGGGAAATTCTTAAAGAAATGGGAATACAGACCATCTAACCTGCCTCCTGAGAAATCTGTGTGCAGGTTAAGACACAACAGTTAGAACGGGACATGGAACAACAGACTGGTCCAAAATTGGGAAAGGAGTACGTTAAGGCTGTATATTGTCACCTTGCTTATTTAACTTCTATGCAGAGTACATCATGAGAAACGCTGGGCTGGATGAAGCACAAGCTGGAATCAAGACTGCCGGAGAAATATCAATAACCTCAGATATGCAGATGACAGCACCCTAATGGTAGAAATGGACAAGGAAATGGCAAACCACTCCAGTATTCTTGCCTGGAGAATCCCATGAACAGAGAAGCCTGGCAGGCTACAATCCATGGGGTCACAAAGAGTCAGACACAACTGAGTGACTAACACAACAACACAATGGTAGAAAACGAAGAGAAACTAAAGAGCTTCTTGATGAAGGTGAAAGAACAGAGTGAAAAAAACTGGCTTAAAATTCAACATTCAAAAAATAAAGGTCATGAAATCAGGTTCCATCACGTCATGGCTGATAGATAGGGAAGCAACAGAAACAGTGACAGACAACAGACTTTATTTTCTTGGCTCCAAAATTACTGTGGACATGGCTGCAGCCATGAAATTAAAAGACACTTGCTCCTTGAAAGGAAAGCTATGACAAACCTAGACAGTGTATTAAAAAGCAGAGACATCACTTTTATGACAAAGATCCATTTAGTCAAAGCTATGGTCTTTCCAGTAGTCAAGTATGGATGTAAGAGTTTGACCATAAAGGCTAAGCGCCAAAGAATTCATGCTTTCAAACTGTGGTGCTGGAGAAGACTCTTGAGAGTCCCTTGGACTGCAAAGATACCAAACCAGTCAATCCTAAAGGAAATCAACCCTGAATATTCATTGGAAGGACTGATGCTGAAGCTGAAGGTCCAATACTTTGGCCACCTGATGCAAAGAACTGACTCACTGGAAAAGACCCTGATGCTTGGAAAGATTAAAGGCAGGAAGAGAAGGGGAAGACAGAGGATGAGAGGTTTGGATGGCATCACTGAATCAATGGACAAGAGTTTGAGCAAGCTCTGGGAGATGGTGAAGGACAGGGAGGCCTGACATGCTACAGTCCATGGGGTCGCAAAGAGTCAGACACGACTTAGAAAGTGAACAATAACAACAAGTGGAGCAGCTTTCCTTAGAGAAGGTTGAGTGTTGACAAAAATAAAAACACATGGACTATGGACACCAAGCAGGGAAGGCGGGGTGGAATGGATTGGAAGATTAGAATTGACATATATACACTGCGTGCATGCTAAGTCACTTCAATCACGTCCAACTCTTTGCGATGCTATGGACTGTATCCCACCAGGCTCCTCTGCCCATGGGACTCTCCAGGCAAAAATACTGGAGTAGGTTGCCATGCCCTCCTCCAGGACATCTTCCCTACCTGGGTATCAAACCCCCAACTCTCATGTCTCTTACACCTCCTACATTGACAGACAGGTTCTTTATCACTAGCACCATCTGGGAAGCCCCATATATACACTGCTTTCTATAAAATAAATAAGAATATACTGTATAGAACAGTGAACTCTACTCAATGCTCTGTGATGACCTAAATGGAAAGGAAATATAAAAAAGAGTGTGTGTTGTGTGTGTGTGTGTGTATGTATATATATATACATACACACACACACATATATAATTCACTTTTCTGTACAGCAGAAAGTAACACAACACTGTAAAGCAACTATACTCCAATAATTTTTTAAATTTTTTAAACAAGCTGGAATAAACCTACATGCTGAGATTAAGTGTTATGTAGATGTTGAACCTAGCATGACAGGCTGAGCTGATTCAGCTCATTTTCTCCAAATTGATCTTTTCAATTCATTACATTTTAACTAGCTACCATAGAGACTAGGTTAAAAACTCATTCATTGAAAACAACATTTTTACTTTAAAACAAATACAAACCTATCATGGAGTAAAACTGAAAAATTCACATTTTTAAGATAAAATCAAGACATTTTATAAAAATGTCCAACCAAAGGAGACAAACATTAGGCTACACAAAATATTTGAGGGTCGGTCCTTGTTCCCAGTCCTCTGACTTGAGAGGAACCAGAAAGCAGCAGCTCTGGGTGCAAAGGTTTAGAGGTGAGTAGGAAAAGGCGTGTGGGGGCTCCCCTGGCAGAGACCTCAGAGCACACAGGGAGAAAGCGTCCGAGTCCAGAGACCTTTGCCGGCAGTTTGGACGGAACACGTGTGACCGGCTCTAAGTCCTTCCAGACGACACGTGTCCCCTGTTGCGAGTCCTGCTCCTCCTCTGTCGTGGTCCCTTAGCTACTCGCCAGGCCTGCTAAGGGATGAAGTGATGAGGACAGCTGTGGTGGTTAGTTTCCTGTGCCAGCTAATCTGGGCTAAGGAATGTCCAGGTAACTGGGAAACATTATATCTGGGTGTGTCCCGCCAGGTATTTTTGGAGGAGATTAGCATTTGAATCCCATGACTGAAGAAAGAAGATCTGCCTGCACGACTCTGAATAGGCATCCTCCAATCCTCTGAGAGCCCCAGGAGGACAAAAAGTCAAAGGGTGGGTGAATCGTCTCCCTCTCTTTGTATAGATTTTAACATTTTTTAATTTTTAAAATGTTATACAATTTTGAGGGCACTTTCCAGTTACAGTTATTACAAAACAGTGGCTCTGTCCCCCATGTTGTACAGACATCCTTTGGCCTATCTTACACCCAGGAGTTTCTGCCCCCCACCCCCGTCCCCTACATCCCACTGCCATCCCCACTGCTAAGCTCTACTTTGCTCTCTGTATCTGTGAGTGTGCTTTTTTTTGTTTGTTTTATTCGCTAGTTTGGTATATTTTTAGACTCCACATGTTAGCTATTACCATACAGTATTTCTCTATCTCTGAATTGTCTCTTTTTGAGCCCTGCCCTCCGACCTTGGGGTTCCTAGTTTTCCGGCTTTCAGACTTTGACTGAATTATGCTACTGGCTTTCCTCGTTCTCCAGCTTGCAGACAGTGTATCGTGGCATATGTCAGCCTCCATTACGGTTATCATAAATGCCATAATAAATTTCCTCTCATATATCTAGAGAGATACTTAGAGAGATATCCTATTGGCTCTATTTCTCTGGAGAACTCTGACAAATACAACCATGATGATGGTGATGATTTTGGATAGAGATTCCTACCTTTCCAGATTTCAAAGCATTGTGATATACATTACAAATATATGTATGTGTAGATATAGTCACACACAGACAACTGGGTTGGCCAAAAAGATAGTTCAGGTTTTCCATTATGAAAAATACATCTATATATGTTATATATTAGATGTAACACACATTACCTATATTTATACCTACATATATGGTATATATTATCATGGTATATCTTAGCAGTTGTCATGTCAGATTTACAGAGGAGGAACTTTATACTAACTGTGTGTGTACTAGTCATTCAGCCATGTCCAACTCTTGTGACCCCATGGACTGTAGGCTGCCAGGCTCCTTTGTCCATGGGATTCTCTAGGCAAGAATACTGGAGTGGGTTGCCATGCCCTTCTCCAGGGGATCTTCCCCAACCCAGGGACTGAACCTGGGTCTCCTGCATTGCAGGGAGACTCTTTACCATCTAAGCCACCAAGGAAGCCCTTATCCTAACTAATAAATGAGAAAACGGAAGGAGAAAATTCTAGCAAGTTTCAACAAGAAAGTTGCAATGACAGAAAGTTGTCCCTGGTCAGGTTGCAGTCTTGTGGAGATCTGCTGCTGTTGATTCCCATACTTTGCAACTCCCCCATTCTCTGTTTCTTTACCACGTTTAATTCATATCACAGAATACTTGTTTATGGATATTTTGTATACACTCCTGTGTAAGTTTGCATTTTGTCCCCAACTAAACTGTGACTCTCTGTTGATAATCTCAGTTATTATATTGTTCAATTTTTGCCAACTGTTGTCAGAGACAGTCATGATTTTAAAGAAAAATACTTTGTCTATTTCTGCTTTATTGACTATGTCAAAGCCTTTGACTCTGTGGATCACAATAAACTGTGGAAAATTCTGAGAGAGATGGGAATACCAGACCACCTGATCTGCCTCTTGAGAAATCTGTATGCAGGTCAGGAAGCAACAGTTAGAACTGGACATGGAACAACAGACTGGTTCCAAATAGGAAAAGGAGTACGCCAAGGCTGTATATTGTCACCCTGCTTATTTAACTTATATGCAGAGTACATCATGAGAAACACTGGGCTGCAAGAAGCAAAAGCTGGAATCAAGACTGCCAGGAGAAATATCAATAACCTCAGATATGCAGATGACACCACCTTATGGCAGAGAGTGAAGAGGAACTCAAAAGCATCTTGATGAAAGTGAAAGAGGAGAGTGAAAAAGTTGGCTTAAAGCTCAACATTCAGAAAACGAAGATCGTGGCATCTGGTCCCATCACTTCATGGGGAATAGATGGGGAAACAGTGGAAACAGTGTCAGACTTTATTTTTGGGGGCTTCAAAATCACTGCAGATGGTGACTGCAGCCATGAAATTAAAAGGTGGGGCTCAGAGGGTAAAGCGCCTGCAATGCAGGAGACCTGGGTTCGATTCTTGGGTCAGGAAGATCCCCTGGAGAAGGAAATGACAACCCACTATAGTACCCTTGCCTGGAAAATCCCATGGGTGGAGAAGCCTGGTAGGCTACAGTCCATGGGGTCGCAAAGAGTCAGACACGACTGAGTGACTTCACTTACTCCTTGGAAGAAAAATTATGACCAACCTAGATAGCATGTTGAAAAGCAGAGACATTAGTTTGCCAACTAAGGTCCATCTAGTCAAGGCTATGGTTTTTCCAGTAGTCATGTATGGATGTGAGAGTTAGACTGTGAAGAAAGCTGAGCACCAAGAATTGATGCTTTTGAACTGTGGTGTTGGAGAAGACTCTTGAGAGTCCCTTGGACTGCAAGGAGATCCAACCAGTCCATTCTAAAGGAGATCAGCCCTGGGTGTTCTTTGGAAGGAATGATGCTAAAGCTGAAACTCCAGTACTTTGGCCACCTCATGCAAAGAGTTGTTGACTCATTGGAAAAGACTCTGATGCTGGGAGGGATTGGGGACAGGAGGAAAAGGCGATGACAGAGGATGAGATGGCTGGATGGCATCACGGACTCGATGGGCGTGAGTTCACTCCCAGGAGTGAACTCCGGGAGATGGTGATGGACAGGGAGGCCTAGCGTGCTGTGATTCATGGGGTCAAAGAGTCAGACACGACTGAGCGACTGAACTGAACTGAAAAAAGGAGGAAGACGAGGGAGAAGGAGACAGGAGGGACAGAGAAAGGGCGGCGGAGGAGGGAGGGGTGGGCAGCGAGACGGTGGGGGAGTAGGAGAAAGCTGATAGTGCTCATTCCTCCACCCTCATACACATCCTAACTAGAACACACACACACACACACACACACACACACACACACACACACACACCCCATAGGTAATGGGAGGAATTTGGTCCAAGCGATATTTATGGCATTGAAGGAAGTTGTCAGTTCCTAATTTACAGAAAGGATACGTGGAGGCTAAGCAATGGACAATCAGACTGTTGAGAAAGTGATTTAAATCCCAGGGAACTCTGCTGCTCATCTGACCAGCATGAATTCCTCTCTTCCCAAGAAGAACCATGATATGGTGAAGCTCCTTCCTCCACAAATCAGGCGAACTGGGGAAATCAATCTGATTCTACAGAAAAAGCCTCATTTCTAAGCAAGCGCTTTTTCCCTAGGTGGTGCCACCCTCCCAGTGGAGCTCGGAAACATGTGCGAGTGTTCTTGGTCATCACAGCTTCTCATGCTTTGAGCATTTTGTGTCCCTGGGAATCTAAATAAGCTGCAATGAAAAGAGCAGCATACAGAACCAGAAATTATACCACCCCAATGCCAACAGTGGACCTGTTGGAAAATACTGCTTTCAACAAACCAGTAGTTAATTACTCTGACAATGGAAAAATTCTTGAATAGACACAACCAATGATACACGCATGGCAAGTACACACATGAAAGGATGTTTGACATCCTCAGTTATTAGGGATGCAAGACAAAACCAAGATGAGGTTTCAGTACATACCTATTAGAATGGCTATAATAAAAAATGTTGAAAATCTAGGAGGTAAAATACAGGTAAGATACAGAGCAACTGGAATGCTGACATATTACAGGTGGAAATGCAAAACAGTGCTGCTAGCCTCAGAAAACAGCGTGCCCGTTTCTTATAAAGGTAAAAACACACTTCCATGACCCCAAAGGCCTCTCCTAGTAAGTCACTCTAGACAAACAAAGGCTCATGCCCACACAAAAACCTGTACACTAATGTATGTAATGGCTCTGTTCATAATAGCCCCAAACCAGAAACAACCAAAACGTCCTTCAGCGGGTGAAGGGTTAAACAAACCTTGGCACATCCATGCAATGGAATCTTCCTCCACAATAAAGAAACAAAGTTTTGCTCTACGGAGGTGTGCAACAGCCTGCATGGAACTCTAAGGCACTGTGCTGCTGTGTTTAGTAGCTCAGTCATGTCTGATCCTTTGTGACCCCATGGACTGTAGCCCGCCGCCCGCCAGGCTCCTCTGTCCACAGGGATTCTCCAGGCAAGAATACTAGAGTGGGTTGCCCTGCCCTTCTCCAGTCTAAGGCATTACGCCCTGTGAAAAAAAGCCAGTCTCAAAAGGTTATATACCGTAAGATTCTATTGACATAAATGTTTCAAAAATACATAAAAAGAGACATACTTTTGGAGACTAGATCAGTATTTGCCAGGGGTGAGGAGAAAGGGGAAAGATGTAACTACAAAAGGATCAGTTTGAAATTGCATATTATGTCTCCACAAGAGACTTTTTTAAGATGACTGAACTGTTCTGTACTCTGATCATAGTATATACAAATACCTATACATGTGTTAAAATGTATAGAACTGTACATTTTTTTAAAGTTGATTATGTGGTATGTTACTCTAAAAATAAAATTTTTAATGAGATCAATAATTAGTTACCACATATATTTATTCACTAGCTTTCTACTTTGTAGCAGGGTTCTCAAGTAACAAATAAAAGTGGTTTAGCAAAGGATAAATGTACACATTAGAAAGTAATAGTGCATAAAAGAGAGAGAGAGAAATCACTGGGAGATTTCAGTGGGGAGAAGTCATCTCCAGATGAAATTGGATAAGAAATCACTTCTGAATAAGATGAGGATGGCAAAGGTAGCCTGGATCTTAAAGGACTGGTAGATTTTACATTTCTTTCCTTTTATAGTTAACAGTATTAGTAATACAAAAGTCATACATGCCCGGTAACACATTCCAGCAATACAGAAGTGGAAAACTAATTAGTAAAAGACACACACAGTTACTACTAACCCCACACCCCAGGGTAACCGCTGTTAACTTGGACACAGCTTGGTTTATATCCTCCCATTTTTCTATGCATGCACAAATGTTAAACAGATAAAATTCATTGACCAGACTGCACTAAGTAGAGTTCATGAAACGATTTTATTTTTCTCCAATACCTATAACTGTACTATCAGATTGCTCTGTTCAGTTCAGTTGCTCAGTCGTGTCTGATTCTTTGCGACCCCATAAATCACAGCATGCCAGACCTCCCTGTCCATCACCAACTCCCGGAGTTCACTCAGACTCACATCCATTAAGTGGGTGATGCCATCCAGCCATCTCATCCTCTGTTGTCCCCTTCTCCTCCTGCCCCCAATCCCTCCCAGCATCAGACTCTTTTTCAATGAGTCAACTCTTTGCATGAGGTGCCCAAAGTACTGGAGTTTCAGCTTTAGCATCATTCCTTCCAAAGAAATCCCAGGGCTGATCTCCTTCAGAATAGACTGGTAGGATCTCCTTGCAGTCCAAGGGACTCTCAAGAGTCTTCTCCAACATCACAGTTCTAAAGCATCAATTCTTCGGCACTCAGCCTTCTTCACAGTCCATCTCTCACATCCATAGATGACCACAGGAAAAACCATAGCCTTGACTAGACGGACATTAGTCGGCAAAGTTAATGTCTCTGCTTTTGAATATACTATCTAGGTTGGTCATAACTTTTATTCCAAGGAGTAAGCATTTTTAATTTCCTGGCTGCAATCACCATCTGCAGTGATTTTGGAGCCCAAGAAAATAAAGTCTGACACTGTTTCCACTGTTTCCCCATCTATTTCCCCATCACATCTATGAAGTCATGGGACCAGATGCCATGATCTTCGTTTTCTGAATGTTGAGCTTTAAGTCAACTTTTTCACTCTCCACTTTCACTTTCATCAAGAGGCTTTTGAGTTCCTCTTCAGTTTCTGCCATAAGGATGGTGTCATCTGCATATCTGCATATCTGAGGTTATTGATATTTCTCCAGCAATCTTGATTCCAGCTTGTGTTTCTTCCAGTCCAGCGTTTCTCATAATGTACTCTGCATATAAGTTAAATAAGCAGGGTGACAATATACAGCCTTGATGTACTCCTTTTCCTATTTGGAACCAGTCTGTTGTTCCATGTCCAGTTCTGACTGTTGCTTCCTGACCTGCATACAGATTTCCCAAGAGACAGCTCAGGTGATCTGGTATTCCCATCCTTTAAGAATTTTCCACAGTTTATTGTGATCCACACAGACAAAGGCTTTGGCATAGTCAATAAAGCAGAATAGATGTTTTTCTGGAACTCTCTTGCTTTTTCCATGATCCAGCAGATGTTGGCAATTTGATCTCTGTTTCCTCTGCCTTTTCTAAAACCAGCTTAAACAGCAGGGAGTTCACAGTTCACATATTGCTGAAGCCTGGCTTGGGGAATTTTGAGCATTACTTTACCAGCATGTGAGATGAGTGCAATGGTGCAGTAGTTTGAGCATTCTTTGGCATTGCCTGTCTTTGGAATTGGAATGAAAACTGACCTTTTCAAGTCCTGCGGCCACTGCTGAATACAGCCTTGATGTACTCCTTTTCCTATTTGGAACCAGTCTGTTGTTCCATGTCCAGTTCTAACTGTTGCTTCCTGACCTGCATACAGATTTCTCAAGAGGCAGGTCAGGTGGTCTGGTATTCCCATCTCTTTCAGAATTTTCCACAGTTTATTGTGATCCACACAGTCAAAGGCTTTGGCATAGTCAATAAAGCAGAAAAGCGATCAGTGCAAAGACATAGAGGAAAAGAACAGAATGGGAAAGGCTAGAGATCTCTTCAAGAAAATTAGAGATACCAAGGGAACATTTCATGCAAAGATGGGTTCGATAAAGGACAGAAATGGTACAGACCTAACAGAAGCAGAAGATATTAAGAAGAGGCAGCAAGAATACACAGAACTGTACAAAAAGATCTTCATGACCAAGATAATCATGATGGTGTGATGACTAATCTAGAGCCAGACATCCTGGAGTGTGAAGTCAAGTGGGCCTTAGAAAGCATCACTACGAACAAAGATAGTGGAGGTGATGGCATTCCAGTTGAGCTGTTTCAAATCCTGAAAGATGATGCTGTGAAAGTGCTGCACTCAATATGCTAGCAAATTTGGAAAACTCAGCAGTGGCTACAGGACTGGAAAAGGTCAGTTTTCATTCCAATCCCAAAGAAAGGCAATGCCAAAGAATGCTCAAACTACCGCACAATTGCACTCATCTCACATGCTAGTAAAGTAATGCTCAAAATTCTCCAAGCCAGGTTTCAGCAATACGTGAACCATGAACTTCCTGATGTTCAAGCTGGTTTTACAAAAGGCAGAGGAACCAGAGATCAAATTGCCAACGTCCACTGGATCATGGAAAAAGCAAGAGAGTTCCAGAAAAACATCTATTTCCTCTTTATTGACTATGCCAAAGATTGCTCTGTATCATCCCTTAAAAACAGCTTGAGAGGATTCCAAAGCTTTGTGGTACCTTTCAGCCACTAAAGTTAAGTCTATTTAAAGCAGCAGTTTTGGGGGAAGAATTATTAGCCTAAAATGATCTCAAGCTATACATAGCATACCAAGGATTTGAATAAAATTGCAAAAAAATGAAAGAGAAAAAAAATCTGTCTAGTTTAATATTATCTTACACTTTTGATGTTGAATATGCATGTTTAGCTACATTAATAATTTATGAGTAGACTTCTGATTATTTCATCTATGTCCCTAAAGATTTACATATTCAAATTTGCCGAATGCTCAAGAACATCCTTATCAGAAAAATGGAGAATCAGCTTCCATTCAAGTTCACTTTATGTCAAATATATTTACAAATGGAGGTTTTTGTTTTATTTTTAAATAATAATAATGTCTTAAAAATAATAATAATGTCTTTTTCCTTATTTATCAATATATCACTCATGAGTTATCAGAACAATTAGATCTATCTTCTTTTTTTAATGACATAACTTAGCTAACCAGTCACACATTGACAAGCATTTAGATTGTTTCTGATTTTTGCCATTAGAAAATATTGTCACATGAGAGGTGGATGTACCTGTGCATTAGGTTCCTAAGGCTGCAGGAACGAATCACCACAAACTTGGTGACTTAAAACAAAAGGAATCAGGACTTCCCCGGAGTCCAGTCGTTAGGACTCTGCCTTCCAGTGCAGGGATCTGGGTTCAGTTCTTGGTCATGATATAAAGATCCCACATGCCACATGGTGCAGCCAATTAATAAATAAACAACAACAACAAAAAGATTGTTTAAAAAAAACAAGAATACATTCTCTCACAGTTCTGGAGGCCAGAAGTCCCAAATCAAGAAGTTGGCAGAAGGATGTGGGAGAATCCTTGCCCCTTCTGGCTTCAGGTGACCCAGATGCTCCTTGACTTCTTAGCCACTCACCCCAAGATGCCCCTGCGTGTCTGTCTGCTTCACTTCTCTCTGGACATCTGTTCTTGGATTGAGTCCATCCTAACTTAGAAGGATCTCATCTTTATTGCATCCACAAAGACTCTTTCTTCAAACAAGATCACATTCACAGGTTCCATCTGGTAAAATCTTTTTGGCTGTGTTGGGTCTTCACTGCGGCACTCAGGCTCAGGAGTTGCCAAGCACGGGCTTAGCTACCCCATCGCATCTGGGATCTTAGTTCCCCAACCAGGGATCAAACCCGCACCCACCCCCGCCGCATTGGAAGGAGGATTCTCAACCACTGGACCACCAGGAGAGTCCCCCGTCACATCTTCTGAGAGTCTGTCCACCTCACGGCACCTTGTACCATGTGAACACAGAGTCTGTAAGATCCTGCTGCCTGTGTGTTTAGTCACTAAGTCATTGTCTGACTCTTTTGCGACCCCATGGACTGTAGCCCACAAGGCTCCTCTGTCCATGGGATTTGCCAGGCCAGAACACTGGAGTGGGGTGCTGTTTCCTTCCCAGGGGATCTTCCCGACCCAGGGATCAAACTGCAGTTTCCTGCTGCATCTCCTGCACTGCACGTGGATTCCTTATCGCTGAGCTATGGGGAAAGAGAAGTGCCCCACCTAGATTACAAGGTGTTTATACTCAAATTGTGATAGACATCACACAAACCCTGGATATTCTTGGCCTCTTTCATGTCTGCTAATTTTAAAAAAAGGTTGAAATAGTGCCTTGTTTTCATTTGTAATTCTTTGGCAATTAATGCAAATAAACTTATTTATTCTCATTAAAGATGAACATCCTCATGAGCTTTTTCTATTTCTTCATCTGGTTTATGTTCTTTATTTCTTTGCTGTGATTTTTTGTAAATTTACTCACTGATTTGCAATTGCTCCTGTTTGATAGGATGTGGGTATATGAAAGAGAAAGAAGTGGGCATTTAAAAATCTGGCCTCTCCTTCCTTCTGGAGGTTCTGGGTGTGAAAAACTCAGGTCTGGAATTTGACTGAGGGGCAATGGCTCACAGTGTGGGAGCTCAGGTCAGGACTCTGGCTGCCAGACCTAAGGTGGGTCGGTCAGCTGGTTTGTCTATCTCTTCTGCTGATACCAGATGAAGCAGGGCTTAACCAGTGGTCCATCTCCAGTAAGCAGTATACGCGGTAGCTGAGGACATAGGCTCTGAGCCAGACATGCTTCAGGGAAGGAACATGCTAGCTCCTCGCTGTGCTGCTTTGGACAGTCCACCTTGGACAGTTGAAAAATGAGGAATATACAGAAATAAGATGCTGAGAACCCTTTGCACCTGTTTTTCTGTAGGGAATGCTCTCCCACCCCCCACTTCATCCTCAGGGAGTGTGGGCTCCCTAGAAAGGCTTTCCTGAGCATTTCCGAGCAGCCCACACTCACTCTCTGACCTCCAGCCATCTCCAGTCCTTCTTGCTGTTTTATTTTCTTTTTCCATTTATTGTTACCTACTATTACCTTGTTTATTCATTTGTGGATGGCTACCGTTAGCTCTCTCACCACCCTCCCCTATAACGCAGGCCCCTTGAAGCCTGTGGTCCAACTGGTCGTGTCTACTCTTGTATCCTCAGTACCTAGAGTGATGCCTGACCCACAGGACAGACTTCCAGGGCACTTCAAGTAGTTCAAGTAGATGAATGAATGGCTGGTGAACAGTACGTGTAAGTAGTGTAAGTAGCCTTGCACACAGTAAGTCCTCAAAAATGACACTGAGAGGCAATATCTAAACCTCTGGGATTCTGCTTGTTACCAAACCAGACGGGTCCACTCACCTGTAAACAATAAATCAATCTCCTAACACCACAATGCGGTGAAGGAAAGTGCAGTGTTTATTGCAGGTGTCAGGCAAGGAGTCCAGGGCAGCTAGGGCTCAAAATACCCAAACTCCCCGATGGCTTTCAGCAAAGCATTTTCAAAGGCCAGGTGAGAGAGGGGTGTCCCAGGGTGTGTGATCAGTTTGTGCATAATTCTGACAGTGAGGTAACAGGGAAGGGTCACAAGTGTTCATACTATCAATCCTTAGGGGCTATATGCTCATGATCATCAAGTAGCTAATTTCTTCCACTTGGTGAGGATTTTAGCATCTATGAGGCTTCCTGGGTGGCTCAGACAATAAAGAATCTGCCTGCAGTGCAGGAGACCTGGGTTCCATCCATGGATCAGAAATATCCTCTAGAGAAGAGAATGGCAACCCACTCCAGTATTCTTGCCTGGGAAATCCTATGGACAGAGGAGCCTGGCAGGTTACAGTCCATGGGGTCACAAAGAGTCAGATATGACTGTGCAACTAACACTTTCACAAGGACTTAGCATCTGTAAAACAACTCAGGAAACGTGCATCAGATATATTATCTGGCTACCTCAAAGAAGAGCTACAGCAAAGGATATGGGGTGGAGCCTCATAGGGTCCTGCGTGGCTACATGCTTGTTAAATTAAAGAAACAAGGAGGTCATTATACTGAGTGGCTTCAAACTGTCTTAGTAGCCCCTGTAAGCAAACCAAAGCCTAAGACTGAAACACCTCAAGGTTAAGAAATCAAAACCCGAGGACACCAATCACAAACAGCCAGCCTGACTTTCCCAAATGAGGGGCTGTGCGTGTCGCAGGCCATCAGGCCATCTCCTCCCTCTGCTTCCCCTTCTTTCCACAAAGCTCTTCCCCGGCGCCTGTCAGTGCACAGCTCCCAACAACTCCTGCTTGATGCTACCCAATTCAATGGATTTATGCTCAAGTGAAACTCTTAACATTTTTAGTATGCCTTGCCCTATCTTTTTATATATTTACATGTTTATGTATAGTGAGTCTTTTAGTTTCTCCTTATTTCTAAATTAGGCATGTGTATGTTAGTTGCTCAGCCATGTTCAGCTCTTTATGACCCCATGGACTGTCGCCTGCCAGACTCCTCTACCCTTTGAATTCTCCAGGTAAGAATACTGGGGTGGGTTGCCATTCCCTTCTCCAGAAGATCTCCTGATCCAGGAATCAAACCTGGGTCTCCTGCATTATAGTCAGATTCTTTACTGACTGAGCCACTAGGGTTTGTAAAAGGAAATTTTTTTTTAATTTTTATTTTGTATTGGAGTGCCTTCCCTGGTGGCTCAGATGGTGAAGAATCTGCCTGCAATGCAGGACCCCCAGGTTCTATCCCTGGGTCAGGAAGATCCCCTGGAGAAGGGAATGGATACTCTAGTATTCTTGTTGAAGAACTCCATGGAGAGAGGAGCCTGGAAGGCTATAGTCCATGGGGTCGCAAAGAGGTGGACATGATTGAGTGGCTAACACTTTCACTTTTCATAGTTGATTAACAATGTTGTGATAGTTTCACGTAACAGCAAAGGGACTCACTTGATCTCTTTTTAATTAATTTATTTAACTGGAGGCTAAGTACTTTACAATATTGTGGTGGCTTTTGCCTTACATCAACGTGAATCAGCCACAGGCATGCATGTGTCCCCCAACATACTATATTCAGCACAAAAACGACTTGCTACCAAGCGCCTGGGCTGTCACTGGCATTGCCACCGTCTCATTTTTAAATATTCTAGGGATCCTAAAGGGAAGAACCCTGTAGCCGTGATTTGGTTTGGGTCTAGAAACGGTTACTATTTTAGTGTGGCTGTTCACCAGTTCACCCACAACTCACTATAACACGGAACGCACACTATATGTCTTACATTACTTCTATTGTTTTAACTTCATTTTACAGCTCATTTTATAGGGTGGGGGCTAGGGGAAATGAGTAAAGGTGATCAAAAGGTACAAACTTACAGTTACATGTTCTGAGGATATAATACACAGCATGATGACTATTTTTAAAAAAATAAGACTGAGAAATTTAAGGACAGAATTTAAATAAGGACTCTTCATTTTCTCATCTTTTATGTTTAAATCTTGGAGTAAGCCTGCATTTCACACACGGGGCCACCATCCATCCACTCATTTTAAACCACTGGGGTCACACAGATCAGCACCACACCAAAGAGAATTTTCTCTTCTATAACTTTTTAAAAATTTTGTATTTTACATTGGAGTATAGCTGATTTACAACGTTGTGTTAGTATCAGGTGTACACCAAAGTGATTCAGTGATACATATACATATATCCATTCCTTTTGGAATCTTTTCCCATTTAGGTTCTTACAGAATATTGAGTAGAGTTCCCTGTGCTACACAGTAGGTCCTTGTTGATGACATGCTTTATATATACGAGTGTGTGTGTGTTCATTTCTCTTGTCAGTGAATTTTCTAATTTGTGTTTTCGTCACTGACAGCCACGTCTTCAAACCTGAGAGATGTAACTGTCTACACCGCAGCCCAAGAACTTTCCCTTTTGAAGGAAAAGCAGTCTGGCTTTAAGATCTGTCTTGGGCATGAACACACTTCAGTAACATTCACCTATTTAAAATCCAACCTATTTATTCCTCTTGAGTTATTTTATTTGTGCTTGTTTGTTTTCAAATGGCAACTCCCAGCATGATTTTCAGATGAGAATGATTTAAAGTTCATAAAATGTCATTACATGGTACTACTTTCTCTAACAAATTACCCAGGAAACTAAGATGCAAGTCAAACTTAAACCACTTAAACTTTTTCCATAACATGATCAAAATGATAGAAACACCAGCTTCCAAAGATTTCCTACAATTTTGCTCATCCTCTTTATTAGTGAAATGTTTATTGTTCAAAGATCTAAAGCATGTCTATTTTTAAAAATGCTCTAAATTGGTTTTACAGATTTTTATGGTTATTATGCCTTTTCCATTCCAACTGGAGATAAATTTTCCAGTAGTAATTTCTATGATGGGACTGTGGTCTTTCTGAGATTCTCTCCGAGTAGAGTTGTGATAAAACATTCATCTCAACTTTAATCATGGATTTATTAATGAAAATTCCTCAAAAAGAACATTCTGAACACCCAATATATTACAATTTCTCAGTTACCACTCACACCACATCCAGTTCCATAAGAGAAAAAGAAATCTCAGATTCTTAGGGAACAGAAAGCAAGGCTGCGACAAGGTAAACTGTGACAGTGGTGCCTTCCCTGGTGGTCCAAGACTTCACCTCCCAACACAGACGGTACAGGTTTGATCCCTGGTCAGGGAGCTAAGATTCCACATGACTTGCAGCCAAAAAACCAAAATATAAAAAACAGAAGTAATGTTCTAATAAATTAAAAAAGACTTTAAAAATTGTCCACATCAAAAAATATCTTGTAAAACGTGACATTGCATGTAAAATCCCAAGAGCTGTCTGTGCCTATCTCATGATACACGCTCATGATCTTTTATTGGTTTTTATTCTAATTCCCTAACGTGAAAAGTAAATGGACCTTCTCACATACGTGATAAGAATGACAAAATGGAAAGGATTTTGAAAGTTTGTATGTAACAAAGACTGCTTTGTTTGCTGAGTAAGAAAATAAGGATCCTAAAAAAGCAAGAGAATGAAATCACAGTTCAGGAGTGCTAAAAACAAAGCAAAGTTCACTAACCCTTTCTAAAGACACCTGAAAGCAGAGACCAGAATTCCAGAAAGCGTGACTGTTCGTTGGGACTTCATGGATCAATAATTGATTTTTTTCAAGATTCATCATCATGTTATAAGTAGAAAGAAAGATCTTACAAACAAAAAAAAAAAAAAAGAGGAAAGACATACTCTCCCCATTAAAAAAATAAATTGAATAGACAAATTATTTATGAAGGAGATTACTTTGTTCTTATTTTTCTCACTTACTCTAGAGTGAGTAACACTTGGCATGCTTGTCACAGATAAGCAATAATCCACAAACCATTTTTGGCAGCCAGTCTTCTAGAAAACACCATGAATGAATGAGAAATTTCTGAGATCTGCCTTCTTTATTCAAGGACCTTCAATTCATTCAACCATACATAAGAGAAAACCTCATTATGAAACCAGTAACCTTCACTTAGACTGGAGTCAGATCAGAAAATAAGTACTGATAACTTATCAGAGGGAATTTGCAATAGCCTAGTATGTATTGTGGGCTTCCCAGGTAGTGTTAGTAGTAAAGAACCCACCTGCCAATGCAGGAGACATAAGAAACATGGGCTGATCCCTGGGTCCAGAAGTTCCCTGGAGGAGGGCATGGCAGCCCACTCCAATATTCTTGCCTGGAGAATCCCATGGACAGAGGAGCCTGGTGGGCTACCGTCCATAGGGTCACAAAGAGTTGGACACAACTGAAGCGACTTACCACACACACACACAGTATGTATCATATGGGCACTCAGGCCACCTGTCAGGACCACAGCTGACCCTCAGCAGAATTCTGAGGGGCAGGAGAGTCAGGGGAAGCGTAAACAAGAATTTTCTGAACACCATACACCTTGATCAAGGTGGTATTATCTCCCATTAAATCATAAAAATATCATCAACTGATACTAGTGGTGTTGTCCAGCCAGTCGTGTCCAACTCTGTGGCCCCATGGGCTGCAGCAGGCCAGGCCTCCCTGTCCTTCACCATCTCCTGGAGCTTACTCAAACTCATGTCCATTGAGTCAGTGATGCCATCCAACCATCTCATCCTCTGCTGTCCCCTTCTCCTCCCACCTTCAATCTTTCCCAGCATCAGGGTCTTTTCCAATGAGCCAGCTCTTCACATCAGGTGGCCAAAGTTTTGGAGCTTCAACATCAGTCCTTCCAATGAATATTCAGGGTTGATTTCCCTTAGGATTGACTGGTTGGATTACCTTGCAGTCCAAGAGACTCTCAAGAGTCTTCTCCAACACCACAGTTCAAAAGTATGAATTCTTTGGCACTCAGCCTTCTTTATGGTCCAACTCTCACATAAATACATGACTACTGGAAAAGCCATAGCTTTGACTAGATGGACCTTCGTCAACAAAGTGATGTCTCTGCTTTTTAATACACTGTCAATGTGTGTCATAGTTTTTCTTGCAAGGAGCAAACATCTTTTAATTTCAGGGCTGCAAGTCACCATCTGCAGTAATTCTGGAGCCCAGAAAATAAAGTCTGTCACCATTTCCATTGTTTCCCCAAACCACTTCAGTATTCTTTCCTGAAGAATCCCCATAGACAGATGAGCCTGGCAGACTGCAGTCCATGATCACGAAAGTCGGACACAACTGAAGCGACAGAACAGGCATGCACACATACATATTTATACATATATTCTTTTTCATATTCTTTTCCATTATGGTTTATCACAGGATATTGCTCTACAGTGCTCTACAGTGAGACCTTGCTATCTATCCATCCTAGACATATTAGTTTCTATCTGCTAATCCCTTCCCACCCACCTCCCCTTTGGCAACCACAGGACTGTTGTCTATGTCTGTGAACCTGTTTCTGCTTTGTAGATAGGTTCATTTGCATTGTACTTTAGATTCCACACAGAAGCAACTGCCCAAACTTTTTGCTTACGCCTTGCCTTATGTGTCAACCAAGGACAAGACCAGTTAGAATCACAAATGTTCACTATGCCTTTGTGACTCTCAAAAGGGCAATCCTGAGGAAACGCTGTCCCAGCTTTTCTGAGCTATAACTAACAAATAACACTGTAGAATAGTTAAAGTGTTCAGTGCGAGGACAATACAGGTATACTTTGTGAAACAATCCCCCCACCAACCTGGGTAACACCTCCAGCACCTCCACCTATTCACCTTTCTTCTCTTTGCTAAAAACATTTATGTTTCACTCACAGAAAATTCCAGCTATGACAGCATGTTATCAACTGTAACACCACATTACACATTAGATCCTCAGGCCTTATTTATCTTATAATTGAACATTTGCTCCCTTTCACCAATCTCTCCCTATTTACCCTTCTGCTAGCCCTCGGAAACCACTTTTCTACTCTCTTGAAAGAACGTTTGAAAGTCCAAGTATGACCCTCAGGTTCCCAAGAGGGTGTGTGTGTTTCTCTCCCTTTCCTAATGATCCAACAACAAAGTGTCGACTTCTACTCTGCAGTCACTATCATACTGGAGCTCTCTCTTCCCTCCTCCCTCCTTCCAGGACTGCTGCATGACAGATAAAACAATTTTCGCTGTGTTCAGTCAATATATTTGGGTCTATTTACGACTGAGCGACTTCACTTTCACCTTTCACTTTCATGCACTGGAAAAGGAAATGGCAACCCCCTCCAGTGTTCCTGCCTGGAGAATCCCAGGGACAGGGGAGCCTGGTGGGCTGCCGCCTATGGGGTCGCACAGAGTCGGACACGACTGAAGCGACTTAGCAGCAGCAGCAGCAGCATAGCAGCTACTTAGACTAAACTTCTAATACAAGTTAATTAGCCTAGTAATTTTCCCATTAAAATTTAGCAGCTGGCTGGATACAGGGAAATAGGTGTCCATATTTTGACATGCGTTATTTCTATCAGTAACTTTTGTTATGAGGGCTATCATTACCTTCATTTCACAGACAAGGATTCTGATATTTAAAGAAAAACTTGCCAAGATTGTAAGCTAATACACCTGACAAGGTTAAGCGCCCAAGGCAACACAGTGAACTGTGGGAGCCAGGAAGCATGCCAATGCAACTTCAGGCCAAGGCCCCCACCACCGTATTTATAACCCCTTTACACTAGGCAAAGCCAGCTCAGCTGCTCGGGGAGAGAAGCTGGCATTTTTAAACCAATAAACTATTCTCTTTTTGTCAGTTTTTTAATCTTTGCCCAATATTCCTATATTGCCTTTTTTTTTAACTTTTAAAAATTTAACTCAGGGAAAATTGCTTCCCAATGTTGTGTTGGTTTCTGCCATACAACAACACAAATCAGCCACAATTATACATGTATCATCTCCCTCTGGAGCCTCCCTCCCCTCCCCTCACCCCAGCCCCCTAGGTCATCACAGAGCGCCGGGCTGAGCTTCCTGAGTGATACAGCAACTTCTCACCAGCTGTATGAGAGGTTTGTGGGGGTCTCGTAATATAGCTCATATTTTCTATAGATCTATGCTTTTAAAAGTCCACTTTCAGTGATTAAATATATTTGGGCAAGTGTCACTCGCCCTGGTAAAAGCCCCAGAAGCATTTGAATTTTCCCCTTTCTGCAGGTGAGGCATGAAATCTAGGCATGACGTCTCCATCAGAACTTTCAAGACTCTAAGTTCTACCCTCCCAGAAGGTTATAGAATCACATTAATCAAAACTGGAAGGAACCTCATATGATCCAGTCCAATATTTTTTTCTTACCATGAGGACACTGAGACCCAGGGAAATGAAGTAACTTGTTGCAGCCATGCCTAAACTGATGGCCCAGCTTTCCTCATTCTTCCTGCAGTTCATTCAGCTTCACTCAGAAAATGACAAGAGGCCAACAAGGAGAGCACCACGTCCTGTTCCTGATGACCTCATGACAAATGCATGATGCTGGGGGTGCGGGGGGCGGGGATGGTACCATTTACACCTTTGAACAAAACACTTCCATACCTTTGAATAAAGTGATAGAATATTCTATTCACTGGGAAACTGACGGAACTACAGCTATCTGTCTATGGCCCTTCTCTTTCTCTTACTGGATTCATTTCACAAGTAAAATTAACCAACATTTAGGAAACCTGGGCTGAGTTCTCCCTTTCTTTTCACGGTCAAGGGCATCGGCTGCACCAGTAGCTCTGCAGCGCTGAAGCACTGCCATGAAAGAGCCTCTCTCTCTCCTCCTCCATCCCTCTCTCTCCATCTGTCTCCCTCTCATACATACACACACACACACACAAACACACACGTGCGCAAAAACCTGATACACAAAAAGAAAACTAAGTTCGTGCTCTTAAAAAAAAACTTCAGTAACTAAATTCAAGTTGTCCTTTTGCTAAGAACAGAAGCAAATGACATTTGTCTGTTAGGGAAAACTGTCAACTTTTCAAGAGTCATCCACGACCCCTGGAATCATTGATTCCCAGATCTCTATGCAGGAGTAAGTTAAATACCAGCTGGCCGCATGCCCTGGTTTGTCTGGGACAGTCCTGGTTAGTGCCTGTTGTCATAAAGTAATTATTAATTGCACCCCTTTTACTCTCAAAAACGTCCCCATTTGAATCACAAAGCACATCGTCACCTGGTCAAATAAGAATTTTTAAAATCTGTTCATCACATAAAGAACCCTGACTCTTACAAATAAATGCCAATAGTACCAGAGGGAAATTAAAATAGATGGTCATAAAAACAAGTTGCTTCCCATGGAACTATCTTTTTATTCTTTAAAGTTATAAAATTTTAGGTAGCAGCCTATCTCGGAGTAAGTTCTTATAAAGTTCAGATTTGCAAAATACTGCAAACACCTCACTCAGAAATATTTCCCATAATCTTCCTAAAACAGTAATCTTGTCCACCTGAATCTTAAGCAAACTGATGTTTCATTCCACCATTCTCGGTGTTTCTGTAGGAGTGTTATTTGTCATTTGGACCCAAACACTAATTAGAAAGCAGGTCATTGGAAACATAAAATTTATCCCAGAATATGTTCTTGAGCAAATTTAAACATAAAGAAAACTGAGTTTAGAGACAACACGTTTTGGTGGTTCAGTGCATCGACTTGGAGGCAGCCTGGGACTGCAATGAGCTTTGCCATTTACTAACTGTGAAACTAACCTCTTTCACCTTGGTTTCCCCACACATAAAACTAAAACAGAAACAATATCAACTTTGGGATTTAGAGCTATTTATGGATCTATATATCTCCAGTATAGATTTAAGAGACTAGAAATAGAAATAGATTTAAGGGACTAGATCTGATAGAGAAATAGATTTAAGGGACTAGATCTGATAGAGTGCCTGATGAACTATGGAACGAGGTTCATGACACTGTACAGAAGACAGGGATCAAGAACATCCTCATGGAAAAGAAACGCAAAAAAGCAAAATGGCTGTGTGAGGAGGCCTTACAAATAGCTGTGAAAAGAAGAGAAGCGAAAAGCAAAGGAGAAAAGGAAAGATATAAGCATCTGAATGCAGAGTTCCAAAGAATAGCAAGGAGAGATAAGAAAGCCTTCTTCAGTGATCAATGCAAAGAAACAGAGGAAAACAACAGAATGGGAAAGACTAGAGATCTCTTCAAGAAAATTAGAGATACCAAGGGAACATATCATACAAAGATGGGCTCGATAAAGGACAGAAATGGTATGGACCTAACAGAAGCAGAAGATATTAAGAAGAGGCGGCAAGAATACACAGAAGAGACTGTATGAAAAAGATCTTCACAACCAAGATAATCACGGTGGTATGATCACTCACCTAGAGCCAGACATTCTGGAATGTGAAGTCAAGTGGACCTTAAAAGCATCACTACGTACAAAGTTAGTGGAGGTGATGGAATTCCAGTGGAGCTGTTTCAAATCCTGAAAGAGGATGCTGTGAAAGTGCTGCACTCAATATGCCAGCAAATTTGGAAACCTCAGCAGTGGCCACAGGACTGGAAAAGTCAGTTTTCATTCCAATCCCAAAGAAAGGCAATGCCAAAGAATGCTCAAACTACCACACAATTGCACTCATCTCACATGCTAGTAAAGTAATGCTCAAAATTCTCCAAGCCAGCAATATGTGAACCGTGAACTTCCAGATGTTCAAGCTGGTTTTAGAAAAGGCAGAGGAACCAGAGATCAAATTGCCAACATCCGCTGGATCATGGAAAAAGCAAGAGAGTTCCAGAAAAACATCTATTTCTGCTTTATTGACTATGCCAAAGCCTTTGACTGTGTGGATCACAATAAACTGTGGAAAATTCTGAAAGAGATGGTAATACCAGACCACCTGACCTGCCTCTTGAGAAACCTGTATGCAGGTCAGGAAGCAACAGTTAGAACTGGACATGGAACAACAGACTGGTTTCATACAGGAAAAGGAGCATGTCAAGGCTGTATATTGTCACCTTGCTTATTTAACTTCTATGCAGAGTACATCATGAGAAATGCTGGACTGGAAGAAACACAAGCTGGGATTAAGATTGCTGGGAGAAATATCAATAACCTCAGATATGCAGATGACACCGCCCTTATGGCAGAAAGTGAAGAGGAACTAAAAAGCTTGATGAAAGTGAAAGAGGAGAGTGAAAAAGTTGGCTTAAAGCTCAACATTCAGAAAACAAAGATCATGGCATCTGGTCCAATCACTTCATGGGAAATAGATGGGGAAACAGTGGAAACAGTGTCAGACTTTATTTTGGGGGCTCCAGAATCACTGCAGATGGTGACTGCAGCCATGAAATTAAAAGACGCTTACTCCTTGGAAAGAAAGTTATGACCAACATAGATAGCATATTCAAAAGCAGAGACATTACTTTGCCGACTAATGTCCGTCTAGTCAAGGCTATGGTTTTTCCTGTGGTCATGTATGGATGTGAGAGTTGGATTGTGAGCACCGAAGAATTGATGCTTTTGAACTGTGGTGTTGGAGAAGACTCTTGAGAGTCCCTTGGACTGCAAGGAGATCCAATCAGTCCATTCTGAAGAAGATCAGCCCTGGGTGTTCTTTGGAAGGAATGATGCTAAAGCTCAAACTCTAGTACTTTGGCCACCTCATGCAAAGAGGTGACTCATTCGAGAAGACTCTGATGCTGGGAGGGATTGGGGGCAGGAGGAGAAGGGGAAGACAGAGGATGATATGGCTGGATGGTATCACTGACTCGATGGACGTGAGTCTGAGTGAACTCCGGAGGTTGGTGATGGACAGGGAGGCCTGGCGTGCTGTGATTCATGGGGTCGCAAAGAGTCGGACACAACTGAGAAACTGAGCTGAACTAAACTGAACTGATATCTCCAGTATATATAAAGAGATGCCAAGATCATAGCAAAACTATTGATATGTAAGTATTAACACAGGTGGCTGTTGTTGAGATGATGAAGCACTTTTCTGGTGTTTGAAAGAATCTATAATATATGGGATAATTTTGTCATGGATAATTAGAGTGCGTATACCATTCCAATAAATGATGCTGAAACATCTGGACATCGAAAGACAAATAAGAAGATGGATAAGGAGGGGGGCAAGGAGAATGAGGAGGAAAATGATGAAAAGGAAGGGGAAAGTGGGAAGGAGGAGGGGTAAGTTTCAACCTAAAACTACTTCTAGTACTTTAAATACTTGGGAAACTAAAAATGATCATTTTTGTATCTCAAGTACTATTTTCAAAATCCCAAAGCCAAATGCACAAAAATTCCAGACAGAAGTATGTGCTCTGTTCTGCCTCATCCAGAGTGTATGATTGTTACTGCAGAGTGTGTTGGGATAATCTACCTCACAGCACTGGATTTGGTAGGAAAAGAAAATGAATCTTAGCAAAATATAAACTCCTCAAAAAAAATAATAATCCTCCTCAAAGGATAATGCAGATTATACTTATGTCCTGAGCATCTCATTAATCATAACTGCCAGTGGTAGAGTTTCCAGGTATCTGAAAATGCCTAATTAATTACCACTTTTCGTAGTACCTAACTTTTCACAAGGGAAACATGTTCTTGGAGCAAAACTGAAGTTCAGTTAATTATTTTAAAATTGTATTAAAAGATAGCATCACCGTGGCTGTGCTTCTCCCCACTCTTGAGAAAGTTCCACGCCTCCGCCCTTCTTTCACTGTGCCAGGAACCAGCGCCTGGGCTCACAGGAGTCTGCCCCCTCTCTGCCACATGCAGGCCACACCCTGTCCATGCTGTCGCCAATGCTGAGATCTGCCGTTCTGCCACCCCCCATCGTTGCTGCCCACCGACAGCCACTCCAAGGCGTCCAGGGCTCTGCAGTGAGGATGCGGACACCTTTGCTGCCAACACCAAGAACACTGGCATTTATTTGCTTTCCAAGCTGCTCAAAGACTCCTGGAAGACAACTCTGCTCATTCTTTTCTCACGAGCAAATCGCCTGAGGTCGAATGAAAGATCACCCAGAAGGGAAAGTGACCTGCCATAGTTAGGGTCCCTCATTTACTATGGACAAAACCATAAGAATCTCATCTGTCTTTTACCCCAGGAGTCAGAGGTAAGTCTCCCTGGAAGGATTTTCAATGTCTCTTAAAAAACAAGTTTTTGAAAGTGCCAAGCTACCAACTCTCTGGATGTGGCCAAATCTTAGGATGAATTCAGTACAGGCTTAGTCTGTGACCCTTAATACTTAGGAAGTCAGATAAAGTGCACTGCACACCCACATGTACGTGAAAGTCACACCTAGGCAGTTAACCAAGATTTATCAGGTACACACCAGACACGGACCTCAATGCCAGGAAAATCCAGTTCTTGTCCTTGAGGAGCTTGCAGTCTGGTGGTGGCCCAAGGCTGTTTGGCTAAAAGATGAAAACTCTCAAGAGTCTATAAATCTGCTCTCAGGTGAAGAATAGTGCACCAAATATCAGCTGACCTTGCATTCTTCTCTGATACAATCTCAGTTCAGCAGGATCGTAAAAACATAAGGTTCTTATGAACAAAAATAACTCTGAGCTATTTGAAATTTAGTAAAACTAAAAACTGTAGTTCAAATCACAGTATTGCAGACTTTATTTGTAAAGAGAAGCGCTGCCCAAATACATTCACTGATTTGCTTGCTAATGTTCTTCCCAAATAGAAGGTCTATAAAAGACTCATTCATTCCACACTGCACAATATCTGTATTTTTGTAAGGAAAAAAAATGGAGTATATTGTCCACTATCCCACAGCCCTTAAATTTCCTCATATAATATTATCTGGATTCATAACTAATTTCTCTACTGTGTCCATTATTCTTGCTTTTGCAAACAATATGGCAAGAAACATTGAAACTAATATTTGTACATTTCTTTGCTTCAAAAAAATTCCTAGAGTAAAATTACCTGGCCAGGAGACATACATGTATCTAAGGCTTCAATATGTATTATGCTCCAGAACAGTTGTCCCAATAGCCCTACTTGTAGTATAGGAACTGTATGTTTTATAGAAAAATTCTAAAGTAAATAAATGAACCATTGGTGGTTTGCTTCCCCAGGAAAATACATTATGTCCAGGGAAGAAAAATGGCAGATGAAGTAAGAGACTTAAATTATGATCTCCTGAAGAGAATAAACAGTTTCTGGATTTAAAACCTTTTTCATCCAACTGCACTTTTAACCATATTTATGATGTTGAAGCTGAAACTCCAGTACTTTGGCCACCGGATGGGAAGAGCTGACTCATTTGAAGAGAGTCCCACCCTGATGCTGGGAAAGATTGAAGGCAGGAGGAGAACGGGATGACAGAGAATGAGATGGTTGGATGGCATCACTGACTCAATGGACATGAGTTTGGGAAACTCCGGGAGTGGGTGATGGACAGGGAGGCCTGGCATGCTACAGTCCATGGGGTCGCAAAGAGTCAAACATGACTGAGCAACTGAACCAAACTGATGTTCTTCTTTTAAACATTCTACACACACATGCACTAGGATGCCTTCCTAACAATTCACCTCAACTCCTCCTCTCCTACAAACATCCAGCCTTGATAAGTCTAGCAGTCATTGGTATATTTTTTATTAATTGTATGAGCTACATATTAAGTATGTCATAATTATTTGCACTGCACAATTTAGCCCTTTTGTTCTCTCCCGACACAGAATCTGCATTAATGTAATATAAGTATTCTCCACTGAGTATGGACCATAATGTCTTTCAGAATGGGTGCCATGTTTTATTAGAGAAATGCAAATCAAAACTACAATGAGGTATCACCTCACAAGGGTCAGAATGGCCATCATCAAAAAATCTGCAAACAATAAATGCTGGAGAAGGTGTGGAGAAAAGGAAACCCCTATGCACTGTTAGTGGAAGCGTAAATTGAAATAGCCACTATGGAAAACAATAGGGAGGTTCCTTAAAAACCTAAGCATAGGACTATCATCTGACCCATCAATCCCATTACTGGACCATATACCCAGAGAAAACCATAATTTAAAAAGATCCATGCACCCCAGTGTTCACTGCAGCACTGTTTACAATAGCCAGGATGTGGAAGCAACCTAAATGCCCATCAACAGAGGAGTGGATACAGAAGAGGTGGTACATATATATAATGGAATATTACTCAGCCATAAAGAGGAATGAAATGGTTCATTTGTAGAGATGCGGATGTACCCGGAGAGTGTCATACAGAAAGAAATAAGTCAGAGAAAAATAAGTATCATACATTCATGCATATATATATATATATGCAATCTATAAAAATAGTATAGATGATCTTATCTGCAAAGCAGAAATAGAGACACAGATATAGAGAACAAATGTATGGATATCAAAGGGGGAGATAGGAGGCTACGAGGAACTGAGAGATCAGGATTGACCTATAGAAACTACTGCTACTATACATAAAATAGATAACAATGAGAACCTACTGTATACACAGGGAACTCTACTTAATGCTCTGCAGTGACCTGAACGGGAAGGACGTCCAGAGGGAAAGGATACATGTATATATAGGGCTGATTCATTTTGCTGTCCAGTAGAAACAAATAAACACTGTAAAGCAACTGTACTCCAATAAAAATTAATTAAAATTAAAATAATTGGGAAAAATAAAACAAACACTCTTACTTTTGAAACTTTGTCACCCTTCCAGGAGAGACAAAATTAAAGCTTAGAATTCTGATGCTGGAACACCTTCTAAGCATTGCCTCTGGTTTGAAATCTCATCCTCAGGACTTCCCTAGTGGTCCTGTGGCTAAGATTCCTTGCTTCTATTGCAGGGCGTGAGGGTTTGACTTCTGGGTCAGGAAACTATGATCCCACATGCTGTGTAGTGTGGGCAAAAATTTTTAAAAGAAATTACATTCTCTCGCAGAGGACAAACCCCAAACACAAATCCAGGGTTTGTGTAACTTGTACCCCATTGTGATTTCCTTTGTCTAATGGTTCCTGTTTACTGAAGGCTTGTTGTGTGCAAGTGCTTTGCCAAAATTTCCCCATTGCCAGTCCAAATAATGGCCCTGGGAGGCGAGTCACATCCTGTTTTAGAGATAAGGAAACTGAAGCTGATGTAGAATGAATACGTAAGAGCCTGGATTTGAACACTCACCCCAGAGGCCCTGCACTGAACCACCACGATCACTATGGCACGAAGAAGCAGGGTCAAAACTATAACTTTCTTAATTTTCCAACTTTCAGAAAAAGCATAATATTTTTAATTACATGCTCAGAATATTTCTTGGCACACCATATACCATGGCTTATACAACATTTATACATCAGAACCTCTCTCTCAGTGAAGAATCTGGGTGTTTGACAACACTCACCACCTACTGAAAAGATTTTCCAACACTGAACATTGCGGAAGGTTGACTTTTGACATGTCTTTTGGTTCAAGAAGACTGATGGAACCCAGGAGTTTCCCTCACATCCTCCTCTGGACTACATTAAAAGGAGAGGAAAGGAATCTAAAAGAATAAACCCACAACTATGAGAGACCTATCATAGGAGGGGAATCAGCATGAAGCTGTATGCCGTAAATTCTTGGAAGATAGGAGATGGAGGTGCATTGCTCTGTGAAGCAGAGCTGCAGCCAGGAAGGGGCCCTGATAGACGTCTATCCAAACCCTAGAAGCACCAGAGCCAAGGAAGGCCGATTTCACAGGGCAGGACTGTAGGTGGGCTGCAAAGAAGAGAATTCTTTGGCGGTCTCTAAGACCCATCCCACTTCTTCTTCCATTTGCCGTGCAAAGGAGAATGGGTGGGCAGAAAGGCACAAGCTACACACAGAGAACTGCCAGGCTGGATGGATGAATGAATGAATGAGAAGAAGCCAACGGAACAACAAACAGACAGGAATTCCCACGTTGAAAGCTGAGGTCCACTGGAAAAGCAAAACGCAAAATCGAAACATTTGATTTTTTCCATATTACCTTCACGTTTTCTAAAAGAGCTGCCCATTCTCTAATGAGCTTATTAATTCAAGCTGACATTTTCTCATTCAGCTTCCCCATGATGACGTGATATCCCAGCAAAGTGTAACAGGTTCAGGAAAGCAATCCTGTGAGCTCTCTCCTCTGCTCTGAAATTGAATGTCATCAAGTCAGTATTTACGAGCATAAAGTGGTCTCTGAATGGCTACATCCTAACAAACACAAGGCCAATCTTGGGGAAAAACTGTGGTGACATCTTTCCCAGAAGCTACCTGTGCAAGGAAACCCCCACTTAACTGAGAAGGAAACTGACGAAAGGACGCCCTCTAGAAAATCTCAGGTTATAAATAAAGAGAAACGCTGGCTGTTAAATAGCAGACACCCTCTCGCCATTTTAAAAAGCCATCTCCTTATTTTTATGATCAGGCAGCAAAACAAAGCCCATGACTCTCTAACGTGCTTGCATCACTAATACCACAGTCTGCCTGCCATTCCCTGGGGGTGTCGTACCCCAGACAGCACGCCTGGCTAGTGAAGTCATTGTAATTCCCACAACAAGAACCTAGGAACCACCTCACCGCAGTACAGGGTGTCAAAATGTCGCTGTGAAATCACAGCTCGGTGAGAGCCTACCATCCATCTTTCTTCTGTTACTCGTCATCACACAGAGCTCCAGCAAAAGAACCATTCAAACAGCGCATCTCAGACTTACATTATCAGCAGACACTGCTTTAATTAGCAGTGATTTTCAAAGGACTGGTTTGGCTTCGAGAACTTCTGTGAACCATAAAGTAGAATCTGGATCCTTATCAGTTTCACTTTACTCTTCATCTCCCTGCCCTGGG
Organism: Nanger dama; assembly: GCA_917880005.1. Classification (NCBI taxonomy): domain Eukaryota; kingdom Metazoa; phylum Chordata; class Mammalia; order Artiodactyla; family Bovidae; genus Nanger; species Nanger dama. Next base: position 6,746,712 of record CAKJTW010000033.1, read on the forward strand.
TTCTAATAGACACAGCCCTCATTTTTTTCCTTTGAGAAAAAAGAAAAATGGAAATGGTGGCTAGGATTTTGCCATTCGTGTGCAATCCACTTTTTCCTCAACCTCAGTGATGCAAAAGGGACTAAAATTAGAGTTGCAAAGGGACCAAGTTATCTGTGTCAGGCACATTGCAAGAAGCTGCGAAAACTACAAGAGGGAATGAATAAGCCCCGAAACAAACCATCTCAGAAACAACATTTAACACACAGAGCCCATATTTTGTAAATTGCTACTCCTGATGAAAACACAGAGCCTACTTTATTTTATGTACTGCTGTAAGAAAACAGAATGCCTTACTTTGATAATATCTCAATATTAATACTGAAGCAATTACATGCTTCTTTCTTCATCGATTCCATAATTTTCCTCCATGATCCAGTTCTCAAATCTTTGTCATTTCTCAGTGAAAACATTGAAAATATATGCAATTCAATTTGTGAGTACTGAACTGTGAACTTTCTATACTGCAAGGAAGGTTTAATCTAATCACGAGGACTTCTGTTTTACATTTGGTCAGTGATGACATAAAAACACAAATTATTTCAGTGTTTGTATAAACAGACATTCTTTGCCATGGAAAAAGATTTAATCAGCACACAGCCAAAGGGTATTTTGCTACAGACTCAAAGTTTCAGAAAGAATAACAATCTTGACAAATCCAACCCAGCCTTGTATAACCTAGCTTCTTAGCTAGGACACCAAAGTGAAAATGAAAGTGTTAGTCACTCAGTCATGTCCAGCTCTTTGTGACCTCACGGACTGTAGCCCGCCAGGCTCCTCTGTCCATGGGATTCTCCAGGCAAGAACACTGGAGTGGATTTCCATGCCTTCCTCCAGGGGATCTTCCCAACCCAGAGACTGAACTCACATCTCCTGCATTTCAGGCACATTCTTTACTGACTAAGCCACCAGGGAAACCCCAGGACACCAAAGGTTAAGTGAATTGTCAAAAGCCAGATAAATACAACCTTCCCTAGCCTCAGATACAACATGCTTTTCACCACACAGGCACTTAGGAAGAGGAAGAAAACCTCTTCTTTGGAATAAGAAGTCCTCATCGCATACACACACACACACACACACACACACATACACACACGTAGGGTCTCTGTTCTGATTTTCATAGATATGTTTGAACGGTCCCCAGAACACCTGCACACACTCACCTGCCCTAACTCATCATTTTCCCAGCCTCACCTTATTCTGCCATGATACCCATTAAGACTCAACTACAAAATCGGTGCAGCCATTATGGAGAACAGTATGGAGGTTCCTTAAAAAGCTAAAAACAGAGCTACCATATGATCCAGCAGCACCACTCCTAGGCACACATCCAGACAAAACCATGGTTCAAAAGGATGCATGCCCCTGCACCCAGTGTGCACAGCAGCACTATCCACAACAGCCGAGACAGAGAGCAATTTACATGTGTCCACTGACAGAGGAACTGACAGGAAAGACTTGGTGGATATATAAATGAATACACAAAGGAGTATTACTCAGCCAAAAAAGGAATGAAACAGTGCCATTTGCAGAGACATGGAGCAACCTAGCAATGGAGGTACAGAGTGAAGTAAGTCAGAAAGAGAAAAACAAGTATCATATAACATCACTTATATGTGGGATCTAGACAAATGGTACAAATGAACTTATTTGCAAAGCAGAAATAGAGTACAGATGTAGAGAACACACTTAAGGTTGCCAAGGAGTGAAGGATGGGCGGGATGAACCTGGAGATGGAGACTGACATACACACACCACTCTACATAACATAGATAACTCATGAGAACCCACTGCATAAAACTCCACTCGTAGCAAGGAACTATAAAAAGAGGGCGATACGTGCATACATGCAACTGGTTCCCGTGACTGCACGGCAGAAACGAACTCAGCATCGTAGAGCCGCTGTACTCCAGTAAAAATTGGTTTTAAAAGAAGACTCAGTTCCCATTGCTCTGACAGTTCCCACTGATTCCCAGGACAGTGACCCATCACCATTATGGCATCACGGCATCTCATCTCCCCCCTCCGTTTTTTATTTCATGCTACAGATTCTTCGGATAGCTTTAAAAATTTGTTACTGGCTCTATGGAGAGGAGGCCAGAGAGAGGTTAGGGTGGGACTATTTCTCATGAAAGAGAGCTCTAAGAGTAGTTACTTAGTCACTTGACTTGCCAATGGTCAGGACTCATGGTTACTCTGTGCAACTATACCTCTTCACCTTGGGTGAAACCAGAATCTTCTTACTACCCACAATGCTTGAGGGCTGCTTCAGTTCTTTGGAGAGCGTGTCTTAATCAATGAACTCCCTAATACCTGGTGCAGACTGACCAATCCTATGTCCCTCTACTGACTTCTCAGAGGAGGCCTACCCCTGTAAGATATGAGAACAACTTACTTGATCTCACTAAAAATTCGGAAGTGACACTGAGCCCAGGAATTCAGAGAAGCCTAGTTCTGAGTTTCCTCTGTTTGCCTTCCAGTCAAGGGAGGCTTACTGAGCCGCTTACCATAAAATTGTGTTCAGTACCACCCATCTGTTTTGTGAAAAATAATTATTTCCACAGAGTATTTTGAGTGTCAGCTTAATACAGAGCTTTGGCTCTCTCCAAAGAAAAGGGAAACAGTTAAATTCAGAATATACTGATGATGAATGGGCCATCTTGGGAGGCGTGTAGAATTCACAGCAAGCACCACAGGCATGCCAGAGAGATCAGTGGCATTCTCAGAGACGCGCAGATGCCTGCCGTTCTCCGTGACGGTGCCACCCGTAAAACCAAATGAGCCAGTAGCATGGAGGAGCTAAGGTTTGGGCACAGATTAACTCACATCCTCTACATCAGAGTAACCAGACACAGTAGACATTCAGAACAACTTCTCAGTGAAGTCCAGAACATAGCAAGAGTCACTGGACCACTCACAAATAGCAAAGAAATGGAAGGAAGTTTTCAAGATAAATAACCAAATGTCAAAGAAAAGGCAATACTGTTTGTTTGTTCTCCACTTCCCTTCATTTTGGTCATCACCAGAATTAGTTTATTAAGGATCTAGGGCAATCAATTATGATATAAAGATACAGAGATCCAGCACCTTTCCTCCAGAGAATTACAAACTTAAATTTACCACTTATTGTATTATGTGATGCTACCTTGTCAGAAATAATGCGTAGATCAGAAACAACACTCAAGCTGTACAGAAAATAATCTCTCCATAACACACCAAAAACATTGGCAGTATTATACACTTTTTTGTTCAGATATGTAAGCACCTACTGAGTGCCTGTTACCAGGGACCCTAGTTAGATACAATAAGAAAAATAAATAGGTATGCAGATGTTGGTTTCATGCCTTGGGAGCTTGCTGGGTGAAATTTGAAATTGGTTATCATACAGGGAGGGTTAGGAGAGACCAGAGAAGGGGCAGACACTCCAGAAGGTGGGTGGAAGGTTTAATAAACAGGGATCTTACATACAAGGCTTTCTTGAGCATCAGCAAGTGAATCTTCTACATTGCCTGTCAGAATCTTAGAAGTTTACAGAGAGGTCCTAACTGGGTCCAGTCAGCCCATCCCACCCAGACAGTCTCAGCATCCCTTTTTCTCAAGGCTGCACCCCTGAAACAGCTCCCACTGTGGGAACAATGGACAGAATTCATATTCTAAGGACAGGGGACCAGGGAGGAGGCTTCCACTGCCTGGGTCTTGCTCTTGGCTCAACCAGAGGTCATGTTCTCTCTGTGATCTCCTCCAGCAGTCGATATTATAATGAAATAAAATATGTTACTGCATAAAATACTTCACCATTGTTCTCATTGTTAAGACATTCTGATGAGTAATTATATACAGTCTTGCTGTCCCGAGTCTATGCAGGAATGAAAAAATTTGGAATGTTTATGCTTTGTACCCTTAGAATATTTCTAAGCTACTTAAGCTTACCATTATTCCTTTATAATCTACTAAAAAACAATCAAAGCATAATAATCTCCTCGATGGCCAAGGCTTTATCAAGCATGTTCCGTGGCAGCCCTTAGCACGTGTCTTGTTCCAGTGGGCATTCAGGAATACATACCGATCTGAAAGAATTTTTTTATTTCTCAGGACAGACACAAGGTTTGCTCCTGCCTAACAGACACGAGGTTGACTCTTTGAAAATGCTCCAAACAAAACTCAACAATAATATCGGGAATTATAGCCAAAACAGCAGTTCTGTGTTTTGTTTGCTAACAGATTTCTTCTTAGAAAAAGATTTTATTTTCATTATTGAATCTATAAACTGAGATTGATTTAATCTTAAAGTACTACCCTTCACTGGATTACCACAGAATTTTTAAATGTGTGTTTTGTATGCTTATATTTTACCCATCAGTTTTCCTTCCACATCATTTCTCTTTCATTATATTCAAAAGTGTCATGATTCTCTTTCCCTGAAATTGAAGAGAATGTTTTTGTGAGATCCTAAGGAAATCTACATGTCATAGGATAAGTCTTTCACCCTCAAATTTAAAATAAGTTAAAAAATTTTAATAATTAAAGGTAAATTTTACTTAAAATACCAGTTTTCAGCTTCTTATATTATACACATTCTGTTTAACAAACTGTCAGATGAAGAATAGAATTGTCTCGAGGTATATTAACTGATGTGATAGAAATTATTAGACTTATGTGTGAGATCTATTTGTTCTTATCACCTTTTAAGAGAAAGGAACCACCATTAAGTCAGAATGCTCTGAGATGCGTGACTATTTTTACTGTTAATAGTGTATTTTCCTTTTCATTAATAAATTTCAGTTGAAGATCAGTATAAGTGAAATTCTTCATTGATGCATTTAATAATCTAAAAGAAAAGGAGTTTAGAGAGTAGTCAAGATTTCTTGCTTTAATTTTACTTGTTATATTATTTACTTATTTTTGGAGTAGGAAATGGCATCCCATTCCAGTATTCTTGCCTGGAAAAACCCAAAGACAGAGGACCCTGGCAGGCTACAGTCCGCACGGTCACAAAGAATCAGACACGACTGAGCAGCTGAGTACTAGCACTATTTACTTATTTATTCATCTGCACAGGTTACTTTCCCAAGTACTGAACTTTATTTACTGTGTCCCTGCCCTCCTGAGAACACCTATGCTCAGTACAGATTGGATATTCTGACATCTTCCGATCCACCCCAGACTTTCCTCCAATCTCGTGGAAATTAATCAGGGGCCAGCCCTAGGCTTCCCCTCCAGAGTAAAGTCCATGAACGCTATGGCAACTGCTCCCTCTAAAGAGAGGTTTTTGCTCACTTGTAGATTCAGAGCTGTCTTCCAGAGAGATTCGGGCACATTTGACCTCCCGGACAGTGAAACGTTTATACACCAAGAGTTCATTTTCACTTTTGTTCACTTGCCCCTTGTCCACTATATTTATTTGCAAAACTTCCTCTAAAAGATTGCCAGTGAGCTCTGGATCAAACTTCACACTCGTTCATAGCAACTCTTACTGGTGTATTTATTAACCATCTATCAGGTTCCATCAAAGTTTTATAACTCCTAAGCCTTCATAGTTAACATATTTGAGTGTTCCTTTTACTTTGAAATGCATTTCAGCTTTCTCTTTCTATGTAAACAAAGCCTGGATATGTACTTGCTAAGTAAGTCAGGCCAAAAGCAGTTTGAAAATAACAGGTTCAGCCGAGGGACTTCACATACATTATAGTTAATGCTTGTAACAGCCTTCCGATTAAGTATCACTGCTCCCCATCAACAAGCAAGTTAACTGAGACGCAAAAGGCTTAAACAAAATCCCATCATCCCACATTTAGAAGTGATGGAGTGAGGATTCTCATCAGATCTTCCTGATTCAAAACCGCTGGTTAGTTCTACAGTAATACATGGCTTTTTAAAACAGTCCAAAAGCAAAGCAGTCTGGGGCCAAAAAACAATCACCTGAAGAGAGGTCCACAGTCAATATCCAAAATGACCCAAATCCTTTAAGAAGAAGTTGTATATATTTTATCCAATATATTTCTTCAAGACCTTGAAATTCTAATATATGTTAGGAGTTTTCAACTCAATATGGTTTTTTTCTTCCACCTTTCAGGTTTTAATATCATTGTTAGTGCTTACATCTCAATGTCAGACATCCAGAACAACACATTCTCATGAGTTCAAGAAGTCACAGTCTTATAGTCAATACAGTTTTAGTTTTTGCTACTTGCACAGCTATTAAAATAAGCCAAGCCCTGTTCTAACATTACCTCTGAAGCCTCAGTAACTTTATAAACATAATTAATCTCCTAAACCTATCAGGTGAACCATGAACAAAACATTCTACTCTAGGTTACAGTCCATTCTGTGTTTGAGCAATCAGAAGCCACCACTGTGTTTAGTGACACTGAATTTCTTAGCATCAAGGTAAAGCAATTTTTACAAATTTTACTGCAAAAAACTAAACTTTTTCAAAAGTAAATTTTATCCTTACATTTTATCATTAATTTTTTCCATAAAAAAATTAAAATTGTCCATAATACTCAGATTTCCCTTGACACACATTCCTCGTATCTCTGAAATTGAGTTTTGAATATCTGCTAAACTTCATATGAGTAAAGAAAATAATCTCCCAGTATTGAGGTAACCACCACCAGGTTTCAAAATAAATGGATTCTGGTTGTTAAAACAAAGATAAACCATATCATTTAACTAAATCTAATTTACCCACATTCTAGTAATAACATCATATTAATAATTTTATCACATTGTTTTCAGTAAAACCCTTGGAACTCACTGATTTCAAGGTCATTGACCAGAAAAACAGGGAAATATAGGTGCCTGGTATAACTTTTTCACACTATAACAACTGATTTTTGCTCTGTTAGTTGCATCAGAAATCTGTGTTTGTGAAATATCAGTCTTACCGTCAGTTTCTCCTCTAAATTCTCATTTAATAAGCTTCCTTTCCCATGCTTTTCAAAGTCCATGTTGAAAGAGAGTGAGAGAGAGAGAAAGAGAAAAGGCAAGATTCCGATTCTGTCTAGAAAATGATGTGACGTGCTTACATGTTAGATATTGCAGGACATTCCAAGTTGTGAGAGCCCAGGACACTATCAGAAAGCCCTGGCGATAATTTCTGGTTAGCTAGTGTTTCCATTTATAGATGTTCAAACCCCATAAACAGAGCCTGAAGAGACGTCAGGCAGCTGGCCTTAGATAATGATAAATGTCACTAGATAAGAAAGCAGCTCCTCAACAGGAGATTATCCCTACATGTTAGGTTCCCTGAGCCAAGAAAGATGTCTATGACAAAAAGCCACTGTCAAAGAATTCACTAATAACCACTGCAGTCTAATAAAACATATTATAGAATATGGGCCTAGTGAACAAACTGTAAAAGGACAAATGTGTTGGGACTTCCCTGGTGGACCAGGGGTTGGGACTTAGCCTTCCAGTGCAGGAAGAGAGGCGGGCAGGTTCCATCCCTGGCTGGGGAGCTAGGATCCCACATGCCTCACAGCCAAAAAAAACAGAAGCGATATTGTGATAAATTCAATGAAGACTTTAAAAATGGTTCACATCACCTACTGAATAGCACATGGAACTCTGCTCAATATTAGGAGCACCCTGGATGGGAGAGGGGTTTGAGGGAGAGTGGATACATTGTACATGCTTGGCTGAGTCACTTGTTATTCATGGAAACTATCACAACTTTGTTAACTGGCTACACCCCAATATAAAACAAAAAGTTTGAAAAAATAAAATTAAAATGATCCACATCAAAAAAAAAAAACTTTAGATACAATCTAAACCTGGCATTCAAGCCTCTGTACTAATATAAGCTCTACAAATAGATCTTTTTTTTTAATCTCTGTAACAATAAATGATGAGAATAATGCTAAAAAAAAATCTTTACAAAGTAAAATTAAAGGACAAATGTGATGACCTTATAGCAAATATGAATCAGCCAGCCTCAGTCTTTCTAATTCCAATTTGAATCCTGGCAATCTAGACATTTATGCCCTATTTTCTAGTTCAAAACTTATAAAGTCACTTCAAGGAAAGTGCAAAGTTAACTAATTAGAGCTATTCAGACACACATATATATTCGAGAGGTGTTGTCAACTTTATTCCATGAAAAGTAGGCAAATGATGTCTACAAACTTCATAAAAAGAAAGTGACATTTTCCTTCACAAATCTGATTTTTTTTTCATTATCCTGGATTTTCTACTGGGAACAAAGTTATGACATAGAACTTGAAACTCACTTTTTCCAGTCGAACAAATGTTCCCAGATTTCTTTAGAAATAGTTATATGCCTGAAAAAAAATTAACTGTGTAGCGTGATGGTAATTAACTCTGTTTTTTTCACAGCGAATTAGATACGTGGATGGCAATAAAAACGGCTTTCAGAGTAAGTTAAGACTGATCTACAGTGGCCTACTCCCTCAGGCTGTTTCAAAGATCATTTTCACACCTGTTTGTGATTGTAACTCACGTTTCCTATCAGTTTTTCCTCCACTTTTTGAAGAAAACATTTCAGGTTGCGAGGCTCTGACCTTTGGCGTGATCACAGCTGGGTCTCTGTCATCAGGCCACGTGCACTAGGCTTATTCTGTCTGCATCAGGATGGAAGGGCCGAGGATTCCACAAGTGAAACATTTAGCAGAAATAAACCTAGCCACCACTGCTTCAGGATGAGAATTCAGAAACTTCTATCAGACTCATGGGCAAAAGTCGTTTCCCCCTTTGGCTCTCCTCAGATCCAGAAAGGGAATCACACATGCTAGTTGTTGTTCTAACAAGTTTGGAAATATAAGACTTAGAGGCTGATGAGCATGCAAGATCCATACGTGTCAAAAGCAAGGCAAGAGCTGACATTTCGTGTGAAGATGAAACGGAGCGGGACCTTATGGTCCTTCCCTCCACGTCCCCTGCCTGCCTTTTGTCTGTGAGAAACCTTAGCCAAAGAATAAGTTTAATCAGAGAAGTGAGAAAATGCAGAAACAAAGGAAAAGAGCCCAGCAAGATTAATCACAGTAGTCATTAAGCATCAAAGACCTTTAGTTTCTTCTCAAGAACTATAGATAATGTTCTGAGCCGTATCCTGTGAGCTGTCTTACAGATACTGAAACCACAGAAGTGACCAGACTGTAGGCAAGACACAGCGTCACAATTCTGAGAACTGGCCTCAAAGAAACGGGGAAAAATGACCCTGGAATTGAAGATTAACTATTTAAAACAATCAAGATGGCACTGATCCAGACCACTGATGACTAATTTCAAGAGGACTGTCAGAGCTGACTGTACTGTGGCTGCATAGAGTCCCCTTCCTCCATCTAGAAAAGCTCTTGCCCACTGATTGTCAGAGGTGGGATCCGATTTTGGATAGAAATCCACCCTCCTCCTCCCACCCACCCACCACTTGCTGGCATCCAAACTAAAGCAAACTTTTCTTTCCCCAACCTCACCTCTTTATTTTTTTATTTTTTTTTTTTTTTTTTATTTTTCAGTTACAAAGGAGACCTCCCAAAATCTCTCTAGGGGAAAAAAACAAAACAAAACAGCATACTATGACTGCAAAAGAAAATTTGGTCATTGCTAGTATAATACCTGAAGGTGAAATCTACGATCCAGTTGGGAGTAAAGGGAGGGTGGGATGCAAAGATGGTTGGGGAAGTAGGAGATGCAGTGATAATGAGAAGAATGGAAAGTTTAATTAAACAAACGTGTGCTGAGTATACATAATGGATGAAAACTACTAGGTGCAGGCAGATTTTTTTAATAATGGATAAAAATAATAAAAAATGCAAAGATATAATCTCTGCTTTCCTTCCTCCAACAAGCTCCCAATGTAGGTGCAACTGAATATAAGTAACAGCACTCTTACACAGCACATTCCAACAGCACTCACCATGTACCAGCAATGGCTTTAAGAGTTTGCATATATTGTCTCAATTAATTCTCTAAACCACTTGTAGGAGGTAGATACTATTCTACCTACTTATTCTTAATGTTTGTTAAACACTTCCAGGTAGGCACTGTTATTTTTTCCATTGTTACCAGCTGAACTGTCTTCCCCCAAAATTCACAGTGGAAATCCTAACCCCCAAGTCTCTCAGAATAAGACAATATTTAGAGATAGGATCTTTACAGAGGTAGCTAAATTAAGATGAAGGGAACCATGTGACTCTGCAGAGATAGCTGTGTGGTCAGAGGAAGGAACATGCTTGCTGTTGTTGATAAACAGGAAGGACAGCTCTTCCCTTCTGTTGGACCAGCAAGTGCATGAAGGTTGGCTTTTATATGGGCATAATTTACCTAAGGAAAGCTCCTGGTCCTTAAACATATGTAAAATATATTTAAACATATCCCTCCAGAGTCACATGGCTCCCTTTACCCTTTATCCAGAGCTTCACCAGTGACCATCTAATTTCGCATATCCTCTGTCCATTCACTGCAGATGGTGACTGCAGCCATGAAATTAAAAGATGCTTACTCCTTGGAAGAAAAGTTATGACCAACCTAGATAGCATATTCAAAAGCAGAGACACTACTTTGCCGACTAAGGTCCGTCTGGTCAAGGCTATGGTTTTTCCAGTGGTCATGTATGGATGTGAGAGTTGGACTGTGAAGAAAGCTGGGCACTGAAGGATTGATGCTTTTGAACTGTGGTGTTAGAGAAGACTCTTGAGAGTCCCTTGGACTGCAAGGAGATCCAACCAGTCCATTCTGAAGGAGATCAGCCCTTCTGAACTGAAGTGAACTGAGCTGTCCATTCATTTGCCATCTTCTACTTCCTGCTGTTGCTGCTGCTGCCAAGTCGCTTCAGTTGTGTCCAACTCTGTGCAACCCCATAGATGGCAGCCCACCAGGCTCCCCCATCCCTGGGATCCTCCAGGCAAGAACACTGGAGTGGGCTGCCACTGCCGTCTCCGCCTCTCCTTCAGAGTTCTCATTTCTGCCAGTCTCATCACACATGCTATTTGAAGTCTTGTTGTCATTGTTGTCCAGCTGCCCAGTCATGTCTGACTCTTTGTGACCCCATGGACTGCAGCACGCCAGGCCTCCCTGTCCCTCAATATCTCCCGAAGTTTGCCCAAGTTCATTTCCATTTATTGGTGATGCCATCCAACCGTCTCATCCTCTTCTCCTTCTGCTCTCTATCTTTCCCAGCATCAGGGACTTTTCCAATGAGTTGGCTGTTTGTATCAGGTGACCAAAATACTAGAGATTCAGCTTCATCTTCAGTCCCTCCAATGAGTATTCAGGGTTGATTTCCCTTAAGATTAACTACTAGTTTGATCTCTTTGCTGCCCAGTTCAATTCAGTTCAGTCGTTCAGTTGTGTCCGACTCTTTGCGACCCCATGAATTGCAGCACGCCAGGCCTCCCTGTCCATCGCCAACTCCTGGAGTTCACTCAGACTCATGTCCATCGAAACAGTGATGCCATCCAGCCATCTCATCCTCTGTTGTCCCCTTCTTCCCCTGCCCCCAATCCCTCCCAGAATCAGAGTGTTTTCCAATGAGTCAACTCTTCGCATGAGGTGGCCAAAGTACTGGAGTTTCAGCTTTAGCATCATTCCTTCCAAAGAAATCCCAGGGCTGATCTCCTTCAGAATGGACTGGTTGGATCTCCTTGCAGTCTAAGGGACTCTCAAGAGTCTTCTCCAACACCACACTTCAAAAGCATCAATTCTCAGCGCTCAGCCTTCTTCACAGTCCAACTCTCACATCCATACATGACTACTGGAAAAACCATAGCCTTTACTAGACAGACCTTAGTCGACAAAGTAATGTCTCTGCTTTTGAATATGCTATCTAGGTTGGTCATAACTTTCCTTCCAAGGAGTAATCTTCTTTTAATTTCCTGGCTGCAGTCACCATCTGCAGTGATTTTGGAGCCCAAAAAAATAAAGTCTGACACTGTTTCCACTGTTTCCCCATCTATTTCCCATTAAGTGATGGGACTGGATGCCATGATCTTCACAAGCATCAATTCTTTGGTGCTCTGCCTTCTTTATGGTCCAGCTCTCACAACTGTAGACCACTGGAAAGACCACAGCCTTGACTATACGGACCTTTGTCGGCAGAGAAATGTCTCTGCTTTTCAACACACTGTCTAGGTTTGTCACAGTTTTTCTGCCAAGAAGCAATCATCTTCTGATTTCATGACTGCAGTCACCATCCGCAGTGATTCTGGAGCCCAAGAAGAGGAAATCTGTCACTACTAATGGGGCCTGATGCCATGATCTTAGTTTTTTAATATTTAGCCTTAAGCCAGCTCTTTCTCCTCTTTCACCTTCATCAAGCAGCTCTTTAGTTCCTCTTCTCTTTCTGCCATTAGAGTGGTATCATCCACATATCTGAGGTTGTTGATGTTTCTTCCACCTATCTTGATTCCAGCTTGCATTTCTCATGATGTGCTCAGCATATAGGTTAAACAGAGTGACAGCAGACAGCCCTGTCGTACTCTTTTCTCAGTCTTGAACCAATCAGTTGTCCCATACAGGGTTCTAACTGTTGCTTCTTGACCACATACAGGTTTCTCAGGAGACGGGTAAGATGGCCTGGTATTCCCATCTCTCTAAGAGCTTTCCACAATTTGCCATGATCCATACAAAGGCTTTAGAATAGTTGATGAAACAGAGATAGATTTTTTTCTGAAATTCCGTTGCTTTCTCTATAATCCAGCAAATGCTGGCAATTTGATCTCCCTTTTCCTTTTCTAAATCCAGCTTGGACATCTGGGAGTTCTTGGTTCGCATAATGCTGAAGCACAGCATGCAAGCATGACCTTACTAGCATGGGAGATGGTGCAATTAATTTGAAGTTTATCCATATTTAACATTTATTTTCAGTTCATATCTCCTACTATAGTAAGTCCCCTACGTATGAACCTTCAAGTTGCAAACTTTGAAAGATGCAAATGTGTGCTTCATCAGTGCCAAGTGCGAACGAAGTTGCAGGTTGCTCTCCAACTCCTATTGCTGATGATCCTTCAGCTCTACCATCTCCCACCTCCTCTACCTCCTCCAATCAGTAACCCTTCCTGCCTCTTCATTTGATGACAGCCCCTGTATGCCAGCTGTTGTCCTGTACTGCTGTACTTTTCAAAGTACTATACTGTAAGATTAAAAATGCTTTCTCTATTTTTGTGTTTGGTTTTTATGTATTATCTGTGTGAAAAGTATTATAAATGTATTATAGTTCAGTACTATGTAGCTGATTGTGGCAGTTAGTTACCTAGGCTAACTTTGATGGACTTACAAACCAATTGGACTCACGAATGCACTCTAAGAACAGAACTCATCCATACGTGGGGGACTTCTTGTACTATATAAGCAGCAGAGGGTGTTTTATTCATCACTTTATCCAGGCACTTAAAGCGTGTGAGTGTGTGTGAGTGTGTGTTCGTGCGTGTGTGAGTCATTCAATCACTTAAAGCATCTGCTGCTGCTAAGTCGCTTCAGTCATGTCTGACTCTGTGCGACCCCACAGACGGCAGCCCACCAGGCTCCCCCGTCCCTGGGATTCTCCAGGCAAGAACACTGCAGTGGGTTGCCATTTCCTTCTCCAATGCATGAAAGTGAAAAGCGAAAGGGAAGTCGCTCAGTTGTGTCCGACTCCTTGCGACCCCATGGACTGCAGCCCACCAGGCTCCTCCGCCCATGGGATTGGGCAGGCAAGAGTGCTGGAGTAGGGTGCCACCACCTTCTCCCACTTAAAGCATAGTAAGTACTAAACAAAGGACTTGGAAAGAGCACAGGAGAGAGGAAAGACAGGAAAAAGCAAAGGAAGAAAGGCAGAAGAGAAGGAGCAAGAAACAGGAATGAAATGTATCTAATGGATATGACTTCGGGAGCTTCCCTGGTGGCTCAGCAGTTAAAGAATCCTCCTGCCATCCAGGAGCTGCAGGAGATGCAGGATCAGTCCCTGGGTGGGTAAGATCCCCGGGAGGAGGGCATGGCAACCCATTCCAGTATTCTTGTCTGGGAAATCCCATGGATAGAGAAGCCTGGCAGGTTACAGTCCATGGGGTCATGAAAGAGTCGGACATGACTGAAGGGAGCTAAGCATGCATGCATGGACATGACAAGACATTTAATGTATTAATACTTAGACAACTTTTGATAGAAAACATAGGAATAAAATGCATGTGTATCCAATACAAATTATACTACAGATGAATACAATATTGATTGTTCACTTATCTTACTCAAACCACTAACAATTTAAAGTGAAGAAGAAATAGACTCAGGAAGCAGGAAGAATTTAATTGACTTGCAGATTCTGCCACTTTCTAGCTGGGTCACTTTCAGCAAATTAATTCTCAGAGTCTCAGTTCCTTCTCCCTTAAGTAAAGGGATGGTATCAACCTCTTAATGTTCTGACAAACATTAAAATGTGGTAACATGTAAAAAGAACTTAACCCACTGTCTGCCATCAAGCAAGTTTTTGGTGAAGGTGTGTGCCATTAATCCCCTGGGTTTCATGAAATGTATCTAGAAAAAAGTTAACTTCAAGGATAATGTCAAAATCCTAACAATGTGGCATTGTTAAAATTAACAGAGAAAATAGGAGAAAATATTCTCAAATCATTTATCTGATAAGGGACTTATATCCAGAATATTGTTTCTGTCCTTTATTGTGTTCATCTTTGCATAAAATATTCCCATGGTATCTCTAATTTTCTTGAAGAGAACACTAGTCTTTCTCATTCTATTGTTTTCCTCTATTTCTCTGCATTGTTCACTTAAGAAGGCTTCCTTACCCCTCCTTGCTATTTGGCAAAGATTGAGGGCAAGAGAAGAGAGCGACAGAGGATCAGATGGTTGGATGGCATCACCAACTCAATGGACATGAATCTGAGCAAACTCCTGGAGATTAGTGAAGGATGGAAGCTGGACATGCGGCAGTCCAGGGGGTCACAAAGAGTATGACATGACTGAGCAACTGAACTCTTACAACTCAAAGAAAAAGATGACCCAATTTTAAAAATTGACAAAGGGGCTTCTGTGGTAGTCCAGTGTTTCAGAATCTGCCTTGTAATGCAGGAGGTGCCGATTCGAACCCTGCTCCAGGAAGATTCCACAGGCTGCAGGGCAACTAAGCCTGAGCACCACAACTACCGGGCCCCACTCAGCCTAGAGGCTGAGCTCACAAGAGAGGCCACCACAATGAGAAGCCTGCGCACCACAACTGGAAAGTAACCAGCCCGCAGCAACGAAGACCCAGCACAGCCCAAACTAAATAAAGGTATTGTTTTTAAATGGGCACAGGATTTGAATGGGCATTTCTCCTAAGAAGACAAACAAATGGCCAACAAGCGCACGAAAAGCTGTGCAACAAAGTTGTGATTAGGGAGCACAAATCAAAACCACAAGGAGATAGCAGTTCGCACCCACTAGGATGGCTAGAATCAAGGCAGACAGTAACAAGCCTTGGCAAGGTTGTGGGGAACCAGAACCTCATATGCTGCTGGTGTTACAAATTGGAACAGTCACATTAGAAAACAGTGTAGGAATCCCTCAAAATCTTATATATACAGTTACCATATTAGCCAGAAATTCTAATACTAGGTATATACACAAGAGAAGTGAGTACATATGTTCAGACAAAAATTTGTAAACAAATGTTCATGACAGCATTATTCATAACAGTCAAAACGTGAAAACATAAAGGGGATGTATCACAGAAGTGTATTTCTCAGCAATAAAAAAGAATGAAGTCCTGTGCAACAATGTGAATGAATCTTGAAAATATGCCAAGTGAGAGAAACTGGTCACAAAAGCTACATATTGTGATTCATTTATATGAAACACCCAGAACAGGCAAATCCATAGAAACAGGGCATAGTTGCCAAGGTTTGAGGGGAAAGGCAGCCTGTGGAATGACTGCTAATGAGTAGGGCTGGTGGGACTTTTGAATATAATGAAAATATTCTGATGTTAGATAATGATGACATACAAATTCTGAATATGCTAAAAAACACTGAATTGTATGCACGCTTTAAAAGAATGAATTTTATGGTATGTAAATTATGGTTCAATGAAGGTATTATTTTTAAAAAACAGGAAGATTTATAATTCCTAAGATGGGAATTTATGATCCCCCTCCCAGGAATATAATTTGGAGAAGGCAATGGCATCCCACTCCAGTACTCTTGCCTGGAAAATCCCATGGATGGAGGAGCCTAGAAGGCTGCAATCCAGGGGTCGCTGAGGGTCGGACACGACTGAGGGACTTCACTTTCACTTTCACTAGGAATATAATATGAGCAACAGGTCACTCCAAACAGGAAATTAAAATCTACCTTACATTAAGCCAGCAAGAATTCCATTCAAACATGAAGCAAATGACCCTTAGTAAATGATTTTTGCTTCGAGACACCGTCACCTCACTCTGTTCCTCATCACCATATGCCTGGTGTGGTTGGGGGAAATACAGCTCAGATTTTGTGCCCAGATGCAAAAACTGGGGGAAAGTAGAGTTTGCCACTATTAAAATGGCTTTTTTATTTATTCATTTTTTATTGAAGGATAATCACTTTACAGAATTTTGTTGTTTTCTGTCAAACCTCCGCATGAGATCAGCCATAGGTATACATATATCCCCTCCCTTTTGACCCTCCCTCCTACCTCCCTGCCCATCCCACCCCTCTAGGTTCATACAGAGCCACTGTTTGAGTTTCCTGAGACATACAGCAAAGTCCTGTTGGCTACCTATTTTACATACAGAGGGCTAACAAACACATAAAATGGCTTTTTTATCTACTAGGTGGGCTACCATCTATGGGGTCACACAGAGTCGGACACGACTGAAGCGACTTAGCAGCAGCAGGTCCAAGAGTTAATACAGTTTTGTTTTTTTTTTTAATAGTGGTGATTTTCCCCACGCTTGCCGTTTAAAGAACTTTCACCGTCTCGACAAAAGCACTGGTAAGTGCTCTACTGCTGAAATCTCACAAGGTAAGTGGACACCCTCAAGGCGTGAAAAACCAATGCTGTCTTCTTTCTAAAAGAATGACAGTCTGTAAGCATTGTGTAGACAACGATGACCTTCCTCACTGTATGCTCCAAGGATAAATGTCTTTTTATTAAAATAAGATCCTCTTCTGAGACAAGGAACACTGTTTATATGGGTTTCTTATCATTCTACACAGCATCTCCAAGACTGGGGTCTTACATGTGCTCCACAGTCAAGTCAGAAGCCCATGGAACCCCGCCTGTTCAGCAGTGATGCAGGACACTACACTCTCACAGGCCTCCAGGTGCCACGGCGGTCCCAAGGACCCCCCACCCCACCCAAAGGATGCGTTTCCTATGTGCCCAGGCGCCAAACGCACATCTAGCTGGAGCCCCGTCCACTGTGAACTGAGATAACTTTGGACTTGTTGGTGTTGCTTTTGGTTCAAAATATATGCCTCTGTCTCTAGGAGACTCTGTTTGATGGTCCGGTGGGATGAGGGTGGCTGTGGGGGCTAACAGTGAAGAACCAAATGCAGAGAATGGTTCCCAGAATCCCCTGAGTTTATTTATCCGTTTTGACCACTGTGAGCTCTTAGGCAGCAGTTGGGAATTATTATTTTACAAAATCTCTCTGTCTCATCTTCTTGTCTGTCACCTGACAAATAGGCAAATACTCAGACTTTGACCTCTCACGGTCACTATGTTTGAGCCTCCTCATGGCTTCTGTGGGCCAGAGGTACATGCCCACAGCTTGTGAAAAGACCATGTCCACAGAGCAAGTTCTTAACATTGGATCTGTCACCATGTAATATACATTTTTGAAAGTTGAAGCTGCCAAGAGGACACAAAAGCAAACCCCCAAATATCAGTAAAGGATAATTGCAATAATGACAGCTTAACAACTTGGCACCTTTGTAGTTACCCCTCTTCAATGAAGCATAAACCTTTTCTACTAGATATTACCTTTTTACTTCTTCTGATACTATTTGTCCCTTTATTTTTGGTTCTGGACCATATTTTTTAAATGGATCTGGGCAAGACAGCTTAGTCAATGGGAGGGAAAGAATATTTTCTATATAAAATATTTTCTTTATATTTTATCTAAAACAAAATATTTTATTTATAAAATCACCTTTGATGGTAGAGCACTTTTTGGAGCATTAGAAAATAGTTCAATTAAGTGAGAGCTGCGAGCACTCTGAAAAGTGTTATCTTTCCAATGTGTGCATCTTTAAAATGCCAATTCGTCTATCAAAACTTGTTGAAAAATAAAATGTGAGGCTTTTAAAACAAATACTAATAATGATCAACATGGAGAGAGAGCAACGATTCTGATAGGAAACAAAATCTTGCCTCCTGTTACAGAATCTGTAACACACGAGCTGAACAAAGTCAGTCTGGGGTCCAAGACCAGCAAGTTCCATTTTCTCAACTGTTCTATACTCAGCACCCACAAGATATATTATTTATACAGAGTATATAAATACTGTATTTACATATATACAATATTTGTATATATACAAATATATACACTATATGTATATAGCAGATACACTTCATAGTAGTCAATAAATCTTTCTCTCACACGCAGACACAAGCACACACACACCATTACTGTCTCAGGAGTGAAGACAACAGTAAGATTAAACAAACAAGACTTCAGGAAAAAGGATTCAAAGATGGAAGTCTTTACTTTCTGAATATTAGAATCCCATGTGTGTTTCTCACATCAGAAAGGAGTTCTGGATTTAAGTTTTCCTGTGTCTTTGTAGCTTAATCAAAGCAATGAGATTTCACACCATCACTCACTCCTCCCCCAAGCCCAGCAGCTTAGCTGTTGTAGTTGTGTTGACATGACAAATCACTTTGCCCCCAAAGTCACAGCTCCATGCCCTTTAAGACAGCGAGCCTGGGATATACTTTCAGCTTTATCGGTAGAAAATGAAACACGCTCCAAGGCAGCCATGCCCTTATATACAGAAAAAAGCTTACCTTTCAACTGACTTGGAAGCAGCCGGCAGGACGGTCACCCGTCAGGGAGGTCACCGGCCACATTCCCCGAGCAGCTGACCCTGTCAGTCTTTGGAAAATAGTGTTTACTTTGTAACTAAAGCTGGATCCTGGGCACAAGTCACCAAAATGAAATTTTAAGAGTTAGGCGTAAACCTCATCCCCACTGAGACCTCTTCATGAAAACAGGAGTTGTGAAGGTTCCCTAGATGATTTCTTGATAAGAATTCTCAGCAACTGTAGAGATCTGGAATCCAGCATTGAAAAGTTTTACAATACAGCCAATTATCTAAATTTTAGTGTACTGATAAAAATTCTTTACGCTTCCTTACGGACGTAAATGACAGATGAGGAAAAGGTTACGGAAAATGGAGTTTCTCTTCTGTTTGCTTCAGTTGGATTTTTAAAGTAAGGTTGAAAGTCCTCCTGAAATGAAATGCCAATTGATCCAGAGAAGGTAAGTCAGAATTATACAAAGGGTGGCTTGTGGCAGGCTGAACAAATCCCACAAGTGGGTGGGGCACTTGCCCTGAGATCCAGCTTCCAGGAAACACCAAAGAGCAGGCTGTTGGTTCACAAACTAGCCTTAGCATGGAGGGCGAGGAGAATGAGGCAGACACTCCAGACTGGCGGGTGGCAGGTTTAATCAGTGAGGGGCCTTACAACCGAGGCTTGTCTTTGGTGACCACAAGGTGAGTAGCTCTCCACACCTGTCCACCCACCAGAATCTTAAAAATTTACGTAGAGGTCAAGTTGGGTTCAATCACGTGCTCCATTCAGATGGTCTCAACAACTCAAAGCTCACTCCGGGCTGTGTACTTCAAATCCTCTCGCCCTTGGGAACTGTGGTCAGAATGTACATTTCAAGGAGAGGAGAGGAGGAAGTGATCTCCTGACGACCTGGGTGCAGCTCCCCGATCGACTTCCGGTCACATCCACTCGATGACCACCCCCAACACATTCCTTCGCCACACCTTCCTCATTTCCTACACAATTTTCCCCTAATTATTCCCAACAGAAACAAGTCCATATTATCTCAAAACCTGCTAGCTTTGCATCCAGCCTGTACACCAGGTTATTCAACCTTGGCCTCTGGTCCTTTTGGAGGATGTTTTTAAACCACCTCCCAAGAGACTCATTGTGCCAAACAAATTATAAATCACTTACTTGATATTCTGTGGGAAATATATCATTTCAGATTGGCCTTGTTATCCCACCCAGTATATCATCCCACTCTGCATTCTGCAATAAATAACATTTTTAAAAGAAAAAAAAATCACAGTCGTCTATTTGTCGTTTGGAATTCTTCACATCAGTACTGGCGTCCATTATTTCCACTAATTAAGTTGATTTACGTTGTCAATTTCTAAGTGAATACTCATGTAAACGGCAGTGTTATCAATATTTTAAGGCATCGTTTCCTCCTTTTTCATCTAGTTCAATAATTTGACAATGAATGGAGACACAGATCACGTCACTGTGCTGGTGCCGACAGCTTCCTGGATGGACCGCACCATCTATTGTCAGGAGCTTGGAGAGAAGTGAACAGAATTCTGTACAGCAACACACCAAAGCAGGCTGAACCTGAGAAGTGCTGAATTTGGAAAGTAAATGATGTGCATTGAGCCAAAAAGGAGACCACTTTGGCTAGGACGCTGGAGGTGATTCCTCGAAGACTGGGGCTGGGTCACCCTAGTCCTTGCTACTAAAAGTGGTCTTTGAACCGCAACACGGATCTCACGTGGGAGCTTGTGAAAAACTCAGAATCTCGGATGCCAGGCCAGACCTACAGAGTCAGAATCAGTCATTTTGACAAGACTCCCAGATGATTCCTGTCATTAAAGTTTGAGAACCACTCATTTCACTACTTTTGGAATTGATAGAGACACATGGGCATATGGCTCTTCATCCTGTTCACAGTGCCAACTGTCTCCCTGTTCACACTGTCCACACCATTCGCTGAGCCCAAGGTAGGCAAGGCACGAGCTAAGAGGCCGGAAGAAGCGCGGAGGCGCTGGAGGAGCTGCAGCCGCGTTTATCCGCTTCCGGCTGACGCAGCCGCCGGACCAGTCAGTGTTCGCTCCTGGCTGACGCAGCCGCCGTAGCGCTCGCGCTATATTCGCGCCTCTCACGGCCAACCCGAGCGACGCAGCCGTGAGCAGCAGTAATTCCCGCTGCTTTGTGGGTGGCGCTCTTAGCTCCCTACAGCCCAAAGTAACTCAAGACAGTGCGCAGGGTTATAAATGAGCTCAGCTGTCAGTCATTATTTACAAAATGTGGGGCAAGAGCGGGAGGCCAGGGGGCAGGAGAGCCTGACACGCCATCTTGGCTAATCTGCTCTTTCCCTACAAGGGGTAACGTGATGGAGGCCAGGCTATGAAAGGGTGCTTGAGGAGAGGCGGGTAGGCTTGGAGAATTTACCTACTACATAGGAGGATTTACGTCTGCTACCTAACAGTAGAAATAAAAGCTCCACAACCACTTACTATGAGCCAGTGATTGTGCTGAGTGACTGATACAGTGCTGTCTCATTTCATGCTCAACCCGGTGAGGATGCTACATCATTTTTCAGATGAGGAAGCTGAGACTTACAGAGGTGAAGTAACTTCTCAAGTTTACACAGAAAAGAGCAGAGCCACCCTTCGCTTTGAGCCAGAGCTCTAGGCCACTCCCTGCTGTAAGCCTCGGATTCTCTGGACCAGCCATGAATCCCGGTCCACGTCATCCTGATAAAGTTCCCCTGAAGAGCAACCAAAGGGCCTGCATCTGACAGGTACGTTCAAGGAAGCCCAAGCTCTGTCCCTCCATGCTTACCTCTTTCTCAAAAACTCTTTCTCCTGATAAAATCAGGAGAGAAGATGGACAAGATTATTCTGGTGACTAAGGTAATTGCTTTTTCACTGAAACTTTAACTTTTAAAACATTTTATTAAGTTCACACACACTGTAGAAAATCTGGAAAATACAAAGCAGTACAAAAAGGAAAATTTTAATTTTTGTAAAGCTGCAACTCAATTACACCACAGTTAGCAGTAAAGCACGTTTCTTTCCAGGTTTTTCTTTATATCATTAGAATTTTTAATATAATTAGAATGGGGGCTGGTGTTTTTATTGAGTAAATACACTATGAATAATGTCTCCTATCACTAATGCTTTTATTCTTGAGCATTTCTGATGGTTGGGTGGTGGCAAACATAATTTTTGTCTGTCCTGCCAAGATCCAGGGGCAAAGGTCAGGCAATGACATTGGTGAGAACTACCAGATATAACTCATCTTAATGGACGTCTCTTTTCTTTATCATTTTAAAAATGAAATTGGTCACATTAAGCTTGCTTAAAATAACAGAATAACCATAGATTAGAAGCAAATGAAATTATCATACTTCCCCAAAATTAGAAAAATAGGACCATTAGAAATACTGTACTTCTATGGCCATGAATGATGTGGCTTCTCATTTATTACAAACAGTAAATCAACAAGGACTCTTGATGAAATATCTGTTGTTTTTTAAAAATACATCAATTATTATGTTTGCTGTAAAAATATTTTAGTAATAATGCAGAATCACTTTGGATAATAGTGGATAACTTTTTAAAATATCTCAAAGTAGAGACATCTTACATAGACTTCATTCCAGCTAAAATCTGAAAGTATACCATTTCAAAGTATACCATGCACAGGTGGTGGCTCAGAGGTTAAAGCGTCTGCCTGCAACGTGGGAGACCTGGGTTTGATCCCTGGGTCGGGAAGATCCCCTGGAGAAGGAAATGGCAACCCACTCCAGTATTCTTGCCTGGAGAATCCCATGGGTGGAGGAGCCAGGTGGGCTACAGTCCATGGGGTCGCAAAGAGTCGGACATGACTGAGCGACTTCACTTTCACTTCAGTGTTTGAAAGTATACCATTTGAAAGTATACCATTCACAGGTATTTAGTACATTCACAGTGTTGTGAATCACCCCCAAAGGAGACCCCATGCCCATTAGCAGCAGCCTCTGCCACAGCCCCTCACACCCCTTAATCTGTTTACCTTTATGGATTTGCTTATTCTGGAAGTTTTGATAAACAGAATTATAAAATTTTAAAAACTGTGAGAAAATAATAATATGAATAATATAAGGACACAAGAATATCTTGCATCATTCAGCCAGGCCTCTTGAGGGCTAGAACCAGAAACTAAGAAGTCATCAGAAACAAGTTTTTCTCTGGGGTCCCACAATCTTTTGTTTTTACTTTCTTCATATTTCTGCTTTCTTCCTATTTTTCTGAAAATTTGCTTTCTTTCTACAAGCATGGGGAGATGCCTGTACCCCCCAAGCATGTCCCTCAATCCAAGGTATACATACCAGCTGACTTGCTTTCTCTGAATTCCCAAGTGTAAATACCCTGGAGAGAAAGTCCATCTCCCTACCTTGAGTCAGATGACCACCATGATCCAATCTGGTTTGGATAACAGAACATAGAGAAGGAAGAAGCTGGGGCAAGGTCACCTGTTCTCAGAGGCGTGAGAAGAGGAGATGCAATCAAAAGGATGCACTTAAATTTGGAAAATCAAAAGCAGTAATATTTGGTGGATTTTCTCTTTTTTTCTATTCTTAGATTTAATAATATTTCCGTCCAGGCTTTTTCTCTATACAGGAAATTTTAATTGCAAGAATAATGTATTAATTTTAGACCTAAACAGAGTAATTTTTTATCTTACTATAAAATCTTGAAAAGCATTTTTATATCAACAAGTAAAGCTGCAGTTAGTGAATATGCCACATGTCACTAACCACCCTCAGGTTGTTGGAAGCTTAGCTTGTTTCTAGTTTGTCATGATTTTTTTTTAAATGAGACATGCATCTTGGTGTGCCAAAAAATTGTCTCTTTTAAATTATTTTCTTAAAGTTGCCTTCCTGAGGCTGTTTTGCCAGATGAAAGAAAACAAGTAAATCATCTAAATTCCTGATAGGGATTGCTAAATTTCTTTCCTAAAGGGTTACGTAAGTGTGCTTTCCATAGCCTCACTAGCGTAAAGTATCAGCATATTTCAAATTTTGCCATAGTGGAAACTTCAAAAGACATAACATTACCAGTGTTCTTAAGGTAATGAGTGCAAACACGGTTTCTTCTCTATGATTGTGAGACACAACCACCACGGGTTGTTCAGTTAGTATCGAGCCTCCTTGGGTAGCCAGGATTGAACATAACAGTCTTCCTCTGTACCTCTCTTCATTCATCCACTTGTTAGCTTCTGGTAGTGGTTTAGTCGCTAAGTTGTGTCCGACTTTTGCGTCCCCATGGGCTGTAGCCTACCCGACTCCTCTGTCCATGGGATTCTCCAGGCAAGAATATTGGAACGGGTTGCCATTTCCTTCTCCTGTTAGCTTCTGAGTGCTGTGCAAAACTTGGAGATAAAATATTGATACATAGACCCTGTGCCTAAGCGGATTGCTATGCAAAGAACAAGAAAGATAATAATTACTCGGCTGCCCTACAGAGCTTTGGAAACCCTTAGTGAGGTTTAGCCAGTAGGTCCTCTGGCCAGTGCTGGTCCAGATCTACACTTCAGAAAGCCCAAGGAATGGGGTAAGTAGTGCTCTGAATGCATCCCAGCCCCAAGCCCAGGCCCACCAAGCACACATCTGGTTAACTGAAAGAAGAATGCCTCTTTTTAAAATACACCTTATTCAGATGATCAAAATGGTAAGCCCAACTTACAACATCTGAGGCAGACAAAACCTACACTCAATAGTAGACCGTTATGATAACACTCCCTTCCTCCCTCCCTCTCTGACTGATGACAATTTATTAATGTGAATTTGCTCCCAATTTGAGAAGTTCATTGAGGCATAATTTAGAATTAATAAACTGAGGGCAAGAGCATACGATGAATGTACTTTCCAAGTTAGACAGGAATTTAATGTCACAACATAAAAACAAGTCTCTGTGATTTTCCGAGTACCAGCTGTGCACTGATCAGGAACATGAGAGGAATGCTGTTAATTATCATTACCCAGAGAAAAATAATTAGTTGCTTTGTGGGGAGAACAAAAAACAAATGTTGCCATTTCCATTTTAATTTCAACCACTGAGGTTGATAAAACTCAAAATTGGTCTATTTTGTGAAAATCATAAGCTCATTAGCACAGCATTAGCAGATTGCATGTTAATCTTCATGTCCATGAATTAATTTGTACACCATTCATTGGATGGATGATGCATTTTCTCAGGGGACATGAAATAACTGCCAACCAGGAACTAAGAAGGGTGACTCAAACACCCTTGAAGAGGATAAAGCAAGTCAGCTTTCTCAAGATCTCAAAGCATCATAAAAGTTTCTTTTATCACATTTGCCTTTTCTTCAGTCTTGACAAACTGACTTTCATTCTCCTCCACACCCTGCAGGTGAATTTCAGAGCCATCAGATCAGTGCAACGTAAAATATAGCCAACAGGCACATGAAGACATGCTCAGCCTAAATCATCATCATCATCATCATCATCATCATCATCATCATCATCATCATCATCTGCTGCTGCTGCTGCTGCTAAGTCACTTCAGTCATGTCCAACTCTGCGTGACCCCATAGACGGCAGCCCACTAGGGTCCTCTGTCCCTGGGATTCTCCAGGCAAGAACACTGGAGTGGGTTGCCATTTCCTTCTCCAATGTATGAAAGTGAAAAGTGAAAGTGAAGTCACTCAGTCATGCCCGACTCTTAGCGACCCCATGGACTGCAGCCCACCAGACTCCTCCATCCATGGGATTTTCCAGGCAAGAGTACTGGAGTGAGGTGCCATTGCCTTCTCCGAAATAATCATCAGGGGAATGCAAATCAAAACCAGTATATCACCTCACACCTGTCAGAATGGCTATCATCAAAAAGGAAAACAATAAATGTTGGAGAGGATGTGGAGAAAAGGGAACCCTCATACACTGTTGGTGGGACTGTAAACTGGTGCAGCCACTGTGGAAAATAGTATGAAGGTTTCTCCAAAAAACGAGAAATAGAACTCCAATAGGACCCAGCAATCCCACTCCTGAGTATTTATCCACAAAAATAGAAGTAATAATTCAAAGAGATGTATGCACCCTAATGTTGATAGCATTATCGTTAACAATAGCCAAGATATGAAAGTAACCTTAAGTAATCCATCCATCAACAGATGGATGGATAAAGATGTGGTGTGTGTATATATTATATACATGGGCTTCCCTGGTAGCTCAGGTGGTAAAGAATCTGCCCCTAGGTTGGGAAGATCCCCTGGAGGAGGGAATGACAACCCACTCCAATATTCTTCCCTGGGAAATCCCACGGACAGAGGAGCCTGGCGGGCTACAGTCCATGGGGTCACAAAGAGTTGGACACAACTGATTAAAATTTTCACTTTCATATATATGTATATGTGTGTGTGTGTGTGTATATAAATGTAAATGTGTATGTGTGTGTGTATATATATATATATATATATATATAAAATGAGTGGTATTTCATTGTGTATGCCACTCAGCCACAAAAACAGAGTGAAATTTTGCCATTTCCAACAACATGCATGGACTTGGAGGGGATTATGCTAAGTGAAATTAATCAGAGAAAGACAGATACTGTATGATATCACTTATATGTGAAATCTAAAAATACAACAGACTAGTGAATATAACAACAAAAAAACAGACTCACAGATGTAGAAAATAAATTAGTGGTTACCAATGGGGAGGTACAAACTATTGTGTAAAAAATAAGCTACAAGATTATAGTGTACAACACAGGGAATATAGTTAATATTCTAGAATAATTATAAATGGAATGTAACCTTTAAAAATTGTGAATCACTATCTTGTACATCTATAATTAATATAATATCATACATGATCTACACTTCAATAAAAAAAAATTAGATCAACTCTAGCATCCTCTTCTCAAGAATCATCAGGCATAAGGACCCACGTGGTCTACCTGACAAGAGAATTACGGTCAATCAATAGGGACCACTATAATTTGTTTGAAACAGACTGTGGTATCTGAAATATTAAAGACAGTGCTAGGCTGTTCAAGTAGCTCACAGATGCTAGAACATGTTGGGGAGACCAAAGAATTGTTTTTTAAAAGTTTGGAGCTCATAGGAAGCCAACAGAATTCAAAATACAGGCAGACATTAAAAATAAAAATAAAAAAATCTAAGAAAATTGGACCCCAAGGAGAAATAAGCAGTCACACCCTTGCCCCTGCATCTAGAACTCTAAATCCCAGTTGAGGCCAATCCATCTCTCTCCACATTTTCATGCCATTAATTAAGGAATTTATGTGTCTCATTAAATAATTTCCAACAGATCAGATTTGCCACACAGATTCAAACAAGAGCTCGGAACAGAATATTATTTGAGTCCAATTTATACCTTTATGGATTTAGGCATTTAATTAAATCCCTGAGCCTTTTTCTTATCAGAAAAAAATGAGAAAACTCTCCTGTAGTACCGTTTGAGGGATAAAATATAAAAAGATCCTTGAATATTAGTACTATCTTTGTGGAAATTGTTCTTCCTTTCATCACCCTGAGTTGTCGGCAGAAGAACACGTTATCTGAACAACAAACTTCCACAGCCAACCGTCCACAGAGAAGCTACAGTTGCAGTGGAATGAAACGAGTCAGTGGTAGCAAACATAAGGATCTGCCTCCTTGTCACTGTGCTGCATGCTGATTGTTAGGCAGACACACTAAGCCACAGATATAAGCATCTATAATTAGTATTGCTTCTACAGCAAAGTTTCTTTTAAAAATTTCTCTCCATTCTTCCAACCTGCAACCAACATTGATGTAAACAATTTTTTAACGTGGCTTCCTCATGATTATCACTCACAGGAACAATCAGCCACATTAAAAGACAAAGTGCTGAGGCTGCCCTGGTGGTGCGGTGGTAAAGAATTCATTTTGCAATGTAAGAGACACTGGTTTGATCCCCTGGTCCAGGAAGACCCCCACAGGCCGCACCAAAACTACTGAGCCTGTGCACTTCGAGCATATTCTCTGCAATGAGAGACACCACTGCAACGTGAAGCCCAAGCACCACAACAAAGAGTAGCCCCCTGCTCATTGCAACCAGAGAAAAGCCCACAGGCAGCAACAGTGACCCAGCACAGCCAAAAATAAGGAAACCTTAAGGAGGGGGGGAAAAAAAAAAAGACAGTGTTCCCTTGGCCCTGAATCCATATGCTCCTGCCCCAGTGCTCATGGATTCTGCCCACGGTTTACACTCTGGCCTCATCCACTGGGGTCATGGGGTCAGAGGTGGTGGACTACCATGGAGGGTGGCGAAGGACTGGTGGAGAATAAGGGAGAGGCAGCCAGTTTAGTATATGTGGACAGCTTTGTATTGATACCGCACACAGATTCCATGAGGTAGCTGGGATCCTTCTTATCCTTTTACAAGTGAGGAAATTGCATCTAGTAAATGGTGAACAATTTTCCCAAGGCCCCAGCTAGAAAGGCATAGGCTAAGCTGCAGATTCGAGAGGGAATCCACCCTACACCTTAGTCTCCAAGGATGTAGGTGTGGGGGCAGTGTGTGGGCCAGGCGGGGCCAGAGGAGAGAGGTCAGAATCCTGTACACTGGGGGCTTTAAAAGAGAGATCCTGAGAGTCAAGGATTAATGGACAAGGGAGGGTCAGATCTGAGCATTTCCACTATAAGAATTTGGCTCTGTGAAAAGCCATGGATGAGCCCCTGGGTGGATTGGTCTGGCTTTAGTTGGAGAAGCAAAGGCACCAGGAGTGTCACGGCAATCAGAGATTTACTATAAGAATTAGAAGATAGAGTAGCAAATGGCGACCCACTTCAGTATTCTTGCATAGGAAATCCCATGTACAGAGGAGCCTGGTGGGCTACAGTCCATGGAGTTGCAAAGAGTTGGACACGACTAAGCACTCACAGAACAACAACAACATAGGAATTAGAGCTTTCACAGCTGTGGGAGGAGCAGAACGGTCTAGAAGAGTTATGGGAGAGAAGTCAGCCTACCTCCAGGGTACACCAACCTCTGCGCAAGAAATGCAGTACTTGGATGCAATCTCAAAAACGACCGAATGATTTCTGTTCGTTTCCAAGGCAAACCATTCAATATCACGGGAATCCAAGCCTATGCCCCAACCAGTAATGCTTAAGAAGATGAAGTTGAATGGTTCTATGAAAACCTACAAGAGCTTTTAGAACTAACACCCAAAAAGGATGTCCCTTTCACTAAGGGGACTGGAATGCAAAAGTAGGAAGTCAAGAAACACCTGGAGTAACAGGCAAATTTGGACTTGGAATACGGAATGAAGCAGGGCAAAGGCTAATAGAGTTTTGCCAAGATAATGCACTGGTCATAGCAAACACCCTCTTCCAACAACACAAGAGAAGACTCTACACATGGACATCTCTACACATGGACATCACCAGATGGTCAACACTGAAATCAGATTGATTATATTCTTTGCAGCCAAAGATGGAGAAGCTCTATGTAGTCAACAAAAACAAGACCAGGAGCTGACTGTGGCTCAGATCATAAACTGCTTATTACCAAATTCAGACTGAAATTGAAGAAAGTGGGGGAAACTGCTAGACCATTCAGGTATGACCTAAATCAAATCCCTTATGATTATACAGTCGAAGTGAGAAATGGATTTAAGGGACTAGATCTGATAGACAGAGTGCCTGATGAACTATGGATGGAGGTTCGAGACATTGTACAGGAAACAGGGATCAAGACCATCCCCATGGAAAAAATGCAAAAAACCAAAATGGCTGTCTGGGGAGGCTTTACAAATAGCTGTGAAAAGAAGAGAAGTAAAAAGCAAAGGAGAAAAGGAAAGATATAAGCATCTGAATGCAGAGTTCCAAAGAATAGCAAGGAGATAGAAGAAAGCCTTCCTCAGTGATCAATGCAAAGAAATAGAGGAAAACAATAGAATGGGAAAGAATAATTTTCTCTTCAAGAAAATTAGAGATACCAAGGGAACATTTCACGCAAAGATGGGCTCGATAAAGAACAGCAATGGTATGGACCTAACAGAATCAGAAGATATTAAGAAGAGGTGGCAAGAATACACAGAAGAACTGTACAAAAAAGAGCTTCACGACCCAGATGGTGTGATAACTCACCTAGAGCCAGACATCCTGGAATGTGAAGTCAAGTGGGCCTTAGAAAGCATCACAACAAACAAAGCTAGTGGAGGTGATGGCATTCCAGTTGAACTCTTTCAAATCCTGAAAGATGATACTGTGAAAGTGCTGCACTCAATATGCCAGCAAATTTGGAAAACTCAGCAGTGGCCACAGGACTGGAAAAGGTCAGTTTTCATTCCAATCCCAAAGAAAGGCAATGCCAAAAAATGCTCAAACAACCGCACAATTGCACTCATCTCACACGCTAGTAAAGTAATACTCAAAATTCTCCAAGCCACGCTTCAGCAATACATGAACCATGAACTTCCAGATGTTCAAGCTGGTTTTAGAAAGGGCAGAGGAACCAGAGATCAAATTGCCAACATCTGCTGGATCATGGAAAAAGCAAGAGAGTTCCAGAAAAACATCTGTTTCTGCTTTATTGACTATGCAAAAGCCTTTGACTGTGTGGATCACAATAAACTGTGGAAAATTCTTCAAGAGATGAAGAATACCAGACCACCTGACCTGCCTCTTGAAAAACCTATATGCAGGTCAGGAAGCAACAGTTAGAACTGGACATGGAACAACACACTGGTTCCAAATAGGGAAAGGAGTACATCAAGGCTGTATATTGTCACCTTGCTTATTTAACTTCTATGCAGAGTACATCATGAAATGCTGGGCTTGAGGCAGCACAAGCTGGAATCAAGATTGCCAGGAGAAATATCAATAACCTCAGATATGCAGATGATACCATCCTTATGGCAGAAAATGAAGAGGAACTAAAAAGCCTCTTGATGAAAGTGAAAGAGGAGAATGAAAAAGTTAGCTTAAAGCTCAACATTCAGAAAACAAAGATCATGGCATCTGGTCCCATCACTTCATAGATGTGATGGGGAAATAGATGGGGAAACAGTGAAAACAGTGTCAGACTTTATTTTGAGGGGCTCCAAAATCACTGCAGATGGTGATTGCAGACAGGAAATTAAAAGATGCTTACTCCTTGGAAAGAAAGTTATGACCAAACTAGAGAGCATATTGAAAAGCAGAGACATTATTTTGCCAACAAAGGTTGGTCTAGTCAAGGCTATGGTTTTTCCAGTAGTCATGTATGGATGTGAGAGTTGGACTGTGAAGAAAGCTGAGTGCCAAAGAATTGATGGTTTTGAACTGTGGTGTTGGAGAAGGCTCTTGAGAGTCCCTTGGAGTGCAAGGAGATCCAACCAATCCATCCTAAAGGAGATCCTGGGTGTTCTTTGGAAAGACTGATGCTGAGACTGAAACTCCAATACTTTGGCCACCTCATGTGAAGAGTTGACTCACTGGAAAAGACTCTGAAGCTGGGAGGGATTGGGGGCAGGAGGAGAAGGGGACGACCGAGGATGAGATGGCTGGATGGCATCACTGACTCTATGGACATGAGTCTGAGTGAACTCCGGGAGTTGGTGATGGACAGGGAGGCCTGGCGTGCTGCGATTCATGGGATCGCAAAGAGTCGGACACGTTTGAGCGGCTGAACTGAACTGAATGAATCTACTCAGGTTGCTCTAGTGGTAAAGAAACTGCCTGTCAATGCAAGAGATGTAAGAGATGCAAGTTTGATCCCTGGGTTGGGAAGATCCCCAAAGGAGGGCACAACTTGCCTGGAGAATCCCATGGACAGAGGAGCCTAGTAGGCTACAGTCCATAGGGTCGCACAGAGTCAGATACAACTGAAGCAACTTAGCATGCACATAGCATGCAAGAAAATTTAAGAATTTATCTTTAGAGTTAACTTTAGCTAATATTAAAAATATAGTTATTTATAAATATATTATAATTTACAACAGTAATTTACAAAATTATAATAAGTCCAATTCTAGCATTATCAAAGGATTTTAAGCCTAAGTACTAGGGACTCCCTTTGCCTATTACAGCAAAGTTTATTGGTTCTAAGAAGAATGTATTTAACTAAAAGTGTCATTTTGAATAATCATTTTTAAAACTTCAAATATGAAATATTCTTCATAAAAAACACTACCAAAACTTTTTAGAAGGAGAGTATTTCATAGAAGTGATAGACAGTTATACTCACCTCTAACAGGTTCTCTTGTCACTGTGAAAAATCATGCCAGATTTTCAGTTATGAAAATTCTTATATTCAGAGGACTGAAGACTTCAGATATATGACTTCAATAGCAAAAGAATAAGACATACTTGGGATTTTGGCTTTCCAAATATTTGATGCCATAGACTAATCCTCCTGTTTCCTCCAACCCCTGAGAAACCAAATCTCACCCCCTTGTCATTTCTAGTTCAGTTCAGTCATTCAGTCATGTCCAACTCTCTGCAACCCCATGGACTGCAGCACATCAGGCTTCCCTGTCCATCACCAATTCCCGGAGCTTGCTCTAACCATGTCCATTGAGTCAGTGATGCCATCCAACCATCTCATCTGTTGTCGATTCCTTCTCCTCCCATCTTCAATCTTTCCCAGCCTCAACAAGGTCTTTTCTAATGACTCAGTTCTTCACAACAGGTGGCCAAAGTATTGGAGTTTCAGCTTCAGCATCAGTCCCTCCAATGAATATTCAGGACTGATTTCCTTTAGGATGAAGTTGGATCTCCTTGCAGTCCAAGGGACCCTCAAGAGTCTTTTGCAATACCACAGTTCAAAAGCATCAGTTCTTCAGTGCTCAGCTTTCTTTATGATCCCACCCTCACATCCATACATGACTAATGGAAAAACTGTAGTTTTGACTAGACGGACCTTTGTTGGCAAAGTAATGTCTCTGCTTTTGAATATGCTGTCTAGATGGTCATAGCTTCTCTTCCAAGGAGCAAGAAACTTTTATGGCTGCAGTCACCATCTGCAGTGATTTGGGAGCCCCCCAAAATAAAGTCTGTCACTGTTTTCATTGCTTCCCCATCTATTTGCCAAGAAGTGATGGGACCAGATGTCATGATCTTCGTTTTCTGAATGTTGAGCTTTAAGCTAACTTTTTCACTCTCTTCTTTCACTTTCATCAAGAGGCTCTTTAGGTCCTCTTCACTTTCTGCCATAAGGGTGGTGTCATCTGCATATCTGTTCAGTTCAGTTTAGTCGCTCAGTCATGTCTGAATCTTTGCGACCCCATGAATTGCAGCACACCAGGCCTCCCTGTTCATTACCATCTCTCAGAGTTCACTCAGACTCACGTCCATTGAGTCCATGATGCCATCCAGCCATCTCATCCTCGGTCGTCCCCTTCTCCTCCTGCCCCCAATCCCTCCCAGCATCAAAGTCTTTTCCAGTGAGTCAACTCTTCACATGAGGTGGCCAAAGTACTGGAGTTTCAGCTTTAGCATCATTCCTTCCAAAGAACACCCAGGTCTGATCTCCTTCAGAATGGACTGGTTGGATCTCCTCGCAGTCCAAGGGACTCTCAAGAGTCTTCTCCAACACCACAGTTCTAAAGCATCAATTCTTCAGCGCTCAGCCTTCTTCACAGTCCAACTCTCACATCCATACATGACTACAGGAAAAACCATAGCCTTGACTTAGACGGACCTTAGTAGGCAAAGTAATGTCTCTGCTTTTGAATATACCATCTAGGTTGGTCATAACTTTTCTTCCAAGGAGTAAGCATCTTCTAAGTTCATGGCTGCAATCACCATCTGCAGTGATTTTGGAGCCCCCAAAAAATAAAGTCTGACACTGTTTCCGTTGTTTCCCCATCTATTTCCCATGAAATGATGGGACCGGATGCCATGATCTCATTTTCTGAATGTTGAGCTTTAGGCCAACTTTTTCACTCTCCTCTTTCACTTTCATCAAGAGGCTTTTTAGTTCCTCTTCACTTTCTGCCATAAGGGTGGTGTCATCTGCACATCTGAGGTTATTGATATTTCTCCTGGCAATCTTGATTCCAGCTTGTGCTGCCTCAAGCCCAGCATTTCTCATGATGTACTCTGCATGTAAGTTAAATAAGCAGGGTGACAATATACAGCCTTGATGTACTCCTTTCCCTATTTGGAACCAGTCTGTTGTTCCATGTCTAGTTCTAACTGTTGCTTCTTGACCTGCATACAGATTTCTCAGGAGGCAGGTCAGGTGATCTCATATTCCTATCTCTCAAAGAATTTTCCAGTTTGTTGTGATCCACACAGTCAAAGGCTTTGGCATAGTCAATAAAGCAGAAATAGATGTTTGTCTGGAACTCTCTTGCTTTTTCGATGAACCAGTGGAAGTTGGCAATTTGATCTCTGGTT
This sequence comes from Nanger dama, assembly GCA_917880005.1. Taxonomy (NCBI): domain Eukaryota; kingdom Metazoa; phylum Chordata; class Mammalia; order Artiodactyla; family Bovidae; genus Nanger; species Nanger dama. The sequence goes on from CAKJTW010000033.1 coordinate 6,781,056, forward strand.
CCTCTGCCCTTTCTAAAACCAGCTTGAACATCTGGAAGTTCATGGTTCATATACTGTTGAAGCCTGGCTTGGAGAATGTTGAGCATTACTTTACTAGCATGTGAGATGAGTGCAATTGTGCGGTAGTTTGAACATTCTTTGGCATTGCCTTTCTTAGGGATTGGGATGAAATCTGACCTTTTCCAGTCCTGTTGCAACTGCTGAGTTTTCCAAATTTGCTGGCATATTGAGTGCAGCACTTTTACAGCATCATCTTTCAGGATTTGAAACAGCTCCACTGGAATTCTATTACCTCCATTAGCTTTGTTTGTTTTGATGCTTTCTAAGGCCCACTTGACTTTGTTTTCCAGGATGTCTGGCTCTAGGTGAGTGATCACACCATCACGGTTACCTGGATCATGAAGACCTTTTTGTAGAGTTCTTCTATGTATTCTTGCCACCTGTTTTTAATATCTTCTGCTTCTTTTAGGTCCATATCATTTGTGTCCTTTATTGTAACTGTCTTTGCATGAAATATTCCCTTGGTATCACTAGTTTTCTTGAAGAGATCTGTCTTTACCATTCTACTGTTTTCCTCTATTTCTTTGCATTGATCACTGAGGAAAGTTTTCTTCTATCTCCTTCCTCTTCTGTGAAACTCTGCATTCAGATGGGTATATCTTTCCTTTTCTCCTTTGTCTTTCTCTTTTCTTCAAATCTCATTCCTGGTCATTCCTACGGACCTCCCTATCTGTCCAAGATGATAATTGATTAAGGTTCCCTATTTGACTCATATGGTAAATAAGCCTCAAAGACACAGAAGAAACAGGTCTCTAACTTGCTTTAAAAATAGCAAGATTAACAGACTTCAGGTAAACCCATGTGGGCAGTGAACACTGCCTTGGAAGTGAAGCCACAAGCACAGACTTGGAGGCAAGGGGGCCTGGCCCCTGTCGTGTCTCTGTCACACGGTCCCTCTGAGAACCTACTTGTTCATCATTAAAATGAGGGAACTAGACAAGGTCATTTCTATCTTTCCTTTTGTTCTAGAGGTCTAATACTACAATAGTCATAGGTTCAGTAAATATACCCTCACCCACCCTGAGCAAAACATAATGCAGACCTTAGTCAACAACCAGTCTATCATTGGCCACAGGCCCCAAACCTCCATACATATGGCCTTCCACTCTTTGGCTTCCTTTTTCATAAGAAGCCATAGAGCTTTAAAATTGTGCTTTTTTTTTTAGACCAGTAGCCCTTTCTGGTAATACGTTTTATGATTCCTAAGGATAAGTGATAGCCCCTTTCATCTAAGGTCCACTGTACCTAGTTACAGTCCTGGTGACATATACCATCCGACTCGAGTAGCAGTGACAACCTCATCATGTAGACAGAGCTGAGGACATTACAGCTATTTTTCAAGGAGACATCATGCCTGAAGAGTCACAGTCTTATTTTCTTCTTTTTGTCATAACTTACTGAGGGATTTTTTTTTTTAAGATGGTAAAGTCTATCAGATAGTAATCATTTTGCAGGGTGAAACAATTGTGTAAGGTAATTAGAAACAAGATTCATAATAGAGAGGTGCTTCATGTTTATTCACTCAAGCAGACTAGTAGCCAATGTAAACTCAATGAAATGTGATGTTTGTGTCAATAGAAACAGAATTATGTTGCTGTAGCTTGACCAGAATTGCTAGTGTGCAAGTTAACCCAGTACTGTTTCCTCAAGAAGATGTATAGTATACACACATGCGTACTCATTTATATATGCACAGGTATATATATACACACATAATATATATATGCATACATTATATATACCTATATTCACATCTATCTACATGTCATGAGAGTGTATGTTCCTTGGTTCTTTGTCTCGTCACAACAAAGATTTGGAGTGTCACAGCTCTCAGATCTTGGATACACCATGTTATAGCTCTCAGGTCTCAAAAGGACCATGTTATACCTCTTAGACAAATTAATGTTGCAGCTCAGTGTTACAGCTCTATTTCATTTAGATAATAGCAGGAAAATCCATCTCTGAGGCATGAGGGCACGTTGATCCAAAGACACAAAAAGAAGAGTGCCCCAGAGCGTGGGAGAGAGAGAGCTAGCTTTGGCTCCTCTTTTGTTTATCTCTCCCTGGGCCTGTCCTATGTAAATTGGGCCAGCCAGGAGTGTTGTTTGTTTTACCTGAGGTCCTCACTCCGGTCTGGTCCAGACCTTCGTTTGTTCTATTTTCGCGGGCTTTTCTCTTCCTTGTCTTTTAGCCACTGCCATTTTGAACTCCTCTTCCCTATTCTACCTACCTAACATTACCCCCTCAAGAGATGGGAGGCCCAATTCTTTGGGAATAGGGGCATCGAGGTCGTTCTGAACTAGGAAGGCGAGGGGTATTGGGCCTCCCCCTCTTGCTAATCTCAATCCTCAGAGTCCTTATAGTGGTGTCCATCTAAGGGTGTGTGATATTTTTCGTGGTCAGCTGTAGTTTTACATCTTTGTTGAATTGGCACTGCATGTTGTAGCTTGTTGACCTGGGCAGAGAAAAACAGGTTAGACAATTGACAGTACATGGAATAATCATAAGCATCATCAATATAGCATAACAAGGACTAGTAGAGGCATTAGCCAATTTTAAATTCACATCTCCAGGATGGCTCAAGTCCCTCCTTGTTCAGGGATCAGAAGATCTATCTCCTGTCTATTTTGGAGTACAATCTCTGTCAAGCTGTGTTGGCTCTTTAGAGCTATCCTGAGAAATCTTATCCCCAGAAACCAGATTTTGGGGGTATTCATTAGAATGGCACTCATTGGTAGTCCTGAATAGGTATCTGAGATTTCCCAGGGGCTCACAGGAGTATTGAGTGTCCTCTTCTCTCTTCTTCCATGGCTTAACTCGTGAGTAGTGAATCCAGGAGTCATGTCCTGGTACCTTGACTGCTGTGGGGGTAGAAAGTATTACAGGGTAGGGGCCCTTCCATGTGGGCTGGAGTTGAGCCTTTGGGGACCCACCTTTTAGACTTTAATTAGGACCTGAGTCCCTGGTGCATACAGTGGTGACTCCTTAGAATCTTTTGGGTCCTGGTTTATACCCCCCAAGCGTATATCCTGTTGGAATTGCCCAGTGGCCATGGGATAAGACTGGAGGGTCTGAACCTCTGGATCTAGGAAGAGGTCATTGACATAAATGAAAGGTCTCCCATATAGCATCTCATAAGGACTAAGACCAAGCTGTTCCTTAGGGGCAGTGCGGGTGCGGAGGAGAGCTATCGGTAAAGCCTTCTTCCATCCCAGGGAGGTCTCCTGGGTTATCTTTTTTATCGCTGATTTTAAGAATTGATTGGCTCTTTCTACTTTTCTTGAAGATTGAGGCCTCCAGGCACAATGGAGATAATAAGTAATGCCCAATGCTTTTGAGACCCCTTGGGTGACCTTAGAAGTAAATGATGTCCCATTGTCACTTTGTAATGACCTGGGCAGACCAAATCTTGGAATGATTTCATGGAGCAGTTCTTAACCAGCTCCTCAGCCTTCTCAGTCTGGGTGGGAAAGCCTTCAATCCATCCTGTGAATGTATCTATCATGACTAATAGGTATTTATACCCTTGAGAAACTGGCATCTGGGTGAAGTCCATCTGCCAGTCCTCTCCTGGATAGGTCCCACGTCGTTGGACAGGCTGGGCCAGCTGGGGTCTTCAAGTTCCTTGGGGCTTGTTTAACTGGCAAGTGGGACAAGAGGAGACCACCTGTCTTATAGTTGTTTGGAAACCTGTTCCCCAGAAGGACCTTTCTAGTAATCATTGGAGGGCCTTTTCTCCTAAATGAGTGGTGGCATGTAAGGAGTTAACCAACTTCCATTGGAGGTTCCCAGGCAGAAAAAGGAGTCTCTCCTTTTGGAACCACCCCAAAAGCCCTCACTCTTAGCTTTAAGAGTCTCACCTTCAGTATATGAAGGAGTTTCTGGCCAATTAGTCTGTGGAACTAAGGTGGCAACCCCTATTAGGTCATGGTTCTGTAATGCTGCTCTCCTAGCTGCCAGATCAGCTGCTTGGTTCCCTCGGGCCACTTCTGTGCTCCCTTTTGGTGTCCTTTACAGTGGGAGACTGAAACCTCAGTGGGCAGATGGACTGCCTCCAAGTGTCTAAGAATCTGATCACCATATTTGATTAGGGACTCTCAGGTGGTCAAGTGGTCCCTTTCTTTCTGAATAGCCGCATGTGCATGTAGCACCAGAAAGGCATACTTGGAGTCAATGTAAATGGCTATTTTTTTTTTCCTTTTCCCAACTCTAAAGCTCGAGTCAGGGCTATGAGCTCAGCTAATTGGGCTGAAATACCTGGTGGCAGAGGCTTAGCCTCTATGCTCTCAAAATTGGAGACTACTGCATACCTGGCTCTTCTTTTTCCATCCAAAACAAAGCTGCTTTCATCAGTGTACCAGATTTCCTCAGGCTTGGTCAGAGGATCTTCTAACAATCCCTCTTGGGGTTTTGTCCAGTGGTCCAAGGTTTCTAGACAAGAGTGAAAGGGAAAGAGCCCTCGGGGGGTAGGCAGGAGGGTGGCTGGGTTAAGAACCTCACAAGGGGATGATTTTCCATCAGCATTATTTGATATCTGAGGATTCTTTGTTCAGACATCCATAAATGGCCTCTCCCATTTGGGAGTTGTTTTACTTGGTGGCTGGTAAAAATAGTTAGTTTGCCCCCAAAGGAGAGTTTTAAAGCATCTTCTATCATGATTGCAATAGCTGCAAGATTTCGAAGGCAGGGGGCCAGCCTCGGGTGGTTGGATCGAGCCTCTTGGATAAGTAAGCTACAGCCTGGGGCTCAGATCCCAACCTCTGATTTAACACTCCCAAGGCTTTTCCCTCTCTTTCATGGACATGAAGTTGGAATGCTTTTTCTGGGTCTGGCAACCTCAAGGCAGGTGCTCGAGTTAAGGCCTGTTTTAGTGTAGCCTCTGCCTTCTTTTGAGGAGTTCCCCACATTAGTGGGATTGAATCATCTCGTCCCTTTAAGCTTTCATATAAGGGCTGGGCAATTAGACCATTGTTGGGTATCCAGATTCTACAATACTCAGCCCCAGGAAAGCTCGCAATTGTTTTCAAGTCGTGGGCGAGGGCAACTGGAGGATTCCTTGAAGCCAATCAGAGGACAGCCTCTTGGACCGTGTATAATCTGAACTCCCAGGTAAGTGACCTTTGTCTCGACCATCTGTGCCTTAGCATGGGAGACTTTATATCCCCTTTCTGCCAAGAAGTTTAGAATCTGAATTGTATGTTGTTGGGCACTTTTCTCATCTGAAGATCAGATTAGTAGGTCATCTACGTATTGTAATATCTTCCCATTAGGTCCCAGGTCTAGAGCTCCAAGATCTCGGCTAAAGGCCTGTCCAAACAGGTGGGCGCTATCTCTGAACCCTTGGGGTAATACTGTCCAAGTCATCTGTTGGTGTTTTTCTCCTTGGGCCTCCAGTGGTATGCAAAAGATGCATCTTTGAGATCCAAGACTAAACCACATGGCACTGGGTGGGATTTCTCCCAAGATTACATAGGGATTGGGTACTGTGGGATGGAGGGGGACTACAGCTTCATTTATGATCTGAGATTTTGAACCATTCACCAGGTTCCGTCTCTTTTTTCTTTACTGAGAGGATTGGGATGTTATATGGCAAATTGATGGGGACCAGTAGCCCACAAGCAAGGAATTTATTTATTAAAGGCTGTAGTCCCTCCTGAGCCTCTCTTCTGAGGGGATATTGTTTCCGGTTAGGAAACCGAGTGGGATCTCGGAGGACAATGATGACTGGCCTAGCTTGGTAGGCTCATCCAGGAATCCCCTGGTCCCACACCTGGGGGTTAATTTTGTCTTCCCATAGTTTTTTGTCCCTCTCTATTGAAGGTGTATGAGTTCTTCAGTAGTAACCAGGAGCTGCAGGGCTCTAGGGGCTGAAGAGCTTCCCATCACAAGGGTGGTCCCCAGTTTAGTGAGTATGTCTCTTCCCAATAAGGGAGTAGGACACTCAGGGACCACCAGAAACTGGTGGGAAAATATGTGTCCATCCCAGCAACAAAGAAGTGCTTGGGTGAATCTTTTAGTAGTTGCTTTTCCTGTAGCACCCCAAATGGTACAGGTTTGGGAGGAAGGAGAAGGCTCCAGAGTAGGAGATCAAGACAGAGTAGGTAGCCCCTGTGTCAACCAAGAAATTCTCAGACCTACCTGCCACATCCAGTTGCACCCTTGGATCCAGCCCCGTGATGGTTATCTGTGACAGGCAGGCTGGCTGGAGCAGGCTGCTTCAGTCTTCTTGAACCATCATGAGGGTAGGCTTGGCATTTGACCTTGAGGCTCTTGGGTCCCAAGGTCAGAGTGCCACCCAATGTCCCAGTTGATGGCATTTGCGGCAAGCCATTCTAGGAGACCTGTCATGGTTTGGACACTCTTTGGCCCAATGCCCCACCTGTCTACAGATCAGGCATTTGTCTCATGCCTTGTCCTTCAAGGACTCGGGGTTTGCCATAGGGCTTTTCTGGAGGGCAGCCAGCATCTGGGCATGCCTTGTCTCTTTCTTTCTCTCCCTCTCCTGGGCCTTGGCCTCCTCCTGTTCTCTGTTATAAAAGGTATTTGTGGCTGTCTGGACCATCTCATCTAAAGAGGCAGCAGGGTCTTTTTGTTGTAGCTGCTGTAACTTAATTCTGATATCTGATGCACACTGGGACAGGAATTTGTCCTTTAAAATCACCTGTCCCTCGTAAGAGTCTAAGTCCAGATTGGTAAACTTTTGGAGGGCCTCTTTTAGCCTTTCCAGAAAGGCAATGGTGTTCTCATTGGGCTCCTGAGTTATTGTTGAGACTGGGCATGGTTTCACAAGTAATGGGCTTCCTTCTGTTTCCATGGGAGGACTTCCTCAGGGGTGAGTCCTTCTGAAGCTTATCTTACCCAGTACTGTTGCAACCTGAGTTGCCTCCTGGGACCCCTGGGACTAGCGGATCCCTGAGCAGGTTAAGGCGTGACAACCTTTCGAGGACCAGATCCCTAGGCAGGTCAAGGCACAATGACCTCCTGATACCCCCGGACTGGAGTTTGGGCGTCCCCAAGGTCTCCAGCGTGACCAGTGTTGGGTAGAATTAAGGGGTTTGTAACTCATTGCTAGTTTGCCCACCATGGACGGGAATAGATATCATGATGTAAGCTCATTCTACCTGGTACTGTTGTAACCTGAGAGCCAGGCATCCCCGGGTCAGGGTGCAGATCCCCAGGCAGGCTGAGGCGTGACAGCCTCCTAGAGATGGAATCCCAGGGCAGGTCAAGGCGTGATGGCCTCCCAAGAATTGGGTCCCTGGGCAGGTCGAGGCATGACAACCTCCTGGGACCCCTGGGACTAGCAGATCCCCAAGCAGGTTGAGGCATGACAATATTTTGAGGGCCAGATCCCTAGGCAGGTCAAGGCGTGATGACCTCCTGGTACCCACGGACTGGAGTTGGGTGTCCCCAAGATCTCCAGTGTGACCAGTACTGGGTAGGATTAGGGGGTTGGATATTGTAGAGTATTTCCCTCCCAAGGCCATCTATTTTCTGGTTGTCCCTCCAGAAGATTGTAGAGGCAACCTTGTGGGTCTGGATGGGGCTCAGGAAAAGAGCATGAAACAGGAGGGAATGGGGCAGGGCACAACCTTTGAAAGAATGACATAGCACAAGGGTATAACATAAACCAATTAAAACCAATGGGGTCCAAGATGACAAGTCAAATTCCAGTAAACCTTAATCCCCAATCTATAAGCCAACAGATACACCCAGAGGCAGCAGGACAGCTCCAAGTCACTGTCAGAAGATGGAGGAGTGGGTGGTTCCCCAATGGCTGGGATGATCCTCTCACTCATTAGCATATTAATTCACCCCACTGGCAAAACCTAGCCAGGCCACAGTCCATGGCCCCAGCCCTTGTCCTCGGTAATGGCCCACACCCTCAAGGGTGGGCTTCTCTTTGAATCCTAACAAATCCACCTCTTACTTATCGCTTTAACTCTCAATGAATTTTTGCAATGAGACCTCAGAGCCTGAGCTTTATTAAGTACCAGAAGCCATTCTGGGTTTTGGTCGGGCTCAAGTCCCAGGAGAGGGCTGAAGGACAGGAGGAAAAAGCAGTGGGGAAAACGTGCCAAGGAATCCCATTCATAGCCTGCCGGAAAATTTGCTAAATATCTGACCGGTGCTCAGTTTCACTGGTCTGATCCTTGGCACAAAAGAGTACGGACAGAAGAACCCCCACCGGTGTGTGTAACAGCTCCTGGGGCTCAGCAGATAGCGCCTTTGGCACATGCTGAGGAGTAGCCTCTCCAGAGTCCCTCAGTTGTGCCCACTGCCTCCCGCCTGTTCACAGGAGGTTCAAGGAAACAAGAAATGGGAGATTGTAAAGGGATTAAGATGTCGTTAGGCATGTCCCTCCAGCCATAGGAGCGAGGACCTCCTGCCTTAACCGGAGGTCTTCTGGGATCTGAGACTGAGCCGCGTGGGCTTTCCGCTGAGTTCGCTTTTCGCTGTCCCGGTTTCCAGCACGATGGGCCTGCCTCAGCAATGGGTTTTCTTCACGTTCGCTGAGCTGGGCTCCTGCTGTGCCTGGCCTCTTCCGCGTGGAGGTTGTTTCAGCCAGGTTACACGGCACCATAGATGTCACGCGAGTGTATGCTCCTTGGTTCTTTGTCTCGTCACAACAAAGATTTGGAATGATGGACATTAAAGCCCCCTCGGCGTCTCACAGCTCTTGGGTCTTGGATAGACCGTGTTATAGCTCTCAGGTCTCGAAAGGACCATGTTAGCTCTTAGACAGATCAGTGTTACAGCTCTATTTTATTTAGATAATAGCAGGAAAATCCATCTCTGAGGCATGAGGGCACGTCAATCCAAAGACGCAAAGAGAAGAGCACCCCACCGCACACACAAGCAAGAGCAAGAGTGAGAGCGAGAGCTTTGGCTCTTCTTTTATGTTTCTCTCTCCCTGGGCCTGTCCTATGTAAACTGGGCCAGCCAGGAGGGTTGTTTTACCTGAGGTCCTCACTCCAGTCCTTGGACTTTGTTTTGTTCTATTTTTACGGGCTTTTCCCTTCTTTGTCTCTTAGCCACTGCCATTTTGAACTCCTTTTCCCTATTCTACCTACCTAACATACATATGTTGGTGATGGATAGGGAGGCCTGGCATGCTGCAATTCATGGGGTCGCAAAGAGTCAGACACGACTGAGTGACTGAACTGAACTGAACATAAATATAAAACACAACAATATTTTTCCACACATACATATATTTGATCCACACATATATACTCATACATGTATAATACATACATATATATTTACACATACATTTACATATACACACATGCATATATATATATATATACACACACACACACACATATATCTATGGAGGACACAAATCCTCTCTATATAAATACTTCATCTACTGAACTAGAGCTTGCAAATATAAATGCCTTCAGGAACCAGCCAACCTTTAATCAGTCTGCTGCTGCTGCTGCTAAGTCACTTTAGTCGTGTCCGACTCTCTGCGACCCTATAGATGGCAGCCCACCAGGCTCCCCCCGTCCCTGGGATTCTCCAGGCAAGAACACTGGAGTGGGTTGCCAATTCCTTCTCCAATGCATGAAAGTGAAAAGTGAAAGTGAAGTCGCTCAGTCGTGTCCAACCCTCAGCGACCCCATGGACTGCAGCCCACCAGGCTCCCCATCCATGGGACTTTCCAGGCAAGAGTACTGGAGTGGGGGTGCCATTGCCTTAATCAGTCTAGTGGGCACTTATGAAACAATGGGAAGTGAGGACCATGGTGAACTGGACACCACCAGTCCTTATGCAGCTCCAGGCTATTGTTGCTGTAAGAGAACGCAGCCCTGGTCTTTCCAGATCTTCTCATTTTCCAGAGAAACTGGATTCTTCTATGAAATCTCCTGATTTTAAATGTGGGGAAATATTTCAATTTTTTATGCTATATAAGAAAAGAAAAAAGCATACAAACACAGCACTAGTCACACCCATAAGGCAGATTAGGCCACCATGATGTATATAGCTTGACACATATATCATGACGTGATATATAGCTTCTATTGAATTCCAATGTTAATACAACAAAGTATTTGGCTTGTTGGCCCAGAGGTCCCAGGATAGTAGAGCCAAAACCAAGTTCTAAGGAATGAGAACCAGGTGAAACTAAAAAGCTAATAGTATAATTAACAAGGATAGGACCAAGACCAAGGTCCTGAAAAAGTGAAGTGTTTGCCTAAATTTCCATCCCTTGCGCCTGTGATCTGGACATGGTTCTTGAGTAAACTGTGTACCCAATCACCTCTGGGCCCTTGCATATGCTATTCTGATGCCTGGACACCCTCCCTTTCCTCCCCTCACTTTTCAGTTCAGTTCTATTCAGTCACTCAGTCGTGTCTGACTCTTTGTGACCCCTTGGACTGCACCACGCCAGGCTTCCCTGTCCACGAACTCCTGGAGCTTGTTCAGACTCGTGTCCATCAAGTCAGTGATGCCATCCAACCATCTCATCCTCTGCCGCCCCCTTCTCCTCCTGCCTTTGATCTTTCCCAGCATCAGGGTCTTTTCCAATAAGTCAGTTATTTGCATCAAGTGGCCAAAGTATTGGAGCTTCACTTTTACTGAGCACGTTAGCTTCATGATCCAGATTCTGGGCCAAGTCTCACCTGCCCCAGATATCAGTTAGCAATCTCCACACTAATCCTGCCCTTGGCAGTGCTATGCTCTGGAGATTGTTCAAGACAAGACTATATTTGTCTGTTTTCTTGCACTTTTTCCTGGGTGAATCCAGAGGGTCCTTAAAGGCTAAAATCTCTGTATTAGAGTTTACAGTCTCAACTTTTAAAATACTGTCTGGAACATAGTTTGTATTGCTTAAATGAATATTTACTAAATAGCAATGTAATCGAAAAAGCAAGAGAGTTCCAGAAAAACATCTATTTCTGCTTTATTGACTATGCCAAAGCCTTTGACTGGCTGGATCACAATAAACTGTGGAAAATTCTGAAAAAGATGGAAATACCAGACCACCTGAACTGCCTCTTGAGAAACCTGCATATAGGTTTCGCAAGAGGAACCTATATGCAGGTCAGGAAGCAACAGTTAGAACTGGACATAGAACAACAGACTGGTTCCAAATAGGAAAAGGAGTACGTCAAGGCTATATATTGTCACCCTACTTATTTAACTTATATGCAGAGTACATCATGAGAAACGCAGGGCTAGAAGAAGCACAAGCTGGAATCAAGATTGCCGAGAGAAATATCAGTAACCTCAGATATGCAGATGACACCACCCTTATGGCAGAAAGTGAAGAGGAACTAAAAAGCCTCTTGATGAAAGTGAAAGAGGAGAGTGAAAAAGTTGGCTTAAAGCTCAACATTCAGAAAATGAAGATCACGGCATCTGGTCCCATCACTTCATGGGAAATAGATGGGGAAACAGTGGAAACAGTGTCAGACTTTATTTTTGGGGGCTCCAAAATCACTGCAGATGGTAACTGCAGCCATGAAATTAAAAGATGCTTACTCCTTGGAAGGAAAGTTATGACCAACCTAGATAGAATATTCAAAAGCAGAGACATTACTTTGCCAACAAAGGTCCATCTAGTCAAGGCTATGGTTTTTCCTGTGGTCATCTATGGATGTGAGAGTTGGACTGTGAAGAAAGCTGAGCCGAAGAATTGATGATTTTGAACTGTGGTGTGGGAGAAGACTCTTGAAAGTCCCTTGGACTGCGAGGAGATCCAACCAGTCCATTCTAAAGGAAATCAGTCCTGGGATTTCTTTGGAAGGAATGATGCTAAAGCTGAAACTCCAATACTTCGGCCACCTCATGTGAAGAGTTGACTCATTGGAAAAGACTCTGATGCTGGGAGGGATTGAGGGCAAGAGGAAAAGGGGACGAGAGAGGATGAGATGGCTGGATGGCATCACCGACTCAATGGATGTGAGTTTGAGTGAACTCCGGGAGCTGGTGATGGACAGGGAGGCCTGGCGTCCTGCAATTCATGGGGTTGCAAAGAGTTGGACACAACTGAGCGACTGAACTGAACTGAGTAATGTAATAAAAATTCTGATAGCCTTTAAGATAAGTAATTTTTAAAGTAAAATATTTTAAGTAGAAAAATATTTTAAGTTATAATATTTACAGTTTTAGGTTACAGATCCTCCTGTATCTATTTCTTAAATTATAAACTAAAGGCAGGCACTTTCCCTTTCTTCCTACCTTGATAGTAGATAAGATGGGTGGATTGATGGCAGCCTTTTTGTGACTATAAGGAAAAGACAAAGAAAATGTAGATATCAGACTTGATAACATTTATCATTGAACCAACTCTGCCATCCAATAATGTCTGAACCTTTGAGGAAAATGCACTGTTTAAAAAAAAATTAGTTATAATACTATAAAGAATAGCAGCATTTACTCAGAGATAGAGAACTATTCTAGAAGTTACTTCTGTTGAAGATAAATAAGATATTATTCCATATATGAACTAAATCTAGATGAAATTAAGGAAAACACCTAAGAGAAAAAGAAACAATGAATTAGGTCATTATTACTTGCTCTTTCCTCCAAACTAATGCATGCTCTTCCAAAGTTAATCATTAAATAGGAAAGCTATTTTATTCCAGCAGAAAATGAAAAACAAGTAGGTCATTTCTACTTGTTGAAAGAAAAGAATTAGTTATACCAGACACACAAGAACAAGGTAAAAATCTATACAATGACTTTAATCACTTTTTTTCCAGTAAAATATAAGAAATGAAAATACATCCATGGTTACTTTAGAGTCATTAACTATGGAGTTTTTATAAAATGTGCTTAAACTAAAAAGTATGAAATTTTAATATGCTAATGACTTCATGTTATGTAGACTGTTGCAAGTCATACAGTTTTTATTAGCATTTAAACATATTTATTTATTTTTCAACTTTTTATTTTGTATTAGAGTATAGCTAACAATGTTGATAGTTTCAGGTGAACAGTGAAGGGACTCAGCCATTCTCCCCCAAACTCCCTCCCACCCAGTCTGCCACATAACACCAAGAGTTCCGTGTGCTAAACAATAAGTCCTTGTTGGTTATCCATTTTAAATATTGCAGTGTGTGCAAACAACCATAAGTTCATTCTCCAAGTCTGTGAGTCTCTTTCTGTTTCGTAAATTCATTGTATCATTCTCTTTTAGATTCCACATGTAAGAGATATCATACGATATTTCTCCTTTACTATCTCAAGTTATATGACTTTTAACTCAAATTTCTAGTATTTGCAAATGAAAAACAATCTATATGAAAGACAGATTTTTTTTTTACCTCTTTAAAACAATTTCTAACAACTTAAACTATGACGAAGGCAGTGTGACTCGGCAACAATATTAGAAAAATGTAAGTGGCAAAAATATTCAGTTGTTTTTCTGGGGGAATAAGATGATTTAAAAGCATTACTGAAACCATCTGAATAGGGAAGGCTGCCTCCATTGGCTCATCCTCCATCTTGATGTCCCCTGGGTCTTTAGATTCCAAGTCAGGGGCCTCATCTGAAGCAGAAGCACTCGTCAGAAAAATCCCAGGTATCTTTGAGATAATCAGAAGTTGTTGACAAATGAAATGTGGGGATTTCAAAAGGAAGGAGGCGAAACAAAAAGATGAACCCAAGGCCAGGAGTCACCACGGAAGATGAGTAATAAAGGTAATTACTGACAAAGGTGTGACTAAAGCATTAAAAAACAAGGGGGCAAAGGTTTTAGGCAGTAGAATGTAAAAGAAGGAGGTAATGGAGTCAGTTAGGGATAGAAAAGCAGATAAAAGTGCTATGCACTTCAGGAATGCCAGTCTGATTTTGCTATTTTATTGGCAGTTTTGATGTGTGGGTTATTTTGTGTATCATACTGAGTAAGTACTGAGGGTACACAAGGGTGCACCCATACGTTAAAAGGCCACATTATAATATGCACAGATTTTGATAAACTGAAGAAGAACCTCGAAGTACTCAATGCCAGAACATATTTTTCCTTTTAAAATATACTTTTAACAGCCACTAAAGCAAAATTACTTGTATACTGGTTTAATCTGAATCCCAAATGCTAATTGATGAATGCATTATGTGCAAGCATTGATTTAGTAGGCAGATTCACCAAAGTGAAATCCTTATTAGTTTTTTATTATGAAATACAGATGAGAAACGGAGAAGACAATGGCACCCCACTCCAGTACTCTTGCCTGGAAAATCCCATGGACGTAGGAGCCTGGTAGGCTGCAGTCCATGGGGTCACTAAGGGTCAGACACGACTGAGCGACTTCCCTTTCACTTTTCACTTTCATGCACTAGAGAAGGAAATGGCAACCCACTCCAGTGTGCTTGCCTGGAGAATCACAGGGACGGCGGAGCTTGGTAGGCTGCCGTCTATGGGATCACACAGTCGGACACGACTGAAGCGACTTAGCAGCAGCAGCAGCACAGATGAGAAAAAGCCAGAGAGCAGATCCTCAAATCCTTGAAAACAAGTCTCTCCAAGTGTAGCTCTCCTATGGCTGTTACATTGCTATGACTCACAGAAAAGTAGAAAAATCCCCATCCAGAATGCCAGATTAACATAAAAGTTTAAAACTGCAAAGAGTGGGAGCCATCAAGTCACACTGGGAATGAGGTCCCTGCACACTGAGATTTCAGTATCTTGTAGTAAAGCATGTACATTTCTAGGCTCCGTGTGCCTGGAATTTTATTCCTATAGAGCATGCATAACTGATTAGAACCACGGTAGAATCTACTCTGAAAAAAAGGCATGGACAGATGGGAATAAATCTGGATGAGAAGATACAGTGAATAAGTTCCAGAAAATGGAAGCAAGTGTTTCTTATATTATGTAACACACATCACAGACAAATACTCAAAGGCGAAGTTTTGTAGACAGATCCACCAATTATTAGGTAACAAAATTTTGTTACCTAATGGAAGAGAAATGAAACAAAAAATTTAAGTCAGTTACCTAATATATTATTTAGAATCAATAATATTAATAACTATAACCACAGGAGGGGAAAACCTAATTTGAATAATTTTTAACAGTTTTGACCTATGAGCTATTTATCCTCCATCTCAGGCTGGGCAGGAAGATGGGAGAACTAGAAAGATCCTGACCTCTTTTTATCAGGTTTGTTTCTGTAGTGGTTGTGGGTGTAAGTATTCTGATACTATTTCAGATGTAATACAGGACTGAGCAAATGATTCATGTCCTGATGTTTCTGGAAGCTAAGATTCTCACTGGGAAAAAAGAGACACATAGATGTGGGAGGGGGAAGGTAAGAAAGGTAAACTGGAGGGACTTCCCTGCAATACAGGGGCTTGGTTGCCCATCCTGGCTGGGGGATCTAAGATCCCACATGCAGCACCAGGGAGGCCAAGAAATTTTAAAAAATAAAAGAATTAAAAGAGAGAGAAAGGGGTCCCTTCCTTACATTCAAGACAAAGAAACAGTAGACTGGAATCGGAGATACTAGCAAGAACTCATGATACTCAAACTACGTGTGTATGTATCTATACATATACACGCGCCCATGTGCAGACCATGTGCGTCTGCACATGCGTACTAACGCGTGTGCGTGCACGTGTATATTTCCTGGCTCTTTCCACTAAAAAGGCTCGGAAGACAGACGCTCCAGGAACACTGAGCACAGGCCGGGGCAGACCTGGATCTCTAATAACACGCCCCACGACAAAAAACCGGGGTCCTTGGCGAAGTGGCTGAAAGCCAGGCTGGAGAAGAGTGAGGCTGGAGCTGCCGGATGAGCCCGGAGCATCTTTTTTTGTTTTGTTTTGTTTTTTTACTTTAATGAACCTTTTTATTTACTGGGCAGTCTGGACAGATGATGAACAGCACATGGCTCTAGAGCCGACTTGCCTTCCCCAGGCTCTGCCCTGACCTCACTCACTTAACTCACAGGGGCAGGGTGGATGTTTCAGCCAACCTCCCAGGGCTGGGACATGCCAGACCAGTCCAGGTGAGGGAGAAGTTAGCCACCAACTCCCACCCCACCTGGCTTTGTGAGCAGAAAGTGAAGAGCCCTTCAAGCTTGGAATGTTCAGTTGCACTGGAAGGTAAGGATATGCTGCCAAGAATCATGGCAATATGACCCAGGCACAAGGAGCCATCCTGAAGGGACTTTACTGTCCAAATTTGCAATAATCTGAGCTCAAAACTAAATGAGAATGATAATTAGATGCCACACGGGGTGGGTGGGGTAGGGATACACGAGGCCATGTGTCCACACAGGTAGCACACGCAGGGTGGGAACTCAAGCATTGTTTCCGGGACAATATTATGTGCCAACTCATACTTGTGGATAAAGTGGGTCAGGATGACCTTTCCAGGTGTTACATTCAGACGATAAGTTTTGTTCTTGCAATTCAAATAGTGGACAGATTAGCCCAGGGTAATGTTTCTTCTTTGGGCCCTGGGGTGATATTCTTTTCTTAAAGTCAAGATTTAACTGCTAGGAAGAGAATCACCAATGTGTGATAAACACTCTAGAGGAGAGGGCAAAGACAGAGGACAGATCCATTCAGTTTCTTCACGGCTCCTCTGAACATGAGGGTGATAGATCTGTAAAATAAGAGGTTTAATTGAATTTGTATGACAAAATGAGAACGTTTCTTGATGGGAATTTAAAAGTTCTGAGCATTGCTACTCAAAGCATACAAAAATGAAAAACAAGGAGAAGAAAAACTCCACATTGGCCTAGATATCCCCAGGTGATCCAGCAAGAGCATTTTCCTGTGATTTGATAATTGTACAAAGCTTTGTCCTTTTTCTCCCTGCCCTACTATTTTTTAGAGAGCATAAAGCTGAACAATAACATTTATTTTAAGCCTAAAATACTGGCAGTTGAAATGTGGATTGAGTCCAATCAAGACCAAGTCCAGCGCCACCAGAGCTTTTAAGTGAGCATGATAAGAAGGCTTTCCAGTAGATTAAAAGAAACAGAACATTCATACAGAAAGGCAAATAAAATCCAGAAATCATGGGATGGAAGAGTGCAAAGACAAGCAGGGAGGAAGAGTAATGGCAGAGTGAAGGAGAAAGTCAGACAATTGCACCCCTGAAATGCTTTAAAAGGTCAGAGAGTAAGATGAGAAAGGGGGAGGGAAATATTTGTTCTAGACAGACCAGCTGGAAGCAAACGTTCTCTGATTTCTGTAGAATGGGCCCAGCAAAGAAGCCAGCCCACACAGGGTGGGAGCCGTTCATTTTGAAGCCAGTATGTTTTATTGAGGAGATAGACACTTTGGTAAGGTAACGTCCAACAGGGAAACACTGGCACCGTCAAGCTGAATAAACCTGAAGCATCACCACTTGGGCTGAACACACCACCCCATTTGAGAGTAAACTCACCAGAACCATATCAGCATTTAGAATGTATATTTCTGAGACTATTCCATCAAGGTCACTGTGAGAAAATACTTTTGTGAATGTTTTAAATCATCACTGAGATAAAGGATATTTCTATTTTGTAAGACATTTGTCACTTTTTCTTCTTTTGGTTTCATTGAAACGTATATAAGAGAAGCCTATTAAAACAAGCAAAATAGCTTTAACAACTTACTGAGAGAAACCTAATGTCATGAAACATTTTCATGACAAAAATATCCATGTATTATTAGGAGAAGTGCTTATTTCCAGGAATAAAAGCTAACTCTTTCTGGTCATCTGTTTTCTTTTCTAACTATTTACTCTCACTGAATTTTCCAGGATACGTATATGTGGTTTTTCATTATGCTGCAATACTGAAAACTGACTCATGTTTAATCTTTTTAATATAACTTGCTTTCTTCTAGGAGATGGTTCTAATAAGAATACTTCCTGAAACAGAGATAAGAGCATGGTGGTATCTTGGTCTGACACTCAAAATCCAGCCCTTGTGTGAATAAGGATATCACCCTGCAGTATCATATTAAAACCAGTTCTAAATCTGACTTGGGCGCTATAAGCTCTGTACATTTTTTTTTTTTTTTTTGGAATACAGTTACTTTACAATGCTGTGCTAGTTTCTACTGTGAACAGAGTGAGCTGGCTAGTATACATGTAACCCTCTTTCGGGTTTCCCTCACATTTGGGTCCCGGCAGAGCGCTGAGGTGAGCTCCTGAGCTGAGCTATAGTGCCGTCTCTCGTTAGTTACCCATGTTATCCACGGTATCAAGAGTGCACGGCTTCCCTGGTGGCTCCGAGAAGGCAGTGGCACCCCCTCCAGTACCCTTGCCTGGAAAATCCCATGGATGGAGGAGCCTGGTGGGCTGCAGTCCGTGGGGTTGCAAAGAGTCGGACACGACTGAGCGACTACTTTCTTTCCTTCACCATTGCAGGAGACCCAGATTCAGTCTCTGGGTCGGGAAGATGGAAGGAAATGGCAAGCCACTCCAGTATTCCTGCCTGGAGAATGCCATGGAGCCTGGCAGGCTACAGTCCACGAGACTGCAACAGAGTCGGACATGACTTATAGCAACTAAACAGCAACAACATTCTTTTTCTAGATTCCACACATATGCATGAATATATATTTGTTTTTCTCTTTCTGACTTCACTCTGTATAACAGCCTGTAGTCCCTTTTAAATTAGAAATTTTTCAAGTTTTATGTAACAAAATTTGTGGCATATGCATATGCGTTTTTAGATTTTATCTAGTACATCATCAGCTCAAACATAAACTTCCTGACACCATGAATCATGGCTCATGACCTCTGCTTATGACCTGTGCAGCACCTAAAAGGTGAGGGCACTCCTTCCTTCAGCTTTTTTCTTTTCCTGATCCAATCCATTTGATTCCACAGTACCCAGGTAGGTAATTAAAGGGTCAAACACAGATCCAGCAAACGCTGAAAGCAGTTGCTAGGGCTGCAAGAGTGGAGCCTGCTGCCTTAGGGTCATCTCCCCCCATCCCTCCTACTTCCTCCCCCACCTGCAGGACTGCTCCCCCAGCAAGGTCAGGACAATGCTTTGGTGTTTTGAGACTAGCTCCAAAGGTTGATGGAGCCACAAAGCCCCATACAGAAATATGTGAAGACATTTAGGGAAATTCATTAGTAAAAGAAGAAAGACAAAAAACTGGGTGTGAAAAACTTCAGAGTATATGGCATCTTATAAATCAAGAATTCAGGAACATTCTCCTCCCACAGTTAACAGTGGTGAAGTGGGCTGTGTTGAGAGTCAATTTATAATAACTCTTTTATGGTATTAGTACCAAACAACTTTTTGTTCCTTTCGGAGATTTTGTACAAATAATCCTTTCCTGTCTTGTGTAAATATTATTGAAAATTAAATCACAAAAGACTTTTAGGTATTTGTTTTATGGGGACATAAAGTTTTCAAAGACAAAGAGATAGGTTAATTGCTGCAGGTTGGGTTTCCCCAACACAGACAATGGCTGGATAGAAAATCAACAGCCCTGAAGTGTAGAGGACAAAGCTGGATTGGACAAGGGGAAAAGAGAAACTTCAGCTCCCAGCTGGGAGCTCCCACCAAGAGGGCCCATCAGAGCAAGTCCAAGTCAGGTGGTGATGGCTGGCTAGGCTTTTATCCCTTCTGACAAATCAGCCCCTGGAGGTGGACTGCTTGCGCAGAGGGAGACAGGACGAAGCATCTCTGTCGCTGAAGCAGACATGGAAGGACACGCGACAAATGTGGGCTGTCTGCCCACTGCACTCCACGAAGACGGCCAGCAAGCTCTTCCTTGAAGAAAGACCAGGGCTGCACACTCTGTGTCCAGCAAGCTGGTACTCATTGGCTAGACAACAGTCCTAGGTAGAAGCCTCTTCCAAAGTCATCTGTATCTGGGAATTCCCTGGTGGACCAGTGGGTAGGACTCCGCCCCTTCCACCATAGGGGCCCGGATGGATCCCTGGTTGGGAAACAAAGATCCTACAAGCTGTGTGGTGCCTTAAATGGTGCATTCCATTTCACAACAACAAGAAAACTTTAACATTCAGACATTACTTTGGAAAACACATGGAGAGCCACTCTGAGGGAGGCTGCCTTGAGCTTGTCTCCGTGTCTGTTGAGCCAGTCACACCAGCAAGCTGGGCGAGCATTCTCCTCTGTAAAAGCCACCATCCAGCGTCTCTCTGAAGCTGAGCTCACAGCTCCGCAGCCTGCTCGGGTTTGAGGAACCCGCAGCAAAGAGCAGACTGTCCTTCACCTTTAGGAGCTAGAAAAGGTGAACCATAGCAATCTGTGGCTTGCTAGTCAGGTCCCAACCACAGACCAACAAGGAGGAGTGGTTTCCAGTTAATACAAACAGCAAGCTCCCCAGACCCCTCTCTAACAGCGCTGCTGGCTCCAAAGGAGAAGCAATACTGGGAGCTGACTGCCTGATCGCTCCCCTCAATCAGGTGGTCCCTAGACTGCTTTCTTCCTCCAGCACAACCATCTTCACCCTTGTTACTTAAGGGATTACCGTGAGGAGAACCACTTGTGAACAAGCACAGGCTCGGGCAGCCCTCTCCAGTCTGACGTTTCTCTCATGATCTGAACACAGCAATGCTGAGAACAGAGCCTGGAGTCCAGAGAATCCCTCCAGGTCAAGGTCACGGCCACAAACTCTGGACTCAAATGACGCTTCATCATCTTTCAGGCTGCAGACCCAGTTACTCTGACCCCAGATTTCATCCTGACTCTGAACCTTTCCCCACAGCTGTGAGTCTTTCGAAGAATATATTCTAGATCTCTCTTTTTCTCATCTGAAAATAGGGTGGGTGAGGGAATGGTTGGTATAGATGATGACCAACCCCAAAACTCCAGGGGCAAAGACACTGCTGTATGGATGCAAAGGGACAGCTCTGTTCTCTCTAATAAATCAATCATCCGGGAAGTGAAAATAAAATGTCTATTACTTATTAAGGGATACTCAGCATACCATTTGGGTATGTGGTGCTACAGGCTTGAAATGACCTCCTTTTCTTTTAGCCAAGCCGGAGTTTGCCTTAAAACCAACAAGAGCCTAACTTTGGTTATTCAAAAGTTCATTCAAAAAAAAAAGCAAACTCTCTTAAACCACAGTGAAGCCATTCTCAGATCCTGGGTGAGCCTGACACCTGCTGGCCTCCAGCTCCCCTGCACCCACAATTCAGAAATAGCACATTTTTCCAAGATTCTAGCTAATACTGTCTATACAAATGTATCTGATCTAGAGTTTTCAGATTCTAGAAAATCACATCTGGAAAGAATCGCATCAGGATGTTTATGCAAGAGAGGGATTTTGAGCAAGACTCCACTGTATCTGAGTGAGCCATTTATTCATGTTGATATATGGCAAAACCAACACGATATTATAAAGTAATTAACCTCCATTTAAAAAATAAAAAATGAAAGTAAATGAAGAAAAAAAGAATTAAGGAAGTAAATTTCAATAAGTAAATTAATTTCAATCACACACAAACACACACACATGCAGAATGATCTGAAAATTCTTTAAAAAAAAAAAAACTATTCTAAATTCCCACTCATCATTTATAGGAATCTGTAATCTGTTAGTGATACTTATGAGTTAATAGAAAATCAAAGTGACAGGTAATATGAGAGAAAATGAAAAATAAAGGGAAATAGAAGGTGAGGGAAAGAAAGAAAGATGGAGAGGTGGGAGTACTGCATATTCTGTGTGCGCTCAGTCATGCCTCACTCTCTGCGACTCCATGGATTGTAGCCCACCAGGCTCCTCTGTCCATGAAATTTCCCAAGCTACAGCACTGGAGTGGGTTGCGTTTCCCTACTCCAGGGGATCTCCCCAGCCCAGGGATCAAATACAGGTCTCCTGCATTGCGGGAGGAGTCTTTACTACTGAGCAAGGAGGGAGGTGGGAGTAGATACAGAGAAATAAGCAGGTCCAGGCATAAAGAGACGAAACCAAAGCAGCCAGAGTCAAGGAATATTGAATTGGGAAGAAAGAGGGAAGATTGTTTGCTTCTCCAGACAAAACCTACCCAGTATGGTAGAGCAACGCGACCCACCGCACTCAGCTGACTGCTCTCTTAAGTTGCCAACTTTATCTCTATGACAGCCCACGGCGAGAGCATAAGTTCTTGTCCCTCATAGTGAAGAACACACTTCCGAGGCAACAGAAATTCAAGAGTTTCATCTGAAAGGAGACTTCTTATGTAAAGCAAAACTACAATGAGGTATGACCTCACGCCAGTCAGAATGGCTATCATCAAAAAAAGTCTACTAAAAATATTCAGTATCTTGTAATAAACTATAACACAAAAGAATCTGAGAAAGATATATATATATATATACAACTGAGTCACTTTGCTGTATACTAGAAACTAACACAACATTGTGAATCCACTATATACTGATTTAAAAAGAACCATAAAATGCAGATAAGTTATTATTTTTTAAAACTACAAATAATAAATGCTGGAGAGGGTGTGGGGAAAAGGGAACCCCCTACACTGCTGTTGGGTATGTAAATTGGTATAGCCACCATGGAAAACAGTACAGAGGTCCCTAAAAACTCAAAATAGAACTACTATATGACCCTGCTTTTTTCCCACTCCTGAGCATATATCTAGAGATAACTCTAACTAAAAGAGATACATGAAAAAGATGTTGGTATAGAAATGAATTTATTTACAAAACAGACTCACAGACATAGAAAGCAAACATACTGTTACCAAAGGGAAAATGGGAAAGGGATAAAAAGTAGAAGCTTGGGATGAATAGGTACATGTTACTTTATGTAAAATAAACAAAGTCCTACTGTAGAGCACAGGGAATTATATTCAATATATTGTTATAACCTATAGTGGAAAAGAATCCAAAAAATACATACATATGTATACACACACACAAATACATATATAACTGAATCACTTTCCCATACATCTGAAACTAACACAGCACTGTAAATCAACTATAATCAATCCATCAATCAATGCGGACTTCTTAAGACGTCACTGAACACCTTGTTTCCTTAAAATTAATTTCCTAGTGCTAATATAATTAGTCCTTCTGGGAGGAGGGGATACAAATGCAACCAAGACATCAGTTCAGTTCAGTCACTCAAGTCGTGTCTGACTCCTTGCGACCCCATGAATCGCAGGACACCAGGCCTCCCTGTTCATCACCATCTCTCGGAATTCACTCAGACTCACGTCCATCGAGTCCGTGATGCCATCCAGCCATCTCATCCTCAGTCGTCCCCTTCCTCCTCCTGCCCTCAATCCCTCCCAGCATCAGTCTTTTCCAATGAGTCAACTCTTCACATGAGGTGGCCAAAGTACTGGAGTTTCAGCTTTAGCATCATTCCTTCCAAAGAAATCTCAGGGTTGATCTCCTTCAGAATGGACTAGTTGGATCTCCTTGTGGTCCAAGGGACTCTCAAGAGTCTTCTCCACCACCACAGTTCAAAAGCATCAATTCTTCGGTGCTCAGCCTTCTTCACAGTCCAACTCTCACATCCATACATGACCACAGGAAAAACCATAGCCTTGACTGGACGGACCTTAGTCGGCAAAGACATAAGGAGTACAGTATATACAGTCAAGGCTGTATATTGTCACCCTGCTTATTTAACTTATATGCAGACGACATCATGAGAAACGCTGAGCTGGAGGAAGCACAAGCTGGAATCAAGATTGCTTGGAGAAACATAAGTAACCTCAGATATGCAGATGACACCACACTTATGGCAGAAAGCGAAGAACTACAGAGCCTCTTGATGAAAGTGAAAGGGGAGAGTGCAATAGTTGGCTTAAAGCTCAACATTCAGAAAACGAAGATCATAGAATCCAGTCACATCACTTCATGACAAACAGATGGGGAAAAAGTGGAAACAGTGAGAGACTATTTTTCTGGGCTCCAAAATCACTGCAGATTGTGACTGCAGCCATGAAATTAAAAGACATGACACTTGTTCCTGGGAAGAAGTTATGACCAACCTAGATAACATACTAAAAAGCAGAGACATTATTTTGCCAACAAAGGTCCATCTAGTCAAAACTATGGTTTTTCCAGTAGTCATGTATGGATGTAAGAGTTAGACTATAAAGAAAGCTGAACACCAAAGAATTGATGCTTTTGAATTGTGCTATTGGAGAAGACTCTTGAGAGTCCCTTGGACTGCAAGGAGATCCAACCAGTCCATCCTAAAGGAAATCAGTCCTGAATATTCATTGGAAGGACTGATGCTGAAGCTGAAACTCCAATACTTTGGCCACCTGATGCAAAGAACTGACTCACTGGAAAAGACCCTGATGCTGGGAAAGATTTAAGGCAAGAGGAGAAGGGGACAACAAAGGATGAAATGATTGTATGGCATCAAGGACTCAATGGACATGAGTTTGAGCAAACTCTGAGAGTTGCCGATGAACAGGGAAGCCTGGCGTGCTGCAGTTCATGGGGTTGCAAAGAGTCAGACTTGTCTGAGAGACTGAACTGAACTGAACTGAACTGAAGACATTTATATTGGGATATAATAAAATATACACTAGAATTCATCTCAATATGCTTAATGTTATATCAAAATATACTTCCTATGCTATAATTTTTGTTATCCTTTCTTTAGGGTAGAAGTCAGAAGATGAGTATTCTCCTCTTAGGTCAACCACTTATTAAAGGTGACAATTAAAGCACAATTCCACTCATCTCACACACTAGTAAAGTAATGCTCAAAATTCTCCAAGCCAGGCTTCAGCAATATGTGAACCGTGAACTTCCAGATGTTCAAGCTGGTTTTAGAAATGGCAGAGGAACCAGAGATCAAATTGCCACCATCCACTGGATCATGGAAAAAGCAAGAGAGTTCCAGAAAAACATCTATTTCTGCTTTATTGACTATGCCACAGCCTTTGATGTGTGGATCACAATAAACTGTGGAAAATTCTGAAAGAGATGGGAATACCAGACCACCTGACCTGCCTCTTGAGAAGCATATATGCAGGTCAGGAAGCAACAGTTAGAACTAGACATGGAACAACAGTGTGATTCCAAATAGGGAAAGGAGTACATCAAGGCTGTATATTGTCACCCTGCTTATTTAACTTCTATGCAGAGCACATCATGAGAAACACTGGGCTGGAAGAAGCACAAGCTGGAATCAAGATTGCCAGGAGAAATATCAATAACCTCAGATATGCAGATGACACCACCTTTATGGCAGAAAGTGAAGAAGAACTAAAGAGCCTCTTGATGAAACTGAGAAAAGAGTGTGAAAAAGTTGGCTTAAAGCTCAACATTCAGAAAAAAGAAGATCATGGCATCTGGTCCCATCACTTCATGGGAAATAGATGGGGAAACAGTGGATACAGACTTTATTTTGGGGGACTCCAAAATCACTGCAGATGGTGACTGCAGCCAGGAAATTAAAAGATGCTTACTCCTTGGAAGAAAAGTTATGACCAACCTAGATAGAATATTCAAAAGCAGAGACATTACTTTGCCATCAAAGGTTGGTCTAGTCAAGGCTATGGTTTTTCCAGTAGTCATGTATGGATGTGAGAGTTGGACTGTGAAGAAAGCTGAGCGCCGAAGAATTGATGCTTTTGAAGTGTGGTGTTGGAGAAGACTCTTGAGAGTCCCCTGGACTGCAAGGAGATCCAACCAATCCATTCTAAAGGAGATCAGTCCTGGGTGTTCATTGGATGGACTGATGCTGAAGCTGAAACTCCAATACTTTGGCCACCTCATGGGAAGAGTTGACTCATTGGTAAAGATTCTGATACTGGGAGGGATTGGGGGCAGGAGAAAAAGGGGACGACAGAGGATGAGATGGCTGGATGGCATCACCGATTCAATCGACATGAGTTTGGGTGAACTCCAGGAGCTGGTGATGGACAGGGAGGCCTGGCATGCTGCAATTCATGGGGTCGCAGAGTCGTACACGACTGACTGAAATGAACTGAACTGAACCTCCCTGAGACTCTGTTTCTTTATCCATAAAATGGGGACACCAACAACCTAGTCTGGCCACCTTGGAGGAGTATAAGAATCAAATGAAGTAATGTCTGTGAAATCACTGTGCAATTTTCTGCGTTAGCCTTTAAAAATGTGGAATCAGGGTCTTCCCTGGTGGTCTGGTGGTCAAGACTGTGCCCTTCCAATGCAGAGAGGAGAGGTTCGATCCCTAGCTGGGAAACTTAGATCCCACAGGGTGTGAAAAAAAAAATAGAATCAAAAAAAAATCTTCCTGGACAAATGAAGCATAAACAGCCTTGGAGAAGAGAAAGATGCTGAAGTAGTGGCCATCCCAACAGAGACAGTATTCCCAGAGGAACCCAGCCCAGCCTGAGACTGGGCAAGAGCTCTCAGATGTCGTGGCAATGAGGCTGAGACACAGCACTTAGCAAATGGAACTATTCTGTGCAGAGCAGTTTTTTCTCTGGCTTAAGTAAATGTTGACTTAAATAAATGTCTTATCCCTCCTTCTTATCTTTCTTCATCAGAGAGCATACAGAATGAAAATCACAATCACAGAGAACTAACCAAACTGATCACATGGACCACAGCCTTGTCTAACTCAATGAAACTATGAGCCATGCCATATAGGGCCGCTCAAAACAGACGGGTCATGGTGGAGAGTTCTGACAAAACATGGTCCAATGGAGAAGGGAATGGCAAACCACCTCAGTATTCTTGCCTGAGAACCCCATGAACAGTATGAAAAGGCAAAAGATAGGACACTGAAAGAGGAACTCCCCAGGTCGGTAGTGCCCAATATGCTACTGGAGAAGAGTGGAGAAATAACTTCAGAGACAATGAAAAGATGGACCCAAAGTGAAAACGACTTCCAGTTGTGGATGTGACTGCTGATGTAAGTAAAATATGATGCTGTAGAGAACAATACTGCATAGGAACCTGGAAGGTTAGGTCCATGAATCAGGGTAAATTGGGAAGTGGTCAAACAGGAGACAGCAAGAGTGAACATGGACAGTTTAGGAATAAGTGAACAAAAATGGACTGGAATGGGTGAATATAACTAACTCAGATGACCATTATATCTACTACTGTGGGCAAGAATCCCTTAGAGGAAATGAAGTAGCCCTCATAGTCAACAACAGAATCCAAAATTTAGTACTTGGGTGCAATCTCAAAAATGACAGAATGATCTCTGTTCATTTCCAAGGCAAACCATTCAATATCACAGTAATCCAAGTCTAAGCCCAACCACTAATGCTAAAGAAGCTGAAGTTGAACAGTTCTAATGAAGACCTACATGACCTTCTAGAATTAACACCAAAAAAGATGTCCTTTTCATTATAGAAGACTGGAATGCAAAAGTAAGAAGTCAAGAAACACCTGGAGTAACTGGCAATTTGGCCTTAGAGTACAGAATGAAGCAGGGCAAAGGCTAATAGAGTTTTGCCAAGAGAACACACTGGTCATAGCAAACACGCTTTTCCAACAACACAAGAGAAGACTCTGCACATGGACATCACCAGATGGTCAATACCGTAATCAGATTGATTACATTCTTTGCAGCCAAGGATGGACAAGCTCTATACAGTCAGCAAAAAAAAAAAAAAAAGACTGGGAGCTGACTGTGGCTCAAATCATGAACTTCTTATTGCCAAATTCAGGCTTAAATTGAAGAAAGTAGGGAAAATCACTAAACCATTCATGTATGACCTAAATCAAACCTCTTATAATTATACAGTGGAAGTGACAAATAGTTCCAAGGGATTAGATCTGATAATCAGAGTGCCTGAAGAGCTATGGACAGAGGATGGTGATGTTGTACAGGAGACAGGGAGCAAGACCATCCCCAAGAAAAATAAATACAAGAAGTCAAAATAGTTGTCTAAGGAGGCCTTACAGATAGCTAAGAAAAGAAGAGAAGAAAGGCAAAGGAGAAAAGGAAAGATATACCCATCTTAATGTCTAGTTCCAAAGAATAGCAAGGAGAGATAAGAAAGCCTTCCTCAGTGATCAGTGTAAAGAAATAGAGGAAAACAATAGAATGGGAAAGACTAGAGATCTCTTCAAGAAAATCAGAGATATCAAGGGAACATTTCATGCAAAGATGGGTACAATAAAGGACAGAAATGGTCTGGACCTAACAGAAGCAGAATATATTAAGAAAAGATGGCAAGAATACACAGAAGAACTATACAAAAAAGATCTTTGTGACCCAGATAGTCATGATGGTGTGATCACTCACCTAGAGCCAGACATCCTGGAATGCAAAGCCAAGTGGGCCTTAGAAAGCATCACTATGAACAAAGCTAGTGGAGGTGATGGAATTCCAGTTGAGCTATTTCAAATCCTAAAAGATGATGCTGTGAAAGTGCTGCACTCAATATGCCAGCAAATTTGGAAAACTCAGCAGTCACCGTAAAGGTCAGTTTTCATCCCACCCCAAAGAAAGGCAATGCCAAAGAATGCTCAAACTACCGCACAATTGCACTCATCTCACACGCTAGTGAAGATGCTAGTGAAGTAATGCTCAGAATTTTCCAAGCAACGTACTGAACTGAACTGAGAATTTCCAGATGTTCAAGCTGGTTTTAGAAAAGGCAGAGGAACCAGAGATCAAATTGCCAACATCCGTTGGATCATCAAAAAAAGCAAGAGAGTTCTGCTTTATTGACTATGCTAAAGCCTTTGACATGTGGATCACAACAAACAGGAAAATTCTGAAAGAGATGGGAATACCAGACCACCTGACCTGCCTCCTGAGAAATCTGTATGCAGGTCAGGAAGCAACAGTTAGAACCGGACATGAAACCACAGACTGGTTCAAAATAGGAAAAGGAGTACATCAAGGCTGTATATTGTCACACTGC
Organism: Nanger dama; assembly: GCA_917880005.1. Lineage (NCBI taxonomy): Eukaryota > Metazoa > Chordata > Mammalia > Artiodactyla > Bovidae > Nanger > Nanger dama. The sequence continues at coordinate 6,809,854 of CAKJTW010000033.1, forward strand.
TTATTTAGCTTACATGCAGAGTATATTATACAAAATGCTGGGCTGGATGAAGCACAAGCTGGAATTAAGATTGCTAGGAGAAATATTAATATCCTCAAATATGCAGATGAAACCACGCTTATCACAGAAAGCATAGAGGAATTAAAGAGCCTCTTGATGAAAGTGAAAGAGAGAGCTGGCTTAAACTCAACATTCAAAAAACTAAGATCATGGCATCCTGTCCCATCATTTCATGGTAAATAGATGGGGAAACAATGGAAACAGTAACAGACTTTATTTTCTTGGGCTCCTAAATCACTGCAGATGGTGACTGCAGCCATGAAATTAAAAGATGCTTGCTCCTTGGATGAAAAGCTATGATAAACCTAGACAGCATATTAAAAAGTAGAGACATTACTTTGCTGACAAAGGTCCATCTAGTCAAAGCTATGGTTTTTCCAGTAGTCATGTATGGATGTGAGAGCTGGACCACAAAGAAAGCTGAGCACCAAAGAAGAGATGCTTTTGAACTGTAGTGTTGGAGAAGACTCTTGAGAGTCCCTTGGACTACAAGAAGATCCAACCAGTCCATCCTAAAAGAAATCAGTCCTGAATATTCATTGGAAGGACTGATGCTGAAGTTGAAGCTCTAATACTTTGGCCACCTGATGGGAAGAGCTGACTCATTAGAAAAGACCCTGATTCTGGCCAAGATTGAAGCCAAGAGGAGAAGGGGACGACAGGGTGAGATGGTTAGATGGCATCACTGACTCAATGGACATGAGTGTGAGGAAGCTCCTGGAGTTGATGATGGACAGGGAGGCCTGGTGTGCTGCAGTCCACGGGGGCTGCAAAGAGTCAGACACGACTGAGCAGCTGAACTGAATTAATCCCTCTTTCATTCCTTTTATTCAAACTACTATGGAAGAAAAATTGAGTGCATCCTTCCTTCCAGTCAGTTAGAAGTGACCTCATTGGGGCTTACACAATGAACCAAATGAAGTTACTCCTGTGAGTAAGTTCTCACATGAGTCGCTAGCCACCCCGTCATCTTGTGTAGCTATGACTCAGGCCACAGAACAGGGATCCCAGACAGAGATGCATATTTCCCAGGTCCTGGGCACCACTATCTCACAAGTGAACTTTGATTCCACGGAGGCAAAAGAACTCACAGAGAGGCATGAGTCACAGGGTGATGTCACCACTGACATCGTTTTCCACTTATTTGAGATAACTCCACTCCCACACACGACTGAGCTATTTCCCTTAAAATTTAGAACTTTGAGACCTACAGATTCAGTTTTCACCTTGGAAATAACCATGCCTAGAAAATAAGAAGCTGGAAAAGCAGGCTCTGAGAAGTTCCTTCCAGAATGATGGTATTTGTTTTCACTTTTATTTGCATAGCTATGTGAAAAGTGGATCTTACTTGTAAGTTCATGACCCTGTGCAGAAAAGTCCAAGTAGACAGCACGTACCCCAGGGCAGACAAGAAGAAAATATCAACACTTCAACTTGTATTCATTTATTTACCTCATTATTTTCAAAAATCATAAATTTCTATGTTTTGTGATGAATATAATAGAATAATAGCACAATGCATTTAATGAATTTATCATATGTTATGCTCATCCGCATTTAAATAATTCATATATAAATAGAATTGTTCATTTAATATCAGTGCCTCATCCTGCAAAAGCTGGTAGAACATAAAAATTCAGTAAAGAATATTGAGAGACTATACTCTGTTTAATTCTGTCAAGTAGAAAATTATATGTTGCCTATGCCTAATATGTTGTTTGGCCCTAAAAGCTCAGTCAGTCCCCAGCTTACAAGTGTCATAGACTAACAAGAAAATGTGAGAACTTTGATCCTAGAAGTGAGTCCAGTAAGACAGAGAAAGTGCATTAATATCAGTGGATCATGACTAGAAGCAGGACTAACGGAGCTGGGTCTAGCATCATTACACGCATCAGCATATAACACACACGCAACCACAAACAAAGCTGTGAAAATACCAAGGTCCCACATCTGGTGTGACGTTTATATTTCTCAGGAGAAGTCATGTCACAGCATTGCAGCCCCTAAGGCTAACGTGAAATTGAATGCTTCTTTAATTCAAAGTCTGGAACTTTAAGACCTTGATCTTCAAGATGGCACAATCAAGGCAAGAGAAGTTAACCTGGTGACCACCGCCTCAGAAAAGTGAACTGCCCACATGGACCTACCTGACATATCCAGAAATCACAGGCAGAAGGGTGGTAAGACCTAAATACAGCACCAGGGAGCCTCTCTCCCTGTTTCACGTGTAACGTACATGATTCACTTTCCCGATGAGGAGTCCTTCCGAGCCGAGTCATCAGCAGAATCAGGTCAGCCGGGCTCTGAGACAGTTCCTTCCTGTGGGGCACAGAGGAACTCAGCACATCCCTTTTTTGTTACTTCTTATTGTAAATTTTAAAATAAATTAAACATTATCTACAGGATCCTCCATACCTCACATGGCAGAATCCAAGCCCAGGGCTGTGGAGATGATGACTTTCTCCAGATCTAACGATGGGCTTGACCAACCCTCCCACCCTTCCTCCCTCCTTTCCTCCCGCCCCACTCATCGTGACTGTCTCAGTAAAGTGCTAATAAGGAGGGCCATAAATTCAAGTCCTCAGCTATTTCCAAGGACCGAAGCAAACAGAAAAATGCATGCCAAAAGGGGGAATTGCCAAAGAGTATCAAAATTATGCTTCAATAAATAGACAAGTAATTAATCAAGGCTTTTACCCAAGAAATTATTGTTACTTATCAACCTAACATGTTATTATTTACCCAGGTTTGCAGTTGAGAGAAAACAGAGACTTTGGCTTACTTTTCCCCCTAAATACTGTTCCTTACTTTGATAAAAAAAAAAAATGGCCACACAAAATATCTCAGTTATAACACTAACAACTTATTCCAGCAATCCCATTCCTGGCCATATATCTGGAAAAGGGGAAAACTCTAATTTGAAAAGATGCATGCACCCCAGTGTTCACTGCAGCACCATTCACAAGAGTCAAAACATGCAAGGAGCATAAGTGTCCTTCAACAGATGAACAGATAAAGATGTGGTACACATATACAATGGAACATTTCTCAACCATAGAAAAGAATGAAATAATGCCATTTGCAGCAATATGGATGGACCTAGAGTTGCCATACTAAGCGAAGTAAAGCAAAGACAAATATCATATATCACCTATATGTGGAACCTAAACTATGACACAAATGAACTTACGTACAAAACAGAAACACACTCACAGACATTGAAAACAAACTTATGGTTACCAAAAGGCAAAGGAGAGGAGGATAAATTAGGAGGTTGGGATTAACAGATACATGCTATTATATATAAAATAGATTAGATGAAAGGGGCTTTCTGTGCAGGACAAGTAACTATATCAATGTTTCATAATAACTTAGAAAAGAATCTGAAAAATTATACATTAGACTGTATCACTTTGCTGTACATCTGAAATTAACACAATATTGTAAATCAACTACATTTCAACTCTTAAAAAATAATACAATTAAAGGAAAAAACTAACAACTTCATCCATCCATCAAAACTCTAGCACGGACATTAAGAAAAGCCAGGCTTTTCTGTGTGCTCAATCATGCTTTTAGATTAAGGGCTCCTTGTGTCATGTAGTCATGGCTGATCGGCTTAAAAATACTGCCACATGAAGAATTTTTTAAAGACTCTTAACAAATGCCTTTAGGGATCCTATAGACATCACCTTCCTCTTGTCCTGGAAGTAGAAAGTGCTCAAAGCTGAGTCGAGTTCTCCACAAATACTGGGGGCCAGACACTTTCCAGGACTTAGTAAGAGACGGTCACCTTGCTCTCTTACCTGTAGCCCAGGTCCAGCACCACATAAACCCTTTGGCTCTTATCCCTGCCACACACACCTCAGAAAGCTTCATGCCCAAGACCACGGGCTCCAAACACACACTGTCTAGTTCTGAATCCCAGCTTTCCCATTTGCTTGCAGTATGACCTTCACACGCTCTTTAACCTCTCAGTGTCTCAGTTTCCTCGTCTCATAAAATGTATCTTATTGCACCAGTATGAAGATTAAGTAAGTGAATACGTAAAGGATGCTCTGTACTCAGTGATAATGACTGGGGGCTGGAGGCGGAGGGTTGAGAGGATGCAATTGCCCAGTTGGAAGGCCACCCCTTGGCATGCAAGGAGGGGGAGGAAAAAGGGGGTGGTTTCTTCCCTTGAATGAAACCAATCAAAGGGGGCTTTAAGAGAATCCTTGGTAGAAACTGGGGGTCTCAGTAAGGGAAGCTGGCGCCTGTCCCAGTGGGTTGCCAGCTGAGCTAGCCTGCTTCCCTTGACAGGAAAAAGTGGCGTGGACAGCAGCCAGAGATGGGGAGAGGCTGGTGGCCCTCGGGTGGCTTGGCCAGAGATGCTGGGCTCCCCGGGGCCGAGTGCACACTGTGGAAGACAGCTGAAGCAGAGAATCCTTGCTGCTTCTCTACCCAAGATAGCTATCCACTGGGCAAGGGGACTGTGAGGTGAGTCTCTGGGGTGCCATCCAAAGGGCATAGGACAGCAAGAGGTGGTTTACTGTATCGCTGGTGGGAATTGGGCTGCAGCGAGGCCCTGGGCCCTCTGAGGTGTTTCCAGGGGCCCCTGAAGAGAGCGCAAGGTTGTTGCTGCTTTTTGTCCTTTTTTTTTTCTTTCTTATTTTTTTATTATTTTTTGAAACTCTGTTTTCTTTTTTATTTTATTAGCTTTTTATTAGAGAGAGAGCTAGTCTTTGTGCAACTGGAAAAGATGGTGGGAGGGTGATCACGAACAGCACTGACCCACTGCCCTTCCTCCACGAAGCCGCAGCACATCAGAGGACTCAGAGACCCGAAAGGAGGAGGCAGGAGGCATGGGAGGCAGGAAGGTGGTCTCCACACACCCACACCCACACCCACACCCACACCCACACCCACACACACACACACACACACACCCCACCCCTAGACCCCAGGTCAACAGCCGGGCCAGAGGGTGATGGAAGGGGGAACCTTAGATTGGAAATGAGGATTGAAACTGTACTGAATTGAGGCAAATACCACTGAAAACATATGCCAAGTTAGTACCTGCGTCTGGAGAGTCATCGCAAGGCAGCCCCTGAGGTCTGAGAGGTGGCAGCTGGATTCCACGCCCAGAGGAAAGGAGCCCTGTTTCCTGTTTGAGTCGCCGTGAGTTCTGACTGATGAACAAATTGATCAGAAGAGCACCATGGTGATCACAGGGGCTACTAACTCCTAAATCCAGCCTTCTTGTCAATTTGCTGTGGTGTAGTTGCTAAGACATGTCCAACTCTTTGGCAACCCCGTGGATTGTAGCCTGCCAGCCTCCTCTGCGATTTCCCAGGCAAGAATACCGGAATAGGTTGCTGTTTCCTTCTCCAGGGGATCTTCCCGACCCAGGGATGGAACCCACATCCCCTACATGGCAGGCAGCTTCTTTACCATGGAGCCATCTGGGAAGCCCCTTCTTAGCCTATGTCCACTTTTAAAAGTGCACAATGTGAGAGTTGCGAATTAAGTTTTATTTGGGGCAGAAGTTTTATTTAGGACCAGGAGATAGCATCTCAGATAGCTCCGAAACTGTTTCTAAGAAGCAGGGGGAAAGGTTGGTGTGGATGTGATTCCGGTGAAAGAGGAGTACATGCAATCAAGCACATATTTTTTTACAGAAGGTTTCTGCTAGTCATGAGGCACAGTCTTCACCGTGAAGGGTTTTAGTGCTTTTCTAGATCTGAGGAGATGCGAGAATTAGGCTCATAATTAGACCCTGAAAACATCTAACTACCTGAAGGCCTGCTCTGCACTCCCCACCGCCAGCACACAGAGCCTCTTTTCTGCTCTCCACCCTGCGCTCCTTTCAGGGAGTGTTGATTCTCAGCAGCAGCACGATTTAATTCTTGTGCACGTCAATGGCAAGTGCCCATGGCAATGTCTTACAAAGCAAAAAATTTATCTCGTACAAATATAATTACCTGGAATTATTCTTCTTTCAATAATGCTTGTGGGGTGTTGTCTACTTGTAATCCTTATTCTCTGAAATCTGATCCCACCTCCCACTCATGGGAGTGGATTTCACTCTGCAATCAGCCCCTGGATCCACAGCTGACTGGACCAGCAGGGATCACCTGACCAGCCGGGTCACCTGATCACTGAGGATCACTTGTTCTCCAAAATCCAGAGGTCCATCAGAGTTTACAAAACAACAGAAACCTTCTACAGAGACAACTCTATGAAACCAGGGCATAAATGAATTTATATTTCTCTAATAAAGTTAGGAATTATTCCTTTTGTTTGGGTTTTTTGGTGTTTTTTATTAATTTTTAAAAAAATTTAAAAAAAAATTTTTAAACTTAATTCTTCATGTTTGTTTGGCACAGGCCAGCAACAATATTTATATCATTTATTTCACACCAGTCAGAATGGCTGTGATCCAAAAGTCTACAAGCAATAAATGCTGGAGAGGATGTGGAGAAAAGGGAACCCTCTTACACTGCTGGTGGGAATGCAAACTAGTACAGCCACTATGGAAAACAGTGTGGAGATTCCTTAAAAAATTGCAAATAGAACTGCCTTATGACCCAGCAATCCCACTGCTGGGCATACACACCGAGGAAACCAGAATTGAAAGAGACACATGTACCCCAATGTTCATTGCAGCACTGTTTATAATAGCCAGGACATGGAAACAACCTAGATGTCCATCAGCAGATGAATGGATAAGAAAGCTGTGGTACATATACACAATGGAGTACTGCTCAGCCCTTAAAAAGAATAAATTTGACTCAGTTCTAATGAGATGGATGAAATTGGAGCCGATTATACAGAGTGAAGTAAGCCAGAAAGAAAAACACCAATACAGTATACTGACACATATATATGGAATTTAGAAGGATAGTAATGAAGACCCTCTATGTGAGACAACAAAAGAGACTCAGAGGTATAGAACGGACTTTTGGACTCTGAGGGAGAGGGAGAGGGTGGGATGATTTGGGAGAACGGCATTGAAACATGTATACTATCTTGTAAGAATGAAGCGCCAGTCTATGTTCAATACAGGATGCCGGACGCATGGGGCGGGTGCACGGGATGATTCAGGGAGAGGATGTGGGGTGGGAGGTGGGAGGAGGCTTTGGCATTGGGAGATCGTGGACACCTGTGGCTGATTCATGTCAATGTATGGCAAAACAAATACAGTATTGTAATTTAAAAAATAAATAAATTTAATTTTAAAAAAATTTTTTTAAACTTAATTCTTCATGTTTGTTTGGCACAGGCCAGCAACAATATTTATATCATTTATTTCCTTTTTTGGTTTGCTTTGCTTGTTGTCACTTTTAAATTTTTTAACCTCTTTGATTTTTAAACAACAAAATATATAACAGAAAAAAATTTCATAGTACTTGCTTTGCTGTTTTAACGCATTCATTTTCCTGGTATATTAGATGAAATTTGGTTAAATGGAAAATGATAAACATCTCCAGGCAACCACGTCTTGACCTTTTCTCATTTTAGTCTTTAATTTCATTACTTTAAAAGGGTTGACATGTTAAAAAAACAAAATCATGATAAAAATCATGAAATAGATCCATGTTCTCCGAAGTGGAGTACACACACCTGGGGAGATGCACACAACCCCAAAATAATCCACTAGGAAACAATCCAGGGTCTCAATTAAATTTTCATCAGTCTTTTATACTTCAATTTTTCAATATGGATGTCTTATGATGGACGTCGTGTATTAGTGCAGTATTAGGTACAGACGTATCTAATTAAATAGACACGTATGTATCAGGTTTGCATGATCAAAAAAGCGTACTCTTAAAACTTAAGCCGCTGAGACAGCCCAGAAATCGCCACTTTACCTGACCTGCCTGCTTTTCCGTCCTAGGGCACAGTGCCATCTAGTGGTGTAGGAGATAATACAGCCATTCGAGTTGGGTAATTTTTCTAAATGAGTGTTGTCATTCAGATGGCAAGATCTGCAAATACTAACGTTCTAACTAAGCGACACGTAATTTTAACTATATTATAGGAAACTACAACAACTATTCCTATTGCCTCCTGCTGGTGCCACGAGGTTGGTTCCTCTGTCCCCCGAAAGGCAGAGCTTTCCTTGAAGCTGCCAGGCTTTCTTCCCTGCCTTATTTATGCTTCTTTGTCTTCCAGGTCTACCCTCCTTCCTCCTTTAAATGTTTCTGATCACACCGGGGAAAGGCCTGCGCCTTCCTCTGCGCTTCATCCCCCTTCCCTAAAGCACTTGTCTGTCTGATGATTTGCTTGTTATCTGTCTACTAGTCTATTAACTTTTAAAGCAGCAGATCCAGCAGAAAGACAATAGAAGACACACATATAAGTTACATTTATAACTGTTTAAGTATTCTAGTAGCCACATTTTAAACAGCAAAAAGAAACATAAATTTTATCTTAATATATTATATTTAATGAATCCAAAATAATATCATTTCAATATGTAATCAATATAAAATTACTAAAGAGATAGTTCCTATTCTTTTTTCATAATAAGTCTTCAAAACCCAGGGTCTGTTCTATATTTATAGCACATCTCAATTTGAACTTGCCACATTTCAAGGACATGTATTTAGTGTACTGTATTGAAGAGTGATTTCTAAAGGCAGAGTCTGGTATCTCCTTACAATTTAATAAGTGTTCAATGAATGCTTCCAAGATTAATAACTTAAAGCTGATAATGCTGCTAGATGTTCTCTGGGAAAATTTGTCCTTTGTATATCACAGATTGGGTCTCTGTAAATAGACACCATAAAGAATGTACAAACAAGCCTGTCTTATAGGAGAAAAGAGTCTGGCAAATCATATCAAAGCTAATCTTGTTCTAAAAACTCCCTTTAGAGGTAAGCTTTATGTATGTGGATTTGAATGTATTGAATAATTGTAAAATTAGCAATTGTCAGATTCCTAATTATGCACCTAGATTTCACCTTATAATATTGTTTTAACTACTTTTTACATATCTTCTTGCTATGCCAGCACAGAACACTTTTTAAAAGCAAAAACTGCTCTGTTTTGTGCGTTGCTGTACACTCAGGTCCTATGTATGGCTGGCATACAGTAAGCATTCTAAGAAGATGTCTGTTGATTTGGGAAATTTGAGAGCTTGGATCAGTGTATGTTCTATTTTTCTCTGGATTTGTGAGTTTCATCCATTTTTTTCATTCATCTCAAAAACAGAATTCATCACTATGTGCTAAGCGTTGGAAGCAGAGAGGGTTACAAATTATGACTCCTTCCTTCAGTTCAATTCACAGTAAAATGTAAAATGTAATCCCACCTCAGGACTCACCGTCTCAGACTGCTCCCACATCCTTCTCAAGGGGAAGACAGGACCTTACCGCTGCCTATTGCATTTTTGTCTACCTCTGTCTCTGGTATACTCTTTTTTGTTGTTATTACAAATGTGATATGTTTCTAAAAACATTGTGATAGCCTAAATTCAAAATAATGCAAACACGGAACTTCCCTAGCAGTCCAGTGGTTAAGCCTCCACACTCCCAATGCATGGGGCACAGGTTCAGTTCCTGACCCCACACTGCAGTGCATTGGGGCCAAAACAAAACAAAAGAAATCTTGATAATGGATGGCCATTTTTTCTGCATATTTATCTTAGTCACTTGGTAGAGCAATTTTTTTAAAATTTTAGATTGGAGTATAGTTAAATTACAATGCTGTGTTAGCTCCATGTGTACAGCGAAGTGACTCAGTTTTGCATATACACATATCTGTTCTTCTTCAGAATCTTTTGTGACAGCCCAGGGAAGCATGTAATCCTTCTTAGATGCTCCAAGAAGGTAAATAATCCCTCCAAAGGTCAACATATTAATAAACTGAACCAACAGGAGAAGTTAAACATTCTGACTCTTAGGCCATGTCTCCACTGTTACGGTTTCACCTCTGAAGTTTGACAGTGCATCTTCCAAGTCATCTAATCTGTAGTTTATTACTGTCTTGTATTTAAAATAAACTTATGTACACCCATGGCGGATTCATGTTGATGTATGGCAAAACTAATACAGTACTGTAACGTAAAATAAATAAATAAAATAAACTTCTGGTGTTTTCTTTTTCTTTCATTCGTATCTTATAAGGTTAGTCCACAGGGATAGAATAAGAACTTAACCTCTTCCAGAACTCTGAGTATGAAGGCAGTGATGCCAACACAGAATAAACTAGACTAGTGGTCTGCAATAACCATCTAGACCCAGTGTTCAGGGCCATCATGTACTGATGTGCAGGCTGGGCACCGCACAAACTTGCAAAGTGCCAGTCAGGCGCACAGTGTGCAAACCTCATCCAGCAGCCGTGGGACTGGTTACCTCCAGGTCCACACGGAAACAACCCCAGAAATCAAATCAGGTCTGGAAGAGTGTAAACAGTGAATGACTCAACAAAGACAGCTTTACTCATTTTACCTAAACTGATAAATAACATGAGCAATCTGGAAAAGCTTCTGAAGACATTTCATTCTAGGAAGAGAAAACAGTCAAAAGACACAACTCGATTTGGATCTTTAAGTAAGCGTGTGACACCATTCAGTGGATTGAGACCCATCTCCATCATCCGTCTGGCTGTTTGCCTCCTCCTGGTACGCAGGGCATTCTGGTGGAATTTTTCTCAAGCAGCCTGTCAGTCAAGGCCCAGCTGAGAACACAGAAAAATTGTATCCACCCTTTCTCCCACAACTCACCCTTGGCTTCAAAAGCAAAGAGAGGGGGAAAAAAACAATGGAAAAGAGTCACTGCATCTTCAATGCTGGCCATCAGCTGCAACTTCTAGAGTCAAGGCTGGTTCATTCTTGTTTGCAGACATGCAAGCCTTGGCCAAGTTCATTCTCCAGCCGCTGCAAAGCACAGGGAGAGCGTGCAGGTTTGTCAAGCCTCGTTACTCTTCAGACCTCAGCACGGGGTCATCTGTGAAACGAGCAGACTCCACTGAAGCCGAGCTGAGGCCAGGACACTGGCTTAGCCCCAGATGGTCGACCTCTCCTTTGTTCATAACTTGGTCAAACGTGACTTTGAGACTATCCTTTCACGAAAACGAACTAAATCATCTCAGGAAGGAAAAAAGTCTCCATAAACCATTTACCTCAAGCAGTCAACGTTTATGGACACACATAGCTTTCTGCTGGGGCTTCTCGAGCATCCATGAGTTAAGGTTCCTGCCTTCAAGGGCATGTACAGGCAGCAACATGCATTCAAATGTGCACATGTGAGTAGTTGGAAGGCAGCACACACTGAGAGGGGGTGAGGAGTAGATAAGAGGGCAGATGCTGAGCCACCGTTTGGATTTAAATCCTGGTTCTACCATCCTGTGACTTCGGGTAAGTGACCTCAGCTGTCCATGTCTGTGTCCTCACTTCTTAAACAGAGGTGATAACTGGAGTTACTCCACTGACTGTGTGATGAGTAAGTACATTAAGAAGAACTTAGAACAGTGCTGAGCACACAGTAGGAACTCAGTTCCATGGAGAGAAGCTGTAATTTTATAATTAGGAACAAAATACGCGGGATAGGAAGGGCTTCCGAAGTTCAGACCAGGGGGAAATCGCTGTGGCTTGGTGGATCAGAAAAGGTTTTCTGGAGAAAATATTAGCATCTGAACTAAGACTGGAAGAGGAAATGAGGGGATTCAGGGGACTGGATCCAGGACAACCTAGTGAGAGGGATGTTTTTTCACTGGAAAATAGGGGAGGAGGTTGAAGGATCGATCGCTCATTGTGGGAGAGCCAGGCACCAGGACGAGGATGGTGGATTTCATCCACAGGACAACAGGAAGCCCCAGAGGTTCCTGAAAAAGAGAATGATGGGCAAGAGTAGCTGGCTTTACAAAGGTTAATTCTGCAGTGCTTGGAAGTGAGCCTTGGAGGGGAAGCCGCTCGGGACGACTGCAGTGATTTAGGCACAAAAGAATGAGAGAGAAAAAGGGTTAAGAGCCAGCCCAGGGGCTTCCCTGGTGGTCCAGTGGTTGAGACTCTGCGCTTCCACTGCTGGGGGCTCTGCATGCTGCACAGCGCGGCCAAAAAAAAAAAAAAGTCAGCACAGGTGCTTTCATACAAAAACTACCAACTGGTCACGGTTCCAGAACAGAGTGAGAGGAGGTGGTTGGCAGCATCAGTGACAAAATGAACGATGATGCTACTGTACTGACACAGATAGGCAAACCCAAAGGGCTGGCTTGTTTATTTTGAGCTGGGAGGAGGGAATCAGAATCACCTTCTGGACATAAAGACTTCAAAGCAACAGAGCAAAAAGGAATCCCATAAAAGCGAATGGAGATGTGAAATTATTACAGAAAAGAAAGCTAAGATCAAGCAACTGGTAGAGGAGCCTCAGATGATGGGAGCAAGAAGAATGGATGCACAGAACGGGATTAACGGAGACTAAGAATTAATGGATAAGTGAAAGAAAAAGACACACTTCGAAGAAAGAGCATGGCTTCTTCAAGGAAGGAGCTTTGATTTTTTTTCTCCCACAGTGGCCATGATGGAAAAGTACTTAAAATGGCAAAATATGACAACTGATGCTGAAGCTTTGGTTTAAATCAGTAAATAAGTGTGCAAAGAATAAGACCCTGAGCTGGAATTTGGGGAGCAGGGGGTCCAGGGAAGCGGGGGTGCCAGCCACAAGGGTCTCAGCCCTAAAACTCCCTGGCATTCTGCTCACCTCCAGGTGTGGTGCTGGGAGTAACTTCAATTGCTCTTTGCACTATTTTCATTTTCCAGTATTCCTTAATTAGAAAGTTTAACTTCTTTAAAGTATGTGAGAAACTATTATAGAAGCTTATAAGACGTCTACAGGAGTAGGCTCCATTTTAACAGTTTTCAAGGAAAATGTAGATACTACATGTGTGTGCATGCTCAGTCGTGTCCGACTCTTTGCAACCCCATGGACTGTAGCCCAGCAGGTTCCTCTGTCCACAGAATTTTCCAGGCAAGAATACTGCAGTGGGTTCCCATTTCCTTCTCCAGGGTATCTTCCCCAACCCAGGGATCAAACCCACATCTCCTGCACTGGTAAGGGGACTCACTACCAGCTGAGCCACCAGGGAAACTCCATTTATAGATACAGGTATTGTCAGGGTCCAGCCCCAGTGGATCCTGGGCAATTAGAAGTGGGGATGGAGTTGGCGAGGAAAGATTTATTTAATTAGAGATATAAAGAGAGATTAGGAAAGAATAGTGTAGTAAAAAAATTAGTGGAGAAAAGATGCTGAATAACTTGGTTTACACAGGAGACCAATAAAGCTCCGAGACAAGGAGCTTGCACTGTCTACATAGGCCACCGGTGCCCACTTGAATAGCAGAGGGTGCCCTGCCTTGGGCTCCCTCTTGCGTGGGACTTAGAAGCCAGGGCAAATAAGTAGACATGGAAAGCCTCTGTGCTCCAGACGGGAATTCAGCCTGAAAAGGGAGAAGAGAATGACGTGGGGGAGCCAAGCACTGGTGCCAGACTCACAACTTCATTCTCAAAAGCAGCTTATATACCCCAACTTGTACATAAAGAAATAATGGAATATGCAGAGTTATGTTGTCCTGACCCTTATTGAGACCAGGCTTTCCTTTCGCATACCTTCCTGTATACAAAAGGTCTCAGGTGGTTTTACATCATCTTCTGGCCAGGGGGCCTGTTAACATTTTTATGGCTCTTCCTAGATAAATGTAACCAAAAACTCATTTTCTCTTGAAGTGTTTTTTCTTTAATCTGCATCACCCTCAAAGTACTAAATAAAGTTACATTCCTGTAGAACAAAGGTGCAGTGGGTTATAACCAAGAAAGTATTTAACTCAAAGATCTAATGTTGCTAATACCAGGGCTACTACCTGTTTTTTCTACATACCAACTATATCAACAAATAAAAGATATGAAAATTTGGCAGCAAGTATTGGCTCAACAAATAAAACCCTTAATCAGTCCTGTTCTAATGGTTTTGACTCCTTGGAAGCCCCTACATTCCTAGGATGTTTTAAGCTTCCTGTGCCTCTCACAGTCGCAGTCGGGAGGCCACAAACAATCACACGCGCAGCTGTAAGAGTCCGGACAAACCTGTCAGGCAGGCTAGAAAGCCATCAGAGGGGTTTCTGGATTGAAACACTCTTATTATGCCCAAGAGATTTATTATCTAAAAGCTCTAAATTAACTTTTTCCAGAAAAGGTAGTGGGGGATAGCCCCCTGTTAATGTCAGAGGAGTTGGTGAAAGGCATAATATAGTAAGGCAGACAGATTTTGGTTCTGGGGGTAGACGCTTGAGAAAATCCAGGGGGACCCCTGAGGCCTGATCCCGCCTTTGCATTTTGTCAGGCCTCCTTCTTCATGACCTTTGTCACGGGCGGGATTCCTCATGCTGGCTCCTGGCAAGGTATATTCTATTTTAGAGGAATTTACATACCATTTTTATGGAGGAAAATCAAATGCATGCCAATTATTTTTTATTGCTATTTTTAATACATAAAATGCCTACAGCAACAAATCAGTTAGAAATTTTGTTTTTAACTAATCCAGGTCCCTGTCATAGATTCTAAAAATACTCAAACACCTCATCTATCTAGTCAGTCAGTCAGTGCATGCATTGGGAAACACATTGGTAGCAAAAACAAAAAGTATGTACCGACTCTGGAGGAAAGGGAACTGTCCTACATTGTTAGTAGGAATGTAAACTGGTGCAGCCACTATGAGAAACAGTATAGAGATTCCTCAAAAAATTAAAAATGGAGTTGCCATATGATCCTAAAATGCCACTCCTGGGCATACATCCAGACAAAACTATAATTCAAAAAGATACATGTTCATAGCAGCAGTATTTACAGTAGCCAAGTCATGGAAGCAACCTAAATGTCCACAGACAGATGAATGGATAAAGAAGCTGTGGCCTGTATCTACAATGGAATATTACTCAGCCGTGAAAAATAATGAAATAATGCCACTTGCAGATCCATGGGTGGACCTAGAGATTATCATACTAACTGAAGTCAGTCCAAGACCATATGATATCAGTTATACCTGAAATCTAAAGTGCCACACAAATGACTGCAACTTTGGAAAGAAACAAATTTACATAGAGAATAGACTTGTAGTTGCCAAGATGGGGGCAGGGATGGCTTGGGAGGTTGGGATTAGCAGATACAAACTTAGGTACGGATGGATAACAACAAAGTCCTACCATACAGCACAGGTAACTGTATTCAGTATCTTGTGACTAAACTACAGTGGAAAAGTATATGAAAAAACATATGTAACTGAGACACCTTGCTGTGGACCTGAAACTAATACCACATTGTATTAGCATGTCAACTACACTTTAATAAAATCCTCTTTAATGTGCCCTCTCTAGCCGGAGTGGGATGGAATTTCCCCGTGGCCATCTTCCGCTTCAGTCCCCGCAGGAGTCCGCGGTGTCCGTGTGCCCCGTGTCTTCTGAGGGCGGGGCGCCAACGCAGAACCCCGCGCGGAGCACCGCCTCGGCACGCTGCGGTCCCGGAAATCCTGCCCAGCCCTCGCCCCCTCAGAGCCTCGCCTCTGCCCTGAGGCCGGGCTCCTCTCCTCTGCCAACACCCCCCCTCCACTCACCCTTCTCGGCAACAGTGACCTGTTTCTCCACCTGCCAGTGGAAATTTTCGAGTCCTGCTTCTTCACAGCGTTGTGCGGCTAGCTCTCCGGCTGCGTCCTGGACCTGTCCTAACTTGCAAACTCTCCACCTGTGGTTCTCGGTTGGAGCGTGTGTGCTGGCATCACCTGGAGGGCTTGTTCAAACAGAGGGTGCCGGCCTCACCCACAGAGCTGCAGATTCAGTAGGTCGGGGTGGGGCCTGGGAATTTGCGTTTGTTAATTCCCAGGAGACACTGCTGTTGCTAGTGAACGGTCTATCACACTCTGAAAACCACTGTCTAAAAGGTTTTTGAACAAGCTTTCCTAACAACAGACTCGGCTCCACTCCTGGCCTCAGCATCGGGCAGCCGCACAGAGAGAACTGAGCTTTTAAATAAGTTGTTCCCGCTCTTGCGCTTTGGGCGGGGCCATCTCCCTTAGTAACGTTTTCTGCATCATCTTTAAGACATTTGCACCGCCTTTTGTTCCGAGTGTTCCTGTAAGGAGCATTCCAACTCTACCTTTTTTTTGTTGTTGTTCAGGAGTTGGTATTTTATTTGGGTGATAGCATTTGGTGAATGTATTAAAAGTGGTTGGCTTATCTTTATAAAAGGATTGTACTGGGGTATAGCTAATTAACAATGTTGTGATGGTTTCAGGGGAACGGTGAAGGGACTCAGCCATACTTAAACACGTATCCATTCTCCCCAGACCCCCCATCGAGGCTGCTACATAACACTGAGCAGAGTTCCATGAATTCTACAATAGGGCCTTGTGGGTTATCCATTTTAAATACAGCAGTGTCTGACTCTATCTTGAATGTGTGACTGCTGGCAGCTCTCTGTCGATGAAAATAATCAATACGCCATCAGTAATAAAAGAAAAGATATATATGAGTATGATATATAACTAATTCACTTTGCTGTACACTTGAAACTAATACAATTTTGTACATCAACTATACTTCAATAAAGATTTTTTAAAAGAAAATTAAGAAAGAATTTATCCAAAGCAATTTAAAACATGTCTGAAGTAGCCATATATAATCATTTTTATGTTTGTCAATATCAACCACATCCCCTTTTCCTAGTAGAACTCTTTGCTTCTACAAACATGTAAAATATGCATGAAAAAAATGGAGGTTGCTTTTATCCTGTGCTTATTTCAATAAAAATTAATGAACTCTGAAAAAAAAAGAATAGAAAAAAGTTTGAGTCAAACTGAGGACTAGAGCCAGGAAACTCACTTTCCAGATTACTCTGAGAAACTGGTCCCGAGAAGCAGGGTTTATAGTACAGTTTTCTGTCTTGTCCAAATAAAGAACATTAAAGAAGTCAGGGAAACACTTCAGGGTTTCAACACCAGATGCTGAACATGTACAGCATGTCCAGCAGGGCCTTGGCACCTGCGAAGGGAGACTTATCATCCAAAGAGGACTGGCACTATGTTCCCAGGAAAAGGAGCGGTTCATCTTTATTTTTAACACAGATTTCTTTACTTTTCTTTAATAATTAAAGCAGATGTACAATGTATATTTGATATGCCACAAACAAGCTATTGTAGTTAGCATCAGATTCAAGTTAACTCATGTCTAAGGCAGAATGACTTCCCTCTACCTCAATACACAAAAATTCCTTTTATCCTCTCAAACCTCACCCTCCCTCTTCCCCTTATCCCGGCATCTGAGAAAGCCTGGGTGTTCCCTGCTTGTGCAGGGGGATGATTCAAACCACAGCATTCTCTCTGCACGTGAGCCCTTTCCCCAACTCACTCCTCTGACCACAAAAGAAAAGGCCAGGCCCCTTCCCTTGCTAGCTCAGGCCATTCTGCACCTGCATGAGCAGCCTGCCCGCTCAGCTCAGAAACCCCCATTATGTAACTAACGAGCCTTCTCACATCCCTTTGCTGTATGACATCATCAGTCTCAACATCCAGTGCAAACTCTGAAAAACTCCCCCAGGGCTTGGAGGCTTTTTGTTTTTCTCTTTACTTCTAAAAACACCCAAGAAAAATTATTCTATGTAACCGAATAAGTAGAATGAAGGAAAAAGCTAACATATGGAATTTGAGACACCACCATCACCCCAACAGATTACTGGAAACAGGGTAGAGGCATTTTAGGGGAAGAAAATGAAAGGAAACTACTCCAGAAATTCACACCAGTCCAGTAGAAAAGTCCTAAAGATACTGACACTATCAGACTGCCTTACAGAACAAAGCCACACCATGCCAAACCAGCCCCATTCATGCAAACAGAGCTTCCAGTCAGCTTCATGCCCCACTTAAAATAAGCAGTTGGGGAGTTTCCTGGTGGTCCACTGTTGGGACTCTGAACTTTCACTGCCGTGAAATCCCTGGTCAGGGAACTAAGATCCTGCCATGAGGCACACAACAAAAAAATTAAAAGAGTAAGATGACAAGTAAGGATCACCAGACATTTGCAAAAAACATACTTGGGGGAAAAAGAGCTCTGAGAAATCAGAAATACAGTAGCAGAAATAAAAACTTGGAAGAAGAAATCTTCCAGGAAGTAAAAAAATATGGAAAATAGAAATTTAAAAATAGAGGATAAATCCAGTAGCTCAAAGATAATAAGCAATAGAAAAATCCCAAAAGAGAACAGAGAAAAAAGTAAGTAATCAACATAATAATTTTTTAAAATTCCCATATTCAAAGATTATTAATTTTTACCTTGAAAGGTGCACATAATTCTAATATATAGATAAATATAGATGTACATGATGCTGTAGCATTGTGAAATTTCAGAACAACAGGAAGATAGTGAAGATTGTGAAAGTTTCATTTTTTTTTCTTGCAAAAGATCAAGAATCAGAATGGCACTGGAAAATCTAACAAAACTCTGGAAATAAGTCAAAATTACAAGGGAAAATAATTTCCAAACTAGAATTATGTACTCAAACTATTGATTAAAAGTTACAGTAAAATTAAATATATATATATATATATATATATATATATATATGTTCTGATATGATAAGCCTGAAAAATCTTTTCTCAGAAAACTACCAAAGGATGTGTGTGTATGCTAGTCGCTTACTCATGTCCAACTCTTTGCAACCCCATGGACTGTAGCCCACCAGGCTCCTCTTTTCATGGGATTTTCCAGGCAAGAATACTGGAGTGAGTTGCCATTCCGGTCTGCAGAGGATCTTCCTGACCCAGGGATTGAACTCAGGTCTCCTGCATTGCAGGCAGATTTTTAACCATCCGAGCTACCAGGGGAAGCACCTTTGAGCTACCAAGGAAGCCCAAAGGATATGTTCCACCAAAACAAGGAAATAAACCAAGAAACAGAAAGACAAAGGAAGTAAAATACAGGTAATCCAA
The DNA here is from genome assembly GCA_917880005.1 of Nanger dama. Taxonomy (NCBI): domain Eukaryota; kingdom Metazoa; phylum Chordata; class Mammalia; order Artiodactyla; family Bovidae; genus Nanger; species Nanger dama. The sequence goes on from CAKJTW010000033.1 coordinate 6,828,868, forward strand.
CATCAGAGTAAAAACAAACAAACAAACAAACAAACCACTAGGAAGATGGTGCAGGCAGCTCCGGAAGAACTGATTCTGAAACAGGTCTTGAGAGCAAGCAATTAGGGAGTTTCAAGCAAACTGGCAAACAGCAAGGGATTTCTTCAAGACAATCAGATAGAACTTAATGTGACTGATTATACTTGGGCAACTGATAGAATGTGGGACTAAGCTGGTGACAAGCATATAAGATAATGGAGCAAACAATTATTAACTCCAAGGAAAATAAAGCACTATACAAGAGAGAGAAAGTAACCATTGTATGCCACTTCCCTTGTCTGTAAAATAGCATTTTTATTTTTTGTTTATTTTGCTGAAATATAATTGATTTACAATGTTGTGTTAATTTCTGCTGTACAGCAAAATGATTCAATGATATACAGATATACATTCTTTTTCATATTCTCTTCCATTATTGTTTATCCCAGGATATTAAATAGTGTTCCCTGTACTATACAGTAGGACCTTGTTGTTTATCTAGTCGATATAGAATAGGTTGTATCTGCTGATCCCAAACTCCCAATAATCCCAAGGCAATGGCACCCCACTCCAGTACTCTTGCCTGAAAACCTCATGGACAGAGGAGCCTGGTAGGCTGCAGTCCGTGGGGTCCTGAAGAGTCGAACACAACTGAGCAACTTCACTTTCACTTTTCACTTTCACACATTGGAGAAGGAAATGGCAACCCACTCCAGTGTTCTTGCCTGGAGAATCCCAGGGACGGGTGAGCCTGGTGGGCTGCTGTCTATGGGGTCGCACAGAGTCGGACACAACTGAAGCAACTTAGCAGCAGCAGCAGCAGCAACCCTCAAATAGTGTTTTTATAGCAAAAAACAATAGCACTGAATATTCTTTTAACCAAAATTTTTGAACAACTGTATGAGGAGGGAGGGGGGGAAGGCAGAAAGTCAAAATGGATAGTAGGCAAAAAGAAAAATATCAAGCAAGACTATCAATCAATACATTATGACTAAAACTATAAAAGTTTAGTAATAGCAAAGTTGTAGCAAAGAAGTAATAACAGAAATCTACCATATAGGGATATGGGATTAAGTCTCAAAAGAAAAATCTCACTTGGTTGGAAGTGGTTGTTGCTAAGGAGTAAAAATTGAGAGATGTCCAGTGGACTGCCAAGTTTTTATTGGAAGCCGTGTACACTTGCCCAACTCTTAAGCTCTGTGCACATGCAGCTTTAAATAGTTTAAATGTAAACTATTCCTACATTTACAAAATAACTTACCCAGTAAAAATTCCTAAATATTTTTCTTTCTTTTTTTTTTTTTTTTTGACTGCACCGCGCAGCCTGTGGGATCCTAGCTCCATGACCAGGAATCAAAAACATGTGCCCCCGCACTGGAAGCTCAGTCTTAACCAGTGGACCACCAGGGAAGTCCCTGATTTTCTTTTTAACACCTAGACTCTCCCCACAAAGAATCTGAGGTGACATATCAAAATATACATGTAACTAAAAAGTCAACATGAACACAGAAGAAAATCAAGGGAAAGGAGTAAAAGAAACACAAGTTTCTTAAAGAATTACCAAATTCATAGTAACTTTTATATCATCTTATTTCTTCAATTGAAAGCAATCAAAATATAATGATTCTACCGGGATTTTGTATGATTTCACTTTGTTTAATTTCGCTTTGTTTTACAAGATGAAGTCCACAACTCTTTTTAGATGTGAAAAGGGTATTCTCAATCCTTGGAAAAGCTGAGAACCACTCAACTAGAAAATTATTTCTGACTCGGAATTTGGAGCTGAGCTACTTTTGAAAAGTGAATCTACGCTGTTAATGTTCACATATCGCTCTGCTTCTCCTCAAGGACAAGCACACAAAATAGAGGCTGTTGTTTTTTTGTAAACCTCAGGCTATGTTTTAAATATTTATGTGTAAGAGCAATATCTGAGCCAATATTGCTGATGCCAGGGGAATTTCTGCAAATGGGAATATCTATGAATGCGTTTCTCTGAGAAATAACTGTTCACATCAGGGCTGCTTTCTGTTTGTCCTCATGATAATGCAATAGCCTAGAAAACTGTCAAGGAGTTGCTTTTGTTTCTTAAAAATAATATTCCAATCACCATTAGGAACACAATTAGCTCTTAATCGATAGTGGCCTCTGTTTTGTATTTTTCTAATTTTTTATTTATTGAAGTAGCAACTAAAAAACTCTGCAAACCACCCAGGTCATGAATTTAGTTTTCTTTGTTCTAAGTTGTTATATTTTATTTCTAACACTTGTATTTTTCTTCACAAATAGCTGCAATTTACCTAGAAGGAAATTCACCAAAATATTAAGGAAGTAATTATTTTCTTTGCAGGGAACAGCATTTTTAAAAGGAAGAGCGGAAGGGAAGAGGGTGTCAAGACAGGAGAAAACCACCGAGATAGAAACAAAAGCATCATCATCCCAGGTATGGCTTTCTGAAAAGTTTTCATAAAACTCATTGAGAGTGGCATTCTGTGCTTTTATGTCACTCCTCTAAATGACTAGCGGTTCAAGAGCCTGAAAAATTTAAGAGGAATATTCTTGTTTCCCAAAGATTCTGTATGGGGGAATTGCACAGAGCAATTATGCCACCTATTTCACACACAGCCAGTCAGTAATAGGTATCAGACCAAGACAGGGGCACCATCTCTGGAGGCAGTTCTGCCCTTGCCATCTCCAAATTAGGCAGATACATGCAAAGCGATTGACAAATAAAGACGTGTTTCTGTGAATAAGTGGAGACTCAATCACTCCACTTTAGATGTTAAACTTCTCTGTATTGTACTGTCAAACTAAGAGAACTTTATTCTTGCATCCTAAAAATAACTAGTAGCTTCTAAATATGTGGGTCCAGAGAAATTGATTGCAATGGATAAATTATTTCACACACAATAGATAAATTATAAGCTCACACACCACAACACACACATGTGCATGCATATGCACACATGTACATGCACACATACATACACTGGAGTTTTCTTTATTTTCTTTTTTGTTGTTGGAAATAATTTAATCTCCTTATATTTTCTTTTTCTTTTCTTTACAAATAGCACAAATATTAAAAAACTCATATCCAGTGAGACCATTTGCCACCTAGAAGAAGGCTTCCAAGTGGCAAGGTGGCAACATTTTCCTGCAAGGACAGCTTTGCCTTGTAGGATTGCTGTATCTGTTTGCCACTCCTGGAATGTGAGTAACCTTGAGTGTCTCTAAGGACATGGCTGGAAACTTGCAAACTGCTGAAAGCAGAATCAGAGAAATCACCTCTTCCAACATTCATAACCAAATCCTTACTGTGCATGTAGCTTCTCTGATTTCTCATGAAAACTTCCCAGACATTTCTTTGGTCACTGCTGTTGAATCTATTATCTGAGAGATCACCAAAGGATTGGCTCCTGCTTTAGATTTTAAGAAGAAAAATGAATGTTACATAGAAAAAAGAAGAAGAAAAATAAGTGCTATATAGCCTCTAAAAAATGTGATAAAGCAGAATGATAACATCCATCTAAAAATATATCATTCATCCTGTTGGTGAAAATATTCTAAGATCGAGAACATCTTTAGTAGATTATTTTCACTTTTTGCTGTATTTTATTCCTGTCCTTTCTTCAAACATTCTAATGCTACCAGCATTATACCCCTACCAAATCATCCTGCTTTCCACACCTTCACCTTGTCTTAAGAGAAATGCCTGAGCAAATCTATTCCTTTAGTACATTCAAGTTTAAAGGCTTAACTGATTTTTTTTTCAAAATAGAACATTGAGGGGGATAAAGGTGAAGAAATAGAATTAGAATTAATTATTACAATGAATATAAATAGCATTATTATAAATAGAAATATAATTATTTCATTTAGTCACTCAAGGAGACTGATTTGGAGGGGTTTTGCTGACTCTGCAAAAATTTTTAAACTAGACTTACCAAAATAAGAACAACCTACTGAAGCAATCAGTAAACACCCTTAAAAGCTAAGCAATGCTCACAGTGATGAATAATCACAGAGAAATGGTTGTTTAGGATATGTGGAAAAATGTTTTAAATGACTAAAGCATATTTATTTGCAAAAGTGTTGTCCTATAAGAAACAGTATAGTGTCAACTGACAGACAAGATCTAAGAAGAAAATCTTCTAAATCCTCTGAAGCCAACTCCACTACTGGGTCAAGCACTGGAAAGTTCAAATCAAAGTTGAAAAGAAAAATCGATAATTCTGAAATGCACAGTTGGAGCACACTGTGCATGAGCAGTATTTTATTAAGCGGATATTTTTCACTCCTTAGCAAGGAGATATGTTTTCCATGATTCCATCCACATTCGTGGGACTTATTCAATCAATATAAGTCATCAAATGATCGTCTTCTCCTTGCCCACCCTCTTCCTGATCCTGAGAATAGATAAGTCCACTAACAGGTGCGTGGCAGGAAAGTGCTTCTTGACGGTATCATGGCAACACGCTATCCAATGCAAAGGGGACTGGTGCTGAGAGGATGGGGACAATCAATGCAACCCACGCTAGCCCGGCCAAAAGGACCATCCAAAATGGCAACATCACCATCTTCATCCACAGCACACTGTTTTGCATTATAAGTAGAAGCACATTTCTTTAGTTAATATTTCATTTTATAGCTGTGAGAGAAAGGCCTAAAAACTAACTTTTTAACCTAGTATATTCTATTTCCAAAGACCTATTCTCACACATTTTCAGGTGGGCGCTCTGTCTCCTCGGCTTCTTTCACTGGACTGACTCCCCATTCTGTTTTTCATTAGCTAAGCTGAACCTGTCCGAAAAACCACGAAAAATTTCCCTTCCTCGTAATGAGCCCCAGTGGGAACCTGGCAAAGGCACTCTTCGGAGGTTTCAGGAGCCTGTTACCCACATCCTGGGAGTCAAGATGGGAACAGGTGATGGACTTTCTCACTAATTTCATCCTACTTGGAGGGTACAGACACCAGCCCAGCTAGGTTGGGGCTGGAAATGTTTAAGATGCTTGCAAAGAAGTGCCTGTTAAAATAGAAGCACAAGTCTCCATGCCCCTGACTCTGAAGAGGGGAGAAAGGAAGAGAACTCACTGATCACACACACGCATATCATCATCGTCATCATCATCCGGCCATTTTTCAGAGACCATCATTTAGGAAGTTTCTTTTGCACATTGTTTTGCTTCTCAATTTTCTTTAATTACAGCAGAAATCACTAGGAATAATAAATATTTCCCACATTTAAAAGTTAAAAATAAGAAGTGTTGAATTATTAAACAAGCCTGATATAGGGAAATAGGAGAAAACCATTTTTGTCTCCAACCTGAAAATCTGGGCTGTTCCTCTGACTTTTCCAGTTACTTATAACTGAGGCAAACATTCTCGACCCAGAAATATGACACGGGCCTCCATCACAAGCTCACCGGCGAGAGATGGAAATTTTTCCCGGGAGGTCATGCCCCCGGCAAGATGCCAGCCCCGCAGAGGTGCCCACGCTGCCTGCGCCTGCTCGTCGGCCAGGCCTACCAGGATGAGGAAAGATGTGTGAGGGAGGGGGACGAGGTCGGGAGGGGAGCCCCCATGGTGCCCCCCGGTATCTGGCCTCACGCCCTCTGGGCCAGGCCGTGGGCAACGCGGACCGCCGCCCTCCCCAGTCCGGGGGTCCTTGCTGTGGCAACCTCACTCCTTCAGGCGAACCTTCTCCTGCAGGTCTCCCCGACCGGCTGCTTCCAGCTCTGAGCAGCCTCTGCCGCTCTCAGCTTCTCTGCACTTTCAGGCAGCCCCTCAGACGCCTTCAAGGGACCCCAGCCCGCACCTTAGGCCTGCACCCACTCTCCGCAGGAGCGCCCTCACGACAGCTCTGGGCGGTCTGCTCCAGCCCGACCCTGGAGCCCTTCTCCTGGCCCAGCTGCCGATCCGGCCCGGACTGAGCTTTCAAAGGAGGACCCCTCTTCAGCCTGCTGGGGCTTTGTAACTGTGAAAGGCCCAGAACTAGACGTGTGAGGGGTCCTATTGAAGCTCTTCCCTGAGGCCACCAGGAAGGGATAAGACACATAACTGGGGAGTACTGGGAGAAGGATCACTGGGCTCCCTGAGGCAGGGCTGTGACTCCCCTCAGACCGGGGCTCCCTGAGGCAGGGCTGTGACTCCCCTCAGACCGGGGCTCCCTGAGGCAGGGCTGTGTCTCCCCTCAGACCGGGGATCCCTGAGGCAGGGCTGTGTCTCCCCCTCAGACTAAGGCTTCCTGAGACAGGGCTGTGTCTCCCTCAGACCGGGGCTCCCTGAGGCAGGGCTGTGTCTCCATCAGACTGAGGCCCTGAGGCAGGGCGTGCCCCAGACCGGGGATCCCTGAGGCAGGGCTGTGTCTCCTCCAGACTGAGGCCCTCAGGCAGGACTGTGTCTCCCCTCAGACTGGGGCCCCTGAGGCAGGGCTGTGTCCCCAGGCTGGGGCTCCTGAGGCAGGGCGTGTCTCCCCTCAGACTGGGGCTCCTGAGGCAGGGCTGTGCTCCTCTCAGACTGAGGCCTCTCAGGCAGGACGTGTCTCCCCTCAGACTGGGGCCCCTGAGGCAGGGCTGTGTCTCCATCAGACTGAGGCCTCTGAGGCAGGGCTGTCTCCCCTCAGACCAGGCCTCCTGAGGATGGGGCTGTGTCCCCCCAGACTGGGGCCCTGAGAACAGGGCTGTGTCCCCTCAGACTGGGACTCCCTGAAGAGGGGCTGTGCTCAGACAGCGCCCCTGAGGCGGGCTGTGTCTCCCCTCAGACTAAGGCTTCCTGAGACAGGGCTGTGTCTCCCTCAGACCGGGGCTCCCTGAGGCAGGGCTGTGTCTCCATCAGACTGAGGCTCTCTGAGGCAGGGCTGTGTCTACCTCAGACCGGGGATCCCTGAGGCAGGGCTGTGTCTCCTCTCAGACTGAGGCTCTCTCAGGCAGGACTGTGTCTCCCCTCAGACTGGGGCTCCCTGAGGCAGGGCTGTGTCCCTTCAGGCTGGGGCCCCTGAGGCAGGGCTGTGTCTCCCCTCAGACTGGGGCTCCCTGAGGCAGGGCTGTGTCTCCCCTCAGACTGGGGCTCCCTGAGGCAGGGCTGTGTCTCCTCTCAGACTGAGGCTCTCTCAGGCAGGACTGTGTCTCCCCTCAGACTGGGGCTCCCTGAGGCAGGGCTGTGTCTCCATCAGACTGAGGCTCTCTGAGGCAGGGCTGTCTCCCCTCAGACCAGGCCTTCCTGAGGATGGGGCTGTGTCCCCTCAGACTGGGGCTCCCTGAGAACAGGGCTGTGTCCCCTCAGACTGGGACTCCCTGAAGAGGGGCTGTGTCTCAGACTAGCGCTCCCTGAGGCAGGACTGTGTCCCCTCAGGCTGGGGCTCCCTCAGGGCAGGGCTGTGTCCCCTCAGACCAGGGATCCTTGAGGCAGGGCTGTGAAACCTCAGACCGGGGCTTCCTGAGGACAGGTCTGTCTCCCCTTAGACTGCCACGGGCTCCGTGGCACTGGGCTGTGTCTCCCCTCAGGCTGGGACTCTGGGCAGAGCTCAGTCCCTCTGCCACTGGGGCTCCCTGAGGGCGGGGCTGTGTTTCCCCTCAAATCTGGGCTCCCTGAGCAAATTTTTATGCATTTGTATAAAATTAAAACTTTATATGTGCTTTTGGAATAGTGCATAAAATAACCATATATTTTATAAGAATGAAAGGGGACATGTACCCTTTTAAAACTTTAGTGGTGTATGAAGGATCCTTTATTTCTCCTGTTTGTCTCACTGGATGCTGAACACTGACATTTACTTTGAATTTTTAGGTTGATAAGGGAGAAACAGAGACTGCAGCAAATTAAGGAAATCGGAGACCGTGCAAATATTTGTCATTTTGTAATATAATTACTTAAATATTCCCAATAAGTGTAAAAGAATCCAACCTCTCCTGCCTCTTGATGAACTAAAACAAGATGTATCCTCTGTGGTTTAGTCCTCATTCGAGATGTGGAAGACAGTGAGGACTTTCCTGGCATTATCAGTCAGACTGTAATAACCAGAAGGTGGAGAAAAATACATGTAAACTATGGAGGAACCATAGCAGAAAAGAATATATATATTTTTAAAGTGCATGTGTGTGTCTCCCTGAATGACTTTTGCTGTACAGCAAATAAACACAACATTATAAATTGACTATACTTCAAGAAAAATAAACAAACTCATTCTGTACATCAGCCTAGAAGACAATTTAGGGCATTTGGACTCAGGAGACAGTTTCATTTAAGAAGTCAATAATTTCCTAATCTCTTTCGGGAGATACAACAAATACTAATTTTTAAAAATGAGTCCCAGAAGAGAATTTGAAATTGAACAACTACTCAGAAAATGCCCAGATGTTTAGGATCATTGGAATGGATTGCACACCTGCAGTGGGGTAGCATGGATGCTCCTCCAGAAGCAGGGTGCTCCCTGCCCAGCTGTCCAGTGAGTTGGCCACTGCTCTTCATCCCTGGGCTCCCCTCCAGCCAAGGAGTTGACCTCCAGGGAGGTAGCTGCCTGGTCTGAGTTGACCCGCCTTGGCAGTGCAGCCACATCAACCACTGCTCAGGGGTGCAAAGGCCCCCTCTCTGCTTCATTTGGCCTCCCAGGCAACCGCTGGATGGGCTGAAGCCTCTGCCCCAGTAGCCTTGCTGTTCAGCTTCCCCCGATGCCCAGTCCTGCTTCTTATACCCCCTTCAAGGATCACCACAGAGAACATTTCCCAGCAAATCTCCATCTCAGGGCCAGTGACCTGGGGACTCAAAGCAATGGCAAAACTAACCAGAAGTAAAGTGGTTTCTAGTGTGAACTTTCAAAGATGTGAACACACATCTGGTTCTAGCAAGCAACCAGAACCTGTGCCAGCAGCGTCAGATGTGAGCGACAGTTCCGCCTCCCCCATCTCCTATTGCTGCTGATCCTTCTGCTCCACCATTTCCCACCTCTTCTCCCCTCTTCTGTCAGTAACTCTTCTTACCTGATGCCAGCTCCTGGATGCCAGCTGTTGCACTGCACTACTGTACTTTTCAAGGTACTGAATTTTTCATCATAGGGGACTGGAATGCAAAACTTGGAGGTCAAGAGATAGCTGGAGTAACAGGCAAATTTGGCCTTGGAATACAAAACGAAGCAGGGCAAAGGCCAACAGAGTTTTGTCAAGAGAACCCACTGGTCATAGCAAACACTCTCTTCCAACAACACAAGAGAAGACTCTACACATGGACATCACCAGATGGTCAATACTGAAATTAGATTGATTATTTCTTTGAGCCAAAGATGGACAAGCTCTATACAGTTAGCAAAAACAAGACCGGGAGCTGACTGTGGCTCAGATCATGAACTCCTTATTGCCAAATTCAGACTTAAATTGAAGAAGGTAGGGAAAACCACTAGACCATTCAGGTATGACCTAAATAAAATCCCTTATGATTATACAGTGGAAGTGACACATAGATTCAAGGGATCAGATCTGATAGACAGAGGGCCTGAAGAACCATGGGTGGAGGTTTATAGCATTATACAGGAGGTGGTGATCAAAACCATTCTTAAGAAAAAGAAATGCAAAAGGCAAAATGGTTACCTGAGAGGCTTTACAAACAGATGAGAAAAGAAGAGAAGTGAAAGGCAAAGGAGAAAAGGAAAGATAAACATCTGAATGCCTTCAAGCTGGGAGCTAGGCCAGGTTTTGTGACCTCCCTTGGAGAGGATTTCAATCCAGGGTCAAAGACAAGGCTTGATCACTTGAAGCTTTTGTATAATAATGTTTTATTAAAGAATAAAAGGATAGACGAAGCTTCCGACATAGGCATCAGAAGGGGGCAGAAAGAGTGCCCCCCCTTGCTATTTTTTAGCAAGGAGTTATATTTCTGATACAACCTCAAAACTGGGGCAGTTGTATCAGGCACCTCTCCCACAACATGCATTTTGGGACAGCATTGGCACAAGGTGAGTCATCCCCAGTCATAAAACAATTGATACGAATCTTAAAGAAAGGCAGATTCCAAGGCAAATACTTAGCTCATTAACATAGCTTAAGAAAAACATTTCCATAAGAAAAATGCATTGGTTAGCTCAAGGTTTGAGAAAAGTTAAGCGCAGGTGGAACCAGGTGTCATCATGGCAACACAGAATTTAAAAGAAACCTTTACATTTTGTATAGAGAAGGGGAAAAATGTCTGCCATTTGCAGTTTGTTTCCTCTTGCTGCTTAAAAGAAAAAAACTTGGGGACCCTTCCTACCTGTGACCCCCTCAGATCTCTTTGAGAAAATTAGAGATACCAAGGGAACATTTAACGCAAAGATGGGCACAATAAAGGACAGAAATGGTATGGACCTAACAGAAGCGAAGACATTACGAAGAGGTGGCAAGAATACACAGAACGATACAAAAAAAAAAAAAAATCTTACTGACCTAGATAACCACGATGGTGTCATCATTCACCTAGAGCCAGACATCCTGGAATGCAAAGTCAAGCGGGCCTTAGGAAGCATCACTGCAAACAAACCTATTGGAGATGATGGAATTCCAGATGATCTATTTCAACTCTTAAAAGATGATGCTGTTAAAGTGCTACATTCAATATGGCAGCAAATATGGAAAACCCAGCCATGGAAAAGGTCAGTTTTCATCCCAATCCCAAGAAAGGCAATGACAAAGAATGTTCAAACTACCACACAATTGCACTCATCTCACACACTATCAAAGTAATACTAAAAATTCTCCAAGCTAGGCTTCAACAGTATACTAACCAACAACCTCCAGATGTGCAAGCTGAATTTAGAAAAGGCAGAGGAACAGAGATCAAATTGCCAACATACACTGGATCATAGAAAAAGCAAGAGAATTCAAGGAAAACATCTACTTCTGCTTTATTAACTACGCTAAAATCTTTGACTATGTGGATCACAACAAACTGTGGACATTTTTAAAGAGTTGGGAATACCAGATCACCTTACCTGCCTCCTGAGAAATCTATATGCAGGTCAAGAAGCAACAGCTAGAACTGGACATGGAACAATGAACAGGTTCAAAATTGGGAAAGGAATACATCAAGGCTGCATACTCTCACCCTGCTTATTTAACTTATATGTAGATTTCATCATGCAAAATGTCAGACTGGATAATACACCAGCTGGAATCAAGATTGCCAGGAGAAATATCAATAACCTCAGATATGAAAATGACACCACCCTTATGGCAGAAAGTGAAGAGGAACTGAAGAACCTCTTGATGAACATGAAAGAGGAGAGTGAAAAAGCTGGCTTAAAACTCTACATTCAAAAAACCAAAATCATGGAATCCAGTCCCATCACTTCATGGCAAATAGATGGGGAAACAATGGAAACAGTGACAGACTTAATTTTCTTGGGCTCCTAAATCACTGCAGATGGTGACTGCAGCCATGAATTAAAAGATGCTTGGTCCTTGGAAGAAAAGCTACGACAGTGTATTAAACCTAGACAGCATATTAAAAAGCAGAGACATTACTTTGCCAACAAAGATCCATCTAGTCAAAGCCATGGTTTTTCCAGTAGTCATGCATCGATGTGAGAGTTGGACTGTAAAGAAAGCTAAGTCCTGAAGAATTGATGCTTTTGAACTGTGGTGTGGGAGAAGACTCTTGAGAGACCCTTGGACTGCAAGGAGATCCAACCAGTCCATCCTAAAGGAGATCAGTCCTGAGTATTCATTGAAAGGACTGATGCTGAAGCTGAAACTCCAATACTTTGGCCACGTGATGAAAAGAACTGACTCATTAGAAAAAACTCTGATGCTGGGAAAGATTGAAGGCAGGAGGAGAAGGGGATGACAGAGGATGAGCTGGTTGGATGGCATCACCAACCTGACTCAATAGACATGAGTTTGAGCAAATTCCAGGCACTGGTGACAAGACAAGGAAGCCTGGCGTGCTGCAGTCCTTGGGGTCACAAAGAGTTGAACATGACTGAGCAACTGAATTGACTGACTGTAAGATTAAAAATGTTTTATTTTTATTTGTTTTTGATGTATTATTTGTGTGAAAAGTATTATAAACCTATTATAGTACAGTACTACATAGCTGATTGTGTTAATTGGGTATCTAGGCTAACTATGGTGGACTTACAAACAAACTGGACTTAAGAATGCACTCTTGGAACCAAACTTGTTCATATATAGGGGACTTATGTGAGGACGTAAGTCCTCACATAATCTAGTTTCCCTATTTGCCATTCAAAGATTGTAAAGAAACTACTTCAAACAGTAGAAGTCAGAGTAGCAGGGAGCCACAGGAATAGAAACCGTGCCTACATGTTGTGCAATTCTCAAAAGATGGGCTGTGTTCAGAACGCAAACAGGGGAAGTTTATCTCAGCCATAGTTGTAGAAAACCGTCAATTTCTTAGGCTGAAATGCTATCAGTCTGAGAAGCAAGCAGAGGCTGATTTGATATGATGCTTAAACATAAAGCCTAGTGCAACAGAGAATCCAGTGGTGGGGAAATGGGGACTGCCACTGCAAACGCCCAGTTCAGGTAGACCTTTCTCTGGCATCTTTAATAGGAGGAGAAAACTTGCCTGTGATTCTTATTCTATGAGAGCATCATACCTTTCTTCCAAAAGTGCACTAGATACCATGAAACTACGTTTCCATTTTAAGTTTTCCCTGCAGGCCTGTCAAGCAGGCAAAAGCCTTTTCTCTTCTTCTGGAGTCACCCTCTTTACCTCCTGACGAGGAGTCCTCTTTCCAAGCCCAGTCTCCTCTCCTGCCCCTTACACACCCCACCCACGTCACAAACACCCACTACACCTCCCTTTCCCCTTCTTTATTCCCCCTCCTCCCCTCCTTCCCCCAACAACACACAACTTTCTACCAGTTGAACTATGGATGCCAGTCAAGTGTAAGGAGCTTCCTGGGGCTTCATTATCATCTGCCATTTTAATTCAATTGGATATCCCCACCACCACCCACCCACCCACCAAAGGTCATCGCTGCAGCTGATCAAAACCTGGCTAGGGGGCCAGTCCAGAGGCTGGGCTGGAATAACTTCTGTGCCTCTCTATTATTTTCTGTCATCACCGCTCCCGAAGTGCCTTTTGATCGGAAGAGTTTTGCAAACACCCGGGGCTGGGCCTGCCCTGAGGAGTGACTGCTGGAGGAGCTGAACAGGCCTGGTTCACGCACGAGAGCTGCCACTGTGAGCAAATCAGGAATCCGGTTTACGCCGCAGTGTCCTAGTCTTTTAGATGTGGATACGACCACCAAGCTCAGAGTGTCGTGGGATTTAAAACCGAATTGAACTAGTGTGTGTCCTGCAGTCTGGATAGTGCCTGACATAACAGAGGTCACTCGGAAAAGGAGAGCTATTATGCTTCTACTGATGATAAAGCCAAACGCCTCCCCTTGAGTGCAGGCTGGGCTCAGCGACTCACTTCTAATAAAGAGCAGGGAATGACAAACATCGGAAAGAATGAACTTTAGAATGGAAAACACTGGTCCTGTCTTTCCGTCTTAGATCCAAGTAGAAAAACGCAGTTGGCTTTTATTTTGGTTTTGCTTTGTAGCCGTGTCCCAGATCAGCCTCAAGTCCACGAGTTTCAACCAGGTAACCAGTCCACTCTGACTTTGACCCCGGGCAGGGGCAGGGCTCTGGGAATGGTCCTTGGGGTCAATATCATTTCCGGCAGAAGCACAGTGCAGGATTCTGGAGTGAAGATGGATTTTGGTGTCTGCAGCATAAAGAGGAAAAACGGGACCACCCAAGAAAAATACATATGCAAGGAACAGAAAGCTGAAGGTAAGACGCCAGGCATATCAGAAAGTGAAAGGACCAAAGAGGATGGTGAGAGATATGTGAGGAGAAGCAGAGAAAAAGAGTGTCAGGGGAGGAGAAGGTATGGGCTTCAAGCTGTGGAATCAGATCCATCACTGGGTAATAAAATCAATGAGTCAACTGCAAAGTAATTCACACTGACCAAGAACGAAACAGGACTAGGGTTCTTCTATACAGTTAAGGATACCTTGGGAAACATTAGTTTCTGCTGAGTAGAGGTACCTGTTTACTAGGTTACCACGCAGAAGATTCTTTCTTAAGTTGAGCTGCAGTTTTTGAAAGTTGGAAAAACACTGAAGTTCCAAGGAGGAGAGAGTTCTCCACAGAGCCAAATCCAACAGATGGGTCTAGGCAAGCAAGAGCTGAATCAAAATGTGCACACTGGGTATGGTCATTATTTTGCAAATATAAATGTATCACATCAACTTTTGCAACACCTTAAACTTAAATAATACATCAGTTATATTTCAGTGAACCTGGGGAAAATGTTTGTCAAATACGGCAACACTGAGGCCCAGTGACTGGGTCAGAGTAGTTTCCACAGTGTGCTGGAGGAAGTGCCCACAGAACTGGGTGGAGGGGGTTGGGGTGGGAGGGTTATAAGGGGAGAGAGCAAGAGCAGACCTCTCTTTCAAGAACCTTGGCAGTGAACAGGGGAACAGGTAGTTACTCGGGGAGGACTTAAGATCAAGGTTATCGTAACTTAGGATATTGTAGATTATAAGAAGCAGTTAAAGGGTAAAGTGGGTCGTTGATGCAGCAAAGTCAGGAGAGAGGCCAGGAGAGCAGGCTGTGGCAAGGGACTGGGGTCTGGAGAAAGGCCAGTTCAGCACGGATGCCCAGGGGACATCCCTAGAGGAAGACGGACATATAGGAAAGCCTGCCTTTCCTCCATAAAATAAGGCGGGCGTTCAGGCATCCTAACGTGCTGCCTGCACAATCTTTAAGACACTGTCGCTCTTCCCCATAGCATGCTGCCTGTGTGTGCGTGTGTGCGCAGTGGCGTCTGACTCTCTGCGACCCCACAGACTGCAGCCCACCAGGTTCTTCTGTCCATGGAATCTTCCGGGCGAGAAACGAGTGGGTTGCCACTTCCTTCTCCAGGGGATCTTCAAGACTCAAGGACCGAACCCACGTCTCTGTCTCCTGCATGGGCAGGTAGAGTCTTTACCAGTTGTACCACCTGGGAAGAGATGAGATATTATTTCAGTTATGGAGATGACAGGTCACATTGCTCAGCCAGGCCTAAGATGGTCCTGGGGCCCAGAAAGGGCACAGAGGGTTCACCCCAGACCTCAGCATTCTGAGAGGAGGTGGTCCCAGAGCACCGCATGTCGACAGAGCAAGCAGCCAGAAGGCTGTACTGTGGTGGAGCGGCAGGGCCCAGGGTGTAGTCAGCTCTCTGAAGTCAGCCTCTGCGGGAAGCCAGGGTTTCCAGACGGACTCTGGCTTTGATAAGCAGACAGGACACAGCGCCCTCTGGTGGTAAGAGAGCCGTATCGGCCCGATAGAAGCAGAAACCCCTTGTAAACTTTATCTGTAAGGGGCTGGAGAGTGTTTTAGGTTTTGAGGGCCAGTTTCTGTTCTTAAGCAAATAAGCACAGACAAGCGCCAACAAAATTTCATTTACAAAATCAGTCAGTGAGCCATAGTTTAAGGACTCCTGCACTTAAATGTTTTAATAGGAATGTTGTCCAAAAACTTTGCCATTGTTCTCAGAGGAAATCTTGGCTCAGAGAAACTCCATCATTTAGATAATGATGGAGTAAACATTACACAAGGCTTAAAAATGCACAACTTATTGGAAATTCTATGATAAACGATTAGTACCACTAGTCAGATGTTTATGAAACAGTTTTAATTAAAATTAATTATATATAATTTTGCTTTAGATAATAACAAAGAGTACCACTTAATATTTATGCAGATATATTTTTACATACAAGTTAGCTGTTTTAAGGATCGTCTTTGCAGGGAATAATGGATTTACGGAGATAAATGAAAACTTGGGACCAGTTGACTAAATCAACTTGACTTTAGCTTCTTGAGACGCTAAAATGAGTGCTGGCCCATGTGAAAACACCATTGAGGTTTCAGATCCTGAAATGTTTAGAGAGAGAGCACAACTGGGAGATTTCCTCCAACGGCCGAGGTGTAACAGCAGACTGTAGGTTTGGAATTTGGGGGCTGGAATGTCAGGCACAGACACATGAATGAGTAAAATGCTGTTTCTGCCATGGGGCAAGTCGGGAAATGCTGATCGGCTGTAGCCCCGTCTGGCCACGAGCACTTCCGGGCTTCCCCTGGGGCACTCCCGATCAGAGTTTCTGATCCTGGCGGCACCGGCTCAACTCCCATTAGCTTAGATGTGTTAACAGAAGCCTCCAGCCCAGCACTCGGCTACAGAGACCAGGTGCGCTGTGCCCACCTGTGGGACCGCCGAGTGCATACTTCAGGACAGCAGAGGAGCGGGTGATTCCTGAACGCCTGCTCTGTGACACCTCTGTCCTCTAATCCTCTTAAAAAAAAAAAAAAGATGGTATTCCCATTTGAAAACGAGTCCACTGAGACTTGCAGAAATTAAAAAAAAACCTCTCAAGGTCTCAAAATTAAGTCAGTGCTGTGTTACTTGCTCAGTCATGTCTGACTCTTTGCAAACCCATGGAGCTTGCCAGGCTCCCCTGTCCATGGGATTCTCTAGGCAAGAATACTGGGGTGGGTAGCCATTCCCTTCTCCAGGGGATCTTCCTGACCCAGGGATAGAACCCAGGTCTTCTGCCTTGGCAGGGGATTCTTTACCATCTGAACCACCAGGGAAGCCCAACCAAGTGCTGTAGCTGGATTTTAAACCCAGCTTTGCGTAACTCTGAGGCTTCTGCTCCTTCCGAAGCACGCGGCAGTGGTTCTCTAAGTGTGGACGCTGAGCCAGCAACAGCTGCCCCTGGCAACGACAGAAATTCAGATTTGGGGCCCAATCCAGCCCTCCTGAGTCAGCCTCTGGGGCTGGGAGCCAGCAATCTACTTTAACACGGCCACCAAGGGACTCTGGTGCTTGTCGCCACCAAGAAAGAGAGGATCCTGTAGTGGTCCCGGATCACAGGATGGTGAGCAGATACGGGCTTGGCCTCTTCCTCCAGGCAGGAGGCAGGGCAGCTGGGCACTGATTTTTCTGGCTGCCCTGTGCCAGCTCCTTGGAGAGCAATGTGATCCTGTCCCCAGTAGCTATGACTAGGGGGAAAGAACCAGGCCAGAGCTTAGGCACTTTGTTGACATTTTTCTTCTAACAACCTGTGTGCTACCTGGAACTGTACACAGAGATGCGAAAGAGGTTGGGTCACTGGCTTAGGGCCAGTCCTCACAGACGCCCAGCCCTGGGTATCCAAAGGTCTGCTTCTGTTCAGGCCCAAGCACACCCCCCTTCACCTTCATCTGCGTGGGGGCTGGGGAGGGATGGGGCATGAAGCTGGCAGCCAGCAGTGGGAGGGGGCAACATCCAGCAGGGACCCCATCCAACCAGTGGTTTTTCAAAAGTCCTGATGAGAACACAAGCCAGACAAGGGTTCCCTCCCACCTGTCCGGGTTAAGGAGCGTTTTAGGACCAGGGTTAGGTTTAGGGTAGATGCCTCCCGGGTGCATCTGCCCTCAGGCTGAGAAGCGTGAGGCCAGAACCTAAGAACCTACATCTACAGCGATGCCCCCTGACCCCCAGCTGTTCCAGAATGATGAAAACCAAGAGCAACCCCCACCCGACAGACCCAGCCCAGAGCCTGTTCCCGAAACTCCCCAAACCATCCCCGAAACTCACCCCACCCAGGATGCCTCTGGGCCAATGGGCAGGACGACATTCAGGAACATGCAATGCCCAGACAAGTGAGCATGTTGTTTTGTTTTTCCAAGAAGTGTTGCTCGAGGTTTAAACAAACAAGCCCTCACACCTACAACTGGGAGGGGCGAGAAGCAGCTGCCAGGTGCGTGAACACGGGATGCTAGGCTTCAGACAGGAGCAAACCTGGTGCAAAGAGCGAGTCTGCACTTGAGAAAGCCCCTCTGAGAAGCCTCTGCGCACTCTATCAGATACAGGTGTCACCCCATCCAACCTCAAAGGGCCCAGGTTTCCTGCCACAAGAAGACTGATCCCACAAGGCCATCTCTTCATACAACCAGGGATGTTTGAGCCAGTTTACAGCAAAATCAAATCCTGCTAAATCAAATGAGTTGGGTTTTTTTTTCCTTTTGCTTCTATGGTTAAACAATAGTTCCTAAAGGGGAGTGATCATTATTTGTCAAATCTTTCACACCACGGTTTAAAGGGAGGATCTTAAATAAACCACGAGTCATCTTTCTTACCTCCCCCAGACTGCACAAAGGTCAGGTTGCAGCACTCTTGATCTCCAAGCCTTCTTTATCTGTCTTTTCTCCAGTAGGAGGCTGCGAAAGGCAGCGAGGTTGAGGATCGTTCCTAATTAATTAGCTCACTCACTCTAGGGCTAACTGCCAATTTTTGCAACATGTTGGCGCTCTCTCAAGAGTTGGTTCCTCAACTGTCACTTCAGTCACTGTTAAAAGATACACTGATGTCTTTTCTGGTCACCCCCTAAGCCCTTTTTCTCCCAAGTTTCTTGAGTACTGCAGGCATTCTGAGATCCCATGAACATTTTTGCACCTCTTGCCATAGGACACCATGTAGAGTAGGGAGGGGAGAGGGTGGAGGGCATAACATTTGCCACCCTAATTGGGCACAGAGGAAGATCCGAGTCTGCATAGATGTTGCTCAGTGTCACAGAGTTCTACGCCATTCTTTGTTTATGCACGTGTGTGTGCTAAGTCTCTGCAGTCATATCTGACTCTTTGTGACCCTACTGACTGCAGCCCACCAGGCTTCTCTGTCCACAGAGTTTTCTAGGCAAGAATACTGGAGAGGGTTGCCATGCCCTCTTCCGAGGAATCATCCCTTCCCCGAGACCAAACTCAGGTCCCTTGCATCTCCCGCACCGGCAGGCAGGGCCTTTACTACTGGTGCCACCTGGGAAGCCCAGGCTTTGTCTACAGCCTAGATATAAAGGATCGTGATAAATTAAGACAGAACCATCACCTCTACAGTAAATACAGCTCTAAATATAACTGTAGCTTCACACTGTTTTGGCTGAGGGAGGGGGCTAAGGAAAATAAACGAGTAATGGAGATCAGATCCTCGTCAATGGAGATGTGAATTGAATTTCAACTTTGTCATTTACTTTTGATGTTGTCAAAGTTATGAAAAGTATCTGAACCTTGGTGGGGAGAGCTCAAGATGGTGAAACAGGATGTGGAGCCTGCCTCCTCCCACAAACACATCAAAACTAGCTGAATCCTAATTGTGTCTTTTGCAAAATGCATGCTTGCAAAATGGAAACAACCTGCCTCAGAGGTTGTTCTGGAAAACTGGAACTGTGCTCAGTCCGCCCACCCGGGATGTGGTGTGTAGCAAGTGCTTAGAGAACAGCAGCCTTTGGAACCACTGTTTCACTGCACCTGGGGCAGTAGTTCAGCACTCCCTTAGAAATTAAATGCTGGTGCCTCACAAGCCCTTGGAGGATCAACCCAATCAGATTCTCTCAAGGGCCTGGGCCTGTTGAAGAGAGGGACTGTCCACCACCACAGTTCACACTGTCTGTCTGCCAACTGTGACACACAAAAGCTCACCTTGAATCTTCCCCACAGCCTGCTGAACAAAGGCAATCAGATCAAGTTCTTCTGGTTGGTCTCCCCATCCATCCTACCAGCTGTCAGCTTTTCAAAAAGTAAACACTCCAGGAAGATGGGAGTGGACTGCATGCTCGCCAACGCAGGCAGGCTGCACTGATTTCTTTTATCCAGTAGGTTTTTTCCCAACGATGCTCCACGTGTTAAATCTACTTGCTCCTCCTGGGACAGAGACGCCTCAGAAATCTCCCTCAGAGTGAGAAGGGACAGAACCCAGCAAGAGAGGGAAAGGAGGGATTTACAGAAGTCAAGGGTGACCCAAAGGGAAGTAAGATAGTAAATGGGCATGACACCACTGCTCAGGACACCGAGGACTTGGCAGTGGCGGGGGTGGGGGGGTGGCAGCAGGGGGTCGGGGGTGTGGAGACCCAGAGACCTTTCCTCAATCAGGCGTTTAACGGTTCCTCAGTAGCAACGAGCTTTCCCTTGAGAACACCTAGCTTGGTAACTCGAGTTACGAGGAGCAGTTACCAGGTGAAAGTGTTAGTCACTCAGTTGTGTCTGACTCTGCAACCTCATGGACTGTAGCCCACCAGGCTCCTCTATCCATGGGATTCTCTAGGCAGGAATACTGGAGTGGGTAGCCATTCGCTTCTCCAGGGGATTGTCCTGACCCAGGGATCAAACCCAGGTCTCCTGCATTGCAGGCAGATTCTTCACAGTCTGAGCCATCAGTTACCAGTTACAAGGGGATGGTTGCTAACCTAACCATTAAGCAAGCTGCAAATTCCCTGGTCCATTACATAACCCATGGGTCCCTAGAGAACATCACAGCAGAGTTTTCAGATGACGTTTTCTCCAACAGAGAATAAGTGTGTGTCCTCATTTCCGGTGAATATGACTCTGGTGAGCACATGCTGCTGAGCCTGTGGGAGGAAGTGCTGAGCTGCTAATAACACCATTAGAATAACAACAGCAAGACCTGTAATGATCACAGACGCAGGCTTCCTGAGAGCTTGTGTCCTACACACCCTATTTCATCCTCAGGCTGAGCCTGTAAGAGGCATCACTGCCCCATTTTAGAAATGAAGAACGGGTGAGGTTAAGTAGCTTCTCCAGAGCCACACTGCAGCTCTGGGATTCAAACCCAAGCACATGATTCCAGTGGCTGCACTGTGCTAATTCAAAATTTTAGGCCCCAAATGCTGCTATCAAGGGTACACTTGCCCTGTGTCTCCTGAGGTTTTTAAATTATTTTATTGTACAGTCTTTTCCTCATGGATGTATTTTAGAACATAATTTGAGGACTCCCCTGGTGGTCCACAGCTTCCCAGGTGGCAAGAGTGGTAAAGAACCCACCTGCTAATGCAGGAGATATAAGAGACACAGGCTCAACCCACGGGTTGGGAAGACCCCCTAGAGGAGGGCATTGCAACCCACTCCAGTACTCTTGCCTGGAGAATCCAATGGACAGAGGAGCCTGCCGGACTCCAGTGCATAGAGTCACCAAGAGTCAGAAAGGACTGAAGCGACTTAGCATGCACGCTGGTTGCTGTTTTTCTGTCGCTCAGTCGTGTCTGACTCTTTGCGACGCCATGGACTGCAGCACGCCAGGCTTCCTGTCCTTCACCAACCCGCAGAGCATGCTCAAACTCATGTCCATGGAGTTGGTGATGCCTTCCAACCATCTCATCCTCTATTGTCCCCTTCTCCTCCTGCCGTCCTTCTTCCCAGCATTAGGATCTTTTCCAGTGAGTCAGCTCTCAGCTCCAGCATCTTTCCAATGAATATTCAGGACTGATCTCCTTTAAGGTGGACAGGCTGGATCTCCTTGCAGTCCAAGGGACTCTCAAGAGTCCTCTCCAACACCACAGCTCAAAAGCATCAATTCTTCGGTGCTCAGCCTTCTTTGTGGTCCAACTCTCACATCCATACATGACTACGGTTAAAACCATAGCTTTGACTAAACAGACCTTTGCCAGCAAAGTAATGTCTCTGCTTTTTAATATCTGTCTAGGTTTGTCATTGCTTTTCTTCCAAGGAGCAAGCATCTTTTAATTCACGGCTGCAGTCACCATCTGCAGTGATTTTGTGTCACTGTTTCCATTGTTTCCCCATCTATTTGCCATGAAGTGAGAGGACTGAATTCCGTGATCTTAGTTTTTGAATGTTCAGTTTTAAGCCAGCTTTTTCACTCTCTTCTTTCACTTTCATCATGAGGCTCTTTAGATCCCCTTCACCCTGCCATAAGGGTGGTGTCATCTGCATATCTGAGATTATTGATATTTCTCCTGATAATCTTGATTCCAGCTTGTCATCAGTTTGCATGATGTACTCTGCATATGTTAAATAAGCAGGATGACAATATACAGCCTTGACATACTCCTTTCCCACTTTTGAACCAGTCCATTCTTCCATGTCCAGTTCTAACTGTTGCTTCTTGACCTGCATACAGATTTCTCAGGAGGCAGGTAAGATGGTCTGGTATTACACTCTCTTTAAGAATTTTCCAGTTTGTTGTGATCCACACAGTCACAGGTTTTAGTGTAGTCAACGAAGCAGATGTTTTTCTGGAATTCTCTTGCTTTTTCTATGATCCAACAAATGTTGGCAATTTGATCTCTAGTTCCTCTGCCTTTTCTAAATCCAACTTGTATATCTGGAAGTTCCCAGTTCACGTACTGTTGAAGCCCAGCTTGAAGGATTTTTAGTGTTATTTTCCTAGAGTGTGCTGCTACTGCTGCTAAATCACTTCAGTCATGTCCGCTCTGTGTGACCCCATAGATGGCAGCCCACCAGGCTCCTCCGTCCCTGGGATTCTCCAGGCAAGAACACTGGAGTGGGTTGCCATTTCCTTCTCCAATGCATGAAAGTGAAAAGTGAAAGGGAAGTCGCTCAGTCGTGTCCAACTCTTCGAGACCCCATGGACCGCAGCCTACCAGGCTCCTCTGTCCATGGGATTTTCCAGGCAAGAGTACTGGAGTGGGGTGCCATCACTTTCTCCATCCTAGAGTGTGAGATGAGTGCAATTGTGCATTAGTTTGAACATTCCTTGGCATTGCCTTTCTTTGGGATTGGAATGAAAACTGACCTTTTCCAGTCCTGTGGTACTGCCGAGTTTTCCAAATTTGCTGGCATATTGAGTGCAGCACTGTCACAGCATCATCTTTTAGGATTTGAAATAGCTCAGCTGGAATTCCATCACCTCCACTAGCTTTTAGTGATGATTCCTAAGGCCCACTTGACTTCACACTCCAGGATGGCTGGCTCTAGGTGAATGATCACACTATCATGGTTATCTGGGTCATTTGGCTCTTCTTGTATAGTTCTTCTGTGTATTCTTGCCACCTCTTCTTAATATCTTTTGCTTCTGTTAGGTCCGTACCATTCCTGCCCTTTGTTGTGCTCATCTATGAAATGTTCCCTTGGTATCTCTAATTTCCTTGAAGAGATTTTAGTCTTTCCCAATCTATTGTTTTCCTCTATTTCTTTGCACTGATCACTTAGGAAGGCTTTCTTACCTCTCCTTGCTGTTCTTTGGAACTGTGTATTCAGATGGGTGTATCTTTTTTTCTCCTTTGCCTTTCACTTCTTCTTTGCTCAGCTATTTGTAAGGCCTCCTCAGACAATCATTTTGCCTTTTGCATTTCTTTTTCTTGGGGATGGTTTTGATCACTGCCTCCTGTACAATGTTAAACTTCTGCCCATAGTTCTTCAGGCACTCTGTCAGATCTAACCCCATGGGACTATTTGTCACTACCACTCTGTAATTGTAAGAAAGTTGATTTAGGTCATACCTGAATGGTCTAGTGGTTTTCCCTACTTTCTTCAATTTAAGTCTGAATTTTGTAATAAGGAGGGCTTCCCTAGTAGCTCAGTTGGTAGAGAATCAGCCTGCAACACAGGAGACCCCGGTTTGATTCCTGGGTTCAATTCCTAGGTCGAGAAGATCCCCTGGAGAAGGGATAGGCTACCCACTCCAGTATTCTTGGGCTTCCCTGGTGGCTCAGCTGGTAAAGAATCCACCTGCAGTGTGGGAGATCTGGGTTCGACCCCTGGGTTGGGAAGATCCCCTGGAGAAGGGAAAGGCTACCCACTCCAGTATTCTGGCCTGGAGAATTCCATGGACTGCATAGTTCATGGGGTCCCAAAGAATTGGACACAACTGAATGACTTTCACTTTTCATTTTTTTGTAATAAGTTCATGATCTGAGTCACAGTCAGCTCCTGGTGGTTTTTTTTTTGGACTGTATAGAGCTTCTCCATTTTCAGCTGCAAAAATATAATCAATCTGATTTCAGTGTTGACCATCTGGTGATGTCTATGTGCAGAGTCTTCTCTTGTGTTGTTGGAAGAGGGTGTTTGCTATGACCAGTGTGTTCTCTTGGCAGAACTCTGTTAGCCTTTGCCCTGCTTCATTTTGTACTCCAAGGCCAAACTTGCCTATTACTCCAGGTATCTCTTGACTGCCTACTTTTGCATTCCAGTCTGCTATGATGAAAAGGACACCTTTTTTTGGTGTTAGTTCTAGAAGGTCTGGCATGCTGGTGGCCCAGTGGTTAAGACTTTGTCTTCCAAAGCAGGGGGTGTGTATTGATCCCTGGTCAGGTGGCCAAAAAAAAAAAATCTTTCAAAATAAAACATCATGTGATTTCTACACAATGGCCTAACATTTGCAGCAACACGGATGGACCTTGTGATGATCATACTAAGTTAAGTCAGAAAGACAGACACCATATGATATCACTTATATGTGGAATCTAAACAAAAATGATAGAAATGAACGTGTTTACAAAGCAGAAACAGACTCACAGACATAGAAAACAAACTTGTGGCTACCAAGGGAAAGGAAGGGAAGGGATAAATTAGGAGCTTGGGATTAAAAGATACACTACATATAAAACAGATGATCAACAAGGGCCTGCCATATAGCACAGGGAACTCTACTATCTTGTCAAATGGCTCAGCACTGTTCTCAAACTGGGAACTGTCGACTCCGGGAGACAAGTATATGAGGGTCCGCTATACCTCTACTTTTGTTTTTGATTTTTAAGTTCTTTTAATTAGTTCTTTGGAAACTTGAGTGAGGTCAAGTCTGAAGGCTGATGTGAGATTTCAGCTCCCACTGGGCTCCCGTTAGCAAGCAGCTCCAGGCCCGCCCCTGATCAGACAGCATGTTTGTGCAGCCCTGCCGCCTGCCAGCCAGCGCGTCCAGAGCAGGGGCGTAGGCCACCTTACAAGATTAGAACGGGCTGCTCAGAGTAACTTTCCAACTTAGACAAGGAACTGGGCCTGACTCACCTGGGTTTCCTTACCCTGTGAAACCTCACTGGGAAGTTTCTAGGTAGAAAGATTGGGTTGGCCAGGTCCATTCCTCCAAAGTTTCCAGAAAAAAAAACAGAAGATCCAGGCAACCTATTCTAGATTTCTTAAATGCCCCTCTTCATCATCCTGGAGAAGAGAATGGCTACCCACTCCAGTATCCTTGCCTGGAGAACTCCACGGACAGGGGCTACAGTCCATAGGGTTGCAGAGTCGGACACAGCTGAGTAACTAACACTTTTCCTTTTTCCCTCCTCAACATCAGTGATTTCCTGATTTCATTCCCTCTACCTTTTGAGAATTTTACCCACTCAGGCACAATTTCTTTGCTAAAGAGGAGGACCTGGGACTTCCTGGTGGTCCAGTGGCTAAAACTCTCCACTCCCAACACAGGGAGTCAGGGAACTAGATCCCACACACTGCAACTAAGACTCGGTGCAGTCAAATAAAATAAATTAAAATAAATAAATAATAAAGATAAAATTACTTAAAAAAAAAAAGAGGAAGAGCTGGGGGCGACAAACAAGTGGATGAACAGGTCACACAAGTCTTTCCTGCTTTTACCTGCCACTCCCCCAAGACAAACAGTCAGGCCAGACAGGGTACTCCTCCCTTTCCTAGAGGAAAAGCCAGACAGGGGCAGGGGCTGACAGGGCTGGGGAGCAGGATTCCTCAAAGAGAGGTCAGGAACTTCTGCCATTGGCCTCACAAGGCATCCTTTCACGTAGTCAAGTTTCCCTTAAAATGGTAAGATTGAACCCGAGTCTCCTGCACTGCAGGCAGATTCTTTACCACTGAGCCCCCAGGGAGTCATACTGATAAGAAACTTTGCTTCCTTTCCCATTTTAACATTCTGGCATCCTTGGTTTTGTTTTTATAAAGATGATACTTAGACTCCTGGGCTGAATGAGAAGCAGACCGACTTTATCTAAGGTGAAATCTTGACCCTGAAGAAGAGAGAGAACGTCCACGGTGGATTTTGTTTTCATATAAAGCTCATCCTTTACTGTTCAGCTCACCATAGCTTTGGGGGAATAGAGGTGGACAGAACAGTGGGAGCATTTAAATTTCTCTAGGAGATTCTACATACCTAATGATTTATTTTCTTTTCCTTGTAAGAGGCTGGCATGTTCTTACGTTGGGTCTAACTGGTTGGTGCTGTTTCTTCTGTGAAGGCTACCACTGTCCCAGTATCTGGAGGGTAAGAGCTGCATCATGTCACCCAGAATAAATGACCAAGGTGAAAGTGACTTTTCCTTCTGAAAACAAAAATACACTATCAACCAAACCAGAAAAAAAATAAATAAATAAAAGCCCAGGAGTATGTGAAGTAGAGGACACAGACCAAAGGAAACAACTAGGTATGCAGAATTTTCTAGAAAAATTCAAACACACATACTCTTCCTGTCCACCTCTATTCCACCCAAGCCATGGTGAGCTGAGTTTGGGCTTCATATGGAGATAAACCAACAGAATACCAGGAAGTCTTTTCTGCTTTTCATGGTCAAGGTAACTCTCCTTAAATAAAGCCAGTCTATGGCTCTGTCAGCCCAGGACTCTGTAGCATCATCTTTACAAAACAGAGAATGCCAGAATCTTAAAATGGAAAGAAGGGGAAGAGTGCCCAATGATGTGGGAATGAGACAGACTAACCAGCTGAAAACCACTGCGTGCCACGCGCTCTCAACTCAGCAGCCTTACGACTCGATACACACATACACACCACCAAACAGGCAAAACGAACTCAGTAAGTAAATGCCCGGTAGTAAAAGAAGGCATGGTATCTGGCTGGTTGAAAGCGGGTTTCTAAGGAGTTCAATTGGCCAGCCGGCCCCAGCCCCAGGTGGGGAGGCAGACTGAGGAGGGTGCTGGGTTCGTCCCCCTGGTTGGGGAGATGCGAAGTTCGGTCCCACAGGAGGTTCACAGGAAGCTGAGCAGCGCTTCAGGAATCCGAGGAGAGGGAGCTCCTTCTTAAAGAACTTGGCTACCTGTTATCATCTGAATATATGAGGAGATAATCAACTTTAAAAGCTGTATCGCTAATGTCCAGGCTGACTTTATTTCATGGAAAGAATAAAAAAAGGCAACACCAACAGCATGATTTTCCTAAACACCAGACAGGGACGGGCGTTTTTCATTCCTCATCACTTCATACAAAATAAAATTAAAAAGAAATCAACAGAAACACACCAAAACATACCCCGCACCTCTTAAATTAGCAGACTTAAAATTAAAACTTGAAGCAATATTTTGTTACACTTTGATCCAAACTCTATTTACAAATTAAATTGCACTTATAAAGATAGCAACATTTCTAACAGGGTCTTGGGTTATTCTGCTTTATTGTGGTTTTTATATCTCAGTATAAAACTTTTAAAGCTTTCTTTAATAAAAAAATCATACTTTCTCTTTGCAGTACATAATTTATTTCCCCACTGAATTTCTGAACCGGTTTGCTCTTTTTGTGCTTTTCTGCTCTGTTTTATTTTACAAATGGCACGTACCTTCTGAGTAGGTACAATCAGACAGGACACTCATCCTAAGAGACCCATTCATGAAAACGTCAAAGTGGAAAAGATGTGAAATATTAGCAGTCTAATCCTTTGGTTCATCTTAAAAAAAAATCAACTGATAAAATTTGCAAATTGGTGGTAATTCTTCTTTTTGGTTAACAATAAATCCTCCTGACTACTGATTAAAATCCAACACTGCTTTCAAAGTATCACCTTTCCAGCCTCATCTCTGTTCAAAGATGTCACTGTGACAACTGGTTTGACAGGACTCGGGCGACAATAAGGCACAAGTGGATAGTACAAATAAAAACAAATACTTTAGGGCTGTATTTTTTTCCTGCACAAATACTAAAATGTGTACCGTTTCCAGGATAAAATAACAAAAGGAAATACATATTTTTTGTTACGAAATACCTATACAAAATGTTTAAATGTACACCATCTGAGCTGCCAAAAAGGGTTTAAAAAATTACCAATTTTTTTTCCATACATAAAACTCTCTCATCAGTAGGTCCAAGAGAACGTGGGTTCACAATGTCCCAGCACTTGATGGGAGGGAGGGGACCAGAATTCCCCTTCCTGCTCTCCCTGACCCCAACACAAGACAAAAGCAAAGGCCAGGTGTTGTCAGTAGTGTATTCTACTTATTACAAACAACTGAAATTTAGGAGAAAAAAAAATCAAGCTGGAGACCACGGGTGGGTGCAGTGACTGGCTGTCGGATGAGTAAGGCACTTCCCGGGCGCAGCATCCCGGGGGGCTCCAGGGGGCAGGCCGGCTCCGCAGCAGGATGACTCGGGAGGTAAGACGGACGCGCCGCCTACACCGAGGTGGTCACACGGTCGATGGCATGGTTGACCTCGTTTTTGTTGGAATCCAGTCCTTTAGCAGCATTCCTGTCATTCCGTAAATTCTCCACTGTCTTCTTCATGCTCTTGAGCTCCCCTGGGTGGGGCGTTGCTCGTCTCAGGAGTGTTCTCTGAAAAGCAAGCATCAGGGTGAGTGAGTGGGCTTCTGTCCATCACTCCGCAAAAGCTTTCCAACCCAGGTCCCCCTGCCCAGAGGCCACAGGCAGAGAGGGTGGAAAGCTTGCCTTGGAGCTAAGAGCATTTATCAACTGCTCCCAAGTGGAAGGAAGGAGGAAAAGAAAATGCTGTCTACAACTTATCTCGTCAAGATGGAAGAGTTCCTTTCAGGATAAAAGAATACTTAGGAAAACATGAGATGTGTTAAGATAAAAACAAGGTTCCACGAACAGTAAGAAAAATAATAAAAAGACTTACAAGATATAATGAGGAGGGTGGAAGAAGGTAAAAGAAAAAGGGGTCAAAAATTCTAAAATTAGATTCACTAGAATGCTCTATTATCTGAAGGCCTTCTTCAACCCATGAGGCACAGGAGGTGAAGGAAGAGGGAGGTGAGAAAGAACTTCTTTTCTAATTCGTCTATTTTATTAATATTTATATGGCTACTGAAGAAAATTCACATTTTTTCCTAAAAGACCACGGGGCTGGAAGTGCAGTAACGGGGTATGGACAATGTTTTAAAAATTATATTATTAAAGATGCTATGTGCTCTTCTGCTCCTAAAACAGCACCTACCTCTCGCCAGTGAGCCTGAGGAAGGGCATCGTAGGGTAACAAAGGCAGGGGCGGAACTCAGCCAGCGAGCAGCTGGTCAGAGTCCTGCTCTAAGAAGCCGTGAGGTAAAATTAAAGAGCCCTTTTGGCTGGAGTCATTTTGTCATGCTTAATTCCTACTCTGCCCTCGACTACTGTAAGTAAACAAAAGTCCCCCTGCGGACAGCTGGAATAACAGACTGCTGCATGGCAGTAATTTTAAAACCTCCCTTTGTCTTGGGGGCAGCAAGTATTCCCTGTGAGCTCTGCTTATGAAAATCTCAATTAGTGTCAGGAAGTTCAGAGGCCAAAGTCAACTTGCAGGAAGGCTCACAAGTTGTCCTTGACTCAGCCAAATGGCAGAGACACTTGTCGAGGATGGAGGCAAGCTGGGCTGAGTGGTCCTCTCAACCTGTGCCTGATTCTGAATGAAAGCATGTAAGAGAATCCTATGGAGGTCACACGCTCTCTTCAAGAAGGTGAAGGCTCCTGGGTCACATGCAGGGGAGCACCAAGTCCAAGAGGACAGCAGGCAAGCTAAGCCACTCGGTAAAACGTGGATGAGTCCACACGGCAGAGCTGTACATGGTGGAGGAGGGAGCAACTTAGTTCACTGAGAATAACGGAAAAGAAACACTTCCCAGATGATTTTAAGAAAGCAGTAGGGGCCTGAGGGGAAACCATCCCAAAGAAAGAAAAGGGGCACCCACACCCTGTTCAAACAAACACACACATCTGTAAGTCCCAGTGGCTTTACATGCATTTGGTGAACCAGGACCTTAGAAATACCTAGCTTTTGCCTTCTAAAAAAATCCTTAAATGCTGAAGGCAGAAAGGAGTAAAGACTATCGGAAAATAAGAGGGCTCTCGATCAGGCGCCACTCGTAACCTCAGAAGGCGTCCGTGAGCACCAAGCAGCCCGGCTCTCGATCAGGCGCCACTCGTAACCTCAGAAGGCGTCCGTGAGCGCCAAGCAGCCCGAGCCCCGTACCGTCTCGCTGTCGTCGTCATCCTTCTCATCGTCCAGAAACCGGATGGCGCTGACCCGGTTGACCGCCCGCTCGTTCCAGGCCTCTTCTGATACGTCGTGCACCAGGCTCTCGAGGCCGCCGCAGCGGGCAGGTTCTCTGCCAGACAGAGACCACATGAGCTGGGCTGCCGTGGCAAAGCGACCCTGTCTTTCCGAGGATGCCTAATTCTATCTGAGATCACATCTGCTAAATCAGCGTTTACTGTTTCATTCCAGAACGTCATCATGATTCCCAGACCTCTTTTTCAAGATTCTTTCTTACACACTCACTTCAAAAACTTCCTCTTGACAGTGAGGGGGCCACACATGTGGGATCTGGCCCTTTTCTTGGCCGCTCAACCTACACTGTCCTCTTGGGGTCTTAATGTTCCTCTAAGCAGGCTGGGGTCAGCGAGGTGACTCCATTTGCCCAGAGCCTTCTAGACTTCTATCAAAACCAGCTCTCAGCAAAGGCTTTCTGACAGCCATGCCACATGAATGCTTTTTTTTAAAGCACGTATGATTTACAAAACAAAGGTATAGTTACTCAAAACAACTCCCTGGCTTAAAAACGCTTTGCTGGAGACCATCAATACTAATCCTCCTAACTGTCTGCATGAATTTTAAGGAACTCTTATCTCTTTTAGGAGGACATATGTGCATTTTCAGCCTTAGCTGGAATTCAAAACCAGAAGGCTATTTAAGGAATGCCAGGCATGATACACAGGTATGAGCATGTGCTCTGCAAAGATACGGCGGAAGCTCCCCAGGGGAGACCCCCAAGGACCTCACAGCTGGGCTGGCCTGCAGCCTCGTGGTTGGGGAGAGGCCTTACGGATGGGCAGGAGCCGCTGCTGACTCTTGGGGCCAAGTGAACCCAGCCCTTCAACTCACCTTGGCAGGTGGGTTCAGAAGGCAGCTGAGGAAGTAAGACACAGGTGAGGATCTTCTCCCCGGTGGTATGGTCGGTGTCCGTCTGGAATGTGAGCAGGGGCTGGGCCTGGTTGTCCGATAACCAGAGAGCTTTCAAGTTCAAAGCGGTCAGCGATAAAGGCAGGTGCGACAGCCTTGGTGAAAACACAGGGAGAGGCAGGGCGCTTACAGTCTGTGATTCAATAAAACCTTGTCCACAACAAAAATTCAACAACTGCTTCCTGAGAATGGGTGCGGAATGTGAAACGGTGTTCTGTTTATACTGAGATGCGCTGTGCCCCCTTTGCCACGAGATGCTTTGAGGGGTGACTGTGTCACCCTTTCCTGCCATCACCTCTCTCCGGCACCTTCAGGCCACAGAGCAAAAAGATTAGGAAGTTACAGCACACACTGTTTACTCTTAGGCTAGGAAAGTGAAAGTCGCGCAGTCATGTCCAACTCTGCGACCCCATGGACTATACAGTCCATGGAATTCTCCAGGCCAGAATACTGCAGTGGGCAGCCTTTCCCTCCTCCAGGGGATCTTCCCGACCCAGGGATTGAACCGGGGTCTCCTGCACTGCAGGTGGATTCTTTACCAGCTGAACTATCAGGGAAGCCAGTTTCCATGTAAAGGTCGGGGCGGAGCAGGAGGGGGGTGGGGGAGGGAAGCCAGTGCACTTGTGGAAGGACCCAGAAGCCAAGGCCTTCCTGAGTCACAGTCAGCGGGGCTGCAATGAAGCCCTGGGATTGCCTGGTCCCCCGCACACCTGTAAACCGGGATGTGAGGGAGGCTGGGGTGCTGAAGAATTTAGATCACAGTTAAAGATTACAAGCGTTTTTTTCATGGACTCCACTTGCGCTCTCCGGGGAGATTATTTTAGGTATTCCATTTTCAACTTTAAAGTTTCTGAAAGCTCCCACTTCTCAGACAACTAAATGATCATTAATTTCCACTTCGGATTGCTTCAGTTTCAAAGGGGATGGTCTCTCTTAAAGCACTTTAAAAACCGCAAAGCGATTCCTCAAGATTAGTTTTATATTCATGTCTGTACAAATACTGGACCAGTGAAACCTATTTAGTGGAGACTCTTACCAGAAATCAGATGTACTTGGTACCTGGCAAAGACAACTTGCAGAGAATACCTCAACCAGGGGTGATTTTGCCCCCAGCAGACACCTGGCAATGGCTAGAGACATTGGGAGGGAGCTTTTTTGTTTGTTTCCTTGTTTTTTAATTTTTGTGGCCTCGCCATGTGGCTTGTGGGAGCTTAGTTCCCTAACCAGGGACTGAACCTGGCCCCTGGCCTTGGAAGCAGAGTTCTAACCCCTGGGTGCCAGGAAAGCCCCTGGGGACGCTGATGCCATCTAGAGGGGCACGCTCGGACGCTGCCAAACAACCTACAGTGCACAGGACAGTCCCGCAACAAGGAACCTTCGGGCCCCAAAGGGAAGGCCGCCGAGCGCGGGACTGTGGCAGAAGTCAGCGCTTCACACACGTCGCTAATTCACTCTGAAAACACCCAAACCTCTGCAGATGCCACGATTTTAAGGTTTAAAGAGCCGAAGGTTATACCTGATCAAGTATTTTTACTCTTAAGGATGGCTCCATGGATTAAATGATCCTTCCACCTTAGAAGTGATTTCATAAGTTCGATAAAAAAATAAGCTGATCACAGTCTGTTATCTACAATATGACACACATTTTCTTCAAAGAAATTTCTGGCCCATTAGTTCTGAAAGACATTACATGACAGTGTGTATTCTGGGGTTCTTTCTTCTATGACATGGCACCTCTATCTCCACTTAACATACATAGAAGAGCCGCCTAACGTCTCACCAACAGACCAATACTGCCTTATCAGACGCATTTTGAATTGACAGACTTATGGGAAATAAACTAGAACTCTAGGAAGAGCAGCTGGACTCCAGTCGTATAAGACTAATCCAAGTAAAACGTAAGCACAGACCAGCTAAGTTATTTTAGCGGATGAAGTTAAAAATGACCAAAGAAAGCAATGAGAGTATTAACAAACTTTCTGTAAGAAGAATGAATACGTTTTCGCAAATGCCTTCCCTTGTCCTATTTATGGAGGTGAGAAAAGTCCTATTTATGGAGGTGAGAAAATATTTTCTTCTCCTAATCGTCCAGGAAAGGCTGATCCACCCCCTACACAGGCAAGGGGTGTGGTGCTGGATAATCGTAGGGAACCGGGCCCACAGGGGAGTGAGGTTCTCCAGTCAATGCCATGAAACCTACCTCTGTTAAAGGACTCCGAAAAGACTCCACATGGTGTACCTGCCAGTATTTTACTAACGACAGTCAAACTGGGTGGGAGATAAGTATTTTTAAATCCCAGAATCCACCCAGTGCAGTGACGTGCATATACCATAAGGATGCCTAAGGCAGGGGTGACGAACTGGGGGGCACAGCTGCTTAACAGTCCCAGCTCCCCTTTTTCTGAGGCAGTGGTTGGGCTCCTTGAGGTGGCTTGAAGTGAAATCTCTGTGCTTATTTGTATAAGCTTCAAACGCTCTCTCATCTGCCTAAATGCAGTCACACACATGCTAAATGCAAAGAAGCTGAAGACACAAAGCAAGTATCTGCCGGACGCTATGATGGGGCTTTTTAAAAGAATACCCTAACTCACTGCAGGCGTTTAAAGGACATCAAACCCTCTTTCATTGGAACCCAAGGATAATTTCTTTTCAAAGTCTGTCCTTATTTCTTTTTTAAAAAGGAGTTAAGCTAATATCCTCTGGAATGTTACAAGGTCTTGGGCAAGAAATCTATAGTCAGCATCTCTACTTTTAAGAGCGGAAAGAAAAGAATAAATCAAGGCTCGAAAGCTGGCATGACACACAGATACTGAAAACACGGTCATCGTGCCTTCTCAGGCTAATAATTGGCTTCCCAGCTAAATGCTAAAGCAAAGGTATAAATAAAAGGCAAAGCAGAGCATCAGTAACAGCTGCTAAAGATGACAAATCATATCATAATAGCTAAAGTAAATTACTAGACTCCACAGCAACAGGTCTGAAAGTCACATGCCACCAAGCCAGGGAAGACGGACACATGGTCTAGAACACAGGTTTTCCTGCAAAGCATCAGTGTACCAGCTTGGATATGGCTGCTACCGGCCAAGCACACGCCACACACACGAGCTCATTCACCCGTGTCTTGTGGACAGAGGTGTTCTCAGTGCAAAAGGGGAAAAAAAGCCACCGCTCCCTGCCCTGTCTGCAAACAGACTCTGTGGGCTGGGCGGCCCTACACTCACACACTGCACCCTGAGGGGGTAAGACACACACTGCCCTGCTTCTCTGGGGTGAACCAAGTCAGACCCAGGCCAGAAGCAGAGTTTAAGTATACAAAATCTATGCATATATTAAACATATATAATATTATATACATTATATGTTTTCTATTTTTAAAAGTGTATATATATGTATATATTCCCACTTTCCAGCAGAGTTAATAGTATATTTTTGGTTTATTCTGGTACCTTCCACTCACTACAAGATCAACAGAAGCCGCCACAGCCCCATTTGTACACATCACCATGTTCCTTTTAGGGCCACATCCCCTAAATAAAGAAAGAAATAAAAGCCTACAGCTACTATTTACAGCAACAGTACAAGGACCAGAAGAAATGAACAACCGTATCGTGAGCTTCTCCTTTTAGGGACCTCGGTGACCAGCCCAGCCTGAAGTAACCTTCCCCACCTCTGATTAGGACTTTTTTTTTCTTAAAGTCACTCAGTCGTGTCTGATTCTTTGCGACCCCATGTCCTATACAGTCCACGGAATTCTCCAGGCCAGAATACTGGAGTGGGTAGCCTTTCCCTTCTCCAGGGGATCTTCCCAACCCAGGGATCGAACCCAGGTCTCCCTCATGGCAGATTCTTTACCAGCTGAGCCACAAGGGAAGGCCAAGAATACTGGAGTGGGTAGCCTACTCCTTCTCCAGTGGAACTTCCTGATCCAGGAATCGAACCAGGGCCTCCTGCACTGCAGGCAGATTCTTTACCAACTGAGCTGTGAGGGAAGCCCCTCGTAGCTACGAGGAAGCTATGAGCCGATTAGGACAGCAGTTGCTTTATCCAGTTTATTTAACAACCAAACATGGCTGCCTGATTAATGTAATACTAACTTAACTGACAGCTGAATGTTACTTACAACTGAGCATTTCATCTGTTTCTTCCTACTAGAATTGTTAGTTTTAAGTAAAGTTTTCAAAATGTTTAAAGATATATATAGCGAGCAAATATAATCGGTGAGAAAAATGTCAACAGTGCCTAAATATCTAATGTGAAAGAAAGCCTCCGTAACCTCGGGTTTCCAGTCATCCTTCAGGGGAACCACTTCACTCTCTGGAATTCTCCGCAGGCAAGATGTTCTAAAAACAAGAGCGAGATCACCGGGTGCCCGGCCACACAAGCGCTCAGCCCTGGGCATCGTGGGTCACAGGGCGGAGGCGCAGTTCATTCTCTAGCGGCTCAGGGCTCCACAGTCTGGCTACAGTGTTGTGTTGCATTTTGTCTTTTAATATTTTTTCCAGCTTTACTGACAGGTAACACTTTGTAAACCTGAGGTGGACAGTGTGATGATCTGATGCCCTTACATGTACAGTCAGTTCTCCGTGTCTGAGAATGCAGGACTCACAGATACGGGCGTCCACGGTATTGCGGCATCTAACCTAAGGGGCTGGGCACTTGCAGGCTTCTGCCCCTGTTGGTGCTCTGGTTGGGGCAAGGTCCTGAAACCAACCTTCCCAAGGGTACAGAGGACAAGGACATTGGGAAACGACTGCCTAGTAGGCTTAGGATCTCCATCTCCTCGTATAATCATCAGTGAGTATGTATGTTGGAGACATTTAAGATGGACTCTCTCGGCAGCTCTGAAGGATATTGTACAGTGTTGCTAACTCAGTCACCCGCCACACGTTAGACTCTCGGAGCTGCTTCACCTGCTAACTAGAAATGTGCGCCCTCCGGCATCTCGTTTCCCCCACCCGCTGGCCCCTAGCAACCACCACTCTATTCTGTCTCCAGCTTGTTTAGATTCCACAAATCAGTGAGATCTCACAGTATCTGCCTTTCTCGAACTCATCTCACTTAGCAAAATGCTTTCAAGGGCCATGTTGTAAACTGGAGAAGGACATGGCAACCCACTCCAGTATTCCTGCCTGGAAAATTCCACGGACAGAGGAGCCAGGTGGGCTCCAGTCCATGAGATGGCTTAGAGTCGGACACCACTGAGCGACTATGCCCAGGCTGCGAATGGCAGGACTTCCGGCCTTCTCACAGCTGA
Organism: Nanger dama; assembly: GCA_917880005.1. Classification (NCBI taxonomy): domain Eukaryota; kingdom Metazoa; phylum Chordata; class Mammalia; order Artiodactyla; family Bovidae; genus Nanger; species Nanger dama. Next base: position 6,865,062 of record CAKJTW010000033.1, read on the forward strand.
AATATTCCACCTCGTGTGCATGGATATGAACACACAGGCACACACCGCATCGCCTTCACCCCGTCCACCCAGCGCTGCTGGAGCTGTTTTCACACCTTGGCTACTGGGAATGAAGCTGCAGTGAGCAGGGGACAGGAGATGCCTCTTTGATGTCCTGCTTCCTTGTCCAAAAGGGCGATTGCTGGGGCATACGGTAGTTCTGCTCACAGAAACGTACTGAGGAAAAACTCCATGCTGTTTTCCATAGTGGGTGCACCAGCTTACATTTCCCCAATGCTGCACACGGGCGCTCTTTTCTCTGCCAACACGTTGTGTCTCTTGTCTTTTTAACAAAAGCCATCCGAATAGGCATGTGGTGATACCTTATTTAGTCTTAACTTAATTTTTTGGATTATGAAAGTCAAAGGTACAAACTCTCTTTCCACTGACAGCCCTGGTTTGCAGTATCTGGCATTAGTAATACTTCGAGGAAGATGCTCAAATACCCGATTTTGTGTACTTGGTGGAAGAAGCTGAGAGTCAGGGACCTCTATGCCCTGCGCCCACATGACTGATACAAGGTGCCTCCTCTGTTACTGGACCTGGAGGCTTTGTGCTTTCGTTTCAAGTGGCATTTTAGGAAAAATTACTATAATTCTTCCTATCAAATGTGTCAAAGAAGGTTTCTAGGAACGAACACGCAGGGCCCCTGTGTCATTTGCTATTTGTATATGCTTGGGAGGACAGACAGAAACTTCTGCGGTGTTTGGCAGGACTTCCCATGGGGTGACATCTCTTCAAGCTGAAAAGCTGACATGGCAGCCTCTTTTTATGAGCTTCTATACCGATACTTTAAATAAGCAGTCATTAAATGCATTTAATAAGCTTGAAATCTGGTTATGAATCTGCATATACCGTGGCCTAATGGCACACTTAACCCGCTCAGATGACAGCTGTGGCACTCAGCATTTTAACTCCACCCTGGCCCAGGCGTAATAAAATTAGAACTTTCCCTTCTTCTGAGAATTGGAGAACGGGGACTTCACTGGTGTAAAAGCAGTTTTTAGATGCCAGAGTCCTCTTTCTGCTTAAGAATTAGTCATGCAAACGCATGCTCTCCAGAGCAGCGAGAACCAGGACAGGTATGGAGTCCCTGGGCGTCTCCTGCTGCAGGAAGAGCACAGGAGGGAGGGAAGGGGGGATCTTCTCATGCTGCGCGTGTCCTGGGGGGCTCAGTCCAAGCGGAAAGGCAACATCCAGCTCTAACTAATCCCGAGATTCCAGTCACCAGTGAGTGGCCTTAAGAATCTACCATGATGTCCTGAAATCATCAACTTTAATACAGTGAGTGTTTCTTGAGGCTATAACTCATCACCAGATTCCCCGCGTCCTGCTATTTGTTTAGCTCTGCTGCGCATGATCCATTAGCAGGAGTGAAAAATTGCAGCCCGTGCCTGACCTGCGAGCAGCAAATCACTGAGGACACAGTCCCCCAAACACTCTTCAAGTCACCAGCATTTACCACTTAGGACCACTGATCATCCCCCCAACCCCGGCCCCAGCCCATCTAACACTCGAACACCCCGTCCCCCACCCTCTCCCATCTCACACTCGAAAGCATTTTTAAAATTCCTTTTGGCAATGAAGCCTGTGACATCAGGCACTTTGCAGTGGCCTGCCAGCTATTCTGCAAAACTAACATTTCTCATGTTTTCATTCAGTTAACAAATATTCACCAGGCATCTCCTGAAGGCACAAATCACAATGACACAGAAACCGTCGCATGCACTTTAGGTAACTTCAGCTTTGGGAGGACCGCACGCAGGTAAACAGGCAGTGATCACTGGGATAATCCAGAAACGCAGACCCAGAGAGGAGAAGTCTTCCCAGAAAGGGGCATGAGGGAGAAAAGATCAAGGTACAGAGCCAGAGAAATGGTCGGAGGTGGAAAGCAGAGCCTGGGTAGGCAAGTACAGCGACGTCTGCAGTGATGAAATCAGCTCAGAATGGCTGAAACTACTGCACATTACAGGCTGGTGAGCATGCCGGCAGGCCTCTGACCCAGAACCTGACACAGACTGGCGGCTCCTTAGGTTTTCTAGACGATGAAGCACTTGGCAATTTTGATATCAGCTATGGATCTTCTCGCCAGCAAAGTGTCTGAGTACAAAGTCAGGGGGTTCGGAGTCACAGGGCAAGACTCCCAGCTAAATTCTAGCTCAGACTCACTGGAGCTCATTTTCCAGATGAGGAAACTGAGGCCCATGGTGACTCATGGAAGCCAGTTATAAAAGCCAAGACCTAGGTGTCCCCCCCCACCTTCCATTAGGGTACCGCCTACCAAAACCCACGTCTCCAGCTGCACCCACAGTACCCTGAAAGGACTCCAGGCACCAGTGGCCCTGACCTTGTCCCCTCCACGGGCTCCATCACTCCAGCTCCCAGACTGAGAGCTTCTGGGCCTCGCTCAGGCGACCCATCAGTACACGCTCTGCTAGGCAGAGCAAAGGCGAGACAGCCAAGGCTGGGCTGGAGGACCGTTTGCTTGTCTCGGGCTTACCTGTTCCCTGCCACGTCCAGGACGTGCAGCTCAGCCGCCCGAGACACCTCCGCGGGGGATCCGAGTCAGCCTGTTGTCACGCCACAGAACACAGTGAGGCTGCAGCAGCCACCAATCTACGACAGGAAAAAACAGGACAGTTTTCCAGGCTGTTCTGGGATACGGGGGTGGGACTGGAGGGTCTTGTTCATCAAATGGCATGAAAAGGACGCACAAAATTCTATCATGTGACGATTAAGTCTCACTGATGACAAACTACGATCAATTTAAATCATACGAAACATTGAGTAACCTGATCAAAATCTCTGCAAAATATTAAACATTCACGCTCTCAATGAAGCCAAGAAAATAAACAATACAGTTCAAAAATTGCATTCTGAACAGAAAGTCATTTTATCTTTCAAATATGTTAACCAGATGACATAGTCCAGACACATGTATAATTTGGTAATACGGGAGTTTAAGAATCCTAGGGTGGAAAACAATATGAAAAAGCATAATTATATACATATGTATGTATAATTGAGTCACTCTGTTGTACACCAGAAACTAACACATTGTAAATCAACTATACTTCAATAAAAAGTTTTGTTTTTTAAAAAAGAATAATAGGTTTTAAAAGTTAGGCAAAAGATCACACACACACACACACAGAGCTTTCAAGACCTGCCCACTGTATTAACTTCAGTGTCCCAGTTTATTTTAAAAAAGAAAAAAGAGAGACATCTGAGAGAAGATTCATTGATTTCTTTGAATAGCTTTTGGTCATTCACAACTTAATTTGATAAATTCATTTGCCTTTGATAAACGCAAAATCAACCATTTTTTAGCAAAAACCAAATTCGGTCGGCTATGACCGAACTCTGGAGAACTCGAAAGATGGTGAAGGACAGGGAAGACTGGCCTCCACGCTGTAGTCCATGGAGTCGCAAGGAGTCAGACGTGACCTAGTGACTAAGCACAGCAACAGAACCTGCTGCTGAAAGCGCGTGTCAGTATCTGCACCCACACCAAATCCAGTTCCCTTTTTTAAAAAAGTAACCAATTCTAAGGTAATTGAGCTTGGTATGAGTCTGGTCTTCACAAAAGACTTCACTGCCTCTCTTGAATAAGCTGGCTGTGGCTTCTACAGACAGGAAAGCTGAGCCAAGGGGGTGCAAAACCAGTTCGTCCTAGACACAACAGCCCGCAGGCCTGGGGCCACGCTCCACTCTCCAAGCAGGCGCTGTCCTGACTCAGAGCCGCTGCTGCGAAAGCGTTCCTGAAGGGACCTATTGATTCCGGCCCATGGAAAAGCACTCCAGGGCCTCCCGCCACAAGAGGAGCAAGACACCTGGGTCTTCATCAGTGTTTGAATATACCTTCTGCCCTTTTCTATATTTATCTCTGTAGTTAAATGTACGTTTGGACCTTAACAGAAGGCACATTTATGAAACTGCTGCATAATTCCTTTCATGGACAACTTATTATACCTTCCCTCAGGAGTTAATACAAGGATTCTGAAATACTATATTTAACCACAGCACGTAACCGTAATGGATGTATAAGAAAACATAGAGGAAACAGGACTAACATTCCTCTGCTGATTACCTGGAAATACACAGGTATTCTTCCCCTTGATTCTCAGTATCTGCATTTCCCATCCCAGAAAAACTGGTTTGCCCACTGTCCTCTACAAGACAGCATGGACTGATATTTCTCATCACACTGTTTCTTACAGAAACACCTTTCCATCATTTTCCAATCTTACTGATAACTCCTAATTAGCAAAAACATTCTCCTAACCCCACACCGCCGTCCCAGAACCCCTGGTCCACATCAATCCATTGCCTTCCCAGTCCACACAGTCCTCTGAAAGATGATTTGACAGGCTGTTTAATTTGCATGTTGACATGTGATCAGGGTGGCTGGCCTCTCATCTGCCCTCAGCGGAAGCCCAGATACTAACCAACATTCCTCATGAAGGCATGCTTACACGCTTGCATTTATTTGTTCACCTACTACTGAAAGGCTGTGTCCTGAAGCTGTCATCTGCTTCCATGCGCAGCAACTGGAGATCACAGAACTCTTTTCTCCGGCAAGAATCACTATGTCTGATGCCGTGTAGATTTCGTGTCCTAAGAGAGGCGTCAGCATCTCCCGGGGGCGGGCGTTCTGCCCTCCCTTGAGGAAGGGATCGGTTTTCCTCAGGTGCCCAGGCACCTTGGGAAAGAAACGGATCGAAACCAGGGATGCCCTGGAGCAGGTGAGGACAGGACCAGAGCCTCGCGGATGAATCTAGGCGAGCCCAACAAAGATCGACCCACAGGGAGGAGCGCCCGTGGCCCCCAGGGGCCTGCCCTGGGTCTGTAAGGAGGGGCAGACACACCGCGTCCCGCCCAGCTCTGAGGCAGCGCTCCCCTGCACACCGGGGAGGGATGAGGTCCTGGGGGTGCACAGAGCTGAGACTGCGTGGGGATCCAGCACTTCACTGGTGCTGAAGCTGTCTGTTGCCTGCGCCAGCAGGGTCTCTGCATATACGGGAGGTGTCCATGGTTGGATACACCACCACAACACGTCAAATTTGTACCACATGCAAATGCCATCTACTCCTCAACAATCATTAACAAATGAACGTGAGTCAGAGAGGGCTGTGAACGCTACCCATGCAATAAAAGCTCTGCCCAAGTTCACACCCCTTAAGGACTTTAGGGTAAAAGATGGGAAACTTGGAGGGTGTGTGCTGCCTACATGTTCATGGTCTGTGGTTTATTTTTTGTTACTTCCCCCACCCTAATGTCACACCACTGGAGAGTTCGAGGGAAGGAAGGCGGTGTATCCCAGAGCCTCAGGCGCCCTGGATCCCGAGGCAGGACAGTGGCCTCTGAGCCCCACCGGCCATGTGCTAGGGGAAGGATGACAACAAAGAGCCCACCTGGACCAACGTGCGAGGGCTGCCTGATCGGGGAAAAGACAGGAGCACCCCCACAGGGCCTCTGTCCAAGTCCCTGGGAAGGGAGGGCGCGAAACTCTGGCCTTTAGAAAAGATAACTGGACAGTTAAAACCATGACTCACAAGACGGGGTTCTGCACAGACGTCAGGGTGGGATGCGGGCACCGGGGCGGGGGGTGGTCTTTGGGGTCACACAGACCCACAGTGGGATTCAGGCGCCATCCTAGGTCCTGTGGGTTCTCACGTGTTCCTCCAGCAAAAGTAACAATAAGCATTAGGTTGAGAGGAACCACCTGCCACAGCCTCTATGCTAGGACCTGGCCTGTTGCCTCTGCCACATAAACAGAGCTGGTGTTTTCCGAGAAGGTCAAGTCCCAGATGCGAGTCGGGAGGCAGTCCACACCTGAGCCCCTGCCACGTCGCTGGGACTTCACAGAGGCCACCCCCTCGGCCCTGGATGCCACGAGCCCGCTCGGGCTTCAGTCCCCACGATGGTGCCTTAGGGTGACATTTCTTGTGTTCACAGGAGTGAAGAACTGCCCTGAGTTCAGGGCTGTGCTTCGCAACATTCACATGCAGTTTCTGCTTTCTCTTTTGGGTTCAGGAGGTAGAGTTTACATGCTCCTTAGGGGTCAACAGGACAAAATGTCTCATCACTTAGAAATTCTGGGAAGCAGAGTTGCTGTTTAAGTAACTTATCACCAGTGACATAGGAGGCTGACATTTTAAAACCACTTTAACCTCATAATAGCACACAAGGATAACAGCACCACAGAAAAGAATACGAGGGTCTGGACTTGGATTCCCTGAGAATTACAGGACACTCACTGTGCTCTCCTATTCAAGACAAAACCATCCTTGACCCCCTGGTGCTGGTCTGCTCCATCTCCAGGAGACGGCGCCTGCAGGTCACGGAGCAAGCCTTCGGGCAGATCCGCTTTCCCCGAGTACTAACTGCCCGCAGGGGACAGCTCCAGGGAGACCAGCAGACAGACTGCAGGACTCAAAGAGAAAGGCTGGATGAGTCACCTTTGCCCATATCCTGCCCCGAGTGGAAAGAAGCTTTCCTTTTCCTTCAGTGTCTTCCTTTCAATATATTACTGTAGTAGAACTAAACCTATACTTCACCAGCCAAGAGGGAAAATAAGCAAAAAGCAAACTCGGGTACAAAAAGCAAAATCGGGTACAATAAGCAAAATCGGGTCAAAATCCCATTGGGAAAGAAATAACATGATGTGGAATTTTAGAAACCAAAGGCTATTTTTGCCTCTCCCACCATCATCTGTAGCATATTATTCAAATGCTCCCCCACTCCAGAAATATTTGGAGACCGTGTGGTTTTGGGACTCCCTGAATCGTTGGGCCACTGACATCAAAATATCCACTGACAGTGACAGTATTCTCCTAATTATAAAAAAGTAACTTAGGTGACTGGAAAAATAAAAACCACATATACACACACGACAGCGTGATGAGAAAACAACTCAAACCAAGTCCTGCCACGGAGGGATAATCAACCTTAACACTCGGCAGTGCCAGTACCAGGCATCTGGTTATAAGCATGCGCTTCAACAGAATCAGGACCAGCTATGATCTTCAGCACCTTTGCATGCACACCAGAACGCTTTCTCACCCAAAACGACACCAAGAATGTTTTCCCACATCATTATGATTCTAACAGGATTTTTACTGACCACTTAGTTATTTCCTTCTACAGAAAGATCACAGACTACTTAGCATATCACCCTTTAAGACACTGCTTATTAGTTCCGCCATTTCTTTGCTGTGTGAGCCTGAGCAAGTTACTTAACCTCTCTGAATCCCAGCTTAGAACTCTGTTGGATGCAGATCATTATTTGCCTCTACCTAATAGAACCGTTGTGGAAATCAGACAAGAATTAGCCTGAAGCCACCTGGCACATGCCAGCTGGCCCTGTTCGTGCTTGGCACAGTGCTTAGAACATGTTAGACACTTCTGTGTACACTGGGAGAAAAAAATCTTGTGCATGCCTCTCAGTGTATACTCCTGATTGCTCTCTTAGGATAAATTCTTACAAGTGTAACAACAGAATCAATGTGTATGCACATTCTTTAAGTTTTTAATAACATACCAAATTCTCTTCCAGAGACGCCATAATAATTTATACTTCCATGATAACAGGCACTTCCTGTACTCTCATCAATATTTGGTATATTATTCTATTTTTAAAATCTTAAACATCTGATAGGTATAAATACTTTTATACCTAATGATTAACATGTTGTGAATAATTGTTGCTCAGTCGCTCAGTCATGTCTGTTTCTTTGTGATCCCATGGACTGTAGTGAGCCAGGCTTCCCTGTCCATCACCAACTCCTGGAGCCTGCTCAGACTCATGTCCATCAAGTCGGTGATGCCGTCCCACCATCTCATCCTCTGTCGTCCCTTTCTCCTCCTGCCTTCAGTCTTTCCCAGCATCAGGGTCTTTTCTAATGAGTCAGTTATTCACATCAGGTGGCCAAAGCATTGGAGCTTTAGCTTCTGCATCAGTCCTCCCAATGAATATTCAGGACTGATCTCCTTTAGGATGGACTGGTTTGATCTACTTGCAGTCCAAGGGACTCTCAAGAGTCTTCTCTAACACCACAGTTCAAAAGCATCAATTCTTTGGTACTCAGCCTTCTTTATGGTCCAACTCTCATATCCATACATGGCTACTGGAAAGATCATAGCTTTGACTAGACAGACCTTTGTTGGCAAAATTATGTCTCTGCTCTTTAATACGCTGTCTAGGTTTGTCACTGCTTTTCTTCCAAGGAGCAAGCGTCTTCTAATTTCCCGGCTGCAATCACCATCTGCAGTGATTTTGGAGCCCAAGAAAATAAAGTCTGACACTGTTTCCCCATCTATTTCCCATGAAGTGATGGGACCAGATGCCATGATCTCATTTTCTGAATGTTTAGTTTTAAGCCAACTTTTTAACTCTCCTCTTTTACTTCATCAAGAGGCTCTTTAGTTCCTCTTCACTTCCTGCCATAAGGGTGGTGTCATCTGCATTATCTCAGGTTATTGATATTTCTCCCAGCAATCTCAATTCCAGCTGTGAAGAATGATTTCAAGTTAAAAGCCCATTTCAATTTTTTTCTCCTGTGAATCACTTATTGGTTTCTGTGGGCTTTCTCTACTTTTTTTCTGTCTACTGTTCTAGAGTAGGTACATCTCTTCTCGGATGTGAAATAACTTCTAACAGAGTAAGGAAAGACAGCCTTCACATGCAATGTTGTAAAAGTCTCCCTGACTTCCCTTTCAGAAAGATCAGAAATCTCATCTTCATGTAGATAAATCCATCAACTGTTTCTTTTATGACTTATTTCATCTTCCAAGTATATAAATGCCTTCTCCATCTTGAAATCCAATGGTCAGCTTTCTTCCTTCTTTAATTTTTAGGTTTTGTCTTATCTCTTTTATTTATCAATGGTTCACTTTATATCATCATGGGAACGTAATCTAGAAGAATTTTAAATTGTACTAAGAACAATACTTTAGCCACCTGATGCAAAGCACTGACTCACTGGAAAAGACCCTGATGCTGGGCAAGACTGAAGGCAGGAGGAGAAGGGGACGACAAAGGATGAGACGGCTGGATGGCATCACTGACCTGATGGTTTGAGCAAGCTCCAGAGTTGGTGATGGACAGGGAGTCCATGCTGCAGGCCATGGGGTTGCAAAGAGTCAGACACGACTGGGCGACTGAACTGAAGAACCAGGAAGGAAGTTATCCACAGAATGAATACTCTATCACCATGGCCCTCTCTGAATATCACAGTAAAATCTGTGGGTAACTGATGTTTACAAACTGCCTGTTAGAAGAAAAGCTGTGATCAATATCTGTAGATCCTCCCTTGTCTTATTTCACTGGACAGGTATGATGGCGTGAGAGTCACTTCCATTTTGACTTAATAGAGAAAAAGACCAAGTCCTAAAGTTAGGTGTGTGCGCAACATCTTCCAGGCAGAAACCTTTGCGGTCATCTTAAAGGTAAGATGTGGCCGGAAACGCATCTTCATATGCATGATCACACATTTACTAACGCCCTGTCTGTCCGCAAATCACGCTACAACAGCCTCTTCCCCATAAGTCTTCCCTCCACCAAAACCAGGATTTTTAAGGGAACGTCCTTATCGCAAAAACATACATACTTGAGCAATAAGATGAGGGGTAAAAGATGCAAATGAAAAATTAGAAGCATGCCACATGTAGCAAATAAAGCGAATCTAGCCTTCCCATCGGAGACAGAATCATGCCAATAAACTAGAATCTGGTGAAGGCAGGTGAGCTGCCAAGTTATGCCTTTCAAAATTTCTGAATAACTTAAGATGTAATTCACAGAAAAGCATTCTTATGAGAGAGAATAACTGGAACAAATCTGACAAACACATAACAAAATTAGGTTCCAGGCCATGCAGTCATCCACGAAAAACAAAAACTGAGTTTCGAGGAAAATGCCCAATGTTTTACAATGAAAAGCGCATAAAGTGGTCAGCCAATCTGAATCTTCATGCATTTGAGAAGCAGAATGGAAGCTGGAGATGCAACTGTGGTCTGAACAATACTTACAAGATGGCAAGTTTACCTGACTTTTCTAAATATCCAAGCAGCTAACAATTAAGAAAACAAAAGACATTCATTGATTTGCAAATGTTAACTACACGTGACACGACACAACACAAACAGAATCTATCATTGTGACCCACACAGTACAAATGTTTTCCCCTCAACCATATGGGGAAAAAATGCAAATAAATGCTGCTACAGACAGAAGGAACTGTGCTGTAAAACTGACAGCATGTTATATTACCAAATGGGGAAGAAAAGACAAAAACAGAGGAAGAGCTACACAGCACCCCAGACCAACGGCCACTAACACAGTTATGGGCGGGGGCATATCCATGGGCTTGGTTGGTACTATCAGCTTAAATGTGTCATGCGTTCAAGAGGAAGCAATCATGTCTGGAAAGAGAAGAGAGAAGAATCCAATCAGGAGAGTGCAGGATTTGATGGGATGGTATCAAGCTTGGAGGCAGAGAACATGCACGCACGCACGCACGCACGCACACACACACATGCACGCACGCACATCCCAGACCAACCAAGGAGACCCAGCGGAAGGCGAGCGCCCCTCCGTGGTTTGTCGGCCCAGTCTGCGAGTCAGAAGCCAGCACTGCCAATATCTGCAGGGTCACCAAGCTGGGACTCACAGCAGAACTGGGACACATCCCATTCTGGGAGCTGAGTGTGAGCGGGAGGTGAAAGGGGCAAGAAAGGAGCCAGTCCCCAGGGCCCTAAACAGCTGCCTTCTTGGGCAGCGGAAGGAAAAAGCGCAGACTCCATTCCCTGATGAAACTCCAGATGCCAGGGAAAGCATAATTTCATCCTCTCAGAGTGAAAAGAGGGCTGATGCTAACATGACTGGGACAGTTCACAGGAAGCAGTTCCTCACGTTCCTGTCTACAACGTGTCCCTTTGAAACACCGGATGCAGAGAGGGGCAGGGATGTGGGGACCTTGCTGGGGATTAACATCACACTCAGAAGTGCTCTCTTCGGGGTCTACTGAAAACTTTCCTCAACTGTATTAATTTTCTAAAGTGTCCAAACTACACTTCCTTTACACAACCAAGGGGTTGCCTCATGTCAAGGTCACAGAGGTGAAAAGGTGGGGTTTGATCTCTACAAGCTGAGCGGCCAGGCTTTTACGGGCTTGCCGTGGGGGACACATGTGGAGTCTCTTCTCCAGATTCCAGCTGCGGGAGCCCCGGTGGGAAAGCACTCCCAGCCTCAGCTTCCTCGTCTGTAAAGCAGGGAGATCCAGATCCTCACGGATCCTCAAAAGCGGCGTGACATTCACTGAACGAGCACGACAGCACCTGGTCGGGGAAGGGCACTGCGGAGGGAGGGCCTGGATCTTTTCTCCTTCCCTCTGCCTCTGCCTGTGCGTCCGACCTACACCCACCCACACGCAATCTCCCACGAGTACAATTAACACCAGCTCTGACCTTCAGTTTAATGCTTTTAGATTGGAACCAAAATGAGGATTTAATGAGCAGAATCTCTTCCTTGAGTCCCAGTTTAGCGAAGATGGAGACTTAAAGTCTTTAAGCTAGAAACAGCTTTACTTAAATGTTAGGGTTCCCATCGTGGCTGTGTGAGAATGCGGTCACATCTGTAACAAACGTCCCTATCCTTCAGCTCAGGAGCACCGGCTGCCGCACCCAGGGAGAAGCCGGGCCGCTGAACCCCCAGACGGGGGCGGGGGAGAAAGACAAGGCCAGGCGAGACGCCTGGAGGAGCCACCCGGGAGCATCAGAGCCCCGCGGGTGCTCGCTGCCTGGAGAACAGCTCTAAGACGACTGCAAAACGGGCACCGACAAGGGTGGCGCAGAGAAGGAAGCGGGAAGCTGCCCTCCCGGGACCAGAGCGCAGGAGGCCACGCCTCCTCCCTGTGCGCCGGGCAGAGCCGCGCAGCAGAGAACCAGCGTCTCACACTAACAGAGACCAAGCTCGGTGGGACCCATCTCCAGGCAGGTTCTGGTTCCAAGGAGAAAGACAGCCTTCCCTTTAAACAGCGCCCGGGAGGCCACCTCGTGCGGGCCCCTTAGGGCTTCCTCCCATTCTCAGTTCCGGTGCCAACTCGGTTAAATGCCTCTAAGTCACAGAGCCACGCCCACAAGGGGTGGAGCTCTCTTCTCCATCTTAAGAACCAAACCGCGCTCTACCTTCCCAGGCACCCGCCTCTACGTGGAGGGCTCCCTGCCGTTCTCCAGACATGAGCCTCTGCCCAGGAAGACTGTCCACCGAGACCCATCTTCACAATTCCAGTGGCTCATGGAGGGCTTACCTGCTCACTAGACCCAATCACCCCCAAAGCCCAAGTCCACAATCACCCCTTCCTGTCATTCGTGTTGCTCTTCTCCTAGGCCAGTCCCCAAGCGCCACCCTCTCTGTCCCCCTCCAAATTCACCTTTCCCAACTCTGCTCACAGCCATCTGGACCCACCTACTCTCCCCAGCGTTACCGATGGTCATTCTTTGATACAATTCCTCCAACCATCTCTGGACCCATAGATGAGAGTTCACATCTTTAAAAAGCAGCACATAAGTATTTGACATCTGTGATCCCTTGTGTATCATTATTTCTTTATTAATTATTATATTATTTTCTTAAAGCACATACCTCTTTTGGTAAAGACACTAATTTATTTCTGTCTGCATTCAAGTTGCTCAACTTCTTAAGTTTTCCAATGCTCTTAGGTAAAGTCTGTTAAAATAACATTTTTGTTATTAACACATACTTTGGACATGGCTCAGAGTAAAACAGATAAAATGGATCTTTTCAAGAACTGAGAGGGTCTAATCTCATCCAGCAAGACAAGTCCTTCCTCAGCAGCAGCTGTCTGTAATGCTCACTTGGGGATGTGGCATCTAATATTTTGCATTTTTGTAGAAATGAGAGTATGTTTCAGTGAAATGAGATTAAAGACACAGGCCTGGGAACAGAGAAACACACAGTAAAAGAGGCAGCGAAGGCCCTTCAAATCAAGGAAGTGACATCTGCACCCCTGAGATCCACCTCTCCCCTGCCTGCACCTCTGAGAACTGCAGAGAACTAGTTTGCAGATGCCTGTGGGGGCCAGAGCTGGGCGGGTGTGTGGGGGGCAGGGGGTTCGTAAGGCCTGGGGAGGGAGGGAACTGCCCAGGCTGGTATGAGAGCCTGAGCTGGGCGAGTGTGTTGGTGGTGCTGTGTTGGGGTGGGGGGTGGGAGGGTGGTCATAAGGCCTGGGGAGGGAAGGGGACCGCCCCGGCTGGTGTGAGCGCTCCAGCCCCGCAGGAACCAGCCCTGGGTCCATGGAGAGTGGAGGATCTTCAACCCTGATGCAATCCAGGGGTGAATGTCACTTTTCTAACTGTCACGACTACCATCTGTAATTCTAACAGATTCCTTCCAGAAACAAGGAAAGAGGCCAGTGTCCTGACTACAGGGGGATGTTCCTGGGCCCCACCAGCTCCGCGTCCTTCACCCACTCTTGCTGTCTTCTGCTCTGCTCCCCAGAAGAGCATTACTTACTCCTTTTATAAAGAGAAGAGAAAAGGGGAGAAAGAGGTAAAAGGAAAAGTCGGGTAAAAACTAAAGTGACAAAATGAAGACAGAAAAGTGGAGGGAAAGGCAGGAAAGTAAACCAAAGACAAAGAGGCTACAAGACCAGGACAGGGGAACAGGGCGAGCAGACGGGGCAGGTGGCAGGAGCAGGGGCAGGCGGAGAGGAGCCACCACAGAAACCCGCTCTGCAGGCGCCGTGGGAAGGACGGGGAGGGCCAGCCCAAGCCCAGACACCTGCTCTGCCTCACCCAGCTTTTCAGATGGGGTGAGATCAAGGTCAGAGCTGTGCTCTGGCTCCCCAAAGAGCATCTCCCACCCTCAGTGCCCCCAAGTCTTTCCAGGTCCAGCCCCCCATCCCCTCCCCCTCCTCAACGCTCACATTTGCTCCAAGAACCAGACAGAACACCGTTTCCACTGGTCCACCCTCAGACGCAAGCAGAGGCACTTCCACCAGCAGGGCCGGTCCCTCCGCCTCCCTTCCCCACGTGTCCAGGTCAGTGCCCATACCCTGAGCTTCACAATGAAGTGCAGTCTCTGACAGGAGGACCAGGATCATCTGATGTCCTGAGCCTGCTTCTCAGGCCCCTTGGTTAGTTACAACATAATGGGGCCCCCATCTGGTCCACCCAAATTACAAATATGTAGAAGCGACCCTGCAAAGCATTGCTGATGTGGAACCCACACCATCGATCTCCACCTGACCCTGGGGTCACACTCACCAGGAGACGATTTTCTGTAAGAACCAATTCCGTGAGGCTCTCACAGTCTCCGACCGCCTCAGGCAACTGGGTGAGTCGGTTCTGATCCACCTTCAAGATCGACAGTTTCTTTAGTTTTCCTGCAAAAGGGTTATTTAGGCTCATTAGTTATCACTGTTTTTCTGGTCGCCACTTGGCATCTCCCCTCTGCTTGCTGTTTGGAATTTGCATTCTCATTTGGTTTCCTCACACAGCTTCAAGAAACTGCATTTAGAGTACAAAAGGTTGAGAGTTAAAATCGTGTGTTCTGTTTGTCAGAAACAGTTGGCAATTAATAGCAAATCGTTTAAAAAATTGCTACCTAAAAAAATCATGTCAAAGCCCATAGATTTTCATGAAAAACAAAGAGCTGGCTCTTGATGGAGCTTTAAGAACAGGAAATGTCTTCTGTACAGCGAGAGATTTTTACGTTCCTCTAAGAATCATCCTGGCTCAGATGGCAAAGAACCTGCCTGTAATGCAGGAGACCTGGGTTCAATCTCTGGGTTGGGACGATCCCCTGGGGAAGGAAATGGCAACCCACTCCAGGACTCTTGCCTGGAGAATTCCGGGGTCAGGGGAGTCTGATGGGCTATGGTCCATGGGTCACAAAGAGTCAGACACAACCGAGCAACTAACACACACGAGAATCACCCTTGCTAAAAACAAAAGACAGCACACAGCAGCCCATTCTATCACCTGCGGGTGACGGTGAGTCAGTGAGGATCCCTACAAGGGAAATCTCTGAGCCTGCGGGGTCAGATGGTAATCTCTGGAAGGCCACATTAAGACAGGTCTGTCTCACTCAGAGCGCAGAATGGACTCAAGCGAGGTGCCCTCAGGCCACAGGAAAAGAGCCGGTTTCCTGCAGTCTCTGCAGCCTCCACGAGCTGGAGGAGACCCTGAGCCAGCAGAGTCTCGCTGTCCACTGCTCCTGCCTCGGGGCGCGCCTACCGAGCAGGTGTCCTTAGTATCCACAGAAGGTGGCCAGCGTGACGTCACTATCCTCAGGGCAGTCAGAGGACAGCCTCTATCACAGAAGTGATAAAGCCGGAGACGGGGAGACGCTGGAAGGGTGAACTCCCACTGAGTGTGTCACGGGGCAAGGCAGGGGGCTCCTTATTCAGCACGGTCAGCACCTACTAATACTGTCCCCGGAGGGCCCCCAGTCCTCAGGCCAGGAGACTCGTCAGCACCGTCTTTGGGGCATGGAACGTACAGTTGGCAGAGCTCCCCCAAGAGACTCCTCAACACCACTCACAAGCGGGCCTGCAGACTCTCCTTGAATACTTCTAGTGCCAGGAGGCTCATTTCTTCACTAAGCAGCCCACACTGATTCCTAAGAGATGCATGTCAAGCTCTTTCTTAAATCAAGCTGAGATCCACAACCTTTCCCTTTCACCCTCTTGAACTAGAAGACAGAATCAGTTGACGCCTCCTTCTACCTGACAGCCCTTCAAAGGCCTGATGTCAGCCACCTCGTGCCTACTCCTCCCTTTTCCCAGCAGCCAAACATCCTGAGTCCCCAGAGCTGTTCTGATGCGATACGTGATTCCTACCGGACATTCCCACCTAGAGTCACAGTCCCCGTCAGCTCCCCAACCAGACTCACCTGAAAGGCAGCGTCTGCCGGTCCTTCTGCCAAGCTGCTCTTATCAGCAACCCTTTCATCTGGACCAGATGCCAGAAAGGAAGCTGGGCCCCTGTCACACGGCTTCTCCAACTACTGAAAACCTCTCCCAAACTCCCTTTGATGTTCTGAATGCAAGTTAAGTGAAGGTCAAAGAAGCTGTCCTATGACAGCCACATGGTTAAATATAGTTTCCTACAGTTTCTAGGAAGGCCTGGCTATGGCGGAGCTGACAGCCCACGTCTGTTTATCTTCTCTGTGTTTATTTTCTCACCCTGGGCTGAGCTCCTTTTCGGTAAAGGAAATGTCTGGACTGTTTTTCAAAGGAAACGGCACAGAATGATTCAAGGAAAAGATGATTCCCGATGGACCAGAAAAGGCTCAATGTGCTCCCCCACCCCCAATAATAGCCCTTCCTAGGGGTCACACCATGAGGTCAAAGGTCATTCCACATAAACTATTTGCGATGCTCAATTAGAAAAGTCTTGATAACTGTTCATAGGCCCAAAACACATTCTATGATTTGGGCTCATCAACAGCAAAATCATGGGCACAAGCTGCAGAGGAGGTGGACAGGCTGACACCTAAAAGCAGTAACAGATATTCAACATGCCTGCTCCCAGGCCAGGAAAACAGAAAGGCCTGCAAACAGAGAAATTCCACCTGTAACGACTGCAGGAACTGCGCCCCAGCACCTGAACAGCCAGCACCGGGGCAGCCAGTGTCCACACTCACCGATGCCATCCGGGAGCATTTCTAACAAGTTCTGCGAAATGACCAAATCCGTCAACGAAGTCAGGCCACTGATTTCTTCTGGAAGCCTTTCCAACCTGTTTTCAGAGACGTCTAAGCAGAGCAGGTTCTTCAGATTTCCTATTTCCTGCACCAGTGACACAGGAAAAGAAAGTCATGCCAGAACCTGTCACCATTTGGAGGAATTTCTTATATTGATTTTCAAGATCAAACTGCAGAGTGGTCCTAAGGATGCTTCTTTAAGTTCTGCTCGAAGGTGACAGCGGGATTGAGTTTCCAGACCCCCTTCCGATGAAAACGGAAAGCTGTGTGAATCACACATGCGGCGCTGGGAAGGGAGGCCAGGCACTCCGCCTGCAGGCAGGCAAGGAGTCATTCCCTCAGTAAGATGAGGACATGGGCACCAGGGCAAAACCAGTCGCTTGAAGGCCCCACAGTTCAGGGATGAAGAAAAAAAAAAGAAGCCAGAATGCCAGTTCTCCGTGTTTGGACTCAATACTCAGAACAGCCTGCGAACTCCTGTGGGAAGCCGCCTCCTTTCCGTGACAGGCAGCTTGTGGGACAACAGGGGCTCAGTTTCCCCGGGGAAACTGGAGTGCACGCGCACACACACACACACACACACACACACACACACACCACACACAACAGGGGCTCAGCTGCTCCCTGGGGAAACTGGCACGCACGCACACACACACACACACACACACACACACACACACACACACCACACAAGGGGCTCAGCTGCTCCCTGGGGAAACTGGAGCACACACACACACACACACACACACACACCACACAACAGGGGCTCAGCTGCTCCCGGGGAAACTGGAGCACACATAGATACAGATACAGACACACACACAGACACAGACACACACAGACAGACACACACACAACAGGGGCTCAGCTGCTCCCGGGGAAACTGTAGCACACAGACACACACAGATACACACGGACACACACACACACACACAACAGGGGCTCAGCCACTCCCGGGAAACTGGAGCACACACACACACACACACACACACACCACAGATACACACGGACACACACACACACACACAACAGGGGCTCAGCCACTCCCCAGGGAAACTGGAGCACACACACACACGTGTGCGCTCACACACACACGTGTGCGCTCACACAAACACACACACACACACACACACACACACACCACCCCCCTCCAAGAGCTCAGCTGCTCCCCAAGGAAACTGAAGCACACACACACACACACGGACACAGACGCACACACCACACACAATTAATACACACACCCACAGGCACATGCACGCACATACACACACAGTTAATAACCGAGACAACAGAGCCACGCACGCACGCACGCACACACAGACTCACACACAGAGACTCACACAGACATACACACAGATGCAGACAGACACACACGCACACCACACACACTATTAATACACACACACTCTCTCTGTTAATACCCGAGACAAGAGAGCCAGATTGCTCTGAAAGGGAAGAGCCGACCCGGGGAGGGGAGGTACCTCCTTGGGGCCTGAGCTCCAATCCAGAGGCATCTGACCCTCCACTCTCCCGACACGAGCCCCCTTTTACTGGTGCCCCCACTGGCCTGACCCACTGCCAGCCTGTCCCCCCGCACTCAGCACCCTCCCGCCTGGACAGGTCTGGACACACTCTGCCCAAGTCTGTTCACAACTGTGCCGCCATCCTTCCCTCCGGGCAACGTCGCTCTGGGCCGGAATGAAACCCCACCTCGAAATCCAGTGGCCCTCTGAAGTCTACGTAGGCACAGACCCCTAAATCAGCACTGAATGGGGCCTGAACAACTACACCGCTTATCCCGCACCCAATCCAGTACCAACCCTGGGACTCCATCCCTGCATTTGCTGCCTGGGGGAAACCAGCCTACCTTTCTACTAATTTCAGGCCAGGCTCCCTGAGGACAGTCTACTTTTTAAATTTATTCCTTTAAACAATGTCTTTGTCTCCTTTTCTTTCTGTCATCAGTGAAGTCAGGAAAATAACTGATTATCTGAGGCTGTCTGATGAGTTTAGTCCTTACTTAACAAAAGGTTATACAAGTGGGCCAATGAGATGCATAAAAAAAAATTAATAACATCAGTGGCATGTTAATTTCTTTGTGTTTAGGATGTGACATTTTGCACATAATTGTTTACATACATCTGTCCACACATATACTCTCCTCTGCATGTCTAAGAGCTAATTTTTTATTTTATTCAAGTATGCTGTGTTAATTTCTCCTATGCTGCAAAGTGACTCAGTTATATATACATATATATACATATTTTTTCATATTCTTTTTCCATTCTGTTTTATTGAGTATAGCTCCCTGTGCTCCACAGTAAGGCCTTGTTGTTTATCCAGCCTTTATAGCTGGTATTTTATACTTTCTTAATATCTTCCTGGCATTTCTGCCCCATCCTTTGACTCTTTTAAGTAACTAGACTTCTCTTAATCAGGACATTTCATAATTTCTTAGAGATATCTGTTAATCAAACCCTCACTCATATCAGCTGCTGATCTGCCCTTTCCTTTTCCCAAATGCAGCCAAGACCTCAGAAACAGACTCGAATTAGCTCCATAGTTGCATGAGTCGTCAGTGATGTCCTGGCCAATTCCAGCACATAACTACAACTAGAATTTTACTCAAGTGCTTTTTTATAGCACCAGGCTTCCTTGCACAGATACACCTTCTCCACTCGAAGAGCATGGTCCATCATGGCTGGTCCAGAGAGCCTAGCAGAGACAGCCCCTGAATTACTATACAATACACATACCTCAACCATCAGGAAATATATGGACTTTAAAACCCTGGCTCTAAGGACCCCGAAGAGTAGAATTCAGTAACAGCTGGAGAAAAACAAAGCTGGGGGAAATGCCTGTGTGGTGGTGGTGTCTCTCTCTCAACTGATGGGAAGGTGGGTCTGTGTGCTAGAACCCACCGGCTGAAACGGGAAGCCCACACGAGACCCCATTTCATTTGGAACACGGATCCTCACGCTTGGTAACAGCAGGAGAAACGGAAACAGCTTGTGACAGTCCAGCTACACCATAAGCAACATTCAGAAGAAAACATGAAGTTGAAACTCCATCAACTATTACACAGCAAAATGTGCTCAAATCATCTCAAAACACTTGGCTTATCACCAACAGTGGCAGAAACTTCTGCCATCAGAATCCGGCATCCTGGTAATTTCCAAATGAGCTGGGCTTCAAGCAGGCAACCCAGGCCTCAAGCCAGGATGAAATAAAATGCAGACTTCACACACCAAAAGATATATTTACTATCTTTAGAAACGATGGGTTGAGGCTTTCAATTTTTTGTGGCAATGTGGCGCGATGAATGCTCAAAGAATTCTTCCAAATCTGCTTTGGCAACCAACTTTTTCATTTTCAAGCTCCCTTTTCTAGAAAGTCTCACGGAGGAGCAGGGGATGCGTGAGGGTGACGGTGGTCTTTTTGCGTTTTGGAGGGAAACTGTGAAATTACCACTCACCTGAGGTAATTCTGACAGCTGATTTCCGTCCAACCAGAGATCCTTTAGATGTAAGAGAGCTCCTATTGATTCTGGCTAAAACAAAAAGCAATGTTATGGTAACAAAGCTCCACTATTTAGCCTCCCATTAAGAAGGAAAGGACCTTCACTCAACAGGAATGGAGTATCACAGCGGAGGTCTGTGGGTACTTCTCTAAAATCAGCACCCCTCTCCTAAAAGCATCCCCAAGACTCCCTGCTGCTTCCACTCATGCCATCACCTCCACCCCCGACCCTTCACCCCCAAATCATTATCCGTAACCCATGTGAACCAAAGCGCATGCTCTAATGCTGCCAAGCTGTCTCTGTGGAAACACTGGCTTAAGAGCATCCCTAGAGATGCCTCCCCCAAATATTTTGTGATCATAACTAAGAACAAGTGAAATTCAAATCTCTCTTCAGTACAGACTTACCAAATTATATATTTCATTGTTTCCTAAATCAAGTTCTTCTAGTCTCCGTAGCTGGGTAAGGGAGCTATTAAAAAAAAAAAAAATTCAAAGGAAGGGGCTCTTGGGATTTAGAAATGCTGAGCAACATGAGATTCCTCACTTGGACTTGTTTCCCAAAATAAGATTCATCTGGATTTTGTGGCCATAAATACTGCACAGGAAGTCTATTAAGGCTGGCATCTCTCAAATTTTCCAAAAGACACAGAACTTCTTTTTGACAAGCTACTGTAGTTTTGTCTTTTTTTTTAATGCTTCAAGAAATTCATTCAGTATGAAACCCCCCCTCTCCTTTTCCCCAGAGACTCACTCAGGGAGATAAGTAAGTAGATTCTCTCTCAGTTCCAGTGAAGCCAGGTTATAAAGACTAGAAATGAACAGAAGAAAAAAAGGGTTTAAGGAAAATGCCTAAGATTCTTCCTACTCCCGCCCCTCCCCAGCAATCCCCACTCCCCAACATATGCACTCGAGAAGGAGCAACTCTTATTAAGACCTGTAAGTCACTTCCCCGAGAAAAAATAGCTATCACCACCCCATCCCCAGTAAAAATAGTATCGTCTCTACTTCGCAAATTTTAACATTAAAGTAAAGAGAGCAGTACCATCACCGCAGGGCCTCACACACATGAACTCTGTGCAGCTGATACATGGGAAGAACTCTCCAGTCCCTGAGAGACAGCCACTCCCAGGACCAAGACAGGGGCTGCATATGCATTTCCAGGCTTGAGAATGTCAAAAATGCACCACTGCCTTAAAAACAGGACCGCTCGAATGCCTTTAATTTCAAACTGCTCTTCTTGCAAACACCACTGAGAAGTCTGTCTGTTTGAACACAGTGGGAATCTCAGTTCAGAGTCCACGTGCCCCATTCCAGTTCCCACACTCACAGAGCAAGGGGCCCCTGAGATGCAGGAGGCCAAGTGATGACACACTCCACGCAGTGCCCGGGGCACCAGCCTGATTTGGTGAACTGTGGCTGTGATAATGTTGCTTTATTCTTAATAAACCCCAAGTGGCACTCTTTTCAGCAGATTCTCCTGCCTCTCAGCTGTAATCCACGTCTAGCAGAAACATCGTGCAAGGATACAGAGGCTCTCCCCAGATGCCAGTGATCTGGGCCACGGTGGCGATTCTGAATTGGCAGACGCCACACACATCCCAGTATGTCAGCACTGGCATGACACGCTGACTCAGGAGAGAGTCGGCTGGTTGCTCCAGCAGGTGCTGTGCTAAGCTCTGAAAAGTGAGAACTCCAGCTTCTGCTAATGCCACCAGAGTAACGCCCAGATTTGGAGGAGTTTTACTTGTGAACCCACAGAACACAGGGAGTCAGAGCAACACCCTAATCTGCCTTAATCCTCTGTTCTCCTTCCAACATCAAAGCCAGAATTGCAGGCACTGACAGCGCTTTTCCTAACATTAGAAAATGTAAATTTGATTTGCAGGAACAATGCATATACACACATAAAACCCAGTGGCTTGAAAATGTATTTGAACTATACATTTGAAACGCACAAAATTGATATCTCCTTCAATTTTCTAAAAATAATTTTAGAAATTTAGAAACTGAGTAACAGTCTCACAGTTAAACCAAGAGGAAAAAAATAAAACCCTTGAGAATATATATATTCTTAAAACTCAGTAACCCTGCTAATAAGTAACTACGAATTTGATACCAAGACTCTTCCCCTAAAATGTAGCCAGGTGGAATCGTAACTTCCCAGTCCCACTGCCTCTGGGCCAAACCCTCACATAGAAGAAATAACGTGGGAGGGAGGGGGACCACCCATTATGTGCCCCTAAAAGCAACCCATAGATAAGGTGGAGACGGGACATGACAGGCCACTGGTGAAAGTAAAATCAAGGGCTTGGTTTCAGTTTTAGCTGTTCCCAGAACCAGTCTTATGGGAAAGGTGACAACCATTTGGCTGTTTTCACATCTCTATTTTAAAAACCACTGCCAGACCTGCCAGATCTATTTAACGCTCATCACTTTCACATCTCTTCTGACCCACTAGAAACATCCACTTACAAAATGAGGGAAAACGTCCCTCTTTGCTTCCAAAGCTCCCTCCTTGGGCACCATCAAGTGCATCTTGCAAAGCACTGTCACGAGACCCAGCTACTGACACCTCCTGGCCCGACAACTCCTGCCTGAAGCAGAACAGAGCTGGGCCCGCCACCCGGGCCACCCTCTGGTTCCTTACTGTCATCTCCTGACGGGGAACCACCCAGCACATCGCTGATATCACCAGGATGACCCCATCAAGAAAGTGAGGTCCGCTGGTGTGAGGTCCATCAGACAGCGGCAAAGCCACAGCTCAAACCCGGTGAGAGCCAAGACCCTGCCCTCACCCTGCGTGCGTTAGGCACTTGGTTGTGTCCGACTCTGCGACCCCGTGGACTGTAGCCCACCAGGCTCCCGTGTCCATGGAATTCTCCAGGCAGGAATACTGGAGCAGGTTGCCACGTCCTTCTCCACCCTCACTCTGGGGACTGCCATTCTTTGGAACGAACTCTCTGTAATTTACATCCCTCACAACTACCTGGATCTGCTTGGCTGAAGTACTTCACCATGGCGCCTCGATTCCCCTAAAATGAAGACAGTCACATCCACTGCAGCAGTTAGGGCAGGATACATATTCCTTCAAGTTAACAGAGCCAGTCTGATATGTTATTTCCTTGAGACGGCCCTGTGCCCAGCAGTCATGCCTGTGTGCATGCTCGGTCGTGTCCAATTCTTTCCGACCCCATGGACTGTAGCCCGCTAGGCTCCTCTGTTCCTGGAATTTTCCAGGCAAGAATACTGGAGTGGGTTGACATCTCCTTCCTCCAGGGAAGTATAGTCGGGGGCCACAAATATGTGTGAGCCCCAAGGTGGGGTCTCCAGAAAGACTGCTCCACATTCTATCAACCATGGGAGCCATTCCTTCTGCCCAAAACCGCCTCCAACGACAGGCCTGCAGATGGGGAGCGCCTGGCAAGGAACAACTTTTAAGGATACATCATCCATAACTGGTGACTTGAGGGACAATGATGAATAAAAAGCAAGGACACTGGTTTGACTACAGATGCCCACCTCCCATATAAGCCCAAACCTCAGAGTGTAACCTGGACTGGCTGTTCTCATTTCGATTATTAACTGATTCTCAAATGAAACCATGGGTTTCGTTCTCATCAGTACTCTGCCCTGGAGAGTCCCAGGCCAACGTGCAATCCTACCAGTCCCTCCAGAACAGAGTTCTCCAGGCCATTCTAGGAAGAGCTGACATAAACAGGGCCAGCTTGAATGCAGATTTGGACCAGAGACAGTAAGATCAAAATGCAAGGATGAATGACCTCCTCTCCTGGCTTTTCTGAATACAGCATCTTCCATCAAGACTTCAGGATGGTGCCTTCCCTATGCAGGCAACCTGGTCAATTCCACTACAGTATCTTTGCGACTAAAGGATACACTGCTAAGAACTGATGCAGTCTGGGGACTTGAACTCTACTTCAGAGGCCAGGCTGTTAGCCACAGGCCAAGAGAAACTCCACATGCATTTATCAGCTGCTGCAGCCAACACATGATATGTGACCAAAAGCTTAGACACTCGACAGGCAACATGAGAATGACTGGTCATTGATGTTCTGAGTACTAGCAATGACATCGGCAGAAACTGTATGACAGAGACTGTCGCCAGTTCTTGCCAAGAATTAACTTTATGGATGAAAAATGAAGGCCCAAGAGGGCACCTGAACGAGGTGTCCCACGACTGGGAAGGGGCAGAGCCAGGACTCACCATGGAATCTGCATTTTCAGTCACCATTTTCTGCTCTCACCCTTGAGTTTGTGAGGTTCACTTTGTGAATAGGGAATACAATATTTGTGAATATGTGTAATATAGTACTAATACATTGGGCTTCCAGGTGGCTCAGTGGTAAGGAATCTGTCTGTCAAAGAAGGAGACGCCGGTTCAATCCCTGAGTCACGAAGATCCCCTAGGAAGGGCCCCCACTTCAGGATTCTTGCCTGGAGAACTCCATGGACACAGGAGCCTGGTGGGCTAAGCCCATGGGGTCACAGAGAGTCAAACACGACGGAATGACTGGACAGCAGCAGCAATATAGCACATTAATGAACACGAGAACAATACGTTCAGGAATGAGTTGGCGCCCACCCCTGTTCTGCGTCCATCCAGTCTCCTACCACCTAGACCCTTCTCACGGGAAACAACCCTTTCTGTTAGTTATTTGTGCATTTACCCAAAGTTGCCTTTTATGCACAGAAAAGGGGGTGTGAATATATAGCCTTAGCTTCCTTTTTCATACAAAAGGCAGCATCCTATACAAAGGAGATTTTTTACTCTTATCAACAGATGATACACACAGGTATTTTTTTTAATTGCATGGTAATCCGGAATCCATACAGACCTTACTTTTTTAAACCAAATTTTACTCTTCAATTTTAATTCCTGGCAAATTAAATTTCTGGGTAATATCATCAGGATGACCTCCTACACAAACCACTATTTTCTATCTTTCCTTCACTCCCACCGCTTTTACCATCAAATGGGGTTTAACTTTTTCTTTTCTTTTCTTATAAAATACCATTTATCTGGCCACACCAGGTCCTCACTGCACACCTGGGCTTCCTCGAGCTGGCATCAGGCCCCAGGGCGCCCCAGGCTCAGCAGCTCAGCGCACAAACTTCACTGTCCTGAGGCACGTGCGGCACGTGCGGTCTTAGCTCCCCGCCCAGGGGACTGAACCTGTGTCCTCTGTACTGGAAGGCGAACCCTTAACCACTGAACTACCACGGAAGTCCCCCAATGGGGTTTAAAAAAAGAAAGACAAAATCCTAATAAGCTTCTGCAGGAAGAGTGTGCAGAAGTCTTTGGTGCCAGCAGCTGACGGCCCCTAAGAGCACGCACAAAAGTTCACCCTGCTGTGAGCCGACACGCAGGCCAACTGTATTTTTAGGATTCTATTTCAGGGACTGGATGAGGGGTTACTTAAAAAAAAATTTACATCTGTCCTCCACTGTATTTTAAAAATTCCTTTCTAAACCACTGGGATTTTTTTATCCTATTTTGGTGGCCAATATCATTAAGAAAATAAAGAATAAAATAAATTTAGGTGCCCCCAAGCAAACAAATGACAGTACATTATTAAACCATTAAAATATAAAATCTGTAAAAATTTATGGCAATATTTTTCAACTAGGATGAGGGAAGTGCTTACATATCCATGGTATTTCTGCCTTTTTAGTACCAGATTAGTATTTAATAAGAACACTCTAGTTACAAACTTCCTTATGGCGGTGTTGCTCTAGAAAATTTTCTAAAAATCTCTCATTTTATTTTTGGAGCAATAAATATTTACAGAAATTTCCAGGCCTCAAAAAAAAAAAGAAGAAGAAGAAGAAGAGTATTAAATACAGTAACAGTTTTCAAAAAGACTGATTCTTTTTGGGCAGCATGTACTAACAGGTCACCATTCCCAAGGGCAGCAGACACAAAATCACACCCCCATGCTCGACTTCAATCTGCCAGAGAACCCAGGGCTTATCTGCTTGTTCTACTTCTATTAGCAGATGGTCACAACCAACTCTTTATTGATGATAACCATTTAGTGACTGACCCCTGGGTTTTGGGCACCATACCAATCTATTACACGTATTTCTTCTTCTTAAAGAATGCTATTCTTTGAGGAGGAAATTTAATTAAATAGAGATGTCTAGATTTATTTAGGCTAACTCACCTTTTTCTGATGGTACCAGTCTCTTTAACAGCCAAGGATATGGAATCTCATGAAGCCAGATACACAAAGTCAAACAGAGCAGCTTGCTCACGATGGAGGCAGAGGCTTCCCAGATTCTCACAGTTCTCCCTGAGTTCCCCCGGCCCTGACTCCACAACACCTGGACGTTTTGGAGGCTTTGGCTCTGTGTACCTGCTTATCACCAGGTGCCAGTAACCGAGATGAAAAGATCTTAGCACACTGGTGGTGAGGCTACACTGCAGAGGGTTCCCTTTAAGAATAGCACAGATCCATTTCCTAGGTATGGCATCATCCCTCAGCAGCACCAGGCTTCTTCAAGTTTGCCTAATGTCTCTTCTTTTTATTGATACATCTCACATACTGTAATATCCACTTTTTTTATAATGGGTACTATTCAGTGGTTTTCAGTATATTCACAAAGTTGTACAAACATCACCATGACCTAATTCTAGAAAATTTCTATCATCCAAAAGAAACTTCACACCCATCACAAGTCAGTTCTTTCTAGGAGGGGTTTAAAGAGGTCTTCATAAAGTACAAATATGCCAAAAGTTTCATGAATTAGAAAATGAGGGCTGGGGAAGGGAGGAAGAAATTCATGTGCTCAGTGGGGCACCCGACAGCAGAGGAAATGTAGCTTCCTACAGAATGAGACCAAGTTCAAATCCCACGTGAGACACACACACACACACACACACACACACACACACACACACTGCTCCCACCACCCCACCCTGTTCTTACCCCAGTCACAGGCAACCCACTAATTTCTGTCTCTATGAGCTTGCTTCTGCTGAACATCTCATATGAATGAAATGGTATGACATGTGACCTTGCTATCCAGCTTCCCTGCTGAACACATTTCCTAGATCCATCCACACTGGAACGTGTCTAACTACTTCATTACCTTTCTATGGCTGAGTAATACTCCATCACATGGGAATAGCAGACTTTGTCTACTGGTTCCTCCATTGATGAAAATTTGAATTGTTTCAAATTGGCTATTATGATGCTTCTATGAACATTTGTACACCCACTTTTTATAGAGGTATGTTTTTAGTTCTCTTGGGTAAACATGACTAGCAGTGGAACTACTGGGTCATATAGTAACCATGTTGAACTTTTTGAGGAAGGAGCTACTCCCTTAAATGAGGGTTGCATCCTTTTTACTGAAGTATACTTGATTTATAATACCGTAAGTTCAAGTATACAGCAAAGTTATTCAGTTTTACTATATATATATAAGTATATATGCATGCATGCACAAGTCACTTCAGTCATGTCCAACTCTTTGCGACCCCATGGACTGTAGCCCACCAGGTGCCATGGGATTCTCCAGGCAAGAGTACTGGAGTGGGTTGCCATGCCCTCCTCCAGGGATCTAATCCATGTCTCTTATGTATCTTGCACTGGCAGGTAGGTTCTTTACCACTGGCACCACCTGGGAAGTAGTACGTGTCTGATTTTTAAAAAGCATTTATTATCATTACGGCTGCACAGGCTCTTCGCTGCTGTGCAGGGGCCTCTGCTGTTGCAGAGCACAGGCCTAAAGCCTGTGGGCTTCCTTAGTTGCGGCTGCGGGCTCAGCTGCCCCATGGCTTGTTTGATCTTGGTTCCCAGACCAGGGATTGAACCCACGTCCCCTGCTTTGGAAGGCAAGGTCTTAACCCCTGGACCAGCAGATAAGTCTCAGTAGTGTGTATCTATTCAGCCCAATCCCCTGATTTAGCCCTCGCTGCCTTTCCCCTTTGGTAACCAAAAGCTTGTCTTCTCCGTCCGCAAAGATTGTTTTTGTTTTATAAATAACTCCATCTGTACTATTTTTCAGATTCCACATAAAACTGATATATTTGTCTTTCTCTGTCTGACCTACTTCACTTCCTATGATAATCTCTAGGTCCATCCATGTTGCTACCACTAATCTCAAGAAAAATATTTTCACTATCAACAAGCTCTTTTGAGAGGAAAGTTTATTTACACTTTGTACCAATGTTTCAAAACTTCTTAAATTCATCTTTCCTGGCTTGACCAGTGGAATCTTCCAGGTGTTTTTAGTGATAGTAAAAAGTCACCGTCACTTGGCACTGTTTTCAAGGGCATATCTGAAAACTCAGTTTGACTGAGAGTTTTCATAAAGCCCATCCGAGACCTGGAATTCTCCTCTCAAAGGTCTATGAAGGCCCCCTCCTCCCCTGCCACCCTTCTTGCCTCACTGGCACCTTCAGTGATAAAGCCCTTTACTTAACTTTACCCCAGCTCTTTCTAGGAGGGACTTAAAGAGGTCTTCATAAAGCACATTTAGGCCAAAAGTTTCATGAATTAGAGAATGAGGGCTGGGGAAGGGAGGAGGACATTCGTGTGCTCAGCAGAGGAAATGCAGCTTCCTACAGGATGAGACCAAGTTCAAACCCCACCAGTGAGACACACACGGGCAGATGACTTACCCCACTTTACAGACTAAGCTAACACACTTGGGATGGCGCCCGGTACTCAGCGAGGGGGAGCTGTAACCAGACAGGTGCCAATGCCCCCACCCTGCCCCCGCCCCCTGCACGCCAGCAGCACCCCTGCCCCCGGGTCCCCCACCACATGGAAACCAACACAGCTGCTCCTGCGGATCGTGGGAACCAGCTCTGAGCTCTCTGGCAACAAAAGCAGAAAGGGAAATGTGATAAATGTCAGAACTGTTATTAAAAGGAAGAAGCTTATGGTTCTCCCAGTGAGGCATTTTTCCCCTAAAAATACATACTTTTTAAATCTCTCTGTAATGACTCCTTACCTGGGAGACAGTGAGCAACATTATTTGGTAACAAGTGTTCTTCAGTAGGAGGAGAGCATGGGAACCCACTCCAGTGTTCCTGCCTGGAGAATCCCATGGACAGATGAGCCTGGCAGGCTACAGTCCGTGGGGTCGCAAAGAGTCGGACAAGACTGAGGCGACACACACACACACACGTTCTTCAGGAGAAGGTTTCAGAGCAACCTAAGCAGGTTCTTTTCACAGTTGCTTCTTCAGTCAGCTCTCTATAGAAAAGGCACAGCGCTCAGCCCAGAAGGCGACTCTCAGTCAGCTCTCTATAGAAAAGGCACAGCACTCGGCCCAGAAGGCGACCCTGCAGGGGCAGGCTAATGTGGTCCCAGCACAAAGCTTCTAGAGCCCACCTGGACCGTCTGCAATGTCCGTCTGGAGACCAGCAGCATGGAGGAGGGAACACCGTGCATCTCATCCATGGATTCACCCAGCACGTCAGAGCCACGGCAGGGTCGGTCCAGACACAAAGAGGGGCTCAGACCCAGAGCTCCATGGCTCCAGGAGACAAGGTAGATACAAAAATCTTTTGCACTCTCATTAGTGAAAGCAATGAGGCTGAAAATACTATAATATGTAGTCAATACTGTTTTACATTTAAGAACAAAACTGACCCTATAAGGTTCACTTTGATACTTGTTTAATGGTGTAACAGGGAAAAAGACATCTCACAAAGTCACCCTGATCCGGGACTTCGCTGGCAGTCCAGTGGTTAGGACTTGGCACTTCCACCGCAGGTGGGCTCAGGTTTGATCCTTGGTCAGAGAACTAAGATTCTACATGCCTCAGCCCGGCCAAGATATTTCTTTTTAAGTTACACTGATCCAAGAACTGTGTCATCAACTGCACTTATTAAATCACCCATTAGTAATTTTAAAAAATTTCTTATTATGGAAAGGTCTTTGCTGAAATTCAGCTGATAAAGTCCCATCATCCTTGACATCAAACACTTGTGTTCATGAAGACTAATCAGAAAGTGTATTTTTAACAGAGGTTTTTAAACACCCATTGAAAGTCAGTTAGTTTCCTGCTCCTTGTTAAATGCCCTTTCTTTTGAAGGGCCAAGTAATTATGGACAGGCCATCCCAGAAAAGGGTCAGCAAATCTGGGACACTTTTATTCTAGTGACAGAAAAATGTATACACTTGCATGAAGTAGCTGGTATACCTCTTGGTGGCTTAAAAGATTTTCATGATCATCCCTCATCTTGTTATAAAGTATTGCAAAGGTTCTACTGCTTGAGAGACTTGCTTCATCACAGTAAGCACACGACGGTCACCTGGCTCAGAGCCACGCCCTGCAGGACACGTGCCACCTGCGCCACGCTGACGGCTGCTCATCACCAACAGCTGACGCTGCAGGCCCGCTAGAACCCAAACAGCGCACTCAGCAAGTCCCAGGGCAGCAGCTCAAGCTCCTGTGCACTGGGGGAAACTCGCGGGAGCCCCGCAGAAGGTTCTATATGAGAAAGACATGCAGCGAAACACCACCAGGTGCGCCAGCAGCTCAGCCTCCACACCGGACAGCTCTGAGCATGTGTCGATGACAGCGTGTCTTTGCAAAGCGGTGACAAACGGTGAGGATGTGGAACGGGAGAGGCCACGGTGATCTGAGAAGCTGGCCTGGTGCCCATCACGTACCCCCCTCCCCTGGCACAGACCTGGGGACGTTTCAGAATGCAATACAAATATTCAGCCGTTCAAAGTATATGACTGCTTTTTCAAACAGCGACTAGCTTGTTAGCAGAAAAATGTTTACCAAGCTGTCTGGACCTGCCTCCTTAACAAATGGACTGTTGGGTGCCACAAGGGGAACCAGGACACAGTCGCTGAGGCTCTCAGGGCCGTGGGGGTGGCTGTCCCACAGTGACGGGGGGCAAGTTGGGGAAAAGCAGGCCTGGGACCAGAAGAGCCGGACTCCAGCTCTAGCTCTGCCCTCAACACCCAAACGCCCTCCAAACTGCCTCTTGGCAAATCACACAGGAGGGAACAGGGTGCCCTCATTTCCAAGGTCCTGCAAGCTGGTGGGCATGTCCTGCCTAGGGGAGAGCCCTCCTCTCCCCTAGGCAGGACATCCCCACCTGGCCCTGGAGAAATCCACAGCTTTCTCAGTTAAGGCCACCAGTCCAAGCCAGGCGCCGAAAGGAGAAAGGTTCCCGTTGTCAACAGAGGCTGAAAGGACCGACACTGAGGTGTTTGCCTCATCTGACCCAACTGGCAGGGTAACTCACGCCCGGCCCTCCACTTCAGCATCCACAGGGACAGTGGGGAGTATCCATCAGGCAAGTGGCCATTCAACATCCTTTTCGTGCTTTCTGCAGCACCTGCTATTTGTGCCTGTTTACAATACCATCCTGACACTAAGAAGTTTTCTGGTTACTAAATATTTAGTTAAATGCTCCAAAGCAACCACGTGGGAATCCTTTGGGAAACTAAAGTCCCTCCCAGTGAGGAAGCGCTAAGTGGCTTCAGTTGTGTCTGATTCTTTGCGACCCTATGGACCGTGGCCTGCCAGGCTCCTCTGTCCATGGGATTCTCCAGGCAAGAACACTGGAGTGGGTTGCCATGCCCTCCTCCAGGGGATCGTCCTGACCCAGGGATCGAATCCATGTCTCTTATGTCTCCTGCACTGGCAGGTGGGTTCTTTACCGCTAGCACCACCTGGGAAGCCCCCAGTGAGGAACGCTGGTAACAAAGGATGATTTAAGGTAGCGATGCTGCTGCTGCTGCTAAGCCGCATCGGTCGGTAGAGGATACACGTGCCAACAGGAGGCACCTTGGACAGCCAGCATCTCGGCTGCACCATGTGCCTTTCCAGCACGGTCCAGGACACCAGAGGGGCCCAGGCGTCCCCAGGGAGGAGCCTGCCCTCCCTTTCTTTCTGCTTAGTGAAAACGGACACACAAACCCTAAGTCTAACAGGCAGAAACAACAGAGTCTCTGGCTAAGGTAACAAACACCACCAGGAACGTGAAACTCCCCATTTCCCATTAGTTTCACCATCTGAGCTAATAAGAATCAGTTGATTCACTTGTCTGCTCAGTATTACTTTTGGGGTGATCAATCATCACAGGGTTCAGGCTCAAAGTGGTATTAAGATTCTGGAAACAGTATGTGAGGTGAGGTGAAGTCGCTCAGTCGTGTCCGACCCTTTGCGACCCCGTGGACTGTAACCTACTAGGCTTCTCTGTCCATGGGATTCTCCAGGCAAGAGTACTGGAGTGGGTTGCCATTTCCTTCTCCAGGGGATCTTCCCGACTGGTCTCCCACATTGGAGGCAGACGCTTTAACCTCTGAGCCACCAGGAAAGCCGCTATAGTATTAAGCTGATCAGGTCTAAACTCAAAACCAAAAACTGCGCTTATTGTTGACAGAAACTGCAGATACATAAGAAATCCTGAACACTGACAAAAACAAGCACAGGTATGAACAGAAAAGGTGGCATAAAAAAATACTGTAAATTATCCTAAAAGGATTATTAAGTAGCATTTTCCCTGAAAACAGTGCAGTGAGGTATGTGAGCAACACTCTGGTTATAAATAAGAACAAGCTTTCTCTCAAAGCATGAAACCTGTTTAAAAAGACACAAACAATGGGATGGACAGAGCAACCAGCTGGCCAGCGGGAGCCAGAGGAAAGTGGAGGAGGTGCTCAGAGAATTAGATTCCAGAGACCCTGAGGGCAAGAGGTGGGCAAGGTCAATATTTACATGGCTAGTGTATTAATTAGAAATACATGAAACCTGACAGAGCAGAAGTGCAGGGCATGATTATTGATCGAAAGTCACTCAGTCGTGTCCGACTCTTTGCGACCCCATTGACTATACAGTCCATGGAATTCTCTAGGCCAGAACACTGGAGTAAGCAGCTGTTCCCTTCTCCAGGGGATCTTCCCGACCCAGAGATTGAACCAGGGTCTCCTGCATTGCAGGCAAATTCTTTATCAACTGAGCTATCAGGGAAGCCCATCTTAGCATGTATTAAATCCAGTGATTGCTGGAACACTTTTCAAATATGCATATTAACAAAAATACAACAACAACAAAAAGTTTCCACAAAAACATCATCATGACTGCTTTCTCCACCACAAAACACTGTGATTTCTCCCACAAAGGGTACCATGAACTCGGGGTGCTGGGACCTTCCTCTGTCTATCCTGTCCCAGAGCCAAAAGGGTGGAGTTCTTAATCATCACATATGCTGGCTCAGGGTCCAAACATCTGCATGAACCGCAGAGAAACACAAGCCTGCAGGCAGAAACGGGGCAGCCAGCCGTCTCTCTCTAGCAAGGAGGGGACATGGTGGACTGCAGACACCTGGGAAGAAAAACCTTTGCAGAAGAGACACAGATACACTGCAGTTCCCAAAAAGCGAGCTTCTATCTCAGAACTTAAACAGGACAGGTAAGCATGAGAGAAATCATTTATGACAGCAGGACACGCTGGTCCACCAGCGCTGGCCGCCCAGGGTGGGCTTTCAAGTGGTCAAGCATGAGCCACTGGCCTGCTTCAAGCCACCATCCATCCTGAAGGGATGGAGAAGACCTGCTAAGATAATTCCATCCGTCAGTTCATCCGTGGGAATGTGCAAGAGAACAGATTCACCAGCATACGGTTCCTTCAAAGGATCCTACATTTCTTGCCATGGCCATGCTCCCTGACCTTGGGAACCAGCATGGGGATCAGGCCGGGCCAGTCCCCTGCCCACCCTGCTCCATCCCCTCCTGACAAAGCCTCACCCCCGCCTCGCCCCTCCCCATTCCAAGCCTGCTCTCCAGACCCACCACCCTCGCTCCCTTTCCCCAGATCCACGGTGCGCAACCTGTCAGACAGAGCTGCTGTATAAGGCACATGATGTATGTTTTCAATGAAATTACTAGGAGCAGTCATTCCTAACAGGATTTAATAACCACCTATATGACACATGCTACTTCGCTTCAATTAACTACTCTAGAATCCATCCATTTATAGAGAAACACTCCAAACAAATTAGGTTCTTCACCAGTAACAAGTAGCAGCATCCTTTTTCAATTTTTAAAATTCAGGGGCGACTGGATGCAAAGCACACAGAAGCTGGCTGTAAACTTTCCTGGGGGAACTGAAGACTGGGCAAACAGCTTTCTGAGTAGATGTTAAGACAAGAGCCAAAAAGCGAAGAAGGCAGGGTTGATATGAATGCCCATTCACCCTGATATAAGCAAACCTCACAGAAAAACTTACTTGCCAATATTTTCAGGCAGAGACTGCAGTGAGATGTCATTTACAGAAAGACATGTCAAATTCTGTAATTCAGGAAAGCTTTCTGGCAATCTAAAAAAACAAAAAAATGTTATAATTAATAAAGAGAATTGCATACATAATGTACAATGAACATACTTTAATGATTTCTTCTTCTATTTGCTGATTGAAATAACCTCCTAAAATTACATTATATGTGGCATGTTTGTCTTGTCTTTCTAACTATAAGGAAAAAAAAGTAAGGACTTGGTTTACCTGGCAGTACAGGGACATGATAAATACTTGTTGATAAAGTGATCCAGAAATAAAGAAGGAAGACATACAAATTGTAAGAATAAAGGAGAAAAAGTGTCACGAGCCTACTGAGCACTCTATGAAAGAAAATGGTAAATACTTCCTACAGTTGGAAGTGCCTAAGAGTAAAAACCCTTCACTGATTAACAGAAAACATTGAGAAATTTTAGCCCACAAGATTATCATAAAACATAAGACAGCTGCTTGATTTTTCTTCCTATAGCTTATAACACCCAGAGCAAAGCTACAGATTACTTACAATTAATCAGCTGATAGCCAATTGCTACTTTCTTAATATTTTTCTTTTGAGTTGATCAAAGATGCCAGTCATGTGAGATGATTATGTTTCACAATGTTCTACACAAAAAGAAATTCTGCATACTGCTCTTAGATTCTACTGAACAGAGAAGATTCAAAATAAAATTATTATTTAAATACTTATAAAGAAAATTTACTTTCAATATTTCTATGGTTACCAGTATTTGGGGCTTAAAAACACCAACTGAAGGCAAAAGATCTCATTGCATCTAAAATGCTGAAGGTCTTTATACATAAATCTGCTAAGATGGAGAAGAGAACACATAACTCATTTTTTGCAGGGGGAGTGAGGGCTTCTTCCCTTGGTGATGGCCTCTAGATTAGAGTCTTTCATTTCTCTCCTCTTTCTAGGTTCCTTTTTTAAAAAACAAATCCTATGCTGTGTGACATTTAATATAGAGAATTCTATGAGAGTATTAATGAGGGCTTTCATAATCGATGAAATACATTCTCAGGAATGGTTTTTACAAAGTTGCAAACTCTTCCACTGTGGAAAATTCTTAAAGAGATGGGAATACCAGACCACCTGACCTGCCTCCTGAGAAATCTGTGTGCAGCTCAAGAAGCAATAGTCAGAACCAGACATGGGAAAACAGACTGGTTCCAAATAGGAAAAGGAGTACGTCAAGGCTGTATATTGTCACCCTGCTTATTTAACTTATATGCAGAGTACATCATGAGAAACACTGGGCTGAAAGAAGCACAAGCTGGAATCAAGATTGCCGGGAGAAATATCAGTAACCTAGATATGCAGATGACACCACCCTTATGGCAGAAAGTGAAGAACTAAAGAGCCTCTTGATGAAAGTGAAAGAGAAGAGTGAAAACCCTGGTTTAAAACTCAACATTCAAATAACGAAGATCATGGCATCTGGTCCCATCACTTCATGGCAAATAGATGGAGAAACAGTGGGAACAGTGACAGACTTAGGCTCCAAAATCACTGCAGATGGTGACTGCAGCCATGAAATTAAAAGATGCTTGCTCCTTGGAAGAAAAGCTATGACAAACCTAGATGGTGTATGAAAAAGCAGAGACATTACTTTGCACACAAAGGTTCATTCAGTCAAACCTATAGTTTTTCCAGTAGTCATATATGGATGTGAGAATTGGACCATAAGGAAAGCTGAAAGCTTAAGAATTGATGCTTTTGAACTGGGGTGTTGGAGAAGACTCTTGAGAGTCCCTTGGACTGCAAGGAGATCAAACCAGTCCATCCTAAAGGAAATCAGTCCTGAATATTCACTGGAAGGACGGATGCTGAAGCTGAAACTCCAATACTTTGGCCACCTGATACGAAGAACTGACTCATTAGAAAAGAACTTCATGCTGGAGAAGATTAAAGGCAGGAGAAGGGGATGACAGAGATGAGATGGTTGGATGGTACCACCGACTCTATAGACATGAGTTTGAGCAAGCTCTGGGAGTTGGTGATGGGCAGGGAAGCCTGGCATACTGCAGTCCATGGGGTCGCAAAGAGTCAGATACAACTGAGTGACTGAACAACAACAATAACCTCTTCCATAGTGTAATAGAGGTAAGTTTTGTTTTTTATCTATAGTTCAAAAGATGCAACTTATTTGTTCTGAATTTTTTCCAGAAAAATAAAAAATATATATTTATAACTATATATATATATAAAATAATAATATTAAACTAGCTAAAATGATTGATCTTAAATGTAATGAAAATATATTTTTAAGTGGCTGGTTTGCTTTTTCACTGGCTGTTAACATTAAGAGCCAAGCTAGTGATGTGATGAGCTAGGCTGAGAAAGGCCAGACTTACGCTGGGAGAGAGGAAAGCTAGTCTGAGCTGTCGCTCGGCGGCTCCATGATCCTAAATGGTTGTTCCATCTCTTGGAGCCTCAGCTGCTTCAGTAATAAAATCTGTAGACCATGCTGAATAATTGTTATGGTCCCTTCAGCTCACAGATTCTTAACTCATAATTCTTGAAAGAACACTCCTGCCATAGTAAAACAGCTTTCCTTCAAGAAACCTGCCAAACAGGAGGCCAAGCTGAAAACTGAGTAAGGCCTCATATGATGTAGTGTGTTCTGATCCAGAGTTTGGGGATGATGGTAAAGTCACGTGTCGGCAGACATGAGGGGAAAAAGCATAAGAAACAGAAAAGGGGATTAAGCACCTGGAGAGCGATCATTCACGTGCAGAGCTCCCGCGTTATGAGAGAAGTACGCAGAGAGCATCACAGAGCCCAGAGGAGGGGCCGTGGGAGCCACGAGGAAAGGGACCTGGAGGAATGGGATGCGTGGGCTGCATCCAAAAGGTGAGTGAAGGGACTGGCACAGTCAAAACAGAGGGGGAGGGAAATCGAGGACCAGCCCAGAGAAGGCAACTGAGGGAAGGGAAGGCCGGGAGGCAGGCCAAGGTCAGACAGAGGGTGGAGGAGACTCATAGCGTGGTAGGAGCTCCCACCTGACCTCACAGGGGTTACGGAAATGTCTGAGGAAGAGGGACAACCACACGGACAAGAATGGTCAGGAAAGAGGATGAGACGTGACGACAGTGGTGAGTCAGAAAGCAACCGGGCTGGAGCTTACTAGAACACTATTTTCCATACAAATAAGCATTATTAGTAACATAAAACTGAAATTCAAAGGAGAAAAAACAGAATTAAAGACATATTTACTTCTTAAAAATAAGCAGGTACAGGAAAAACAAAGTGAAATAGAGTATTCCCCATACCTAAGAAGACCCAAGAAATTTTGAGATAGATGACTCCCAAGTCTTAACTTAATCCTAATTTTTCTAGACACTTTAAAAACAAACAAAAGGAATGGAAAGGAAAAGTACCTTTCTTTCTTCTGAGGTTGCTTAGAGTCTGGAGAAATCTTAGAAATGGGCCCACGTGGCCCAGGGATGCCGCGGGACAGACTCCAGAGAGCTGTCCCCGCATTGCTATGTGGGCAGTAATTCAGTCACCCTGGCATCACAGGTGTGTGGAATCCACTGGTCATTGGGCTCACAACTGAGCCAGGAGGGAAAAGGTGCCTTTAGTACTATGGTCAGAAAAGCAAGCAGAAAGGTTACCTAGTCAATGGGTTTCCGCTGAAGTCAGCGATCTGTAGTGCTTTACAGAATGAGATGCTCTCTGGAATTTCAGGAATATCTGCAGAAGGAAAGAAAATGTCTATCATTGACCACCATTGTTAGCTGTTTCTGTCGTCCTCAACATGGACCAGGAAATATCTGCACACTACTAGCTCTGCTCAACTGTGGCGTGTATTTCCAAAGTACTTTTTCTACGTTTATATTTGCTTTCCTGACACAAGATCTATTCTGAACAGAAGCATGTTCAAGCAAAACATTAAAAACAATCCCCTCCACCAAGTCCCATCACCTCATTGAAAGTCACTGTTGTCATTGCCACGAGGCTTTTCAAATCCCCCTAAGTGTTCATATGGTTTCAATAATACAAAGTATTCTAAAGTACGCATTTGTTTATTTAGAATTTGTTTATTTTTAATTGAAGGACAACTGTTTTACAATATTGTGTTGGTTTCTGCCATACATCAACATGAATCAGCCATAATACACA
This sequence comes from Nanger dama, assembly GCA_917880005.1. NCBI lineage: Eukaryota > Metazoa > Chordata > Mammalia > Artiodactyla > Bovidae > Nanger > Nanger dama. Next base: position 6,903,770 of record CAKJTW010000033.1, read on the forward strand.
CATGTCCCCTCCCTCCTGAGTCTCCCCCCACCTCCCACCCATCTAGGTTGTCACAGAGCACCAGTCTGAGCTCACTGAGTCATACTCCAAGTTTCCACTAGCTGTCTATCTTACACATAATAATGTAATGTTCCCATGCTGCTCTCTCCATTCACCCCACCCGCTCTTGCTCCCACTGTGCCCACAATTCTGCTCTCTATGTCTGTGTCTCCGTTACTGCCCTGCAAATGGGCTCATTGGTACCATCTGTCTATATCCCATATGTATGAATCAGCATGCGACATTTGTTTTTCTAGGTTCTAGGTTCATCCGCTTCATTAGAACCGACTCAAATGCCCAACAATCCCACTACTGGGCACACACCCTGAGAAACATGATTGAAAAAGACACATGTATTTCAGTGTTCATTGCAGCACTACTTACAACAGCTAGGACATGGAAGCAACCTACATGTGCATCGACAGATGAATGGATAAAGAAGCTGTGGTACGTATACACAATGGAACCTTACTCAGCCATAAAGTATGCATTTTCAAATTACAGATTTTCTTCTGATTATGAGCATAATCTGGAAAATACAGAAAAGGCAGCGGCGGTGGGGGTCGGGGGACCACCAGAGTTCCCATCACACAGTGAGGACGTTTTGTTTCAATGTAGTTTTTATTTTTCACACACAGACACACAGAGACTAGGTTCATGCTTCACTTTATGTTATTTCACAAACTTTCCCCCGTCATTATTTTTCCAAATAGTTCTCCATTCTTAGTGGCAGGAAAGTCCACTGCCTATCTCTTCATAGTCCATGTAACCAATCCCCAACTGCTGGACATTTAGGTTGTTTCCAAGGTCCTAAGGTGATAATTATGTTTATGCCCACTCCTGGTTACTTCCCTAGGCTCAGCTCCCACAGGGTAATCACTGTGCCAAGGCACTAACACACACTGCTCAACTGCTTACGCGGGGTCGAGGCACACCCTTATGCTTGCGCTACTGATCCAACATCTTCCCCTCTTTTCCGTCTCTTACATTTTAAAACTGCCCGTGTTGTTACTAAAATAGTCTGGCAACATTTTGTTTTCTATTCCTTTGATTACTAATGAGGCTGAATATTTTTCTCCATGTTTACCTGCCACTAAATGCTGCAATTCTTGAAATGACTGAAATTGCTATTTTAAGATCCTCTCGTTTAAACCCTGAGATAACAGCTTTCAGGGCTGGAAAAGGTTAGTTCATAGTTCAGTGGTAAAGAATCTACCTGCCAATGCAGGAGACACAGGAGACGCAGGTTCAATCCCTGGGTCGGAAAGATCCCCTGAGAAGGAAATGGCAATCCACGCCAGTATCCTGCCAGGAAAATTCCATGAGCAGAGGAGCCTAGCAAACTACAGTCTGTGAGGTCACAAAGGCAGCCACAACTGAGCTCGCAACATTAAGAAGGGCTGAAACAGAAGAGCTTCTCCTGGCCCCATGCTGTTTCTTCCAGCAGCTCGACAAAGGCAAGCAGAGCCTAAACATACCTGATATTTCTAAACTGGGGGTAAAGAGAGACAGAAGAAGTCAGGGGAAGATGGATGCCCTGCACCAAAGCTGCACAGTCATCAGAAGCTACATACACGCTCTCAGTACAAATTTTAAAGCTGCAAATATTTAAATCTGTGGTGACGTTTGCCTCACACAAGTCTCTGCCTTGTCGTATAAGTTAGTAAAGAACACACATTTCAATTTTAAAAATTGGTCATATAAGGTAGTAAAGAACACACATTATTTATGATCCTAGTTCATAAATACGATAGAATACACACACAGACACACACACATATATATACACACATACATACACACAAACATATACAGATATATATTAACACATATATGAGCACATACGTACACACATATACAAGATGTACATATGTATATATATGGTTTGTCCTCAGTTGAATCTGGAATGAATTTTTAAAGCACACAAACATTTGCAGGCCCTGAGGCACATATACAGTGGCAAGACCTTTTATACACATTACCTTATGTAAAGTAAAGTGAAAGTTGCTCAGTCGTGTCCGACTCTTTGCAACGCCATGGACTATAGCCCACAAGCTCCTCTGTCCATAGGATTCTCCATTTTCTTCTCCAGGGTTCTTCCAGACCCAGGGATTGAACCCCGGTTCTCCTGCACTGCAGGTAGATTCTTTACCATCTGAGCTACCAGGGGAGCCCATTATCTTATATAACTGCAACATAAATGGCTGTAACTTCCATTACCCAAAGTGGACACTAAGGCTCAGAGATGACGAACCCCGCTCCCCACCATGAGCGGTCACTTTACTGAGGGCTGAGGTCATGGCACTATTGGGCATAAGAATGAACAAACTAGTGAAGTAGCAGAAAAGAGGCAGACTCAAGGATAAAAGAGGTCAAGCTATAGGTCACCACTAGGGAGGCGTGATGGGGGAGGGGAGCAAGAGGTGCAAACTACTGGGTATAAAAAGCTACAAGGATATGTTGTATAACACAGGGAGCACAGGCAATATTGTATAGTAACTATAAATGGAGTATAAGCCTTAAAAACTGTGAATCACTGTAGTGCATACCTATAACTTATATAATACGATACATCAACTATACTTCAATTTTTTAAAAAAGAAAAGACCAAAAACAAAAGACAGAATGAAGGCAGGAATCTCCCTCCATTACAGGAGCAGCATGGCTATTCAGACAGGCGAGGCCACCCAGGGGAATAGTGCAGGCTGGTCTGTACTCCTGATCGCACCTCCTCAGCCACCACACCAGGTCCTGCTGAGCAGGTTTTTCTAAGGCTGAGAAAAGAGGTGCAAGGGCTGCACCTGCCACCTCACAAGCGCTCAGGAAGGAGGTCAAGCTGACACACACATGTGCATCATATGGCAGCTTTCCGAGGAAAAGATCAAGGACACAGAGAAAGAGTGAAGGCTTGTTAATTGGGTGGAAATCTTTAACACTTCAAAGAGCATCAGAAGCATCCCTGGAGCTCAGAATGATGGGTTTACCAGGGAACACATGAGTAGTGGCTGCCAGAAACTCTGGTCAGGGCTGGTCTGGAGTCAGGGACTCTGAAGGTAGAAACACCAACTGCCGGAGAAAACAGATGGACCCAGTCCAGACGGAAGTGGGTGAGGTCCGCCTCGCAGGAAGGCACTCCCTCCCTGGGCAAACCTGCTAGCACACAAAACCAGCAAATGGAACACAGGTCTCAACTCCAAAGACTGTTTCTACCTTATGTGTGTTCCTAACTTGAAAGAAAAGAAGGCATTTGCCAGTAAAAATAAGAGCTTTGGACAACGAAAGCAAGACAGTGGTTTGAAGAGTCCTGATTACGGGTTTGCTTTAAGTTACTAAAAATATCAGAAGAGAAAGCTGAAGATGGGGAACAGCCACTCCTCCTTAAATACCCAGCTAAAATGCCACACCCTCAAGGACACCTCCTTTGGCCCCAAGATTAGGTTGCATTCCCCTGCTCTCAGCTTCCTTGGGCTTCAGCTTCCTGAAATCTGTTACAGTTGTAATTAAATAATTGTTTGGTGATGGTTGGATGATAATAAACTGTGGAAAATTCTGAAAGAGATGGGAATACCAGACCACCTGACCTGCCTCTTGAGAAATCTATATGCAGGTCAGGAAGCAACAGTTAGAACTGGACATGGAACAACAGACTGGTTCCAAGTAGGAAAAGGAGTACGTCAAGGCTGTATATTGTCACCCTGCTTACTTAACTTATATGCAGAGTACATCATGAGAAACGCTAGGCTGGAAGAAGCACAAGCTGGAATCAAGATTGCTGGGAGAAATAGCAATAACCTCAGATATGCAGATGACATCACCTTTATGGCAGAAAGTGAAGAGGAACTCAAAAGCCTCCCGATGAAAGTGAAAGAGGAGAGTGAAAAAGTTGGCTTAAAGCTCAACATTCAGAAAATGAAGATCATGGCATCTGGTCCCATCACTTCATGGGAAATAGATGGGGGTGGAAACAGTATCAGACTTTATCTTTTTGGGGCTCCAAAATCACTGCAGATGGTGACTGCAGCCATGAAATTAAAAGACACTTACTCCTTGGAAGAAAAGTTATGACCAACCTAGATAAGCATATTGAAAAGCAGAGACATTACTTCGCCAACAAAGGTCCGTCTAGTCAAGGCTATGATTTTTCCAGTGGTCATGTATGGATGTGAGAGTTGGACTGTGAAGAAAGCTGAGAGCCAAAGAACTGATGCTTTTGAACTGTGGTGTTGGAGAAAACTTTTGAGAGTCCCTTGGACTGCAAGGAAGTCCACCCAGTCCATTCTGAAGGAGATCAGCCCCAGGTGTTCTTTGGAAGGACTGATGCTAAAGCTGAAACTCCAGTACTTTGGCCACTTTGTGCGAAGACTTGACTCATTGGAAAAGACTCTGATTGCTGGGAAGGATTGTGGGCAAAAGAAGGGGACGACAGAGGATGAGATGGCTGGTTGGCATCACTGACTCGATAGACATGAGTCTGAGTGAACTCTGGGAGTTGGTGATGGACAGGGAGGCCTAGTGTACTAGGATTCATGGGGTCGCAAAGAGTCAGACAGGACTGAGAGACTGAACTGAACTCAACTGATCATACCTTAAGTGTTGCAGAAGTTCAGAGAAAGGATACAATGAGACAAAGCAGACATGCTTTGAAATAAGTAAGAGGAGGGGAGGAGCACAGGCAGAAACGAGATCCTGAATGCTGAGCAGGGACAGGGTCGGCCCTGGGCCCAGCTGCCTGAACTCAGGGCATCACTGCAGGAGCGTCTGCAGAGAAGGCCAGAGAGACCTCCTGACGGAAGACTCCCGAGACTAGGCTGTCTGCAGGTAACTTGCCAGACACGGAGTTCACTCCTCTAAAAAGGGATAATCACAGCTGCAGCGTAGGGCTGTCAAAGGATAAAGGAGAAGCACACAAACCACAGGGCACAGTCTCCTGGCCTCTTGTTTTATACTGGATGGCGGTCTCGGCTCGGCTAAGCGTTTTTTAAAATTCAAATGTAGTTAGATTTATAGTGTTGTGTTCATGTCTTCTATACAGCAAAGAGATTCATATATATATATATATATATATATATGTATCTGGTATAGATATGCACACACACACACCCTTGTTCTTTTTCTGTCAAGCTGCCTGGGTTAGAGATCCTAGTTCCCTGACCAGGGAGTGAACCCTCAATCCCTGAAGTGGAGGCCTAGACTCTTAACCACTGGACTGCCAGGGAAGTCCTCTATACATTCTTTTTTTTTAAGTCTTCTTTCCCATGGTGTTCTATCACAGGATATTGAATATACTTCCCTGTGCCCTACAGTAGGACCCGTTGCTTATTCTATACATAAATGTTTACACCTGCTAACCCCAACCCCCAACTCCGCCCTCCCCAGCCCGCCCTCAGTAACCACATGTCTGCCCTTCGCGTCTGCGAGTCTGTGTCTGTGCCCGCAGCAGCCACACGTCTGCCCTTCGCGTCTGCGAGTCTGTGTCTGCACCCGCAGCAGCCACACGTCTGCCCTTCGTGTCTGTGAGCCTGTGTCTGCACCCGCAGCAGCCACACGTCTGCTCTTCACGTCTGCGAGTCTGTGTCTGTTTCATAGCCGGGTTCCCTGGTGTCCTGCTTTGGATTCCGCATGTAAGTGACAGCACGTGGTAACTGTCTTTCCCCTCCTGACTTGTGAATGAAGGCTGGATAATTTGAGGAAGAGCAGTGTGATTAACAGAGATGAGAGGATTGAGAGCTTCTGCTGCTGTTTTAACTCAGAAGCAATAGTGATTAAACCCTGAATATTTATTAACATACAAATATGAGAAATAACTCATGAAGTTTTCATCTCATTAAAGAAGGTGCCCCCAAACTCCTAACTGCCAACATTCAGCTTACTTCAAGCTTCTATACAGATTTTTAAAAAGGTTAAAAAAAAAAAAATTTAATCACATTTTTCATGAATTCAAACGGGCTTTATCTCATGTATGTCCAAGAATAAAAGCATAAAATTCGATATTTATAAAATGTCTGAGAATGATAGTAAAATTAAGTAATCTCTTCCCTACAACTTTCTTAAGATAACCTTCTATCTGGACCCACTCTAAGCTTTCCTCATTTCTGAATCAGAACTGCTTTGAGTGTACTTAAAAAGTAAAAATACCAAATCTGCTGTTTACCATTACAACCATTACTATCACCTGTATCCAGGAGACTTATAATCAGCCCTAAACTCTGCAGTGCCAGAAACCTTCATCTTCACCACCACCAAGCGGACAACCACCCTGGCACCAAGAGCCCAAGGGCTTCTGAGAGAGAATACACTTCTCGCCGCAAATTCTGTCATTTAGAAAGTGACCCTTCCTGGCACTCCTTTTCTCAGCAACCACTTTTAACACATCAGGATGCGGCTGCACCTTCCGCAACCCCTAATCTACAAAAGGAATACAGAGGCTTAGTCTACATCCCTCGACAAGGGATTGGACGCCCAGGAGCCTGAAGGCAAACCAGCACCTCTCCTGAAAAGCTATCACCATCGCAGGGCCCGCCGTGTGATGGACGCAGGCTGCACTGTGCGACCTCGTGGTTCCTCCAACGTCTGTGTGAGTACAGAACCTTCCAGGGCCTTTCCTTTCATGGCGAACTGCATGCAGACAGCCTGTCCAGTCTGTCACCACAGTCCCTGTGCACAGAAGCCTAAGTTCTCTTTGAATAAATGGCATTTCTCGCTGATTCTATATAAAAGCATCTCTTCTCCTGGTTTCAAGACCTGTATGATGTCTGCAATTATAGTACTAGGCTCTCTCCACTGAGAAGACTGTGACATTTGAAGCAAAAAGAAAGCCTTACATATGTGGTAGCTGTTCCCTGGTGGCTCAGCTAGTAAAGAATCTGCCTGCAATGCCTGAGACCCAAGTCAGATCCCTGGGTCAGGAAGATCCCCTGGAGAAGGGAATGATTACCCACTCCAGCATTCCTGCCTGGAGAATCCCATGGACAGAGGAGCCTGGCAGGCTACAGTCCATAGGGTCACAAAGAGCTGGACACAACTGAGCGACTAACACTTTCACACTTTTCTCTAAGAGCATCTAACCCGTGTTAATTGATTAAAAATTGGAAGGAGAGCGTTTAAAGGAGAACTGAAAGGCTTAAAGAAAGCAAATTATGACCAACATCCCATAATTCGGTAAAACTGAAAGGAATAATATTTTAAAACTCAAGACAAAGTCCGTGGAAGGCTGGTAAGGTGCAGATTTATCACTGGACGTGGAGCAAGAGCCACGTGAGTCGCCGTCTGCATGGACGGCATTGCCTCTGCCGGCCCGCGGGCAGGCCACGCCCAGCGCAGACGGCTCCGCTCCCGGGACCCCTCACCAGCCTCCCCTCCACTCAGCCACAAGGGAGGCAGACTTACTGAGGGTCAGGCACAACTCCAAGCACTCTGCATTAATGAACCGGTTTAAATCCTCACAACAGCTCCATGGAAGTGACCCCCCCCCCCGCTCCCTGCAGAAGGAAGCTCGTCAGCAGGACTGCAAGGAGGAGAACCTGGGCCATCTCACCCCACTTTCGCCCGAGCCTGCGCTCTGGATCATAAAGTCATCCCGACTCTGAAAGAAGCCTGTGAGGCCAAGAGAAACCATCCACCTCCACCCGAAGGCCCGACCCGCCAGCCCCCCAGCGTGTGCCCCTCAGGGAGGCAAGGCCACCACTGTAGGGGGACCCCCATTCCCCCACCCCACCCACCCCCCCATCGTCTCCAGCAGGTGCACGCGAGGACGGACCTCTGAGGGCAACTTTAAACGTTCTTTTTTTCCACCTAATTCCTCTGATTAAATGAAACCAAGCTAATAATTCATTTTCAAGAGAACATCACAAAAATATCAAAGTAGCAAAGGAAAAAGTTCAAAACTCAATTCTCTGCTTTGGCTAATCTTTACCAACTTTTGACTCTGATGAAGCTTTGAAATTAAGCATGGTATTTGCCTAAGTACAGAATATTAAGCTATTTCGTCCTTGTTTCTTGCTTAAGATAGCTCCTATGAGGGTACTATTGACAAAAAGGCACCAGAGCATCATCAAATTCCAGGTATATTGTCCCCAAACCCCCTCAAATAGATGAGGCCTCCCACCATGCCCTGTGCTCAAAAGTGAGTATATGTTAATACCAAAATGTTCCCAGCCCCTGCCTTCCCCACCAGGGGTGCTCTGCTGGCTCAGGGACCACACGTGTTCCTTCTGGCCACACCATGTGACTTCTGGGATCTTAGGTCCCTGACCAGGGATTGAACCTGGGCTCCTGGCGGTGACAGTACCAGGTCCTAACCACTAGACCACCAGGGAAGCCCCCAGGACCAGGCCTATCTTGTCACCAGCGTCTCCGTAGTGTGACTGCGCAGGCCCGGAGTCAGTGTGCAGCGCTACTGACTGACCCCTGCATTGGGCCTGGGGTCAGGGGACACCTGCACTGCCCAGGACCTCAGCCCCTCCCAAGGTCCTCCTCTGCCTCACCCAGCAGTGCAGAGACTGAGAAGGTGGATGGGGCAACGTGGCAAAGCGGGCAACGTGGCAAAGCAGACAACGTGAAGGACTGGGGAGGGGCGCCCCCCAAGGCGCACAGGTTTCATCACCTTTTCTATCAACAGGGCACGTGCCGCACCTCCTCTCACCCTGACACACTCAGATCAGAGGGGAAGCCCTCATCAACACCTCTGTCGCCATGGGGTATATCTGAGCATCATCATCAGCATCCCACCTGAGAGAAGGGTGCCGCTGAATGAACCGGCAGGAGTTGAGGTCAGAACCTGATGCTTAACCACGTCAGAGACAAACAAAAAAGAGAGCACAAGCAAACAGCGCCAGGGCAACAGGAGGCACCCCTGAACCGCCCTCAGAGATCCGGGGGCAGGGATGACCCAGCGGCAGCCCAGCCGCTTCAGAGGCACACAGGTACTAGACCCTAACCGCCCCTGAACCTGCAGTGACACTCAACAGAACACCCCGAGACTTGTCCTGGGAAGAAAGGTGCAACAGGGCCCACTGGCCAGTGTGACCCCACAACACACACACGCACGCACGCACGCGCACACACACACACACACACACACACACACACACACACACACACACACGCACACCTATACTTCTTAGAGGAAGGTGTGAAGCCGCTCTCCACTCTCTGGTGCTCAGAGCAGCCCCTTTAAGATCGGTCACCGGGCAGAGGGCTGTCACCACCCCCCGGGACACGAGCGGCAGGTTCAGGCGGCAAGAGAGCAGCAGGGGACAGATAGGCTGGGCGCAGGAAGCGGCAGGTCGGGGTTGAAAGAGGAGCTCCTCTGGGTCCCCCTGCGCCACTCGCCCACGTGGCCCCAGGCAAGAAGAGCTGCCGCTTCCGAGGGCCTCCACGTGTGGTCTGAACCCAACAACAAACACCAGGATGGACAGCTGTCAGCGCGAGCAGATGCAGGAGCAGGCCTGGAGGCCGAGGGTAAACAGCCGAGGTCCTGCGCCCATGAGCAGAGCCTGGAAACCCAAGTCCCAGCTTCACACGCGGGGTGGGGCCAGACCCCCAGCTCCATGTGCTGGAGAAACAGACGCTGCAGGAAACATCCTGGGGGACCCAGCAGGGCTCCAAGAGCCCCCAGGCAGTCATTTCACCCACAGTCAGAGGGGGGTGATGTCGTGCTGAGGTGGCCGGGGGTCCCAACAGGCAGCTGTGGGGGCAGAGTGAAAGGTCGAGAAGCAAAGGGTCCCCTAGAGGGTGGGTCGGCGGGGTGGCCAGCAGGTCAGGGGAGCACGTGCTACCCACAGGGATCCGCGGGCACCGTCCAGGGGCCACCAACACAGAGACGATGTGAGGGATCAGACCGCAAAGGAGGGGAAGCCAGGTCCCCCGCCAGCTCCTGTGGACAGAGAGGAGGGGCGGGCACACAGAAGCTGCCGCTTCTGGTCTCAGACATGGGGCTTCTGGCCAGCAAAACCAGGAAATGGGGGACAGTGACATGACTCTGCCATCCTGAAGCTGGACAGATGTGTTCACAAGGGCTGCTGTGCCCTGGGCTCTGTTTAATCAGAGATTACAGCCTTGACAGGGGGCTAAATCTCCTGGCTTTTCACTAAATGACAATGAGTTTTTCTTATCAAAAAGACTTAGCAATCCCATGTCACGATCCCATCTAAAATAAATCCTGCTGCTCCATTAAATCTGGACATCTGCAAGCCTAGGGTCGGTGGAAAGCCTTCAGGATGCCTGGCAATTCAGGGGAAAGAGGAAGGGTCTGTGGCTTGAGGAGAAAACCAAGCATGTTTGGGTTTGACCTTTTTGTCTCAGACATCTACGGGGCAGGCAGAGAGGCAGATAGAAGTGGGGTGAAGGGGCGTGGACTCTCATGCCCACCTTCACTCAGAAGGCAGCGCACAGGGGCCAGGGGGAGGCCTGAGGACACCGTGCACACCCCCAGGGAAGGTAGGGGGCCCTGTGCAGATGACAGAGGGGCCCACAGGCGAGGAGACAGCCCTCCCCACAGCAGAGGCAAGTGACAAGACCCCAGACCTGAAACATCCTCGACAAACGACGAACCCCGCATCTGGCTGCAAGGCTGCACGCACGCCCAGGAGAGGTGGGAAGCTCACTCTGGGGGTCACGTCACGTATCAACACCATGAGATGAGGCCTCGCCAAAGACCTGACTGGAACACAACAAGGACTAAACACCAGCTGTGGACAGGACGAGTGCATAGAAAGAGATGCTTCGGGCCGCAGTGGAACCCTGAGGGCTGACTTCCGGCTTGCTCCGTACACCACACTGCTTCACTGAGGGCTGATCACCCCTCGGGTAACACAGGGCCTTGTATGCCAATCCGGCTGGCTGACTGCTGGGATCCTGGCTCCATCCTGCTTAAACATATCTGGACTGTCAAATAAGACTCAGGATGAGCGTGTAGTCCTGGCCTGCACTGGCCGCCACAGCTGTTCCTCTCTGCGTGCAGGGAAAACAATAGTGAGAAGCAGAGATCTTTTTACAAAGGACCATCACATTTTCCAAAACCCCAGGGACTCGCCCAGGAGGCAGTGGCCTTGGAGAGACAGAGACAGGACTCCTGCCCAGGGAAGCGTGTCCAGCCTCTGGAAGGGACGATGGGAACAGACAGTGCGGGGCAGAAAAGCTGGCGCAGTCTCTACGTGGTGAGGGGGTCAGAGGGGACACAGGCCCCTTTGTCAAAGTTTTATTTTGAGTCTTGGTAACTCAGCACTCAAAAAAAAAAAAAAAAAGAAAAGAAAAAGAAAAATCTTTTCCCAGCCAAGAGGATTTTCACCTAATTCCAGCCACAATTACAAAAATAACCTTTACACCTCAGCTTTTCCTCCCCAGCAGCGTTGGCTCAATAAACACAAATATGTCCTAAGATACACGATCTCTTGTTGGGGAGGGGGAATCACCAGAAGGTAAAGCATTACAGAACAGTAAATGTGGGGTTTCAGACATACTGGCGGGAACGGGGGTGGGGATGGAGATGCACACAGTTTAGGCTTCTTTCTGCTTGTCCTCTTCCCGAAATAAAATATATAGATTCTGAAATAATATGCACTTAAACCTCAAGATAACAGCAACTAAATGCCCCAAATTAAAAAACAATATTTGTATTCATCAGTTACTTTGTCATTCAAAATTACTGCTCATTTTAATTACTTTCATTTAATACGAATAAAATCATAACTCGGGTATTTAGGCACCAAAATTCTCAGGGAAACGAGGTCTCTCAGTGGATCCAGGATGCCGTGGCCCGGAAATGAAGGCTTCGGCTCCCCTCCCCCCAAGTCCGCTCCATCTTCTGAGGCCACAAGCGCTCTCCTCCCTCCTCTGAACTGCGCGTGAGGCCCTGGGGCCAGGGGCCCTTTGCGTGGACTCCAGGCCTGGCCTCGAGCTGTTTGTGGCACCCTTGTTAATGTATCCCCCTCATCTTTCCAACTAGCATCTGCGCCTGTCAGCTGGGATAAACATCCTCACACCCCCACACTGGGCACAGTGCTTGCCAGCTGACAGGCCACAGGCTGGGGTGAGTCACTCAGAGCCCGGAGCCACGCTCTGGGGAGCACAGAGAACAGAGGGGCACAGTGCATCGTCCTGCCCAAAGCGAGGAGAAGCCTCCCACCCCAGACAAGCCGGCCAGAGCCCTGACGCTCCGCCGTTGCCACCAGCCTTCCCCAGGCACCTCTCTAACCCGGATCCAAAAACACCACTGAGGATCCCAAGGCTGGGGGTTCCCAACATTACAGACGCATTTATGCACTGATGAGGCCCACGCCGAGCAACAGATTCGCAGGGTCTGGGGTCTGGAGAAGGACTCTGCATTTCAACCCAGCTCTCCTGGAGACTCAGACAGAAAGTGCCTTGCAGCCCCCGAGAAACACTGAGGCATCTGACCTCATTGGTTCCTAGCCCTGAATGCACTTCAGAATCGTCTGCGGCCTGAAAGTCCAGTGACGTCACTTCTGGGTGGGGTCTGGGCAGAAAGACAAACATCACAGGACATCCCTTCTATGCGGAATTAAAAAAAAAAAAAAAAAAGATACAAGTGAACTTATTTACAAAATAGAAACAGATTCACAGACATAGGAAGCAAACTTATGGTTACCAAAAGGGCGGGAAGGCAGCTGGGATAAACCAGGAGCTTGGGATGAACACATATAGACTACTATATACAAAATAAATTTAACAACGACCTACTGCATAGCACAGAGGACTATATTCAACACCTTGTAATAACCTATAATGGAAAAGAATCTGAAAAAAATGTATACACTTACATGTATGTATTTAAACATGCATTTTATAACTGAATATATATTTATATAACTGAACCACTTTGCTGTACACCAGAAACTAACACAACATTGCAAATCAACTATATATCATTGAAAAAAAACCCTACTTCAGCGGAACCTAAGATGCAGTCAGGTCAGGGGTCACTGATGAGGTGGCTCTAGCCACGCTGGTGCAGCACCCGACCCACCTGGCAACTACTCACAGCTCCTGCCCACCATCCATCTCCAGGGAAAGCTCTTCCTGTTGTTAGAGGGAAGGCCAGCCCTCACGGGCGGCTGCACACACCGAGGCCTGGGTCAGAGTGCCTCAAAGGGAGCGGACAGTGACAGGAGGGAAGACAGGGCTGTTCTGCTGTTTGGAAGATGGGGCAAAGAGTGGGGGAAAGAGGGGGGAAAGATGTAAAGGGGTCTGTTTGAATCTAATTCAACAGTCTCCTTCCCATTTTTAAATAAAATCGATTTTTAAGAAATTTCTCTACCTGTGATACAAGTATACTTTTTCAAAGATAACCCTTAAAAAAAAAAAAAAAGTTAAACGAGAAAACGGAGTGCAAAAGTATTTTATAAAGGGCTAAAAACATGTTTACACAATTTCAAACAATACTGTAGAAAAGAGCTTAAGGGCTTAAATATATAAGTTGCCAACTGACAGAAGAAAAGGTATGCTATTAGGAACACATTTAACTTCTTAAAAGAAACATTTCAGAACTTACACATTGAAACTGGTAGTGTCCCTGAAAGCAGTCATCACAGGAGGCACGCAAACATATTCTGGTGTGGCCACTAGATGAACGTTCTAGCGATCCTTCTCAGAACTGCAGTGAGCATTTCTCATAATCCACGGTTTTGAGAAAATCTTGCAAAACCAATGCCGTCTCTATCAATTACAGAACTCAACACTGGGAACTAGTATAAAATATACTCTGCGTTTCCGCTGAATCTCACTCTGAAGATGATATGTTAAGTCTGCATCTATGTCCACGTCCTAAACCAATCCTCCCAGGTCCTCCACCCAAGTTTAAGGCAAAAAGGCAGCAAGAAGATGAAATGTTTGCTTCTGCTGAGAGGTCATCTGGATTAGTACAGCACACTGTTGAATTCTGGACTGTGCAGAAAATCATTTTCTGTACTTAAGCTGTTAGTCCATGGATTTAGTCCATGGCAAGAAAAATTTTAGCCTAAATGCTGTCTAGGCTCTTGAAACCATCAGGAACTGTCTAGGTTCTGTTAGGTTCTTTGTTTTGTTTTAAATGGTGATGCCTCTTTTTAAATTAAAGTACAGCTAGTTTACAATGTTCTGTTAGTTTTAGCTGTACAGCAAAGTGATTCAGTTATACATATATGTATATGTATTTTTTCAGGTTTTTTTCTTATCGATTATTACAGAATACTAAGTATTGTTACGAATGCTATAGAGTAGGTCCTTGTTGGTTATCTAGTCTGCGTGAAGCAGTATGTACCTATTAATCCCAAACACCTAGTGTATCCCCTGCCCCTTTCCCTTTGGTAACTGTAAGTTTGTTTTCTATGTCCATGGTCTATTTCCATTTTGTATATAAGTTCACTTGTATCTTTTTTAAAGATTCTACCGACAAGCAATATCATGTATTCATGTTTCTCTGTATGACTTACTGCACTTAGTATGATAATCTCTAACTCCATCTGGGTCACTGCAAATGGCGGCATTTCATCCTTTTTATGGCTAAGTAGTATTCCTGTGTGCATGTGTTTATCTCACATCCTCCTTATCCAGTTATCCGTCAGTGGACACCAGGCTGCCCCCACGTCCTGACTGTCTGTGATCTCCAGTCGGCCGTCAGTGGACACCAGGCTGCCCCCGCGTCCTGACTGTCTGTGATCTCCAGTCGGCCGTCAGTGGACACCAGGCTGCCCCGCGTCCTGACTATGATCAGAGCTGCTATGAACAGCACAATGCAAGTGTCTTCTGGCTCCAGTTTAACTTACACTAGTTGCCCTGGAGATTAAAATGCAGACTCTGGGATCCTGCCCTGGGAATTCTGATTGTATAGTCCTTGGAGAAGGTAGGGAATAAGCAATTTTTACAAGGATTCTGACATAGGTGGTCCCAGAGGTCACCTGGAGAAACACTGCTCCAAGTGAACAAGAAGAACAAAATCCAAAGTCTAAATTTCCAGGTAGAAAGAAGTCTTGCTCCCATCATACCTGAAATCCCCTTTCTCTGTGGTCTGCGTTCAGCAGGACATTCCTGATTTGCTGACCTTTTTCATCTTTTTCTCCATCTCCCCTTTCATATCTACAAATATGGTTTTGCCCACATGGTCTGCAGGCCTCTGGGGACAGACTGTGACTTGCCATCTCTTGGACAGGATTCTTCCTTCCGCTTTATCTGTGATAACATCCCAGTGCCTGAGGTTCAGAGAAAGCAGAGTAAATGTCTCCTGACTATTTGAACTTAATGTAGAAGTTCTGGTGTGCTTTTGAAGAACTTAAAATGCATTATAAAGATCACATCTTATAATGCCATGAACGTGCTAAACCTCTCATCTCATTGATTCTCTGCCAGCTATGTACTGGTTTCTAAACAGATTAATTCACATAATTCAAGAAATCTACACCTGAAGCTGGACAGAGGGGGCTGCAGACCCTGCACTTTGTTACAAAGCACCTTCCACAGAATAAGCGCTCCTGCAAATCAAAAAGTGACCAAGGTGGGGACTCTCTCGTGTCCAGTTTCTCTCTTAAGTTAAAACGGAAGCAGCGGCCCCAAGGGCAAAGCCTAAGAGGTCTCCCTGTTCATTCACCTGTTCACATATCAGATTATTTATGCTGCTAATATTTAGTGGGCCCTGAAGACTTAGGTCAAGCTGTGTGGCAGAAGATAAAGAGGCAAAGGTGAGTAAGAGGTACAGCCTTGGC
Organism: Nanger dama; assembly: GCA_917880005.1. Classification (NCBI taxonomy): domain Eukaryota; kingdom Metazoa; phylum Chordata; class Mammalia; order Artiodactyla; family Bovidae; genus Nanger; species Nanger dama. Next base: position 6,919,504 of record CAKJTW010000033.1, read on the forward strand.
CCAGAGAGACTTCAAAATCCCGGGGCAAGAGGGCAGTATAGTGTGACGCCCCACCCCAGAGACCTTACCAGCATGGGAGAGTCTGCAAGTGGGAAGGGCAGGTGGATGACTTAAACCTCATTTATCTCCATGGATTTCTTTTTTTTTTAATAATGAACCATATGCTGCTTTTATAATTAAAAAAAAAAAAAACCCCAAGATGAAATAAACTTGGAAACACAGTGAGTAAATGCAATCATTCAAGGGTCTTAGAAAGAAGGAACACTGTCTGTGGTCCTCAAGCCTTAATATGGAATAACCAAGCTTAATATGCCCAGAATCCACTTTGGTCCCAATCATCACTGACAACCAGACTTCAGAAAAGAATACTGATGACTGGTTCCCCCATCACCCTTCTGCCTTCTGAAGGGTCTGCCTGAATGGCTCATCCCCAAGTCAGACAGCTATCAAACCATACACATACAACCCGAGTGACTGAAGTCCTGCATTAACGAAATCCCAGCAAGCTGCCCAAGGCACACTTTGCATCAGGACTGTTCCCATCCCTTGGAACTGGCAGACCCTGCAGGAAGCTGCTGCTTCCTGTAGGAAATGGGGCCGGGTGCCTTTGCAGCACTCCTCTGATCTCATAGAGAGAGTCTGGGTGCATACACAAAACAAAGCAATGAGGGTTATAGACCTCCTGGTGCCGCCTCTCGGGTCGCAGAGGACCTCCCAGCACCAAATCAGCCCACGTTTATGACCATCCCGCCTCCTCTTCCAGGCAGCCTTCCCGGATGCGCGTCCTGCATCCGGCTCCCGGGCAAGCTTTCAGGGGACCCCCATCTCCCTCCCTGCTCCTTCCCAGCCCCTGGTCTCAGGTTCCTTTCTATCAGTCCTGTCACACTGGTGCTCCCCAGGGTCCTGCCCTCCCACAGCCCCTGGACCACCTCATCTGTGTTGACACCTCTAACTCCACCTGTAAGGTCCATCCTCTGCAGTGTCTGACACAGTCAGGCGGCAGCTTGTCCTTGATGCCAGCCAGCCCTCTGCCAACCAGGCCCCTCGCCGCTCCTCCTGGCATTTTTCTCTGCAGGCACCTGTACCTTCACTCCTGCAGCGCCAAACATCACGCCCACGGGGATGCCTCCCAAACCTCAGCTCCCAGATATTCTGCCTCAGACCTGATATTCCGCTGCCCACCGAACACCCCCACGGGGATCTTCCAAAGGAGCCTCCCCGCACCTCTGCACTCAGTCCTGCCCCTGCCTTCAGGACCTCCTGTCTCCCCGTGGCAGGAAGTGGGAGTTCATCCCAGACCCAGACCTCTCATTCGCCCTTCCCCCCACACCCAGTCACCTCCCCACCTGTTACCCTCGGTCCTGGTCCAGCATCTCTCCTTCCCCTGCTCCCCACCCAGTCTCTCCATCCCCCACGTGGACACCTGCCTCCTGCCCCCAGGCTGCCCCCACCAAGCCCAAGCTCCCTCTGAGTGACCTTCAGTTCAGTTCAGTTCAGCCGCTCAGTCGTGTCTGACTCTTTGTGACCCCACGAATCACAGTACGCCAGGCCTCCCTGTCCATCACCAACTCCAGGAGTTCATTCAGACTCACGTCCATCAAGTCAGTGATGCCATCCAGCCATCTAATCCTCTGTCGTCCCCTTCTCCTCCTGCCCCCAATCCCTCCCAGCATCAGAGTCTTTTCCAATGAGTCAACTCTTCGCAGGAGGTGGCCAAAGTACTGGAGTTTCAGCTTTAGCATCATTCCTTCCAAAGAAATCCCAGGGCTGATCTCCTTCAGACCTTAGCATCACCCTTTCACAGACCCAACACCCCCACAGCCCCGGGTTTCCAGAAAGCGCTCCTCAGCCAGGTCCCCGGGCCCTCCCAATCCCCCTGCCATCCACCTCTCTGCAGTCTCATCTCTCGACATGTGCTGCGAACAGACTGCATTTCCCAAGCTTCACACCTTCAGACAAGCACACGTGCTATGTCATCTGCCTAGGAACATCCTTCCTGCATTTTTTGTCTCTACCTGTGACTTGTTGCTCAGATCCTGAGTAAATGTCACCTTTCCCAGGAAGCCTTAATATTCCTCCATCCCCAGGAATGACAGAGGCCCCACCCCACCCTGTGCTCCTTCAGGCACACCTCTAACCTCGTCCAGTCATCACAGATGGACCTGGTTCTTTCACCTCTGTCCTTAAATCCCCTGAGAGCCATCACCCTTCTGACCTGTTACTGGTGGCCCCCAGCACAGAACTCGAATACATGGTTTTGGTTAAAAATTCAAGAAGTCAGTACAACTCATTCCAAAACTGTTCCTGCCCCCACTGTCCCTTGTCTCAGTGAAGCGTGCATTCTGGCCAAGAAACTTCACCAGGGCTCTGACGGGCCTTTCACAAGGAAACATGCTGCCTTAATTCTGAGCACTGACTTGAGTTTTATTCTTCCCATTTGGACCACTGAGGAAAGTCATTAACAGTTGCCAACACGGCCAAGTGGCATCTTAGAAATAAGAATAACGTTGGCTGGCAGCACAGTAGGGCTCCAGAAGCCAGAGCATCTGCTCAGGAAATGCCAATGACCCACAGGGAGACCTCCTCACCATGGTTCAACGGGTCACACCTAAAAGCTGACTAGTCCAAGATGAGAGCTCAAGGCAGGGACCTTGATGTCAAGGTCTGAATTATGCATAAATAACATGTGGTACATATACACAATGAAATATTAGCCACAAAAAAGAATGAGAGAAAGCCATTTGCAGCAACATGGATGGACTTAGAGATGATCGTACTAAGTAAGTCAGACAGAGAAAGACAAATACCATATGACATCACTTATATGTGAAATAAAAAAGATATAAATGAACTCATTTACAAGAAACAGATTCACAGACTCCAAAAACAAACATATGGTACCAAAGGGGAAATGTGGCAGGGAGAGAGAAGTTAGGAGTTTGGAATTAACATACACACACTGCCATATATAAAATAGATGAGCAACAGGACTACTGTATAGCACAGGGAGCTCTGCTTTATACTCTGTAATAACCTACAAGGAAAAAGAATCTGAAAAGAAAGGATGCATATGTGTGACTGATTCACTTAGCTGTACACCTGAAAGTAACATATTATAAATCAACTACGTGTGCATGCGTACTAAGTCGCTTCAGTCGTGTCTGACTCTGCAACCCCCTGGACTGTAGCCTGCCAGGCACCTCTGTCCTGGGATTCTCCAGGCAAGAACACTGGAGTGGGTTCCCATGCCCTCCTCCAGACACAACACTGTAAATAACTATACGCCAATACAACATTTAAAAAATGGAATTAAAAAAGTTAGGAAGGTCTGAGTTAGACGCGGGAAGGGAGGAACCCCGTGACCCCCTCAGTTCCCAGGGTGCTAGCTGCCCCCTGCACTGAGCGGGGGCTGCTGATGAGACACCCGACCTCCACAGGCCTTCCCGGTTTCCCTGGGGACCCCATGGCCCCTGGCTCTGGGCCACCTGTGACAGGGGATGCATGTGAATTACCGGCACATGGCCCTCCCACGTGCGTCTGCTTGGCTCAGCAGCACCCCTCCACGTGCGTCTGCCTGGCTCAGACCCCGTGTTCCTCTCCACCCAGCACTCACCTACCCCGCTGAACACAGGAAGGCCTGTTCCTCCACAGCCTGCAGCACCGCCAGGCAAAGGTGAACAGCGGAGTCAAACACTTCAGGACACCACCTTTTAACGCGCAGTGGCACTTTCCCCAAGCACCTTCACCAACGACACACACGTCAGGTACACATGGGGCTGATGCTTCACAGAGCCGGAAGAGGGCTGGGCGCCTGCGGTCCACCAGCTTCGGTCCACATCCACTACTGTGCGCCCACCCTGAGCCACGCGCCCACCCTGAGCCCGCGCGCCCACCCTGAGCCGCGCGCCCACCCTGAGCCGCGCGCCCACCCTGAGCCGCGCGCTCACCCTGAGCCAAGTGCCCACCCTGAGCCAAGTGCCCACCCTGAGCCGGGCCCACCCTGAGCCATGCGCCCACCCTGAGCCGGGCCCGAGGGTGGCGGTGCCCCCCTCACTGCTCTCAGCGTGAGACTCTAAGGCAGGCAGAGACTTCTAAAGTGCTTCCTTGCCTCCTTCCACACTCTGTCTGGTTGTCTGTACCTTATCACATTCTCTGGAAAGCCCCGTCTTGATGGTTACCTATCCAGTGCTACCTTTCAAGCCCACAGCTTCCTCTTGGTGTTCATGTTTTCTCCAGGAAGTCAAAAAGACAAGAGTTACTGATTAATCTACCTTGGTAAAACAGTTAAATACTTACCAATGATGGTTCGGGAAATGTTCACAAACCTAAATGAAGTGAGTGAAAGCAAGACAGAAATATCTACATGCTGCATAACCCCAACTTTGTGAAGCAGGCAATGGAGAGAACAATGATAAACAGGATAAATAAAAACATTAACGCTGGCTATTTCTGGGAAGACACAAAATCTGCACACTGGGGAGACAGAATTGCAATTTGGAATCTAACAAACCTGGACCCACTACTCAACTGCCCTGTGACGAGCAACCAAGTTTTTAAACCTGTCAAGAAGGAGGTACAAGCTTCCTTCTTGGAGCTGCTTTGAGGATTAAAGGTGAAAACACACAAGCCGTGCGTGCTTGGCCTCACAGCTTATACCTAGTAAGCCTTCAGGAAGTATTCTGAGGATAAAGATCTACCCAGTTCTCTTGGTTAATCAACCATGTTTCTTTACGCCACCTTATTATTGTTAACAAGCAACCTGTGCTTTGAAAAACATAAGGTGCTAAAGAAACAATCCTTGTATTTCCTGGTTCTACCCTTCCTAGTCATCTCAGGGACAGGTTAAGTGTAATTCACATTATCTAGAGCAAGACAAAAAAAGACAGCAGCTAAGTTGGGGATACTTAAAGAAGAATTTCCCAGAGACCAGGAGCCTCATTTGTACACCATGAGTGAGACGAACGTCAGTGGGTTAACCAGGTGAGTCACCCAGGTGCCAGGTCAGTGACAGTTTGCACAAAGGAGATAAGGCTATGAAAATGGGTGCCATACTAAGAAAATTCAGGTGGGACCAGTGACCAATCTGATGGAGCCAAATGCTAATACCAACACGTCAGCGCATCAGCTGAAGGTATTCTCTACACCTTCACGATCCATATCAAGAATTAAACACCCCACTACAGTGCATGCGGAATATTCACACTGAGAAAAGAACGTGGGATGACCTTGGCCACTGGCCAATCAGAGACACAGTCCTGTCCATACTGCTACTGCTAAGTCTCTTCAGCCGTGTCCGACTCTGTGTGACCCCACAGATGGCAGCACACCAGGCTCCGCCACCCCTGGGATTCTCCCGGCAAGAACACTGGAGTGGGTTGCCATGTCCTTCTCCAATGCATGAAAGAGAAAAGTGAAAGTGAACTCGCTCAGTCATGTCCGACTCTTAGCGACCCCATGGACTGCAGCCTGCCAGGCTCCTCCGTCCATGGATTTTCCAGGCAAGAGTACTGGAGTGGGGGTGCCACTGCCTTCAGAAGAGGGCCAAACCTACTTCCAAAGGACCTGGGACATTCACATTGTCTAATCCTTTTACTTTGTTTTCAAAAGTAAAATCCCATAAGGTCTTTGTTTTGGGCTTTCCTTGTTCTACACTTCAGGCAACACACCGATCTTTTGCCAAAACAGCACCACAACGACCTTAGAAGGATCACTTCAGAGCTTCCTAGAAAGCCCTGCTCCCCCACATTAGCTGATGTTCCCTTTCTGACACAAAAGACATACAAGCCACCTCTCACAGTGGACCATACCTGCCGGTGGCTGAATTCATTCACCAGGTAGAATTTCATGAGTTTAAATCTCTTAGGATAATTTCTTCCTCTTTTCACTCCAAATGCAAAGAGGATTTAGTCCTAATATCGTCTATATTATCTCAACAGACTAAAACTATCAGCCTTACCTTTATCATGCTCAATGTTCCCCAAAACAATTAAAAGTGCCATCACTCTGGGTTTCTTACTGAAGCTCCATCCCTTACTAGAAATATGACTTGGAGGCACATCACAGCTTCTTCAGTCCCCAGCTTCCTCATCAGTCATCCTGAGATGCTGCTGATCCAGCTCACAAGACTGGTGTGTTGATTAGATAAAACACAAGTGTGATGAAACAGCACATGCCTAGCATAAAGCACACAGTATCTAGACATCACTTCAGGAAGAAGCCTCCCCCACCTGCGTCACTGCAGCCTTCAGAACTGCCTGAGTCCTCGCTCTTGCCCTGCATTCTTCTCACGGTGCCAGGGCAGACCCTCATGGTGCAAAGAGAAGGACCACAACAGGGTTAATTCCAGCAGCCAACAGAGTGTTCACTACACACAAGGCACTGTTCTCAGTCCTCTACCTGCACAGCCTCTTTTAAGAATCATCATACCATTCCACAGACAAAGAAACTGAGAAGGACAGAGCTGAAGCAACTCGTCCAAGATGGGGATTCCTGTCTTGAAAACCTTTCAGGATTCCATGTTGCCTTTCAAACATCCCTCAAATGTAAAGTGTATTTTCAAAATACACTTTAAACCAGTTTCTAAAAATTCAAATTTTAAAATACTCATGTGTAAGTAAGTTAAGTTTAGTTGCTCAGTCGTGTCCCACTCTTTGTGACTCCATCAATCGCAGCATGCCAGGCCTCCCTGTCCATCACCATCTCTTAGAGTTCACTCAGACTCACGTCCATCGAGTCCGTGATGCCATCCAGCCATCTCATCCTTGGTCATACCCTTCTCCTCCTTCCCCCAATCCCTCCCAGCATCAGAGTCTTTTCCAATGAGTCAACCCTTCGCATGAGGTGGCCAAAGTACTGGAGTTTCAGCTTCAGCATCAGTCCCTCCAAAGAACACCCAGGACTGATCTCCTTTAGGATGGACTGGTTGGATCTCCTTGCAGTCCAAGGGACTCTCAAGAGTCTTCTCCAACACCACAGTTCAAAAGCATCAGTTCTTGGGCACTCAGTCTTCTTCACAGTCCAACTCTCAGGTTGATCTGTGTCTGAGTTTACACATTTTTGTGCAGATGTGGGGAGGAGTCTACCCTTCCTCTTTGGGAGCATACATCTGAATTTCCTACAAATGGGTCACTCACTGAAGATCGTGACAGTGCGACAGAATCGAGTGTGTGTGTGTTTACTGGGCTTCCGTGTGATCAATGACATGTTGTTGCTGTTGTGTCATTGAGTCGTGTCTGCCTCTTCTGCAACCCCATGGACTATCGCCCCCGAGGCTCCTCTGTCCATGCAATCTCCCAGACAAGAGAGCCGGAGTGGGTAGCCACTTCCTTCTCCAGGGGCTCTTCCCAACCCAGAGACTGAACCCACATCTCCTGCACTGGCAGACTGTTTACCACTGAGCCACCATCTAAAACCATACAATTCTAGGATTCAATTAAATGCAAGCTGCGGCAGCTACTGCTCCTGCCTTACCAACAGCTGGGTTTCCCTTCTTCTTGTGGAAACAGCTAACTGCATTTCCAAGCTCCATTCAGTTAAGCTGTGGACATAAAACTGGCCAATAGAACATGGATGGGGATGAAGTAGGCCATTTCTCAACACAGCCCACAAAATTCACCCAGGCACAAACCCCATCTCCCCCTCCCACTGGGGGCCACTAGTTGAAGGAAGATGAGTGTCCAAGAAGGAAAAGCTGGATCCCTGAATATACAGAGCAAAGCCTCTCACCACCCACCTCCCCATTCCATGACCCCCAGTGCGCGCGCGCGCACACACACACACACACACACACAGAGGACTGTAGGCTGACAGACTGATCAGCAAGTCTCTCATTCTGTTGAGCCCTTGAGATTTCTGCATTTTGTAGCAAGTCAGTCTCTCTTGACTAATGCACAGAGCTGAGAATAGTCAGAGCAAACCCTTTAAAAGACAGCAGTGGTCACTGAATCTTGGGACAATTCAGATAGCTGTAGTTCTTACTGTATGCACTAGGAGTGTCTCTGATCTTGAGAATGTCTCTGATTTATTTGGCTGTACAGTTTGTGGGTCTTAGTTCCCTGACCATGGACTGAACCCAGGCCTACAGCAGTGAAAGCTCCAAGTCCTAACCACTGGACAACCAGGGAATTCCCTCTTCTCTGATCTTTGACGAATTTAAAATTCTTCAGTGAATATCCACTAGGCAAGCACAGAGATATTTGCAATTTTAATGATACCATTGACTCTGTGAATATATAACAAACATTTGAAAATTTTTTTCCAACTAACAACTCAACTGAAGTTATCCACTCATTAACTCCCTCCAAATTTGCAACTAAAGTATGAGAACTGTTAAAGACTGCATGATTTCAACTTCAAACCAAAAATCTCCATTATTCTCTCAAGTCTCTTTCAAATCAGTTACACTGTAACTGACACCTCTCTGCATGCAGTGAGCACTGTATTTATATAACATTGTAAGTCATTAATGTTGAATTCCTTACATATGTCTGTTGTGCCTGTAGAATTACCTCCTTAAGGGACAGAAGAATTCAGCAAAGAGCCTTACACAAACACAGTAAGTACTCAATAAATGTTGCTTGAATAAAAAATAATAATGGGCTATAGTTGATAATCATAAGCATTAAAAAAAAAAAAGGCCTCAGTCCATGGGTTTTCCAAACTAAAAAGATTTCAGAATCACAATTTATTATTAGCTTTGAGCAGGTACATATTCAATGCTTACAAAACCAATTTAAAATCCACACCATTTCTATTTGTAATCCTCTAGTTTCAGTTCTCAGTCCTGCTCCTCATTCCCTCTTTCCTCCTAGGACTCCTCATCCCTTTCTAAGATGCATCTTTTCTAGCTTAATAGGCTCAGAGCACTGTTTGTGGTCATGGCAACACATGGCTGTCACCATCCTGATGGAGAGAGGCCATTCAGCCCTCAGCTGCCTGAAGGCTCAGCATCTCCTGGCTCAAGCCTCATTCACAAGACAAAACAGGTGACCTCAAAATCAAAAACGAGGCCCTGTGGCCACTCACCCTCAACCACTTTTAGAGCTGCAAACTGTCAACCCAACACCGACATAAACTGTCTGATTAGAAAGGGGTCAGAGGCTAGCATCCCACTTTTTTTTTAAGTATAGTTGATTTACAATGTGATCATTTCTGCCGTACAGCAAAGTGACTCAGTTATACATATCTACACATTCTTTGTCATATTCTTTTCCATTATGGTTTAATCACAGGATATTGAAAAGAGCATACATACAGCATACAGCAGGACCTTGTTACTTATCCATTCTATTTATAATAGCCTCTCCTTCATGAACACAGCCTTGTCATGGTGAAGGGGCTTGCGTAACCCAATGAAGCTATGAGCCATGCAGGGCCACCCAAGACGGACAGGTCATAGTGAAGAGTTCCGAAAAACGTGGTCCAGTAGAGGAGGGAATAGCAAACCACTCCAGTATTCTTGCCACGAGAACCCCATGAACAGTATGTAAAGGCAAAACGATATGACACCAGAAGATGAACCCCCCAAGTCATTAGGGTGTCCCCTATGCTACCAGGAAGGGTAGAGAAATAGCTCCAGAAAGAATGAACAGGCTGGGCCAAAGCAGAGACAATGCCCAGCTGTGGATGTGTCTCGTGGTAAAAGTAAACCTTATCTTTAAAGAACAATATTGCATAGGAAGCTGGAATGTTAGGTCCATAAATCAAGGCAAATTGGATGCAGTCAAGAAGGAGATGGCAAGAGTGAACGTCAACATCTTAGTAGTCAATGAACTAAAATGGACAGGAATGAGAGAATTTAATTCAGGTGACCATTGTATCTACTACTGTGAGGGCAAGAATTCTTCATAATAGCCCTCATAATCAACAAAAGATTCTCAATGCAATACCTGGTTGCAATCTCAAAAAATGATGGAATGATCTTGACTTCTTTCCAAGGCAAACCATTCACTATCACAGTAATCCAAACCTATGCCCCAACCACTAATGCTTAAGAAGCTGAAGTTGAACAGTCCTATGAAGACCTACAACACCTTCTAGAACTAACACACCCTCTCAGAAAAAAAAGATGCCCTTTTTATCATGGGGATTGGAATGCAAAAGTAGGAAGTCAAGAGAGACCTGGATAACAGGCAAGTTTGGCCTTGGAGTACAAAATGAAGCAGGGTGAAAGCTAACAGAGTTTTATCAAGAGAACGCACTGGTCATGACAAACACCCTCTTCCAACAACACAAGACATGACTCTACACATGGACATCACCAATTGGTCAAAATCGAAATCAGATTGATTATATTCTTTGCAGCCAAAGATGGAGAAGCTCTATACAGTCAGCAAAAACAAGACCTGGAGCTGACTGTGCCTCAGATCATGAGCTCCTTGCCACAAAACTCACGCTTATATTGAAGGAAGTAGGGGAAACCACTAAGCCATTCAGGTAAGACCTAAATCAAACCCCCTTATACAGTGGAGGTGACCAACAGATTCACTATCACAGGATGCCGAACAGAGTTCCCTGTGTCATCCACTCTGCGTTTAACAGCTGCATCTCCGCATCCCACACTCCCGGTCCATCCCTTCCCCTCTGCTCCTCCCTCTTAGCAACCACCCGCCTGCTCTCTACGTCCACGAGTCTGTTTCCATTTCATAGGTAAGTTCCTTCGTGTCATATTTTAGATCCCACATATAAGTGACACCATACGCTATTTGTCTTTCTCTGGCTTACTTCATTTAGTACCATCATCTCCAGGTCCATCCATGTTGCTACAAATGGCATTATTTCATTTTTTTAATGGCTGAGTAATACACCATTTTACATATGCATGTCTTTATCCATTCATTTATCGATGGACAGTTTAGGTTGCTTCTTGCTATTGTGAACAGTGCTGCTATGAACACTGGGGTGCATGTATCTTTTCCAATTAGTTTCCTTCAGATATATGCCCAGGGTTTCGTTTTATTTCAGGAGAAACCACTACAATTGTGTATCTTCAATTTAGCCCACTCTGTGTAAATCTAACACTGTTCTGGAAAATTCATCTAGCACAGAGCAGCACAGGACTGAGTGAATAAAATGAATAGGGGAGAGATGTGGAGAGGGGGATGATGATGACAGTCTCTAAGCATTTCAAGAACCCAGGATAGACTGAAGAGCATATTAACCTAAAAATACATTCAAAGGTGTTGACCTCAAACTCAGGGGGCACCTTCTCTATTACGAACCTGATAATTAAAGAGAGAGAGAGAGAGGAAGTTATATAAACCTACAACTTACTGAGAACAGTCACAATTTTTCTGAGAAGACGAAAATGACCATATGAATTAATAAAGAGTAACAACTCTTTTGGGCTTTCCTTGTAGCTCAGCTGGTAAAGAATCCACCTGCCTATGGGAGACCCCAGTTCAATCCCTGGGTTGGGAAGATCCCTTGGAGAAGAGAAAGGCAACCCACTCCAGTATTCTGGCCTAGAGAATTCCTCGGACTGTACAGCCCATGGGGTCGCAAAGAGTCAGACATGACTGAGTGACTTTCACTTACTTAACAACTCTCCTAAGTTTTTTTGAAACTGCAACCTGAGGCAGTTGTGTGTGTGTGTGTGTGTGTGTGTGTGTGTGTTTACTTTATTCTACTTTGCAATACTGTATTGGTTTTGCCATACACTGACATGAATCCGCCACAGGTATACACGAGCTCCCCATCCCGAAGCCCCCTCCCACCTCCCACCCCATATCATCTCTCTGGATCATCCCGTGCACCTGCCCCAAGCATCCTGTATCCTGTATCAAACATAGACTGGCGCTTCGTTTCTTGCATGATAGTATACATGTTTCAATGCCATTCTCCCAAATCATCCCATCCTCTCCCTCTCCCTCAGAGGCCAAAAATCCTTTCTATATATCTGTGTCTCTTTTGTTGTCTCACATACAGGGTCATCATTACTATCTTCTAAATTCCATATATATGTGTCAGTATACTGTATTGGTGTTTTTCTTTCTGGCTTACTTCACTCTGTATAATCGCCTCCAGTTTCATCCATCTCATTAGAACTGATTCAAATTTATTCTTTTAAGGGCTAATACTCCATTGGGTATATGTACCACAGATTTCTTATCCATTCATCTGCTGATGGACATCTAGGTTGCTTCCATGTCCTGGCTATTATAAACAGTGCTGCAATGAACATTGGGGTACACGTGTCTCTTTCAATTCTGGTTTCCTCAGTGTATATGCCCAGCAGTGGGATTGCTGGGTCATAGGGCAGTTCTATTTGCAATTTTTAAAGGAATCTCCACACTGTTCTCCATAGTGGCTGTACTAGTTTACATTCCCACCAACAGTGTAAGAGGGTTCCCTTTTCTCCACATCCTCTCCAGCATTTATTGCTTGTACACTTTTGGATCGCAGCCATTCTGACTGGTGTGAAATGGTACCTCACTGTGGTCTTGATTTGCATTTCTCTGATAATGAGTGATGTTGAGCATCTTTTCATGTGTTTGTTAGCCATCCGTATGTCTTCTTTGGAGAAATGCCTATTTAGTTCTTTGGCCCATTTTTTGATTGGGTCGTTTATTTTTCTGGAGTTGAGCTGCATAAGTTGCTTGTGTATTTCTGAGATTAGTTGTTTGTCAGTTGCTTCATTTGCTATTGTTTTCTCCCATTCAGAAGGCTGTCTTTTCACCTTGCTTATAGTTTCCTTTGTTGTGCAGGAGCTTTTAATTTTAATTAGATCCCATTTGTTTATTTTTGCTTTTATTTCCATTATACTGGGAGGTGGATCGTAGAGGATCCTGCTGTGATTTATGTCAGAGAGTGTTTTGCCTATGTTCTCCTCTAGGAGTTTTATAGTTTCTGGTCTTATGTTTAGATCTTTAATCCATTTTGAGTTTATTTTGGTGTATGGTGTTAGAAAGTGATCTAGTTTCACTCTTTTACAAGTGGTTGACCAGTTTTCCCAGCACCACTTGTTAAAGAGATTGTCTTTACTCCATTGTATATTCTTGCTTCCTTTGTCGAAGATAAGGTGTCCATAGGCGTGTGGATTTATCTCTGGGCTTTCTATTTTGTTCCACTGATCTATATTTCTGTCTTTGTGCCAGTACCATACTGTCTTAATGACTGTGGCTTTGTAATAGAGCCTGAAGTCAGGCAAGTTGATTCCTCCAGTTCCATTCTTCTTTCTCAAGATTGCTTTGGTTATTCAAGGTTTTTTATATTTCCATACAAATCTTGGAATTATTTGTTCTAGTTCTGAGGCAGATTTTGATTCCTATAAAACTGTCCTGGTTTATTTGCCTAAGGTGGCTGTTTTTGAAAACCAACCCACTTGAGGATGTGAAACCACTGGTCTGTGGATCTCAAACCAATAAATTCTTAAAGAGCTGCAAAATCGTTTTGAGCATAAGCAATGCTTCAAAACTTCCCTTCAAATTTAATATTCTGATAAAATACCACTGATGTTTCCCTATGGCACAAAAGAAAAGGGACCAAGGGTCCTTGCAACGTTTGCAAAGTTTTTTCCAACTTTCAGTGTTTACAATGATTCCCATACATCCTCACATCTAAACAAGGCTTCCCAGGGCTTCCTTGATAGTCCAGGGGTTAAGAATCCACCACGCAGGGGACGAGGTTCAATCCGTCACTGGGGAATCAAGATACCACAACACACAGAACAACTAAGCCTGACTCCACAGCCACTGAAACACATGCAACAAAGAAAGATTCATACGACACAACGAAGACTCTGCAACAAACATCCCACGTGCGGTAACTGAGACCCGACACAGCCAAATCAATAAATGAAATGTCCATTTTAATCTAAAAAATTATCAAGATCCCCCCAAAAGGTCTTTGTGGCATGGGTGATCAGAAAACAGACGCCAACTTTTCTTTCCATATTCACTCTGAAAATAAGTACTATTATCAGCATTTAATGAGTAGAAGACAATAATATACATATTTTTATTGTGAACCTCTCTTCCTGACAAAAGGTAAAGAGAGAGGAAGGAGTGTGGCAGCACCCGCAGAGTCAGCAAGGGCAGGCCTGTCGCTCTGCACCTGCAGGCAGGGGCTCCACGGGCGTCTCCCCAGGGGAGCCTCCTGGGCCGTTTCCAGGGTGACTGGGACGAAGAAACACACTGACCAACTGCGTGGCTGAAGTCTGGCTGTGGAGCAGGGTTCCAAGCCCGGTCCCGAACCAGGCAGAGGTGGACGAGGTAACTATGGCCCAGCTGTGGCAAGCCTGAAGTCTGCAAGGGCAGTGGCCTCTGCCACACTTGGGCTGCAGACATATGTAGTCATTACCCCCAAAGGGCCAACTGCTCATCACTGAGAAGGGACTTCTAGGCACACAGGATGCCTTGCTTGCCAGAAACAGCTTTTTTCAGGGCTCACTGAGAAGCACCAAGACTTGATGTCACCAGGTCATTCCAGCCGGCTTCAAAATTGGCCTCAGATGTCATTAAACAAGCCCGCAGCCGCCAACCACGGGCTGTGATCCCCGTCTTGCAGCCAGACAGAGGGCAACTAACCCCAGCACTTAGCACATGTCCAGCTCTTGACTTTGTGGGACAAGGATCCTGCTGGTGGATTGGATCAGCTGCTGCTGCTAAGTCCTGTCAGCCCACCAGGCTTCTCTGTCGATGGGATTTTCCAGGCAAGAGTACCGGGTGGGGTGCCATCACCTTCTCCATTGGATCAGCTGTCCCTCTGCTAAGTGCGAAGTGCTGTCCTGGTGTCAGTGAGGGTTTGTATTAAACCCACCATTTAGTTTCCTGTTCACTCAAGTTTGCAAAGTAATCCTCCGGATGCAGGGTTTCTGGCCATTGTTTGCTCCACATACAGCATTATTTGCCCCATAAAAGAAAGACATTCAAACCCTCACTGGGTGCGCGAATAACAGCAGCATTTCCTCAACTCATCCATCCCTGATCAACCTTTATGATTTCTGCCATCCTGGTGGAGCACCTGTGTTCTTTATTATTTACTTCATTCTTTTAGGTTAACTTTTTTGAGTACGATTTATTTTTAAAATCACTAACATGAATGAAAGTGAAAGTCACTCAGCCGTGTCCAACTCTTTGTGACCCCATGGACTATACAGACCCTGGAATTCTCCCGGTCAGAATACAGAAGTAGGTAGCCGTTCCCTTCTCCAGGGGATCTTTCCAACCCAGGGATCAAACCCAGGTATCCCACATTGCAGGCAGATTCTTTATCAGCTGAGCCAACAGGGAAGAAAGCCATTATCATCATCAGATATAAAAGACAAATATAACAATCAATACAATATAGCTATTAAGTTTTACAGGAAGCAACCTAAAGGGAGTTAAAAAAAAAAAGTTTAATGAAATGGAAAAAGGTTAACTTCCTCACTTTGATTCAATATTAAAAACTGCTCTTTTGCAGTGCCACTTAAAATCGTCTCTAGCAGTGCTGGTGGCACAGGTCTTAGATTTTGGGGGAAAACTGAACTAAATAGATAATGAAACAGTGCTGTGATGTAAGTCAAATTACAGCATGGACTATAAAATCTGAATTGCTAACCCTCTGGGCAAGATTCATGATGCATTAAGAAAGTCCATCCTCGATTCGCCAACAGTGAGCTAGTACTGTGGAACAGTGCCTTTTCTCACATATCCAGAGAGTATTCGCCTCCAACCGCTAAGAATCGGTGAACAGAGAAAACAGATATAAAGGCCAGGCATGAAAGTGTAGTGTGCTCTTCACGAGAGGAAACTGCATCAGACCTTAACTTGAAATCTATAGCACTGTTCCCCTCCCTTGAGCAAGGGAACATAAGGAAAGGGCTCATTTTGCTCCTGGAATCAAAGCCAGCTTGTTCAGTCAGCTCTAGCATCTCACCCTTTAGCCAGGAGGTTAAACCCTGAACGTTTCCCACCTTCCACATTGGGAAGGTGTAGGGTCGACAGAAGCTGAGTGAATTTGTGTTAAAAGCCACAGGAAGCTGCTGAGGGGATGTTAGGAGAAAGCCGGAGGGTGGGGACAGCTAAGACCTCACCCTCGGTGTGTCTGGCATCCCTTTGGGGCTTCTGGACAATGCAGCACCCCCAGACCCACCCCAGACCGCCTGCATCAGAATCCACATTTTAACAAAATCCTGTGGTTAATCCATGGTACATTCAAGCCTGACAAGCATCCAAAGGGCTTTAGGCTCTGATACCACCCTCTCTTGTGCCTCTGTCCACGGTCAGTGATGCTCTCTGGACAGTCAGGGACTGAGGACGCCAGGCAAGGTTCTACTCTGACAGTGGTCAGGGCCAGCCACCGCGACAGCTCAGGGACACAGGGGACCCTGATCACTGGGCGGGCCGCCTCTGCGGGGGCTACAGGAACCTAGAGTTTCACACGCCACCAGACACAAGCCCCAAACCCTTACAAACGGCCACATCTGTGAAAAGTGGGGGTCCCCACATGGCCTCTCAAGCTGCAGACTCTAGCACTTTGATTGACCTGCCTAGGAAATTCACTCATGGGATTTGATCAGCTAGAAAAATGAGAAGAGACACAGGCAGATTTGCCTGGTCTGGAAACAGCTCAAGACTCAAGATACTGTTGGTGATGGTAAAACCGTGACCCTTCTCCGCTCTGTCATCTGTGCAGCTTTTTCACAACCACAAAAAGCCTCCTCCACCACCTCCCACTGTGCACACACACACACACACGAACATGCGCACACACCAGAGCAAGCCTCTGCCAATAGGAGAAGCAGGCTGTTAAGTCCCCCAGCATTTCCACAAGAGTCTGATAAAAGGGGGGCAGACCTGCAGGATCCATCACTAAAGTCCAGACCTGCAGGAGGGACGGTTCTCCCCGGGAAAGCAAACCCTGGGTCCTGACAGGCCTTCAGTGACAGCTCACATCCTCCTGTCCACACTGGAAGGTATAAATGGGTGCCTGAGGAGAGGCACGTAGCCCTTCTTTCTTCCTCTCAGTGTTTCGAAAGACACAGCTGATGTGGGAACCAGTACAACTGGCCCCTGACCACACTGAATTCATAAGGAGCACGTCTTCCCACGAGAGTCAGTAACGGGACTGCAACCTTCCAACTCTGTTTTTCCTCGGCTCCCAAGTAACTGAAGCCAATACGTCTCCTCTTTCTCAAGGGTTTCTGGACCCCTGCTTCTTTTCCTTCTTGATGCCAATTTCAGAAAGGCTATCTGATTTCTTTGAGTTGTGATTTCAGCAGTCATTTTTTAAAGTCGCTGCAGAGTTCACAGCCATCCAGTCTTTATCACTGAAAGCACTGCTGAGACGAGAGCGAGTAGTTTCTATACATGCACCTCAGGCAGGCGGGGATGCCAGACCTTAGACAGGGAGGATGCTGGACCTCGGGCGGGGCAGGGGAGATGGATGCGGACCTCAGACAGGGAGGATGCTGGACCTCAGATGGGGGGGATGCGGGACCTTAGACAGGGGGATGCCGGACCTCGGGCGGGGCGGGGGAGATGGATGCGGACCTCAGACAGGGAGGATGCGGGACCTCAGACAGGGGGGATGCGGGACCTCAGACGGGGGGGATGCCGGACGTCCGCCCGCAGCACGGCAGTGTAAGGGGGAGGCTGACCGCGCTCTGCACTGCCGGCCACCCCTGCTGCGGGACAGCCAGTGACCTGGGGTTGGGGCTAACGGCTGCCTTAGAAAGATGCGCTGGGTCAACCAGGCCTCACTTAGTAATGGCCGTCAGATGCCACCGCGAGGGCAGAAGACCGCAACAGACAGAGGCTGGTTGCGAGACAGCAGGCCAGCGTGGACAGAGTGCCCACAAACGGCAGAGAGGCCGCGAGAGCCCCGCGCAGGGTCGGGTGCAGGCCCCCGGCGCACGCGCACACCCCCACCCTCACCGCCAAATCCGTTACCTGGGGACCAACTCGCCTGCAACCAAAGAAGGCAGGAAACAGGCCCCCAAATAATTGTTTCACTTCCGTAGTACTTTCAAGGGAAGAAATAATTCTCATGACAAACAAAAGTAGACACTATGACAAAAGCATATGACCTGGCCTAAAGACAGTTTCCAATTACGGGATCTGAGAGGGAACGACAATGTGAAAAGTGTGTCGGGGGAGAGGGGTAAATCATTGTTTTCTTTTCCACATTTTCAATGCAGTACTGATTATTACTGCTGCCTTATAACAAGGACCCACAGGAAAATAATATCCAGACCTGGGGGCTTCTGCAGAGGACACCAGACAGAAAGAGCCAGAGCTGAGGGTCGTTGAGAAGGAACCTACAGATTTTTGTACGAAAGCAAAACAAAAACACAAAGCAGGTGTGTAACAGGTGAGAGAGAAACATATTATCGTTTTTATAAACAACAGAGTACGTGTGGGCTTATCCTCAGGACATTAAACCAGAGTCCTCGCAAGAACCGAATTCCACCGCTAAAGACAGGGCTCCTGGGAGTTTCCACTTTACCTCGAGGTAATTAATCAAGCATGTTCCAACAAGCCACAGGACCAGTCTACCCCGGGAACGCTCTAAGGCTATAAGATGCAAGATGAAACCAGGTACCCATTCAAAAGTGAAAGGTTAAACGCGAAATAAACACCCTGTCAGGCCGTTCCATTAAAAGGCAACATTACAGTGGAATCTGAAAATCAAACTAAACTCACAAATACATCACACAAATTCAAGTGGGCAGGCCTACCTAGGGCATAGTCAATAAATGAGACTGACAGAAATGCCTGAAACGGCAGGCAGGTCTGTTCACTGCAGCAGAAAGGCAGGTTCTTGAGGGAGCAGCTGAGGGGCCAGGCCACCGTCAGGAGAGACCGCCCTTCCCCAAGCACGGCTCCCACCACAGCAGCCCCCTGAGGTCTGGACAAGTGACCACGCTCCCAGCCCTCAGGGTCTCCCTCCCATCAAATGAGGGAAGAGCTGCCGAGATCTCAGGACCCCCTCCACCATTGTGAATCAGGGTGAACTGACTGGGAGAAAATCAACATCTAAAATCTGTTTTGTGGCAAGCTATTTGATAATGGCAGTAATTTCATCCCAAAACGTATACATAGCTTTCTTCCTGAACATTCATCCAGCCACATTTACTAAAAATTGCAAACATCAGCATCAGAAGAGACAAACGGACGGTTCACGTGGAACCATTTTCTTCTTACCATTCCGGGACACGTCGAGCTCCACCAGCTGCATGAAGTTGGCTATTTCTGGAGGGAGTCGCTGGATCTCGTTATCACTCAGTCCAAGCTTTCGTAACTTGACTAGCTGGAAAAATTGCTGAAAGACAAAACAGGTTCATGTAGGTCTCACAGGTATTTGCAACGCAAACTTTTTGCCCAATATGGAATGTAAAACAGTATGTCTTCCAGGGTCTTCCCTGGGGGCTCAGTAGTAAAGAATCTGCCTGCCATTGCAGGAGACATGGGTCCAATCCCTGATCCAAGAAGATCCCCCATGCCCTGGAGCAACAAAGCCTGTGTTCCACAACTACTGAGCCTGCGCTCGAGAGCCCGGGCGACGCAGCTGCTGAAGCCTGTGAGCCCTGGAGGCCACGCTCTGCAATAAGAGAAGCCGCCACAATGAGAAGCCCACGCACCACCTCCAGAGAACTGCCCCCACTTGCTGCGACCAGAGAAAAGCCCGGGCAGCAAATAAAGACCCAGCACAGCCAAAAATAAGATAATAAAATGTTTTTTAAAGTCTTTTAAAAATTATCAAGGACTGTACCAATGTCACTTTCCTGATCTTAATATTGTACCATAGTCATGTGACAATGTAACCAATGGGGTAAACAAGGTACACAAGACATTTCTGTGCACAAGCAACAATTATTTCAAAATTAAAAAATTTTCACAATGAACAAGTAACTCAGTGAGAACAGTAATGCCTCCTTGAAAGTATCCAGTAGGTGGTCACATTTTCTACTTACGGAAACTGGTATGATATCTGCTATGTTAAGTAAAGATATTTGAAAATTAGAATAAAATATTTCTTAAACATCTCAAAAGAAATTCCTGTGCATCAGAAAATATATAAATACCCCACAAGTGTGTGTAGGAGAAAAGGAAATAATTTTGGTCAATCTAAAAAGAGCCTGCACTGGATCCTTGCCTTAACCATGGCACACAGGGCAAATGCCTTCTGCCCCACACCCTTTAAAAACTGTACTAAAATAGCATTAAAGGAATTTATAGGGAGATGGACATAGACATAAAAGTACAAAATAAAGGGATGAAGACAATTCAAGATGAGGGGGTGAAAAGCAAACTAGACATGTGACAAACTCCTTGAAGCAAGGAAACAGATGAATAAAATGGGAGCGAACAAAAGAGTCAAAACAAAGCTGAACTTCAAGCCTGTGGAGTGAGCAGCTGTGGGGATTAGTGCAGGTATCTCTGAAGGAAGGGGCTCCCCTGAGAGCTCAGTTGGTAAAGAATCTGCCTGCACTGTAGGAGACCCCGGGTTCAATTCCTAGGTTGGGAAGATCCACTGGAGAAGGGACAGGCTACCTACTCCAGTATTCTCAGGCTTCCTTTGTGGCTCAGCTGGTAAAGAATCCACGGGCAATGTGGGAGACCTGGGTTAAATCCCTATGTTGGGAAGATCCTCTGGAGACGGGAACAGCTACCCACCCCAGTATTCTGGCCTGGAGAATTCCATGGACTATATAGTCCATGGGGTCACAAAGAGTCAGACACAACAGAGTGACGTTCACTTTGGATATAAAGACAATTAAGTCCCCAAAGCCCCTCCTCTGGCTTATACAACTAAGCAGGGGACTGGAAATTTCCTCCAGAAGAGCTGACTATAAGACCAGCTAAAATCAGGAATGAGGCACGCAACTGGAAACAGGGAAGGGGGTCAGAGCTTGCTCCATGAGATCTACCCCCTTCTCCCTGCAGCCAGGTTTCTCAGCAAGAAAACAGACTTACAGACACAGATTATACAAGAGGGAAGCCCCAGGTTATAAGCCCCATTCAGGCACTCAGAGCTTCAATTCTCTTTTTTAATTCATGTGCCTGAATCTCATTTAAACAAAGCCAAGGTTCTTCAGACACGGATAAATAAGAGGAGGTGAAGCAGCCATAAAAGAAGAAATAAACCCTAAGAAATTAAAAACTAGTGCAGCATGAAGGTAAGAATCCAACAAAAGAGATGAAATATTAAGCTAGAGATCTCCCAGAAGGGACAATAGAAAGACAAAGAGATGGAGAGACAGAAGAGGAAAAAAAAAAAAGGAAAATTAGAGGATAAGGTTGCAAGGTACTACATCTGACAAACAGATATTCCAAAGATAGAAACATACAGACTGCAAAGCATAAGTTTCCAGTTAAAAAGGCGCACCACGTGGCCAATTACATGAACGAAACAAAACATAGAGGAACACCAAAGAATATAACTCCAGAAATAAGATGATTCTAAAAGTTTCCAGAGGCCAAAGGGTGGAGAGAAGGGGAAGGGGGTAATACAAAGGATTGGGACTCAGAAATGACATTGGACTCAACAGCAACCTTGAAAGTAAGAAGGCAACAGAGCAATGCCTTCAAAATTCCAAGAAAACATTTCCAACCCAAACTCACATACCCAGCCAAACTATCAATCAGGTATGATGAACGAATAAAAGACATTCTCAGACATACATGGTCTCAAAAAGTTATCTTCCTTGCACCTTTCACAAGAAGCCATCAAAATGTGGAAGCAAATCTAAAAGGAGGAAGATCTGAGATTCAGAAACCAGAGAATCAACCAAACAGAAGGAGACAGAGGCTAAAACATTGAAGGCATTCCAAGACGGCAGCCAAGCAGCAGGTCCCCAAAGCAGCCAGTTTACACTGAAGAAAATACAAGGGCTCTCAGAGGAGAACGTGGAAAGAAAAATAAAAACACATATGAGGGATTATCTGACATGTCTGGAGGTATCAGGAAATTTACTTGGTGACAAATTAGAAAATACAGAAAACAAAGCAAGCAAAAAAAGGAAGAAGTTATTAATTCCAGAAAAAAAAAAACAGAGTAAAAGAAGATATATGGTCAAAATACAAGATTTGACTATGAACAATATTTATGCAGTCATAATATTTTAATATTTATATATTGTTAAAAAACAGATTTTGTATTATGTCAATATTGAGAGGATAGGAAAGAAACCTTAAGTGCTAAAGACTCATCTTCCACAGAAGGAAATCAGTAAATAACTAAGTAGTATGGGGTAAAAATCAAACTGTAAAAGCAAGCCATTTAGCAATGTGGAAGCAAATGTTATCAAAAGTCCCAGAGCTGGGGGTTCTCAAAAGCAAGACACTGGAGTTGGGGAGGGGAGGACAAGAGATTTATGGGATTAAAAAAATTTATTTGCATATATTACCTTGCTAAAAATAGAAATTGAATTTACAAAAGAAAACATCTCCACTAAGACAACAGGGTACTCCAAATGATGGTTATGAAGGCTGCCAACATTTAATAAGCTTCGTCAGTTTTTTCCTTTGGTAAAAGGGATTGTAACTTACATAATCAAAAGAAGGCATCATCTTTTGGAAACCAACTGGGCAACACAAAACAAAAAGTTTTCAAGTCCACTGACATTGCACCAATACTTTGGGGCATCTGTTCTTGCAACATAATTGAAAATAAGAAAAAAGCAGCTACGGTGCACAATATGTTTCTGCATTCTTATCACTAGCAATGCAAAGCATATCAAATAAGGGAAATGATTAGTGTGTTATTAAGAACTCAATATTAAGCAACCAACGATTACTATAAACACCAGAGAACTTCAAATAGATTGACGATGCAAATATAATTTTAAAAGAAGACAAAATAGCAGGTATGCGATGGAAAAGCACATGTACCGTTGAGAAGAGAACACAGGGGGAAAAGTTAGCTAAGAGACAAGGGAAATGCAGGAACAAGTTTATTTTTTAACAAAAAAGATATTTTAAAATGAACTATGAATCTAATCAAATGAATGCTACCAATAAGCTATATATAATAATGAGGGTGCTCAACAAAAGGACTAATCCTTTGGAGTTCTTCAATCATAGGGCTGAAATTTAATTTCTTAAGGAAAGATTTTGAAATTTCTTTATGTGGGTTATACTAAAGCATTAGCTGACACAAAAGCCATTCAAAAGAGTCACATTTGAATAACAGAGCTTATGCCAGTTGTTCAAAAGAGTCTGACAGTTTCATAATGCATCGATGTGTTTACTCAGCCATGAAAAGCTCACTTTGTTTTCCAGGAAAGCTACAGCACAAAAGCCATCACCAAATCCATACATTCGAGGACCGTTCAGAAATAATACAAAAAAGCAAGTCAACCAGGGACTTAGATCGTCAGTGGATAATAAGCTAGTTTTATGCCTGTGGAAATGACAAGCTTCAAATCCCAATGTTCAACAGAAATCCTAATTTAATCCTAACTTTAAACCCTAATTTCAAGCAAGCAAATTTAAGTTGTTTTGCATGTTAAAAACATCCTCAAAAAGGACCTGTCACAAACACTACTTTATTCAACTGGGGACACACAGACCAGATAGAGAAACAGCCCTATCCAACAGCATCCCACAGTGAAAACAGCGATTCCTCAATCCTTCCCTCATTATCCTGATGGGATCCTAATTTGGCATCCAAATGCATTAAATCAACTACAATCTGTAAGAGAGACACAATATCACTAAGACTGCTTAAATCTTCAGGTGTTGGACTTGCAGATGGTCATGGAGGAAAACTCCAAAAGTGTATAAACCCTTTTGCCTTCTCTGGGATGAGCCAGGGCCCACAGGAACAATTCCCACAGCAGTCTTGGCAGGGCACCTCAGCAGGGCGGTCGCGTGATGGGGCACACAGACACCATTCTTCAACCACATCATGTTGATTACAGCGCCCTGGCCCACACCAAGCACATTCTGTACAGGGACACGCAAAGAAACTCAAATTGCCTTGGCCTGCGATGTCGCACCACAGTCTTCTTATAGCCACTATTGTTTTAGTAGATACAGAGTCTTTAATTTGGTTGAACAGAATGTTTTTTTTCCCATTCTCCATTTCTAACAAGATTCTTTTCCCTTCTCTTGATAAAGTGTTAGTTCCTCTCTTTTCTTCTTAGGAAACTGGAGTCTTAAAAGAGCTGCGTCCTTTGCGATCACCATATGGCCAAGGATCAACAGTCTCCCCAAACTTCCCCATAAGGTGGGGGAAAGATGAACCATTGTTGCAGGCTCACCTGGGGGATGACAGTATAAAGAATGGGATTAAACTCCTGAAAAGCTGTCTGACTCTGAGCTGTCAGGACACCAGATTAACTCACAGACTTCCTTCTGGGCGTCTTCTAGCCCTTCAGCCAGGCTTCCCTGGTGCCTCAGGTGGTAAACAATCTGCCTGCAATGTGGGAGACTTGGGTTCGATCCTGGATCGGGAAGATCCCCTGGAGAAGGAAATCACAACCCACTCAAGTATTCTTGCCTGGAGAATCCCATGGACAGAGGAGCCTGTCTGTCTACAGTCCATAGGTTCGTGAAGAGCTGAACACGACTGAGTGACTACTTTCACTCTTCAACCCCTTAACTAAACACTGACCCCTTCCACCCTACCTAAGTCTCAACACATCCCTGTCCCCAAAGACCTGAACTGCCTTTTTGGTCAACCAGCTTGGCAAAGCTACTGTTAACCAATGGGTCTAATCTCCAGGTGAGAATAATCATGTTATAGTATCTATCATTTTTATCACCTGGCAATGTTCTTCACTATGAGACTTATAAAAAGTGATCATGACTTTATTACCCAGAAATTCTTCTAGGTATGTACTTTGCATACTTGTTTTTAAAAAAAAACTTTCACATATATTATTCTAGTATATTTTATATATTTGAATGTGCTTGACAGAATTATTCATAATTTCCCCAAACTGTAAATAACCCAAATACCCATCAATAGTACATCTGACAGAAATATATTCTTACAATGAAATTTTTCATGGTAATGAAAATGAACACTTACTCTTAGAGTACTGAGAAATCTAGAAATAATTTTCAGCAAACAAAATCAGACACAAAAGAAGGCACACTGTATTACTTCATTTATATAATGTAGAAAAATCACGAAAACTAAACTGCTTTGTTTAGAGATGCGTACAGAGGTGGTAAAAACTATTTTTAAAAAAGGCAAAGAGGTGATTAGTATTAAATCAAGTTAGCAGCTACTTCTAGTTGTGAGGGAAACATGGTCAGGAAGAGCATGAGATGGGCTTCAGGAGTCCTGCCAATTCTAAACTTTCTAACCTGAGTGCTACACAGGTTTTCATTTTATAATTTGTTGTGAGCTGTATATTTACGCTTTTGTGCACTATTAATATATGTGTTTTATTTCACAATAAGAGAAGTTTTAAAAGTTTTAAACTACTGATTAATCAGAAAGAAAAAATGCCAGACAATTAGGACTAATGACATCAAATTCTTCACCATGACAGAGGTAATGATAATGAAAAGCAGTGACACTGTGTCTGGAGGAGGAGAAATCAAAAGGCCAACAGTCAGCAAGACAGTAACGTTAGGATGACCATGCTGCAGCCGTTAACCGTCACCCTTTACTGCGGGATTCTCTGTGCTCAGCAGTGAGTTAAGGACTCCACTTGGATCACACTCTGTAGTCATCTCAACATTGCTACAGAGCTAACATCTATATATAACGGTCACTGCTGCACAAAAACCATCTCAAACTCAGTGACTCAAAAGCAACATGATTTTCTGGAATTTCTTACATTTCTGTGGGCCTGCTGTTTTCACTTTAGCTCACTCATACAGTTTCACTCAGCGAGTGGCTCAGAGGGGCAGGAAGACCACCGCCCCGGCCTCAGTTTATGGCTTGCTACTTGGGCCAACACCCAGCTGGAGCTCCTCCGCTCTCCACAGGCCTCTTTTCTTTGCCATATGATCCAGCGGCTCTCGGACTGCCGTTCTAAAGGGGCAAAGAGTCCGGGAGGACTCTCAGAGCCGAAACCGCGAAATCTGCACCATGTCACTTCTGCCACAGTGAGGGGAATGGGGAAATAAGTCTCCACTAGTAGATGGAAAGAGCAGCAAAAATCACACTGAAAAGAGGCTTTGAAGGGGTGAAATCTGGTAGATTACATGGTCTACTGTTAAAATGAGGTAGGGGCCTCAGAGGTACCACAGAAGACCACGTATAAAAACCAGACAGACTATCTTTCTCTATGATTCACCACGGAGTAACAAGTTTTCCAAAGGAAACCTAAACAGAAAATGTAATAATATAATGGATAAAGTTTGGTTAAGACATGACTTTTAACACATGAGAAAGTTAAAGGGGAAAGACCCAAGAAATATTCACAGAAGAATAAAAAGATCCATTAGCTAAAGCAGAGAATTCAAAGGATCATATCTCACATCGAGAATTTGAATTTGAAAGGGTTTCAGCAAACACTCAAAAATAAGAACTACTGATGAAACAGTGTTAATAAGATACTTTTTCTACTATGTTTTGGTAAAGAGGTGTGGAATGGGAATGTCCCCAGGGGAATCACTTGACTTCCCTGGTCCTCTGTTTCTGTAAAAAATAAGCATTAAATGATCGAAGGGCTCTTTTTAGTTCTAAAAATATTAGAACTGCATTTCAAAATATCTTCAATGTACCATAAAAAAACATGACAATCCTATTAGCCCACAATATAACAAGCATGCACTTAAAAATGAATAAAATTACAGGAAGCAGATTAGTGGTTGCCTAGGAAACGGGAAATGACTGCTAAGGGGCATGGGGTTCTTTTGGGGGCGATGAAAACATTCTAAAATTAATTGTGGTAATGGCCCGCGAATAGACTAAAACCACTGAATCATGAACTTTAAGTGGGGGAATTGTAGGGCCTGTGAATTACATCTCAATAAGGATGTCAAACCGCACAGAATTGACAGATGTTGATAAAGAAGGAATCCCCCTTGATAATGAAAGACTAAGCTAGGAACCCAACCAGTCCATCCTAAAGGAGATCAGTCCTGAGTGTTCATTGGAAGGACTGATGTTGAAGCTGAAACTCCAATACTTATGGCCACCTCACTAGAAAGAGCTGACTCACTAGAAAAGACCCTGACGCTGGGAGATTGAAGGTGGGATGAAAAGGGGATGACAGAGGATGAGAAGGTTGGATGGCATCACCAACTCAATGGACCTGAGTTTGGGTAAACCCTGGGAGTTGGTGATGGACAGGGAGGCCCAGCGTGCTGCGGTTCATGGGGTCACAAAGAGTCAGACACGACTGAGCGACTGAACCGAAGCTAGGTACCCACACTTTTTATTTAATTGAAGTGTAGTTGATTTACAATGTTGTGTCAATTTCTCGTGTACGGCAAAATGACTCAGTTACACACACACATTCAGGTTCTTTTTCAGATTGATTTCCATCATAGTTATTTATTAAAAGACTCTGAATATAGTTCCCAGTGCTGAACAGTAGGTCTCTGTTGCTCATCTGGTTTATGTAGTTTTATCTGCTAATCCCAAACTCCTCATCTATCCCCCTCACCACCCTACTTTCCCTGTTGGCAACTATAAACTTGTGTTCTCTGTCTGCGAGTATGTTATATAAATTGAGTTCAACTGTCTTGTTCTCTTAGATGTCACATATAAGAGATACCACATCTCTTTCTCTGTCTGACTTCACTTCTGTCATCTCCAGGTCAGTCCATGCTGTTATAGGGTGGCACTATTTCCGTTTTTATGGCTGAGCAGTATGCCACTGTATACATGCACCACGCCTCCTTTATCCAGTCGTCTGTAGACGGACATTTAGGTTGCTCCGTGTCTTGGCTGTTGTAAGAAGTGCTGCTGTGACCATGGGGGTGCAAGTATCTTTTCAAATTCGAGTTTTCCTGGACATTCTTATTTCCCTGGGCTTCCCAGGTGGCTCAGTGGTAAAGAATTTGCCCGCCAATGCAGGAACTGCAGCAGATGCAGCTCAATCCCTGGGTCAGGAAGATCCCATGGAGAAGGAAAGGGTAACCTATTCCAGTATTCCTGCCAAGATAACCCCATGGACAGAGGAGCCCGGAGGCCTACAGTCCACGGGGTGCATTGCTACACGTGCCAGTTCACTGATGAGGAAACAGATTTCAGCAACATTGCACAGCTCCCAGATGCTACTACCAGTTAATAACATTCTTTCAGGAAAATTCCAAGGCATACCCACGTTGGAGGATCACAAGGTAATAAATTCTCAGGTAACTGGCAAACAAAAAACATCAGTGAAGCTATATTCTAATGAGCAAAGTGAAACAAAGTCCCGGGACGTGGGAACCAGGGCTAGGTCACACTACAATGCTGCCAGGGCTGCAGGGAAAGAAAACAACACGCTGAGGGGGCCCGATGGCAGTCCAGGCACAGAGCAGGTGTGAAGGGGAAGAAATCCAGACAGACGGAAAGAGATTATCTTCTGGGGGCACCTGGGCCTGGAATGCTAGCTCCAGATAAAGCCTAAGGCCAGGGGAAAGGCTGAAAGACAGGAAACCAGTACACCGAACTGGGACCAGTTCAGTTCAGTCGCTCAGTCCTGTCTGACTCTTTGCGACCCCACGGACTGCAGCACGCCAGGCCTCCCTGTCCATCACCAACTCCCAGTGCTTGCTCAAACTCATGTCCATCGAGCCAGTGATGCCATCCAACCATCTCGTCCCCTGTTGTCCCCTTCTCCTCCCGCCTTCATACAAGTCTACAATACATCAGAGCAAAAGGGACGTGTCCATAAAGAAAAAGCTCAGTCTACTTTTGGAGGCAAAGGAGGAAACATCCCCCACAGCAGGGCAGCCCTGGCAGATTTCAAAAAGACTTCCCACACTGTCTGTTCAACTGGCAATTCCGAAGTCTCTGAATGATTTTTAGATAGACATACAATGAAATTCAAAAGAGAGTCAAGAATTTAGAATGCTGATTCACAAAATGGGAAGCAGATGTCCACATCCCACTGTCTGGACCAGTGCACCGATGATGAACATGAAATGAGATAAAAGGTTCAGTCACTCCAATAACACGAGCCGCCCTCTCTATAATGGGAAGTGGGGAAAATCTACCTCCCTGCTCGCTGATTCGTCCATAAGACAAATAAGTGGAACAGACCACAGGGAAAAAAAGTCTCCTATTCTAAAACACAATGTTTTAATCAGTTCCTGACTGAGTGGCACAGGTCCACATTCTTCAGGGCAACAAAGAAGAGTGCATGTTCTTCTCCTTGAGTGACCTCAGAAAGTCACAGGCAAATCAAAGTTCGGAAAAGCAAACGAGCTTCCCACTAAGAGCTGGCATGCATACGTGAGCGCTTAAAACAATGGTGTTTACTCTACCTGGAACATTTCTCTTTCCAATTTTTCTGTCTCTGGTCTCTACTAACCATTTTGCCCTCTCTTATTTGCTAACAAATTTTCACATTTTCAAGGTGCTTTCATTACATTATCAAGCTGGCATCATGAATGAACAGTATGCCTCAAGGGTGTACCCTCGGTAATTAAAATAGCTCAGGTGTGAATCACTGTGAGAATCATAAAACCAGGAATGTTTCATTTATGGTGCTATGATCAGAAGTCTGTGGATGAGGATGGGAGAGGTATTGGCAATGGTTTGGAGAAGAGAAACATGCATTGAGAGTATGAGGTTCTCCTGTGCCAAGAACCTGAGTGAGGGGAAAGCCATGGGCGCTGGCGGGCAGGCTGGTGGCACAGAGAGAGGAGGGGCGGATGTGGACTGAGCAGGAGAGGGCCAGCGTGGGAGGATCAGATACCACAACAAGAAAGAGATGTCAACCTGAAACCTAACAAAGGGGAAGGATTAAGTATAGACTGGTCAAGTAACGAGTTACTGCATGACCATTAAAAATGTTTCTATGCTATGCTAAGTCGCTTCAATCCTGTCCAACTCTGTGCGAGCCCAGAGACAGCAGCCCACTAGGCTCCTCTCTCCCTGGGATTCTCCAGGCAAGAATACTGGAGTGGGTTGCCAGTTCCTTATCCAATGCATGAAAGTGAAAAGTGAAAGTGAAAAATCAGTCGTGCCTGACTCTTAGCGAACCCATGGACTGCAGCCTACCAGGCTCCTCCGTCCATGGGATTTTCCAGGCAAGAGTACTGGAGTGGGGTGCCATTACCTTCTCCGAAAAATGTTTCTAGAGAATATTTAATAATATGATAAGTCCGTGTGTTCTAGGATTATGAAAAAATGCAAAAGTATATAAACTGTATAATGCCCGTTATGCTAAAAAAGTAATGCTAGGACTTACTTGGTGGCACAGTGGGATGAGAATCTGCCTGCCAATGCAGGGGACATGGGTTCGATCCCTGGTCTGGGAAGACTCCACGCACCAAGGAGCAACTAAGCCTGTGGACCACGACTACCGAGCCCGCGCTCTGGGGCCGGCAAGCCGCAACTCCTGGGCTCAAGTGGTGCAGCCCCGAAGCTGGCACACCTGGCACGTGCTCCACAGCAGTGAAAAGCTCCACAATGAAGGGCATCCTCTGCTCGCCGCATTAGAGCGCACGCACGCAAGGCCAGAAGGACCCAGCGTGGCCAAAAATAAACCATCAATTTTTTAATGCAATACTAATTTTAGGGGAAAAAACTACTTTAAAAAGTTAAATCTGAGAAAAAATAATTTTAATTCAATGAATAAGGATCACTCGGCTGTGGGGTACCGATGTTTTGTACCATAAAAATCCAAAGCCTATTTATCTGAAGGAAGAGTTGATTTTCCTTTAAACTTCAACTAACTTTAAGCAAACCTTGAAGGGAAGGTGCACCAAAAACAGCTCTTCCAACAAGAAGTCAAACAGATAATCAATTCAGATTATTAAAGTGGTCTCGTATTTTGACACAGGATTTTGAATAAGGTTGAATTTTTCACACATTGTACTCAGGAAGGCATTACATGACTCAAATGGAATAAAATCCTGTTTGGGGGACGTTTTGTCTTGGATTCAATACAACTCTTCCAAGCTAACAACAGGAGCAGGGTTCTGAAGTGGAGGAAAAGACGTCAATAGACGCAGTCCTTACTCTCAGGAGACGCCCAGGAGTTGACACAAACAGTAGTGAAAACACAAGGGGAAAGTGGACTCATCACAAGTGAGGATCAAAATACTGTGAGAGGGTAAGAAATGTCTTGTCTTTAGCTACACCTGATACGCTTCTTTAGGTTAAAAAAAAAAAAAAATCAGGGTATTTTATGGTCAATCACGCACACCAGTAAGATCAGTTTCCAATGAGGCGCCACTTAAGAATGGGTCATTCAGAAAAACTATTAGGAAGACTTGCTAAATTTTCTCAAGAAATATACCAACATTTGGATCAATGCTCTGGGTTCTTCCAGGCTCAATTAAGAAAAGATACAGGCAACACTAATGAAGGCCCATCCTGGATGAACAGAATTCTGCCAACTGCCGACTTGCTGATGTTTTCCACCTCCTGAAATAATAAACTGAGAGCACCCTAGCCAAGGGTTGATCTTTCCGGATAGCGAGCAAGAACTGG
Organism: Nanger dama; assembly: GCA_917880005.1. NCBI lineage: Eukaryota > Metazoa > Chordata > Mammalia > Artiodactyla > Bovidae > Nanger > Nanger dama. The sequence goes on from CAKJTW010000033.1 coordinate 6,950,992, forward strand.
AGGAATCTGGTCACTGATGAATTAATAGCATGCTATTAACTCTGAGTTATCAGGTCACAGTCACTCAAAACTCTGGGCAAGAGTCCCTTTTGCTAACCACAAAGCTCATCAATACCTCTGTGGCTTGATATCTTTAGAATAATGACAGGCCTAGTTTGTGAGTCTTTTTCTATATAATCTGAACGAATCAGATTGTATTGCATCATTTCCCCTGAATATTCAGCAGCGGTCCCAGTGAAATCACACCACCAACTCCACGGTGTCCCAAACCAGCCTGGGTGCTGAGGCGGAGGAAGCGTCCATTAGAGAAACTTCACAAAGACTCCAAGCCCTTCCACATAAAAACTTTTATTTGGAGATACCTCACTGTGAAAACAGTCATCGTGTGACTTTTTGTTACAACAGATGCAAAATATAATTGTTCACATGAATGCCAGTATAAAACCATGTCTTGGATTTGAAGCCTGAAGACGTGTGAAGGTTGGCACAGCACATCCTGGGCTACTGGGCACTAGTTGCTCCGTGCCCTTCATGCCATGCTGACATTCAACTGAGAAAGGGAGCCCTTGGTTTGGTCTCTGGTTAGCAGGAGAGGCTGTGTTTGATCCGATGTTGACAGGGGTGGAGGGGGCTGGGACAAGACTCTGTTAAGGACAGAGAAGCTGTTGGGATGCCCAAAGGAGGAGATGGAATGAAAAAGTACACAGAACATTTGATTACACGGGAGGAAATTTTTAAATGTCTGTCAATATGACTGAAAATAAATCAAAACAGAAAAATGGCCCCTAACCTTCTAAGGTGACATGTAACAGCAGTTTCAGTTCAGTTCAGCTCAGTTCAGTTCAGTCGCTCAGTTGTGTCCGCCTCTTTGCAATCCCATGAATCGCACCACACCAGGCCTCCCTGTCCATCACCAACTCCCGGAGTTCATTCAGACCCATGTCCATGGAGTTGGTGATGCCATCCAGCCATCTCATCCTAGGTCGTCCCCTTCTCCTCCTGCCCCCAATCCCTCCCAGCATCAGAGTCTTTTCCAATGAGTCAACTCTTCACATGAGGTAGCCAAAGTACTGGAGTTTCAGCTTTAGCATCATTCCTTCCAAAGAAATCTCAGGGTTGATATCCTTCAGAATGGACAGGTTGGATCTCCTTGCAGTCCAAGGGACTCTCAAGAGTCTTCTCCAACACCACAGTTCAAAAGCATCAATTCTTCGGCGCTCAGCCTTCTTCACAGTCCAACTCTCACATCCATACATGACCACAGGAAAAACCATAGCCTTGACTAGACGAACCTTAGTCGGCAAAGTAATGTCTCTGCTTTTAAATGAGCTATCTAGGTTGGTCATAACTTTCCTTCCAAGGAGTATGCATCTTTTAATTTCATGGTTGCAGTCACTATCTGCAGTGATTTTGGAGGCCAAAAAGATAAAGTCCGACACTGTTTCCCCATCTATTTCCCACGAAATGATGGGACCGATGCCATGATCTTCGTTTTCTGAATGTTGAGCTTTAAGCCAACTTTTTCACTCTCCTCTTGCACTTTCATCAAGAGGCTTTTGAGCTCCTCTTCACTTTCTGCCAGAAGGATGGTATCATCTGCATATCTGAGGTTATTGATATTTCTCCCGGCAGTCTTGATTTCAGCTTGTGTTTCTTCCAGCCCAGTGTTTCTCATGATGTACTCTGCATATAAGTTAAATAAGCAGGGTGACAATATACAGCCTTGACGTACTCCTTTTCCTATTTGAAACCAGTCTGTTGTTCCATGTCCAGTTCTAACTGTTGCTTCCTGACCTGCATACAGATTTCTCAAGAGGCAGGTCAGGTGGTCTGGTATTTCCATCTCTTTCAGAATTTTCCACAGTTTATTGTGATCCACACAGTCAAAGGCTTTTGCATAGTCAATAAAGCAGAAATAGATGTTTTTCTGAAGTTCTCTTGCTTTTTCCATGATCCAGCAGATGTTGGCAATTTGATCTCTGGTTCCTCTGCCTTTTCTAAAACCAGCTTGAACATCTGGAAGTTCACGGTTCACATATTGCTGAAGCCTGGCTTGGAGAATTTTGAGCATTACTTTACTAGGATGTGCTGCTGCTGCTGCTAAGTCACTTCAGTCGTGTCCGACTCTGCGACCCCATAGATGGTAGCCCACCAGGCTCCCCTGTCCCTGGGATTCTCCAGGCCAGAGTACTGGAGTGGGTTGCCATTTCCTTCTCCAATGCATGAAAGTGAAAAGTGAAAGTGAAGTCGCTCAGTCGTGTCTGACCCTCAGTGACCCCATGGACTGCACTTCCAGGCTCCTTCATCCAGGGGTTTTGATGAGTGCAATTGTGCAGTAGTTTGAGCATTCTTTGGCATTGCCTTTCTTTGGGATTGGAATGAAAACTGACCTTTACCAGTCCTGTGGCCACTGCTGAGTTTTCCAAATTTGCTGGCATATTGAGTGCAGCACTTTCACAGCATCATCTTTTAGGATTTGAAATAGCTCAGCTGGAATGCCATCACCTCCACTAGCTTTGTTCGTAGTGATGTTTTCTAAGGCCCGCTTGACTTCACATTCCAGGATGTCTGGCTCTAGATGACTGATCACACCATTGTAATTATCCGGGTCTTGAAGATCTTTTTGTACAGTTCTTCTGTGTGTTCTTGCCACCTCTTCTTAATATCTTCTGCTTCTGTTAGGTCCATACCATTTCTGTTCTTAATTGTGCCCATCTGTGCATGAAATGTTCCCTTGGTATCTCTAATTTTCTTGAAGAGATCTCTGCTGCTAAGTCACTTCAGTCGTGTCCGACTCTGTGCAATCCCATAGACGGCAGCCCACCAAGCTCCGCCATCCCTGGGATTCTCCAGGCAAGAACACTGGAGTGGGTTGCCATTTCCTTCTCCAGTGCATGAAAGTGAAAAGTGAAAGCAAAGTCGCTCAGTCATGTCCGACTCTTAGCGACCTCATGGGCTGCAGCCTACCAGGCTCCTCCGTCCATGGGATTTTCCAGGCAAGAGTACTGGAGTGGGGTGCCACTCTAGTCTTTCCCTTTCTGTTCTTTTCCTCTATTTCTTTGCATTGATTACTGGAGAAAGCTTTCTTATCTCTTCTTGTTATTCTTTGGAACTCTGCATTCAGATGCTTATATATCTTTCCTTTTCTCCTTTGCTTTTCACTTCTCCTCTTTTCACAGCTATTTGTAAGGCCTCCCCAGACAGCCATTTTGCCCAGACAGCACTTTCAGTTCACATTAATTATAAGTAAAGAAGTAAGAAAAGGACTTTGTCTCTTATCCTCAAAAGTACTAGAGATGATCACACTATTGTAAGCCACTCTCGAGAGATTTCTGGGGCAGTGGGGGAACCAGTGAATTTGACAGATGCCCAGAATCCATGTTTTACGAGCTGCTGCAGGGTTCACCCACTGCAAACATTTTCTAATATATTCTAAATACATAGAGCTATTAACATGTACTTTGGCACGTCTGTAATCACAGTTCAAGACTAAAATTTTGTAATTCAGGAACTTCAGTATGAGCATCTCACTCCGCCTAGATAGGCTTGGGTTCCCAAGTGTGTCTAGCTCCTGTGAGAGCAGCCTGGCGTCTTCAAAGGAGATCCTCCCTCGTGTTCAAACTTCTCACACACATTAAATGCACTCTGCTTCCTACTGGCTGCCCCGACAGCTAAGCGAGAAGCAAGATGGAAAAAACCGAGAGCAGATTCCCTAGCAACTCCCAAACAGTTATGCAAAAACACGACGGAGCCCTTGCCCTTCCCCGCGTTTCAGTGCCACAAACTGAACTAAGTTCCAGTGTTAATCCAGATGAAGAACCACAAACACAAGGCCTAATTTTGAAGACTTTCTGAATCGCTCTACTGTAAGAAGAAGAGAAACCACTAGTGTCCCCCAGAAAACACTTGGCCCCACGGTCTCCAAGTAAATGCTTTGCGTGGGGAGAGGGCGGGCAGAGCTCTCTCCCAGCCACTTCTTCAGGCTGTGCTTTTCAACATGCTTTAGATTTCATTTCTACTGTTTGCCAGCAACCTTGGTCAGAGGCCATGCGACGTGCCTGGCACTGGCCCAACGTCGGGACACACAGCGGGGCTGGAGGTACCCAGGGCCCTCCCCACCAGCCACTCCACTCACCCAGCTCAGCAGTTAAGGACTTGGCTCTTCTGTTGCCGCCAAGCTCTGCAGAGGTCCTGGCAACTGCCCGTGCTGCCAACCAGTCATCTCTGCAGGATCAGACTTTACTCAGTGCATCACCTCACGAGTTGGCAGAGTCGGAAACCTTCCATTGCAGCCTGTGACCAAAACGAACCTTCAGGAAAAAGGGAACTCCTGAATGTAGCCCAGAGTGAAGCAGGAGAGGCAGCTGCCTTCCTCCAGCTCCTGGACCCCAGGAAACAAGCAAGAGCTCCCAGGTGGCCTGCTATAATGGTGAGGACTACCGCCCTGTAAGCTCCCAGGGCAATTTTCTGTGGTAGCTTCAGGATTCCAGTAGGTTCTGTGCTATCACTTCCCCAGCCTCCAGCTCCCAGCCCAGAGTCCAGCTTTTTACCCAGGTGCATCTAATAAAAGGACACCAGGTCATCCCTTCACCCCTGCCGTGGGGTCCCATCAGCACCATCCATCCATTCTATCTGCACCAATGGAATCTGAGCCTGACCCAGCATCACCTTCTCTTCGGAAAGCACCTTCGGCAGCACTGCTGACTACTGGCTGGCTACTCATTGATCATTTCTTTTAAGGTCAATCCTCTCGTATGCATAGGTCCAAGCGATTTAAAATTAAAATGCTACATGATCAGAGTGGATTTTAAAGTCTAATTTCAAAAACTTCAAAACTTTACTTTTCACAAAAGTAACTCTAAACTAAATAAGAAATGCCCCTAAGGTGCCAGGTAGCAGGCTGAGGGCTTTATAAACATTGCCTCACTGGATCTTAAAAACCACCCTAAGCTCAGCAGCTACTAGGAGTTCACAAATCAAAAAGTGCAGCACAGGCCGGTGACACACCTGGGCCCCTTTACACAGGCCTCAGGGGCAGGGTCCAAACGCAGGTCCAAAGTCCCCACCTGTCTGCTATGATAAACAGAGGGCCAAGAAGCACTGTGGGGCCCCAAGTCTGCAGAGCTAGCTCCCCAAGTTACTGTCTGTCTGTGTTACCTCAGGCAAGCTGCTTAGCCTTCCTGTACCCCAGTATCTCCATCTGTAAAAGGGGTCATAACAGCACCCATCCCTCACTGAGCGGCAGTGACAATCGTATAACCAAGTCCAGGTCAAGTACGTAGAACAGTGCTGGCCTAGGAGAAACGCTTGACAAACGTTAGCTGTAATTACCACTGCTGCTGCTGCTGCTGCTGAGTCGCTTCAGTCGTGTCCGACTCTGTGCAACCCCATGGACTACAGCCCACCAGGCTCCCCTGTCCCTGGGATTCTCCAGGCAAGAACACTGGAGTGGGTTGCCATTTCCTTCTCCAGTGCATGAAAGTGAAAAGTGAAAGTGAAGTCGCTCAGTTGTGTCCGACTCCTAGGGACCCATGCACTGCAGCCTACCAAATTATCACTGCTATCCCTCCATAAAACACCCCCTCCTGACTGGGGTGAAGCCTAGAGGCGGATTGTTTCCTCTGGCCAGCATGGTAGCCACACGCTGACAGGGACGGGGTGTCATCTGAGCAGGGTCCCCACCCAGTGGTCGAGGGGCTCTCGCATCAGAAGGCTTTGCAGTGCGATAAATTCAGATGGACTACATACTGCTGCAGTACTTTATAAACTGAAGCCAGTCATAAGCAATGTCCCCTGTAAAGGAGTAACATGTTTTAAAGAGGAAAGATGGCATGATCTTGGTAAATCTACTACTCAAAAGTCAATAACTAAACTTTGTTTTGTGACCTTCTGGTCTTTTTAAAAAAACTGTAGTAATATATAAACATAAATGTATCCACTTAACAGTTTTTAAGTATACAGTTATGTGGTGTTGAGTGTACTCACAGTCCTGTGCAACCACCACTTCTATTTCCAGAACTTTCTCATTATCCCAACCAGACTCTGCACCCAATAAACAATAACTCCCCAAACCTCCCTTTCTCCAGCCCTTTGAAACCACTGATCTGCTTTCTGTTTCTATGGATTTGCCTTTTCTGGATATTTCATATAAATTGAATCATACACTAAAAAAAAAAAAAAAAAAATCCTATATACCTAAGCTTCTAAAACTTCTCAAATGTTAAATATATAGATCCAACCACAGCATTATGCCCTTGGATTATCCTGTTAGGATGCAGCTAGGTGCTAAATGAGGACCACATCCATACATATCAAGACTTCTGTTATTTTCAAAAGCAGAGAAAGACCACAAACAAAAGACATTATTACACATAAATCAATAGACTGCTGAGACCAAATACTTACAGGACCTGGAGAAGGGACTTTAGATGTTAGTTAACAAGCCCAGTCACCCCAGTCTACTTAGTACTAGAGCTACTATCCAAATAAGGCAAGTAAATTCAAAAGCAGCCATTTCCAACTCATCAAATAATCCAAAACACAATAAAGCAAGAGTGAATGAAAACCAACATGAAAGGGGTGGAAGTATTTCGGGAAGCCTGGGGACCTCGGGAGGGCAAAGTCAGACGAGACTTCAGATGGGCACGTGGGTGGGAGACTTCAGATGGGCACGTGGGTGGGCGGGGAGGCCAGGAGGCCCGCCGGGAGGAGGGCGGAGTCCAGGCGGGTGGGTGTGGAGGCAAGAGGCCCGCCCCCAAGGAGGGCGGAGCCCAGTCGGGTAGTCGGGTGGGCGGGGAGGAGGGAGGCCCGCCTGGACAAGGGCAGAGCCCATGCAGGCAAAGCCCCTCTGGGTAGCGGACCCTACAGAGCCCTGGCCCTGTGATGAAAAATAGCGCAGGCCTTGGTGCTCCAGAAGCCAAAGGGACTCAGGCTCCCTACCAGAGCCTGAGGGAGCGAGTGAGGCACACTGCCCATGTCTCTCTCCCTAGCCTTGAACCAAGACCACCTACCTCTCAAACAAGCCGCGTTCCATGTTCCATACGTGCACCTGCAGGTCAGGGGTGGAAGCTCAGGGTACCCCTCATCTCATCACAGCTTGCCTGACCCCCGGGGAGCCTGGATGGGTCTTCTCGAAGCCCCCAGGAGCTGACCCCTGCTCACAGAACAAGACGCAAGCCCCAGAGCTACAGTCTGGCTCCCATGACCTGGGCGCCTTCTACTGACAGCATCATCGCTTTCTGCAGGTTGTGGCAGTTTGTGAAGTGCTTCCTCGCACTCCAGAACATCCACAGAACTGCCCAGGGAGCAGTCAGTCATTTGAACTGAACTCGAGGAGGACTGCATGGTAGGTAAGACATCCAAGCCACCCCTCACACCCAGGCTCCCTGGGCTGCAAGTCTGACATCCAGTTACCCTCTGCCCACAACTGCCCAGTGGCCTTTCTGACCCTCGGTCCCCACATCTGCAGCCCTAGGGAACCATCTGCTATGCGACAGGTCCCCCTCACTGTCTCCAACACCTTTCTCCAGCTAGGAACATGCCGCTCACCCCAAATGCCACAACCTCTCAGAAGTCTTAATGCCCAATCAACATCCTGTGATTTACCTGATGGAAAGGAATACGAAAAACAACATGCATTTATGCATATACACGTATAACTGAGGGCTTCCCTGGTGGATCAGATAAAGAATCTACCTGCAATGCAGGAGACCCAGGTTCAATCCCTGGGTCAAGAAGATCCCCTGGAGAAGGAAATGACTACCCACTCTAGTATTCTTGCTTGGAGAATCCCATGGACAGAGGAGCCTTGTGTGTTTCAGTCCATGGGGTCACAGAGAGTCGGACTTGACTGAGCAACTCAGCAGGCATGCATGCGTGTATAACTGAACCACTTTGCTGTACACCAGAAATTAACACAACATTGTAAATCGATGATACTTCAATTTTTAAAAAAATTAAGTGCATCTTCTCCCACCACATATGCAAGATTTGAAACTTACTGCCATTACGAAGTATACATAAGAACCATACAGATCAAAGGTCTAAGGACAATGTCACACTCTTTCCCCATGCATGGTTACCAGGCAACAACAGGAACTGCACAAGATGCTGCAAAAGCTCAGGACAGAGCAACCAGCACAGCAAGAATGGTGATGAGCCAAAAGGGAGTTAAGATTTGCAGGGATTGTCAAATGGCTTATGAGTATCTGAAGACCTGTCACATGGTGAAAGAATCAGACTTGCTCAGTAAGGCCCAAGCAAAGAAAGAAAAACATCCCCCTATAATTGAACTGAAACATGGCAGAGTCCTCTGGGGACCCAGTGAATTCCCTGCTCAAACAGGCCAGATGACTGCTCAGTGTGGTTTCAGGATGGAATCAGATGACTAGATGGGAAGTTGACCTACAAAGTACCTTTTTGACCCTGAGATTCTGCAAGTTCAACTTCCCTTGGGCATGTTCTTCCTTCCAGTCAAAACATACCAAGGCACTTAGATAACAACTTGTGATCTGCTCTTTGGCCTATAATTAACTAGCCCTGGGGCTTCCTTGTGATTCAGCTGGTAAAGAATCCACCTGCAATGCGGGAGACTTGGGTTCAGTCCTTGGGTTGGGAAGATCCCCTGGAGAAGGGAAAGGCTACCCACTCCAGTATTCTGGCCTGGAGAATTCCATGGGCTGTATAGTTCATGGGGTCGCAAAGAGTCAGACACGACTGAGCAAAAAGTACAGCATCTGCAAGCAGCAGCAAAGCCATCAGCAGGTTATCTGGGGTCAGAATTCAGCACCCCAAAATCAAGTCATACCATGATGTCATGGAACTTCCCTGGCAGTCTAGTACTAAGGAACCGGCTTCCAGTGCCAGAGACACGGGTTCACTTCCTGGTCGGCAAACTAAGATCCCACGAGCCGCGGGGCAGCTAAGCCCTCGTGCTGCAGCCACTGAGCCCACGTGCTCTGGAGTCTGCTCTCCATGCACAGGAGAAGCCCGTGTGCTGCAACAAAGACCCAGTGCTGCCAAAAAGAACGAACGTGATGCCACATCCCCTGGTGACTGAGGAGGGAATATAAGCCTGATCAAGACGGATGTCAAAAACACAGCGTGACTTTTCACAGGAGTTGGAAGGAAGGAGAAAGGAAGAGTCTGGCCAGACAGCATCAGCACTGGCTTCTGCACAAGGATGCAGGCAGCAACACAGTAAGCTCTCCACGAAAGGACTATGTCTTCCCTCAGGAGCTACAAAGAACTTTAAAACCATACGGAATCTTAATTGATTCCTATCTGTACTTTTCATGCTCATCGAAATCTCTTGTTCTGTTTTTAAATCCAAAAATCAGACCTCATAAATGAGAACAGTGGGGGCTTCCCAAGTGGCTCAGTCATAAAGAACCGCATGCCAACGCAGGAGACACGGGAAACAAGGGTTCAATCCCTGGGTTGGGAAGCTCCCCTGGAGAAGGAAATGCCAACCCACTCCAGTATTCTTGCCTGGGAAATCCCATGGACAGAGGAGCCTGCTGGGCTATAGTCCATGGGGTCGCAAAGAGTCGGACATGACTGACGTGGGTATCCACACACACACACACACACACACACACAGATGAGAAGGGCACTATGAGTGGGAATTTCTACCGAGTTCAAACTCATACTACTTACCACACAACAGGCCAATGATTAAGAGATGAGTTGTTGGGACATAGAACACTGACTGAACTAGGAAAGCCGGCAGCCTGAGAAGATGGTGGACTCATGTTCCAGAGACCATCTCGCCAGAAGTTAGGCTTCCTTTTCACTAAAAGGGGAGGCATTCAAGTCAAGCATTTGCTGATTCCCATCAGCCTCCAGAGGGATTATGTTAATTTCTTCCTTCCTGCAGTCATTCACAGATGAGCTGGGAGCTGGTCAAGATCTTCCTGCCTGTGACCTGAACAAAGATATTTTAGCTTCATACTCACTACCGGGGAGTCAGGGTTGCCAGAGACGGGCCATTATGTAGAATTTAAGCTTACAGGCAACATCCCTTTAGTGGGACACTTGTAACAGAATACACTGTCCTTCCCTATTACAGAATGCAGGTCCGGGTGAAGCACTGTGAGGCCGCAGACCGGGAGCAGGCTGGCCACGGCCTTCAGGCTGCCATGACCTCCCAAGGATCAAGGACACAGACAGTTCGGAGTCTGACTTTAAGCGATGCATCTGGGCATCCGATCTCTTTGTATGTCGGTGACGGCTGAGCTGGAAGGAGTTTTGGCGTACCTCTCGCCACCGCACCTGCTCAAGCCCTTTCTAGCGCTTGGGAGGCTCCTACCTAAACAGGGCTCAACCTTCCCCACTGCAGGGAACACCCTCACTTCTCCCAAGAATACATGTGTGGATTTCACGTCTGCCAGGTCAAGAACAAGAAGAGGAGAGGATGAATCCTTTGTGTGGCCATTCTTCCTGCCCATTATGAAAAAGCACCTTCGGAGAGGCCCTAGGATGGACAAGTGAAATAAGCAGGGATTTAATGCCAGTGAGATTTCAGTACGTGGCCAGGGACTGATGAGGTGGCCATTTGTCTGCTAATCCCAGCTAAATCTCGGAAACCTGAGCCAACCCTCCAGGACCTGGCTGCAGCTCAGCAACCCCCACGTGCTGGCTGCTCGCTCCCCGGCCACCTCTAGGAAGACACACTGTCACTGCTCCAGGCCACTCACCTGTCAGCACACTGGAGACGCCAGCAGTGTTCCTGGCTCTCAGAATGCCAAAGCCATCTTCCTGATGAGGCCACAGCAGGACTGCCAGACTAAGTCTTGTCCTATATCTCCCTGACCTCCTCCATTCCAAGGGTGGGATTCACTCAATGGTACTTGTTCTGGCTTTCTGGGGTGGGGGGTGGGGCTTTATTTTAGGATCACCCGCTGGTTTAAACACTCAAGAAGCAAGTTTAAACCGTTTTCCCTGGTCTCTCGCTGGCATCTGAGCCTTTGCAGCTCCTGCATCCTCCCGGCTCCTCTGCAATTTTCCTCTCTCAATTGCTATGTTCTTCTTGTCAAGGAGCCGTACTCCTTACCAGCCACCTGACACTGGAACAGTGGATGTGCTGTTCCTAACAGGACCCAGAAATGTACAGCCAGGGGAAGAACAAAGAGTAAACAGTCTCTCAGTTCATGACAAGCGTGGTGATTATAATTTCTTTCACAAGTTTTAGTTCAAAATAATTACTGACAAAAACCTAAATATGTTTGATGGGCTCCATTCAAAAGGAAAAGAACAGAATGCTCTCACAACATTAAAAAAGAAAAGTTTTTTTTCTTAATGTTTTAAAAGCCTAGTATTAGAAAGCAAAGCGTTAACCTTGGAGTCTTTCCAAAGTCAGCTTGAAAGGGGCCACTGCAGTTACTGAGAAAGTTCCCCTTCATCACTATATTTAAGCGCAGGGGTCTGGACTTCCCTGGCGGTCCAGAATCCGCCCGCCAACTCCAGGGACAGGGGTTTGATCCCTGCTCCCGGAAGAGTCCACATGCTGTGGAGCGTTTATGCTTGCATGCAGCAACTACGGATGCCCTCGTGCCCAGAGCCCGTGCTCCACAAGACGGCTCCGCAATGATAAGCCTGCGCGCTGCAACTAGACAAAGCCCTTGTGCAGTAGTGCAGGCCCAGCACAGCCAAAAATAAGTTAACTGTTTTTAAAAACAGAGTAGGGGTCTGCACAGAATCTGAGAAAGGCCACCAGGGCCCAACAACTTGGAAAAAGACCAGAGAGCGGTGTGAAGATGGAAAAAGCAAGTGGTGACTTCTCAGATGGTCTTCGGGACCATCCGATAGTCTCAGAGTAACTGAGGATACAAAATGCACAGGCACAGCCACAGAAGTCGCGTGGCCCCGGGGGTGTCCCTAAGCAGGCGCGTCCCTGAACAGAGCATCTGGGACTCACCAGGGGATGCGGCAGCACCTCTTAGGGTGCCCTGGACCAATGAAGAGAAAACACGGGGAATGGAAACTGGTGAAACAATCAAGGTCAGCACAAGGTCAGGGTGCCAGGGGCTCCCCTGAGCTTTTCAACCCAGGAGGACCAGTGCTGAGGGCCCAGGATACTCTGAGGACCTCAAAAATATCTTCATTTAAGATCAAAAGAAAAAAAAAATGGATACAAGAATAACATAAGCCTGGATTATATTTGCCCATCATGGTCATAAAGGAAGGGGCCCATGAAGGAGAAGTGCCTACAGGGCCCAGGACAGTCACGCCCGGCCCCAGGCACAGAGGAGAGCACGGCGGAGACGCTGTTTACCCAGGGCCCGGGAAAGCCGGGGGACCCGGGGCAGGGGTCCGGGGTGTGGGGCGTGGTGCAGGATTCAAATGGTGCAAAGCAAGGACACAAATGACCTTCCGCCCTGAGGGCTCAACTCTGCAGATTACAACAGGCACGGGGAAAAGGAAAAATCATTTTTGCTTTCAATTGTTCAAAGAGAGCTTGGCGCCAGTGACAGAGGTTTAAGTGCTCTCTGAACAGCAGAGAGGAAGCAAGCTCTGGCACCTGGGGAAAAAAGCAACGAAGGCAACTCGCCCTGAAGGAGCCACTCCATGTGGCCGCCCCAGCAGCATACAGAAGCAGCCCACGTGTGCCCACGACGTCAGTGCTGAGGCTGGGCGTGCCACCTCAGGTCACATCTACTTCACCTTGCAACTTTCTGTTTCACACTCCAATATCTTGCCTTTGTCCTATAATATTACATCCTGAATCATTTCCCGTGTCTCTAAACAGAGCATCTGGAGTTCACCAAGGCATGTGGGAACACCTCTTAGGGGGCCCTGGACCAACGGAGGGACGGGATGAAGAGAAAACAGGGAGTGGAAACTGGTGGAACGATCAAGGTCAACTCAGAGAAGACTGGCCCTGGGTGTGTCATCCACCTGCAGGAGTGACCGGGGCACGAGGCAAGTGTCCGGCCGTGCGGCACTGCTGCGGGTGTGTTTCAGACACTGATGCTAATCCCAGGGAGCCGACAGTGTGCACAGTTCCACTCCAGATGCCTGCGTAGAGTGCCCGTATTTATAACAGGACTAGGAGCAAGAGGTTTCCATTTCACACAAGGGATGGTATATGGGACGGAAGTTCACAGGGGCTGAGTAACCTGCTGAAGGTCAGAAGTCTTAAGTTCAGCTCCTGGCTCCCACTTCCTTTCCATTTGATGACACATTTTTCTTTCATTTTCGGGGCCCCAGAAACTAGCCAGTAAGTTTTAAAGAAAACCCAGTGGAAAAAGATCTTTTGAAAGGCAGCCACAGTAGAGCTAATGTGCTAATCTAATGAGATTAAATTTAGCCCCAAGAAATGTGAAGTCTTGCATTTGATTCTAAAAAAAAAACACTAAAATTCTGCACATAATAATGGAGATGTGGCCTGAACAAAGCAAGGTGCGTGAGCAAGACCTGCAGATGGAGTTAAGTAAGCATTTTATGCCCCAAACTATACACGTTAGCCAAGCCCTAAGCACAATATGGGAGAAGGCAATGGCAACCCACTCCAGTACTCTTGCCTGGAAAATCCCATGGACGGAGGAGCCTGGTAGTCCACGGGGTCACGAAGAGTCAGACACTTACTGAGTGACTTCACTTTAACTTTTCACTTTCATGCACTGGAGAAGGAAATGGCAACCCACTCCAGTGTTCTTGCCTGGAGAATCCCAGGGACGGGGGAGCCTGGCGGGCTGCCATCTGTGGGGTCGCAGAGTTGGACACGACTGAAGCGACTTAGCAGCAGCAGCAGCAAGCACAATACGAATCCGACAGTCACGCATGCATTCTATGCTCTCAGACTGCATCTGTGAGCATGTTCTGCCCATAACGAGGGGAGGAGCCCTTCTCTGCCCTGGCTGATAAATCTCACTTCAGACGTGAGGTGAGGTGAAGTCGCTCAGTCGTGTCCAACTCTGTGCAATCCCATGGACTGTAACCTACTAGGCTTCTCCATCCGTGGGATTCTCCAGGCAAGAATACTGGAGTGGAATGCCATTTCCTTTAAAAGAGCTCTGGTGAAATGTAACATCTCCTACAGAAGCACAACAGGGAAAATCGAGGAACAAGAAAGTTTTCATTGGAGCCCAGATTCTACAGAAGCGGGAGGGGACACACAAGCCAGAGAGATGCTGGTGGGCTGCCCTACCCTCGGGAGCTGAGGCCCCACCAGCCGCATTCCTTTCGTCTGGCATTTATACTGCTCTGGTCAAGAACTGGAGCTTCTAGACTGCTCTACAGATGGCTGAGCAGATAGGGAACCTCCTCAACCTAAGACTTATTTAGGGTCCCAATAACAGCAATTTAGACCTTTCCCTGGGACTTATTACACATTCACTCAGGAGCATGTAGACACTTCTGTGAAGCTGGGGGGACACGATATCTTGGAGTACTTTCCTAATCCCAGCTAGGCTAACCAGATAAATGCAAAGGGCAACCTAGAGGTATGCTGAGATGCAAACGCAGTGGACATCCCTGCAAGCTGCCTGTTTCTCCACAACGCCCTTCCATTTGTCACCGTCACCACTGAGTCACTCTGTCACCTAACTCACTTTGCTAGTAAGACCCTCTGGTGACCATCAGACCCTAAACTACCCCTGGCTCTTGCAATCATTTCTTCTGGCCCTACAGAGCGATTACATGGGCGCCGAGCACCTCCAGACACTCAGGCCACAGCGGGACCCACCACGTGCATGCTGAGCAGCAAGCTCCTGCCCTGGGTGACTCAGACCCTAAAAGATAAGCATACTTGCGCAATGAGATTAAATGAGGATTTGAGTACCCACTTCCTAGAAGTGAAAGGAAGGAGATTTGACAAATCACTTCAATGACCGTGACACCTATTCCAGGGAAGATTCCAGGCATATTGTTGAAAATCAAGAAAAGTAAACTCAATTTAGAAAGCATTTTTGACTTGATTCTCCCCTCCTCGGTCTTTCTCCACACTCATAACATGATACGTAAACAGACAAACGCACAGCCACACACGGAGTTTCTCATTATTTTGTAAAAAGGACGATCTTCTCTGCATCTTTCTTTGCTTAGATAAAAATACATCAAGAAAGTCCCTCCAGACTACTTAATAAAGCACCGCCTCCTCTCCGTAAGTGTATCGCAATCTATTCAATGACTTCCCTGACAAGCCTTCACTGTATTTCCTTTTCCTTTTTTTTTCTTTTGTCTGTTCCTTTTCTTCTCCCTCCTTCTGGCCACTGCAAAAATGCATTAACAAAATTTTGCAATCTCTATCTTGACAGACTGGTATTTCTATTTTTAAAACTGAATGCCAGAGCTGGAATTGCTGGGCTTGGCTTCCAGTTTTCACAGAGAGTACAGAATGGCTTCCAGAAAAGCCCTGTCACTCATATGCCCACCCCTGCCCTGCCTCCCAAAGGAAGGTTGCTTAAAAGGTAATTGGCATTCATGTCTGCATGTGCACAGACTGCCTCTGCTGCTGCTGCTAAGTCGCTTCAGTCGTGTCCGACTCTGTGCAACCCCATGGTCTGCAGCCTACCAGGCTCCTCCGTCCATGGGATTCTCCAGGGAAGAGTACTGGAGTTGGGTGCCATTGCCTTGTCCGCCATCTTTGCTACTTAGGCTCTTATATGAGATGCTGAGACTACCTCTGGAAAAACACAAAGTGAAAGAGTGGCTTTCTCTGCTGAAGAGAAGTGCAGGCCCAGAACTTGGGAAAGGGATGCTGCTGTTCTCTGTATGCTGTCTCTGGTGCTGTCTCAATGTTTTATCACATCCATACGTTACTTATTCAAAATATAAAATGCTCTCTAAAATATTTCTAGACATCTCAAAAATAAATAAATAAATCCCAGTCCTGACCACAGAGCACTGGCTGCATCCAATTCAATGGTGTGAACTTAAAATGCATGGAATTTCATTTCAACTTAATCTTTTCTTGGTTGCACTGGGGTTCAGCAGAGAAAGCCACTCCTGTTGCACAGCGTGGGCTCCGAGCACGTGGGCTCAGGAGTTGCGGCTTGCAGGCTTAGCTGTCTCACAGCATGTGAGACCTTAGTTCTCTGACCAGGGATCGAACCCATGTCCTCTGCATTGCAAGGCAGATGCTTAACCTGGGCCATAAGGAAGTCCCTCAACTTAACCCTTTTGAAGTACCTCCATTATGCTAGATCCTTGCAATACAAAAACTGAAGGCAGCCCCTCCCTTCTAGGAGCTCTGAGTCCAAGAGAAAGGCAGGCATTCATAATGCAGGGCAGGGCATGCGAAACCAGATGCTGGAGGATGACCGGAGGACCCCAGAGTTCCTGGGGTGGAATTCTGTACAATCACTACCTCTCACTGGAGTCAGGGACTTGAATCTTTTGAACCTTAGATGTAATTACAGGGGACTTTCTTCTGCCTTGTTAAACATTTTGTAATTTATCAAGGTTCCTGAAATGGGCATCAGTGTCATATTTGTAATTAGAGGCAGAAAAAAAAAACTACCCCCAAAATCAAGGTCCAGAATCAAAAATATCATCCTAACTGGATTTTTTTAGCTTAAAAATGGAAGCACTAATTAAAATTCTGGCTATCTTCCCTATCTTAATCTATTACCATGAAATTAACGTGATAAAATGTTTGTAGAGGGGAAGAGAACCAGGTTTTTAGGGAGCTCTCACACTGTTTCAGATAGTTTGACAACCAGGAGAGCATTCCCAAGATGTACGGATCAGAAAGAACAGGAAGGAAGGGCGAGTATGTGTCCATCAGCCTTCCCTGACTTTCCAAGAAATAGTTTACAAAGAATCCCAGAAAATTGTTAAAAACTTGAATAAGGAACTTTAACATATTATTTAAATATTCTATTGAAATAAAGCCATATTCAAAAAGCACTAACTGTAAATTTAGCTCTACTTTGATTTCAGCACAAGCTGGAATCAAGATTGCTGGGAGAAATCTCAACCTCAGATATGCAGATGACACCACCCTTATGGCAGAAAATGAAGAGGAACTCAAAAGCCTCTTGATGAGAGTGAAAGAGGAGAGTGAAAAAGCCTAAAGCTCAACATTCAGAAAACGAAGATCACGGCATCTGGTCCCATCACTTCATGGCAAATAGATGGGCAAACAGTGGAAACAGTGTCAGACTTTATTTTGGGGGGCTCCAAAATCACTGCAGATGGTAACTGCAGCCATGAAATTAAAAGACACTTACTCTTTGGAAGGAAAGTTATGACCAACCTAGATAGCATATTAAAAAGCAGAGATGGTACTTTGCCAATAAAGGTCTATCTAGTCAAGGCTATGGTTTTTCCAGTGGTCATGTACGGATGTGAGAGTTGGACTGTGAAGAAAGCTGAGTGCGAAGAATTGATGCTCTTGAACTGTGGTGTTGCAGAAGACTCTCGAGAGTCCCTTGGACTGCAAGTATATCCAACCAGTCCAGCCTAAGGGAGATCATCCTGGGTGTTCATTGGAAGGACTGATGCTGAGGCTGAAACTCCCAATACTTTCCCCACCTCATGCGAAGAGCTGACTCATTGGAAAAGACCCTGATGCTGGGAGGGATTGGAGGCAGGAGGAGAAGGGGACGACAGAGGATGAGATGGCTGGATGGCATCACCGACTCGACGGACGTGAGTTTGGGTGGACTCCGGGAGTCGGTGATGGACAGGGAGGCCTGGCATGCTGCAATTCACGGGGTCGCAAACAGTCAGATGACTGAGCGACTGAACTGAACTGAACTGAACTGATTTTTGGTAACTCGAACACAAAAGGTTTCTGATTGATTTCTATAGGCGCTGGGCACTTAGAATTTCCATCTCTGTGCGTTCTCTCTCCCCACGTGTTTCTTTTGCTTATGATTCAAGAGCCTGTTGAGAGAGACAAGAAGGGGTTCGAGTCCTAAAACACACCTAGATGCTGTGTCAGGTAGTGAACACAGAAGCATTGCTGCTGCTGCTGCTAAGTCACATCAGTCGTGTCCAACTCTGTGCGACCCCATAGACAACAGCCCACTAGGCTCCTCTGTCCCTGGGATTCTCCAGGCAAGAATACTGGAGTGGGTTGCCATCTCCTTCTCCAATGCATGAAAGTGAAAAGTGAAAGTGAAGTTGCTCAGTCGTGCCCGACTCTTAGCAACCCCATGGACTGCAGCCCACCAGGCTCCTCCGTCCATGGGATTTTCCAGGCAAGAGTATTGGAGTGGGGTGCCATTGCCTTCTCCCACAGAAGCATTACTACATAACAAATAGAGAATACAGACCCAAAATCTATTTTTCAGTCCAAGCCTAAATGATCCCAAATATAATTACCAAGAATGAGGAAATACACCAAATGAAGAAAAAAAAAAGTGCCCTTTGGTACTGTGTTCACCATAATTTACATTCTCAAAATATCTAATGAACAGCCCAGCATCAAAGGCATTGAAGATTAAAGCCTCTTTTACTTAAAAACTGCTTCTGAGACTGGAATTACATCAGACACACCTTCACGTGTTTGCCAAAAGAGCTCACGTTATGAAAGCCACATTTTCAATTAGAATTTTAAATGATCAGCATGAGAAGGATGCAGAGTTATTGGAAAGTCACAAAGGGGAGATGGAGACTCAACCGTGGCAACACGCTTGGCCCCTCTGGAAACCTGCTTCTATCCTGGATATGGGAAGGCTTTTGTTTTGACAGCACCCTGGGCCAAAACCAAGGCATTCTTTTTCAGGGCTAGCATTAAAAACCAATAAAAACAAAACATTTTGTAAAAGCCAGCTTGCCTGTCCTCCAGGAAGATTCAAGGTCAGAGTGGCTGAGAAAAAGTGTCGTGGAGACCAGTGCGCGAAGCCTGCTTCATGTGTCTGTGGGTGTGGAGAAAGAACAGAGCCTGGGCTTGTCCCTGAGTACTTGCAGGCCCAGAGGGCAGAGGTCAGCCCTCTCAGGCTGCAGAGCCCCCCTGCAGGCCAGGGCCTCGGACAACTGTCACCTCGTTCCAGTGACCTGGGAGAAGACGGCTGGGCTTAAGCCAGGCCTCAGATACAGCTCCTCGGTACCAGCTCAGCAGTGCACAAACATGTGTGTAGATGCATGTACATGTGCATACACATGTGTGCATGTGTGTGCACATGTGTACATGCATGTAAGGATGCAGGAGGAAAGGCTCTACAGCAGAGCGAAACAGGAAGTGAAAGAAAGGCAACAGCCAGGGGCAGACACGGACCTACAGGCTGAGCCCCAAACGCCAGGGTTGACAGGATGAGGGCCCCACATCCAGGGTCCCCACAGAGGAAGGGGCCCCAGGACAGAGGAGAGCCCCAAGGGTCAGCCATCTGCTCTCTCTGACAAGAAGTTCAGAGCATGGACAGAGACCCTGGGTTTGCAACCCAGGTGATGAGCACTGAAGCACACGCCAGACTGAGCCGGGCGCCCTGTGGACGGGACTGTGCTCCCTCACCACGCCCTCCCAACAGCGGCGCCAGCATCCCTTTAAAGGTACCAGAGAAGTGAGGCTGGGAGACGTGAGGTCACTCAGCGAGACCATGGGACCGGGAGAGGAGACAGGGCAGGAACCCGTCCCTTCCGCCCCGGAGCCCACAGTGCCCGCGGTCCTCAGGGCAGGGCCGCCCGCCGGACCCCAGCCCCGCTCACCTGGGCGCCCACCACCCCCTGCTCCACGCCACAGGTCAGTATCCCGAGAAACACAGCTTCAGAATCCACGATGTTCAGAGAACTCTGTGGGTGCTTCTGGTAAAGCAGGTCCGTACCCGGGCAGAGTCTGCCCAGGACGGGCCAGAGGAGGCAGCCCGGCCCCCAGCAGGTCCCAGAGGGGTGCGGCCAAGGGCCTGCTTCGTGTGCGTGTGCTGGTCAGCAAGCCACCGTGCCAGCCACGTGCATGGCATTCCTTACAGCCCTCCAGGGAGCCCAGGCCTCGGGGGCTCCCAACCTAGCCCCTCTAGAGCCCAAAGGGCCCATGAAGACAGGTCTCAGAGTCCACCCACCGCAGTACCATAAAGGCCAAGAGAAATTGGACCTTTCTCTCCAAAAGACGAACACAAGGTCTAAGCAAAACATCTCTGGAAGTGAGAAAACTTAATGGTTAGTTACTTCTCAAATACAGTATGTCTGGACTCCTAGTCTTCACAGCCAGACTGAAAACGGAGGGCGGAAGTGGCACAGACCCCAGGCAGGCAGCGAGGGTCCAATGTCCTGGTGCCTCCCGGGGGGCCGCCTGGGGAGCGCCTCGGGAACACCCCACGTCAGTGCTGCAGAGGACCTGGGTCAGAGCTGCAGGGCTTTCCCACACAGCTCGCACTGCAGACTTGCTTCCCAGCCCGCCACAAATGTCAACTGTCCCTCCAAAGGGACAAAGACCCGTCAGCTCAAGGGTGATCAAAGCTATGAGAAGGTGGCTGAGGGCAGACAGTGTTTCTGAAATTGAGCAAAACCCCCAGGGTTCAGGCTCCCCACCAATCTGAAGGGGAACCGCTGCCTGTGGTTGTACATGTGCCTCCATTACAGCTTATTCACAGAGTCTGAAAACTTGGAGAAGGGAATATAAAAGTTTACTGAAGCAACACGCAAAAACATTGGTTTACACTCAGCCTGAACGAATTAACTTGAGGCAAACTCTGAGAAAAATGAACTGGGAAGAAGGGAAATACAAAAAAAAAAAAGAGAGATGGAGGAAACGCGGTCAGGAAAGAAAAGGCTGTGAAGAAGCAAGAGGAAGGACAAGTCAGGAAAGGACCTGGGAACAAGGAAAAAGAGAGAGGGCTGGCGAAGAGGGCCGCTCTGCCCAGGGCAAAGGAGCGGAGCTGCTGCACACCGTTATCAGGATCCCGGTTCACCGGGGCCAAGGCTTCAGATTACTATCGCCCCTGTTAGCTCCTCCTGAGAAACTAATTAGCTAGTTTGGTCTTTATCTTTAGAGCCTCCATCCAAAGGAGAAGCCCAAGAAGGCGAGATGACACCCAGACAGTGGGATCCAGCTCCCGGTCAGTTCCTCTGCGGAGTCCTAGAAACGTCAGAACCCACAGGAGCCCAGCCAAACCCACCCTGCGCCCCTGACCCACAGTGTGGCTTCTAAATGGTTGAGTAAGATTTCAGAACTCAAAAATCGGGAGACTTCACATAGAAACTCTTGTTTTCCAGCAAAAAATAAAAAGAAAAGAAAATAGCACTCAGTGAGGCAGTAGCAGGAGGCTCCCTCCCCTGGGGCACGTCCCTCCTGCCCACACACCTGTCTCTGGCTGGACACCCCCGCCACACCCTGCGGGGACAGAAGGCCGTGATCACCACGCCCTGGGCCTCCCTGTGGCCTCCTGGTCACACCCTGGGATGCTGACCCTGCTCAGAACTACTTCCTGTCCCTCCCCTGACTCCGCTGTTCCAGACCTGCCACAACCTTTCCCATGGTCTCCACCCACTGCTTCTCCAGGACTCTTTCCCCCAGCGGGAACCCTCTCCTCTGTCTGCAAAAATAGCAACACAAACCTCAGACGTGGGAAACCTCAGGGGCCTCGAGCTAATGCGTACCAAGTCACTTCAGTCGTGTCCAACTCTTGCGGCCCCATGGACTGCAGCCCACCAGGCTCCTCTGTCCCTGGGATTCTCCAGGCAAGAACACTGCCGTGGGCTGCCATGCCCTCCTCTAGAGGATCTTCCCCACCCGTGTCTCACACGTCTACCTGCACTGGCAGACCAGGTCCTTACCACTAGTACCACCTGGGAAGCCCCCAAATTTTGAGTGGTGTGAATGCTACAGTTCTCTGTCCATGGGATTTCTCAGGCAAGAATCCTGCAGTGGGGTGCCGTGCCCTCCTCCAGGGGATCTTCCCGACCAAGGGATTGAACCCATCAGGCGCCTTGCCCCTTCTCGTCCTGCGGCCTCCCCTGCAGGTGGACTGGGCACCCTGCCTTATCCCAGGTTCACAGAGCTGAGCTTTCCAACAAAATGAGGCAGGAAGGCCAGCAGCACCCCAGGAACCCGCAGCCCCCCATAGAATGCCCGGAACCCCCACAACCTCCTCTCCGCCTGCCCCACCCCCAGCCTCCACTGAGAGATCCAAAGCCCCCAGGCCTGATCTCTTATTAACCTCATGCACCCTCCTCCTCATTCTTCAAATTCTGAAGGCAGGATCCAGTGACTCAAACTGAAAACTCAGCGGTGATCCTTGACCCCTGTCCCCCCCGCCCAGCCCCTCCAGGCCAGTCAGTCACCAAACTGTGACTCTATCTGCCTCCGAAATATGCCCCCCGTCACCTGTCCCGCTCCCCAGAAAGTCCGTGCTAAAGCTGCCCCCAGGATGAGCTGTCTCCACAGGAGTCTGATCAGCCCCTGCCCCATGCCCCCCTCCTCCTGGGCTTACTGCAACTCCACTGATGACAAGCCTCCACTGACAAGATAAAGCCCAACCTGCCGAAGCTGTCTCCCTCCACCGCCCATAATGGGCTCCTGCGTCCTGACCCCTCTCCTGGAAACACGTGGCTGGGCTGTGCCCTCTGCACTCCACCCCCAGGAAGCCTGTGCCACCAGCTCTGCAGCCTCGGAGGCACCATCGGCTCGGATGTCGGATGCCACCACTCACTTCTGCTTGCCTGGTGCCTGATTCATAAACGTGATGGGCTTTCAATGCCCCGGAGCCTCGTGTTGATCTCCAGGCCCCTGGCTCGGCTCTGAACACAAGCGCGTGGCAGAAAAGCAGGGCCTCTGAAGCGCCTGCACTTCCCACCAGGTTGTTTGCCTTGCAGGTGGCCTCAGCCAAGGGCTCAGCCTCCTGTTCCCATCTGTAAAATGGGGCTTTTAAAAGCCCTCCCATCTAAGGCTGACCTGAGGACCAAGCACATCCTAGGTACGTGCCTAGCTGTGCGTCTGAAACACGCGATCGGCAAAGGCGGTCAGCACAGGACTGCTCTGGGCATTTTCAAAACTGCCACTGAGGCTTCCTTCCCTCCTTCCAAGGTGAGGGCAGGTGGTCCAGTGTGTGGGCAGACCTCCCCGCCACAACCCGGGTCATCTCTCTCCTCATCCACGCCTCTGCGCACAGACAGGCCTGAGCAGGCCCACGATGGGTCCTCTTCGGACCAGCACGGTGCGCTGACTCAGCCCCAGCCTCCTGTCCGGGGACAGCACGCTCCTGCCGGTGGCCTGCACTCCCTACAGGAACAGCGGGCACAGGCTGAACTTGGCTGAGGCGGGACGGAGCTGGTCCCCTGGAGCAACTCACACACTGGGGCATCAAAGGAAACGTCCAAGGATTTATGTATCTCGGCCACCCCAATAAATTTATTTTTTTTCAACATAACAGATGCTTTCTGAACATTTCCTATGAATAAGACACTGAGCTCCCCAGTGCCTGAGACAGAGACACATAAAACAGGTCCCTGATGGCAAGCCAAGGGAAACAAACAGATGCACGGCCAAGTCTAACCCTGAGGAACAGGAGGAGAGAGGTGGGCGGAGCAATGCTGGGGTGGGGGAGGCTGGGGGGCAGGGGTGGCATGGAGATATGGGTGTGGCTGCAGAGCCGGAGGGCTTCTCAGAGGAGGCAGCATCTGTCCTGGAGAAGAGGTTTCTAAGCAAAGTGCATAGCACCCACAGAGGCATGGAGGTCTGGAAGACGCGAGACCACTAAGTCAGAGAAAGTTAGCAATGAAAGACCACAATCAGAAACTACTAGAAAGTATCTAGCACATTTGAATTTAACAACTTAGAAAATCAGCCTACTTTGCAATTAAATCTTTATAACATCCTAGTGACTTATATTTTTCCTCTCTCCCAAATCTCTCACACACAGTGTGAAGAAAACCTAGGGAAGACATTGACATGTCCAAGCTTTCCTTTTTAAAAACAGAAATCATTCCCACCAGAAACGTTTCTGAGCAGGCAGTCTCTGTGCTTCCAGCAGAAGGCATAGATTAGGGGCCTCCCTGGTGGCCCAGCAGCTAAGACTCTGAGGTCCCAACACAGGGACCCCTGGTCAGGGAACAAGATCCCACGTGCCTCAACTAAGACCCACAGCAGCAAATAAATAAAAATTAAAAAAAAAAAAGACAGAGGGTTAGAACAGAGAGAGGTCACCAGAGGATCACACCTGCCAGCGCCAACAGGCGGGCGCCGTCTCTGAGCCCCTCCTGGCGGAGCACAGCACCCATGCCCACCACACCCAGCGCTCTGCTCCTCACCTGCCCCACCGCCCTTAGAGCCCAGGGCCCGCCCGTGACTGTGAGCACGCCTGTCCCTGGGGCCCACCCTTCAAGGAGCCGCCCTGCTGGACCAACCCTGCCACCACTTTCCTCCCAGCCTCTTAGGCTGAGACGCTTGTTCCTTGCAGTCGAGAGTATTCCAAAGGCACTCCTGTTTCTGGGGGGCTGAAAGCCGCTATTCGAGGCAGCGACCATCGAGCTGAAACCACAGATGTGACCTGACACACCTCCTGGGCCAGACTCACATTAGCCCTAAGCCCGAAAATCAAAATCACACATTCTAAAATACAGAAATTTTGTAAAGACCATGTGAACTACGCCTCACAAGCAATTAACCTCTGCTCTATCTGCCTGACAAAGGCATCTTGAAGGTAAGCTGTAAAGAAGGGTGGGCAGGGATGGGGCTGAAGACTGGGGGTGGTGCGCTTTCTCTCGCCCTCTGTGTAACTTGCATGAATCACTGTTAACAAAGATGACGTGACACGCTCCTCTCCTATCTCCCGCCTTTTAGAATGAAGATGTCAAAAATCGAGGCAGGTGAGTCACGGTTACAGGCTACTGGGTAACTGCGTCTCCCATCAGACGCGCAGTCTCTTCCGACCTGATCCTACAGGCATCCACAGGCAGCAGCACTGCAGCGTGTCCAGCTCGCCAGAACCTCTCCGTGATGCTGACCTTCCAGCCGAGACTCGCAACTGCCTCAGACATCACGTGACATCACACTTTCAGAACAGAAATCGAGAGTATAATAACTGAATAATCAGGAGCAGAATTATAACGGGCACACTCCTAGGATAAAACCAGCGCTCATTCTCTCTCCTGAAGGTAAAAAATGCAGCCCCGCAAAATGGGCACCACTAATCTTCTTTGAAAGATTATGCGTGAATAAGCACATTAATATTTGGTGACCTAATTCTTAAAACAGTATTTCAGCTCAGCGCTCTTTTTCTAAACAACTGCAAAAAGAACCCAGAGCAGACCTAACTCGTGGCCCATCAGGGGCTTTGGCGCCCACGATGTGGTCTCTGCGTGTATGGCCCTGAGGAAGGTTGGTCTGGGGGTTAGGGATACCGGCTAGACGGTCTCTGTCTGACCCCCGAGCTCTGCTGTCTACAAGCTGTGTGACTTTAGCAAGCTAAGTCGTCTGTCTGTACCCCGGATGTCCTAGGGAGTATAATAAATCTATTTACATAAAAGAGCTTCCCAGATGGGGCCAGTGGCAAAGAATCTCCCTGCCAATGTAGGAGATGCGGGACACACGTGTTCCATCCTGAGTTGGGAAGATCCCCTGGAGGAGGAAATGGCAACCCACTCCAGTATTCTTGCCTGGGAGAATCCCATGGACAGAGGAGCCTGGCGGGCTGCAGTCCATGGGGTAGCAAAGAGTCGGACATGACTAAGCATGCGTACATTTATGTAAAAGGAAGTTAGGTCTCTGTGAGGACTGAACAAGTTCATCATGGGAACTGTTTAGGCAAAATGCAGTCCAGGGCCCATTGCTCAAAAAATGTCTGCTGTCTTTATTATAATTATTGGTGTCCAGGCTTCCAGTCTCCTAAACACTTTGCCACACCCTTACTCAAGGATTTACCAGTTCCTACTCCGGTGTTCATGCCTGGAAAATCCCATGGACCGAGGAGCCTGGTAGGCTACAGTCCATGGGGTCACAAAGAGTCAGACACAACTGAGTGACTTCACTTTCATGCCATTATACGCCCTTTCCGGTCCTCCCAAACCAGGGAAGGCTCTGCCAGGCCCCCAGCTGATAAAACCAAAAACCTGCATTCACTCATCAGTGGTCCTATTGACTTTACCCCCAATATAAATCTCGTCACTCACTGCTACCACCCTGCTCCAAGCCTCTACTGGTTCTCCAGGTCTCTGCTTCTGTGAACCTTCCTCCCTCAAGATTAAACTCTCACCAGCCGGCAGAGTAAACTTTGTAAAACACAAACGGGAACTCTATGGGCTTACATCTGCCATACTTTCAGTCTGTGGGGAAAAAAAAGTCTGAAATCACCAGGGTGTCTGAGACTCAACACACACTAACCCCACCAGCAACTTCACCTTTAATTCCCCCACCCACCTCCCGACACACTACCTACTCTGACCTTCCTCTCGCCCATAAACACCTCGACCTCATCCAGAACCTTTGCAAGGACCCCCTCACTGCGCACACAGCTGCCTCACCATTCCAGGGCAAAGGTCAGCTCCTGGGAAAGGCCTTCTCGGAATAAACAGAAAGCTCTCCACCAGACTTGATGGCATTTCCCTGTTTGGTTTGCTTTATAGCTCTGATCACTATCTGAAATTCTTATCTGCTCTTCCACTTAGTGGCGGACTCCCTTACCTGGAATGGAAGCTCCGTTAGGACAAGACAAGGCACCCACCTCGCTGGGCAGAAAGAAGCCTGGAACACAGACAGCACTCAATCAAGATGTTGAGGGCACAGCAGAGTGGGAGGAAGGGTCTGCCAGGGCCCAGTAGATAAGCTGCCCCCAAAGCCCACTCCTGAACCATACTGCCTAGGAAGCCTGACACCAGCATCTAGTCAGGAGAGCAACTGAGAGCGGAAGGCTGCAACTTCTGATCCTAAAATACTCCTCGAAAAGCCACTTCAGTGTGATATTAACCCACAGACCCTCCTTAACAGTCCCCAGTGTGAGTTTCCCAAAGAACAATCTCTTGGGTGGATGCTCAAACCAACTTGGAGTGACGTTTCAAGCAACCTCCTCTGAACCGCTCGAGTTCATCTCAAAAGGAGACAAACTGCCTCGGCTAATTGGCCTATCTTACGTCACTTCTAAAAGCTGGGAGAATGCAACTGACACAGGGGAAAAAATTCGGTGTTCAAAGGTTGCTGGAGGGTGTGTGTGTGTATGTGTTTTAACCAAAGAAAATCTGCTGATCTTTTTCCCTTAATTGGTTCTGGGAATCAACAACTGACCACAGGAGGGTAAGCGTTTGGAACAGCTTCTCCTTATTATCGAATCCTTGATTATAATGATTAAGCCTCAATTTGTGGTTCTACTAAACCTCATTGAGCAACCTCACAGGTCACGTGCACAACTGGGGCCCATTCCCCTCAGGTTAAGGCTGCGGCGTGGAGTCATAAAATGCCATAAAACGAGCATCCAGGGAGGTCAGAGCGCAGAGAGACCTTCAGCATCACTGACAGCACCCCTTCATGACTCAGACAGGGAAACTCAGATTATGCACACTGCCCGAGGTCAGTGCTAGGGTCCGCGAGAGCAATCACCCGACTCCAGGGCTGTGTAACTGTGAGATCAGGGCCACCACCCAGACACCACCCATACAGGCAAGGCTGTGAGAAGGCCCAGCTCTTCGTGAAATAACCATCAGTAAGTTTGATTTATGAACTCCTTCCAAAGCCACTCCCCAAAAGGGCTGAAAACACCCACAAGAATGCTGCTCGAATGTGTCTTAAAAGCCTGCTGTGTTGTGGGGCAGCAGGAATGCAAAGAAGACAAGGTGTGTACCTTTGGTGGCAGACAGAGGTCATTACAAGGAGGTCAAAGTAATGACACAGGTGTCCCCAGAAACCAGGCAGGAGAAAGGGAAGGCTGCCCAGGGGAACAGGAGCTCCTGAACCGCATCCCATGGAAGGAAGATTGGGAGGCAGACAAAGAAGCTGAAAAGAGGAACTCCCAGGAGACAGAGCACAAAAATGACAACTCGGAGCCATGAAATGACGGGAAACCCAGGGCAGCCGAAATGCACAGTTCAGGCTGGGAAGAGACGGGAGATGAGGCAGAAGACAGAGCCAGGCTGTGCTCTGCCAGAGAGCAGCCACTGCGGCGGGCAGCCACCCCTTACATCAGATTTCTCCCACTAGGAACCGAGCCACCCATCACACCAGATCTCTCCCACCAGGAACTGAGACAGGATTCGAAGGAAGATGGGGCAGAGGTGTTTGGGCCTCTCCCACAAAATAGCCAAGAATGATGACAACACACAGCAGATTTGACTGGGTGCTGTCTATGGAACAGACACTGTTCCCAGCACTTTATACACAGTAACCCATTACATCTTCGCACACATGAGGTGGGGACTGTTAGTACCTTTGTACAGATGAGCAAACTGAAGTCCAGTAAGGCTGAAGAACTTGTCCCAGGCGTCACAGCTAAGAGGTGTATCTCCTAACCACCCCACACACTTTTCCATCAAGCAGGCACCAACACACCAACGGGAGGGGTGGCAGGAGGCACGGACCCTCGTGGGCTTCCTGGGCCCCACACCCTGCTCGCCACCTGTCCTCCTGCTCCAGAAACCAAGTCAGCTCATATCTGGAATTCCATGACGCCAACCTCTCTGCCCAACTATAGAAGGAGGCAGGCTCTTGAATGCAAGCCATCAGACCTCAGTCTTTCGAAGACCCAGAGCAAACATCTGACTGACTGATGGAAAACCAAGGGTCCTCCCAGGTCTCTGGGAAAGAGCCCAGCCAAGGAGAGAGGGGGCAGAGATGACAGAATCCGTCTCCGCATGTATTTTTCCAGCCCCAGAAGGACCACCGGACCTGGAGTCGGGAGTGGGAGAAGAGAGCCCACGTTCACTCTGCTATGACCCATCACTCCACCTCTCTCATCTTGCATTTCTTTAGCTGTAAAGTGGGTAGATTTCTCCAATCCAACCTGAATTAAAAAATAACAATCCTTGGGCTTCCCTGGTGGTGCAGAGGATAAGAATCCACCTGCCAGTGCAGGGAACAAGCGATCAATCCCTAGTTGGGGAAGATTCCAGGTGCTGAGAGGCAACTAAGCCTGTGTGCTACCCGTACTAAAGCCCACGCCTAGAGCCCACGGTCCGCAACAAGAGACGAGCCCACTCGTGACAAATAGAGAAGAAGGCCGAGCAGCAATGAAGACCCGAGGCAACTAAAAATAAATAAATAAAATTTTAAAGTTATAATCTCTGACAACCTAGCAACACCTATTGAACTCCGTAAAGTATACATCCTTTCATCTAACAATTATGCACCTTGAACTTTATCTTAAAGAAATGTCTGCACAGGCATTCAAAGTAATATGGACAAGGATATTCAATCTAACATGAATCAGTGCTTCAAAAAACTGGAACAATTTAAATGTCCAACAAAAGGAGAATGGTGAAATAAATAAATCACAGTGTATCCAGTACGAGGGAACCCAGGGCACCAGTACCGACGCTAAAATACATCTACACGTATTGACACAGCAGACGTCCAGGGCAGAGTGTTAAGTGCAGAAAAAGCAATGGGTGAAGCAATTTATACAGTAATTTACATAGAAGTAATTTATGTAGGAGCCCTCTTTCCAAGAATGATGAATAGATGCTGGTATGGGAAGAGAAAAAGTCAGTAAGAACAACCTAAAACTGTTCATATGGGGGATTCCCCGGGGTCCAGCGGTTAGGATGCTGAGCTTGCACTGCAGGGGGCATAGGTTCAACCCCTGGTGTGGGAACTAAGATCTCACTAGTTGCATGGATGTGGCTAAATAAATACACTAAAAAAATAAATAAAATTGTTCATGTCTGGTATTACCTGGAAGGAATTAAGGAAAAGTCACATTTTTATTCTTTGAGTTCTTCTATATATTCAGCACATAACAGACAGACAAAACAAGGCCAGGTCATGGTCAGGGTCAGGCAGGTCGCACTAAAAGCAGAGCCTCAGAGGCCTCCCTAGCTTCCATTTCAGGCCAGGCAGTCAGAGCCCAGGTCACATCCTCAGAGTTTCAGCAGCCCCTTTCCAGCCTTCACCGTTGCTCGTCTGACTCAAGCTCCCCACGTCCACCCCAAGTCGGCTGACAGCCCCTCCAACTATCTGTCTCCCAGAAATGGGTATGGATTGTGGAAAGACAGGTGATGAGAGCCATCGGGCTGTAGAAGCCACACTTCCAGAAATCAGTCTGGAATGTACTGCAACTAGGCGCAACACCTTCCGCCTGCTACATGACAAATTTATGCCCTGTGGTTCTTGGAAACAGAAATACCAAATCTCTCCCAACTGAGTCAAATTCTTTGGGATCCAGAAGTTACAGCCTAGATAAGGAAATTCTTCTAAACTGTGATAAGCCAGAAAAAAATTCATATCCCATCTGACTTCTAGAAATTCAGAATATTTTACACTAAGACACATACAAACACACACACACAAGATCAGATCTGCTGAAATGCCAGATGCAGTGGTAAATTGCCACCCCTGTCCTCTAAATCACACCCGAGAAAGTACACAGACATTCAGCCGTGTCTCCCCGCGTTAACTGAGACCTGGCCCACGAGCCCACTGCCCTCATAACCGTCACCCAAAGCGGAAGACAAACGTCTAGCCCCGGGTTCCCAGGGAAACCGTGAAACGGGCAAAACTCCTTCAGACTCCTGTGAGCGGAGAAGCCCGCAGCCTCTCTGGATCCACGCCCTCCTAAGCCGTGGCTCGGCAGGACCGCGGTTGGGATTTTTGCCGTCACTGCTAAGAACTGTTGACACTGTTTTTCTGACCCTCTTGTGGAAGTATCACTCCCCAAAATTCAAGCCTGCGTAAAGGGTCCTTTTGAGGAAATCCCAAGTACCTTGAGTTGGGAAGATCCCCTGGAGAAAAAAAAAATGGCAACCCACTTCAATATTCTTGCCTGGAGAATTCCACGGACAGAGAAGCCTGGCAGGCTACAGTCCATGGGGGCTGCAAAGAGTTGTACATGAGTGAACAACTGAATACCACCAAGTATCCAAATGCCACAGTTACAGCAGCCGCAGTTTCTGGCAGAGGTGATAATGCTCTGGAAGATTCTCCCCAAAAGCCCCTGGGAAGGAGGAAGGGGGGCTGTGGAAATGGGCTTATTTTGCCATGTTACCAGCATGACTCAACTCTGCCAATGCTGGGACAGGTTTGTTCAGGGAACAGCTTTACTTTTCTCAAAGAACTGAACTGTTTTTAAAAAAGAGATTTCAGCAACGAGTTCACTTCAAGTGAGTCTGGAAGCCGAAATGCTGCAAGCATCAGTGTTGCAAAGCATCAGCAGAGGAGGATGCAACTGAATTCCCTGGTGAGGCACAGGCATAGCAAAGCTCCTGCCACTGGGGAAAAAAGAACCCACGGGGTCTCCAGCATCACTGTGGCTACTATATTATCAACTTGATAACCACATTCACCGAAACCCAAAAGAAAGTCAGCACCTCAGGCCTTCCATCTTTCTCCTGAGTTAATGTCCAGTATGCTGTTTCGCGAGCAATTGACAAATTCAATGCCAACATGCCCCACGACGGAGGAAAACATATCCACGACAAGCAGGCGGATGTTCTATGCGCTGTGACTCCCAGCACTGACGAGGGGCTTGGGCGGTCAGCACGACAGGGCAAGGGGAGCGGGAGGAAGCGTGCTGGATCAGACGCCCAACATCCCTGAGGGCACGGCCCACCCGGGCGCCAGACCGCCGCGGCCGGCCGAGCCTCACTGCATCCTCTGCTCTGTTCCGGAACCACCTCTCCAGAACTGAGGCCCACCTGCTCAGACCCGGCCCGGCCCCGCTCCAGTCCTGCTCGACCACCCAGGCAGCCCTCGCTCTGGCTACCCGGGAAGGACAGGCTCTGGGGACCTCGATGGGTCTTCTCCTTCCCTCTAAGGTGAGCATCACTCCCCGAAGCCTCCCCTCCGCCCCCAGAGAGCGAGCCACCTCCAAACTGTCACAGGGCCAGGCCCCGCCCCTGGTGCAAGTGACAGGGGCCTGGAGGCGGGGCCTGGCTCCACGGCTGACCGTGGCCAAGTTCCCTGCAGGAGCCTTCGGGACCACTCCTTAAATACGTCTCGGTGCCCGCACAGGCAAAACTGGAATTATAAGGGCTAAAGTGAGGGGTGATTCCATTTAACGGAAATAATTTCTAGAGAGCACTTAATGCAGTGTTTGGCGCTCATTCAAATATCAGTAATTATTATTAATAAGTAGCAGATACTGAATGTTTCTAATCAAAGACCCTCCAGTGTCCACCAACCTAGGGCAAATTACTACCCCGAGGCCTCAGTTTCCTCACCTGTAAAGCGGGGAGGGGGCGGGGGGGGGGGGGGGGGGTGGTGAAGGGAGGAAAGTTGGGGGGCTGGGCTAACACAGAACGGAGTCAGGAAACAGCTAAGTGCTCAGCTGGGTAACAGGACAGGCTCTCTGCAGAAGGAGAACTGGGCTCCCTAAGGAGAAACGGGTCAAGCTCTAAGGGGCAAGCACTCTCTTAGACGCCCTTCCTCCTGGGCTTGCCTTAAATTATTTTCATTATAATGTTACTTGCTGTGCTGTGCTTAGTCACTCAGTCATGTCCGACTCTTCGCGACCCCGTGGACTACACCCCAGCAGGTTCCTCTGTTTATGGGGATTCTCCAGGCAAGAATACTGGAGTGGGTTGCCATGCCCTCCTCCAGGATAATGTTACTTAAAGTCTGTCCAAATATAACGCTTTATATGCTTTAGCCTTAAAAAACTATAAGGTGAGACAATGTAAAAATCAGATTTTTAAAAAAGCAACAAAGAGAACTCAGCATGTACTGAGCACGACAGGCAATGACGATGCGACTATGTACCACACATGGCTGCACGTGTATGAGCAGGCTCCCAGGGGCCCTGCGTGGTCGCCCACCACAGGGCGGGGGAGCCCTCAGCAGTCCATCTGTCGCTCTCCTCTAGTGGACTGCCCTGAATCCCCGTCCATCAGCTCCCAACCCTCATCTGATCCCAAGAGATGACTTCGGCACTAAGTCCACATCTGTCCTTTCCCCCTGGGCCACAACTGAAAGAGTGCACAGGGGAACATCAGCGGGAGATCTTACGGCACAACGCACTCGTGAAGGCACCTACATTTTACAGAATCTATGATTCCTTTAATTATTACTTAAAAGGATATTAAAAATTTAAGTTTTTTTTTTCAAATTCCCAGTAAATTGCCTTTAAACGCCAGTTTAAAAGACATCATTTCCTCAAAAATCAAGAGAATATTATATTTTGGTGAAAGAAGAGAACAATTATATAGATATTACAAATTTGTTATATGAAAAAAAGTTTCCTAATAAAAGTGCCTTACCATAATATCCAGAAATCTTAAACATCGCAGACCTAACTGTAAGTGTTCTGCACGCATTCTCTTTCATCCCCAGAAACCACCCTAGAAGGCAGACGCCCCGTGACACAGGAGGAAGGCAAGGCTCGAGGAGAGAATGCACGTGATGTAAGAGCAGCCCCCCGAGCTGACGCCAGCAGCCCCGCCCCTGCCGCTTCACGGTGGGACCCAGCGACAGGAGGGACGGAGACAGGCTGAGTCTCTGAACCTGTGAGACCAGACAAACCACAGCCCGGCCTCCGGCAAAGGAACTGCTGGCGAGAGGAGCCACTGCACATTCAAACACAGTGGGCTGAAGACAAGGCGGACTAATTCTCAACAGATCACAGCTGAAGAGCCTGCAGTCACATTCATAGAAATTATGTTTATGACACATGAAGATGACTTCAGAAAGACAAGATAGTCAAAGTGTCCAGCATGGGGGAACTCCCTGGGGGTCCAGTGGTTAGGACTCAGCGTTTTCACTGTTGGGGGCTCAGGTTCAATGCCTGGGGCTAGGGGGTGGGGGGATAAGATCTTGCAAACCTCCCGGCAAAAAAAAAAATAAACCGTCCGGCACAGAAGAGACAGAAAACAAAAGCAGGCAGGATGGGACACTGGACTCGGACTGTCTTTTCCAGTCCCGACAGACCAGTGCACAGGAGAAGCTAGGTCTAGACAGCGCAATCACGATGGTGAAGAAACAGCACGGTGTCCCTGCGACGGCATGTAAGGACACATCCAGGCAACAGGCGTGCCCACGGTGTCCCAGACACTGTCCTCAGTTCAGCCCCGAACTGAAACTCCCCTGCCCACGTGGAGCTTAAGCTCTGGTTGAGGAGACAAAGAATGAGTAAGTGAAGACCCAGTCTGGAGTCAGGGGGTGATAGTGCTCTAAGGGCTAGGAAAAGAATAAAGCAGGATCCCAGAGAGAAGGAAGGGTGGGGGCAGATGGCATCTCACAATCGTGGAGCCATCAGTTGAGCTCTAAGCGGAGGAGACACGATGCAACTCAACTCTTTAACCTAGAAAGGCTTGAGAGCACTCGCTGCAAGTGTCTGCTGCCTGGTAGGCCAGGCCCTGCGATGGTCCAGAGACCACAGCAAACACGTTTGAAGGCATCTGAGAATCGTGTACACTGAGGGGAAAACTGATGGTGTCAGGAACGCAGAAAGGCAGGCAGGAGAGGCAAACAAAGCCACTGCACCACTGCGACGACCATCGCTTCTGAAGACCCGACTGTTCTGACCACATTAGAGAAGGCCAGAGGCCACAGCAGTGATGAGCTTCGAGGGACAAGAACCAGAGGAGGATCTGCATCAGACTCGGCAACCCTCATTCAACAGAAGAACAAGGGTTTACGAGCAGGACCCACTGGACACACAATTCAGGCTCCCAAGGGCGCACCTCAAGGTGTCTCATTAACATACATCCCAAAGGGATGGGGCCGGGCAAGGGGACCAGCCAGAGGAGGGAACAGGGTGAGGAGGCTGAAGGTGAGGACTGAGGCCCCTGCAGCCATGAGAGGCTATCTGTGGGTGTGGCCACTGCTGAGGGCACCGATGCAGGTTCAGCAAGAGGTCAGCAATTAGGTCAGTAACCACTGCCGAGTCTGATGACTGGGGTGCCCATTCCACCCACATCTACCACACTTGTACTAAAGTCACTGTCTCCCCACAAAGCTGCAAACTGCTCAGAGGACTCACATTTTCTTTCATCTCTGTATCCCCCACAACTAGCAAAATCCTGAGACCAAGCTTTCATGACAAGAATAAACCAGAGGGGTTGAATAACTGAGGGTCTGATGGGGGTGAGAAGCCCACCAGGCCAGCTTCCTGTTCAGTCGGCAGATGCGTGGCGGGGGAGGCAGGCGGGGGTGGCCAGAGCAATCAGATCTCACTGGCTGAATAGCCCTGAAAATCAGTTCTATCCTGAGTCTCGCTTTGGAAAACAAGGGTACTGGAGCAAATCAGAGGATGCAGAACTTCAGGGAGAGGAGATGCTTTTCACGATGCTGAAGGCCAAGGCGTGTGCGCACCTTTGCTGTTGGGTTGGGGGACCAAGGCTGCAAATAAACTGCAAAGGGGAGAAGGTACCACAGGTATGGCCACCACCCCAAGGACCCTGGAGGTGTGTCAGCAAAGGGGCCCCCTGGTGATATGTCGGGTGAGGGGACGATGGGCTGGGGGAGGTCAGGCCAGCGGTGAGCAGCACCAAGGAGCTACTTGGGTCTCAAAGACTGTGAATGAAACACCAGTGTTTTCAAGGCTGTTGCTGGAGTCTGGCTTGCACACACCCAGGCACACAAGAAGGCAGGGAGAAACATTTTACACAACTTGAAAACTATAAAACTACTTTAAGAGCTGTAAGAGTAAGTATCCATAAGCAAGATCTCTTATAACCTTTGAAAAGCCTTTTTACTATATTTACTGAGGGCAATCCAACTGTAGTTTGAGCTTCTGAGAAGTTTCCATTTAGAATCAGTAGGAATACCTGGCATACCCAAACCCCATAATTTCCCATACCACGCTGGGTCCCCGAACATTACGGAAAACCCATAAACACTGTGGAAGGCAGTAAAGAGCCAATCCAGTCACAAGAAATCTTCCAGTGCTACAAAGGAAAACAAACAAACAAAAACACCACAAAGAGCCCTGAAACATTTCTAGTCAAACAGCTTTTCACTCAAGTTTTAATAACTTCATTCTGAAACCCTTGAAAAGTATTAAATTACATGTTCGATATTCCTGACAGTAGAAATGCGTAAAACTTATTACAACTTAAGGCAGTAAGTGAGCTCATGACTTTTAAGTCAAATTTAAGGCAGCTAAAGGCCAGATAAAACCATGTGTTTGAAAATGCCTGCAAAATAATAAATGCCTGAGGGAATTGGATGGCTTTTCTGCTTCTAAGCTAAATAAAGCTTGGGGGTGGGGAGCTTTGCAAAGATCCTAGTGAGAATAATCCCCCCTCAACTGCACAGAGCAAACCATCCAATCACTTCTAACCGGGGACCAAGGAAAGTTAATCCAGGAATAATAACAACACTTGAAATATTGAGGAAAAACACAGTTCTGTTTAAAACGCTCTGCCGGGCCGGAGGACGAATCCGGTCATTCTAACAGGCCAGAACATTTGACTGCTGAGTGTTTTTGTGACCACGTCTCGGCTTTGTGTTAACAAAGGGTCCAGCAGGAGGACGCTCGGGCCTTCGGGTCTGGCCCCGCTGCCAGCAGCCTCCGCACTTCCTGCACACCTTCGGATCAAGCGCCCGGACTTCCTGCAGAGCCCTGGATGCTGGGCTACCTTCCTCCTTCGGGCTCTCTCAAGCTAATTTCCCCAGGCAGGCTCAAAGCGTAAAAGTTTCGCAGTCCCCGAGCGACCCTCCATTAAAGCACCATCAGCATGTGTCGCTTCGACAGGTCTGGCGGGGTAGGGAGATTAATGTACGTACGGCAAACAACTCGGAAGAGGTAAATGCAACCCCTGCAAAGGCAACAATCAGCAGGCTGAACACCGCCGCTCCGGGGAGCCCGGCGGCAAAGCCGGCCCGCCCGGCAGAGGCTCTGCCGGCATTCGCCGCGGTTCCTTTCACGCAACAGGTCCACGCAGAGCCGGGCACCTGCCCACAGCTCAGCCGGGGCAGCTCCCGCCAACCTCGCCCCCTCCCCGGGCAGCCGGTCAGCCACGGCTCTTCCCCCGACGAGGCCGGGAGCACATTCCTCGGGAGATGCCGAGATAACACGGCCAGCCCGCGCGCTGCCCGCCTCCTCCTCCCGGCCTTGCCCGGGCCGGAGGGGAACCGCGCCCCGGCCGGCGATCGCGGCATGGCGGTGCCGAGGGTACCGACCCCGGGAGCCGGACGCCAGGCCGGGCTCTCCCAGCCAGGCACCGTCCTGGGCCGCCTGGCCCCGCACTCGCCCGCTCACAGGTGCCGGGCTCTGGTCCCTAGATGTGTATCTAGATGGCGTGTCTGCACAGGATGTCTCCACAAAGCGCACACGCTCCGGCAACCACAGCAGGTCGCTCCGTAGAGAAAGAAAAGGAACTTTGAGGAGGAAGCAGCAGGTGAGCGCAGGTAGTTTCGTGCCCGCGGGACCTGGCGGCCAGGCCCCCAGATGGCCAAGGGGACGGAAAGGGGAGCGGAAAGGAGGGGACGGGGCACAGGGCGCGCAGGTGAGGCCCCACTCACCTCCGGCAACTCGCGGAGCTGGTTGGCGTCCAGCAGCAGCTCCTCCAGGCTGCGGGCGTAGCGGTAGACCTCCTCGGGCACGTAGAGCAGCGAGCAGTGGCGCCGGTCGATGGTCTCCACATGACGGTTGCACCGCCACAGCGGGATGCAGTGGAACATCGCCGCCCGCCGCCGGGGCCCGCGCCGCCGAGACCCGGGCTCCGCGCCCGCCCGGCGGCCGCGCTCCGCCCGCCGCGCACCCGCGCGCCCGCCGGCCCCAGGGCTCGCTCGCTGGCGCCTCGCGCCGGGCTCCGGACTCGCCGGGCTCCGGACTCGCCGCCGCGCGCAGGCACCTCGGCGGGAGCCCCGCCCACCCAGCGCCACCGCCGCTTCCGACGCGCCCCGCCCACCGCGGGCCCCGCCCACCGCGGGCCCCGCTTCCGACACGCCGCTGCCTCACCACTGCGCATGCGCGCCGGGATGGGGGACGCGCGCGGAGCTGCTCACGCCGGGGGCCCGCTCCGCTCGGGGTTTCCCGGCGGCCCGAAACCCGAAGGTCGGCGCCGCGGCTGCCGGACGCTGGCGGTGCGCTCCCCGCGCACCCTGGCTCGGGCTGGCCCCCAGGACGTGTCCGGGGAGCCTTTTGAGGGGGTGCGGCGGGGAGGGGGCGCGGCGGGCGGCGGGACAACTTCTGAGGTAGCTGCGCGTACCTCGCTCTCTGGCTCCCCCTTGCCCCGAAGCCACTTTCCCTTCCGGGGTCGGGAGGCGCCGCCCTGGAGCGTACCTTGCGCGCCCTGGGTGCCCCTGAGCTCCGGGTTCCGGGCGCGTTTGAGGCGTCGCCGCCGTGCGACTTTTCTGCCCCACCCCACCCCCCCACCCCCGCCCCCGGCCCCGGCGTGCGTGATGCTTCGGCGGCCCCATAGGTGAGCGGGCTGCCCCCGGACCTGCCCTCTGGCCCGCGGGTCACCGCCTGCAGGCCGCCGTATTGTCGTTGGTAACCTTCGTCTCTCCACGCAGTGAAAGGAGACCCCTTTTACCACACCGCCAAGGACATTGACGTCAGGGAGTCTGCGAGACTCTCGTAGAGGGGATGGCACCCCGTGGGCAGCCCGCAGACACAAACAAGCAGGCAAAGACGGGTTTCTGAGCCCATTGCAGCCCGGTCGGACGTTGGCCTCTGGGGACCAGCCTGGACTGGAGGGAACAGAGAGGGAGGAGGGGAGGGGGCCAACAGGTGAGCATCCTCTGTCTGGCTCCTGGGTTTCTCCACCAACACCTAGTCTCTTGCAAAGGGTAGATTGCAGCCCCAGAAGGAGTAGCTGGGAGGACCCAGGAG
Source organism: Nanger dama (assembly GCA_917880005.1). Lineage (NCBI taxonomy): Eukaryota > Metazoa > Chordata > Mammalia > Artiodactyla > Bovidae > Nanger > Nanger dama. Next base: position 6,989,730 of record CAKJTW010000033.1, read on the forward strand.
GCTCACTACTGGGTGACCATGACCTTGCCCCTGATTCATATCAGAGGACTAGGGCCAGCACCCTGAACTTACCCTCTTCTGTCTCCGAATAACCACACTGGCTCCTTGGCAAAAGGTTGCTGACCAGGTCAAAACCAATCACATTGATGGGTTGTTTTCTCAGGGTCGACTCTGACTCCCCACCTGGGCACCCCTTCGTCCTCACGCCTGCCCCTTCAACTAAACTTGACCTATGACCTCTAGTACTCAAGCTCTCCCCCCCGCCCCCCAGGCTCTACCACCCCGCCCCCAAACTGCGGAAGCTAGTCAAGGAGTCTGAAGTCAAGGAATCCACATTTCTGCAGAAGACTGAGCGCTGAGCGTGCTCTGTGGTCAAAGCAAATTGGGGTCTGAAACTAGTTTTTGCTAGGTATAAGTGGTCTCGGTTCCAACTGTGCATGGGACAGTCTTTGTGGGGTGAGTGGGGAGAACAGTTCATTTCAACTCTGCTAGGAGAGCTTTTCACTTCCCAGTCAGTGAGGACTGGTCCAAGTACCATGGCCTTGTCTGTTTCTACCCTGGCATTATCACCTTAACTCTAATTCCAATCAGTCCCTTAACTCCACTGCCCTACCCAGTCCACCTTGTCTTTTGTTTGTCCTGGCTTGATTTCTGCATTCTCAAGGGAGGTTACCAGGACTTTGAATCTCAGTCACCCTTCCTTCATTCTCGAATTCCAGAAACTCACTTTGTGACACCTTTGGTGGGGAGACTGGTTCCTGCCTGAGAGCCTAGGTCTAAAAAAAGTAAGCAAGTCACTGGCCTTCTAAGTTTTCCAACTGCTTAAAAATAATAATAAAAATAAAGGAGATCTGGCCTCTTCATCTTCATCTTCTGTTGATTTCCAGAATTATCACACTAGGTTATTATCATAAAGACCAAATGTTTTTAAAATGAGGCTGATCTTTTTAAGACTCCAAACCTCAAGAAGCATTCTCTATGTGCCTCTCCATGGCACTTACACTTCCATATATTAGATTATTTTCACTTAATCTCCAAAAAATTGTGACTTCTTAGACCACAGGTACTGTTTCACTTGCTCTGTAGACCCCAACAACTACCATAGCCCTATATGAATGATCAAGTTGCCTTGAATCTTTGGAAAGCCAGTGGCAGAATTCTTGAATTTTCTCATTTTCAAAGATCTGCCAAGAATCTGAAATGTTAGTGTGGTAATAGAGAAAAAATGAAAACACTTTGTGGAGAATTAGAAAATCAATTCTTTATCTTCCTGAAAAGTTTGAGGGTTTCCCTACTGACAAAAATTCTAATTTCTTTCCTTCTGTGTAAATGTTTTGACTCGTTAAAATGTAAATAACCATAGAAATCTAATTTTGTTTGGAATAATGCAATTAATTTTCAATATGACCACCTTTCACATCCTTTGGGGCTAGAGAAGTCCAACTTTCAGCTTTGTTGAGTTAGATAGGTTTCACTTTAATAAGGCTCAGTTTTATCAGTGCAAATGAGGACAATGGTCCATCTTATTTAATACTGAGTTGTTATCAGGATTAAATATGATGTAAGTAAAATGCTTCAGAGAAGGCGATGGCACCCCACTCCAGTCCTCTTGCCTGGAAAATCCCATGGACAGAGGAGCCTGGTAGGCTGTGGTCCATGGGGTGGCAAAGAGTCAGACATGACTGAGCGACTTCCCTGTCACTTTTCACTTTCATGCGTTGGAGAAGGAAATGGCAACCCACTCCAGTGTTCTTGCCTGGAGAATCTCAGGGATGGGGAGCCTGGTGGGCTGCCGTCTATGGGGTCACACAGAGTCGGACACAACTGAAGTGACTTAGCAGCAGCAGCAAGTAAAATGCTAAGCAGAGTGTCAGGTAGACGTCTGTTCAGTCAATAAATATTCACTATGTACTAGTTGGTCTGTGTAATCAACATCTATTTTGGATCACTCACTTTGGAGAAACCAGCAGCTGTGTTGTGTAGCCCCATAGAGAGACCCAAGCGACCATCTTGCCCAGAGCTAAGGGAGTCAGTAGACTTGGAAGCCAACCCTCCTGTCTCAGTCACGCCTACAAATGATTACAGAACCAGCCAATCCCCTAACTGCAACAGCATGATAGACCTGGACCCAGGACCACTTTAAGCAGCTCCTGGACCCCTAACTCTGAGAAACTGTATAAAACAAATGTTTCTTATTTTCAGCTGCTAATATTTGGGGTAATTTGTTACACAGAGACAGATAACTTGTAAATATACTTATCATGCTCCCCAGTTAAGAATGATAAATGCTCCATCAATGGTGGCGGTGTTGCCCTATCATTATTTCTTTGGCGATGATGTTTGTCATTGACAGTGAAAGTCCAAAGTGATAGCTGATAAGATGGGGCCAAATGAGAATTCAGAGTTTTGCGCATGTGAATTTTAAAGGGAGACACCACCCCTTCACTAGAATGACTAAAAAGTAAAAGATTGACAGTCTCAAGTGTTACTGAAGTAAGGAGCAACTGGAACTCAGGCTTTGCTGGTAGGAGTATAAAATAATAAAAACCACTTTTGGAAAACAATTTTTAAGTTTTTTATCAGCATATACCTGTCTTGATGATCTTGATTCTACCCCCAGGTAGAATGAAATCAAAAAATGAAAGCTTATTTCCATACAAAGCCTTGTTTAGAAGTGTTGGCACCAATTTTGTTAAAAATAGCCAAAACTAGAAACCATCCAAATAGTCATCAATAGATAAATGAATGCACAAAGTGTACTACATTGAAACGATAGAAAAACAACAATAAAAAGGAATTTTGTTCCTTTTCTACTACTTTCCTAATGTTACTAATACTTGCAACAATGTGGATGAATTTCAGAAACAGCATGTTTAGCAAAAGCAAGGCCATACACAAAAGACTGTATACTGTTTGATTCCTTTTGTATACATATAAATTCTAGACAATGCAAACATATATTGCAGTGCAACCTAGGTCACTGGTTACCTGCAGTCAGAGATTGGAATCGAGATATGGACAGAAAGACTGATGCCAAAAGGCATATCAAACAGGGAAAATAAATCTTACAGGCAATGCAGTGCCGGAAGAAATTTGCATAATAATCACATAGCCCTCTGGGAGACTTATACTTCAGCTCCCCAAGCTTGAATTTAAGGATCTTTTCTAGAGATTATACATCTTCACTGTAAGGGAAAGACATTCAAATCATTCAAGAAGCCTGAGAACCTAAATAATCTAAGGGAGAAATTTGTTTAGAATTCAGCCACCTTTATAATCAGCACTAAAGTTACCACCCTAAGATCCCTTTGACTTTCTGTTGTATGTGTGTGCTTAGTAGCTCAGTCATGTCTGATTCTGTGACACCATGGACTATAGCACATCAGGCTCCTTTGTCCATGGGGATTCTCCAGGCAAGAATACTGGAATGGGTTACCATGCCTTTCTCCAAGGAATCTTCCCAACCCAGGGATGGACTCCAGTGTCCCGCATTGCAGATGGATTCTTTACCATCTGAGCCAGCAAAAAAGTTGATTTCCTGTACATTAATATTCTGTCCCCATCTCATATTTTATAGAGAATATTTAACAAATTTAGTCTTTTATTAAATGTGGGTCGTTTTTCTGTCTCTTCTTATGCCTAGTAATTTTTAACTTTATCCTAGACATTATGAATGATAGTGTCTCTGGATTCTGTTATATTCCTCCAAAGAGAACTAATTTTGTTTTGTTTTAGCACACAGTCAGCTTGGATGAAATCAAACTCCAAACTCTTCTGTTTTAGTCCATTCAGGAGAAAAAAAAAAAAACTACCATATACTTAGTGATTTATAAACAACAAAAATGTATTTCTCACAGTTCTTGAGGTGGGGAAGTCCAAGATCAATGCACTGGTAGATATGATGTCAGGTAAGGGCCTGCTTCCTGGTTCACAAATGATCATCTTTTCACTGTGTTCCCACGCAGTATAAGGAGACCAAGGGAGCTCTCTGGGGTCTCTTTTATAAGGGCCCTATTCATGAGAGTGCCACCCTCACGATCTACTGCTACTGCTGCTGCTAAGTCACTTCTGTCGTGTCTGACTCTGTGACCCCATAGACAGAAGCCCACCAGGCTCCCCCATCCCTGGGATTCTCCAGACAAGAACACTGGAGTGGGTTGCCATTTCCTTCTCCAATGCATGAAAGTAAAAGTCAGAGTGAAGTCGCTCAGTCGTGTCCAACTCTTAGCAACGTCATGGACTGCAGCCTACCAGGCTCCTCCGTCCATGGGATTTTCCAGGCAAGAGTACTGGAGTGGGGTGCATGATCTAATGACCATCCAATTGCTCTACTTCCATATACCATCATATTGGGAATTACATTTCAAGGTGTAAATTTAGGGGAATACCTACTCAATCTATAGCATCTTATCTTCTCTGCTGGATGTAGCTGAAATTTTGTGTTATTTTATTCTTAACTGTGATTCTTGGGAACTGAACTGCACATGCATAATGAAAGGTCAGCCAGAGATAGCGAAGGAGTTGATGCAGAATTGAGAGCACCCACTGTCACTCAGGGGCTGCCTTTACCACTCAAGCAGTGAGGAATCCACCTAAAGTGCAGGAGACACAGGTGATGCAGGTTCAATCCCTGGGTCAGGAAGAGCCCCTGCAGAAGGCAATGGCAACCCACTCCAGTGTCCTTGCCTGGAGAATCCCAGGGATGGTGGGGGAGCCTGGTGGGCTGCCGTCTCCGGGGTCACACAGAGTCGGACACAACTGAAGCGACTTAGCAGCAGCAGCAGCAGCAGTACAGTACAGAATAATGACTATACTTGTCAAAATCATGAAACAGAACCTCACCAAGTGTTATTTCCCCTTCCTGGTGTAGACTCCCCTTCAGTTTCTGCTTGGTTTTGGTCACCCTCTAGTACCTTCAAATAGTCTTTTCTTGTTCTTTTTTCCCCTATATTTTATGTTTATTTATTTATTCATGTGGGATCTTAGTTCTCCGAATAGGGATTGGACCCCCTTGCAGTGGGAGCTCAAAGTGATCACCACTGGACCACCAGTGAAACCCCAGATAGCTTTTTCTTAATGTTTTGTCCAACATTATCATTGTTGTCTGTGGGAAGGTCAGTCTGATGGTAACGACTCAGTCATATTTAATGTTTTTTATTAATCATAATCATTTGTTTATCCAGCTTTATAGGTTGTAGTATATGTAAGCAGTCTAAAATTTCACATGATGAAGACTTTAATCTGCTCCTCCATTCAGAGAAGTTACAAACGAGCAGTTCAGCTTATCTGCTCTTCTGTTTTTCTCAGTGTTGTAAATGTGCTCACGATGAGACAAACATTGCACAACATTTTGCCCTGGTGGAGATGAGCCAAGCACTGTCTGTCATGTAGGCTGGTGTAAAGAACTCATGATTTTGGCTTGAATTTTTGCATCTGCTGCTAACTAGGGACAAGATCTTGGGCGGATCGTACTGTAGCATTCATTTTCTTTATATCTTCAAAAGAGATGAAAAATGCCACCCTCAAAAAGCTGTCAAGAAAACTGTGGATTAATGTAGTGGAAAGAGCTTTTGTGCCACAGAAAATGACACAGTAGGCATTAGTCACTGTCGGTATTCTTTTCTCAGTCACCAGCCAAAATAAAGCCTGTGGTGTGTGTACTCTGGGTAAACAGTATGTAAATCATTGGATGGGGAGAAGTTAGACTGGAACGTTTTTCAACATGAAAGAGAATATACCAGAGGAGCCCAGTAGAAACGATATCACCCGCCACTGTGTCCTTTTTTAATCTGTCTCTGTGTCACAACCTCCTTCTCCCAAAAAAGCAGAATGTGTCAGGCAAAGCCTAGAGGAGGCTCCCAAGCACCCTTCCTCAGGTTGGGGCAGTGATGTCCATTTGTATAATGCCTTTTAGTTAACTTTAAACCTGTGCTCCCTACAACGGAAGCACAGAGCCTTAACCACTGGACTGCCAGGAAGTCTCAATGCCTTTTAGTTGAAAGAACCCTAACATATATCATCTCACTGGATTGAAATGTAATCTTTAGTCATTTAGATAAACACAGAGGCTTCATTTCCTGCTTCATTTATTTTCCAACTTGATCCAGAAAGGACTTAAGAAGGTCCTACAAATTCTCCTTTTCTTATATTACTCCTATAGCTATAATGCCTACTGTATAAATTAAAGTAGCATGGATACTAAGTTTCCACTGAAAGCCAAGACTCACTGCATAAAAAAATAAGAGAAAAAGATATCAATGAGCAGAACTGTGCCCTTTCTAATGATTTAAGCGATTCAAATACCACTGCTAGTAAAAGTATTTTGATCAGTTCACTAAAATAAATCTGGAAAAGGTCACGTTTCTCCAGTGAAGTTTGCACCATCCATAAAATTGATGTAAGCTTGATTGGAGAAATAATATCTTTTATGCCCTGTCAGAGTAAAACTTTGTGAGGTTACTGATAAAGCTTTTTTATAAAAAATTTTAGTTTAATTGAGGTATAATGGACATATAAAATTATAAAATATTTAATGTGTATGTAATGGTGATTTCATTAGACATGCAAAAGTATTCCTTCATCTAGTTAATTAGCATACTTGTCTTTTTCTTCTTTTTCTCCTTTTTTTATGAGAAGATTTCTGTTCTAATTTCTTAACAAATTCTGTTTATACAATACAGTGTTATTAACTATAGACATATTTTACATTAGATACTAAAACATTATTCATCTTATAATTGAAATTTTGTGCCCTTTTACCAACCTCACTCTATTCTTCCTGGCAAAGCATCACCTTTTTATTCTGTTTTTATGAGCTTGAATTTTTTTTAAAAAGATTCAGCATATAAATGATACCATGTAATATTTGCCTTTTTCTGTTTGATTTTTGTGTGTGGTATAAGAAAGGGATATAGCTGTTCAGTTTTCCCAGCACCATTTACTTAAAAGACTATCCTCTCCTCATTGTATATTCTAAGCTCCATTGTAAATCAATTGACCAGATATTTATGGATTTATTTCTGGGCTCTCTATTCTTTTACATTGATCAGTGTATCTGTTTTTATACCAATACCATACTGTTTTGATAAGTATAGCTTTGTGATATAGTTGGAAACAAGGACGCTTGATGCCTTCAGCATCATTCTTCTTTCTCACAGTTGCTTTGACTTTTCAGAGTTTTTGGTGGTTGCATACAAATTTTAGGATTGCTTGTTCTATTTCTGTGAAAAATTTCATTGGGATTTTTATATGAATTGCATTGACTTTGTAGATTGCCTTGGGTAGAATGGACATTTTAACAGTATAGTTTTTCCAATCCATGAACATGAAATATCTTTCCATTTACTTGTGTCTCATTCAGTTTTTTCAATCAGTGTCTTTTGGTGTACAACTTTCACTACCTTGGTTAAATTTATTCCTAGGTATTTCATTCTTTCTGGTGCAATTGTAAATGGAATTTTTTTCTTAATTCCTCTTTCTGATGTGAGTCAAAGCCACTCAATCATGTCTGAGTCTTTGTGACCCCGTCGACTATATAGTCCATGGAATTCTCCAGGCCAAATACAGGAGTGGGTAGCCTTTCCCTTCTCCAGGGTATCTTCCCAACCCAGGGACTGAACCCAGGTCTCCCACATTGCAGGAGGATTCTCCACCAGCTGAACCACAAGGGAAGCCCTCTTTCTGACAGTCTATTGTTAATGAATAGAAATACAACTGATTGTAGTCTATTAACTTTGTATCCTGAAAATTTACTGAATTGTTTATTAGTTCTAACAGTTTTTGGTGGAGTTTTTATACCTATATAATATCATGTCATCTGCAAATAGAGATAGGTTTACATCTTTCTTTCTGATTTGGAGGCCTTTTATTCTTACCTAATTGCTCTGGCCAGATTGAATAAACTGCTCTGGCTGTATTGAATAAAAGTGGCAACAGTGGGCATTTGGTCTTGTTCCAGATCTTAGAGGAAATCTTTCAGCTTTTCACCATTGAATACTATATTAACTGTGGGCTTATCACATATAGGGGGCTTCCCTGGTGCTCAGATGGTAAAGAATCTGCCTGTAGTACAGGAGACTCAGGTTTGATCCTGAGTAGGGAAGACCCCCTGGAGGAGGGAATGACAGCCCACTCCAGTACTCTTACCTGGAGAATTCCACGGACAGAGGAGCCTGGTGGGCTACAGTTCATGGAGTCACAAAGAGTTGGACACAACTGAGCGACTCATATATAGAGTTTATTATGCTGAATTGTGTGCCCTCTACACCCAATTCATTGAGTTCATTTTATTATAAGTGAATGTTGAATTCTGTCACATGCTTTCTCTGTATCTGTCAAAATGATCTCATGAGTTTTTATACCTCATTTTGTTAATATGGATGTTTATTTCCATCCCCACGTTAGGGAAGCTTTGAGCCATTGCTTTTTCAAGTAAGCTTTCTGCTCATTTCTCTCTTCTCCTCCTGCACCCCTATTATGTGAATATTGGTCCACTTGGTGTTTCCCCATAAATCCCTTAAAGCTATCTTTTCTTTTCACTCTTTTCTTCTCTTTTTGCTCTTCTGATTGGATGAGTTTCACTGCCTGTTCTTTGATTTCTCTGATTTTTTTCTTTCTCTATCTTGTCTGCTGTTAAACACTTCTATTGAATGTTTCAGTTCAATTGTTGTTCTCTTCAGCTCCATTCTTCCTTTTGTGTACTTCGTTATATTCTTTGTTGAAATTTTCACTTTGTTCGTGCATTGCTTTCTTGACTTCAGTAAGCATATTTCTGGCTGCTATTTTGAATTCTTTATTAGGTATATCACTTATCTATATTTCATTAAGGTCTGTTGCTGGAGCTTTATCTTATCTTCTTTTGAAACATATTCTTCTTTTTCTTCATTTTCTTTGACTCTCTGTGCTGAATTCTGTGCCTTAGGTAAAACAGTCACTTTTCAGTCTGGACAGAGTGGCCTTGTGTGAGAGATTGTCCTTATCACTCAGCCTGGCCTGAGCTCTGTGTTCCTCTCAAGTCTTTGTGGTCGTTCAAACTGCCTTCTTTGTTCTTAGTGGTTCCGAGGAATTGAAGGTGTGCCAAGGCCCATTTCAATATGGGTATTTTCTCATCTGTCCAATGTAGAGACATTACTTAGCTGGTTTCTGGATTTCTTCTAAAGGAATAGATTTAGTGCATCCAGGGAAAGAGGTAAGTTCAGATGATTCCTATGCTGGGACGCTAAGGAACATTTTTTAACTTTTTATTTTGTATTGGAGTATAGCCAAATAACAGACAATGTTGTTACAGTTTCAGGTGGACAGTGAAGGGATCCAGCCATATATATGCGTGTACCCATTCTCCGCAAGCCCCCTCCCATCCAGGCTGCCACAAAACACTGAGCAGAGTTCCTTGGGACCTATACAATAGGTCCTTTCTGTTTATCCTTTTAAATACTGCAGTGTATACATGCCCATCCAAACTCCCTTAACCACCCCTTCTCCCATCCTTTCCCCTGGCAACTATAAGCTTGTTTTCGAAGTCTGTGAGTCTTGTAAGTTCCTTTGTATCATTTCTTTTATATTCCACGTGTAAGGGATGTCATAAAATATTTCTCCTTCTCTGTCTGACTTCCTTCACTCAGTATGACACACTCTGGGTCCATCCGTGTTGCTACAAATGGCATTACTTCTTTCTTTTTAATTGGCTGAGTAATATTCCATTGTATATGTGTACCACATCTTCTTTATCCATTCCTCTGTCGATGGACATTAAAGTTGCTTCCATGTCTTGCCTGTTGTAAAAAGTGCTGCAATGAACATTGCAGTGCATGCACCTTCTTGGATCATGTTTTTCTCTGGATATGTAGCAGTGGCATATATACCCTGGCATACCCAGGGTCATACAGTAACTCTATTTTTAGTTTTTTAAGGAGGTGGCACATTGGTAAAGAATTAACCTGCCAATGCAGGAGACACAAGAGATGTGAGTTTGATCCCTGGGTTGGGAAGATCCTCTGGAGAAAGAAAGAAATGGAAACCCATGCAAGTATTCTTGCCTAGAAAAGTCCATGGACAGAGGAACCTGGTGGGCTACAGTCCAAGAGGTTTCAAAGAGTTGGACACAATTTAGCAACTGAGCACACACACACATTTTGTTCTCCATAGTGGCTATACCAATTTACATCCCCACAAACAGTGGAAGAGTGTTTCCTTCTCTTCACACCCTCTTTAGAATTTATTGTTTGTGGATTTTTGATGACAGCCGTCTGGCTTGTGTGAGCTGGTATCTTGTTGTAGTTTTGATTTGCATTTCTCTAATAATTAGTGATGTTGAACATCTTTTTGTGTGCCTGTTGGCCACCTGTATATCTTTGTTGGAGAAATGTTCATTTAGGTCTCCTGGTCATTTTTTGAATGGCTTCTTTTGATGCTGTTAAGCATCATGAGCTGTTTATAGATTTTAGAGACTAATCCCTTATCAGTTCAGTTCAGTTCAGTCGCTCAGTCATGTCCATCTCTTTGCAACCCCATGAATCGCAGCATGCCAAGCCTCCCTGTCCATCACCATATCCCGGAGTTCACTCAAACTCACATCCATCGAGTCGGTGAGGCCATCCAGCCATCTCATCCTCTGTCATCCCCTTCTCCTCCTGCCCCCAATCCCTCCCAGCATCAGAGTCTTTTCCAGTGAGTCAACTCTTCACATGAGGTGACCAAAGTACTGGAGTTTCAGCATCAGTCCTTCCAAAAAACACCCAGGGCTGATCTCCTTCAGAATGGACAGGTTGGATCTCCTTGCAGTCCAAGGGACTCTCAAGAGTCTTCTCCAACACCACAGTTCAAAAGCATCAGTTCTTTGGCGCTCAGCTTTCTTCACAGTCTAACTCTCACATCCATACATGACCACTGGAAAAACCATAGCCTTGACTAGATGGACCTTTGTTGGCAAAGTAATGTCTCTGCTTTTCCATAATCACAGAAAACTAGTCAATTTAATCATACTAGGACCACAGCCTTGTCTAACTCAATGAAACTAAGCCATGCTCTGTGGGGCTACCCAAGACAGGCGGGTCATGGTGGAGAAGTCTGACAGAATGTGGTTCACTGGAGAAGAGAATGGCAAACCATTTCAGTATTCTTGCGTTGAGAACCCCCTGAACAGTATGAAAAGGCAAAATGATAGGATACTGAAGAGGAACTTCCCAGGTTGGTAGGTGCCCAATATGCAACTGGAGATCAGTGGAGAAATAACTCCAGAAAAAATGAAGGGATGGAGCCAAAGCAAAAACAATACCCAGCTGTGGATGTGACTGGTGATAGAAGCAAGGTCTGATGCTGTAAAGAGCAATATTACATAGGAACCTGGAATATTAGGTCCATGAATCAAGGCAAATTGGAAGTTGGTCAAACAGGAGATGGCAAGAGTGAACGTTGACATTCTAGGAATCAGCGAACTAAAATGGACTGGAATGGGTGAATTTAACTCAGATGACCATTATATCTACTACTGCGGGCAGGAGTCCCTTAGAAGAAATGGAGTAGCCATCATGGTCAACAAAAGAGTCCAAAATGCAGTACTTGGATGCAATCTATAAAATGACAGAATGATCTGCACTTGTTTACAAGGCAAACCATTCAGTATCACGGTAATCCAAGTCTATGCCCCAACCAGTAATGCTGACGAAGCTGAAGTTAAACGGTTCTATGAAGACCTACAAGACCTTTTAGAACTAACACCCTTATCAGTCACATCATTTGCAGATATTGTCTCCCAATCTGTGAGTTGCCTTTTTGTTTATTGTTTCCTCTGCTATGCAAAAACCTTTGAGTTTAAGTAAGTCACATTTGTTTATTTTTTTAATTTCCATTATTATGGGAGACGTATCAAAAAAGATATTGCTGTGATTTATGTCAGAGAGTGTTCTGCCTATGTTTTCCTCTAGGAGTTTTATAGTGTCTGGTCTCACATTTAGGTCTTTAATCCATTTTGAGCTTATGTTTGTGTATGGAGTTGGAGAATGATCTAATTTCATTTTTTACACATGGCTGTCCAGTTTTCCCCACACCGTTTGTTGAAGAGACTGTCTTTCCAACATTAGACTTGCCTCCTTTGTCATAGATTGATTGTCCATGGGTGCATGGGCTTATTTCTAGGTTTGCTATCCTTTTCCATCGATCTATATTTCTATTTTTGTACCGGTATCATATTGTTTTGATGACTGTAGCTTCGTAGTATAATCTGAAATCAGGGAGCCTGATTCCTCCAGCTCAGTTTTTCTTTCTCAAGATTCCTTTTGCTATTTGAGCTCTTTTTGTCTCCATACAAATTTTGAGATTTTTGTTTGTTTTAGTTCTGTGAAAAATGCCACTGGTAATTTGATAGGAATTGCACTGAATCTGTAGATTGCCTTGGGTAGTATAGTCATTTTGACAAAATTTGATTCTTCCAATCCACAAACGTGATATATCTTTTCATCTGTGTATGTCTTATGCAATTTCGTTCATTAGCATCTTGCAGTTTTCAGAATAAGGTCTTTTGTCTCCTTAGGTAGGTTAGTTCCTAGGTACTTTATTCCTTTTGATATGATGGTAAATGGAATTGTTTCTTGAATTTCTCTTTCTAATTTTTCATTGTTGGTGTGCAGAAGTGCAACAGACTTCTGTGCATTAGTTTTGTAGCCTGCAACCTTACAGATTCACTGATGGGTGCTGGTAGTTTTCTGGTCGCATCTATGGGATCTTTTATGTACAGTATCATCATCTACAGACAGAGCCAGTTTAACTTCTTCTTTTCCAATTTGGATTCCCTTTACTTCTTTTTCTTCTCTGATTGCTGTAGGTAGGACTTCCAAACCTATGCTGAATAAAAGTGATGAGAGTGGACATCTCTAATGAAGATTTCTTAAAGAAAAGAAAGATAACTGTGGACTTCCAGGCTATCTACAAAAACAAATTAACTGTTTAAGAGTACCAGATAGCTTATTTTTCATCTTCCAGTTACATTATTAACCAAATAATAAAGATAAGTCATATATATGAATAAAGTTATAAATATTTATATATTTAAAAGTATAACACTTAGATTTTATTCAGTCAAATTTCTTTACTTAATAAACCATTCAGAGGTCTCCCTCAATTCTAATTTATTCTTAGTATTTTACATTACTGGATCAACTAAAAATCCTTTATTTTCCATTTTCCCCCACAAAACATGAGGGAGAATTGTTTTTAAAGAGCATTATCTTGTAAGAATTTTATTTTCTTAATATGTTGAACAATTTGTATGCAAGTACGTTTATTTTTATTAATTCTACTAGCACCTTAAAAGGGATAAAGATTTAAGTATTTGGATAGAAATATCAGTAACTTATATTACTATAAATCTACCACTTGGTATAACCTGAATCAATTTGTAGGAAGACAACACAATCTCTAAGAAAATCAAGCATGAGAATACCTACTCTTATAGCAAATTTGAGGAAACGCCTTCTCTCAATCTATTGCTTTGCCAAAACAATTTACTGCAGGGTTTAAATAGATCATGATTTTAATGTACTGAAATTGAATTTTACTTACCCAAAAATTGTTTCCTATAATTTTGTAGATAGACATCTAATGCATTAGTCTTGAATATGATATTATTCAACACCTGTGTTTAACAGTGAAGACATTACTCTGTGCAAGTCCTGAGCCCATCAGAACATAACTCTCACCAGAGAGTTTGAATCTCTAAGCCTGCTGTATAACAAGAATTGAGGAAAATTCACATTGAAAGCACAACTTGCTAAAATCCACATACACATATAAGGAAAGTTCACTTGATAACTTTGTTTCAAATTTTTAAAATTGATTTTATTGAAGTCTAATTGACTTACAATGTTGTATTAATTTCTGCTATACAAAAGGGTGATTCTGTTATATATACATTCTTTTTCATATTCTTTTCCATTATGGTTTATCACAGGATATTGACTATAGTTCCCTGTGCTATATAATGGGCTAATTTCATGTTTTTAACATCTTAAGTGATATAGAAAGTAACTAACTTACATTTATAAGAAAAACGTAAACCAATTCTCTTCTAGACTATAAAATAAAATTAACAAAAGCCACTGAATCAGGAATTTGGTGACTGTCAGTCCTGGCTTTTCAACAAAATAGCATCAGTTCAGTTCAGTTCAGTCACTCAGTGGTGTCCGACTCTTTGTGACTCCATGAATCGCAGCACGCCAGGCCTCCCTGTTCATCACCATCACTCGGAGTACACTCAGACTCACGTCCATCAAGTCCGTGATGCCATCCAGCCATCTCATCCTCGGTCGCCCCCTTCTCCTCCTGCCCCCAATCCCTCCCAGCATCAGAGTCTTTTCCAATGAGTCAACTCTTCACATGAGGTGGCCAAAGTACTGAAGTTTCAGCTTTAGCATCATTCCTTCCAAAGAAATCCCAGGGTTGATCTCCTTCCAGAATGGACTGGCTGGATCTCCTTGCAGTCCAAGGGACTCTCAAGAGTCTTCTCCAACACCACAGTTCAAAAGCATCAATTCTTTGGCGCTCAGCCTTCTTCACAGTCCAACCCTCACATCCATACATGACTACAGGAAAAACCATAGCCTTGATTAGACAGACCTTAGTTGGCAAAGTAATGTCTGCTTTTGAATATGCTATCTAGCATCAGACATTAGATTTTCCTCTCCTGGTCTCACTCTCTCATCTCTGCCCAGAGCAGATGGGATGACAAAGCGCATAAGGTCTCTGACAGCTTCTATTAAAAGGACAATGATTCTTTTCATTCTGTAAAATGTTCTGCTTGATATCAGTTCAGTTCGTCGCTCATCATGTCTGACTGTTTGCGACCCCATGGAGTGCAGCACACCAGGCCTCCCTGTCCATCACCAACTCCCAGACCTTGCTCAAACTCATATCTATCAAGTCAGTGATGCCATCCAACCATCTCATCCTCTGTCGTCCCCTTCTCTTCCTGCCTTCAATCTTTCCCAGCATCAGGGTCTTTTCCAATCAGGGGGCCAGAGTATTGGAGTTTCAGCTTCAGCATCAGTCTTTCCAATGAATGTTAAGGGTTGATTTCCTTTAGGATTAACTGGTTTGATCTCCTTGAGAGTCCAAGGGACTCTCAAAAGTCTTTTCCAACACCACAGTTCAAAAGCATCAGTTCTTCAGTGCTCAGCTTTCTTTATGGTCCAACTCTCACATCCATACATGACTACTGGAAAAACCATAGTTTTGACTAGATGGACCTTTGTCAGCAAAGTAATGTCTCTGCTATTTAACATGCTGTCTAGGTTAGTCATAGCTTTTTTCCAAGGAGAAAGTGTCTTTTAATTTCATGGTGGCAGTCACCATCTGCAGCAATTTCGGAGCTCAAGAAAATAGTCTGTCACTGTTTCCATTGTCTCCCCATCTATTTGCCATGAAGTGGTGGGGCCGGATGTCATGAACTTTGTTTTTTGAATGCTGGGTTTTAAGCCAGCTTTTTCAATCTCCTCTTTCACTTTCATCAAGAGGCTCTTTAGTTCCTCTTCACTTTCTGCCATAAGGGTGATGTTATCTGCATATCTGAGGTTGTTGACATTTCTCCCAGCAATCTTGATTCCAGCTTGTGCTTTATCCAGCCCAGGGTTTCTCATGAGGTACTGTGCATATAAGTAAATAGGCAGGGTGACAATATACAGCCTTGACGTACTCCTTTTCCTATTTGGAACCATTCTGTTGTTCCATGTCCAGTTCTAACTCTTGCTTCCTGACCTGCATACAGATTTCTCAGGAGGCAGGTCAGGTGGTCTGGTATTCCCATCTCTTGAAGAATTTTCCACAGTTTTTTGTGATCCACACAAAGGTTTTGACATAGTCAATAAAGCAAAAATAGACATTTTTCTGGAACCCTCTTGCTTTTTCAATGACCCAACAGATGTTGGCAGTTTGATCTCTGGTTCCTCTGCCTTTTGTAAGTCCAGCTTGAACATCTGGAAGTTCTTGATTCACATACTATTGAAGCCTGGCTTGGAGAATTTTGAGCATTACTTTGCTAGCGTTTGAGATGAGTGCAATTGTGTGGTAGTTTGAGCATTCTTTGGCATTGCCTTTCTTTGGGATTGGAATGAAAACTGACCTTTTCCAGTCCTGTGCTCAGTATACCTTTTAGCAAAAGTAAACAGCACAAACTCCATCATAAGGAAACCTGCTAGCAAGTTTTCATGTTTGCAAGCGTTTCTCTTTCATGATTCACAGCCAGGGCATCTCCTGTTTTCCATGATTACTTTTCCTCTTCCCAGTGTAACTGTCATCATCAAATCTGTTTGCCTCAGAATAGTCACCTGTTCATAGCCCCCTTACAATCCCGTCTATGTTCTTCTGACTCCTCATTTTTCTCTACCTTACTGAGAAAGAATACTTCAAAAATAGAAATTGTTAAGTTTAATAGAGTGATTGACTGTCACTAATAACACAGGGATTGAATGCTGTCCCTAGTAAAATAGCCTGTCTGCAATTCATAGAGATGGAAGAACACAAAATGTCAAATCGTTGTATTGACCTTCTTAATCTCCAAGCAGGTTGTGTTTTTACAAAAGGTATGTTTTCCTACTTATACAGTAAATTATTATTTATAATTCTGATTTAGTATTTATGATTTATCTAGTTACATCATACATAGTTTAGTATTTATACAGTATAATCTATCTTTAAAACCTGAAAGGATGCAACTATCAGATTTGATCTATGTCATACATCTTGGGAGGCTAATGCAACTCGGCAGTGCCATAGTTAGGGAAGCCAGCAGGACAAAGAGGGGGAAGAGCCCAGATCACCCAGGGGCAGAACACTCCACCCTGGGGAGGTGGCTGCAGCTCACGGTGCCTTGGTTGGGAATAATAAACAAGCTGCCTTCCCTGTGTGGGCTGGGAGTGATGTTTCTATGTCACCATGACTACCTACCTGATCTTCGGGGCTCCCTGAGGAAGGAAGCTGGAGTGTGTGTGTGTGTGTGTGTGTGTGTGTGTGTGTGTCTATGTGTATAAACCAAAGAAGAGGAAGTGGAAAATGTACCAAAGAGACAGCCAAAGGGGAAATGGTTTTTAAGAAACAAACCAGTTCAGAGGAAAAGTACAATTAGATTTAGAGTGGGAATTGAAAGGTACAGATGGTGTGATAAGTTCCAAGATTACACAAAGGAAGTCGTAATGACTGTTTTCTTCGTGGGGTATGTTGAAGCTCTTCTGGTAAAGCCAGTCACACTGCTTAGCCATGTTTTTGTTTTCATAGTGTGCCAGTCTCTTACAGAAAGACAAGACTTTCTCATGAAAGTGATGAAATACAACTGGACACGTCACACTCCCTGGGCTGGGTCTGTAGGACTAAACCACGTGGTAGGCAGACTCTCATAGGGCCCCAGGCAACTCCCCATCTCAGTACACAGTGGAGGTTCTGGTGTTATTTCCTCCTCTCAAGTGTTGGCTGGATTGATTGAGTTGCTTCTAATGAATCAAAAGGCAGCAAAATTCATGAGACATGATTCAGTTGTAAAAGCCATGACTCCCATCTTGGGTGTCCTGTCTCCTTCTGTCTTAGGGTGACTTGCTCTGGGAGTAGCCAGCCGCCACGGCCTGAGACGGCCCCGCAGAGACACCCACCTTAAATAAGCCTGGAAGCTGGTCTGTTGAAGTGCAGCAGCAGCCACGTGAGTGAGCTCAGGGGCAGAGTCTTCTCCTTGAGTTGACTGCAGGTTGGCTGACCTCTTCACTGCAACCTCGCAGTGAGGCTGAGCCAGAATGCCCCCGGGAAGCTGTGCCCAGATCTCTGACCCACAGAAACTTTGAGACAATATATGTGTGTTGCCTTAGGCTGCAAAATCTGGAGTCATTTGTTGTACAGTAACAGATGACTAATTCAACCCATAATAGGTAACACGTGGCATAGCTGAAATCCTATCCAAGGTGGAGTGGAAGAGTCAGAGTCGAGGCAGGAGAGACGTGGACGGTGACCCAGCACAGGGAGCAGCCGTGTTGTCCCTACAGACACATCTGAGGTTACTCACGACGCTCTGGAGCCCTGGCATCATTCTACCCATATCACACATGCATAACCTAAGGTTCAGAAGGACTGAATAATTTGAATTTTGCCTTCTTTACTTGGGCCTCTCTGGTGGCTTAGAGGGTAAATAAAGTGTCTGCCTGCAATGCGGGAAACCTGGGTTTATCCCTGCAGGAAGATCCCCTGGAGGAGGAAATGGCAGCCCACTCCAGTACTCGTCTGGGAAATCCCATGGACAGAGGAGCCTGGTGGGCTACAGTCCATGGGGTCGCAAAGAGTTGGACACAACAGAACAACTTCACTTTCCTTTCCTTCTTTACTTAAGCTCTCAATGTACTTAGAATTGGCTTCTGCGTGTGAGGTGAAATAGTGTTGAAGTATATTTTCGGTACGGGTTACAAATTATTCTAGGTTCATTCAGTAAAGAGTCTTTTCCAAGTTCCATTACTTCTGTTAATCAAAGATTGGTGGTAACTTCACATGTTTGGGGAAGTTTTTTAGCATATGGCTTTGTATACAGAGGAGGATTGAAATAGGAAGCTAAGAAATTATTCAGCAAGTTTATTACCTTTGACAATTTATATAATCTATTTTAAATGAAAAAATAAAATCTCTCCAATAAATACTTTGAAAAATATGGAGGAGTGGAGAACAAAATGGCAACCCACTCCAGTATTCTTGCCTGGAAAATCCCATGAACAGAGGAGCCTGGCGAGCTACAGTCCATGGGGCTGCAAAGAGTGGGACATGACTTAGCAACTAAACAACAATATATATTAAGTAATATTAGATTTGTAAAAATCATGATCAAGCTAAAAAGTTTGAAAATCACTGGATGAGGATTGAACAGAAAATAAACTGAAAATTCCTGAAATATTTTTAAAAATGGGGAGGGGCATGAATCAGGAAATTGGGACTGACATATATACACTATTGATACCATGTATACAATAGATGACTATTAAAAACCTACTATATAGACTTCTCTGGTGGCTCAAATGGTAAAGCATATGTCTACAATGCGGGAGACCTGGGTTCAGTCCCTGGATCAGGAAGATTCCCTGGAGAAGGAAATGGCAACCCACTCCAGTACTCTTGCCTAGAAAATCCCATGGACAGAGGAGCCTGGTGCAGGCTACTGTCCATGGGGCCGCAAAGAGTTGGACACAACTGAGCGACTTCATACAGTATAGCACAGGGAATTCTACTTAATGCTCTGTGGTGACCTATATGGATAGGAAATCGAAAAATGAGGGAAGATATATATATATAATATATATATATACCAGCTATATGTGTATATATAGCTGATTCGCCTTATTATACAGTAGAAACTAACACAATATTTTAAAGCAACTATACCGCAATGAAAAAAATGTTTTAATACTTAAAAAGAAGGGTTAAATAACTTGCCCACCTCGATAGCACTGGTAGGTGGCAGACGGTGGTTTAGAAGTTTTGAAGTTTTGAAAGTTTTGGTGGTTTTGAACTTTGATCTGTGAGTAGATGCACAATCATGGAGGTCCTGCTTCTATTACAAGGCTAATTGCAATGAATCACATGAGGAGTGAGTGAAAAATCTTCCAGAGGCACGCCTCACCTTTCAGGTGATGAGAGCTGAAGTCAGAGCGGGTTGATCGCTACAGGAACGTGAATGGCGGCGGCAGGGCGGGGATGCAGGAAACCCCCATGAGAGTTACAGCAGACACGAACAGCGCAGCCTCCGCTGCCGCTGGGACGGCTCAGGCTCTGGAATCAGACCAACACCGGTTCAGACCAGTCACTGGCTCTGAGATCAGGACAGGTTACTTCTTGCTGACATGGTGTCCTTATCTGTGCTGATTCAACGAGGCCATGCATAGAAATTGCCTGGCAGTGAATCAGGCATATGGCAAACACTTACTAGATGTTCCCAACTGATAATACTATTATTATTGTTTTCTCTTCAAATTTGACTTTCTCTTAATAAATATGTAATTACTAGTACCACCTTCTCTGCTCATTAGTCACAGTGATTTCTTTTAAGGGAGGAAAAGATATTTCCCTAGAATAACTGGGTGAGAGTTAAAGACAAGAAGAAAAAAACAAAGAATATGAGAAATGGGAAAGGGGAATAAACACAAAAGGTCTGTTTGCAAGATAATGATGATGTGAGCAGTGCTGGGAGCAGAGGCAGGGGCAGGTGGACTCTGCAAGGAGCAGAGGCTGCCTTTCATCCATTTTCCTGTTGTCCTAGCAGCATCAGGCCCACGGCCCTTCCATGAATGCACAATGGGCTCTTTCATTCAGCAAATGCTACCCAAACCTATTGAGCACCATCATGCTTCAGTGAGGGTAGGAAGGCTGCGCCTACATTCCAGTTAGGCAAGAGAGACAATCAACATGTAATATGCGAAGAAATCTACATAGGTAAAGTATGAATATATTTTGAAAATGATAACACCTCAGGATACTTTAAAGGAGGGAAAGGGGCTGGAAAGACCCCAAGGAAGGGGTCCTGCTGCCTGAATAAGGGTGGCCAGGACACTGGTCCCTTCCAAGGCTGCCTTCTGAGTGTGCGGAGTGCAGGGGAGCCGCTGTGGAGGGGTGCAGCCAGCAGGAGTCCACAGGGGATGCTGGAGCAGCCAGTGCTGGCAAGGCAGCTGGCCAGGGTCAGAAACGGCAAGGCAGCCAGGCAGAGGGGAACCCATCAGTGATCCATTCCCTAGAGGCAGTGCCACAAGATTCTTGCCCCTTTGGCACTCGCCCTGATAGCAGTCAGTGATTATGCCTAGAACCTAGAAAGTGATACAGATGAACTTATTTGCGAAGCAGAAATAGAGACACAGATGTAGGGAACAAATTTATGGATACCAAGAGGGGAAGGGGGTGTGGGGTGAGTTGGAAGATCGGGACTGACATATTTACTGATATGTATAAAATAGAAAACTACTGAGAACCTACTGTAGAGCACAAGGAACTCTCCTGAGTGCTCTGTGGCCATTTAAATGCGAAGGAAATCTAAAAAGAGGGGATGTATGCACACACAAAGCCGACTCACTTTCCTGTGCAGCAGAAATGAGCACAACATTGTAAAGCATCTATACTCCAATAAAAATTAATAAAAATAGAAGCGGGCCAGTGGATCTTTCCCACACGTGGACAGGCACTTTTCACACTGCTGCCTCTGCACTGGGACCTGGAGCCAGTGTGCGTGTGAGCCCTGCGGAGCAGAGTCTCCACAAACACAGGGCTCAGACTTGTGGCTGCCAGGGAGAGGGGGAGGTGCAGGGGTGGGGGGGAGTGCGGGGGGTTAGTAGGTGAAAACCATTATATATAGAATGGAGAAACAATGAAATCGTAGCGTGTAGCACGGGGAGATCTATTCAGTATCTTGGGATAAATCATAATGGAAAAGATATAAAAAAGAATAAATGTATAACTGAGTCCCTTTGCTGTAGAGCAGAAATTAACACATTATAAATCAACTATACTTCAATTATTTTTTTAAAAGATTTCTAAAGAAAACAGAGGTGTCTCAGATTCCCAGCTCCCCTGCTCTCCTAGATGTACACACCCCAACTTTCAAAGCCAGGCATCAGACAGGCTCAGGTCCCCGGGGTAGGGGGGCTCAATGTGGGGCTTGAACCCCTAGCTCCTGAGGGAAAACCTTGCCGCTGGGATTTCCCTTGGTGCTTGTGGGTTCCCTCGCTGGGGGGTGTGTGTCCTGACTAGACTGCTGTCTGCCCTGCCACCCATCTTCGTGTGCTTCTTTTCCTTATAACCGTGGTTACGGAAGAGCTGTTTGGCTTCGGGTCGTGCACTCTCAGGGAGGTGCTCTCTGTGGAGTGTGGTTCCAGTGTCTCCACAGGAGGAGGGGAGTTCAGGGCTTCCTACTCTGCCATCTTGATCCTGCCTCATACTTTTTCTATTTCTTTTAGATACATTGTGTGTGTGTGGGGGGTGTTTTAGAAATACATTCGTACAAAAGTAACTGAATACAGTGTATAAATAAGTAAAGTTATAATGGGAGAGTTAAATGGAAAAAGAAAAAGACGTGTTTGGTTCTTTTTGAAAAATAAATAATTTGCAGTGTGATACGTTGGCACCATGGAAGTACTGTTCTGCAGGGACTTTTCTCTGAGTAGTTTTAGCATTCGTTGATGATCTTTACCTGCATAAGTTATAAATGATGCTTTTTCTGGTTCTACCCTTTCTGCTAAATTCGTTAGCTGGCTTGGTTCTAAGAAGAAAGAGCTTTCTCTTGTTAAGTGGGGATGAACTAAGACCACTGAAATTTTAAAATGTCAGCCTTGAATGACCACTATTATTTTCCCCATAGCTTTGCTATGATTTTGTAGATTGTGCTTCACACAACTTGAGGGGTGAGGTCTGACAAAATAGTCACTGCAGATTGTATGATTGTTATGACAGTTCTCTAGAGGACAGCAGAAAAGCATCTTGCAGAAGGGTCTTCTTTAATAATTTAGACCAAGCTGCACTTGGGCTGGTGGCTGGGACTTATGTACCCTGATCCCTGGCCACTCACCTTCAAAACTTGGAAATCAGCCTCCGGAAACCATTCCAGGGTGTCCCCCAGCTGTGTGCTTCTCCCCAAAACTGTCCCAGCAGACATGGTTCTCCCATTCTCAGCTTGACTAACACTCGTCATCATCTACTGGAAGAGCACTGGAGCCACACTGAATTGGGGGGTGTTTTCAGAGTGGCGGAAGACAGGGAAGGTACCTGCCATTCAGTGACCCAGAGATCACAGATGCCGTCACCACAGTTCCGAATCTTCTTGCTTCTGTCTTGTGCAAGAAGAAACAGTACCCACAGTTCACATCTGTGCCTCCTTCTGTTTCTAACAGTGTGTGCTCAAGTACCCAGTTGTGTCTGACTCTTTGCGACCCCAGGAACTGTAGCCCATCAGGCTCCTCTGTCCATGAGATTTTCCAGGTAAGAATACTGGAATGGGTTGCCACTTCCTCCTCCAGGGGAGTCTTCCTGACCCAAGGATTGAACCTGAGTCTCCTGCATCTCCTGCCTTGACAGGCAGTTTCTTTACCACTGAGCCACCTGGGAAGCCCTTCTAACAGACTAGAATTCTACAGAGCTGTACCTCCTGCAATGTATTTATAAGCAACCAAGAAAAATGATAGGGCAGTCTCACTCAGAAACCTTTGCCCACCAAGTCAGTGAGGTTTAGTGAAAATCATCTACGTCTAGTGGGACGGAGTGAAGTGTCCTCTTACAGACTCATTAAACATCTGCGGGGTCTACAGAGCTGTTTGCTTAAAAGCTGTCATGTCCACTTCTTTGTGCTCTGTGTTTCAGCAATTCACAGAGCAATGGAAATTTTCAGCTCTTTCTCTCCCTCTCTTGCCCAGGGAAGCTGTTGGCAATTACAGCCTTTCCTTGACAAGGTCCTTTTGACACAGCATGCTGTTGGCAATTGCCGCCAGGAGGGTTCAGCTGTTTCAGGAACAAGGTGACAGTCAACTGCTTCGATTTCCACTGGCTACCACTTTTGTTGTTAAAACTTTCCCAGGACTTTTGAGGGTGGTTATTTCTTCTTGTACCATCACGACAATTTCTTTTCTCATCATGGGAGCTGCCGTGTATAATTACGCTGTGTGCTCCAAAATAAAGTCAGAAGCGGTGATTACATTACCATTCGCTGAATGCCACCAACTCTGTCCCTACGGAATGTAGAGAAACTTTGTGCAGTGACTTTTATTTTTTTGCCCTCTTTTAACAAGAACTCATTTCATACACTCATGAAACATTTCACTTTAGAAACTAGAAGACAGGTTTGAACCACTCTGTCTGTATCTTGAAGTCCAAGTTTTTCCAACTTAACACCATTACCACTTTAAGTTGGACAACTCTTTGCAGTAGAGGGTGTCCTGTGTATTATAAGCTGTTCACCAGCATCCTTGACTCTACCCGTTAGATGCCAAGACACCCGGCTCCCAAGCAGTGATGTTCAAAAATGTCTCCAGTTATGTCCAGAAATCCCCTGGGGGACAAAATTCTCCAGTAAAGAATTATTGTTCTAAATGATCAAATATTACTATGACTGTGTTCAGTTTGATAGCATATGTTTCTTTTTGACATTTTATTTTTTAATTTATTTTTAATTGGAGGATAGTTGCTTTACAATGTCGTGTTGGTTTCTGCCATACAACAACATGAATCAGCCGTAAGTATACATACGCCCCCTCCCTCTTGAACCTCCCCCGCCACCCACCCCTCTAGGTTGTCACAGAGCACTGGGCTGAGCTCCCTGTGTTATACACAACTTCCCACTAGCTGTCTATTTCACATACGGTAATAAGCACACGCGTCAATGCCACTCTCTGAATTCACCCCACCCCTATCCTTCCCCTGCTGCGTCTGCGTCTCTATTCCTGCCCTGCAAGTACGTTTATCAGGACCATTTTTCTAGATACCATATATATGCGTTAATAAACAGCATTTGTTTTTCTCTTTCTGACTTATTTCACTCTGTATAACAGGCTTCTTGGTTCATCCACCCCACTAGAACTGACTCAGATTCATTCCTTGTTATGACTGAGTAATATTCCTTTGTGTATATGTACCACAGCTTCTTAACCCATTCATCCCGTGATGGGTATCTGGGCTGTTCGCATGCCCTGGCTATTGTAAATAGTGCTGCAGTGAGCTTTAGGGTGCATGTGTCTTTTTGAATGATGGTTTTCTCAGGGTATATGCACAGTAGTGGGACTGTTGGGTTATATAGTAGTTTTATTCCCCTTTTTTGTTTTTCAAAAAGCATCTCCATACTGCTCTCCGTAGTGGCTGGGTCAATTTACACTCCCACCAACCATACAAGAGAACTCCCTCTTCTCCACACCCTCTCCAGCATTTTTGTTTGTAGATTTTTTGATGATGGCCATTCTGACTTGTGTACTCATTGTAGTTTTGACTTGCGTTTCTCTAATAATGAGCAGCGTTGAGCATCCTTTTCTGTGTTCACTGGCCATTTGTGTGACATTTTATTTTTTTCTTTTCCAGTAGAGCTTATTACAGGATATGGAAGAGTTCCCTGTACTCTGCTCTAGGACCTTGTTGTTTATCTGTTCTCTATAGAACAGTTTGCATCTGCTAATCCCAAAGTCCCCCTCCGTCCCTCCCGACTCACATGCCCCTTGGCAGCCACAAGTCTGTTCTCTCTATCTGTGAGCCTGTTTCTGTTTTCTGTTTCACATTCACTTATGTCATATTTTAGATTCCACATATAAGTGATATCATATGGTGCTTGTCTTTATTTTCTGACTTACTTCACTTAGTGTGATTGTCTCTAGGTCTATCGTGTTGCTGCAGATGGCATTATTTCATTCTGTTCTATGGTTGAATAGTATTCCATCGTGTATATATATATCTCAAAAATACCGCATGTCGCATATCCATTCATCTGTCCATGGACATGTAGGTTGTTTCCATGCTTGGTTATTATGAATGGTGAAGCTATGAACATCAGGGTGCATGTTTCTTTTCGACTTACAGTTTTGTCTTGAGATATGCCCAGGAATGGGATTGCTGGATCATATGGCAACTCTATTTTTATCTTTTTAGCAACTTCCATACTGTCTTCCGCTGTGGCTGCACTAATTTACATTCCCACCACCAGTGCAGAAAGGCTTCCTTTGCTCCATTCCCTCTGGTAACATACATTTCATTGCTTTCTTACCTTTAAAAGCCTCACAAAATCTCCGCCTTGCCTAAAGTTAGATAGAAATAAAGTTCTTAATCTTGCTTATTCTTCTAAAGAGTTATCAAAAGTGGTTCCTAATGAGTTTAACCAATTAAAGGGGGAATAGGGAGGGGAATGCTTTTATTCTGTATAATTGACTAACAGTGCCAGTTCATCACTGTGGATGACTTTAAAATTACCAGAAGAAATGTGTAAAAATAAAGAACTCACGCCATTACATCATGATTCACCTGTTGATTTGTGTTTAAGAGTAAGACATTTCAGAAGCCTAAGTCTACAGCAGTTCTACCACCATTGAGACTAGTTATTTCAAAGGTTCCCTCTAAGGTGATTATTCCAGGACCTAAGATGACACAATGACAGAGACGGTCGGGATCTTCCGAGCAACCTCAACACATCCCTTTACTGCAGGCGGGACACTGGAAACCCCTTTGTGGTACAGCAGTGTGTGTGTGTGTGTGTGTGTGTGTGTGTGTGTGTGTATGCATGCATATGTGTGTGTGTACCTGTGTGTCTGTATATGTATGTGTGTGCCTGCATTTATGTGTATGTATGTGCATGCATATGTGACTACATCTACATGAAGTGTGTGTGTTTGTGTGTGTGTGTGTCTGTGTCTGTGTCTGTGTTCCTTGCTCTTCTGCTTCGCGAGCATTCTCTTCCCTGCCTGGCTCTGCTTACCTGACTGCTGTGGATCTCGGGAGGCTGGGCTGCTTTTCCTTTGCTTCCCTGAAATGTTTCCCTACTGCAGTGATTCCAGCCCACGGTGACTTCTTCCACCCTTAAATCCTCAGTGCATGTCCCCTACAACAGCATCTCACCATTTTCTTGGAATGTTTCATTGGTGTTATACAAAAATGGGTTCCAGGTTCAAACAAATAGGGAATTCAGTGTTAACAAAAGGTCTGCAGATTACACTGCTGCAAGACCCCCAGCCTTCATATGCTAAGGAGAATCTTCATCTGCATGGAGAGTGTCCAAGGAAGCACTCAAGCAAGGGCTCCATGAATGTTTTCCCAACTGAATCCACTCTGCAACGCTTCACAGAACATCTAATGGAACTGGAATTTCTGAGAAGAGTTTCTATACAGCTCATGTGACACTCAGCATATGCTATGTTATATTTTTATCTCTGCATTTCATTTCACCTTCCCTACAACATATAGGAAATTCCAAGACAAGAATAAAATTCTAGCCATATACACAGGAAAGTGAAAGTCAGTCAGTCGTGTCCAACTCTTTGAGACCCCCATGGGCTATACAGTCCATGGAATTCTCCAGGCCAGAATATTGGAGTGGGTACCCTTTCCCTTCTCCAGGGGATCTCTCCAATACAGGGATCAAAGTCAAGTTCCCCACTTTCCAGGTGGATTCTTTACAAGCTGAGCCACCAGGGAAGCCCATTTACACAGGAAGTGCTCTGTAAATGTGCTGATGTTGAAAAAGCAAACCCACTGAAGAGCCGACCTTGATTTGGGGCCTCACGGATGGCTGTGCAGGTTGAGACAGTTTTAGGGGGTGACATTCACCTCCAATATGAGAAGTGCTTTCCCAGGCAGTGTGTGACCTGGGCAAACACACCCAGGGCCCCCATCTTCCAGCCCCTGCACCTGGGAACTGTGTTCTCTCCACACCGACCGGTACCAGGAAATCTTCACTCACAGCAAATCTTCACACAATCTCGTGTCTTCTGTTCACACAAAGCCATCAGTCAGAACCACATCCTTTATGAAGATTACGTGCAAGAAACAGCAGAGGGGGTTTGTGTCCCACACCATCAGCTGACTCTCTGAGAATTATCCATTAGACCTTTCTGTCCTCCTGAAGGCACGCTCCAGCTCTGCCTTCTGCATTGTCTTCTGTCCTTCTAGAAGCACTCTGACTTTCCTCCCTGTCTTAATTTGCTCCACTGAAGCACTGTGACAAAGCACAGAGAAAGGAAGCAAACGGCCTAGGCCACTCCAGAAAGTCTTTATGACGCCAAGGAGGAACAACCAGTGTTTGAAGGATTGGGGGATTGAAGCGGGAATGTCAGCAAAACAAACCAACATGGAAAACAATGTTTATGGTTCAGTTAGAAATATCTATACACGTCAGCGGGCTCAAGTTACGTCACCAGATAACGTGTGTACCATGTAAATGGTTCCTGCACTTAACTGGGGAATATGGTATGGTGCTCGTCATTGCCTGTCTCAGGCCTTCAGCAACTCTTAAGGTGCAACTAGCAGCTCCGTGTGCTCTGAGCAACCCCAGCAAGAAAACTGGGGCGGGGCCGGCAGAACGTTTTGAAGGGCAACCTGCGGGGTGGTCCTTTCCACGAGCAGAGAACTTGAGGGTCGATGTGCAGTTTTCCATGATGCCATCTTGTGGGTGGGCGATGGGAGTCCACAGGAACAGGATCAGCTGATTTCCTGACCCCCGAGTCCAGAAAACAATGCTTTCATGCAGCTGTGGTTAAAGGCTAGTGACCAGTGGGGAGGGCAAGTCCAAGCTCAGGAAAGCCCTTTCTTTAACAGAAATAGGGTCAGAAGCCAACCAGAGCGGGCCCACCCTCCAGCTTGGAACTGCTGAGAGGCGTCAGAGTCTTGGGACCATTTTATGAAGCAGTTTTCAGTCAGATCCTAGAGCTTTCCCCAGAAGGGAAGGACTCTGATCCCCGCCCGCCACTCCCACCCCTGTGTTATGGTAGGTGCTTGTTTCTCCAACTGTGTGTGTGTCTGTGTGTGTGTTATTTGCTCAGTCGTGTCTGACTCTTCTGTAGCCCACCAGGCTCCTCTGTCCATGGGACTCTCCAGGCAAGAATACTGCAATGGATTGCCATGCCCTCCTCCAGGGGATCTTCCAGACCCAGGTATCAAACCCAGGTCTTCTGCATTGCAGGCAGATTCTTTAACATCTGAGCCAGAATTACTGAGTGCAAAATACAAAAAGCTGGTAAAACATATCATCTTGAGCCAGTGAAGTCCTGAGCCAACAATTAGCACAAATCTGCAGAAAAATCTTCTTAAGCCTTTCAGTTATCCACAGGCCGACTTGAGCTTCTGTGGACATGCTCAGATAAACCTCTCGCATTTTAACTGAATTCACGTGCCATGGGCTGTTCATGGCTGACATGGAATTGCTGCAAGCTTGTCTAAAGCCAGAAACCATCACACACTGCCAAAGCTCTCCTGCCCTCTTCCAGAATGAGCCTGCGGAGCTGCGATGCCAGACTCCCTGACACACAGAACATTAGAAAGTTTCAGGAAAGCCAGGCTCGTAAAGTTTGGATGCCATGTGCTGGACCCTCTGGAATTCTGCAGTTCCTTCCAAAGATGCTGGCTGTATCCTTAGGATGTGTTCTTTAGTGCCACGGGTTCTACTTTCTGCCTTTTGAGTTTGTACTTTCCTCTCCAGCTCTGTGGGATTCTGAAGGGTTTAAATCTGGCCAGCATGGCATGTAAGACAGCAGAGTGATAATGTGGTTCGTTCCAATAGCAGAAGATAAATTTTTTTTCTGGTAAAACAAGTTATGCTAGTGTGTGAAAGAATATTTAGAAGGTATGAAAGATGAGAGAACTTTGAGAAAGGATGAAAGCATAGTTTTTAAGGTGCCTGTATCTCCACTGTGCTGTGCTTAGTCGCTCAGTCATGTCTGACTCTTTGCAACCCCATGGACTGTAGTCCACCAGGCTCCTCTGTCCAGGGGGATTCTCCAGGCAAGAATACTGAAGTGGGTTGCCATGCCCTCCTCCAAGGGATCTTCCCAACCCAGAAATTGAACCCAGGTCTCCTGCATTGTAGGCAGATTCTTTACCATCTGAGCCACCAGGGAAGCCCGTATCTCCACTATTCTGAGATGAATCAATCCAATCTTTTCTCTTGTGGAAATTTGAAATTAGTTGTACTTAAGATACAAACAACTGGAGGAGGGACAAAAGCCACAGGTACACGGAGAAAGAGAAGCTACAGGTACAGAGACAGAGAAAGAACCAGGATGATGGTCAAGCACCGAAACAGGGGACCGAGTAGCTCTCATGCTAAGTTATCTCGATCCCGAGTGTGGTCTGCACACCGGCTGCAGCATCACCAGGAATCTGTTAGAAATGCAGAAGCCCAGGCCACATCCCAAACAAACCTGCTGAGGTGGAATCTGCATTCGAAAAACATCCCCCGGTGATTCACGTGCTAGAGCGTGAGCAGTTCTGCCCCGGGTGACCCGGAGGCCGCAGCTGCGATGAGTCCCAAGCAGCCTTCATCCTGCTGAGGCTGATGGTGCCCACCTTCCGTGTACCCTGAATCCTGCTCCCGGGTCACAAGGTTATAAAGGGAAAAGCTGGAACCCCAATAGGAGTCTGCCAGTCTGGTCTGGCTAGATCACTATGATGTTCTATTTCTAGCCCATTTATCCAGAAACACATAAGGTTGCCAGGATAACGAATCACACAGTTAGAGGGTTGACTTTTCAGCCCCAGCCTTTCAGTTCCAGGAGGAGGAGAGGGCTGGAGGGTGGGTCAGTCACCAGTGACCAGTGATTTGATCAGTTGTGCCGGTGCCGCGAAGCCTCCATGAAAACCCCAAAGGACCAGGTCCAGGGAGCTTCTGGCTGGTGAGCATGTGGCAATGTGGGGAGGGTAACCTTCTCAGGGAGCATGGATGTCCCACACCCTTTCCCACATACCTTACCCTCTGCATTGCCTTCCTGTGTCTGTTCCTGAGTTACAGTCTTTTGTAATAAACGGGTGGCCATAAAGTGTTTCTCTGAGTTCTGTGAGCAAATTAACAGAACCCACAGCTGAGGTCATTGGAACCTTTGATCTCCAGTGGGCCAGGCAAAAGGCTGGATGTTTGATTGGTGTCTGAAGTGAGGAGGGACACCATCTCCAGGTAACTAGTGTCAGAATTGTGTTGAATTGTAGGACACTCAGCTGGTGTCCAGAGAATTGCCTGTTAGTGGGGGGCAAGGGGAACTTTTGCCACACGTGGAAAAACTTGGTCCAGAACCCACTTTTACGATCTTACATACCTTAATGGGAAACTTTCATTATCTGTTTACGAAGCAGTTGTTAATACTACTTTCAACTGTTCTTTGCACCATTTAGGATTTTATTAAATGCTTACCAAGATAGACTTGATGTCACCCTACATGACTAATTTCTCCTGGCTTTGTCTGACTATCAAGATTGGCCTTTATTAGTGTATGAAAATACAACAGTAAGGTCCTAGTAAACATTTCTAAGAAACTCACAGAAAATAGGTATAAAGTGCTTGAGTTGAAAGATCAGCAGTTCCCTTCTCGTAGGCTCAGGGCTCAGGCAGACCAAGGTTTTATTCTGACTTTGCTAATCACTTCTAGAAGTTACAAGATGCAGAGGCAATGACGGTAGCTATCAGATCAGTGGTTCCTAAGCTTTGCTGAATTTCCTAAGCTTTCCTAAGCTTTGCTCCCCAGAATTTTCTGAGCAGCTTGTCGATCCCCATTGTCTCTGCCAATTAAATCAGTTTGTCTGAGGGCAGGGCCAAGCAGGAGCAGACGTTAAAGATTTCCAGGTGATTGAAAGAGTGAACAAAGCAGGGGCCCTGTTGTACTGAGTGGTGCATCCCTAGGACAGCAAATGATAGGCTCCTGATTACCTGCTTAGTAAATCCATGCAACTAGAGAAAGCCTGCACACTGCAAATGAAGACCCAGCACAGACCGCCCCCCCTCAAAAAAAAACAACTGATGGCTGATCAACAGATACATGAATAAATAAGATATGGTACTTATATACAAGGGAATATTATTCAGCCATAAAAAAGAATGAAGTTTTGCCATTTGCAGCAACATGGATGGACCCAAAGATGACCGTGACAAGTGAAGTAGGCCAGAAAGAGAAAGACGTATTAACATCATATGACATCACTTATGTGTGGACCCTAATGTATGAAACAAGTAAACATGTATGAAACAGAAACAGAGTCACAACATAGAGAACAAACTTGTTGTGGTTGCCAAGGTGAGGGGCAGGGATGGACTGGGAGTTTGGGATTAGCAGGTACAAATGAGTGAATAAACAAGGGCTTCCCTGGTAGCTCAGTTGGTAAAGAATCCACCTGTAATGCAGATCCCGGTTTGACTCCTGGGTCAGGAAGGTCTGCTGGAGAAGGGATCGGCTACCCATCCCAGTAGTCTTGGGTTTCCCTGGTGGCTTGGCTGGTAAAGAATTCGCCCACAATTCAGCAGACTTGGATTTGATCCCTGGGTTGGGAAGATCTCCTGGAGAAGGGAAATGCTACCCACTCCAGTATTCTGGCCTGGAGAATTCCACAGGCTGTATAGTCCATGGAGTTGCAAAGAGTCAGATACAACTGAGCAACCTTCACTTTCCTACTGTATTGCACAGGAAACTATATTCAATATTCTGTGATAAACCTTAATTGAAAAGAATATATATACCTATATAAAATATGTATAATATATATCTGACTCCCTTTGCTGTTACAGAAGAAATTAGCACAACATTGTAAATCAACTGTACTTCAATAAAATAATTTTTTTTAAAAACTCTGCTTACAACAGGTTGTAGATCTCCAGAATCGCACACACTTGAACTCCCTGTGTCCCTGGTAGATAAAACTTGAGTTTATCTATCTAAGATCTCAGTTACTGAGATCTTACAGTGCGTATGCACCTTCACCTCGTTTTCAGAATGGATCGGAGAATAGAGCAGGATTCTAACAGGGTCCTGGTGGCAGTTTAATTAAAAGGCTAAACCAAAAATAGTTTGACAAGGACACAGCAAAGATGTTCATTTAGGCCTTTACACACGAGTCTCAGAGAAGTGTTTTGTTTGACTAGCACTTTGGTTTCCCTACTTCTTTCCTGGTGTTGTGAATTTCTTAAACTTTTTTAAAAGCTTTAAATAGATCTATGATCAGAATGACCATGAACTATAACAGAACAAGAGAATCATGCCTATTACCACAAATACCCAGACTCTGTCTAAAATAGATCAGGCAGTCTTTATAGGAAAAAAGAAATTTTTTTAAAAAAATCTTGCTTTCATGGGCTCCACACCCAGACAACTAGTTCTGTTACTGAGCCATAAAGCACCAGGGGAGAAGCAGGATGTCAAAGGCAGCATGAATATGCATGCCTGGGTGTGGAACTGGAAAAGATGCATGCATTAGCTCTGGCTCACAAAGCCAAATTAATGGTGACTGGCATTTGCAAAAACACTTTTTATGGTTTCCTGCCTTTGGCGATTTGAGTCATAATCTATTTAACGCTTAGTATTTGGGGCATAATAATTTTCCTTATTTACATTCAGTTTTATTCCATGCAAAATGTAAAATGGATTATACAGATATATAGGCCATGGAAGAAAACACAATTTTGAATAAAAGAATGAAGAACATAAGCCAAATGAAAAATGGGTGGGAAAATGATGAGATAGAAGTCAAAAGCTGTACGTTCATGGTATCTGAGACTTGAGAGCCGCTGAGACAGTGGCTACTCACTCAGCTCTACCTTTCATCGTATGAAAACAAAAACGTCTGGAACTGGGACTAGAAGGGGAAAATGCCTCCAGCATTGTCAAAAAGAGGACCTTGTAAAAACTTGAAAAATTATTTCAACATCTGTACAGTCAAGAGTTTTGTAGAATTACAGCATCAATCAAGTCGTTGAAGCATAAGTTTCAAGGATGGGCAGACAAAACACATTGTTAAAAAATACATGTGTATTTTATTCACTGCAAATGATTCCTGGAGCTGCCAAGACTCTGTCCTGACCTTGACCCCTCTGTGGGCAGATTCTGGTGCAGCTCAGTGAACAGGGGTCTATGCCTCTCATGTAACCAGCCCTCAGTCAAGGCACTGGCTATAAAAACTGTACACAGTCTTGTAATGTTTCTAACATATTTCTCAGTGAGTCAATAAAAATATAGTGAAGATTAGAAATGGAATAACTATCCATTCCCTGCCTGCTCCTTAGGTAGAACTTCAGCCTGTGATACCCAGGCTGACAACTTTTCAAGCAGGTAACATCTTAAAAATTATTAGGAGTATCAGTTCAGATCAATTGCTCAGTCATGTCCGACTCTTTGTGATGCCATGGACTGCAGCACACCAGGCTTCCTGTCCGTCAACAACTCCTGGAGTTTACTCAAACTCATGTCCATTGAGTCAGTGATGCCATCCAGCCATCTAATCCTCTGTCATCCCCTTCTCCTCCCGCCTTCAGTCTTTCCCAGCCTCAAGTCTTTTCCAGTGAGTCTGTTCTTCTCATCAGGTGGCCAAAGTATTGAACCTTCAGCTTCAACATCAGTCCTTCCAATGAATATTCAGGACCAATTTCCTTTAGGATTGACTGGTTTGATCTCCTTGCAGTCCAAGGGACTCTCAAGAGTCTTCTCCAACACCATAGTTCAAAAGCATCAATTCTTTGGCTCTCAGCTTTCTTTAGAGTCCAGCTCTCACATCCATACATGACTACTGGAAAAACATAGCTTTGACTAGATGGACCTTTGTTGGCAAAGTAATGTCTCTACTTTTTAATATGCTGTCTACGTTGGTCATAACTTTTCTTCCAAGGAGTAAGCGTCTTTTAATTTCATGGCTGCACTCATCATCTGCAGTGATTTTAGAGCCCAAGAAAATAAAGTCTGACACCGTTTCCACTGTTTCCCCATCTATTTGCCATGAAGTGATGGGACCAGATGCCATGATCTTAGTTTTCTGAATGTTGAGTTTTTAAGCCAACTTTTTCTGGGGTTATAATTTAAAAAATTTTTTTTCACCCAGAGAGGCCTCACTCACAGCACCAACAGAATCCACTCTGGGCAAGAATTTGAGCCTGCCACCTTTGGGGGTTCTATCGTTAATTTATTGCTTTTTCTAGTGAAGTATAGTTGATTTAGAATGTTATATTAATTTCAGGGATACAGCAAAGTGATTCAGTCATATAAATGGCAACTCATCCAGTAATCTTGCCTGGAAAATTCCACGGACAGAGAAGCCTGGAGTCCTATAGTTCATGGAGTCACAAAGAGTTGGATCTGACTGAGCACGCACACACACATTCTTTTTCAGATCCTTTTCCCATGTAGGTTATTCCAAAATGTTGAGTATAGTTCCCTCTGCTATACAGTAGGTCTCAGTCCACCACCTTTGAATCAATCTCTACTGGTGGGAAATCTCTCCCAGGTGCCTCATTGAGTTGGAAGTGGGATTTTTGATTTTGATTTTTTAATCAACAGTGTTTCACGAGCATGTCACTTTTATTATTTCTGAAACTTTTCATACTATTTGTACTGTTATTAACAGTAGCTGACTTGGAGCTGACTTTTAAATTTTGTTCATCTTACATGAAAATATTTGTAACATTACACTTGTAAAAGATTTTTTTTTCTAACACACATGAAAGGCACAGTATTTTTAAAACTTTCTCCAAACACCACCTAAAACTGTCTCACACCCCACACTGTGGAAATCACAACTTAAAGCCTATGAGCGTACTTTAGATGCAGCGTGGCACAGTGGTTTGAAACTAGGGGCTCTAGGAGCAAACTGCTAGGGTTCAGACCCCAGATGTGACTCTTGTTAGCTTCTCAACAGTGAGCAAGTCACTTAGTCTTTCTGTGCCTCAGCATCCTCGTCTGTAAAATGGAGTGACAGCACGATAAATTTAATGTATACAAAATGCTTTGTTTCCCCAGCCGCACCACCTGGCTCGCAGGATCTGAGTTCCTCCACCAGGGACTGAACCACAGCCCCGGTAGTGAAAGTGCTGAGTTCTAACCACTGGACCACCAGGGAAGTCCCAGTATACACACAGCACTTCTAACAGGGTTTGGTGCGTAGTAAGTCCTGGGTCGGGAAGGGCTGCTGGAGAAGGGAGAGGCTCCCCACTCCAGTATTCTTGGGCTTCACTGGTGGCTCAGCTGGTAAAGAATCCGCCTGCAGTGCGGGAGACCTGAGTCCAATCCCTGGGTTGGGAAGATCCCCTGGAGAAGGGAACAACTACCCACTCTAGTATTCTGGCCTGGAGGATTCCACAGACTGTAGAGCAACGTTCAGTTCTTTCAAGTGCTGTGTGCTATATATCATCTTTACTAGAACACAGTAAATAAGAGAGCCTTTGCTCTAGAAAGGTATGGACTGCCAACTCTGTAAAGGTGGAGAAAGTGAGCTTTTTGGTAACCCCAGAACAAACTCTTTCCTGGTTCTTACCCAGCTCCTTCTTCAGATGACCTGTGCTAGTAGTCTCCTGTCCTATCAAAGCCAGTGGGCAAGTTTATGCCCTTACTGTGCATCTGTCCCATCTTAAATTTGCTGAGTTAGTACAATATTCATAATGACATTTACACTTGTAATTTGGGGGAGCTGTTTGTGATTTAGGGGTGAGTGGCAGAAGTAAAGGAGATGGGGGAGGGGAGGAGGCAGGAAGGACAGAGGATGGAGGTGGAGGCCAGGCCCGAGGTCATCGGTCCAGCCAGCGAGCTTCAGAAGGTGTCCCAGGGCTCAAGGAAGGCGCGCAAGTGGCTGCCATGAGTAGGACGATATTTTTGTTTTCTTCTTTCTCCTTTTCTGTATTTACTGAGTTTTCTACAGTGAACAAGTGTTGCTTTTATAATGAGAAAAAAAATTAATAAAATGTGTCCTTGGAAAACTCCAAATAACAAGTTGTTCAGGGAGAAAGGAATTCAAATTAACAGCAACTGAGTATAAAAGAGAAGAGAAAACTCTGACAGGGTAAAATTTAAAGACCACCAAGTATCTCAAAGGCATAGCTCAGTAAAGGTCTGAGCCTCAGAACAATTTTGCCCCCCTTTCTCTGGCAGGTACTAGGTGTTTCCACTCAGAGGAGCCAAGTGCCCGTATGGCCCTCTCTATTTTTCAGTCACAAAATTCCTCTCTAGCCCCCACCACCCTTCTCAACACTTTTTCCTTTTCCTTCGTCTATATTTTCTGTACTAAATCCAACATTCCATCAGATTCATGCTCAGTACTGTCCAACTCTCTGCAACATTTTGGACTTTCAGCCTGCCATGCTCTTTAGTCCACGGGATGTTTCAGGCAAGAATACTGCAGTGCGCTGCCGTTTCCTCCTCCAGGGGGTCTTCGCAACCCAGGGATCAAGCCCAAGTCTGCTTTGTCTCCTGCACTGCAAGCAGATTCTTTACATGCGGAGTTACAGGGGAAGCCCAAATCCAGCATTCACCTATCAGTGTTTTGGTTAATGAGAGTCCTTTTTAAACAGCCATATATCTGTCAACTTTCTTTTTTTTCTTTTTTGTTCAATAGTGTTTAGTTGAATTTTTTTTAACTGAAAGAAGAGTTGATTTACCATGATTCAGGTGTATATCACTTTGATATACACCTATATATAATATATATATTTATTTATTTATACAATGATTCAGGGGGGTGTGTGTGTGTGTGTGTGTGTGTGTGTGTGTGTGTGTGTGTATTCTTTCAAGGTATGTGTATGTGTGTGTGTATATATATATTCTTTTTCAGAGTCTTTTCCAATATAGGTTATCACAAGATATTGAATAGAGTCTTAAAGGGCAGCACAAGTTTTACTTTCCTGTTTGAAAGATTGTATTATTCATACAAGAAACATGTGAAAACAAATTCCCTATTTGATCAGATAAAAAAGGGTGAGGCTTATCAAGAACGATGACACACACTTCTTCAGTTACTTATTTCTCCTATTTTCCCATCCATGCCTGAGTCCAAAATGAAATATCCCCAT
The DNA here is from genome assembly GCA_917880005.1 of Nanger dama. Taxonomy (NCBI): domain Eukaryota; kingdom Metazoa; phylum Chordata; class Mammalia; order Artiodactyla; family Bovidae; genus Nanger; species Nanger dama. Next base: position 7,027,198 of record CAKJTW010000033.1, read on the forward strand.
CTTCCTATTCTTTTCATTGATATTTTAAGAAATCTATTAATAGAGAGCTGCTAAATTGCATGAATCTTAGAAGGCACCTTGTATTTCCCTTAGCAAAATCTTCCAGGAGAGCTGCAGTCAGTTGCTAAACTAGCCTCCTATTTAGACTTTAAAAGTTTTTAATTTTAGTTTTTGTTTGTTTTTGGCATGGTTTGCAGGATCTTAGTTCCCTGACCAGGGATCAAACCTACGCTCTCTGCAGTGAAAGCACAGAGTGCTAACCACTGGACCGCCAGAGAAGTGCTTATCCCACCTTCTTAAAAAAAAATTATTTTATTAAAGTATAATTGGACTTCTCTGGTGGTCCACTGGTTAAGAATGCCCCTGCCAGTGCCTGGGACTTGGGTTCAATCTCTGGTCTGGGAAGGTTCCACCTGCTGAGGAGCAGCTGGACTCATGAGCCACAGCTACTGAGCCTGTGCTCTAGAGCCCAAGGCCCACAGCTGCTGAAGCCCGCACCTTCGAGAGCCTGTGCTCCTCGACAACAGAGGCCACCACAGGGAGAGGCCTGAGCACCGCGATTAGAGAGCCCTCGTGCAACAAGGAAGACCCAGCACAGCCAGTAAGCAAATACTTTTTTTAAAGTATAGCTGATTTACCATGTTGTATCCATTTCTGCTGTACAGCAAAGTGACTCCACTTTATATATTTGGCTTCACAGGCGGTGCAGTGGTAAGAGTCTGCCTGCCAAAGCAGGAGATGCAAGAGACATGGATTTGATCCCTGGGTCAGGAAGATCCCCTGGAGGAGGAAATGGCAACCCACTCCAGTGTTCTTGCTGGAACAATCCCATGAGTAGAGGAGCCTGGCAGGCTGCAGTCCATGGGGCTGCAAAGAATCAGACAGAACAGAGCATGCACACATGCACAGATACATTGTTGTTGTTTAGTCACTAAGTCATGTGGGACTCTTGCAACACCATGAAATGTTGTCCACCAGGCTCCTCTATCCATGGAATTTTCCAGGCAAGATTACTGGAGTGTGTTGCCATTTCCTTCTCCAGGGGAGCTTCTTGACCCAGGACTGAACCTGCATCTCCTGCATTGGCAGGCGCTTTCTTTACCACTGAGCCATCCAGGAAGCGCCATATATATATATATATATATATATGTATATATACAGATATATACATACATACATACATATATACACACACACATATATATATGTGTGTATATATATATATTCTTTTTCATTTCTTTTCACTATGATTTATTGCAGGCTGTTGAATATGGTTCCCGGTACTGTACAGCAGGACCTTGTTGTTTACCCATCCTGTGGATAATAGCTTGTATCTGCTCATCCCCAACCCCCTCTCTGTCCCTCCCCCATCTCCCGCCATTGGCAGCCTCAAGTCTGTTCTTTTTCTGTGAGTCTGTTTCTCTTTCATAGATAAGTTCATTTCTGTCATATTTTAGATTCCACATATAAGTGGTATCATGTATTTGTCTTTCTGTTTCTGACTTCACTTAGTAGGATCATCTCTGGGTCCATCCATGTTGCCAGAAATCTCCCATCCCTCCTTTTGATGCTGGGGGCTGGTCAGGAATGAGCAGAGGCAGTGTCTACAGGGGAAGAGCCTGGACTGACATTGCGACACAGTATTTGTGGAGTCACTTATTATTAATAACTGTGTGACGTGACCAAGATACTTCATCTTGTGGGACTCCCTTTTCTCACATCTAAAATGTCAGTGACAAACAACATCTCATGAAGTCAACAGTAAATGAGATCATTTGACTCATAAAACACTTGAACACCTATGTTTCAGACCCTCCAGCTCTCCAATAGGGCAGAATGTACAGGAAAGTCAAATCTGTAAATGGATGTAACCAGAGTTCTAGAAGCGGATTCCACAGAGGCTCACGAGATGGGAGGTGATGTTAGACACACACGGGGAGCTTTTCAGGTCACACACAGCCACCTCCAGGGGGCTGGGATGCTATGCTCTCAATAAGTCTCACTTCCTCAAAACTGCTCCTGCCTGTACCTAGCAATGAAAGGTGTGAGGTCTTGGAGAATTTTTTTTTTTACTTTATTTTACTTTACAATACCGTATTGGTTTTGCCATACATCAACATGAATCCACCACGGGTGTACATGAGTTCCCAATCCTGAACCTCCCTCCTACCTCCCTCCCTATACCATCTCTCTGGGTCATCCCAGTGCACCAGCCCCAAGCATCCTGTATCCTGCATTGACTGGTGATTCATTTCTTACATGATATTATACATGTTTCAATGCCATTCTTCCAAATCATCCCACCCTCTCCCTCTCCCACAGAGTCCAAAAGTCTATTCTATACATCTGTGTCTCTTTTGCTGTCTTGCATACAGGGTTATCAGTACCATCTTTCCAAATTCCATATATATGTGTTAGAATACTGTATTGGTGTTTTTCTTTCTGGCTCACTTCACTCTGTATAATTGGCTCCAGTTTCATCCACCTCATTAGAACTGATTCAAATGTATTCTTTTTAATGGCTGAGTAATACTCCATTGTGTATATGTACCACAGCTTTCTTATCCATTCATCTGCTGATGGATATCTAGGTTGCTTCCATGTCCTGGTTACTATAAACAGTGCTGCAATGAACATTGGGGTACACATGTCTCTTTCAATTCTGGTTTCCTTGGTGTGTATGCCCAGCAGTGGGATTGCTAGGTCATAAGAGGATTTTCGTATGTTTGTTTTGTGGGGTGTTTGACTGTGCTGGGTCTTAGCTGCTGTGTGTGAGCTTTCTCTAGTTGCGGCGAGCAGGGGCTACTCTCTAGTTGTGGTTTTAGGGCTTCTCATTGCAGTGGCTTCTCTTGTTGTGGACCATGGGCTCTAGGTGCTCAGGCTCAGCAGTTGTGGCTCAAAGGCTAAGTTGCCCCATGGCATGTGGGATCTTCCTGGACCAAGGATCGAACCCATGTCCCCTGCATTGGCAGGTGGATTCTTAACCACTGTACCTCCAGGGAAGTACCTGAAGGCATATTCTGTAGGTCACCTAAAACTAAACATTTTCGGGTGGGGAAATCCTGTGTAAACTCAGACCCCCAGAACCTCTGCTCTGTACAATATTCTTGGGCAAAGTCAGTCAGTAGTTATCTCATCTTCAACTTCTGCTTGCTTGCTAATGACTCTGAAATCTGCAGCTTCAATCCAGATCATCCTGCTGAGCTGCAAAACTACCGTCTGCTAGTGGGTACCTATCTTCCGGTCGATCCACAGGACCCACATTTGCAATCAAAGCAATAGTGAATTCAGGGCCCTTCTCCCTTCTGCTGGTGGACCTCCTGCTGGTGGACCTCTTCCCACTATATTCCCCACTGTGTAGGATACACAATATGCCCAAACGACCCTGGGTCATCCTAGATTCCCTCTATCTTTTGCACCATTTATGAATCATCTGCCAAATCCAAATGCCATCTCCGAAATACAAAATATAGGCCCCCAACTCTATTCCCAGAGCTGTGATCCTAGTTAAAATCTGAAATAATCTGCAGTCGCTTTTTTTCTAGACTGTCCTCATGACTCTCTCATCTACTTCTAAATGGTGTTCTCTCTAAACTCTAAGGTTTCTTTCCCACAGGTAATCTGATGATGTCATCGCCAACTAAAGCTTCCCAATGGTCTTACCTTCTTACTCCTAACCCAGCGCCCAGAACCGTGTCTTCCTCCTCTCCCAGCTTGATCACTGTTGGGACAGAGAGAGGGACTGCCATGAGCCAGGAATAGAAGACACATAGGAAGAGAGTCGTAGAGGAGGTCATCCTCCATGGAGGTAATTTATAGTCTGGCTTGGAAGGCACTGGACTGGACGACTCAGATAACATAACGGTTGTTTTGTGATCACTTACTGAATGCCTGTGATGCGTCTGGCACCAACTCAGTGGCTTAGTGAAAAGGATTACAATACATGGTTCCTGGGACTGCTCTGCTGGTCCAGTGGCTAAGACTCCACACTCTCAGTGCAGGGGGCCGAGGTTCAACCCCTGGTCAGGGAACTGGGTCCCACATGCCACAACTGAGAGTTCACATGCCACAACCAAAGATCCTGTGTGCGGCAACTAAGACCCAGCGAAGCCAAATAAATTAGCATCTAAAACACATGGTTCCTGCACTTGAGCTGGGAAAACTGCAACAAGCTGAGTCCTGTGTCATGATAGACATATGAAGTACTGCCCCAGCATGGAGCCTGAGTTATAACTTGGAAGTTGAGGAGGGACTGCCTGAGCAATGGTGGGCTGCCTAGGATGATAAGGAAGACAGAAATTACAGCAAGAGGAAGCATGTAATGTTTTTCGGAATAGCAAGTGGGTCATTGCTGCCGGATTACAAGGAGGATGATTGGGAAACACGAGAGTGAGGGGTTGGGCGGAGGCTGTCATTCACATGTTCATCTACAAATATTTATCTAACATTCTTTCCCATGTCTCCTATTAGTTCCATCCGCCCCAGAGAGCTATGGTTGTGTCATGGCTTAAGTTAAGACGTTGAAAGTCACCAGTGAGCAGATAAAGATTCTAAGTGAAGTCACCATTGGTTTATTGCTTCCCCTTCCCCAGCCTCCACTCTCAGGCCCCAGAACATGCCTTTGGATCCTTCAGTACTTTTCTTGGCTGCACCATGAGGCGTGCGTGATCTTAGTTCTGTGTCCGGGGGATGGAGTACACGCCTCCTACAGTGGAAGCACAGTCTTAACTATTGGGCCACAAGGGAAGTCCCTCAGTATTGCTATCTTGTGTTTCACCCATAGATTAGACATGTCAACCTTTAAAAGAATTAGAATGAAAGAAAATAAACAAATTTAAAGGGAAAGAAAGGGCTTTAACACAGAAGAGAAATGTTGCACAGAAACCTCTTTGCTGCTAAGAATCTTTCAGACAAGAAGGCAGCACGGCTCAAGACACTCCCAGCCACATTCAGCGTATAGTTCTCTTGTTTTAAACGATCGAGTTCGATCATTACTCCCGTACTGGCAGTCTTTCTTTTGTGTATGTGAGTTTCTTCCTATTGAATAAGCCTCTCTTTTAGGAGCATTCTTATGGCAACAACTGTAATTACAAATCCAAGACTGAGCTAGAAGCTGCCGCAATGTGACAGCTTTTGGACAGGGAGGGTGGAGAAAGAATGAAAGCTTATAATTTTCTTTGAGGTGTCTTGAAGGCTCACAGTAGCCCTGCCCTGTTCATGTAAGTAGGCAGTGACCCAGAGATTCAGAGGAGAGTAAGTCAGACAGTCACACAAAGTCTCTGCTCCATGAACCACAAGTCAACAAGCAAGAGCTAAATTCTTGATGGCGTCTTAAAAAGGAATCATTTAGAACAACAGTTCCCAATATTTTGGAATAGGAGGGCCTCTTTTTTCCTGTCAAAACTTCTCATTCCTTCTATGAGTTGCGTTGTTCTTCTTGAACACATCATTCGAAGAAAGGCCTACATAATCACTAGCAGCTGCACCTTTGCTATGACTTTGAAATAAGTTTCTGTGCCTCATGGATTACATTAGCATTTACGCTATTGGAAAATTTCATTAAAAAATATGAATTCTTCGTTTGACCAACAACGCTTGGCCCCTGAGGAACTAGATGATATTTACAGTGGCCCAGAAACCTATGACTTCTTCCTCTCCTCACTGTCGCTACTTGAAGGTCACAGACTTGGAATCCATTGTGTTCCTCATATCCATTCATTTGGTTAATCGTTTCTTTTCATTAAAAAAAAAAAATGTATCGGGGCTGACTATATTCTGAGCATCTTGGAGGTCACAGATGCAAAGCCAATACCAGGTACCTGCCATCAGGGAAATTTAAGTCCATTTGGGGGAGATAGATGTGAACATCTGTCCTAGTAAGACTGTATGGTGGGCACCAAGCAGCGTGTGTCCATCCATCAAGGGAGAGGATTCGGAAAAGCTTTCCTGTGGGAGGAGTACCAACCAGCTATGGCCACAGCAGTGCTGCAGCTCATGGCTCAAAGACACAGTGACTTCAAACAATGGCCCTCAGGCTCACGGCCTACCGGCCAACGGCCAACCCACTGGGCTGAACTTGACTGCAAGCTCTGGGTTCCAGCTCTAGGCTGCTGATTGGGTTTGCATTCACTCCACATGGCTCTTCTCTTCCTTAGATCTGAATTTGTTCTCAGGGTGGGTCTCTCAACAGCAAGAGAGCTCAACAGTGCAAAAACAGTAAGTCTCACCTCTCACTGCGGTCACTAAAATTCCAGTGGCCAAAGTGAGTAAGGTGGCCACGTCCAAAGTCAAGGGACTGGGCAGTACACTCCACTTTTCCACGGTGTCGGTGTGGATGCTCTACAGGGAGTAAAGAAACTGGGGCTCCAAACTCAATTTACCATGAGAGAAGACCTTGGCTCTACATCCTGAGAGATGAGCTCAAGTTTACCAGGTAAACCTAAACATCTAAAACAAAGATCAAGAAAGATTAAGCAACATTCATGCGTAGTATCTGACCTCCAAGGAAAGTCCTGAGGGTAGAAATCAGGCATGTGCTGGGGAATCCGTGATCAGCATCTGTCATGGAATAGACCAGGGCCACTAGCACATAGTGATGAGCACAGCCTTGTGGCTGCCAGAGCCACATCGAGCTAGAAGAGGTTTAGTGAAAGGCCTCCTACAGCTGCATCTCGGCCCAAATCAACCATGAGGGGCCATTTGAACCCGGTGTCTCCGGTTTGATGGACAGTGACTCTTAAAAGAGGAAAAGTAGGACTTACATTCTGTGCTGCTTTCCATAGTTATCCATTCTTCATGGTTCAAGGACTGGATTAGTCTCCTATATCCACTCTTGCTGTTGCTGTTCAGTCACTCAGTTGTGTCCAGCTCTTTGCGGCCCCAGGGACTGCAGCACGCCAGCCTTCCCTGTCCTTCTACATCTCCTAGAGCTTACTCAAACTCATGTCCATCGAGTCAGTGATGCCATCCAACCATCTCATCCTCTGTCGTCCCCTTCTCCTCCCGCCCTCAGTCTTTCCCAGCATCAGGGTCTTTTCTAATGAGTCAGTTCTTTGCATCAGGTGGCCAAAGTATTGGACCTTCAGCTTCAGCATCAGTCCTTCCACTGAATATTCAGGACAGATGTCCTTTATGATTGACTGGTTGGATCTCCTTGCAGTCCAAGGGACTCGCAAGAGTCTTCTCCAACACCACAGTTCAAAAGCATCAATTCTTCAGTGCTCAGGCTTCTTTATGGTCCAACTCTCACATCCACACATGACTACTAGAAAAACCACAGCTTTGACTATAAGGACCTTTGCTGGCAAATTAATGTCTCTGTTTTCTAATATGCTGTCTAGGTTGGTCATAACTTTTCTTCCAAGGAGCAAGTGTCATTTAATTTCATGGCTGTAGTCACCATCTGCAGTGATTTTGGAGCCCAAGAAAATAAAGTCTGCCATTGTTGCCACCAAGTGATGGGACCAGATGCCATTAGTTTTTTTAATGTTGAGTTTTAAGCTAACTTTTTCATTTTCCTCTTCCATTTTCATAAAGAGGCTCTTTAATTCTTCACTTTCTGCCATAACGGTAGTATCATCTGCATATCTGAGGTTATTGATATTTCTCTGGGCAATCTTGATTCCAGCTTGTGCATCATCCAGCCCAGCATTTCTCATGATATATTCTGTATATAGTTAAAAAGCAGGGTGACAATTTACAGTCTTGATGTACTCCTTTTCCTATTTGGAACCAGTCTGTTCCATGTCCAGTTCTAACTATTGCTCCATGACCTGCATACAGATTTCTCGCGAGGCAGGTAAGGTAGTCTGGTATTCTGATCTCTTGAAGAAGTTTCCAGTTTGTTATGATCTACATAGTTAACATAGTCAATGAAGTAGAAGTAGATGTTTTTCTGGAACTCCTGTTTTTCCATGATCCAACAGATGTTGGCAATTTGATCTCTGGTTCCTCTGCCATTTCTAAATCTAGCTTGAACATCTGGAAGTTCTCAGTTCATGTACTGTTACAGCCTAGCTTGGAGAATTTTGAGTATTACTTTGCTAGCATATGAAATGAATACAATTGTGCGGTAGTTTGAACATTCTTTGGCATTGCCTTTCTTTGGGATTGGAATGAAGACTAACCTTTTCCAGTCCTGCGGCCACTGCTGAGTTTTCAAATTTGCTGGCATATTGAGTGCAGCACTTCCACAGCATCGTCTTTTAGGATTTGAAATAGCTCAACTGCAATTCCATCACCTCCACTAGCTTTGTTCATAGTGACACTTTCTAAGGCCCACTTGACTTCACGTTCCAGGATGTCTGGCTCTAGGTGAGTGATCAAACCATTGTGGTTATCTGGGTCATTATGATCTTCTTTGTATAGTTCTTCTGTGTGTTCTTGCCACCTCTTCTTATCTTCTGCTTCTGTTAGGTCCATACCATTTCTGTCCTTTATTGTGCCTGTCTTTGCATGAAAGAGAGGGGGATTCTTTCATGTTTTGAGAGGGATAATTTCCCCCATCCTTCTTGAATTCTGTTGTATAATGTAATCACTAAATTGACCCCCAAGACAGAATAATAGGCAAAACAAAAACAAAAACAAAAACCCATACAATTCATATGTATGGAGGTCTTATAGAACAGACCTAAGAAGGAACCAAGGCAGTCAACTTTTAGATTCTTTAGACAAAGAAACAACACATGTGTGAGGAATGGAGAGGATGAAGAAACTGAGAATTAGGTGATTAATTAGTGAAGAATCTAAACAGAATTGGGCTTGGGTGATAAATTAGTAAAGAAGAAACAAGGTTGTTTCTTGGCAACTTTCACATGGGAGACCTATTTCCTGTATTCAGGGAGATGGAAGGGAGGGTCAGAGTGTCCTTGTATCAGCTGCTTCTTATGTAACTTTCATTCAAACTAATCGATGTGTCACTTTGGCATATTTGGGGCCAGACTGCCTTGGGCCCCAACACCACTGTCATCAAATTACTACAAACTTAAATCAGCTTTCAGTCAGCACACATCTGACTTTCCCGATGTCCAGTGGTTAAGAAGTCACCTGCCAATGCAGGAGACAAGGATCTGAGCCCTGGTCCAGGAAGATCCCACACGCCACAGGGCAACTGAGCCTGTGTACCCCAAGAGAAGCCACTGCCGTGAGAAGCCCGCCCACCAGACTGGAGGAAGCCCACGCTCAGCAAACAAGACCCAGTGCAGCCGAAAATAAATACACATGTAAATGCTTTCAAAAAGCCGTAGAAAAGCACACATTTATCATTTCACATTTATGCATTTTACAGTGGAGGTGAGAAGTCTAAAATGGGCTAATGAGCTAACAGGGAGCTGCTCTCAGGGCTGCATTCCCTCTGGAATCTCCAGGAGAGACTGTTTCCTCGCCTTTGCCGCTTCTGGAGGCCATCCGTTTTCCTGGGGGCGGGGGGTGCTTCCTCTATCTCCAAAGCCAGCAGAGCAGCACCTTCAAAACCTTCTCTGACTCTGAGCTTCTGCTTCCCTTTTCCCTTGTGATTATATTGAACCAACTAGAGAGTTCAAGATAGGATCCGTATTTTAAGGACAGCTGGGGCTTCCCTGATGATCCAGTGACTAAGACGCTGAGCTCATAATGCAGGGGGCTTGGGTTCGATCCTTCATCAGGGAAGTAGCTCCAGCATGCCACACCTAAAGATCCCGTACGCTGCAGCTAAGACCCGACACAGTCAGATAATAAATGATTATGTTCCAAAAAATAAATAAGAACAGTTGGCTAGCAATCTTCATCCCACCTTACTAGGTAACACAGGGACATGGACATCCTTGACAGGCCATTATTCTGCCTAGCGCACCTCCTACTGGTGGTCATGTTGTATGACAGACCAAGGCTTTCATTCTTTTACACTCTCACTTTTGAATCAGGAGAATAATAAGCAGAGAATTACTTTATAAGGGAATACATTGAAACCCAGATAGTTATATGGCAACACAGTCTAGTACAGTCATTACTTACTACTTCTTCAGCTACCTCAGAGTACTTCTGATGTGTCCAGCTGGCCCTTGTCTGACTTGCAATCATCTGTTAACTTGTCTGTCTCATCAGCTCGCAGAAGGCATGGAGTTAAAAATAACTGTGCAGTAGCTGGAGAAGGGTGAGCAAAAGTCACATTAGACACTCATTGTGTACATTCGTCAGGGAGGCTATATGTGACCTGTACTTAAAGAAGAGTCACCTTGGGACAAGGTCATACAGCTAACAGGACAGAACAGGGCTTGAACTCACACCAAGATCTGCCCAACTTCAAAAGCCTTTTTTTTTTTTGCTTCCTATGGGTATAGGAAGGGCTGGGACACAGATTTTGTTTTCAAAAGGCATCAGTTGTTTCTTTCTCTTTTTTTTTCTATCATCCCTACTAAGTTTCTGGAGTATTCCAGTTTTAAGATATAACTTTGAAAAGTACGTGATGAATATATTTGCCCAAACCCATCAAATTACAAAACCAAGAGTGACCTGTAAACTTCAGGTGATATTTACATAATTATTTAGAATATTTGTATAATATTCTAAATCCTACATTGTCATTTCAGCCACCTTCACAGCGTCTTTACCAACAGTAGGACCTATGTCAAAAACTCACTCAACGTGCTGATTCATAAGAAACAACTTTTCATCTGTCCCAGTTTTATCCTGAGATTGCAGCAATTCAGTCACATCTTCAGGCTCCACTTCTAATTCTAGGTCTCCTACCTTTCTCATCACATTTGCACTTGCTTCCTCCACTGAGATCTTGAAGCGTTCAGTCATCCATGAGTGCTGCCAAAGGGTGAGTGTGGGGTCCAGCTGCTCACCACTCAAAAGCCAACAAAGAGGCCAGGTTGGTGGAAAGGGAAGTTTGCTTTATTTCAGATGGTGGCTACTGGGGGTGGAGGGTGGCAGACACCTGTCCAAAGTCTAACTTCACCCCTGCCCCTGACAGTGGGAGCTTTTATAGACAGAGTGTTGGGGAGAGGGGGTTACATGCAGAAACAGCATAGTCATCTCTAACAGTCGTCTTCAAATTGGTCCTCAGTGGTCTGACCAGCATCACTTTAGTTGTTTTAGGTATAGCTAATCTTCAGTTCTGGGGTGCACTTGTTCCCCTTTCTTTGCGGCCAATTCTCGGAACTGTGGCAGCTGAAGTACAGTCTGGCCAGCATGCAGTTAACTTCTCTCCCTGGTGTTTTAGTATCTACAAGACGGCTCACAGGATATGGCTCAGAATATCATCCGCAGCCCTTAAGAAGGAACGAAAGGTCCTTGACTGTGCTTAATGACCACATTCTTACTATTTGGTCTCCTTTGGCTGTTTCCCTTTGTCTCAGCATTTCTCACTTCTCTGATAAAACATTCTTTAAAGTTTTCCACAGACAAAAGGCATGCAGAGGATATGGTGAGGGAGGGTCCTGCTCCATTTCTGAGGAATCAGCTTCTTCCAAACTCCTGGTAACCTTGATATTTTGACCTCTAGCCATGAATCACCAATGTTCTTCATGTCCTCCGAGATGGTGAATCCTTTCTGGGCAATTGACCTTGCTCAGATCCATCAGAGGAAGCACTTTCTATGGCATCTATTTCTTAAATCATAAGACTGGAAAGTTGAAATTACCCCTTGATCCGTGGGCTGCCGAGTGGATGTCCTGTTAAGAAGCATGAAAACAACATGAGCCTCCTTGCACAGCACCATTAGAGCTCTCAGATGACCATGTGTGTTCTCAGTGAGCAGTAACATTTTGAATAAAAAGCTTTTTTTTTTTTTTTTCTGAAACCACATTGTAAACAAGATGTGATATCACCCAGGTTTTGTTGTTCCATTTATAGAGCACAGGCAGGGTAGATGCACATAATTCTTCTTTCAGTTTTTCAAAATCATGTTTTATTTTCGGCAGTGCTGGGTCTTCGTTGCTGCTCAGGCTCTTCTCTAGCTGGGTGCGAAGGCTTCTCATCTCAGTGTCTTCTCTTGCTGCGGAGCAGGGGCTCCAGGGTGTGGGGGTGTCCGTGGCTGCTGCCCCCTTGCTCTCGAACACAGGCCCCGCAGTTGCAGTGAATGGGCTTAGTTGCTCCGAGGCGTGTGGGATTCTCCAAGACCAGAGACCAAACCCAAGTCTCCTGGATTGGCAGGTGGATTCTTTACCTCTGAGCCAGGGAAGCCCTGATTTAGCATAAAGGTCCTAGGATGTGGGGAACTGTGAAGGAGCACTGGCTTCAACTCCAAGTCGTTAGCTGCCTTAGCCCCTAACAGGAGAATCAGCCTGCCCTTTGAAGTTTTGAAGCCAGACGTCGACTTCTCCTCTCCATCTGTGAAAGTTCCACATGGCATCTTCTTCCAGCAAAAGGCTGTGTTGGCCATATGGAAGATCTGCTCAGTGTAGCCACTTTCATGAGTTATCTTAGCTAAATCTTCTGGATTAACTGGCACAGCTTCTGCGTTAGTACTTGCTGCTTCACCGTGCACTTCTGTGTTAGGGAGGTGGTTTCTTTCCCTAAAAGTCATGACCCAAACTCTGCCAGCTTCAGACTTTTCTTCTGCAGCCGCCTCACCTCTCTCAATTCTTCATAGAATTGAAAGGAGTATGTTGTGGCTGGTTTGACTTTCTACCCAGAGATTAACATTTTCTCCATATCAGCAATAAGGTTATCTCACTTTCTTATCATTCATGTGTTCACTGGAGCAGCACTTTTAATTTCCTTCAAGAACTTTTCCTTTGCATTCAGGACTTAGCTAACAGTTTGGCTCAAGAGGCCTAGCTTTTAGCCTAACTTGGCTTTCAACACGCCTTCCTTACTAAGCTTCATTATTTCTAGCTTTTGATTTAAAGTGAGAGACATGCAACTCTTCCTTTTATTCTAACACTTGGAGGCCATTGTAGAGTTGCTAACTGATGTAATTTCAATATTGTTGTGTCTCAGGGAACAGGAGGGCCCTAGGAGAGAGCCAGGGGAGCAGCTAGTCGGTGGAACAGGCAGAACACACACGACATTCACTGTTTAAGTTTGCCTTCTTACATGGGCACGGTTCACAGAACTCCAACACAATCACAGTCTCAACATAAGAGACCACTGACCACAGATCACTTTAACACACAATGATAACAAAAAAAGTTTGAAATATTGTGAAAATTATTGAAATGTGACAGAAATATGAACTGAGCAAATGTTGAAAACCTGGCTCCGACAGACTTGTGTGAGGCGGGTTACCACAAACCTTCCATCTATAAAAATGCAGTATCTGTAAAACACAATAAAATGTATTAAAATGAGGTCTGCCCATAAGTGATAATATACAAGAAAGATTCAGTTGACAGTTTTTTTATCTCAATGTTTTGATTTCAAGATTTATCCATGTTAATATGTGGATAGAAACATTTATTTTAACTGCTATATTGCATTTCATTGTATGACTATAATGTTTATTTTCCGTACGAACATTTCCCCTAAAGTTTATTTTCTTCTTTAAATGCATATCCTCATGGCCGTGGGGTTCAGTTACTAATGGCACAGTTCCTCAGACTGAGAACTGCAGACTGTTAGCATTTCATCGCCAGGAACTGCAGAAATGCAGAATAAGCACTTAGAAACTTCAAAAGTTACTCAACTGAGACTTTTACATCTATGGAATCTAATAATGAAAAAATTATTCAGGCTTATATTTTGTAGGACTGTTGTTATATTTCATTTGTTTTATGAATTTTATTTATTTTTAATTTATCTGTTTTAATTGGAGGCTAATTACTTTACAATACTGTAGTGGTTTTTGCCATACATTGATATGAATCTGCCACGGGTGTACATGTGTTCCCCATCCTGAACCCCCTTCCCACCTTCCTCCCCCCTTCCATCCCTCTGGGTCATCCCACTGCACCAGCCCTGAGCACCCTGTCTCATGCATCAAACCTGGACTGGCGATCTATTTCACATATCATAATATACATGTTTCAGTGCTATTCTCTCAAATCATCCCACCCTTGCCTTCTCCCACATTTTATGAATTTTTTTGCTTTATCCTTGTAAATATGTTGATTCTCAATAGGTTGGAAATTCAAAAGGGAAACACTGGATTCTCATGGTAGCATTTCAGAATTTCTGCAATTTCCATCCAGAGGGCTTCCCAGGTGGCACAGTGGTAAAAATAAATAAATAAACCCACCTGCCAATGCAGGAGATGTGGGTTTGATCTCTGGGTTAGAAAAATCCCCTGGAGGAGGAAAGGCAACCCACTTCAGTATTCCTGCCTGGCAAATTCCATGAGCAGAGGAGCCTGGTGGGCTACAGTCCATGGGGTCACACAGAGTGCACGACTGAGCCCGCACACACACATTCCACCCAGAAGAGGTATTTCTGAGTGATGAATAGGTGCATCTTTAGCTCTTTGGGTATTTACACTCCAGTACGGTCAACCTCACATGCAGTGTATGAGGGTTTCCTTTTCCCCACAGCTGCACTGTGTGTGTGCCTCATCACTCAGTCGTGCCTGACTCTGTGAGTCTTTGGACAGCGCCAGGCTCCTCCAATCCATGGGACTTCCCAAGCAAGAATCCTGGAGTGGGTTGCTATTTCCTCCTCCAGGGGATCTTCCTGACCCAGGGAGTGAACCCATGTCTCCTCTGTCTCCTGCATTGCAGGCGGACTCTTTACCCACTGAGCCATCGGGGAAGCCCACAGTTGCATTATCAAACTTTAAAATCTTTCCTAATAGAGTTGAAACCTGTGAAATAATATCACTATCATTATTTCAAATTAACACTTGAAATCTATTAGGTTGCCATTTGTATGACTTGAACAAGGGAGATTTTCTCAGTTGGCCGTTGTGGGAAAAATGTTTCCTTAACAAGTTCTAGGAGGTAAAGCATTCTAACAGGTAGAACTGGTTTGGATGAGGAAAAGCCCAAGAATAGCTGGTTGTGACTTGATGAGAAACAGGAAGTGCTACTTGTAGCAAATCAGGGCTCAGGCAGACTTTCTTGTATATGTATGCATCTTACCTGGTATTCTGGGTTTGGGACAATCACTCAGTCATCACCGCTAATACACTTCAGTAGAGGCGTTTTCACTAAGAATTCTGTATCTGACATCCCGATCTGATCATCCTGTGATTTTTCTGGTTTTATTAAGATGAAGACACGGGTGGTACTCAGAGGGTCTGAGATGGAAACACAGGAGAAGGAGCGGGCCACCAGGCCAAGAAATAGGATGTCATCTGTTTCTCTCCCCTAGTGAAGTGAAAGTGTTAGTCGCTCAGGCATGTCTGATTCTTTGTGACCCCATGGACTGTAGTTCACCAGGTTCCTCTGTTCATGGGATTCTCCAGGCAAGAAGACAGGAGAGGGTAGCCATCCCCCTTCTCCAGGGGAACTTCCCCACCCAGGGAGCGAACCCAGGTCTCTTGCAATGCAGGCAGATTCTTTACCGTCTGAGCTACCAGGGAAGCCCCTTTCCCGCTAACTAGTAGCTTATACAAATGGAACCTAAGGGAATCAGTGTGTCATTTGATACGTCAGAAATCCACAGGATTTTTTAAGAACTGTGTCATGGGATGAGGCTTTGGAAGTGAAGAGAGGAGTGGGTGTACGTGCATTTTGCTTGTGAGAGGTGTGAGTCCTTGAAGTCCGTGAGAGGGCTCCCCTTGAGAGTGCACTCATAACTGATGTCTAAACACACCCTGGTCAGCCTGACCTCCTGGATTTCAGGCCCCCAGGGGCCAGTGTCCTCCTACACTAAACCTGGTGACTTGTTTTCACTATCAGAACACTGCGGAGGTAATATCATGGCAGTTCTGCACACAAGCCTTAACGAGGCCAAGCAGCCTCCTCTCTGTACTTTGGGGATCCCTGAGCTGCCGTGTAAGAATTTCAGATGCTCCACTGGGGCGATCACATGGAAAGGCCAGGTGGGGAGGGAAAAGCCCTGGACCACAAGTAAGAAAGTGTGAAGCCCAGTGGCCCAGCTGTCCCTCAAGGCATCAGTGAGTGAAGCTGTCCCAGTCCCCATCCAACTGCAGCCGCAGGAGGGACCCCAGGGAGAGCAGCAGAGCTGTCCACTGAGTCTGGCCATCTATGAAGTCATCAGCAACGGCTGACTGTTGCTGATTTCAGCCATTACTTTTTGGAGTGGTAACAAAGCGATGACTTTATAATATGAATTTACTTCATGAATGTGCTCAGTTGCTCCTTTATTAGACGTTCTCCCATTTCTCCCCACCATGTTTTGTAATTTTCTGTCAAGATCTTGCAGAGTATTTTTGGTTTGGTTCTTAGACATACGCTTTTTGTGTTATGTTGATAAATATCAATAGTATTAGTTATGTACAGAAATAAACTACATGACTTTGTTTTTTGTTTATTCCATCTATGCAGTGAACTTGTTCAATTCTCCGATTAATTCTAATAGTTTATCTGCAGTTATCTTTGCTTTTTCTGCACATGAAATTATAGTATATATAAATGATTACAGATTTATTTCTCTTTTTCTAATCCCAAAGGGCTTCCGTGATGGCTCAGTGGTAAAGAATCTGCCTGCCATGCAGGAGACTCAGGTTCAATTCTTGGGTCAGGAAGATCCCCTGGAGAAGGGAATGGCCGGCTACCCACTCCAGTATTCCTGACTGTAGAATCCCATGGACAGAGGAGCCTGGCAGGCTACAGTCTATAAGGTCACAAAGAGTCAGACATGACTGAGTGACTTTCAGTTTTATACTTTTATAAGAGAGAGTGAAACAGAGCAGATCCTTACCCCCCCTCCCCCGACCCCACACCATGCCCTTTGCTGTTTGACTGCAAAAACTTGAGTCAAAAAATAAGTTTAATCAGAGAAGTGAGAAATGCTGAAACAAAGGAAAACAGTCAAAGGAAACTAAATAATAATAATATAGTCACTAAGCATAGTCAGGGACCTTTAGTTCTTTCTCAAGGGCTGTAGATAATATTCTGAGCTGTATCTGTGAGCTGTCTTATAGATACCAAAACACTAGGTGGAGAGTTAACTGCATGATGGGCAGACCGCACCCAGGACTTGAGCTGCCAAAATTCTGAGAATTGACCGCAAAGAAATGGGGGAAATGGACCCTCAAACTGAAGACTGACTCCACCTAAACCAACCAAGATGATGGTGGTCAGACCACTGGTGACTAATTTAAAGATGACTGTTAGAGACGACTGTACTGTTTCTGCATGTAGGCCCCGCCCCCTCCCCCCACCACACACACACACGCACACACACACACACACACACACACATACACACACACATACACACACACACACGCTGTCTATAAAAGCTCTCACCCCCTGCTTGTCGGGGGAGGGCAGTTGTCCATCAACCAGCCCCCTGCCCCCTCTGCCCCCAGTTGCCAGCATCTGAAATAAAGCAAACTTTCCTTTCCACCAACCTGGCCAGTCTATTGGCTTTTAAGCGGTGAGCTGCTGAACCCTAGGCACTCTTTTGATAACAAGAGTGCCCTGTAACTTCTTTCCTTGTATCTCATTGTCAGGTTTGGGTATCAAGCTTATGGTCAAATTTTGCTATTCTCTGGAAAAGTTTGTGCAAGACTGATGTTATTACTGTTCTAAATATTTGGTAGAACTCTCTAGAGAAGCATCTAGAATAGGAAAGAGTTTGATGTCAAAGGCTCAATTCCTCTGATCCAGATTTTTAAATTTTTATTTACTTATTTGTTTGGCCATGTGGAATCTTAGTTGCAGGACACAGGAACTTCGTTGCCTCATACAGGATCTTTCTTTTTGGTGTGGGAACTTTCCATTGAGGCAGGCAACCTCTGTGGTGAATGCACTCAGGATTTGAGGCTTTCAGGCTTAGTTTCTCCTTGGCATGTGGGATCTTAGTTTCCTGGCCAGATATCGAACCCATGTCCCCTGCACTGCAAGAAGGATTCTTAACCACTGGACCAGCAGTGAAGTCCCTAGATCTAGATTTTAATCCTATTTTTTACTGTGTCCATTTAGGTACACTGGGGTTTTATCCATATCTAAATTTTCAAAATTATTGGCATAAAATTATTCACATGGACATCCTATGACCTTTTGAATGACTCTTTCATCCCTGACATTATTTACACATTTCCTCCACCTCTTTTCTTGATCAGACTGGCCAAGTGAAGTGAAAGTCACTAGTCGTGTCCGACTCTTTTCGATTCCATGGACTATACAGTCCACGGAATTCTCCAGGCCAGAATACTGGAATGGGTAGCATTTTCCTTCTCCAGGGACTCTTCCCAACCCAGGGATCGAACCTAGGTCTCCTGCATTGAGGACGGATTCTTTACCATCTGAGTTACCAGGATCAGACTGGCCAAGTGTTTGTCAATTTGTCCTTTTTTTAGATAGAGTTTTCAGATCAAATAATCCTCGTTGTAAATTTGTCTGTTTCAGACGTTGTGGTTTATTATTTACCTTCTCTACTTCCTTTGGTTTTCTGTTTTATTTCTACTCCTTGAAATGGATACTTGGATCATTCAGTTTTTCTACTTCTCTAGTAAATGCATTTAAGCCTATAAATTTCCCTTGAAGCATAGCTTTGAATGCAGCCTACAAATTTTGGTATCTTGTATTTTCAATATGTTCAATTTAAAATATATTCAAATTCCTACGGTGATTTTTCATTTGATCCACTGGATTATTTAGCAATATAGTACTAATTTCTAAAATTGTGGGATTTTCACATTGGTATATTTTTGTATTGGTATATTTATTACCAGCTTCACTGCATTATGGCCTGAGAAACATCTCTGCACTATTTGCTTTTAATGTTTGCTAAGACTTCCTT
The DNA here is from genome assembly GCA_917880005.1 of Nanger dama. Taxonomy (NCBI): domain Eukaryota; kingdom Metazoa; phylum Chordata; class Mammalia; order Artiodactyla; family Bovidae; genus Nanger; species Nanger dama. The sequence continues at coordinate 7,045,990 of CAKJTW010000033.1, forward strand.
TATGGCCAAGTATATGGTCAAATTTTTGATAATGTTCTACATGTACTTGAAAAAATGTAGTCTGCACATTTGAGTTCACTTTTAATATGTTCAGTTCAGTTCAGTCGCTCAGTCGTGTCCGACTCTTTGTGACCCCATGAATCGCAGCATGCCAGGCCTCCCTGTTCATCACCATCTCCCGGAGTTCACTCAGACTCACGTCCATCAAGTCCGTGATGCCATCTAACCATCTCATCTTTGGTCCTCCCCTTCTCCTCCTGCCCCCAGTCCCTCCCAGCATTAGAGTCTTTTCCAATGAGTCAGCTCTTCTCATGAGGTGGCCAAAGTACTGGAGTTTCAGCTTTAGCATCATTCCTTCCAAAGAAATCTCAGGGTTGATCTCCTTCAGAATGGACTGGTTGGATCTCCTTGCTGTCCAAAGGACTCTCAAGAGTCTTCTCCAACACCACAGTTCAAAAGCATCAATTCTTTGGTGCTCAGCCTTCTTCACAGTCCAACTCTCACATCCATACATGACCACAGGAAAAACCATAGCCTTGACCAGATGGACCTTAGTTAGCAAAGTAATGTCTCCACTTTTGAATATACTATCTAGGTTGGTCATAACTTTTCTTCCAAGGAGTAAGCGTCTTCTAGTTTCATGGCTGCAGTCACTATCTGCACTGATTTTGGAGCCCCAAGAAATAAAGTCTGACACTGTTTCCACTGTTTCCCCATCTATTTCCCATGAAGTGATGGGACTGGATGCCATGATCTTCGTTTTCTGAATGTTGAGCTTTAAGCCAACTTTTTCACTCTCCTCTTTCACTTTCATCAAGAGGCTTTTTAGTTCCTCTTCACTTTCTGCCATAAGGGTGGTGTCATCTGCATATCTGAGGTTATTGATATTTCTCCCAGCAGTCTTGATTCCAGCTTGTGCTTCTTCCAGCCCAGCGTTTCTCATGATGTACTCTGCATATAAGTTAAATAAGCAGGGTGACAGTATACAGCCTTGACGTACTCCTTTTCCTATTTGGAACCAGTCTGTTGTTCCATGTCCAGTTCTAACTGTTGCTTCCTGACCTGCATACAGATTTCTCAAGAGGCTGGTTAGGTGGTCTGGTATTCCCATCTCTTTCAGAATTTTCCATAGTTTATTGTGATCCACACAGTCAAAGGCTTTGGCATAGTCAATAAAGCAGAAATAGATGTTTTTCTGGAACTCTCTTGCTTTTTCCATTTATGTATACATCAATTATGTCAAATTTATTAATCATGTTGTTTAAATCCTCACATTTATTAATTTTTGTCTGCTCATTCTATTTGTATCCTTTAGTGAAGATTAACTTGTAAAGTACTATACAGACTTATCTAGTATCCACAATTAAGGCCCTAGATAAGTCTCTTTTTTTCCTCTCCCAAAGCCTAACTTTTGAAGGGATGTGATCTGCACAGTTCTTTTCCTGCCTGATACATTTCATAGGCATGAAGGAACAGCCTTGCTGCCTAGTGAAGACACTTAACCGGACCGAGTGAAACAAAACCTGAGATGCAACCTAGCTGCATCAGAAATCTGTTCAATTCCTGGTCTATGTTCTGACTTGACCCAAAGGGCATCAGTGGATGGGCTGGATGGGCGGGAGGGGGACACTGAGGCAACATCATCGCTGAGAAAAGTCACGTGACAAGTGCTGATAGTACAAATCCTAACATTCTGCTTGCAGCACTGAAGCTAAGATGAAATTAAGACTGGGGACACGGGACCGTGCTGGGATGTTCCTCCCATGGGGTGTTTCTATGTCTAAGCTGAGTGTTCCCGCCATCTCTTTTCAGTTGCTCTACAAAGGGTTAATGAACGTAACGCCACGTAACTTGATTAATGTCTCAGAAATATATCTTATTCCAGAATTCATAGAAGACTCTGACTTCCTATCACAAGGCCTTCAAAAAACAAGGTAAAGAACATAAAATTATATCTTACATATAAAAATTGAAATTTTAATTTTGATATTGTATTCAGTAATGAATGAATCTTGTTCAATGACTGTTTATTTTAAAAGAATTCTTATGTACCTCAGTCTTCCTACTAATGGTTGGAGATTACAGTTATTTAAAATATTTAATTAATGCAAATGAAGGTGTAAGTGTGAATGCTCTTCACTTAGTACAGAGAGGGATCAAATATTTTAACCTCACTCTATTCTCAGTAATATTTTGTGTTGTACCATCATGGACAAATCTGTTCCTATTTTTGGACTAAATTTTCAAATTATTGTAAAAGAAGAGAAATAAACTATTTTTTTCTTTTTAAAATTTATTTTAATTGGCAGTTAATTACTTTACAATATTGTATTGGTTTTGCCATACATCAGCATGAATCCACCACAGGTATACACGTGTTCCCCATCCTGAACCCCCTCCCTCCTCCCTCCCCGTACCATCCTTCTGGGTCATCCCAGTGCACCAGCCCCAAACAATTTACCATATGTGATTATTATGAAAATAAGGTGAAATCAAATAAACAATAGTTTCAAAGTATAAAGAATAGTAATCAATCAGTAATATCATATGAAAGAGAAGACAATAAAATTCCAAACAGTCCTTTTCTTTCTTTTAGGACTGTCATATAAATGCATATGTACCTCTGTATGTGTATATATTCTTGTTGCTAACTTGAAGCAGAGCTGTAGAGATCTGTATGTAACAAAAGTAGGTGGAGTTTTACAAGGAAAGCTAGAGATTTTTCTATTAACATATCAAGCACTTTCTTTGTTGCGAAAACCACAATAGCAAATTTTATATTTATTACACCAGAACGTAATTAGTGGTTATCCAAGTGAACACACACTGAAACGTACAAATAACAGGTGCAAGAGCTCATAGAGGCATTGAAGGCAGCAGCTCTGAGGATTTGGAGCTGGGGCCCCAGCACCCGAGACGGCCGGAGGAGCGGGTGCTGCAGGTGACTGTGTGGCTTGTGTGGGCGCTCAGCATTATTTGATGTGGGAGATGACAGCTTGTCTAAAGATGGGGCTGAGCAGGACAGCTGGCTTGGGGATTAGCCGCATGTGAGAGGCTGGGAATTGGAGAACAGAAGCGGTAGGATCAGAGCCTCGGTAGGATCATCTCCGGCACAGCTGGGATCTGGGTTCTGGAATCCATCTGCTGTGGTTTCTCACTAGGGTTCCCTCCGCTGGCGGGACTGCAGACTGTCTTCCTGCCCTGGCTCTTCTTTTATAACTGGTTGCTTTTCATGGTTTAGGGTCAGCACATTGCTGCTTCTCCCCTCCCTGCCGTTTTGGCTGTACGCAGCTGCTGGGATCTTAGTTCCCAGATGGGATCGAACCTGAGCTCCCTGCACTAGAAAAGGCAGAGTCTTGATCACTGGATGGCCAGGAAAGTCCCTCATTGTTTCTTCTTTATAGAAGATGCCTCCCCAGCTCTGTTTCTCTGCGGCCTTTATCACCATCTGCAACTACTTTAGTTAATCACTTGTTTTCTGTTCACTGTGTGCTGCTTCCTATCCGAAGATAAGCTTTGTAGGAGGAGCAACTGTATCCTCAGCAGTTTCTGTATCATTTTAGTAAACATACATCAGGTAACTGGCTGGCTGGCTGGCTGGACAAACAAACAAATACATTTATCTCCAAGGTCCCCTTCAGCTGTGCGATTTTCTTGCTATATACATACACAACTGAGAATTGCTTTGCTGTACACCTGAAACTAGGACAACATGGTAAATAAACCATACTTCAACAACAAGGAAGAAGTCTCGATCGGGACAAATAAAAGTAAATCATGAACAGCCTGTAGTGAGCAGCAGAATAGTGAAGACCAAGATCGTACCAAGCAGAGGGAAAAGTCAGATGAAACAAGAGTGCAGTGGAAAGATTCATGTAATAATTCTCAGCAGCAACACTGTATGTCAGAAGATAGCTACTCCCATCTTCAATGGGCTGAGATAATATAGCCACCAACCTGAAACCCTGTGCCCAACTAAACTACCATTAAAATAGTAACAATGATGATGATGTTAATGATAATGTACTCCTAACAGGCCTTACTACTTCAGGAAGAAAAAAATTGAACTCAGAAGGAAGGAGTGAGATGCATAAAGGTGTCGTAAGCAAAGTTACTAAATATTTAGAAAATTCTAAATAGGTCTTGATTGTATAAACAGACATTATTACGATGACTGATTTGTACTTATGAAAATATGACAGAGTTCCAACAAGACTGTTGGCTGAGAGTTCTAAAGTCTGTCGGGAGGCAGAGACATTTGTTAACTTCAGACTTTGAAAGTCACCTATGCGTGATCAGACTGTAACTATCGCCATCAATAGAAATGTACAGTTTTCAAATAGGTGCTCTCAAGAAGCTTGTGGTCAGGCGCAGCTAACAGGGTGTGTCAGAGCACTAGAGCTGATGGCCACGTGTCTTGTGAAAGGGCTCCTCCTCCAGCAGACCCAGGAGTTGCTTCCTGTCTGCCCTTGGTCCTGTACTGAGACTGTAGAGCAAATTGCCGTGGCCTATACTGGGGGCCATGTTCTGTGTGCTCCTCACCACTGCATCCCAGGGCCTGCAGGCACCTATGTTCGTAGAATGAATGGATGCAGCTTATTTGAGGCCATACAGCCGCCAAGGATGAAAACCGAGATCTTTGCAGGCTCAGGCTTGCTTTGAAAAAAATGTTGCATATGAAAGACATTGTATCCCATGAAAACAGTAGTTGCTTCATTAAAGCAAGAAGAAATCCCTCTGAGATAAAAATATCAAATTCAAGTGGGTGACTATCGTCCATCTTCTGTCGGTAACTTTGCAGGTGATGCTAGCGATAGAGCAGAGTTCTAGAACAGGCTCTCAGAGCAACTTGAGTCTTCCAAGAACTTGATGTATCCACCCAGGGCAGCCTCCACAGACACATGACCCCTGGGAATAGAGGGCATCCCTGCCCACCAACTTGTTACCACCAGGAATGAAGTTGTTGTTCAGTCGCTAAGTCATGTCCAACTCTTTGCAAGCCCTTGGACTGCAGCACACCAGGCTTCCATGACCTTCAGTATCTCCTGGAGTTTACTCAAACTCATGTCCATTGAGTCAGTGATGCCATCCAACCATCTCATCCTCTGTCGTCCCCTCCTCCTCCTGCCTTCTATCTTTCTCAGCATCAGGATCTTTTCCAGTGAGCTGGCCCTCCGCATCAGGTGGCCAAAGTATTGGAGCTTCAGCTTTAGCATCAGTCCTTCTAATGAATATTCAGGGTTGATTTCATTTAGAATTGACTGGTTTGATCTCCTTGCAGTCCAATGGTTTCTCGAGTCTTCTCCAACACCACGGTTCAAAAGCATCAATTCTTCAGTGCTCAGCCTTCTTTCTGAGCCAACTCTCACATCCATACATGACCACTGGAAAAACCATAGCCTTGACTAGACGGGTCTTTGACTATATGGACCACGAATGAAGACCCCTTGTTAAGTGCAGCACACCTCCATGCCTACTAGTGATCAGCTGAAGCAAGGGCAGGTGGGAGGGCTGGGAGCCAGCAGCAAATTTGCTCCTGGAAGTTTCTGCACCGAACATACCAGGAAAGAAAGGAACGGAGGGAAGGGAGGAAAGCAAGTGAGAAACTAAAAGGTGATGGAAGACACCAAGTACTTGTTCCACAGTCCTACCTGGGGCAACCTCAGTGCGGATCTTCAACCTCGACACCCCAGCTCCGCCTGGGAAACATCACACCTGGCCTTCCAGTCTCACAACATGATTAAAGTCTGGGCAGAAAGGGAGGGGTCTTTTGAGACGCTCTGAAGGGCAGCAGACAGCTGCATTAGGAGTCTCTCGGACTCATGGCTCTGTTATCCACATGGGGTTTTCTCAGGCTGTATCTTATCAGTTAGGCAGTAAGAAGGAGACAGAGGAGGAACATGCCCCTAAAGTCAGCGCCCTTCAGGAGGAGGATGGTCAGGACTGGCAGTCAAGGTGTTACTGACTAGGGTTCTCGGCCTCATTCATCAATAGAAATTGACTAGAGGCCAGAAAGGAAATTCAGCCAAGGCTTTTACAGGGGTACTGCATCAGCAAGGGGCAGGGGTGGAGAACAAGCAACATGCTCCTGCACTTGCTTCCTGAGGGGGACAAGCTTGTTCCCTATATGCGCTGAGGGTAGGGGTGTGTCCAGGGGTCTCGCCAGAGGGTGGCTTAGGTGGTTTGCCCACTCCTTAGGTGGTGGAGTATGCAGGGGGCATGCGCAGTACCCTGCTTTTGCTCCTTACACCCTGTCCTCAAAAGTGGTAGTTGGTGTTTTCGGTTTCTCTGTATCTTTTGGGTCTAGAATGTGCCCCAAATGTGCATGCTAGCATTTTCAGTCCCATACAGTTTCTTTATATTTTGTTGCTCGAGGACAGGTGTGTCCAGGTACAAGCACTGCAGCAAAGGGTCCCAGGTCCCAGCCTGTCTCAAAGGGAAGGAAGGAGTCAGGGTGTTGTGGGGGAAGGGGCACACCTGCAGACAGGAAGAGGCGGAAGTGCTGAGGATGAGAGCTTTTGTTTGGGTTCACAGCTAAATTGATTTACCACTGAGGTGGGAGTCATGCTCTACCCAGGTACGTACACCTGGGGCGAAAGATTCAAGTTCTGAAAAACAGCCTCCACTTAGACAAGGCTTCCCTCTCTTTAACCTGCCTCTCACATAGAGCACCATCAGCAAGGAAACACTCTGCTATAAAGACTAAAGGAAGTTGGGAGGGGGGGTGTGTGTTAGCAAGAACAGACTGGGGACTCGAGGTGGCAGGAATATGTAGCATTTCTGACACACTGGAGTGGCCAAAGTTAATGTTCTACTCCATCTCCAGCTGTAGTGCTGGAGAGGACTCTTGAGACTCCTTGGGGGACTAACATTAGTCCCCCACTAATATTAAGGGGGGACTGCAAGGAGAGCAAACCAGTCAGTCCTAAAGGAAATCAACCTTGAATATTCATTGGAAGGACTGATGCTGAAACTGAAGCTCCAATACTTTGGCCATCTGATGTGAAGAGCCTGACTCATTGGAAAAGACCCTGATGCTGGGAAAGATTGAAGGCAGGAGGAGAAGGCAGTGACAGAGGATGAGGTGGTTGGATGGCATCACTGACTCAATGGACATGAGTTTTAGCAAACTGTGGGAGCTAGTGAAGGGGCAGGGAGGCCTGGCGTGCTACAGGCCGTGGGGTCACAAAGAATCGGAGATGACTGAGTGACTGAAAAACAGCAACACATCCTTTGACTTTGAGGTACAAGGTGAAGTCCTCTTTTTGCATTAATTACTCTCCTCTGATACTTTTCACAGGATTCTGGAGCTTTACCAGAAACAAACTTCATAACTGCCATAACATTTTAATCTCCTTGGGCCTAGGACTGAGTTGAGCCCTACAGCTTCCCAAGGAGATTTTCTTCACAAATTAGCATTTTGATCAATTCTACAAAAGAAAGCTGAAGTCAAAGACTTCCCAAGACACCACTGACTCTGGTTCCCTGGAGTGCTGAGGCCAGTAGTCATCTAGCACTGAAATCAGAGCTGTCTCTCCTCAGCTTTGTTGCCTTGTCCAAAATGCAAAGTTTAATACTTTCATCTGTGAATACCTTCATTTTTCCAGGTGCCACACTGTACATATTTGGGGGAAAGAAAATCTCTATTTTCTTCCAAGGGGGTTTGAGGTGTGAATCCAGTTCATTCTTATGCATGTTCTCAGACAGGATCAGGGTCTGAAGCTGTCAGCATCTGCCCGTGAGCTGCTGCTATAAGGAAGCCCCTTCTCTACATCTGTGTCTCCATTCCTTCTCTGCAAATAGGTTCATCAATACTGTTTTTCCAGATTCCATATATATGCATTAATGCACAATTTTGTTTTTCTCTCTCTGACTTACTTTACTCTGTACAACAGGTTCTAGGTTCATCCAACTCACTAAAACTGACTCAAATCACATCTTCTTTATCCATTCATCTAGAGAATAGAATTGTGGACACAGTGGGGGAAGGAAAGAGTGGGACAAAGGGAGAAAGCAGCATCAACATATGTACCGTGTTATGCATAAAACAGATAGCTGGTCAGAAGTTGCTGTGTAACACTGGGAGCCCCGCTTGGTGCTCTAGGATAACCTAGAGGAGTGGGATGGGGAGGGGGAAGAGGCTCAAGAGGGAGGTGATATATGTATAATTATGGCTGATTTGCATTGTTGTATGGCAGAAACCAACACAACACTGTAAAGCAATTTTCCTCCAATTGAAAAATGAATCTAAAAATTTTAAAGCCCAAAACAAAAAGTAAATTAAATATTAACAACAAAAATAAGGTGATCTATCCATTCTATGCAGGAATACTGGGTTTCTTCGAACAAGCTGTGTAAGTTCTAAGTAATCAACACTAAAATTAAAAGAGTGAAACATAAAAAGAACTCCTTTACAATCATTACCTGTCGGACGGCTCTCATGCCTTCCCTGTCAACAAACTCTTGGCAGAAGCAAATCAACCACTGGGTTAATGAGAACTCAGACACGCAGCCTCTGCTCAGCTCACAGAATAAACACTATTTTCCTCTGACCTAATTACACAATGCTTTAAACATCATAATTTCGTAAAAGAAACTGAGACTACAAACTGCATCCTGAACCACTCTGTGGGGACTCAAAACTGTGCCTGCAATGTGGAGAGAGCGTGTGCAGCAGTCTGCAGGGCGCGGCACTGGTCACAGGCAGGGGACACTCTCTCCGTGGACACCGCGTTACCTGCTGCTCTGTCCCTCATCGTCCCCATGCCCTAATCTAAAAACGGTCAGATAGGAATCAGAATGTCTTTTTTCTTCATCAACAGATTTTGTGTGGTTGGTTTTATAAAGCAACTGGCCTCAGGAATATTCTGTATTTCTTCCCCCAAATCCTCACAACCGCTTTCTGTTGTCATAATTAAACACAAAAATTCAACAAACAAAAAGTCCTCACACCACCACCAAAACTCAGAAACTAAAGTAACTTTCTGAGATAAACAACAAAGTTTTACTGTACAGAACAGAGAACTACATTCAATTTCTTGTAGTAAAGTGTAATGAGAAAGAATCAGGAAAAACACTATATACGTATGTATAACCAAATCACTTTGTACACCCAAAACTAACACACACAATACTGTAAATCAACTATAATTTAACAAAAAGTAGCTTTCTTTCTTATTGAACATTGTGGTTCTTTTATGTATTATTTTATTTTTGGCTGTATTGGGTCTTCATTGCAGCGTGTGGGCTTTCTCTAGTTGCCACGAGTGGGAGCTACTCTCTTAGCTGTGGTGCACAGACTTCTCACTACAGTATTTTCACTTGTTGCAGAGCATGGACTGTAGGGCACACAGGCTTCAGTTGTTGCGGCACTCAGGCTTAGTTGCCCTGAGGCATGTGGAAACTTCCTGGACCAAGGATCGAACCTGTGTCCTCTGCATTGGCAGGTGGATTCTTAACCACTGGGCCACCAGAGAAGTCTGAAAAATAACTTTCTTTAACTTACTGAAGCCCGATGAAATTGTTCATAGGGGTTCAGCTATATTGGGCTATGTTGAATTTTTATGATAGAATTTCATTTGAATATTTAGCCTAAAGGAGTCTTGCCAAACCCAATCTGCAGTCACTCCTAAATTGTATGGGAAAATATCTGGGATTCGAAAGACAGAAAACATTTGAAGTGGCCTGTGGGATGCTGCTTGGACCTGCAGAGTGTTGAGGCAAGGAGTGTTCTTAAACACAAAATCTGCAGAGTATGCCTGCAGACTGTTGACCAAGGGTCCCTCACCTCTCACAGAAATCAGCAAAAGAAGGCAGGAGAGCCATCAAGTATGTCATACACAGGCTGCTGCCCAGGCTGGCATTCCACTACCATTATGGAGAGATGATGGTGGTGATGATGACGACTATTACTACTTGTTCAGTCAGCATCGCTAAGTTGTGTCCGACTCTTTGTAACTCCATGGACTGCAGCAGGCCAGGCTCCTCTGCTCTCCTCTATCTCCCAGTTTGCTCAAATTCATGTCCATTGAGATGGCGATGCTATCTAACCATCTCATTACTATTATGACCGATACTACGACTTCTGCTGTTGTTCAGTCGCCAAGTCCTGCCTGACTCTTGGCCACCCCATGGACTGCAGCATGCCAAGTTTCCCTGTCCCTCACCAACTCCCGCAGTTTCCCCAAGTTCAAGTCTACTGAGCTGGTGATGCCATCCAACCACCTCATCCTCTACTACTGCTGCTGCTGCTAAGTCACTTCAGTCGTGTCCAACTCTGTGCAACCCCATAGACGGCAGCCCACCGTCTCTGGGATTCTCCAGGCAAGAGTACTGGAGCGGGTTGCCATTTCCTTCTCCAATGCATAAAAGTGAAAAGTGAAAGTGAAGTCGCTCAGTCGTGTCCGACTCTTCGCGCCCCCGTGGACTGCAGCCCACCAGGCTCCTCCGGCCATGGGATTTTCCAGTCAAGAGCACTGGTGAGGTGAGGTTCCAGGCAAGAATACTGGAGTGGGGTGCTATTGCCTTCTCTGTACTCTACTACCCATGAAGGTATTCTTTGGAGGTGTCCTGCGACGCGGCGACCACTAGAGGGCAACGCAGACCACTTAGTGTTAAGCATCCTCTAGGAAGCTCAAGCGGAGACCAAGGCCTGAGCGCCCCGCAGACTTTATACACAGAACTCACTCTCTATCCTTAAATAGCGCCGCACCGTGGGAGTCACCGCTAAAGGCGAGGGGGGCGGCGCGGCGGCCGGGCAAGCACTAGCTGAACGCTTTGAAATTCAATATTCCATAACGAAGATAAGGTTCTTGCCGTTGATAAATTTCATTCATTAAAATATTTCAGCCCTTTGCATGCATGTGCAGACTGCGCAGATAGTGCAGACCAGCATCTCTTGGCCACTTCCTGCCACAGGTGTATTATGGTCTCCGCAGCGAGGCCAACAGATGAGTTCATCAGGAGACTGCAACGTCCTAAAGGCAATGTGAGCTGGGGCCAGAGGGGTGTGAGTCAGATGGGATGGGGGCGAGCAGGCAGTGTGTCCCCAAGGCCTCAGTGTGCTGAGGCTCAGAGACCAGATCAGAAATCACCAGGTGAAGGAGAAAACCCAGGCAGTAAGAGAGATGGCTCTTCGACAGCGTGCTTTCAGTATAACAATACATGACAGAAAACCAAAACGAAAGAGCGAAACATCAGTGAGAAAAGGCCAATAGTTAGCACACCGAACCCGTTGGGCTGCTTCTTCTTTTTTTTTTTAACCATAAACTTTTCTAGATTTCAGGTTTGGGCTTGAAACAATCTAGGCAGAAAACGACAGTCTAATCCCACTGGCCTAGTCTAATCCCACACATCTCTAGACTGTGTGCGTCCCCAGGGGATGACAGGGCTGCTGGCTGGTACCTGGGGAGGCTTCCTCAGAGGAGCCATGTGGGAACACGCCTCCACTCCTGCGAAATATCCACCTAATCCCCACCCTTCCCGCGCAGGTGCAGGAGCGCCAGGTGCCCACCGTGTTCCTGTCCTGCCCACCAGTACCTTCAGCTCACTTGGGAGGGTCTGAGAAACCCGCTGCCCCTCCTCCACTCCAGCTTAACTTTCTCCAGGTGATTCTAATGTGAAGGCAGCGGCCTCGAGTTATATGCGCGGATGAGATTTCGTAGGGAAAACACAAAATTCCAGTTCAGGACACTGGCCATCCCCCTTGCTTCTCTAAGCACCAGGGATGCTTTAAAGCTTCTCTGTAACCTTTACGTGCACCTGAAATGTCACTTCAACACCTGAAATGGTTTCTAGGTAAAATCTGTTTTCACATAAAAAGTAGTATAAACATAAAAACTAATACACAGAGGGTAGGAAGTGTGGCAAAATACTTACTTTATCGTTCTTACGAGTCACCTTTTAATTTCCAGAATCCCCCTCAGATGGGCATCCGACAACTGCTCCCTGTGGTCCTCTTGGGCGCCTCCCTCAGGCTGTTCCGGGGCCCTCCCTGCCCTTTCCTGGGGGCGCCCGCCTTCTTGGCTGCTTGGGGTCTTTGGTTGGCCGCCCTACTGGGTTTACAAAGTACCGGAAGTAATCGTTAGCAGCGGAGAATTCTTCGTCTTAGACCATGTTCAAGACTGACAAGCTTTCCTTTAGCCACCATTCTCTTCCTCTCTTCATCACGCTAACACAGTACTTCCTTTTGTCCTGTTACTTCTTCAATGAAATATTTTTGTCCTGTGATGGGTCATTAACTTAGCAGCTTGACTGCGCGGTGAGATGCTCATGGTTTAGCCACCCAGTCGCGTCTGACTCTTGCGACCCCGTGGACTAGAGCCCCCAGGCTCCTCTGTCCTTGGGATTCTCCAGGCGAGAACACTGGAGTGGGGTGCCGTTTCCTCATATAAGCTGGTTAAACATTACTTTGGGTGTCTCCGAGGGCGTTCCGGGGTGTCTGTGCGTTCCCGGGTCTGTGTGTTCCTGCGTGTGTGAGGGTGTTCCCGGGTATCTGTGTGTTCCTGGGTGTGTGAGGGTGTTCCCGGGTGTCTGTGGGTGTTCCCGGGTGTCTGTGTGTTCCTGGGTGTGTGAGGGTGTTCCCGGGTGTCTGTGTGTTCCTGGGTGTGTGCGGTGTTCCCGGTGTCTGTGTGTTCCTGGGTGTGTGAGGGTGTTCCCGGGTGTGTGAGGGTGTTCCGGGTATCTGCGAGGGTGTTCCGGGTGTCTGTGTGTTCCCGGGTGTCTGTGTGTTCCTGCGTGTGTGAGGGTGTTCCCGGGTGTCTGCGAGGGTGTTCCCGGGTGTCTGTGTGTTCCTGAGTGTGTGACGGTGTTCCCGGGTGTCTGTGTGTTTCTGGGTGTGTGAGGGTGTTCTCGGGTGTCTGTGTGTTCCTGTGTGTGTGAGGGTGTTCCCGGGTGTCTGCGAGGGTGTTCCCGGGTGTCTGTGTGTTCCTGGGGGTGTGTGACGGTGTTCCCGGGTGTCTGCGAGGGGTAGGGCGCCTCCGGGTGTCTGCGAGGGTGTTCCCGGGTGTCTGTGTGTTCCTGGGGGGGGGGCCGGGGGGGGGGGCGTCCGGGTGTCTGCGAGGGTGTTCCCGGGTGTCTGGTGTTCCGGCGTGTGTGAGGGTGTCCCCGGGTGTCTGCGAGGGTGTTCCCGGGTGTCTGTGTGTTTCTGGGTGTGTGAGGGTGTTCCCGGGTGTCTGTGTGTTCCTGGGTGTGTGAGGGTGTTCCCGGGTGTCTGCGGGGGCGCCTCCGGGTGTCTGCGGGTGTCTCGTGTGTTCCTGAGTGGTCGGTGTCTGTGTGTTTCTGGGTGTGTGACGGTGTTCCCGGGTGTCTGTGGGGGTGTTCCGGGTGCGTGTGTGTTCCGGGTGTGTGACGGTGTTCCCGGGTGTCTGGAGGGTGTTCCCCGGGTGTCTGTGTGTTCCTGAGTGTGTGAGGGTGCACGGTGTTCCCGGGTGTCTGTGTGTTTCTGGGTGTGTGAGGGGGGTGTTCTCGGGTGTCTGTGTGTTCCTGCGTGTGTGAGGGTGTTCCCGGGTGTCTGCGAGGGTGTTCCCGGGTGTCTGTGTGTTCCTGGGTGTGTGACGGTGTTCCCGGGTGTCTGCGTGTCGGGTGTTCCCGGGTGTCTGCGGTGTCTGTGTGTTCCGGGGGCCCTGCGGTGTGTGACGGTGTTCCCGGGTGTCTGCGAGGGGCCGGCGCGGGCGCCTCCGGGTGTCTGCGAGGGTGTTCCCGGGTGTCTGTGTGTTCCTGCGTGTGTGAGGGTGTTCCCGGGTGTCTGTGCGAGGGTGTTCCCGGGTGTCTGTGTGTTTCTGGGTGTGTGAGGGTGTTCCCGGGTGTCTGTGTGTTCCTGGGTGTGTGAGGGTGTTCCCCGGGTGTCTGCGAGGGCGCCTCCGGGTGTCTGCGAGGGTGTTCCCGGGTGTCTGTGTGTTTCTGGGTGTGTGACGGTGTTCCCGGGTGTCTGTGTGTTCCTGGGTGTGTGAGGGTGTTCCCGGGTGTCTGCGAGGGCGCCTCCGGGTGTCTGCAGGGTGTTCCCGGGTGTCTGCGAGGGTGTTCCGGGAGAGAGAAGTGTTGGAGGTGGTGGGCGGAGTAACGCACACCGTCCTCTGCATGCGGATGGGCCCACCGTCCCAACCCGCTGAGAGCCTGAGTGGAACAGAAAGGCTACCTCCCTCCTGACAGCTGGGAATGACATCCGGGCGGTGAAGAGGGCTCCCAGCCCGGCCACGGCTCCCCCAGCGGCCCGCCCTCAGCCCCCCACGGTGCTGAATCCGCGGCGCTCTCGCCGAGGGGCCTGGATCCCACCCTGGTTACTGCAAATGGGCATGTCCTTTGCAGCCAGATGCTCTACGTTTTTAAGCACTTTTACTCCAAGTAGGGCCCAAGACCGATGTTGTCCACGAAAGGTGACCCTCTTCTGGCAAGAAACAAGAACTTGAGCAAGAACTCTCAGGACTGGAAGGGAAAAGTTGAGAAACAGGAGTAGAAAATGCGTCCTCGCAGCCTCGTGCAGAGCGGAGCCGCTCTGCGCCGACACCCCTGCGCCAGGAGAGGGCGGGGCAGAGGGGCCGCCAAGGTCGGAGCCCGCCAGAGGGAGCGCGGTATTTCCGGCAGCTGTCCGCCTCGTATTCAACAATTCTTTGTTGTTGTTCAGTCCGTAGGTCGTGTGAGACTTCAGACTCTTTGCGACCCCGTGGACTGCAGCACGCCAGGCTTCCCTGTCCTTTACTAGCTCCCGGAGCTTGCTCAAACTCATGTCCATCGAGTTGGTGATGCCATCCAACCATCTCATCCTCTGTCGTCCCCTTCAATTTACTATTTCTCATAAAAATATCAACAGTTGGAATGACATAACATACCAAACAAATAAGAAATACTACAGTCAGTAGAGTATTACATCTTACATAGAAAAGATGAAAGTAGCCTGACGGGGGCTGAGGAAGGGTGTAGAACAAGGACCCCTGATTTTCACAGGCTGCTTGTGCAGATGCAGGGGAGGGTGTGTGCAAACTAAGGTGGGGCCAGAGCTGATGCTCTGGGTCTTTGTCTTCGCACTTTGTTTGGCATGGTGGACTTGCAGTTAGGCCTTCTAAGACAGGACGCATGACCAAACTGGGTGAGACATGGCAATGAATGCATTTCCCTTCTCCATGGAATTCCTCCACCGCAGTGTCAGAGGAAGCAGCTGTTATTTGTGGCACAAATCACTCACATCCTGGGGCGGAAACCTTGTCTGAGCCAAAGAGACTTCCACATTTCCAGTTACTGACATTTTTCTGTTTATAGCCATGGTCTGTGATGACTCGTGTGTAAGAAGCAAACAGCAGAGCAGCTCTGTGTGGGTTCCCAAGACTGCCCTTTTTCCCATACTGGTTTCTGGTTTCTTTGTAAGATTTTTGCCCTTAGGGATTGCATTAATATCTTGGAAATTCAGCAACACCTGGAAAGTTGTTTGCTGGAATTCACCACGGAGTGGATGGTTTTACTGAGGTGGCATTTCCAACACTTGGCCTTCTCATTCCCTCTTTTCAGCTCGTCCAGCCCTTTTCTCACTCCCTGTCCCTTGGGAGGTCTCTGGGACTGGAAGGTGCTGGGTCAAGTTCACTGAGAAGCTCAGTCACAACAGTGGCCTTAAAATAACCACAGAGCTAAAGCCAAGATGATAAGGAGAACTGAAAAACAAAGGAATAAAAATGGGCAAGAAATCCCTGGCATAAAAGGCCAACACTCCTTCCCTGAGACAGGTAAGAGACCTTTGAAGCATTTCAAATATAATCTGATATATCACACATATATTACAGCATCACATTACCCACAAAATCAAGAAACTTCACACAAGATACTTTATCCTGGATTTTTCACTGAATCAAGCAGAAGCTAAGAGCAGAATCCAATGAAACACTTCCATGGATCAGTTGATGTAATAGCAGAAAGTGCTAGAAGGTTTCAGTAAAGCTTCTAGGCTCCACCACCACCACTGGAATCAAGACGAAGCCCAGTCCGAATGTAAGCTGGTACAGCCACTAGGAAGAACAGTATAGAGGTTCCTTAAAAACACTAAAAACAGGGGAGGAGGGAGAGGCTGAGATGCATAGAGAAAGTAACATGGAAATTTACAATAGCATATGTAAAATACATGGCTAGTGGGAATCTGCTCTATGACTCAGGGAACTCAAACAGGGGGCCCTGTGACAATCTGGAAGGGTGGGGTGGGGAGGGAGATGACGGGGAGGTTCGGGAGGGAGGGGACTTGGGTGTACCCATGGCTGATTCTTGGTGATGTATGACAGAAATCCACAAAATTCTGTAACCACCTAACCTGTCTCTTGAGAAATCCGTATGCAGGTCAGGAAGCAACAGTTAGAACTCGACATGGAACAATAGACTGGTTCCAAATAGGAAAAGGAGTACGTCAAGGCTGTATATTGTCACCCTGCTTATTTAACTTCTATGCAGAGTACATCATGAGAAACGCTGGGCTGGAAGAAGCACAAGCTGGAATCAAGATTGCCAGGAGAAATATCAATAACCTCAGATATGCAGATGACACCACCCTTATAGCAGAAGGTGAAGAAGAACTAAAGAGCCTCTTGATGAAACTGAAAAAGAGCGTGAAAAAGTTGGCTTAAAGCTCAACATTCAGAAAACGAAGATCATGGCATCCGGTCCCATCACTTCATGGGAAATAGATGGGGAAACAGTGGAAACAGTGTCAGACTTTATTTTTGGGGGCTCCAAAATCAGTGCAGATGGTGACTGCAGCCATGAAATTAAGACACTTACTCCTTGGAAGAAAAGTTATGACCAACCTAGATAGTATATTCAAAAGCAGAGACATTACTTTGCCAACTAAGGTCCGTCTAATCAAGGCTATGTTTTTCCCTGTGGTCATGTATGGATGTGAGAGTTGGACTGTGAAGAAGGCTGAGCGCTGAAGAATTGATGCTTGTGAACTGTAATGTTGAGAAGACCCCTGAGAGTCCCTTGGACTACAAGGAGATCCAACCTGTCCATTCTGAAGGAGATCAGCCCTGGGATTTCTTTGGAAGGAATGATGCTAAAGCTGAAACTCCAGTACTTTGGCCACCTCATGGGAAGAGTTGACTCTTTGGAAAAGACTCTGATGCTGGGAGGGATTGGGGGCAAGAGGAGAAGGGGACGACCGAGGATAAGATGGCTGGACGGCATCATGGACTCGAAGGACGTGAGTCTGAGTGAACTCCGGGAGATGTTGATGGACAGGGAGGCCTGGCGTGCTGCGATTCATGGGGTCGCAGAGAGTCAGACACGACTGAGTGACTGAAATGAATGAATGAAAAAACAAAACCACAAAATATCACTAAACACATATCAAAATGGCTAAAATGAAAAATGAAGACAACACCAAATGCTGGCAAGGAGAGAGATCAGTTCAGTTCAGTTCAGTCGCTCAGTCATGTCAGACTCTTTGTGACCCCATGAATCGCAGCATGCCAGGCCTCCCTGTCCATCACCATCTCCCAGAGTTCACTCAGACTCACGTTCATCAAGTCAGTGATGCCATCCAGTCATCTCATCCTCTGTCGTCCCCTTCTCCTCCTGCCCCCAATCCCTCCCAGCATCAGAGTCTTTTCCAGTGAGTCAACTCTTTTCATGAGGTGGCCAAAGTACTAGAGTTTCAGCTTTAGCATCATTCCTTCCAAAGAAATCCCAGGGCTGATCTCCTTCAGAATGGACAGGTTGGATCTCCTTGCAGTCCAAGGGACTTTCAGAAGTCTTCTCCAACACCACAGTTCAAAAGCATCAATTCTTCAGCTCTCAGCCTTCTTCACAGTCCAACTCTCATATCCATACATGACCACAGGAAAAACCATAGCCTTGATTAGACGGACCTTAGTTGGCAAAGTAATGTCTCTGCTTTTGAATATACTATCTAGGTTGCTCATAACTTTTCTTCAAAGGAGTAAGCATCTTCTAATTTCATGGCTGCAGTCACCATCTGCACTGATTTTGGAGCCCAAAAAATAAAGTCTGACACTGTTTCCACTGTTTCCCATCTATTTCCCATGAAGTGATGGGACCAGATGCCATGATCTTTGTTTTCTGAATGTTGAGCTTTAAGCCAATGTTTTCACTCTCCTCTTTCACTTTCATCAAGAGGCTTTTTAGCTCCTCTTCACTTTTTGCCATAAGGGTGATGTCATCTGCATATCTGAGGTTATTGATATTTCTCCCAGCAATCTTGATTCCAGCTTGTGCTTCTTCCAGCCCAGCGTTTCTCATGATGTACTCTGCATAGAAGTTAAATAAGCAGGGTGACAATATACAGCCTTGACGTACTCCTTTTCCTATTTGGAACCAGTCTATTGTTCCATGTCGAGTTCTAACTGTTGCTTCCTGACCTGCATACAGATTTCTCAAGAGGCTTTAGAAGCAGGAAGGTTTACAGCAGCTTTCTTTGAAATAGCTCAAAATTGGAAAAAACCCAGATTTCTTTCAGTAGTTGAATAGTTAAACAAACTGGTATATTCATACCATGGCATGCAACTCAGCAATAAAAAGGAAAGAAAAAAAAAAACTAAAAACAGGGCTAACATGTGATCCTGTAATCCCAGTTCTGGGTGTATAGATAGATAGATAACAAAACCATAATTCAAAAGATGTGTTCATAGCAGCACTATTCACAATACCCAGGGCATAAACAGCCTAAATGTCCATCGACAGATAAATGGATTAAAAAATGTGGTACATAAATACAATGGAAGACAACTCAGCCTTTCTTTCTACTAGAAGGAATGAAATGATGCCATTTGCAGAAACATGGATGGATCTAGAGATTATCATACTAACTGAAGTAAATCAGAAAGAGAAAGACAAATATCATATGATATCACTTACATGTGGAATCTAAAATGAACTTATTTACAAAACAGAAATAGACTCATAGACATGGGAAAAAAAACCTTATCGTTACCAAAGCAGAAAGGGCAAGGGAGGGATAAGTTAGAGTATGAGGTTAACAGATACACTCTACTTTCCCTTCCCCTCCCTTCCCTTCGCTTTTCCTCTCTTCCCTCTCTCCATTCTCCAACCTTTCTCTCTCTCTCTTTTTTTCTCTCTCTCTTATTAATTGGGATACTCAGCCCCCACCTGCTAGGATTCTTGTGAGGATAGAACAAGTTAGTATTTGCAGAGTTCTTAGACTCCAGGCCATGGTAACAATCCTGTGAGAGGACTAGCTATTACTAACTACATGTTATTGTTAATGGACTTTCTCTCAAATCTTCCCAGGCTAAGTCTCTTGATCTCTCTCAGGCCCTTTGGCAACTTGGCATCCTCCTTTGTCCAATCTCTCCCTTGTTTTTCCAGGACTGCCCCTGGGTGGCAGGAGTGGGGGAAGGACAGATCTATTTTGCCAGGGTCTTATCTGTACAAACATTTGGGTCACTCAGCATCAGCATCTCAGCCCCACATTCGACCTTTGAGTGCTGAGCCCGTGTGCCGGGACTCCTGATGCCCAGGCACCTAGAGCCCGTGCTCCGCAACAGGAGAAGCCACTGCAGCGAGAGGCCAGCACCAAAACGAAAAGTGGCCCCTGCTCCCCGCACCTAGAGAAGGCCTGTGCAGTGCAGAAGACCCCAGACAGCCATAAGCAAGTACACAGACAAAACCATCTTTAAAAAGAGGTAATGAACATGTTATGGGTGCAAATACTTACACGTGAAAAGGCAGAGGGCATAACCGTATACACATTATGATTACATCTATAATTATTTATTATTATTAAAAGCAGTAAGAACACACACGAAAAACTTAGCAGTGGTTCTGGACACAGTACTCTGGGTTCGGTGCTGGATCTGGTGCTGCTGTTTGATTTACTGACCCCCTCATTTGGATCATCCCCAACTTACTGAGAGGGAAGGAAAAATTAGGATCCCATAGGGACGAGGGAGCCTGGTGGGCTGCCGTCTATGGGGTCGTACAGAGTCGGACACGACTGAAACAACTCAGCAGCAGCAGCAGCAGCAGCAGCAGCAGCAGCAGCAGCAGCAGCAAGGAGGGGGGAGGCCTGAGCCGGGCTTTGGGCTGTGAGTTCCTGGGTCGAGTCCAGGGCAGCGATCTGGCTGAAGCTGGCTCTGTCTTTTGTGCTACCAGGAGTCCCAGTGGTGAAGGAGTTAAATGTTTTCTAACGTGGATGTCTGCGGCCCCAACACCATTTTAAAGGCCTGAGTTTTACTCTGAAAACTTGAAACTGTGTCCCTAAGATACAGAGGACTTTGCTTTTTGTAGGAAACATGTAAAATGTTAAACATTGGGTTGTATCCAATATTGAAACTCTATATGTTTGGTCTCCTAGGGTGGCACACATCCATGGACTTGGCAAATTGAACATTTTTTTTAAAAAGAATCACACCCCAAATTCTACATCCTTCTCCAAATTCTACATCCTTCTCATCCTCCTTGATAACATTATTTCAAATTTGGATTCTCCAACCTCCTCCTCAAAATAGTCTATCAGGCAGACCATTTGTTCTCATGGATTCTATTTTGAGAGTGGCTTTCCTTTGGATAGAGCCACTGGAGCAGCTGCAAGAGTTGATGTCCGTTCATCTGTGACCAAAAAAACTTATACAAGTTCAAGAACACCAAGACTGTCCCCAAGCTACTCTGAATACAGCTCTGGGTAGGGTCCTCTCTTCCAAACCAGTTTGCGCTACATTGAGGGACACTCACAGTAAACAAGTAGGTATAACATCAGGAGGAGGGTTCATTTGTAACAGTCACTATCATAAATTGCTTTCTTAGGATCCATCATCATGTAGTATTAATGGCTTAATCAGTGAGGAATGCATTTACGCCACACACTAGGTTGTAATCAGAAAAAAATTGGAATGTGGTTTCTGCTCTCAAGGCATCAATAGGCTGAGACACAGTGCTAAATGATGAATTTTATACAAAACACGGTATTTTTGCATGATGCTCTGCACTTTCACCCTGCCAAGTACTTTATTTTTACTCAATTGGTATTTACGTAGAGCATATTACATATAAAGCCTGATATTGGTCATAACGTATGCTTATGCTATCAGTACGACAGAAGATATAGAGAGAAATCAAACAGAGATGGCATGAGGTAATAACTGCCCCATGAAAGAATCTCAGTGTTATAGGAGCACAAAGAAGGGCATCTGGTAACAGCTAACATTTGTTGAAAGTGAAAGTCGCTCAGTCGTGTGTCTGACTCTGTGACTCCCTGGAATTCTCTAGGCCAGAATACTGGGGTGAGTAGCCTTTCCGTTCTCCAGGGAATTGTCCCAACCCAGGGATCGAACCCAGGTCTCCCACATTGCAGGCAGATTCTTTACCAACTGAGTAAGCAAGGAAGCCCAGCACTCATGGAGTGCTTGCCGTGTGTCAGGCACTATTCTAAGCATCTTATGGGTATTATCTCTCACAACCCTCTCAATTTACGGATGAGGCAACCAAGGCACTGATGTACTAATAATTTGCCTAAGGATTCTGTTAATCCTTGGGAATCTTGCATAAAGGGTCAAAGAAGTAGAAGTGCTGAGTACTCTAATTGATTTGGGCTCATCTTCCCCACCTCCTAAAGCAGCAAGCTGCTGGGAAAACAGACAACTAGGGCAAGAATCAAGCCGTAATCGGTGGATGAAGTGACATTAAAAGTGTGAAACTGCCTTTCCTTTCATTTCTGAGTCACAGGCTTTGTAAACAAATCTGAAACAGCATGGGTTAAATGGACACTCAGGGGAAAGAAGGGCCTAGCCCCACCTGCTGGGCATGGGGTCACCCAAACCGCTCCCCGCTCCGCCAGCAGCCCCAGCCCACTCCCCAGGACCCGAGGGCAGTCTCATGCCTCCCTCCAGTGGCCACCACCAGCAGGGTCCATTCGAGCTTCTGAGATGAGGGAGACAAGCACAGGGCAGGCCTGGGGTCCAAAAGGGCAGGGAGCCATCCAAGTCTGCTTCCTAAGAGGGCAACTCAAAGTCCACCGCAAGCTATTTTTACCCCTGGGCTGCCTTAAAGGAACCTTACTTCTTCCCGGAGAGGAACTCAGTGGTGAATCTGGCTCATGATATGTGATCTCAAATTACATCAAACTACTTTCAACTCATGAATGACTTTGGGGCCATAAGTTGTCAGATCATGAACCAACCCGTGTGCCTCCTTGCTGTGGATGGTATAGCTTTGATCTTGCTTCTATGGAAATTTGAAGAATATATTCTGGGCAGAGACCCTGCCTCCAGTCCTTGGGGTTCCCAAAGCACGGGGCAGTGCCGGGACACTGAATGCAGGCCCACTGTGTTTATCTCTAGGTCATAAACATAATTCCTCCTGTGTGTGCTGATATGAGAGGGGGAATCAAAGATGCCAGCGTGGAAGATGCTTCCTCTTTTTCCTGGCAGGCAGGCAGAGAGTGAGAATTTCACCCTCTCCCTTCTTAACATCCCACCTAACCCTAGCACCCACCATCTGCTCTGGAATGTCACCATCCACACAGGGTTACCCCAGTGAACTTTTTAGACAGGGTGTCCCTATGAACTATAAGTAGCAGTGCTCCAAAAACAAGATTAGAGGTGAATTTACTCCTCATCCCTCCCCCAAGCTGAGCAGCACTTTCAGTTCAGTTCAGTTCAGTCGCTCAGTCATGTCCACCTCTTTGTGACCCCATGAATCGCAGCACGCCAGGCCTCCCTGTCCATCACCAACTCCCCGGAGTTCACTCAGACTCAAGTCCATTGAGTCAGTGATACCATCCAGCCATCTCATCCTCGGTCGTCCCCTTCTCCTCCTGCCCCCCAATCCCTCCCAGCATCAAAGTCTTTTCCAATGAGTCAACTCTTTTCATGAGGTGGCCGAAGTACTGGAGTTTCAGCTTTAGCATCATTCCTTCCAAAGAAATCCCAGAGCTGATCTCCTTCAGAATGGACTGGTTGGATCTCCTTGCTGTCCAAAGGACTCTCAAGAGTCTTCTCCAACACCACAGTTCAAAAGCATCAATTCTTCAGCGCTCAGCCTTCTTCACAGTCCAACTCTCACATCCATACATGACCACAGGAAAAACCATAGCCTTGACCAGATGGACCTTTGTTGGCAAAGTAATGTCTCTGCTTTTCAATATGCTGTCTAGGTTGGTCATAACTTTTCTTCCAAGGAGTAAGCATCTTTTAATTTCATGGCTGCAGTCACCATCTGCAGTGATTTTGGAGCCAAAAAATAAAGTCTGACACTGTTTCCACTGTTTTCCCATCTATTTCCCATGAAGTGATGGGACCGGATGCCATGATCTTCGTTTTCTGAATGTTGAGCTTTAAGCCAACTTTTTCACTCTCCTCTTTCACTTTCATCAGAGGCTTTTAGTTCCTCTTCACTTTCTGCCATAAAGGTGGTGTCATCTGCATATCTGAGGTTATTGATATTTCTCCCGGCAATCTTGATTCCAGCTTATATTTCTTCCAGTCCAGCATTTCTCATGATGTTCTATGCATATAAGTTAAATAAGCAGGGTGACAGTATACAGCCTTGACGTACTCCTTTTCCTATTTGGAACCAGTCTGTTGTTCCATGTCGAGTTCTAACTGTTGCTTCCTGACCTGCATACAGATTTTTCAAGAGGCAGCTCAGGTGGTCTGGTATTCCCAGCTCTCTCAGAATTTTCCACAGTTTATTGTGATCCACACAATCAAAGGCTTTGGCATAGTCAATAAAGCAGAAATAGATGTTTTTCTGGAACTCTCTTGCTTTTTCCATGATCCAGCAGATGTTGGCAATTTGATCTCTGGTTCCTCTGCCTTTTCTAAAACCAACTTGAGCTTCAGGAAGTTCATGGTTCACATATTAGTGAAGCCTGGCTTGGAGAATTTTGAGCATTACCTTACTAGCATATGAGACGAGTGCAATTGTGCGGTAGTTTGAGCACTCTTTGGCATTGCCTTTCTTTGGGATTGGAATGAAAACTGACCTTTTCCAATCCTGTGGCCACTGCTGAGTTTTCCAAATTTGCTGCCATATTGAGTGCAGCACTTTCACAGCATCATCTTTCAGGATTTGAAATAGCTCAACTGGAATGCCATCACCTCCACTAGCTTTGTTGGTAGTGATGCTTTCTAAGGCCCACTTGACTTCACATTCCAGTATGTCTGGCTCTAGATAAGTGATCACACCATCGTGATTATCTGGGTCGTGAAGATCTTTTTGTGCAGTTCTTCTGTGTATTCTTGCCACCTCTTCTTAGTATCTTCTGCTTCTGTTAGGTCCATACCATTTCTGTCCTTTATCGAGCCCATCTTTGCATGAACTATTCCCTTGGTGTCTCTAATTTTCTTGAAGAGATCTCTAGCCTTTCCCATTCTGTTCTTTTCCTCTATTTCTTTGCGTTGATCGCTGAGGAAGGCTTTCTTATCTCTTCTTGCTATTCTTTGGAACTCAGCATTTAGATGCTTATATCTTTCCTTTTCTCCTTTGCTTTTCGCTTCTCTTCTTTTCACAGCTATTTGTAAGGCCTCCCCAGAAAGCCATTTTGCTTTTTTGCATTTCTTTTCCATGGGGATGGTCTTGATCCCTGTCTCCTATACAATGTCACGAACCTCATTCCACAGTTCATCAGGCACTCTATCAGATCTAGGCCCTTAAATATATTTCTCATTTCCACTGCATAATCATAAGGGATTTGATTTAGAGGCCCAATCCTTACTCAGATGGCTAAACACCTCCAGAAGAGCTGGTTACAAGCAAGTCGGTAAACTGGTATCATCATTTCAACCAGCGTGTGGACATCACCCGTCCATCAGCACACCATGCCTCATTCATGAAATCTTTGTTGAGCCCCCCCGTGGGCAGGTAATTGTGGGGGCATCGGATGAGTCCAACACTGGACATTTCCCCATGGAACTTCCCAAAGAACATGGGAAATAGAGCGCGCAGTTATAATACAGGCGGGAAGTGAGGAAGTGTCCAAAGATACACACACAGGAATGTGGACGCTCCTGAAGGAGACCAGTTCCTGTGTTTGGCGGGGAGAGGCGCGGCGTGTCTTGGAAGGCATTCAAGCCAGAACAGAAATTGAGTCCTGCACAGTCAGGACCTGGCAGAGATCGGCAGAGGCACCAAGGTAGGGAACTGCCTGGACGTGCTGGGGAAATGGGGAGCGAGTAATCTGCACTCAGCAGCTCAGCTTCAGGGGATTTCAACAGGAAGAAGAGGGAGTGAGATTCCTGCCACGTCAGGAAGAATTACATGCGACAATCGCACACTCACTCCGTGGGCAGGACTCTTGGGGCCCAGCAGCTCCTGAGAGCTGCATTTGCACAAGTCTGACCTGAGGTGTGCCCTCCTGGGAGGCGCATGTGCCAACCGACCTCTGGGTGCTTCCCAAGGGGGCTTGGGATCCCCGGGGGCACAGAGCAGAGGAGGGGAAGAGCGCCACCTGGTGGGGCACAGGCCAAGCGCCATCGCAGCCCAGGCTGCAGCCTGGCTGCAGGTGAGCAGACTGAGGCATAGACTAGGGACTCTGTGGTCTAAGGCCTTGTAGCTGGTCAGAGATCAGTCAGGCCTGGAACCTGTTCTCTGACTTCAAAGCTGCTGTTCTCAATCAGTAGCGGCCTCGACATCCTGTATTAATGTCGATGCCCCATTGACAACCTGGAGTCGCAGCTGAGCTCTCCTGGCACCCACTCCATTTAGCGACCCACTATGTGTCCAAAAGGCAGAGAATCCAATGTGGTGGAGATGTTCTTGTAAAATGGGCTCAGGCTCAGGTTTCCTAAGGAAAAAGAGAACCCAGAAAGGGGCTGAGTGTCTATAAAAACAATCAGAACTTCAGGGACTAGAAGATGAAAAAAGAAATAACAATACAGATAATAATAGTATTTTGGGAAGTGCTAGTTCCAGGGGGCGCAGTGGCGGGGGAAAAATATCCGCCTGCCAGTGCAGGAGATGCCAGAGATGCGGATTCAGTCTGTAGGTCAAGAAGATCCCCTGGAGTAGGAAATAGCAACCCATTCCAGGATTCTTCCCTGGAAAACTCCACGGACAGAGGAGCCTAGAAGGCTACTGTCCTTGGCGTTGCAAAGAGTCAGACACAACTGAGCGGCTGAGCACACGTGCACATGCTAGTTAGTAAGAAACACTTGATAGAGATTATTGCGGCTTTCACAGCAACTCACTGTAGTAGATGCAATTCATATTATACATGGTCCAGAGAGGATGCTTAACATGCCAAAGGTCACACAGCTAAGAAAGTGGCAGAAGAAAGATACAAATTCAGACTTTTCTGACTTAAGGGTCTGTACACGGAACCTTTACAAACTGTCCCTTTGAGAGATGTCAAGTAACCATAAGGAAAAGACAGAACAGAAAAGAAGAATTTTTAGGATTCTGGAGATTTATGCTTACTTTATGCAAAGTCATATAGCCCGTGACTAGCTAAAGATGATTTCTTGCAAGGTAACCATTCATTCTGTGTCCAGTCAAAGGTGGCTCTCTTCAGATTTACCTGCAGCTCTCCCCGTTCCCCCACCAGGGCAGTCCTAGTCTCTGCTCCTCCCCAGGGCTCCCACATCTGCCTTACCTCTGACGCCTGGAGACTAGCAATTCCGTGTCTGTCACTTTTTAGCTGGCCACAAAAAGAGACTGGGTTCCTTGAAGCAGGAGTTTCAAGGCAATGCTCAGGCGTGTCTCCTTTTTTCCATAACAGCAGCTTTCTCCCAGTGGACGCATAACTTCTTTTAACTTGGAGAATGTCCGTCTCTCACGGCATCTCTCTGCTGTGGATCGAGACGGTTGAGGTGGTTTGGGGTCTACCCTGAGCTAGGCGTGGCTCTTAGTTCTTTATCTGTATTAGCTTATTTAATCCCCTACATCACCGGATGGGGTGATACTACTGTTAGCTCCAATCGTAGACAAGGAGAGTGGTTCAGAGAAGTTCATTTATCTCTTGTTTCCTGGCAAGGTAACAGCTGGAAGCAGCAGAATCCATGCTCTTTGATACCAGAGTTGATTTCGGGCTTATTCACAGCTTACTAAAGCCCTGATGAGACCCAAGATGCTGAATATTAACATGGTCCTGTCAATTCTAGGGTGATCACTGGTAGGTCTAGTTCTTGATAACATTCTAAAACATGTGCAACCACATTTAAATCACTCTAAAAAATCATGTTTGTAGACCTGAAGGCGTATAATCCATCTGCCAGAAGCACCATACTATATGAGGCAAGAAAACTGATCCATATCACTTGCAGGAGTCAACAGCCCAGCATCCAAGCTGCCATGTTGCAAAATCACATTACTTACAACAGTTGCCATGGACCAGCAGTGATTTGTGTCTCCCAAACAGCGCCTTAAATAGCAAGATCCACGAAGACACATGGTTTGAATTGTTTTTAAAAGAAAAAATATCTCTTCATTCTTAACAAATGGCTTTATCATATTTGGAATCAACTAAGATAATGACTAAACTAATAATGTTTAGTTTTTACTTTGTCAGGGACATAAGCAGGAAAAAAAACACATCTATTCAGATAAATAAATTGATTTGCATACTCAAAAGAAAACTTCATGAATTCCTTCATGAAGACCAAAAGAAGTAACAATCTCCCAAGTGTGAAATCCTCTTTTCTACAAAGTCTAAATAACACTACCTTAATACTCTCATTTAATTATTTATGGTAAGTTCCTGAAAGTAGAACTATTGTGTCAAAGGATATTAAGGGGCTTATAATACACTTGACCAAATTGGGATTCAGAAAGTTGTCCCCAGCCTAATACAAGGGCCGTGGTTTCCCACACTCTCACCCTGGCTGGTATTTGTTGGTGGCGGTGTTCAGTCACTAAGTCATGTCCAGCTCTGTGGCTCCTCTGTCCTCCACTGTCTCCTGGAGTTTGCTCAAATACATGTCCATTAAGTCAGTGATGCTATCTAACCACCTCAACCCCTCCTCATTTTGCTTTCAATCTTTCTCAGCATCAGGGTCTTTTCCAATGAGTTGGCTCTTTGAATCAGGTAGCCAAAGTATCAGAGCTTCAGCATTAGTCCTTCCAATGAATATTCAGGACTGATTTCCTTTACGATTGACTGGTTTGAGTTCCTTGCAGTCAAGAGGCTCTCAATAGTCATCTCTAGCACCATGATTTAAAAGCATCAATTCTTTGGCACTCAGTCTTCTTTATGGTCCATCTCTCACATCTGTACATGCCTACTGGCAAAACCAGAGGCTGGTATTATATAGATGCTTTTGAACTTTACCACTGCAATGTCCAGATTTTGCTTAATCTAGTTTTCTACACTTCTTGGTTTGTGTTGCACAAAACTCAGCCCCACCTACCCCTCTGGGCTCATTTCACCTTCTAGGCCTTCATGCCCTGACCTTCAGCTGCACAGGCTACACTGTACAGTCTCTGCAGACCCTGCTTCATCTTCCTGAAACCTCTCTCCCCAGCTCTGCCTGGGGACTCCTACTCATGCTTCAGCTTAATCTGCTCTCAGGAATGCCACCTCTGCTTCCTGAACTACATCAGATCCCCTGAAGCTCCCCTGAAAGCACCCCTTCTCTGTTGAAATGTAATCTGCTATGCAAGTCTCTATCTCAGTGACTAAACAGCAGCTCCTCGAATGCAGGTATTTTTTGCTGTTAACCATTGAATTCTTAGCTTAAGAGTGCCTAGGACATGCTAGATACCCAACCGTCTGAGCCACCAGGGAAGCCCCCAAATAAAGAATATTAAGAAATAAATAGAACTTGCCTTCAAGCTGCTGTTGACTCAGAAAGAAATGCAAAACAGTTTTTATATGATGCATTAAATGTGCTACAATAGAAATGGACAAAGTTCAGTTCAGAAAAGAGAAGGGGCAAGTGTGTAACTTTGGAGCAAACTCAGAAGGCATTATTGGCAAGGTCACTGGAGCTGAGACTCTGGAGGGTGGTGAAGGTTGCTTTTGCAAACTGGAGAAGGTATTGGGGTGGACTGGCGTGAGACTGGACTCTGAGAGGCCGTAAGAAGCTGTTAAAATTGTGCCTGAGGTGAGTCAGGCCCAGAACCTAGCGTTAACTTCGGGCCTGGAGACGGAGAGGCGGAGCTGGGGGCAGAGGGCGGGGCTGCAGGGCTCAGTGCCAAGGGGAAAGACAGGGCCCTTCGCTCCAGAGAGGGTGCCAAGAAGTGCCCTTTCAGGGCACAAGTGTCTCCTTCCACGGCCCCCCCGCCCTCGCCCGAATCCCTCTCAACTTAGGATATTTTTTACTTGCCATTTAGTGCTTTTCCCAGTAAAGAAAAATTTAATTCTACATTCCTGCGTTGAATGTTACCCCTCATCCTTGTATTGTGCAAGGCCAGTGTTAAATACAAATATCAGAGTTTTCGACTCTTGAATTTTGCGTCTCATCCTGGGGGGCTCCTGGGGGAAGGTCGGAGGGAGGAGCAGGGGGTCCTCTCTAGTGCGGGTGCGGGGTGACGGCGGGGCTGCGCGGAGTCTCGGGGCGCTGCCGCCCCGCCGGGTGCGGTCGGGGGCTCACCCCCGGCGCCTCCCTGTCCAGCGCCAGAGAGGCCGGCCTCCCGGGACTGCGGGAGGCGCGGGAGCTCGCAGCCCCCACGGCCCCCAGCCTCACTAGGGGTCGGCGGCCTGAGCGCCACCCCCTGCCCGATGGCCCAGGGCCCACAGATCTGACCCCGCGCCCCGCGATCTGGGCAGAGGGAGAAGGGGTGCAGGTGGGGAGAAGCTCCCGCCAGAGGGCGGCACCTCCGAGAACACGTGCTCCGAAGCCCCTGGAGCCTGCTGCTTCCTCCCTTTCGATTTCGTCGCAAAAGCCTGGAATCAACCTGGTTAAGACGCGTTAGACGACAGGCTCAGAGCCTTAAATCCCAGAACACGCCGCGCTGAGAGCCAGGCCCCCGCCACGGCACGGGTTGCGAAGCTGGCCTCGAATGAGAGGGGAGATGTTTGGGAGATTAAGAATGATTTGATGATGGGTTCGTTGGGTGTCTTTGTGGGAGGCATAAAGGAGTTCGGGAGGACCGATCACAATCCATAGATTTATGTCCTGGGGGACAGATAACGACGGGGGCGCCATTAGCCCCGGAAGGGAACGTGGGAAAGAGCAGGTGTATTTCCACCTGAGACTCCTTCACCATCCTGCCTTGTCCACTCACCTGTTTTCCCAGTAGACTTGCGGCAACAGTTGCCTTTAAAAGCAAGTTTCCCCTATAGCAGGCAAGACTTGAGCATGTGAAAAATTCCATGGAAGTGTCTTGGCCCAGACTGATAACTGAGCAAAAGACAGAACAAACGCTTCTTTAACTTTTCGCTAAAATTTAAAATTCAGAGAATTTTATCACTTTTATAAAGAAATAAAAATCTTGACTTCTATAATTTTTCCCTTCCCTCTAAATATTCAGTAAGTGTTCTAATCCGATGTCTGGGTCATACTCTAGATTATGAATTGGTTGAAAATAAAATTCTTGTTAAACCATTTAGCATTACTATTTACAATAGTCAAGACATGGAAGTAACCTACATATCCATCAACAGATCAATGGACAAGATGTGGTATATAAACATACAGTGGAATATTACTCAGCCGTAATGAAATAATGAATGAAAAATTTTTCTCAAGCTTTCTGTGTTTTCAAAGTAAGTGTTCAAAAGATGAAAGTGAAATGCGTTCAGCAAATATTTATGCTGAGAACCTACTGTGTGCTAGGCTGGAGGTGCAGAGAGCACATAAAACAGACTGTTGTAGAACAAAAATACTCCAGTGGCGGAAGACCTCCAAAAATGTGAATGCAAAAGCACAGCCATTTTGGGGTATGTTTGCCTTGCCCTCGCTCTGAAATCAGCCAGATTCTGCAGTGATCTCCGGTTCCTTCTAGTAGGAAACGGTATTTAGAATTTAGAGTGGAACCTGCTCGCAGGTTCTCGGCAAAGAGAACATACTCACACACAGAATGCACAGCATCGATGCCTATTCTAATCACGCCCCACAGGACTCCTCCTGCTTCCCGCACTTCCATTCTTATAGTTTCTCTTGCCGATGGTCATTCTTGATGTGGTTACTTCGAATCAATTCCCTCCTTATAACCAGGTCCATATTGCTGCTGCCACCCCCCTCCAGACAGATGTGCCCTTCCCCCATCCTGCTTCCCCTGGGTCAGGCCCCCTGGAGGGTGGGAGCCCCCACTCCTCTCCCTGAGCTCTGACACCCTGCCCTGCATCACCGCCCTCACTCTGCTTGGACGCCTGTACCTGAGACACACTCTTCTACAACACATCCCCTCTTCCCTCCACGTGGGCCCTGACCCCCAGACCTCACTGCTCCCGTGTGGACAGACCTCCCGACCCGCACAGGCAGCCCCTCAGGTGGACACACTCCTCACCGGATTCCAGAGCCTGCACTTTCATCCACGCGGTCAAACAGGCCGCGAAGGTCAGGAAGAAAGACCACCAAGCCAGCAAGTGCTGTATTGAAGGGGCTGGGGAAGAAGAGGAAGAATTCTTGGGAGCGACCTTCGTGTCTTAAAGCTATTGTTACTCTTCCTTTCTCTCTGCCCAGGTTATTGAAGACTTTGATCTCCCGTGAAATGAGAGGTAATGAACAGCAGTGATCATTGTCAACCAGTGCAGTGCGTTAGAGGAACTTCTATTGCATTCGGAACAATTTCCCGCAGAAATAAGCCAAGACTTAGGATCTCGTATTGATGTTTCTTCAGAAAGTTTATTTGGAGTCAGGGACCTGCAAAAAAAATCGGTAGGTTCCTTGAAGAGGTTTTTTTTGGTGGTTGGTATTTATTTTTATCTGGAACACTCCCCACCACCACACACACAGCCTATTATGTGTGAAGGATAAGTTAAAGAATAGTCACCAAAATAGACTGATTGATACAACCTTGAGTGGGCTTCCCCCCTTTAATTTAAAGAGTTCTCCCTTTAATTACTTGCCACCCTTCTAATTCCTCTGACTACATCCACAGTTAATATTAATGCCCTGACTTTTCCCATCACCCTTGCTTCCAACCCAATCCTGAGTTTCCTTTCTAACTCAATAGCAAATTCTGGGATCCCACCCAGGGACCAGAGTATATGACTGTCTTTAATTACCAGACACAATCTGTCATAGCCTGGAGTCCATGTAAAGAAGAAGAAGGACATGTGTATGGACAGGTGTGTGTGCAGATGCCCAGTGCCAGCCACAGGCCAGCTCCGTCTTCTCCTGAGTCACTCCCTGCTTGAGCTGTCAAACCCTGGGCAGGAGTTTGGGACGAAGATAAGATGACAAAGATTCAGAAGCAATCCCATAGCTTTTTCTGCCACTTCTCCCATCAGAGGCTATCTTCTGCTCAGCACTATCCACAATTCAAGTTCACTGTGTGTTTGGAACAACACAAGACCCAACACACTAGTTCATAGTTGGGAGAGGAGTATGTCAAGGCTGTATATTGTCACCCTGCTTATTTAACTTATATGCAGAGTACATCATGAGAAATGCCGGGCTGGAAGAAGCACAAGCTGGAATCAAGATTGCCGGGAGAAATATCAATAACCTCAGATATGCAGATGACACCACCCTTGTGGCAGAAAGTGAAGAGGAATTAAAGAGCCTCTTGATAAAGGTGAAAGAGGAGAGTGAAAAAGCTGGCTTAAAACTCAACATTCAAAAAACTAAGGTCATGGCATCCTGTCCCATCACTTCATAGCAGATAGATGGGGAAATAATGGAAACAGTGAGAAACTTTATTTTCTTGGGCTCCAAGATCACTGCAGATGGTGACTGCAGCCATGAAATTAAAAGACGCTTCCTCCTTGGAAGAAAAGCTGTAAACCAACAACCTAGACAGCATATTAAAAAGCAGAGACATTGCTTTGCCAACAAAGGTCCATCTAGTCAAGGCTATGATTTTTCCAGTAGTCGTGTATGGATGTGAGAGCTGGACAATCAAAAAGACTGAGTGTTGAAGAATGGATGCCTTCAAACCGTGGTGTTGGAGAAGACTCTTTGGAGTCCCTTGGATAGCAAGGAGATCGAACCAGTCCATCCTAAAGGAAATCAGTCCTGAATATTCATTGGAAAGACTGATTCTGAAGCTGAAGCTCCAATACTTTGGCCACCTGATGTGAAGAACTGACTCCTTGGAAAAGACCCTGATGCTGGAAAAGATTGAAGGCAGGAGAAGAAGGGGACAACAGAGGATGAGATGGTTGGATGGCATCACTGACTCAATAGACAAGAGTTTGAGTAAGCACCAGGAGATGGTGAAGGACAGGGAAGCCTGGCGTGCTGCAGTCCATGGGGTCACAAAGAGGTGGACACGACTGAGCGACTGAACAACAAGAAGACCCAACCAGATTCAGAGGTTTTGTGTCAAAGGATTCAAACTGACTTCCCCAGGGCTGCAGCCAGCCACATAAAAATTTACATTTGTCCAGAAGAGCATTTGAGTAGTGCCTGTGAATGTCTGCCGGGGCTCGAGATTCTGCCTCCTACCTGCTTGGGTCCTCATCACTGTCTCACAGGGCAGCCTCCATGCCTTCTCACACATTGCTGCTCTGGAAGCCCTTCTGCAAACCAGCAGACTGTACCTCGACCTCCACTGCCCGTGCGATGACTGCTCCTCCCCACGCGTACTTCCCTTTACTTTTCATCTTGGCTGTGCCGGTTCTTCGTTGCTGCACGCAGGCTTTCTGTAGTTGTGGCCAACAAGGGCTCCCCTGTGTCTGCCGTGCTCAGCTTATCATCCCAGAGACTTCTCTTGTTGCAGAGCACGGTCTCTAGGGCACATGTGCTTCAGTAGCTGTGGCTCGTGGGCTCAGTAGTTGCGGCTCCCAGGGTTAGTTGTCCCGAGGCCCGTGGGCTAATCCAGGACCAGGGATCAAACCTGCATCTCTTGCATTGGCAGATGGATTCTTCACCACTAAGCCACCAGGAAAGACTTCCTTATTATTCCAGGACCTTGTTCCCTATCCCTGCTGTTTTAAGGGGTCTTACGATAGTCTCTTTCCAGGCTCACCTTCCTCCTTTCCTCACATATTCCTTGTTACTGTTTACTCAGCCACAAAATCCAATTGTTTTGGAGCCCGGCCCATCCACAGGTTTTGTAGGGAGGGTGCCAGACAGAGTCCTGAGACCCAGCTTCGTTCCAGACTCTGCCCGTGGTGCTATGTGCTAATGGGCAAACCACCTCGGAACCGCAGCCTCCAGCTCCCCAGCCCAGCAGGGGAGAAGGGAAGTTGTTGCCCTCAGTTTCCTGTCAACTGTTACACATTATACTTCTGCAGTTTGGCACAGTCCAGATAGAAGCAAACGGGCAGGAAAGGTGGCATCCTCTTCACTGACTCAACCATTATTAGCTGAGAATGAGGAGGTGCTGGGCACATGGCAGTGAATAACACAGATACAGTCACTGCTTCTATTAAGGAGTTGGTTAGCAAAGAAGCAGAGGTCAGTTTGTAATGAAGCTATAAAGGGGATAAAAACTGGTCACTCCATAGAGGGACTGAGCAGTGACTGAGGCCATTGGCGGGCGGGGGGGTACCGCATCTCTAAGAAGATGACGTTTGAGCTGTGAGCCATGTGAGGAACAGTCCGTGCAGAGGCAATAGCAATGCAAAGACCACGAGGTACACTGGAAACAGTGAGAGTGTGACTCACTCAGTCGTGTCCGACTCTTTGTGACCCCATGGACTGTATGTAGTCCACCAGACTCCTCTGTTCATGGGATTCTCCAGGCAAGAATATTGGTGGTTGTTGTTCAGTCACTCAGTCGTGTCTCACTATTTGCGACCCCATGGACTGCAGCATGCCAGGCTTCCCTGTCCATCACCAACTCCCAGAGTTTGCTCAAACTCACATCCATTCAGTGATGCCATCCAACTATCTCATCCTCTGTCATCCCCTGGGTCGCCATTTCCTTCTCCAGGGGATCTTCCTGATCCAGGGATTAAACCTGGATCTCCTGCATTGCAGGCAGTTTCTTTACTGCCTGAGCCACCAGGGAAGTCCCATCAGAGAAACTAAAGCCACTAGTGTATCTGACTGGGCTTCAGTGAGCTGCACTCGCTTAGGGAGAAGGTGCGAGAAGATGAGGGAAAGAGAGGGAAGCAGGGCTCAGATCCTGAAGGAGGCTGTGGGCTCTAAGGAGGGGGTGCACTGCGGGCTGGTAAGCAGAGGAGTGCTGTGGGCCCTTGTGTGGCTGTAAGTGCAATGGAGAGGAAGCCAGGGCAGACTCCTAGACTGCTCAGGGGCAGCGGCGATGGAGAAAGCAGGTGAGTCTGGTTGGTTGCATTTGGGACCTGGCAGGACTTGCTGAGAGACTGTGAAGGGGGAGGTGGGAGCAGGAATCCAGAACTACCCTTGGGTATGGGGACTGAGGACTGGAATGGGTGCTGGTGTTGTAACTCACACCCTCCAATCACATGCATGAAATCCAACAGCCCTTCCAATGCCATCCTTACCTCTCCCTGCTCACTTGTAAACATCAGTTCAGACAACTTTGCACTTCTCTTCAGCACAGATTTATTGACAGCCTACAATGTGTTTCTCTTAAAATAATGTGGCTATCTGGTTAATTTCAGCACAGTTGTTTTAAACAGCTCTGGTCGGAGCCGGCTTAAGTAGCAACCTAAGCCCGGAATGAAGTGAGTTCCTTTTTAGCATCGGCAGGCTATTTGCAACAAATGAAGATGCCTCAGCTTCATGCCAGCTGTGAGCAAGTAGTGTGAGTTCTCAATCTGTAATAATCTAGAAATTCAGAGGAGATAGCCAGGGTAAGGCTTGGGGATCACCTGCCCTTGTCAAGCTCTGTACTGCAGCGTGTCTCAGCTCTCTCCATCGCAGGTATCATTTGCTGAAGAGAAAGGCTGCTTGTGGGATCTCTCGTGGTGTCTGTGAGCCGGGGCTGTGCTCCGTCTGATCAGCTCCTTTGAGCCGAGTACCCTCATCGCTGTTTTTGTGGGTACTGGTCCAGGTCTGCTCTACATAGGGTTTTTAAATATTCAAAGCTGTCTCTGAGATCACCACTCAGTAAAGCTCTAACCTATGGAGTTATGCTAATGATTTAAGTGAGACCTTCAGCCCTGAGGCAAAAGAAAATAAAGCCTGCTAACTGACATGAAGGGGAAAAATACGAAATCTTCACCAATACCTGACCAATATCGGCTCAAACCACCCCCCCTCAAAAAAAGTGATTGCTTTCTTCAGTCCAGAAACCTGGACTTAGTCAAGCGTTGGACTATTTCTGCTCCCTTGAGATGATTTTTTAAGATTCTTTGGATGAACAGGTGCAGTTACTCATCAAGCTTGGCTCCCTTGCAAATGACAAAAGGCTCGTCTAGACTTGGGATATCTTCAGCTGCCACGTGCCGACATTTCTGCTCATTTCCATGTGAGCAGGGGTTGAAGCCCGCGCCCACCGCTCTAGTTCAGTCCTCACATCGGTCATGTGGGTGATGCAGCTACACCGAGAGATCATCTCCTTGTCTTGGCTCAAGTGGCTCACAAATAGCGCGGGTGTCACCCTCCAGTCCTCCCGAGAGGATGCTATGCTAGCAGAGTAATCGGGTATCAGGTAAACGGGGTTTCTCCTGTTGCAGGGAATTTTGCTAGGGCCCAGAGAAGGGGGAGAAACACCGTCACACACAGCAGGGGAGTCAGCCACCTCCCACAGAGTCGGTTGATGGAGAAGCGCCCGTTCAAAAACCAGAAACTCTGCTACCTAACCCCCATGGAAGAGCCGTGAAGGAAATGGTTTCTAGAAGTGTTCTTGGGAAGTCTCTATCATGTCACAGTCTAGTCAGTCTTTTTTTTTAATTGTTTGGTGGCAGGGGGTTGGTGGGGGTGGGGCACTGTGCTGGATCTTATTTCCCTTACCAGTGGCTGAGCCCTGGCCGCCTGCATTGGGAGCATGGAGCCTCAGCCGCTGGACCACCAGGGAGGTCCCTAGTCAGCCTTTTAAGCAGAATTATAAGGCCTCTGCCGCCTCCACATCACTTGAACCCTGAAAGTGATTGCTCAGAGGCCTGGAAAGGGGCAGCTAGGTATGTGGTGAGGTTAGCAGCTATGTGTGAGCGAGGGCCAGAAGGCCTGGTTACGCCGAGCCAGAGCAGCTGGTTCAGATGCCAGCAGGCCCGGCTGGCAGCAGAGGGGCTGCCCTGACTCAGTGACTCAGTGCACAAGTCACACCAGCGCTTCTGCCCCTAAATGAGAAGCACACGGTTCCTTAGCAGACAAATATGCCTCCAGCCAAAGGGTCTGGCAAATAGAAGGCAATTATTCATTCAAGAAAGGCACCCCGCTATGTATGCTGTGTTATTACAATTCTGTGGAAGAAACCATGCGAATATATCTTGTCCTCCTAGCTTTTAAAATTAAAAAAAATTTTTTTTTGAAGTACAACTGATTTACAATGTTTCAGGTGTATAGCTAAGTGATTCAGTAATACATATATTTTTCAGATTATTTTTCATTATAAATTATTATAATAACCTATAAGATACTGAATATAGTTCCTTTTGTCATAACTTTGTATGATGACAGAGGGTAACGGTACTCATAGTAATGATCGCTGTGTACTATATAAAGATATTGAAGCACTATGTTGTACACCTGAAATTAATATCATACTGTAAGCCTGTGCACATGTGCATGCTCAATGGTGTGTGGATGCTCAACTCTTTGCAACACCATGAACTGCAGTGCGCCAGGCTCTTTGGTACATGGAATTTTCCAGGGATCAAACCTGCATCTCCTGTGTCTCCTGCATTGGCAGGTGGATTCTATACCACCGGGTCACCAGGAAGCCCTGTAAGCCCACAACATTTCAATTTAAAAAAAATGGTTAAAAAAGGAATGAAAACTGATGCAAGTAAAATAATAAAATAATAATAGTTGTTCTTGGTTGTTGGGGTAGTTTCTCTTCTATATTTCTAATTTTCTCAATTGCATACTTATTAGCTTCATAGTTGAAAAAGGAAACTAATAAATGGGTTTTGTAAAATCAAAGCTTAATAACTCCAAAGACAGTGAATTATACCATGAGACCTTAAAAGCCTAGAGAGATTGATGATTAGGTGATAAATATATTTAAATTTCCTGGAGAAGGAAATGGCAGCCCATTTCATTTCAGTATTCTTGCTTGGAAAATCCCATGGATAGAGGAGTCTGGTGGGCAACAGTCCATGGTGTTGCAAAGAGTCGGAAATGACTTAGCTACTTAACAGCAACAGCAGATATTTAAATCAATAGCTGTCGTATACTGTTAGTAATCAATTAAAATGATGATTAATAGATCAGTCTATCTGTCAATATCAGGAATAAGCTTAATAAGAAATGTGTAAGATCTATACTTGTAAAAAATATTTTAAATATATATGAATAATATACATGTATAAGTGGAGAGAGAGACCTTGTTTCTGTCTGGAGCACTCAATACTGTAAAAATTTCTATTCTTCTCACAGTAGTGGATTAAAATACAATTTCAGTAAAAATTCCAATGAGACTGCTTTAGAACCTGACATGGGAATTCTAAACCCACTAGAAAAAAGTGAAGAAGAAATCTGTTAAAAGAAGAAAGGGAGGAGGAAGGGGAAAAGAAGAAAAATAAAAACTAAATTTTCTAGAAGTTCTGTAAAACTGCAGAAATTTTGACAGCTTGGATAGTCACATAAAAAGAGGAAGAGATAAAAGGAGGGACCAGAATGTATCTGTGGAGTTGACTATATGATAATGGAGATAATT
The DNA here is from genome assembly GCA_917880005.1 of Nanger dama. Lineage (NCBI taxonomy): Eukaryota > Metazoa > Chordata > Mammalia > Artiodactyla > Bovidae > Nanger > Nanger dama. The sequence continues at coordinate 7,084,675 of CAKJTW010000033.1, forward strand.
CAAATCCAGGAATAATGAAGACCTGTCTGGTGCTGAGAATGAAATTTGAAAATAAAAGAGACAAAGTAATAGCTCAGCTTCAAGTCCTAAGTGAAGCATATATTTTGCACAAGAATTAGTGATCAGATAGATTAATAAATGATAAATCTATGCAAGTAGCAGATAGAGAAACCAGGAATATATTTTATAATCTTGGGATAAGGACATCTTTCTTAAACAAGAAGTAAAACTCAGAAGCCATGGAAACGAATAGACCTCACTGTATAGAGAGGGAGCATGTCTGTGCACCACTGTCAAACAGGTTAAAAATACTTACAATGCATAGCAGACAAAAGATTACTGTAAAAACACAATCAAATACTTAAAGGGACAAAAGCTATAGACAGGCCATCCCAAGAAGAGGTACTTAAATCTAATTCATCCTCACACCTTCATCAAGACAGGCAAACTACAACTTCCACAGAGCCACTTTTCACATGGCATATTGGTTAATCTCGAAAAGACTGCCAATGCCCCATAGCTGCAAAGTGATTGGGAAGAACACATTTTTATATAAGAAGGTGGGAATGTAATTTGGTGAGCCTTTTGGAGAAGATGTGATTTAGGGAACAGTTTGAGGAGCATTATTTAAATAACCCAGCACTTGCACATCTAGAAATCTGTCCTATAGAAACATCGTGTACATGTGTCCATGGATATGCACACAGAGCATTAGCTGCAAAATAGAAAAGTTAGAGTCAACAGAATGTCCCCCTATAAGGAGTTGGTGAGATGAACTATGGCTTAACTGAGCTGTGGAATACAATGCCGTGTCAGTAAGGACGCAGTACGTTTCCAAGTACTGATGATGGAAGAGGCTTGTGACTCATCACTGAGTTAGAACACTGTTGCAGGAACTTCCTGGTAGTCCAGTGGTTAGGACTCTGCGATTCCACTGAGGGGGCATGGGTTCGATCCCTGGTCAGGAACTAAGGTCCCACATGCCTAAAAAGAATTTAAAAAGAAAAAGAAAATTGTTGCATATGCATGTGCAGAGATAGCTTAATTTTTTTTAAATTTTCTTTATACTGTGTGAAGAATGAAGGATTCTCTTATTTTATAAACTTTCATAATTTTAAGTCATATTATGCTCATCTTTTAGAACACTTTCTTAGCTGAAGTGTTCAGAACTAAGCATCTCTAATGCAGTCCCCTTCTCAGTGTTCCTACCCTCGCTAGGGGCCCCAAGCTGCTCATCACTTCCACTCTGTTTACAAAAGAGCCCTGGAAAGCTTTAGAAAATAGTAATATCTGGGTTCTACCTCAGAGCAAGGAAGTCAGGATGTCGCGAATAGAACTGAGGTATCTCAAAGCATGGTCTGCAGACCAATAGCATCCCTTGCCTCTGACAGTTTGTTAGCCATGGAGAATCTCAGGCCCGATAGCAAACCAACCCCAGAAAAATACATATTTCAAGAGAACTATACAGTAAGCCCCCTACATACGAACCCTCAAGTTGCAGGCTTTCGAAGACGAGAACACGCATCTGGTTCCAGCAAGGAACTAGAAGCTGTGCCGTAAGTGTCTGGCGTGAGTGACATTGCAGCTTGCCCTTTATCTCCTATTGCTGACGATCCTTCAGCACTACCATCTCCAGTCAGTAACTCTTGACTGTTCACGCGATGCCAGCCCCTGTGTGCCAGCTGCTGTACTATGCTCCTATACTTTTCAAGGTGCTATACTGCAATTTAAAAATGTTGTATTTTTTTGTATTTGTTTTTTATGTATTATTTGTGTGAAAAGTATTATAAACCTATTACAGTCCAACATTATACAGCCAATTGTGTTAGTATCTAGGCTAACTTCTTTGGACTTATGAACAAATTGCTCTTTCGAACTCATGCTTGGAATGGGGCTTGTTCATATGAAGCGGAGTTCAGTTCGATTCAGTCGCTCAGTCGTGTCCTACTCTTTGTGACCTCATGGACCACAGCACCCCAGGCCTCCCTGTCCATCACCAACTCCTGGAGTTTACCCAAACTCATGTCCACTGAGTTGGTGACGCCAACTAACCATCTTCTGCCGTCCTCTTCTCCTCCTGCCTTCAATCTTTCCCAGCATCAGGGTCTTTTCCAGTAGTCAGCTCTTTGCATCCTGGGGCCAAAGTATTGGAACTTCCAATTCAGCAGCAGTCCTTCCAATGAGTACTCAAGGTTGATTTCCTTTAGAATTGACTTGTTTGATCTCCTTGCAGTCCAAGGGACTCTCAAGCGTCTTCTCCAGCACCAAAATTCAAAAATGTCAATCCTTTGACGTTTAGCCTTTTTATGGTCGAACTCTCACATCTGTACGTGACTACTGGAAAAACCATAGCTTTCACTAGATGGACCTTTGCCGGTGAAGTGATGTCACAGGAGTCCGTACCTACTTTTTATTAAGCCAAATGCTGCCAGGAAAGCAAGTAGTCTGATTAACAGGCATCTACATTCTAGAAGAAAGACTCTTCAACAGTGCCACCTCCCCTCTCACATGTATACTGTTTTCATTATTTGACGCTGAAAAGCAGCCCACGGTGGCTGCCTGCTTACAGTCAGAGAACCCTTGCTCTGGGTTTTGCAAACTGCATCATACTTTCAGAAGTGCTTGCAATGAATATGCTTTCTCCTTTCCAAGTGTGTCTTATCCAAAACAGTGCTGCTACCTTTAAAATGTCACAACAGAGCATGTGAACCACAAGTGTCCACTTACGTCAAGAAGCTCTTAACTATATTCAGTGCAGCCCAGCACAGCTGGCATTTCTAGAGGCTGCTGGAACGGGCAGTGGGAATTCACTGAGTTAGCAGCAGTCTCCATGAAAGTTTTGACTACACTGATGAACCTCCTGTTTATTTTCCAGAAGTTAGAGCTTGATGGGAACTCAACACATCTGTGCTGAACTTACAGCTTCCTGCTTCCAACCTACCTGTCTGAATAATAAAGCATCCCACTTTGTGTCCCCTTGAAAAGGCGAGGTTTCGAGTCTGTTATCTGGAATTCTTGGCACGTGGAATTCTTGGCACTTATCTGCTGGCTCTGGGCGTCGCATTTGTTTGCAGAGTCACTGACAGCTCCTCTTGCAGGCAGTTTCCACCTCCCGCAGCGAAGATGGAAACAGCCTTGTCGTTCCCTGTGACCTGTCACCGCGTGTCCTCCTCAGTAAAGACAAGTGGATTAACTCTGGTGTGACCCAGATGTCAACTGAGGTCTCTGAGCCTTTTTAGTATTTAAATAGAACTGGCTTGACCTCTCAAAGTCACAGCCTTTGGGGAGTTCCCTGCCCTCACCTGCATCTCAGGGGCGGGCCCAGGGCCTCAGGCCCGCGTCTGTCCCTCCCCATCACGTCCTTCTGCTTAGCTCTCCTGTCGGCTCTGCCACCGAGCGCTCTCTTCAGTGATCTCCACTCGAAACACCCACCCAGCGTTATGGAGAGCAGGCTTTCCTGACACCCTAGCGCCGTGGAGGGTCCTCACTCCACAGAACGTGAGCCACTGAACACAGATGGTCAGGCACCTTTGCTGACGTGGGTCCTATGGCTGCTGGGCCTCAGAAAGTCCTTCCGGGCCCCTTTTCCCAACAGACTCCATCTCAAGTCGTGTGCCTCAGCCCCAACCTTCCTGCCTCCCAGGTGGTCTGCTCCTAGCTCCTCAGTGCCCCTCATTTCACGAGCTCCTGAGCTAGATAACTGTGTAACTAAGGAGAAAAGGGGTCTACTGGAAGTGAGGATGGGAGGGATACATTAGGAGTTTGGGATTAATAGTTGCTATTAAAAAAAGATAACCAACAAGAACCTACTGTATAGCACAGGAAACTGTGCTTAATATCATGCAATAATCTGTAAGGGAAAAGAAACTGAAAAAGACTATGTTTATATATAATATGTGTGCATATATCTATGCATGCATATATGTGACATATATATGTACATACATACATATCAATATGTAACTGAATCACTATGCGGTATACCTGAAATTAACACAATATTGTAAATCCACTACGTTGTTGTTGTTCCGGCACCCAATTGTGTCCAACTCTTTGCGACCCCATGGACTGCAGCACGCCAGGCCTCCCTGTCCCTCATCATCTCTCAGAGTTTGCCCAAGTTCATGTTCATTGCATTGGTGATGCTGTCCAGCCATCTCATCCTCTGACATCCTCTTCTGCTTCTGCCCTCAGTCTTGCCCAGCATCATTTACTTTTCCAATGAGTCAGCTGTTTGCATCAGATGACCAAAATACTGGAGCTTCAGCTTCAACATCAGTCCTTCCAATGAAAATTCAGGTTTCATCTCCCTTCAGATTGCCTGGTTCTATCTCCTTGCTGTCCAAGAGACTTTCAGGAGTCTTCTTCCATCAATGGAAGGCATTGATTCTTTGGTGCTCTGCCTTCTTTACAGTCCAGCTCTTACAACCATAGACCACTGGGAAGACCATAGCCTTGACTATACAGACCTTTGTTGGCAGAGTAATGTCTCTGCTTTTCAACACACTGCCTAGGTTTGTCATCACTCTCCTGCCAAGAAGCAGTCATCTTCTGATTTTATGGCTGCACTCACCGTCTGCAGTGATTGCTTTAATTTAAAAAAATACAAAGAAAATTTTTTTTTTAAAAAAGGATCCTGTGCAATTCAGAGAATCATTGCTGGATGACCAGAGAAACAGACCAGGGAAAGGAAAGGGGAAAACAGGGCTTTTGCAGATAGAACCACAGCCCAGACAAGCTCCAGACACCACAGTGGCCCCCACAGGGCCGCAGAAGTCACAACTGAATGCCTCAAGGCCCAAACAGTGAGGCAGCTGCTGGCCCCAGTGCCCACGCCGCTCCTGCAAGCCAGGGTGCCCCCTTTGCCAGGCAGGCCTTCTCTCAGGCCGCACCATCAGCTCTCAACCTCCAGTCGGAGGCGCAGGCATCTGATCAGCCAGGTCCATGCCTGGCACTCATCCACGCCATCCCTGCAAAGAAGGCTGGCAAAGCAAGCATCTGGATTTCTGATTTCTAGGGTGGAAGACCAGCTCTGCCTTGTACCCAACCTTACGGCCTGGGAAAGCACACAGCCATCAGAAGGTGGGTTAGAGGTCCAGCAGCTGGAAGGGACACATCCTGCTTCACCCTTCAGGCCTGTTGGTCTCCCTGCCTTTCTGGCTCCTTGATGACTCTGCACAACCAAAGACTTGCTGTAGCCTTTGCCCAACAAGGGCTTCCCTGGTGGCTCAGAAAGTAAAAGAATCTGCCTGCAATGCAGGAGACTCAGATTCGATCCCTGGGTGGGGAAGATCCCCTGGAGAAGGAAATGGAGACCCACTTCAGTATTCTTGCCTGCAGAATCCCATGGACAGAGGAGCCTGGTGGGCTACAGTCCATGGGGGTCACAAAGAGTCAGACACGACTGACACTTTGACTTTTGCTCAACAAAGGGCTATCTTTTCCAGTCTCGCCTGTGCTCAGAGGACAGAAACTGGTAGCTTTGATATTTCTCTCTTTTTTAAGATTCTTTTTTATTTGGACCATTTTTAAAGTATTTATTGAATTTGTTACAATATTGCTTCCATTTTATGTTTTGATTTTTGGTTGTTTTTTTTTGGCCATGCTATATGTGTGGTCTTAGTTCCCCAGGCAAGGATCAAACCTGCACCCCTGAATTGGAAGGTAAAGTCTTAATTCCTGGACCACCAGAGAAGTCCCAGGCAGCTTTGTTCTCTTAACTTTTCCTGTCTCCAGCCTGAGATGAAAGTGCACATCCGAGGGCACCCAAATGTCAGAAGCTTAAACTCCATTCAGGCTACCGTTCAAGACACAGGTCAGGATTTCTTTCCAGTTTCCATGTGAAGAGCAACTTTAATTGCATTGAGCAACTTCAGCAACATGCAACAAATTATGATAAATTCTTTTAATTTTTATTATGTTACAAATATTTTCTAATATTCTTTACTATGTCTTCTTAAATACACCCATCACTTAAAAGTAGATATTTAATTTCCAGTTACATGGGATTTTTAAAGCATCTTTGATGTTAATTTCTCATTTTGATACTAACTTCCTATTTAAATGTTTCCTTTGCAGCAATCACCTTCTGTGTTTGTTCAGTCTTTTAGCTTTATTGAGGCTTTCAATGGCTAAGTCAAAGACCTCTCTTGGTAAATGTCACATTGTCCTTGAAAATATGTGGATTATTTTCAAATATCTTTTGCTTTTATTTCCAGTATACTGGGAGGTGGATCATAGAGGATCCTGCTGTGATTTATGTCGGAGAGTGTTTTGCCTATGTTTTCCTCTAGGAGTTTTATAGTTTCTGGTCTTACATTTAGATCTTTAATCCATTTTGAGTTTATTTTTGTGTATGGTGTTAGACAGAGGTCTAGTTTCATTCTTTTACAAGTGGTTGACCAGTTTTCCCAGCACCACCTGTTAAAGAGACTGTCTTTACTCCATTGTATATTCTTGCCTCCTTTGTCGAAGATAAGGTGTCCATAGGTGTGTGGGTTTATCTCAGGGCTTTCTATTTTGTTCTATTGATCTATATTTCTGTCTTTGTGCCAGTACCATACTGTCTTAATGACTGTGGCTTTGTAGTAGAGCCTGAAGTCAGGCAAGTTGATTCCTCCAGTTCCATTCTTCTTTCTCAAGATTGCTTTGGCTATTCGAGGTTTTTTTGTATTTCCATACAAATCTTGAGATTACTTGATCTAGTTCTGTGAAAAATACTGCTAGTAGCTTGATAGGAATTGCATTGAATCTGTAGATTGCTTTGGGTAGTATACTCATTTTCACTATATTGACTCTTCCAACCCATGAGCATGGTATATTTCTCCATCTTTTGATATTGATTTCTAATGTAATTTCATAAGAGAACAGATCCTATATGATTTTAATAACTTCAGACCATGACCTTTTTGTACCTTTTTTATGTCCCTGGATATGTTTCAGTGTCTCCTGGTTTATAGCCTATGGGAACTTGGATAGAATGTGTATCCTCCTGTTGTCTGAAAATTGTATAGGTCTTCATTGTGTTGAATTGGTCCATAGCTTTGCAGGTCTACTGTATCCTTCTACTCTTCAGTCTATTAATTTTTTGAGAGTTGGATATTAAAACTCCAACTAAAAATCTTCATTTATCTACCTAAAAATAATTGTAATATATGATAGAACTATATGTAACTTTGCCCCCTATTTTCCAAGTCTCCTGTAAATGTGTTGCAATACTTTTATAATTAAAATTTTTTTAACAAAATAATAAAATGCTGTAAACAGAGTAGAAAAAAATAATTAAAAAAATAAAAAGCAACTTTAAGATAAATTCTGTCCCTACAGTTCAGGTGTTTTTACTTGGAATAATTTGGAGTGTATCTTGAGATCATAGGAGCCATGAGGATAACACAGACTCTGCAGACTCTCCCGGGCTGAAGCTTCCTTTCCAGTCTTGTCTACCCCTGTGCTGTCCACACGCCTGCGCCACCCACATGCCTGCGGTGAATGTTACTAGCTCTCGTGCACTTGCAGTGGCGCAGATCCAAATTTCAGTCCTAGAGATGTGCTGGAAATGCAAAAGACCGCGTCTTGAAGTCTCAGGACTGAGAATTGAAAGTGTCTCACTGATGTTATACTGATAACTCATATTATACAGATACTGAGCTCAATCAAATGTAATGTGAAAGTTAATTCCACCTGTTCCTTTTTACTCTTTTTAAAGCAACTTCCAGAAAATTTAAAGCTACATATGTGACTCACATAATGTGTGAAATGCGTCTCTAACTTTCAGTCAATTAGTATACGGGCCATCCCACACCTAGACAAGCTACAAAATAAGATGCCTTTGAGACCAAACAGACACTATATCGCTTAAGAATACACTTGTAAAAGTCCCCAGCACAAAAGCAATCTATATTCATTTAGTAATTTTCTGAATTAAGTAATCAATTAATTTACCAAGTAATGTATGTGCTAAAGGAGAAGGCAATGGCACCCCACTCCAGTGCTCTTGCCTGGAAAATCCCATGGACAGAGGAGCCTGGTGGGCTGCAGTCCATGGGGTCGCTAAGAGTCAGACACGACTGAGCGACTTCCACTTTTACTTTTCACTTTCATGCATTGGAGAAGGAAATGGCAACCCACTCCAGTGTTCTTGCCTGGAGAATCCCAGGGACGGGGAAGCCTGGTGGGCTGCCGTCTGTGGGGTCGCACAGAGTCGGACACGACTAAAGTGACTTAGCAGTTAGTAGTATGTGCTAAATACCATGTTGTGACTAGGATTAGAGCTGTGGACACATTAGACAAATCTACCTCCATCAAAGTCAAGGTCAGCAGCATGGCCTCTGGAGCCTGACCATGTGGTCCACATCATGGCTCCACCCATCACCAGCCATGTACTCTGGAAGGGAAACTGAAGCTGCTGCGGGAACACAGAAGTTGAACTGAAGGTTCAAGAGAGGATTTTTGAGGAAGTGATATTTAAGCCACGAGGCCAAGGATGAGTTAGGAATTTTTAGGCAAAGGTGAGGAAGAGATCACTCGGACAGTTGGGACAGCAAGTGTGGAAAGCCAAGGCAGAAGATGAGTACGGAATACTGGAGGCCCTTGAAGAGGGTTTTGAATGAAGGGAACACAAAAGTGGACACTGTGGGACCAGGTGGCTGAGAGGCACTGCAAACCAAGAAGGAGTTGAGACTTTCTCCTAAGGAAATGGAAAGCTGTGGGATTTTCTGCAGGGCAGTCACATGATCAGATGTGAAAAGATCACTTTGACTACACTGTGTAGAGGATGGATTGGAGGGAAGCAAGAGCTGACCCAGTAAAGTCATTTGGGGGATTTCACGATGGTCCATGTGAGAGGCGCTGATGGCCTGGACCAGAATGGCAGCAGTTGAGAAGAAATTATAGATATGTAGCACAAGGGCATGGCAATCAATCAGATGTGGAGATGGGGGGCGCGGGGTGGTGAGGGAGAAGTCACGTGTGAGGCCAGATTTACCATTTAAGGAACTGGACGAGGGGTGGCTGGTTCACTACCAAAGAGAATATTGTAAGAGGAACCTATTTGGAGGGAAAGGATGACTTCAGTCTTGGAAAGATACTCTTAGATATCTGTGGATATCTAAGAATGCATGAACTCGTCTTCCAGACACAGTTTTGAGGCTGAAAGAGAGTGCAGGACAGACCTGAAGCACTGTAATCTTCAAGAGTTGACCAGAGACCTTCCGCAAGGAAAAGAGGATGAGAAGAAACAGCCAGAGCAATCTGAGAAAAACCAAAACCAATGGGAAAAGGGCATTTTTAGTAGGAGCAATTGGTCAGCTGTGTGGAATCATTCTGTAAGGTCAAACACTGGCAAATGTCCAAAAACCCCCAGTGATCCAGGGTTATTTCCAACCTTGGCAAATCACTTGGTAGAGGGCAAACAGGGAGGCTTGGTTGGATACAGATGAGGGGAAGATGGAAAGCAACGGGGAGACAGGCAGCGCGCCTGAGAAATATGCCTGTGAGGACGTGGAAGGAAATGTGGCTTTAACTGCAGGGAAAAACAGACTAGATGGAAAGTTTTGTTTGTCGTTGTTGTTTTTAATAGAGAGAGCCTGTGAACCATTCAATGGTGGCAGAAGTTAGCTGCAGATATGGAGGGTGGGGTACAGGCTGGGCAGAAGTAAGAGAGCAAGGTTCCCAAACAGGCGGCTGCGGCAGTGGTCCAAAGCTGGGTTTAGGAGGAGGGCTGTTCCACGTCATTCATTTGTTTATTTTTGGCTGCGCTGGGTCTCCATCACTGTGCTGGTTTTCTCTACTTGCTCCTCTCTAGTTGTGGTGCTCAGGCTTCTCACTGTGGTGGTTTCTCTCATTGAGGAGCTCAGGGTCTAGAGTGGGTGGGCTTCAGTAGTTTGCGGGCACAGTAACTGTAGGACACAGGCTCTGTTGCCTCGAGGCATGTGGTATCTTCCTGGATCAGAGATCGAACCTGTGTCTCCTGCATTGGCAGGCAGATTCTTTACTACTAAGCCTCTAGGGAAGTCTGGGCTGTTACAACTGATCGAGGAAACGTCAGGAACTTTTTCCGATAGATCTCAAGACGTGATACTGAAATACTGAGTTCTGATGAAATGGCTTCTATTGCTTTTTAGTAAATCTTTTCCTTTCAGATGTTGAGTAACCAAGCATTCCAAATCCTTGCTATTCAAAGCGTGGCCCTTGGACCAGCAGCATCAGCATTACCTGTGAGCTAGTTAGAAAGGCAGAATCTTGGGCCTCACTTCAGATATCTGTTAACCAGAATCAGTGTTTAAAAATGTTCTCAGAATTGCTGTATCCACTAAAATTTGAGAAACAGCATTCTAAATGACTTCCTATTAAAACTAAGAGTTGAGAATGGACTAAAGGATCAGAGCTGTAATCTACAGCAGATACATATACTTTAGGGATCATGCATTTTGTCCAATGATTCTTTCAGCTATAAAAGCTGAAAGGATTGGGAGCTCGTGTACACCTGTGGCTGATTCATGTCAATGTATGGCAAAACCAATACAGTATTGTAAAGTAGAATAAAGTAAAACTAAAATTAAAAAAAAAGCTTTTTTTAAAAGACACACGTATTTTAGCTATAGAATCCCTATGAATTTCTATAAGAGAGAAATAGGACAAGTAAAAAGCAAAATAACACAATACTTTTCAGCTTTGTGTTTTACTGTGTTGCCAGTACTATTTTTTAAGGTAACCATTTATTTATTTATTTATAATAGTGGATTTTTTTGACGACGTTGTGAGGGAGGTGAGATCTTAGCTTCCTGACCAGGCATTGAACCTGCACCAGCTTCAGTGGAAGTAGAGTCGTAACCACCAGGCCACCACATAAATCCAGCGTTTGTTTTTTATAAACTCTAGTTTATTGAGTATCTACTATATGCAGCGTCTTGGTTCTGGGATGGCAGTAATTAACAAAAATTCCCTTCCCTTAGGATTTCATATCCATCCTTACTCAGCTCAGTTTTGTGGCCTGCTATTATAATACTTCTTGGCATACACCCTCCACTCTCTTGTCCCCTAACTTCATTGTACTCATTCAGTGTCTAATTACTCATTCATTTATTCACCTAGTCAATTAATACACAATGACTCATCATCCAATATGTGCCAAGCACTGTTTCAGACACTTGGGACTCATCAGAAAAAGATCCTTGCTCTCCTGGAGCTCACATTTGAGATGGCCTGTGGTACAGGGTCCGGAGGAGAGGCTGGTGAAGGAGAGAGGGGCTCCAGCAACGGGAACAGATAAACTACCCACCTTGCAATCCCCCCTTCTCAAGTCCAGCTCACTGGTTTCTCTGCAGTTGAAGTTGGCTTAAGAAAAGCATACATGCAGACTGACAGGTCTCAGACCCACAGTCACCGCCACTGACCTCAGTGGGGCCTTCTATCCTGCCAGGCAATCCCAACCCATGTTCCATCACCAGCACCATCTACTCTACCCCAGTCTTTGCTGAGAACTCACCTAATATTTTTTATCTCTTTGTAAACCTCTAAAGTCTATAAAGTCCCCAAATGCCAGAGCATTCTTTCTCATGCGAATCTCATCATGAACATCTTTTGTCATAATAGACTTCAATACATAGGCTCCCATGGCTTTAAAAATAAAGATTAAATGTCCTAATATACACTGCTGTTGCTGCTGCTAAGTCGCTTCAAGTCGTGTCCAACTCTGTGTGACCCCCACAGACAGCAGCCCACCAGTCTCCCCCATCCCTGGGACTCTCCAGGCAAGCATACTGGAGTGGGTTGCCATTTCCTTCTCCAAAGCAGGAAAGTGAAAAGTGAAAGTAAAGTCGCTCAGTCGTGTCCGACTCTTCGAGACCCCATGGACTGCAGCCCACCAGGCTCCTCCATCCAAGGGATTTTCCAGGCAAGAGTACTGGAGTGGAGTGCCATCACCTTTTTCACCCACATTCTATACCCTCCATTTTTAGCATACAAACCACAGCAGAAGTTGAATCCTGGCACATGTAGTTATTCTGTAAATGTTTTTAAATCAAAGTGTCTTAGATTTCGCATTTCTGCCATTTATTTCTTCTACTTGGGTTTATACCTCTACATAAAATAATAGTCTATTGAAAGGAGTATCTCAGTGTTGCTCCAGGAGAACTGAAATGGACAGTATTGAACCCTTGAAAACAGTGGTGGTTCCAACACCTACCTCTTAGAGGCTCCTGCCATTTTATCATCATTATCATAAATACTGATATAAGGCTCATTTTTTATCACAGCAGGAATAGAGTTGAGTACTTTGGTCTTTTGTTGGAAGTTCTACCCACTGGGTTTAACTTTTGATATCTTAAAACCACAAATTTTTAATTAAGGCCCCTTGCTGCCCAACAGCACCCAGGACACTTGCACCCAGGATTCCCACTCCTCCTGAGTCCTCTCTTGGTTCTTCTTTTCTGCAGATGGTCCCAACACACCCAGCTTCCTTCCAGCCTCCTCCTTCGGGATATAGAAGAGCTTCTCAGTGAGCCACAGAAGCAAAGCAATGCTGAACTCACGATCTGACTAATCAAGAATAATTAGAACATTTATTTTCCATGATCTATTTTCCCATTATTGCAGCCTACTATCAGGGTAACTTTTTTAGCAGCTATTTCATACTCCCAGAGCCTATTTAAAGCTTGTGGTCAGTTATGACCCTCTCTGTTTCTCCCCTCACAGGAAGCACTGCCAAAGCATTTCCCCAAGCTCTGGCTTCCTGGGGACCACCGGAGAGTCGGGGCTGTGAACCTCACCCCGTGGAACTGTGACTCCAAGGATGACAGTGCTATGTGCAAGCTACCAGAAGCTCCTCTTCTAAAGAACAGTCTATTTATAAGCCCAGTCTTCTCAAAGGACCTGAGCTGACCAGGCTATTTACCTTTCCAGAAGCTCAGTTTATCCACGACCTTCCCTTTCTCTGACCAAGTCCACACACACTCTAATCTGCTTCCAACAATTAAATATACACCTAATTAATTTTCCCTCCTCACTCTCAGATTATGGGGGCTTGACTATTTTTTGTTTTTCTGTAAGTGGGGAGATCAAGAAACCCAAACCCTCTTCACCAACCAGAGGCTCCGCCCTCTGCCCTGGGGGTGGCCTGAAATCCACGCCAGAGAGGGAGCGGAGGGCAGAGCACAGGCTCGTCGCCCGCCACGGGCGGTGAGGGGTCACTCTGAGCACCGCTGCTGCTGGACACAACAGGTGGCTGCTGCTGGCTCCCACCGGCTCTTCCTCTGCCCTCTCTCCGCAGATTGCGTCTCAAAAGGAGTTTGCAGCTGAAACTTCAGCATCGCAAGTCGGGGAAGCACCTCACACAGGAGGGTAAGGAGCTGGGGCCCCAGTCTCCAGATCTGGGGGTGAATGACAGAGGGTGGAAGGGGGGTGTCTCTGTGTTCGCGGCGGTAGTGAATTTATAGACAACGGCCTCCTCTCCGTCACGTCTTCCAGCCCTGAAGTTGTGAGCCAGAAAACATTTTCTTGAAATCTAAGGAATATGATAGATGAGGAAGAAGTATAGTCATAGAAAGTCAAGTAAAGTCATAGAAAGTGATTGGCAATTACTAACACTCGTTTTAAGTTTCTAATGCTGATGTAGGTTTTTCTTTTTCTGTGTTAAAGAGGAGGGAGGGGAAAATAAACCTCTGAGGTTTTGTTCATAAAGGTTAGAAGTTCATCTTCATTTTTATCAGGAACATCAGGAGATTTAGTATCTGATAAGTTTAGATAAAATATAATCCGTTGTGTTGAAATCAGTACCAACAAATCAGATTGCTCTTTGAATTCCCAGAAAGAGAGCCTATTGACAAAATGTCTCCTGCAAAAAAGAACAGCTTTTCATTTAACTTTAAAACAAGTTTTTGTTCCAAGTGTGCACCTGTAACAATACTGATGTGTGTTTTATGCTCGAAATCATTTTGGAAGTGGAACAGTAAAATGGAAAACCCCCTAGAGCTGGGCTTGGCTTAAAATGGCAAGAGGCAGAGGCCGGCTGTTTCTATTCCCGGAGTCAAGCTGCCGGGCGGACACACGCGGTGGCTGGAATGTGCTGGGGCCGGGCAGGCACAGCTGCCGCCCCCTTGGCGAGAAGGCCCTCTGGGATCCCAGCTCGGCCTGGCAGGAGAGTGACAGTGACACTTGGGCACACCAGGCTGCCCAGGCTGCAGCGGGCAGAGGCCTCCCAGGAGGCGGGGTGGCGGGCGGAAGGAAAGAACACGCTCTCACTTATGAAGAGACGGTTCCACTCTGCAATCGCTTCTAGGAGGTTTCATCTGAAATCTGTTTCAGGCCATGAGGGACGAGCGTGATCCCGTCATGTGGGCTGTGGGCTTGCCCCTCGTAAAAGAGGGTAGAATTACATTAGCATTTCTTGCAGCCTCACTTCAGTCCAGTGGTTCCGGATCTATTGGATTGGCCAAAAAGGTGTTACGGAAAAACCCGAACAAACTTTTTGGTCAACCCAGTATTTGGGGTTATGGACCTTTTTCTGAACCTATGAAAGCTCTGGGCCCACTTAGAGAAAAATACACATGAACACACATGCAGAATATGTCTTCATAATATTCCAGAAATGTTCATGCAATTCCTGGACTGCTGAAACCCAACCCAGAAAAGGGTTGCCTGATATAATTCAGGACAGCCAGGTACCTTGAATTTCAGATACAAACCAGTTTTTAGTATAAGTTTGTCCCAAATATAGCATGAGATATATTTAAATTCTAAAAGATGATTAGTGGTTTTTCTGAAATTCAAATGTATCTAGAAATTTTCTAGTGTTATTTGCTAAAGTTGGCAACTCGGACCCAAAAGCATGATTCCGGGATGAAGAATTCCCCATCTCTGTTGGTTTATCCATAGTTAATCATGAGTTGATACCACCGGTCTAAACGGCCATACTGAAGAGGAGAAGAAGTGATACAAACCAGACTTTTACAATTCTAACAGCAAAAGCCAGCTGTTTATTCTTAATCTCTGTAAAAGTTTAGAACCAAAACGTATATCCCTCCTCATTTGACAGATGATTAAACTGAAATCTTAAAAAATTGAGTGTTTTGCCACAGATCATTCAGATGGTTACAGCAATATTAACACCAAAACCCAGTTCTCAGCTCCGTGATGACCAGATCATTAGTCTTACAAACCAGATTTCCAACCTCACTTCTCACAACCTTAACATACACACACCAAAGACTAGAAACAAGAAAGAGCTATCTTACTAAAATTTTGAACAAAATCAAGACCAAAAATCTTAGAACAGAGTCCTTACATTGTGTATGCAGGTTTAACAAGGTAGCTTTAGGTATAGAGTCTGTACACTTTATAGATAGACAGGCCTCTAGCTAAGTTGATCCTTAAAAAATTGGCAATATTTGTCTTTAAGCAAAAGTTGATAACTTCATATTCAACCTAACACTTAAAAGGAAGTGTTTGATTCTCTGGTCAACAAATTCATGCAAGATCTCCTTGAATCTACTCTTGCTTTTGGCTTACCCAAACTACTAGAGTTTCATAGCTTTACTACCCCTAATAAGATAAACCCACAGGCTCTGACTGTCTAAACAAATCTGTCTCACACTGAGAAGGACAGCTTCAGGGCTTCAGTGTGGAGCCAGAAAGAACCATTTCATGTTCTCCATATCCACCCTTTGAAATTATAAACTTGAGTTCCACCTCATTCAGTCTCTATCTGCTCATGTTGGAAGGAGCTAACCTTTTAACCTATGAAAGATTACAAGCTGCTCTGGATGTAGGGGGTCAGGATTCAATCTGGATTTGGATCTTTGCTCCACTACACATTATGTACCCAGTGTATGAACTTGGATATGTTTTTTAAATTCTCTCAGAATATTAATTTCTTCATTTGTAAAAGGAACACAATATCACCTACCTTTTCGGAATTTTCATGATGCTTAAATTTATAAAAATAAAATCATGTATTTACCTAGGCACTGAACACAGTAGTCCTCAACGTTTGCTAGTTCTATAAATACTATGAAAATTTTAGGTAGAAATAAAGGTAATGGTTTCCATTGCATACTGAGTCTAGACTCATGCTTGATGATTTATATTTAGGAGTTAATTATTTACATACTTAAAATTTTCAAAGACAAAAGATCATAGCAAATTTGACAGCTCATGTACCTGCCCACCCGCTGATCACATGTTGAATGCATGGTCCTGCTGTCATAGAATGACAGGAGTGCTGAGAGCAGGGGTGGGCAGTGGGAGGCGAGTGTGGCCTTATGTTGCCTTTTGCCCACTTGCTAATGGGCAGCTTTTCTAGGGCACCTGGGAGGTTGCTCTGGGGGACAGTGGATGTAGCAGAGGGGGAAGAAGGCTGTGGGGTTCAAGACCAGAGAAGAATTCTCCGGGTTCCCTCCACAGAATGGAAGCATGGCGCGGTTGGGAGCCTTCTGCACTCTGCACTCTGCACCTCTTTTACTCAAAAAGGGAAGGGACAGAAGGGGACTGGCAGTGCCTCCAAATAGCTGCTCATCCCATTACACAACCTCAGCTGCCGGGCTGGACCTGCCCTGTGTAGCGTGTCCTGCTATGGCAGGGGCACTCACGGTCCCAGGGTGCTGGAAAAGTTCTTCCATCCCAAGGGGACGACTCATGAGACCCCCACAGTGGGGAGGGAGAATCCAGCCCTTTGTGCTTCAGAGAAATAGTCTTGAAAGTGTCCCAGCTGCAGGCCGCTCAGCCAGGCTGACCATGCACACCCCATGCAGACTGACTGTGACCCCAATCAGAGCCCCACTCCGGGCTGTGGGACCCATGGCGACAGCTACCAAGCTGGGGGGCTCCCTGAGCCACCGGCCACAAAGCACTCACTCATCAAAAAAAGAAAAGCGCCTTGAAAACAACAAGTAGAGTGCTCATCCAACTTTGAGTTGATATAATAAGAATGGAAGGCTTTCCAAACTGTTACTCAACACCTGGGTTAGAGTCTGGATCATATAAGGACATGTACAGGCAACTAACTCACTGGCGTAACCTCTGCCTCTCCCTTGCAGCCACATTTTGGTATCATCTGTGGCCATCATTTGTGATCATTTACAATATGACCCAGGGGTGCATAATGAACATTTGTATAATTGTAAAAACTCATACACACGCATGTATATTCGCTTCCCTGGTGGCTCAGATGGTGAAGAATCTGCCTGCCAGTGCAGTAGACATGGGTTTGATCCCTGGATTGGGAAGATCTCCTGGAGAAGGAAATGGCTACCCACTCCAGCATTCTTGACTGGGAGAATCCCATGGACAGAGGGGCCTGGCAAGCTCTGGTCCATGGGATCACAAAGAGTAGACACTCCTGAGCAACTAACACTTTCACACATAATAACTGAAAATCCAGTTACCAGGAGGGTTCTGGTGCATTGTTTTGACTACATTTTCATATATAACCTTGGGCCTGAGTAGTACATGTCTGTAGACATTCCATTTTTTCTAATATCACTCCCTAAGCCCACACCATCAGCCTAGAAACGCAGCACTACCACCAGATGAGTGAATAGCAGTGAATTAAACTGTTCCTCTTTCCTTCCATTCATGACCCAGGCTGCCTGCTTATAACTTCTTTCCTTTAAGGCTGCCTTTGCTTTTCATTTAAGTGTGATTGGTGTAGAACAACGCTGGGTGTGCTAGTGACGTGGCATGGTGAGAGCGTGTGTGTGTTTGTCCCTAGCATGTCATGTCAGAAAGGCCTCAGTGTGAGGGGCCTGGAGGTTCTTCCAAGGCTTCCCAGGGCAGCTGTGGAGAACAGAATCTCTGGGTCTTGCTCCGCCATTAGGAGCGAGGTGGTCGAACCTGCAGCAGAGCCTGGAGCACCCAGCAGCCACCCTACTGTTCTTACCCTAATCTGAGAGGGGCTGTGCCCAAGGCCCTGTCTCCAGAGGAAAAGCATTCCCCAGGGTGTGGGAGGCAGTGGCCATCTCCGCAGCCGAGAGGACGTCATCAGGACCTGGCCCAGCTTCCAAGGAGGGCGCCTGGGCCCCAGGCTCCTCAGAGGCGTCTGCAGTGTTGCTGAAGGAACACAGCCCCAGCCAATACACCTGGGCAAGTGCTGGGAGGTACAAACCTAGAGAACAGAATGCAACAGCAGCTCTTGTAAAGAAATGCTGGATGTATGAGCCTATCTGGGGAAATACAGCCACCAGGAAGGGGTCTGCAGGCTCTGATTTCAAAACTCTTAAACAATCCCCTGCACCTAAGAGCTTAAGAAGCCTTTACAAAGTGCTTTTGAGGACTCTAAAAACCCTCTCTTATTTAAGATATATACACATATTTAAAATATATTAATTAAGAACATTAAGATTAAATAAATTAATGATGTTAAAATATTATTTGAATATTAATATGTCATAATAATTCTTTTAAAAATAGATGTTCCACGGTGGCAACTCTGTTAGAAATTTGTATGTGAGTCATAGGAGGAAACTGATAAAAACAAAACAAAAACCATGCGTATCTGGGAGAAACCATGCATATCCTGGATCATCTACCAGATCAGCTGATGTCTCATCCAGTAGAGGCCTGGGGAAATGGGACAAAGGCAAGAGCATTCAGATAGAGGGTTGAGAGGTCTCCAAGGGAAGGCCAAGGGTAGCAGGAAGCAGGAAGGCCAGACTATGGAAGAAAGAGAAGGTGGCAACAGGAAGCAAGAGCAGGAAGCCGTGGCGGAAACGTGACAGAGTGCACTGGGGCCGCGGGGTGTCCTCTCCTCTCTGGAGGTCTCTGTATCCTTCCCAGTCATGTACCATCTTCTCAGGTTCAAACCCTTCCTGGCGCCCAGCATCCTTTCTGTGTTGGTCTGGTGTTACCTGCCCAGCTGTCTCCATCACTCCAGCCATCTCGGTCTGCACATCCCTGTCTGCTTCCACAGGGGCACTTCCTCTGCTTTAAAGCCCTTGTGCCCCCCCAAACACACATACCCATACCTACTCCTCTTAAAACGCTTTCAGTACTAGAACCAGCAAGATTCTTGTTATCTGCAAACTTTCCCATCCTAATTCTACCGCAACAAAACAATTCCTTTCATCTGAATTCTCAAGTCCAGGCTCATAGATTCAACCTGTTCCATATAATCCATGTTTTTGTTTGTTTGTTTTGGGGTTTTTTGTTTTGTTTTGCTTGTTTTTTGGTTGTGTATTGTGTGTGTGTGTGTGGTTTTTTTGACCGCAGTATGCAGCATATGAGATCTTAGTTCCCCAACCAGGGATGGAAGCAAGGGATCACCAGGGAAGTTACCCATACATCAGTTCTTTTGTTTACAAATCTGTGTCCCAAGTTTCCTAAACTTCCAGGGTTACCCTTATGCATAGCAACATAAAATTAACCTGTCCTTCAGCCTATGTCATTGCATGAATTCCAGTTCTCTCCCTGGCATTTTCAAAGATCCTTTAGAAATGTCTACTGTTCCAGAAATCTTCTCCTAATCCCCTGATTACCTCTCCATAGTGCGGCTGCTTTCTCTGATGGGCTTCACCTCGAAGCTTAAACAGGTCACTTCCTTTATTCCTCTAAACACAAATAACAGGTGCTGTTTGTTTTAATGACAACAATTGAAATTTTTTGAACACCGACTTTTTGCAAGATACCCTATTAAATGCTGTACAGATGCTTCCTCACTAAGCTTTCATGGGCCACTCTACAGGCAAGCACCATTGTTATCTTTCCTTTAGAGGTAAGTTCATGCAGACTCTGAGAGGTTAGTAATCTATGAAAAGTCACACCTCAGATAAGTAGGCAAGCTGGTATTTACATCATATTTTCATTATCATTCAGTTTGAAATACGATCCAATCTCCCTTGTGATTTCTTCTTTGACTCATGGATTATTTAGAAGCGTATTATTTGATTTCCCTGATGTCCTCCAAAACAAAGACTGCTGGGTAGTTATAAGCCCTGCATCTACGCAAGTGAAAAACTGCCCATAGGGATTCCACCAGGAAAAACAGACAGGGCTTCTTGCAAAGACACATGTGTGCTCCCAGTGGTAGAAACTGCTGTTTGTAATTTTTGTAGGTACTCTGCTGCACTTCCCGACTCTCTTGCTGGCATTTTGCACTTGTCCTTGTTTGTCTATTTAACATGAATTGCATGCTGTATTGCTCCCTCACTCCCAGCACAGTGCTGCCCACACTCTGATAACTGCTTGCTGAAACAAAATTTTTAAAAATTTCCCCAGAAAAATCCAATAAAGGGTCACTCACCACATAAGTCAAATGCATTTGAAGACTAAAATGATAGTGGGTTGAAAATCTGTTTCACAGGTAAGGATGCGTGTGGCTTTGCTCACAAGGAAGAATGAAGAAGGACAAACGTGCTCCAGTCTTGTAAACAAATACAAATATGAACATGATGATTAGAGCTCAATGAGGAAGACAAAAGGCCCGGCAAAGAGATAGACGTCCTGTTTCTTCCCTACTTGCTTCTCTCCTTCTACATGGAAAAGAACAAGAACAAACACAATAGAAAGGTTATAGAGTTCTTAAAACATCTATTCCAGTAGTAATTAAACTGAAAACATTCAAGGGGGCCTCAAAGCTTAAGTGTCACCCCTCAGTGAGATTTAAAATACACACACACACACACCACCCTTCAAAAATGATAAAATACCTAAAAACCTAAATGCCCATCAACACGAGAATAATTGAACAAATTTTATATATCCTTGCTATGGGCGTCTCTGCAGCTATTAGGGAGAATGAGATAAATTTATGTATGTGCTGTTATGGAAAGATGTACATGAGTACATCCAAGTGAAGAAAGCAAATTGCTGAATATAGCACAAACATGTTTTGAGCTTCCCGGGTGGTACTGGTGGTAAAGAACCCACCTGCCAATGCAGGGGACATAAGAGACTTGGGTTTGATTCTTGGGTCAGGGAGATCCCCTAATGAGGGCATGGCCACCCACTCCAGGATTCTCGCCTGGAGAATCCCACGGACAGAGGAGCCTGGCGGGCTACAGTCCACAGGGTTGCACAGAGGTGAGAGATAAGTTGTCTCACAGTGATATGCTGGAGCTTATAAGAACCAATTTATATTTTCAGGAATTTAGCAAACTGGTTGTTGACAGCTTAAAACCAACCACAAGTGTATTTATATCAAGGAAACTGTTGTTTAGTTGCTCAGTCATATCCAACTGTTTGCAACCCCATGGACTGTAGCCTGCCAGGCTCCTCTGTCCCTGAAATTTCCCATGCAAGAACACTGGAGTGGGTTGCCATTTCCTACTCCAGTGGATCTTTCTGACCCAGAAATCGAGCCCACATCTCTTGCATTTCTTGCATTGGCACGTGGATGCTTTACCACTGAGCCACAGGGAGGCCCTGAAAGATCTATGGATATCCATATGCATAACCATATACAATCTGGAATGATATAAAACAAACTGCTAACTGTTGAATTACACATACCGATTTTATTATTTTTGGTGAGAAACATGATTTTTTTCTTTTTAAATTAATTTTATCAGAGTATAGTTGCGTCAGGTTCTACTATACAGCAAAGTGAGTCAGCCATACACATACATACATCCCTTTGAGACTTCCTTCCCATCCAGTCACCACAGCGCTTTAAGTAGAGTTCCCTGTGCTATACACTATGTTCTCATTGGTTATCCATTTTATATATAGTATCAATGGTATATATGTGTCATTTCCAATCTCCCAATCCCTCCCAACCAGTCCTTTTCCCCTTGGTGTCCATGTATTTCTTCTCTACATCTGTGTCTCTGTCTCTGCTTTGCAAATAAGATCATCGATACCATTTTCCTAGATTCCACATATATGCATTAATATACAATGTTTTTCTCTTTCTGACTTACATCACTCTGTAAAATACTCTCTAGGTCCATCCACATGATTTTGATATTTTAAAAATTAAAAAAAAAAAGGATGGATCTACAGAGTATGATACTAAGTAAAGTAAGAAAAAAGCTAATATCATATGATATCACTTATATGCAGAATCTAAAAAATGCAAATGAACTAATTTATAAAACAGTAATAGATCCACAGACAGAAAACAAGCAACTGTTACCAAAAGAAGAAACAGAGTGGGGCAGGGAAGGGATAAGTTAGAAGTCTGGTTAAGTCTGGATAAGTTAGGAGCAGCACACACACACTGCTGCTGCTGCTAAGTCGCTTCAGTCGTGTCAGACCCTGTGTGACACCATAGACGGCAGCCCATCAGGCTCCCTCGTCCCTGGGATTCTCCAGGCAAGAGTACTGGAGTGGGGTGCCATCACCTTCTCCAACACACACACTCTTATATATGAAATAGGTAACTGACAAGGACCTACTCATAACTCAGGGCACTATACTCAGTATTTTGTAATAACCTATAGGGGAAATAATTGGAAAAAGAATAATATACATTCTGAACCACTGTGCTGCATACCTGAAACCAATATAACATTGTAAATTAATTATACTTCAATAAAAAATTTTAAATGCCATTAATTTCAAGAAGGTGAACGCTATCATGGCTGTAGATAAAATCCATTTAAAAAGCCAGGTTTAGCATGTTCTTATGGCTGTGCCCAATATTTTTAGAAGAGCTAAAATAATTTAATCTGTGATACTTTAAGAGCTATGTATTTATTTGGTAAACTTAATATATTTCAAGTCTACATTTAATATTAGAGTTATTCACAGCTCTAAATATACAGCTAAACCCCCACTTCCTATAGGTTTAGAAGTTGGTTCAAATATTTATGATATTGATAATATGAAACAATTACTGTCCTTTGTACATCAGCATCCATATAAATATATTTCTAAGAGACATATTAGTAGATTTAGAACTTTAGTGTCAAAGCATTTTCTTTTCATAGTCTGCTAAATTATTTTATATATTATATATATAATTATTAAATTATTATTCAAAAATCTGTATCAATTATCCTCCTACCAACAATGTATGGAGAGTGCCACACCAACATCTGATATTCTTTGTATTTTAAGATATTTTAACCATTTGATGAGCAAAATTTGACCACAAAAATAAAAAGGCACTCTGGATTTCAGTTGACAGTTCCCTGATTATTGTTAGTTTAGCTTCTTAAAAAA
This sequence comes from Nanger dama, assembly GCA_917880005.1. Classification (NCBI taxonomy): domain Eukaryota; kingdom Metazoa; phylum Chordata; class Mammalia; order Artiodactyla; family Bovidae; genus Nanger; species Nanger dama. Next base: position 7,107,769 of record CAKJTW010000033.1, read on the forward strand.
ATATTAACTCTGTATTTTATTTTCTGTGAGCAACCCAGTTACCTAGTCATAGTTTTCACTCATTTTCTAGTTGGGTTGCCTTTTATTTTTTTTTTTTTGTTTATATAACATTTTTATTGATGGTCCTTAGCAACCACTTTCTATTACAAAGATTCCTTTGTTAACCTTTTACTGTTTAATTGTAAGAGCTCTTTAAATACCACGTTAGGGGATTCCCTGAGGGCTCATTGGTTAGGACTTGGTGCTTTCACTGCTGGGGCCTAGGTTTGATCTCTGATCAGGGAACTAAGATCCTACAAGTTGTGAGGTGTGACCAAAAAATAAAAATAAATAAAAACAGACACCGTATTAACTTTAACCTTTTATCTGATGAACTATGGACTGAGGTTCGTGACATTGTACGGGAGACAGGGCTCAAGACCATTCCCATGGAAAAGAAATGCAAAAAGCAAAATGGCTTTCTGGAGAGGCCTTACAAATAGCTGTGAAAAGAAGAGACGCGAAAAGCAAAGAAGAAAAGGAAAGATATAAGCATCTGAATGCAGAGTTCCAAAGAATAGCAAGAAGAGATAAGAAAGCCTTCCTCAGTGATCAATGCAAAGAAACAGAGGAAAAGAACAGAATGGGAAAGACTAGAGATCTCTTCAAGAAAATTAGAGATACCAAGGGAATATTTCATGCAAAAATGGGCTCGATAAAGGACAGAAATTATAGGGACCTAACAGAAGCAGAAGATATTAAGAAGAGATGGCAAGAATACACAGAAGAACTGTATTAAAAAGATCTTCATGCCCAAGATAATCATGATGATATGGTCACTCACCTAGAGCCAGACATCCTGGAATGTGAAGTCAAGTAGGCCTTAGAAAGCATCACTTACAAACAAAGCTAGTGGAGGTGATGAAATTCTAGTGGAGCTATTTCAAATTCTGAAAGATGATGCTGTGAAAGTGCTGCACTCAATATGGCAGCAAATTTGGAAAACTCAGCAGTGGCCACAGGACTGGAAAAGGTCAGTTTTCATTCCAATCCCAAAGAAAGGCAATGCCAAAGAATGCTCAAACTACCACACAATTGCACTCATCTCACATACTAGTAAAGTAATGCTCAAAATTCTCCAAGCCAGGCTTCAGCAATATGTGAACTGTGAACTTCCAGATGTTCAAGCTGGTTTTAGAAAAGGCAGAGGAACCAGAGATCAAATTGCCAACATCTGCTGGATCATGGAAAAAGCAAGAGAGTTCCAGAAAAACATCTATTTCTGCTTTATTGAATATGCCAAAGCCTTTGACTGTGTGGATCACAATAAACTGTGGAAAATTCTGAAAGAGATGGGAATACCAGACCACCTGAGCTGCCTCTTGAAAAATCTGTATGCAGGTCAGGAAGCAACAGTTAGAACTCGACATGGAACAACAGACTGGTTCCAAATAGGAAAAGGAGTAAGTCAAGGCTGTATATTGTCACCTTGCTTATTTAACTTATATGCATAGAACATCATGAGAAATGCTGGGCTGGAAGAAGCACAAGCTGGAATCAAGATTGCTGGGAGAAATATCAATAACCTCAGATATGCAGATGACACCACCCTTATGGCAGAAAGTGAAGAGGAACTAAAAAGCCTCTTGATGAAAGTGAAAGAGGAGAGTGAAAAAGTTGGCTTAAAGCTCAACATTCAGAAAACAAAGATCATGGCACCTGGTTCCATCACTTCATGGGAAATAGACGGGGAAACAACGGAAACAGTGACAGACTTTATTTTTTTGGGCTCCAAAATCACTGCAGATGGTGACTGCAGCCATGAAATTAAAAGACGCTTACAGCTTGGAAGAAAAGTTATGACCGACCTAGACAGCATATTGAAAAGCAGAGACATTACTTTGCTAACTAAGGTCCGTCTAGTCAAGGCTATGGTTTTTCCTGTGTTCATGTATGGATGTGAGAGTTGGACTGTGAAGAAAGCTGAGCGCTGAAGAATTGATGCTTTTGAAGTGTGGTGTTGGAGAAGACTCTTGAGAGTTCCTTGGACTGCAAGTAGATTCAACCAATCCATTCTGAAGGAGATCAGCCCTGGGATTTCTTTGGAAGGACTGATGCTAAAGCTGAAACTCCAGTACTTTGGCCATCTCATGCAAAGAGTTGACTCATTGGAAAAGACTCTGATGCTGGGAGGGATTGGGGGCAGGAGGAGAAGGGGACAACAGAGGATGAGATGGCTGGATGGCATCACCGACTCACTGGACATGAGTCTGAGTGAACTCTGGGAGTTGGTGATGGACAGGGAGGGCTGGAGTGCTGCGATTCATGGGGTCACAAAGAGTCGGACACGACTGAGCGACTGAACTGAACTGAACTGAACCTTTTATCTGTCAGAAATGTTACAAATATTTGTTTTCACAGTCTGTTGCTTGTCTTTTAAATAGTTGATGTTGGTTTATAGATATAAGTTTTGACTTTTTAAATATTCAGAGATCAGTCTTTCCCTGTATGCTCTGGATTTTATGTTATGCTTAAGTATCTTTCTGATGCTAAGATTTTTTTTAACTACTTTGTTCTAGTCTTGTAAGTAAGTTTGTGTGTGTATGTGCATCCTTTAGATATTTAATTCAACTGGAAATTATTTTAGTGACTATGCAGAGTAGGAAGTACTTGAACATCATTACAAGTTCTTATCCACTGATTATTACCCCTGTGTATTCTAATATATATTCCGACGTCTACATTTAACATGAATTCCTGAGTTTTAGTATTATAGTATTTCATTGAGAAAAACTTCAGAGTAGTTATAATTTGGGCTTCCTTGGTGGCCCCCTGGGTTGGGAAGATCCCCTGGAGGAGGGCATGGCAACCCACTCCAGTAGTCTTGCCTGGAGAATCCCCATGGACAAAGGAGCCTGGCGGGCTACAGTCCATGGGATCACAGAGTCAGATATGACTGAGCGACTAAGCACAGTTATAATTTACTTCTTCCTGAGTGCCAACTCAGTCCTTGAAATGACGTTTAACTTATACCATAATTATTGGACAGCTAGATCAGAGAATATTTGGTCATTTCTGCTGTATAAAATTTGTCCATATAGCTACTGAGAGGTCTCATTTGATAACATAAATCTTTCTAGCATTGTCTGCAATGATTGATGCTTAAGTCAACTGTCAATAAGATGTGGATCTAGTTCAATATCTTTAAATCTTTTTGAGAAAATCTACATTGTGCCATTAAAAACCTACTATCTTACAAAAAAAAAAAGAGAGAGAGAAAAGTTTCTCAGGGTAGTATTTCAAAGTCCAAAGCACAATTAAAACCATGTCTTTTTTTTTTCCTAGCAAGTTCTTGCCTGTGACAGTGTGTTTGCCAACATGGCCCCCAAAAGAAGACTGTCAGGAAGAACAAAGCTGACGTCAATGAGATGACCATCATTGTGGAGGACAGTCCCCTCAACAAGCTCAACGCTCTGAATGGGCTCCTGGAAGGAGGCAACGGTCTTAGCTGCATTTCTTCTGAACTGACAGATGCTTCTTATGGCCCCAACCTCTTGGAAGGTTTGAGTAAAATGAGGCAGGAGGGCTTCCTTTGTGACTTAGTCATCAGCACCAAAACCAAATCCTTTGACGTTCACAAGTCAGTGATGGCTTCATGCAGTGAGTACTTTTACAACATCCTAAAAAGACCCCTCAACCCAAAGGGTGGATCTCAATGACATCGCACCGCTGGGCCTGGCCACAGTCATTGCATACGCCTACACTGGAAAGCTCACTCTCTCCCTGTACACCATAGGAAGCATTATTTCTGCTGCTGTTTATCTTCAGATCCACACCCTTGTCAAGATGTGCAGTGATTTTCTGATACAAGAGATGAGCGTTGAGAATTGCATGTACATTGCTAACATTGCTGAAACATACTCCCTGAGAAATGCAAAGGCAGCCGCCCAGAAATTTATCCGGGATAACTTCCTTGAATTTGCAGAAACAGATCATTTTATGAAACTTACCTTTGAGCAAATTAATGAACTTCTTATAGACGATGATTTACAGTTGCCTTCTGAAATAGTAGCATTCCAGATTGCAATGAAATGGTTAGAATTTGACCAAAAGAGAGTGAAATACGCTGCCGATCTTTTGAGCAATATTCGCTTTGGTACCATCTCTGCACAAGACCTGGTCAATTACGTTCAGTCAGTACCGAGAATGATGCAAGATGCTGACTGTCACAAGCTTCTTGTAGATGCTATGAACTACCACCTACTTCCCTATCATCAGAACACGTTACAGTCTAGACGCACGAGAATTCGAGGGGGTTGTCGTGTGCTTGTCACTGTGGGGGCCGTCCAGGCCTTACAGAGAAGTCCCTTAGTAGAGACGTCTTGTATAGAGACCCTGAAATTGGATGGAGCAAGCTCACAGAGATGCCAGCCAAGAGTTTTAATCAGTGTGTGGCTGTGATGGATGGATTTCTTTATGTGGCCGGTGGGGAAGACCAGAACGATGCAAGAAATCAAGCCAAGCATGCAGTCAGCAATTTCTGCAGGTACTGACTCCTTTATTAGAAATAGACATGGTTCAATATCATGAGGGAATTGCCCTGACATAGGAGGAAGCTAATCATGTCTATTAGCTTAGGTTACCGGCTCAGTAAATCAATAATAATAATAATGCCACAATACACATATATAAAACCTCACATTTTATAGAGTGCACTCACATATATTCTGCACTAGAAATTTCTAAATATGCCAGTGAAGCAAGCCAGGAAGAGTCTGATGATTCTGATTTTACATGTGAGAAATCTGACACCCAGAGAAGTGGTACTGCTAGTAAGCGGAATTCACATGTTCTCATTTCTGGTCAGGGTGCTCTTCATGATACCCTGCTTTTTGAAAGAAACTGGGTGCAAAGTAAGAAAGATTAAAAGGATGCAAAATTTCTTTTAAATGGATTGTTACTGATGACTGTCAGATTCATAACTGGCTTGTTACTGATAACTGTCAGATTCATAACTGGCAACTAGGTTGAGATTATTAAAATTGTGACAGCTAATTAATTTTAATAAATTTTAAACATTTCTTTAAAGACTAAATACCATCAATATCTTTGATGCATGTAGAGAGCAAAAGCATAGCGAATCCTGCAGAAAGTGAAATTTACATGCATGTTATTTGTGTATATTTATAATAAAAAATGAAACCTACATACACATGAAATGTTCAGAAAGCAGTGCTTCTATTGTGGTAGTGGTTCAAAGCCAAACATAACTAATGAACAAGAGTGGAAACTTCATCTAGTAAATCATAAAAAATATTCTTTTACTATTTTATTATATGCATGTGTCATTTAAATGAATGATTTTTAGCCTTGATAGCCATGATTAAGTCTTGACTTGGAGGTGAAATGAGACAAACATGAATGAACATCAAACAGAGTTCTGTGTCTACAATACTTGGAACTACAGAAATAGGAAAGTATTAGTTTCCTATGGGTGCTTCTTTTCCTCCAGCTGATAACTATTGGTACTCGACCCTTTGCGGTATTGACTTCAGTGCTGATGGTATAATAATTGTAACGTTGAACACTGAAAAAGTGTATACCTACGCTAAAAAAATCGGACCTATTATTAATAATAAGTGCTAGAAATTAGAGAAGCATCCAAAGTTATCTTTGCTGATGCGCTGAGACATGAGTTCTAATGTTCTCATTCTAAACAGACGATAGAAGACTTAGTGACTAGCTTTATGGTGCCAATGGCCAGGAGAGGTGTGTGAACAAGAAGGGATTTGTGAGAAAAGGAGAAACAAACCCAGTTAGTCAACCCCTACCTTGATTAAGCTGTGAGGATGAGCTGGGGCTGGCTGGTGTCTGAGGATACGCGCGGAACTGGCTTTGATGCGGCCGCGTTTCCTTTCCCCCTCTCTCATTCCACACATTCCGGCTCCACCCCCTCCACGCGGGCATCCCCTAAATCCCATCGGAGGATGGATATTTGAATACGGAGGAAAAGGGGTCGGAGGTCATCTCAGCGGGGCGGTTGTGGCTGGTTTACACGCGGGAGGAGCGGAAGTCACCCTTGCCGGCCCTGCCGTTCCCAAGGGCCACACTTTGTTACTGGATCAGAGAGGATCAGCAGCCTCCATCCCGGGAAGGAGTTGCTCTGGGTCCCCGGGGTCCTCGCGCGGACCGGCTGGTGGTCTCCCCTCACCCACCCCCAGCCCACCCCCTCCGCCCCGGTACCTCCCCCCCAGGCTGTCACGCTTGCTCTGCCACTTCCAGATACGACCCCCGCTTCAACACGTGGATCCACCTGGCCAACATGACCCAGAGGCGCACGCACTTCAGCCTGAGCGTGTTCAACGGGCTCCTGTACGCAGTGGGCGGCCGCAACGCCGAAGGCAGCCTAGCCTCGCTCGAGTGCTACGTGCCCTCGGCCAACCAGTGGCTGCCCAAGGCGCCCCTGGAGGTGGCGCGCTGCTGCCACGCCAGCGCGGTGGCCGAGGGCCGCGTGCTGGTGACCGGCGGCTACATCGGCGGCGCCTACTCGCGCTCCGTGTGCGCCTACGACCCGGCGCGCGACGCGTGGCAGGAGCGGCCGGCGCTGGGCACGCCGCGCGGCTGGCACTGCGCGGTGGCGCTGGGCGAGCGCGTGTTCGTGATGGGCGGCAGCCAGCTGGGGCCGCGCGGCGAGCGCGTGGACGTGCTGACCGTGGAGAGCTTCTGCCCGGCCTCGGGCCAGTGGAGCTACGCGGCGCCGCTGCCGGTGGGCGTGAGCACGGCGGGCGCCTCGGTGCTGCGCGGCCGCGCCTACCTGCTGGGCGGCTGGAACGAGGGCGAGAGGAAGTACAAGAAGTGTGTCCAGTGCTTCAGCCCCGAGCGCAATGAGTGGACGGAGGACGACGAGCTGCCCGAGGCCACCGTGGGCGTTTCGTGCTGCGCCCTGGCCATGCCCAACCCCGTGACCCGGGAGTCGCGCGCCAGCTCGGCGTCCTCGGTGCCGGTCAGCATCTGAGCCCGGGGAGCCGCAGGGAGAGCGAGCGGCCGCCGCGGCGAAGCGTGAGCTGGGGGAGAGGAAAGGAAAATATCTAACATTTACTACGGGGCAGTCTTTTCAGATCCGTCGAGGCATCCGTCTTGGGGGTTTGCAGTTGCTGGTGGGGCATCATCTACCTCTCTGTCGATTTTTTTTTTTTCTTAAGCAAAAGACAGGGCCAGAGCCAAGAGAGACAAGAAGCCGTTGATTTCAGCGGCCACTGGGTGGCAGGCAGGACTCGCGGTGCGGACTTCATCGCCGCATCCTTTTAAACTAGAGCGGTTACACCCACCTTGGAGATGGTGCTTAGTAACACACGAAGCTTATGTGAGTAAAAGATCTCTCGTACAAAAGTTGATTGTCCTCTTTTTTTTTTCTTTAGGAAATTAAAAATATTCTTTATAGACTTTAAAATGGAAATCCGTCTGCGTCCATAAGGACTCAAGATTTAATTCTATGTTTCAATGCAATTTCTTTTCCTATGCGTGCCTGAGTAAAAGATTTCGAAAGGCATCCCAGGAGAAAAACTATAAAGCTTAAGATGAGAGTCCGACTGGAAAGTAACAGGGACTCCACCCAGGGGCTGCCAGGTTGATGCCTTTGGCTTAACAGTGATTCCTCCATGCCTCAGGCCCTCCAGAGTATTTCCTATCATAAAATCCTACTCTGGGAGAAGAAATTGACACCAATCATTTCATTTCTAATGTAAATTTAGATCATTTTTCTGTTTCTCCTGGAAGTATTAGCACTTTACTTTGCTTCCCTATTAAAGGGATTGCAAATATTGATATTACTAATATAATTATTAAGATAATTGCTAATCTAAGAACTACCCCAAGATGGTTAAAGGCAACCTTGACCTTCATGTAGGACCCAAGGAGAACATCAAATAAAAGTCTGTCCTTAAGGATCATTAACTTAAAGCTTACACAGCCCGAAGGTTTGGAGCCAGTAACAGTAATTTGATCTCTTCCACTCTTAGATGAATGAGAATGAAGGAAATATTTAGAATTCCTGGATTTGGCACAAGTGGGATGAATGGATTTTCCTGTTGGTAAATCCTATTGTTTACCATTTCATATCAATCCTGATTTCTTAATTAAAAATCTAACACATTCATTTCCCATTGAAATGTTAATATATGCCCATTTGATTACATATTTTTAAATTTTCATCTGTTGCAAATTAGCTTTACAAATGAAACTATATCCACTCCATATCACTTTTTTATCATGTTTGCCAAGTTTGGGAGCAAAGGAATGATGGTAGTAAATGATACATATTTTCCTTTCTTATAATTTATCCTTTTATTCTTTGATAGTTCATTTGTTTTGGAGAGGAAGGGCCTATCAATTATGGGTTATGTGCAAATGGATTTTGAAAAAATAAGACAAAGTATCTAAATGGTGAAACATGAGCATCTCTGACAGTATGACTGGGTTCCCATGAACCCCCTCCTCTCCCACCTTGTGTAGATAGGTTATGGCTAGAGTTACAATATTTATATTTAAAATATTTTATTCGAACTGTGAAAAGTGGTTCATATAGTACATTTTGTGGAACAATTTTATATCATTGCCCCTGATAGAAAGTTCAGTCTCTGCGTGTTTAATGGTAACACTTGGGTAAAGGCTAAAACACCATAGGTTGAGAATAAGACATTATTAATATAAAAACATTGGGCTGTTTCCCTCTCCCCATGCAGGGCAATACAGAGCAGACCTGCTCCTTGGCTCTTTACTGTCCCAGGCTGAAAAATAAAGCTGTGTGAGAAGCCAGTGTGTGGAGCCGGTTATATCACTGAGCTCCTAAGGCACAACGTGCAACGTATAGACAGACTTCCGTCCTTGCAGCACTACTGGTAAAATTAGCTTTGATTTGTAATAAATTATTTTGGCCACAACTTACAAAGCCAGTGTGAGGGTGACTGTGATATATTCTCATACAACTGAGAAACCTACAGCACATCGTTAATTTTGAGAGAGCAAAGTGATGTATTGTGGGTTACAGGCCATAAGTGGGCAAACAGACATAATTTCTTGGATGTGTCTCCCACCAAGATCCTAGAAACATTGTGAAGTGGGGGGCCTAAGATTTGAATGAAATACAATCAACCAACTATAGTATTTTATCATGGAAGAATGAGAAAAGATGCTGAAACTAGAAGATTTTCATCCATCAGAGCTTGATGAAATACGATGTTTAAAAATTCGGTAGTGACTTTCTAGAAGACAGCCTGGGTTAGAACGGACAGATTGTTTGAGATGACCGTTTAATGTATTTTCTACATTGGTTGCCTGAAGACTCAGAGAATACAAATATCTGCACTAACCAGATTCCTGGGTATATTGCTGTTGTTTCGTCTGCTCAGAAAGTTAGGTCAATAAATAAAAAACTAATAGAAATTTGAAATTCCAGAATTTCTGACATAACAAATTAGTAGGGAATATGGAACAGAAGGGTTGGTGAAAGTTTTACATCTTAGAACATCCTGCATGGACAACTGAAAGGCATGAAAGCGTCTAGCATCAAAATGATGTCTGTCACCTTCCACATGTAAGGGAAACACACTCTTTAACGCAACTACTGAAGCTGGTGTTCCTAGAAAACTTGACAATTTCTCCATGTTTTCCAACTGGAAAATTACTTTATTTTCATTATGTTTTAAACTTAGAATCAATCACACTTCCAGGCCTTTAGGATTCAACCCTGTTACTCTTTTTATTTTTCTGAAAGCAAAGGACTTGTTACTTTTGTAATACCAGAGTCCTCTGATGAAATAAAAGCATTAGTTCAATGTATCAGAGAAATAGCAGGCCACCCAGCAGCTGAAAAATAAAATTCAAGCTCTCTTTTTTGGAATGGGCCAGAGATCTGATATGAAGGTTTCCAGGATACCAGACTGTAGTCTGTCCATTTTTAGTTAGACTTTTGGTGCCAGATGGTCATCCCTGATGTATTTAGTTGCTTTCAGTGGCGTTGGATGGGTTTTATTTTTGCTTCCTATGTTGTAAAAATGCTTATGAATAGGAGGTCATTGATGGTGCAGATGAGTATAATTCTAAACCAGGATTAGATGGTAGTGGAGTGTTATGAGTGAGGAGGTATAATTGAGGTAAGAAGCATGTGAGGATGTACTGACTGGCTCTGTGACTTAAGGCAGAGCAGCATTATAGTAAGTGTATTTTTCAAACATGCGTGTAGTTAAGAGTTTGCCTGGAAGTAGGTAAGTGTTAAGAGGTCCATCTTTGCTGGTTACCCTGGCCAAATATCTTCCAAATTCATCCAAGTTATTAGATAAAAGACACTAATATCACTTCACTTATTTTTTTCCAGAGTTACAAAGAAATGAGTTTATGCCATCTACTCTGAATGAGTCTTCTCTGAATAAACTAGAGTTCCCAGCCCAGCCACTGATGGGTATATTCTCCAGCATGAAAATAATTCAAAGGAATTATTTTTCAATACATGCTTTCATATTTTAAAAACTGCAGACTGGTTTCCTAAACACTCCTCCATCGTAATTATGAGAACTAAAGATTCTAAAACTAACAATTTACCCTTCAGCACATGGAGAGGGTAAAGATCATTTAAATGCCCCTCTCAGGGAACCAGAAATAAAATACTTGTCTTGAATACCCCTTAAAAATCTATGTGTTTATTCAGCAAATTTTGGCAAAAATTTGTTTGCTTAAAACATTCTTGTACTGTATAAGGAACAACAAACTGAAAGGTATATCCTGTTTATAATCTCCTCAGTATCAATAAAGCTGCATTCAACAAGCGCTTTGAAGTGTTCTTTCTGTGATAGCTGGGTGTTGGTTTCTTTTTATCTTCTTCTTTGTTTTCGTGATGACTCACCTCAATGAAACAACAAAAAGGAAGCACAAATCATTTAGAAAGCTGTTCCAATAACCTGAAGACTAGTGAAAGATAAAAAGGGATAAAGCATTGCTAATGACTTGCTTTGTAACTCAGACAGAAGCTCAGGTCTGTCTGTCAGTCCTGACCATGCATAAGTCATAGATTAAGTGTGGTTTCTCATCTTGATTCCCGCCTGACCACAGCCAGCCCGGAACAGACTCGGATTCGTCATCATTTGCAATGAAACCACCGCTTAGGAAATGAAATGGTATTGCTGTCGAGAGCAGCCTCACAGCCTTTCCCTTCCACCTCACCATCCAAACGAGCAAATGGCATGTAACCAACACGAGGTGTTCAACCTTTGACTGCGTTAGCAGTAAAAATTTTTTTCTTTAACACGTGGGCCATTTTTTAAAGTCCTTCTTGATTTTATTTTACAATATTGCTTCTGTTTTGTTTTGGTTTTTGGCTCCGGCCTTGGGGTCTCAGCTCCCCAACCAAGTATGGAATCCATACCCCCCACGTTGGAAGGCAAAGTCTTAACCACTGGACCACCAGGGAAGTCCTAGTAGTAAAATATTAAAACTCAGCTGAGGCCATCTTAGTCATTTCTAGAAAATTCTAAATGGCAGAAATAACTTTTTCTTAAGCTTTCCCAAGTCTCATGACCGGGTGCAGAGACTAGTCAGTGGTGGTTTAGTCATGTTAGCCCCATGGACTGTAACCCGCCAGGCTCCTCTGTCCATGGGATTTCCCAGGCAAGGATATTGGGGTGGGTTGCCATGCCCTCTTCCAGGGCATCTTCCCAACCCAGGGATGGAACCTTCATCTCCCACATTGCAGGTGGATGGTGGATTTTTTTTTTTTTTTACCACCTAGCCACCAGGGATTTGGCCCCAAACAGAAACAGAGGTTGCATTCCCAATCGTGAGCATCCCAGCCAAGGGCCCCAGAGTTTCCTCACATTTTCTTTGAACCCCCACAGAGCTCCAAGTTTCTCTGCAGGTTAGCACTCTTCTCCCCTGATGTTCATATACCATCTACCCAAATCATAATACACAGGAAGTTATTTCATGAAATTACGCCTTTGTGTGTCAAAGGAATAACCATTTCACACACAGTGTACTTGGCAAACTCAGTAGAAAGACTAGCCGTGAAAAGATACTCAGACCTTCCTCTCTGCTTTCCTCCCTTCAAAGTGGTACAGAGAAGAGCAGTAAGAGTTCCATTTCACAAAGCGGACAGGCCTTTAGGGAGAGAGGGGTCCAACCCGTGGCCCCTGGGAACACCTTGCCCAGCCCTTTTGCCCGCTTATAAACCTGGGTGGAAAATGCATTATTCCTCATGCCGGTACCAACCTTCCACCCAGTTTCAAACCAAATCTGTTCTTTTGGGAGGGGTGCAGAGGAGAAATCACGTTTCTTTTCAATAAAAGACAGAAGCAGTACCCTCAGATTAGCCTATAGATCCTATACAACTTCTTTCCTTATCCCTTTCGGGGCAAAGCCTTATAAAATAAGTCAGGCTGACTCATAACTGATCTTCCATATGGACTTTGCCTTGATATTCAGAAGCGATGGCTGGCTGCCTTCAAAAAGAAGACCCTTGTTAACTACTGTTATTCATTTAGCCCAGAAGGGATGAAGTGCCAAAAGGAAGAAGCACGGCTCTGATCATAGTAACAAACATTCCTCCCACTGCCTCCCTATCCTGGCCAGCAACATGGACCCAGAGGAGGGAAGAGTCCAGTGATACCAATGGAGAACTTACCCCTCCTTTCTGACCATCTTTGCTTTGCGTTCACGTTTAGGTTATCATCAGAGGCACCACATTCAGAAATTTTCTTTCCATCTTGGGGATATCTTTCCTCCTCAACAAGATGGGGGAGGGGACACTGAGGAGGATGAATGTTTGGTGGGCCAGGGGTGGAAGTGATTTATGTCCATGGCATCTACGTCACTTCGGCCAGAAGGAGGCAGGTGGCCCTCCTGGATGCAAAGGAGCTGGGAAAGAAGGCTTCAGGTGAGCCCGGGAGGGAAAAAGAAAAGCTTTCCCAGAGCGTTGTCTCTACACGATGAAGGATTACCCTTTGGAAGCCATAGCTGTCATCTCCCACCCCCGGCTGTCCAGGGAGCAACAGCTTCCCAGCGCCCGCCCGCCGCGCCCAGCTCACGCCACAGCAAGCGCTCCGTCCACCCGCTTCTGGGCTCCCAGGTCTCGCCCTCAGCCCCCTCATTAGATCTTGCTTCTTCCCTTCTGAAGGACAAGTGCAGACAGCTCTTGCAGCCTTTTCTCAATTCGGGGCTCTTATGGGTCTCCAGCATACATTTAATGGGTTCTGTAAGCCTTAGGTATTTGCATAAATCTGGTGCCAATGAGCTCAAGGAAACTGATCTAATATCAGAATTGCCCCCCTCACCTCCGCTCCCCCCACCCCCAGCCAAGTCTCCCTGTCCCTCTATTTCTAGAATGCTCTAAACTCTTCTTGATTTTATTAAAATACCTCTTCTAAGACAATGTGGACTGTACAGTCCTCGTCTGTGACTAAATTTCTCTCATTCCACCCACAGAAGAAGGTTCCTAATGCATGATGATTTGGGGGAAAGAGCACATTATGTAGTCTAAGAGAGGAAATAATATGCATTGATTCTTCTTTTTTTTCTTTTTATGTTAGTTTCCGATGTACAGCAAAGTGATTCAATTTACATACATATATGAATATGTACCAAAGAATATATATACTTTTTAGATTCTTTTCCATCATAGATTGTTACAAGATGTGAGTAGAGTTCTCTGTGTTATACAGTGGGTCCTTGTTGTTTATCTGATTTACATATAGTAGTATGTATCTGTTAATCCCAAATTCCTAATTTATCCTTCTCCCCTCAATTCATCAATTCTTCATCACCATCACAGGAGAGGATTCCTCAGGGAGAGAGGAGGAAGGAAACTGAAATAATCAGTCTGTCCTCCAAGTCTTCTTCCCTAACCTCTATGAAACCTTTCCATTCAGTGCAGGCTTGAAGCTGAGAAATGTTTTATTCTATCACACTTCTGCATATGGGTAACAAAGAAAATTCTGCATGCAAAAAGAATCCTCATTTAGCAAATGTTTACAAGTACCAGGCACTCTGCTGTGATACATGGTGAACAAGATGCTGTGTTTCCCCAAGGACAGAGAAGAACGAGAGTCCCGACGGAGTGACCGATGCCTGAAGTGCATATTTAGATCAGGCAGGGCCAACCCCACAGCACACAATTAAATTAGCAAGCACATGCTTCTTGCCAAGTTCTGTGTTCCCTGGGTGCTAAGGCAAACCCAACTTAGAGCCTACCCTCGGGTGCTCAGATGTGGTGAGAAGCTTCCTGATCGACCCCACTGGGCCTTGATCACGCTCTGACTCTGCTCGGCTCTGTGCTCAGGGAGGCTGACCCCCAGGAACTGGCACCCAGGCTCAGACTCCAGCTGAGAGGTTGCATTTCTGCTGTGGGAGGACGCAGGGCGGTCAGAGGTGGGAGAGAGTGGCTGCGACGTTTCTGGCCTGTTCTCCAGCAGGTGTCCCTCTCCACGGCTCTTCTGTGCCTGCAGCCCCGGGACTTCGGCTCTCGCTGGACTCACACCTCCACACCAGCTGCCGACCCTGGGTACCTTCTCACTGGTTTGTTGACGCTCTGTCACCCTTCTGGGAATATGTTCCCTCAGAGAGAGGACCTTGTCTGTCTCAGGCACTGCTGTGAACATCCTGCGTCTAGAACATGCCTGGTGCACAGCAGGGGATCAGCAGGTTTTGTTGACTGAATAAATGAGTGAACATGTGAATGAGATTACAAACCCATGTAACTTACTGCTTGCTAGATTCTCACTCCAATTATTTTCAAAGAATGGTAAGATCCTTTATGGGGCTTCCCAGGTGGTGCTAGTGGTAAAGAACCCACGTGCCAGTGCAGGAGATGTAAGAGATGCAGGTTCAATCCCTGGGTCAGGAAGATCCCCTGGAGGAGGGCATGACAACCTATTCTAATATTCTTGCCTGGAGAATCCCATGGACGGAGGAGCCTGTCGGATTACAGTCTGTAGGGTCACACAGAGTTGTGTCTACAACTGAAGCGACTTAGCACACACACAAGGTCCTTTATTATTGCTGTTTTGAAACAGCTTGATTTCTGTTTGTTTAGTTAGTTAGATTTGGCTGCGCTGGGTCTTTGCTGCTTTGCACTGGCTCTGTCTAGTTAGTGAGTGGGGCTACTCTTTTCTGTGGTGTGCAGGCTTCTCATTGTGGTGGCTTCTTCACTGAGGAGCATGGGCTCTAGGTATGTGGGCTTCAGTAGTGGGGGCAGGAGGGTTCAGTAGTTGTGGTGCATGGGCTTAGCTGCTGTGTGGTATGCGGGAATCTTCCTGGACCAGGGATGGAACGCGTGTCCTCTCCACTGGCAGGTGGATTCTTATCCACTGTGCCACTAGGGAAGACCTACTTGTTTATTTAATAATCAATTACTGCACATCTACTACATTTAAAGCGCTTTCCTTTGCCCCAGGAAGAGGTGAGTGTAACATAGAAGGCTGTTGCCACAACCATGGCAATAAGAACCTCTCCAAACTAATGGGACATCATGAATTCTATTGCTGAGAACACATCACAGACAAAGGGAATTATCCAGCCAAATTTTACTCTACATCTGCCTATTTACTTTTAAATTTCTTAGAAGGTTGTTAATATTTCTATACTTATTTCCCCATTGCTGCTGCCGCTAAGTCACTTCAGTCGTGTCCAACTCTGCAACCCCATAAATGGCAGCCCACCAGGTTCCCCCGTCCCTGGGATTCTCCAGGCAAGAACACTGGAGTGAGTTGCCATTTCCTTCTCCAATGCATGAAAGTGAAAAGTGAAAGGGAAGTGGCTCAGTCATGTCGACTCTTAGCGACCCCATGGACTGCAGCCTACCAGGCTCCTCTACCCATGGGATTTTCCAGGCAAGAGTACTGGAGTGGGGTGCCATTGCCTTCTCCATTTCCCCATTAAATTTTTTAAAATCGCATACTTTTTCTCTAATGTTGCCAAACCTTTAAAAGCAGGGTGGACTAATTTCAGCAATTAGCTGGTAAGCGTTTATTTAGTGCTTACTATATAGAATATAAATATATAGTATATAATTATATATAATTTGATATAATATATTTGTTATATTTATTCTGTCAAATGGTATGAATATATGAATATAAATATATATCCTGTTAAATTTTGTAGCTAGCTAGATCTATCTATATTTATCCCCAAATGAATACCAGCTAAATGTAGAAACAAGTCCTATATATAGTTTTATACATATATATGTACTTACATATATAGTTACAATGTTATGTGTAACAAGGGACTGTGTCCCCTCAAAATTCCCATGTTGAACCCCTAATGTGATGGTATTTGGAAGCAGGCCTTTGGGAGATCATTAAGTCATGAGGGTGGAGCCCCGTGATGCGATTAGCGTCCCTGTAAGAAGAGGGGGAGTGAGCCTTCCCTGTTTCCCTGTGAGGTCACCTTGAGAAGATGGCCATCTGTGGACCAGGAAGAGGACCTTCACCCAGACTCTGAGCACACTAGCTCTCAGGACTTCTCTGCCTCCAGAACGGTGAGAAATGAACATATGTTGTGGACTCCTGGTCTACGGTGTTCTGTTACAGCAGCCCCAGCTGGAGCAGACTGAGCTAGGAACAGAGGTGGAGATGAAGATTATAGAGACAGAGACAGAGACATATCTATGTCTTCCCACGTTTGGTTCTGAGATTTAACAGCCAGTCTGATGCCATTGCCTTAAATGACATGGGAGCTGAATGAGTTCCTAGGCAACATTCATTTCTTTAAATACGTCTTGAGGGCCGCCATGTTCCTGGCCACATGGAGAAACCTGAGAAGGTTGGAGCCCACCCACTGACCCCCAGAGGGCTTCTTCTGGTTCAGGAATGAGCCACAGACAGAGGGACTCCCGGGAGCAGGACACCTGCAGCCCAAACCCTCGAGCCCTTCAGATCCCCCAGATAGGCCTTCACTGATGGTTCTCTTGTTTCCCTCACGGATAAAGATACTGAGGACCAGTCAGGACTTGGGTCACAGTCCTGGGTAATGGACAGCACAGCTCTGACCTGAGATACTAGGACATCTTCCAGAGACACTAAGATGTGACATTAAAAAAAATAGAAGGTGGTAAACTCAGCTGAAAGAAGGACCTGCCCACTCTTCAGAGGCTCTCCCCAGAGGCATCCTTCTGAAGGTGATACAGTAGACGGGAGACTGATTCCAGGCCAGGGGCGGAAGGCATGTGCTGGAGGTGGCAGGGTCCCTGGAGGAGAACTTCTCCATCCAAGAAGAAGTGGATGGAACAGAGACAAACTGGCTCCACCAAAAGTCCATGAAATACTGAGATACTGCCACTTCCCTTTGATTTCTGACGAGTTCGTTCGGTCATGCTCAGCCACTCAGTCATGTCCAATTCTTTGTGACCCCATAGGCTGTAGCCTGCCAGGCTACATGGAATTTTCCCGGCAAGAATACTGGAGTGGGTTGCCATTTCCTCCTCCAGGGAAGTTTCCTGACCTGGGGTCAAACCATTGGCAGGAGGCTTCTTTACCACCGATCCACCAGGGAAGCCCATCCTCCAGTAGAAATCCAGCTCAATAAGTCAGTGCCTTTGGTGAAGTCCGTCAGTCCTCTCACCCTGACTCATTGACCAAATGCAGATGAGAGAGGGAGTTCTCAGTGGGGGAGGTCCCTGTGACCACAGGCAGCCCTGGGCTCCAAGTTCCAGGAGACTTTACACTGAAGGGGGGCTTCCCTAGGGATGGAACACGTGCCACTGTGAGCTCTGCCATGCTCCTGAGCAGGGGACACGTGATGGCCCAGCCCTGCTTTGATGCCTCCCGGCTTTGCTGTTGAGATGTTCAGTTTGGTCGCTCAGTCGTGTCTGACTCTTTGCAACCCCATGGACTGCGGCACGCCAGGCTTCCCTGTCCATCACCAACTCCCGGACTTTGCTCAGACTCACGTCCATTGAGTCAGTGATGCCATCCAACCATCTCATCCTCTGTCATCCCCTTCTCCTCCTGCCTTCAGTCTTTCACAGCATCAGGGTCTTTTCCAATGAGTCAGTTCTTTGCATCAGGTGGCCAAAGTACTAGAGTTTCAGCTTCAGCATCAATCCTTCCAATGAACACCCAGGACTGATTTCCTTTAGGATGGACTGGTTTGATCTCCTTGCAGTCTAAGGGACTCTCAAGTCCCTAGAGTCTTCTCCAACACCAGAGTTCAAAAGTATCAATTCTTTGGCTCTCAACTTTCTTTATGGTCCAACTCTCACATCCATACATGACTACTGGAAAAATCATAGCTTTGACTATAGAGACTTTGTCAGCAAAGTAATATCTCTGCTTTTAATATGTCTCGGTTGGTTATAACATTTCTTCCAAGGAGCAAGCATCTTTTAATTTCATGGCTGCAGTCACCATCTGCTGGATTTTGGAGCCCAAGAAAATAAAGTCTGCCACTGTTACCACTGTTTCCCCATCTATTTGCCATGAAGTGATGGAACTGGATGCCATGATCTTAGTTTTTGGAATGTTGAGTTTTAAGTCAGCTTATTTACTCTCCTCTTTCACTTTCATCAAGAGACCCTTCAGTTCCTCTTTGCTGTTGGGAGGTAGTGGAAGGGATTTGGCTGGGGGTTTGCCAGATGGAACCCGCAGAGGCCAGTGCTTCTCAGGCTGCAGTCAGTCTTTTCCGTTTTCCCCCAATGCACCACATTACGTAATTCCACTTTCTCTCTGTGCACTTACTCTTTGCTCATGCAGTGCAAGGTTAGAGAGCCCCTTTTATAGAATTCCAGCCCCACTGATGGTCTCCCTGGATATCAGGCACTTGTTTGGGTCAGAACTCTGCAGAATTCCATGCAGAATATCCGTTGTGGGTCACAGGACACTCTAGCGACAGAGCTGCAGGGTTCTTTGGAGCCATAGAGGGTCTGCTGCCTGCCACAGAAATATCTTTCCAGCAGCCATGGGACAGCTGGGTGGAGGTCCCCCTGTGTTGTCAGAATGCTGGGAATGGTGCTCAGTTCTCTCTGAGTTTCCCACTGAATGTGGTATCTGCTCTTTATACTAAAGAGCCCGTGTACTTTAAGGAGGGAAAAGTGAAAGTCACTCAGTCGTGTCTGACTCTTTGTGACCCCATGGACTGTACAGTCCATGGAATTCTCCAGGCCAGTACACTGGAGCAGGTAGCCTATCCCTTCTCCAGGGGATCTTCCCATCCCAGGGATCAAACCCAGGTCTCCCACATTGCAGGCAGATTCTTTACCAGCTGAGCCACGAGGAAAGCCCAAAAATACTGGAGTGGGTAGCCTATCTTTTCTCCAGTGGATATTCCCAACCCAGGAATTGAACTGGGATGTCCTGCCTTGCAGGTGGATTCTTTACCAGCTGAGCTATAAAGAGGGGAAAAGAGTGAAGCAAAGGTTTTGTGCCAGGGATTAATACTACAGTGAAGTCAGAGAGAAGATCAGACTGCTTACAAGAGCCAAGAAGGCCTGAGTCACCTCTAGTGGAGACCAGTCCTCTGAAATTACAAGCATGTGACAAAAATGCAAATATGCCCATCTCTTCACTTGAGGATACAATAGGCCTTCCTGACAAAAAATAGAAAATCGAGACCCCCAACCTCTCATTTCTTGGCATGACATTGGCTCACCTTCAAGGACAGACACACAGTCACTTGAAGAGGCATCAACATCCCCCAGTGCCTAGTAACTCACACCAAAAATATCTTATAGGCATCTCAGAAGAATGTAGAACAACTTCAGAGAGAAATGATGAATGGTTTGGATGAAAACACTCATCTTCTGGAAAGCCTTAAACTGCTGATCCAAGAAGTTATGAGATGGAAGAAAGTGTGGGAATTAAAGAAAGAAAAGAAAAATTCAAACCATACAAAATAAAATAGTTTCAAATGATGAAGGGAGCCAGTTCACATCTCTAACTGAAACTATACTGAAGATGATACATCTGCCTGCCTGGTTTAGGAAAGATTACATTTGAATTAGATGAAAAAAGTGATTCAAACACAGCTGGTTACACTATCAGTCACAAGTCAATTTGAAGAAACGTATCAATGCTGCTTACTTAAATGTTTCCTTGAAAGAGAAAAACAGAAGTTATTTTAAATAATTTGACTGAAATCAGATGGATGAAGAGTTTATAGTTCAAATGAAAAGTTTCCAAACTGAGCAAGTATCTTAACATCTAAAAATTCACAGCTTAAAGGTGAGAGTAAAGAACTTCAACTGAAACTTCAAATACTGCCTGAACTGTGTCAAGAACACACAATGAAACTTTGCAGAAAAACAACTGAGGAGGTAATTTATCTCTTAGAGGAAAAACTTCCAAAAGTGTAGAAAAGCATCAGAAGCATGAATTGGAGACACAACTCCAACCAGAAGGTTTGGCTGAAGGTCTGGATATAGAATTACAACTTCCTTCTTGGAAAGCTAGGTGGATTATCTCCCATGAGAAAAAAGCTCAAGAGAGCTGGCTGGCAGCTTCGACAACTGGAAGAAAGCTCAGTGAGCTAAGACAAGGGAATGGCCGTACCTGGCAAAAATCAGCTGCAGTAAATTTCCAGTTTCTCCAAGCAGCCCTAGAGTAGGTTGATAAATGGCCACACCCTACTGTTTGGATCTTGTGCATATCTTGTACCATGTGGCCAAAGGGATTTCACAGAGGTAATTAAGGTTACGGATCTTCAGGGGATGACTATTCTGGACTCACCAGATGGACCCAGTCTAGTCACTTGAGACCTCGAAAAACCAGAGCAATTTCTCCAACTGGAGTCAGAGAGGAAGTCAGGGAATTTCCAGGTGGGAGAAGGATTCACTTCACTGCCAAGTTGCAGTTGTCCATGTGCAAAGGTTGAAGAAAGGCCTCTAGAAGCTACTGCCAGCCCCCAGCCGACAGCTGGCCAGGAAACGGGACCTTGGACCTACAGCTGCAAGGAACTGAGTCTTGCCAGCAACCTGAATGAGCCTAGCCTGAGCCTCTATTGAAGTCCAGCCCATCCGCCCTTTGATGCAAAGAAACCAGAGAGCAAAGTCACACCTCTAACCTGCAAAACTAGAATAAATGTGTGTTGTTTGGGGGAACTAAGTTGAGAGCTAATATTCTTCCAGTCGACAAGCAGCCCTGGGCACAGATCCTGAAAGATCAGTGCACAGGTCCCCAAGGGAGGAGGAGAGTTAAGGACTCTGGAACCCAGGGTCACATGCAGGTTTGCTTCCGCTGTCACTGGCCCCTGCGCATCCACGGCCACAGGAAGCTTGCCTGTGTTTTCTCTTTAAAAGTCCATTTATCTGCTTTTAGTTTAACCACTATTTTTTAATTGATGCCACATTTGCTGATAAAATTACAATTCCTAAGGTATTGTTTTTCAAATATAAATGGTTGCTATGTAATTCTTATGCATACATTACTTATTTCCTGTAGAGAATAACTCATATATATATTAGCTTTTGTTTAAAATAAAAGATCCATGATCATCTAAGCCATCATTAAACTTCAACATGGAGAAGGTGATGGCACCCCACTCCAGTACTCTTGCCTGGAAATCCCATGGGCAGAGGAGCCTGGTAGGCTGCGCCCCATGGGGTAGTGAAGAGTTAGACACAACTGAGTGATTTCCCTTTCACTTTTCACTTTCATGCGTTGGAGAAGGAAATGGCAACCCACTCCAGTGTTCTTGCCTGGAGAATCCCAGGGACGGGGGAGCCTGGTGGGCTGCCGTCTGTGGGGTCACACAGAGTCAGACACGACTGAAGCGCTTAGCAGCAAACTTCAACATGGCCAGAAGGAAACATTCAAAAGGATAAAGATCATTTCTATATCCTATGAGCTGTTATTAGAAATCTATAATAGTAGGTTAATATCTCAAAATTTTTGATTGTTTTAAAAACAACACATGAGTGTGCATACACACACACACACACACACACTCACACACACAAACCCAAATGACAACACCACCCCCAGCTAAACTTAGTCTTGCAATATTTTTATAATCACTAACTCATGGTTTAGGGATTTGACATTCACCTTTGTTTCTTATTTTTCCATTTGTTTTTAACATTTATTTTGTTTAGGATATATCCTTTACTGTTTAAATGTCTTTAAATGTTATGCAGTCAAAACAAATTTTCTGTTTGTGAAAAAATAAAGATACATCTTGAACTGTTATGTCTAGCAACCTGCTAGGCGCTGGACCCAAGATGACAAGACCTTGGGAGTCCCCAGGGGTGGGAGGGGTGTGGGAGAGAGGCTGGGAGACAGAAGTGTAACCAAGTAATTGCCCAATGATGCAATGCAGGGAACCCCAGGGTGTGTGCAGAGCCTCATGGGATCCTGCAGGAGAGGCAACTTCTCTATGGGGTCAACGCAAAAGAGGCAAACTTCCAACTGGATTTAAAAAAAGATTTAGAAATCCAGTGTTTCTGTGGATCATGCACTAAATTCAAAGAGCATTGGAGGGCTTCCCCGGTGGCTCAGCTGGTGAAGAATCCGCCTGCCAGTGCAGGAGACGTGGGTTCAATCCAGCTCTGGGAAGATCCCACCTGCTGCGGAGCAAGGAAGCCTATGCACCACAACTGCTGAGCCTGAGCTCTAGAGCCCCGGGGCCCGCAGCCACTGAGCTCCGCGGAGAGCCCGCGCCTTGCAACCGGAGACGCCACCACAGCGAGAAGCCCGCAGCGCGCAGCGAAGAGCAGCCCCCACCACTCCAACTAGAGAAAAGCCCGCAAAACAACGAGCCAAAAATAAATAAAAATTCGTTGTTGTTTTTTTTTAAGAGCATTGTAAGTGTATACTCTGGCCTCCCTTGAATTTTGCCAAAAAATTTAACAAGGGTTATCCCCTCGTGACCTTATCTATCGTCTTTGGAAAGAAGCCTAAATCGAGAATTGGAAAACTGGTGTTTTATATCTAAATCCAGCATCTGCTAAACAAATCGTTTGGTTTCTGTAAAAATGGTAGTTAATCATAACCATTCTGCTTATCTCGTAGGACAATTGTAAAGATTAAATTAGACCATGTATACAAAAACACTAGGGCATCCGACAGATTACTTCAGGTCACGACGCTTCTGCACTGCGTTCCTGTGGCTGCTGTGAATGACTGCCATGTTCTAAAAGAACAGACTCATCAGAGTAATACACGATTTGATTCCTTTGAGTTCCACAGCACCTTTCTTCTGAAGCCTTGCATATCTGTTCTCTCTTGGACCCCCTAATGTCTTTCCAGGATAAGCTGGGGCCCCAGACTTGCAAAAGAATGAGGAAGATGAAGTCACAGGGTGGGATCCAGACTTGGACTCCAGCTCCTGGCTTCAGACCATCCCCTGTGTACACGTGGTACCCAGAGCACCAGGAAGAATGGCAGCAATCCTCCTAACACATCTTTTTAATAGCCACTCAGAACAGACAGGGATGTATTTATTCCAATTACAAATGCTCAACAGTAAAGTTCATTCCCTTCAATATTCAGCTGGAGAAAAAAGGAAAAATAAAAACCCCATGCCTCTAACATATAAAGGAGAAAGCACAGGCTGCCTGCCCGCCCGCCCGGGCTCCCATCTTCCTCCCAGGGGTCTGCACAGCTGTGGGGACCTCCCTGCTCTGTTCCTCTCCAGCCATTCCGGGCACAGAACCCCCTTTCCCACCTCTGCCTGTGGAAATTCCTCTCCTCCCTAAGTATTCGTTGCTCAGTCATGTCAGACTCTTTGTGAATCCTTGGACTATAGCCCACCAGGCTGTTCTGTCCATGGAACCCTCCAGATAAGAATAATGGAGTGGGTTGCCACTCCCATCTCCAGGGAGATCTTCTTGACCCAGGAATGGAATCGGATCTCCTGCATTGCAGGCAGATTCTTTACCATCTGAGCCACCAGGGAAGCCCTTCTCCTCCCTAAGCTCAGCCCAAAGGCCACTCCTCCCTGATCCCAGATGTTGGGAATAGGTTCATCAGCTTAGACTAGTGGGCAAGAATCCAGGCCCCTAGGAAGTCAGCTTGAATCTGAACCTCCGCCTTGCTACTTAACCTTCCTACCTCTGGCCCCTTATCTGCAAGGGGAGGCTGTGGTGGCCTCCTGCTAATAATGGCCGGATCATTATAGGGTTATTAAGGGGATAATGGTGATTAGATAATGCAAGTGGCACACACTCGATGACACGTGCAGTGCCCAACAAATGCATGGGTGTGTGCTAAGTTGCTCAGTCTTGTCTGACTCTTTGTGACCCTATGGACTGGAGCCCGCCAAGCTTCTCTGTCCATGGGATTCTTCAGGCAAGAATATTAGAGTGGGTTGCCTTGCCCTCCTCCAGGGAATCATCTCAACTCAGGGAGCGAACCCACGTCTCTTATGTCTCCTGCAATGGCAGGTGGGTTCTTTATCAGTAGCACCACCTGGGAAGCCCATCCAGTAAATACTAGCAGTCAGATTCTCTTCAGCTCTCTGAGGAGGGAAATTAGTTCTCTGGTGCCCCTTTACCTGGTACATAAGCATATATTCCAGTTCTGTCATTTATGAGACCTGTGAGCTTGGCCCACCATTTACTTTCTTAAAGTCTTAGTCCTTGTCTGCAAAATGGGGTTGACGCGGACATCAAAGCCAATGATGTGTATTGAAGCACCTGGCATAGTGCAGGTAAGTAAGTTTTTGCACAGATATATTTTAGCCATTGTTTGGTGCTTAAGTGTCTATATGAAAACTGTATTAAAGAGTTAAGGTTCTGATATCACAGTGATCCTTAGACAGTGTTATCTGACGTCTACAGTTGAAATTATAGATTAAAACTTGAAAACTGGAAAAAGAGAAAGAGTGTGCAGTATCAGGAGGCCAGGGCTGGGAGGACCACAGTGGGCAGCCCAAGGAGATCTGTTCTCCACAGGAGACAATCAGTCCTCAGCTCCACTCCCGAAAGTGGCCGTCACCTCCTCCTGTTGAAGGGGGGGGGTCTGGGCAAGGTAAAGAGAGAACTGGAGAACGTAAGGAGCAAGTAAAATGAAGAAGAATGTGGTCGAGGGACAGAGGAGGGAGAAGGAAATGTACAGAGAGGGAAAGGGGGTGAGAGAAGCCCTGTGACTGGGGACCTGCTCACCTCAGAGTCTTTGGATGGAGTGTTACAGCCCCAGAGGGTGCTGGGAAAATCTAAGGGTGTGGCTGCCTGTCCCCACATCTGCACGGGGCAGATGTCATGTGGGTCTCCAGATCCCACCACTCAAAGAAGGGTCCCAGTTTGCTTTTTTCCTTAATTTTACCTTATCAATATTTATTATGTTTTAAAAGTCACAACAAAGTGATTCTCCTATATATATATATAAATATATACACATTTTTAAAAATATTTTTCCATTATTGTTTATCATCAGATACTAATAAATTTCTCTGTGCTATACTGTCGGATCGTGTTGTTTGTCCACCACATCCTGCTTAACCATGAAACTAATCCAGGAAGGTGGCAGATCCAGGAGTCGACTCTGTTTTCCACATTAGCACACAGTATTTTTGCTCTGTTCTGATATAAGCCGAATATCCCAGTAATGCCACTAGATTAAAAAGAAAATTGTATGTTGTTTTATTGATATTTTTTTCAAAAAGCAGAGGATGACTGTAGGTTGTTTTGTAATAATTCTACTTGACTTGCTCACCACCGGAAAATCTCAGCTCTTACGGTGAAGGCCACGGGGAATGCCTGAGTCAGACACACACCCTTGATTCAGCGCATCCTCCTCTGTGTGGCTTTGCAGAGGCTCCATGTGGGTGCAAACATTTGGCTACATCACTGTGATTTTAGTTGGTCCCGAGCAACAGACATCAAACTATTATGAGTTTCACTGATGTTCCTTTTATTTTTTCTTTATTTTTCAGGTGGGACATTATACTGATTGTATAATAGGCTATATTATCTCTGAAAGTTATTTTAAGATAAAGGAGTTAATTTTTTTTTTAATTGACAGGGAGAGGTGTTGGGGAAGATGGGATTGAAACCTCGAAGCATTTCTGACCATCCTTCCCCTTAGTTCTCTTCTCTCCTGCCCACTCCAACCGGTGGAGATGCTGGCCTGCGGGACGACAAAGCACTGGCCCCTAGCCCTCCCTTCCTGGGCCTCTGACATCCCCACTCCCCTGCCAAAATGTGTGCATTCTGTAAGGAAGTGAGTAGATCTCCAAATGGTCACTGTCACTAATTTTATCATATAATAGCATGAATTTTTAAAGTAAAATATTACTTTGAATATTACTTTAAAATATTTTAAAGTAAAATATTCCATTTTTTAGCCTGATGCTGGGAAAGATGGGGGCAACGGAGGATGACATAGCTGGATGGCATCATCAACTCAATGGACATGAGTTTGAGTAAACTCTGGGAGGTAGTGACGGGAAGCCTCGCAGGCTGTAGTCCATGGGGTCACAAAGAGT
Source organism: Nanger dama (assembly GCA_917880005.1). NCBI lineage: Eukaryota > Metazoa > Chordata > Mammalia > Artiodactyla > Bovidae > Nanger > Nanger dama. The sequence continues at coordinate 7,134,151 of CAKJTW010000033.1, forward strand.
CAGACACGACTAAGCGACTGAACAACAGCAACAGGGATTTCTGGTGAGTGGGCCTAGTTGGAGGAAATGTAACTGCTTGAAGATGGTGCCTACATGGTTTTCCTCATTCCACAATGGAGAGACCTCTATACCACCACCCACTGTGACTCCCTCAAGCTGGGCTCCAGGGGCCATCTTATCCTCTCCCTTCCTCCAAAGATGATCCCACAACCTTCGACAAGGACATAGACCCAAAGTTTGCACTAGCTGAAAAGGATAGAAAGACTAGTTTTCAGTGGAAAAAAAAGATCACAGCATTCAGATTCAGGGTGGGAGTATTTCCCAGGCAGGACGCCAACAGAATGATGGTGAAAGCTAAGACTTTGCAGCCAGTCGCCCTGGGTCCCTTGGCTCAGCTCCAGCCCTGACCAATCTTTTGACCAGCAGGTTTCTCTACCATCCCTGCAATTCAGATGCCTGGGCAGTTGAGTGAGGGTACCTGCCTCAAGTGGTACCCGTGAAAATGGAAAGAGTTATCCGCTGTCAGTGCCTAGAGGAGTGTTTGGCACGTAGGTATTACAGGCTAAGTGTGATAGCTGTGACAATTCTTCTTCCTGGAAAATCTCCTTCCCTTCCCCCTGGAGCGCAGAGACTGCAGAATGGCTCAGCAATGCTTGTCGTGACCTGGCTATGCCAGGTGCGTGGTGCCCTTTCTGTGCATGTCATCAAACACGGACCAGATTAGAGAGGAGGGCTCCACAGGAAAACAAAGACACCAGAGAATTCCCGTTTGACAGGCACAGACCAAGACAAAGGGAGTTATGTGAACACCAGCCACATATTCAGAAGAGTTTAGACAATACACTGCTTTGTTATATTTCATGAGTTCATGGCACCCAAAGATGCTGCTAATACAGGAGGACAATAGCTGACATATCAGGTTTTACAGTCATACTACCAGTGGCTGACTGTCTGCCAAACCGCCTTCGGCATCGTCCCTGAGTTCACAGAACAAAAAGAGGATGGGTATTAAAATGCTCGCTTCCATCAGACTTTAAAAGTCCCAGATTATCTGAAAGATCAGTCAAACTAAAACCAGAGTGCAGCCCGTTGCATCTGATGGCAGAATTATTAAATGTGTTCCATTTCTGAGGCATCTAAATAGGAGGAAGGGGGAGTTTGGCAAACATGAGCTGCGGGGAGCCCTGCACAGGATTTATCTGGGTCCGCAGGCGGTGGGCTAGTTTTCTAGGGCTGTCATAACAAATGACCACAATTTGGATGACTCATAACAATGGAAAAGTATTCTTTCTTTCACTGTTCTGGAGGCAAGAGGTCCAAAATCCAGGTGCCAGCAAGGTTGGTTCCTTCTGGAAGGCTGCGAGGGAGCATCTGTTCTGTGCTTCTCTCCCAGCTGCTGGAGGCTTCCACCCATCTTCGGCATTTCTTGACTTGAAACTCTATGACTCCATGACCATCTTCTCCCAGTGTGTCCCTGTCTTCTCATGGCATTTTCCTGTGTGTGTGTGTCCAAACTTCCCTTAGGGTATTGGATTGGTACCACCTTAATGACCTTAACTTACTTTGATCACGTCTGCAAAGACCTTGATTCCAAATAAGATCACGTTCTCAAATACCAAGGGTTAGGATTTCAACATCACTTTGGGGGTGGAGGACACAGTGCAAACAATAACAGGTGTGGATTTTCTAACTGCTGAGGAGAATTCAGAGTCGATCAAGTTTTGCCCACTAGTCTGAATATCTTCTCTCCTTAAATGAGGAGAGTAAACACGTTTCACCCTTAGACTTGATCTTCTAAGAAAATCTCTCTTCTACTGTTTCACTTGAGTTCTGTTTTAGTGTGCTTCCAGTTTTGGAAGAAATGGTCTTTGTCCTGTCTTTAAATCTGTTGTTCTTCATGTGGATGTCACCCCAGAAGGTTAAATTCTAAAAGCTGTTTAGTTGGTCATTGTTGGCGTTGACGTGGGAGAAAGAAGACAGAGACAGCCTTAGAGACGCTCCTCGACCTGCACCAGAGGCCGTCTGCGCGCAGAGAACTTCATCAGCTAGGGGAACTACCAAAGGGGGCCCCTCTCTTTAAAGGGAGCCTGGAGCAACACGTTCTTTCTGTATCTTAAAAGCAGGCATGAAGTTTGGTTTAAGGCTGTTAGTTTCCAAAGTCACAATGTGAGATAGAAGGGAAATGACAGTGACATAGTTCCATGCAGGCAAAATGGGCCCTCCTTTCCTCATTCTTCAGGAAAAGACAATTAAAAAAAAAAAAAAATGCTTGTGAAGAGCATGAAAGTTATTTACCTGTTAGCTCATCTGTGTGTTCATTTATATCATGGGTCAGCAATGGGGGCCCTCATGCCAACCTGATGGCTGCTTGTTTTGTGAATAAAGCTTTATTGGAACACAGCCAACACTATTTGTTTTATTGTTCATCCCTGCTACCCATTATACGGCAGAACTGGGCATTGCCAGCAAAACCTAAAATATCTACCATCTGGCCCTTTACAGAAGAAGTCTGCCAACACTTTATCCAGATTTAGGGAATTAGGAACTAAAGGATATCACAAGGCCCCAAACACAGGGTTACCAGCAGTAACTTGCAACCTCCTGGTTCATAACAAGCCTATGAACTTAGTTGTTAATGCTTGGCATTAGTACCTATTGGTACAAGCCAGGTAGGGTTTAAACCACCAAAACCCCTAGCAATCATAACAACAGAGATGCCAGAAGTGAGCACTATTAAGAAGCAGAATCCAAGAACGAATAGAAAAAAAGACTGAATCACAGTTTAGAACAGCCCTCTAAGGCTTGAAGCAGAGTGTGAACGAAGCTTCTCATCCGTCTTATCAGTAAACCAAGGAGGTTGCAGCATCAAGCCCTCAGCCATGCAGCTGCCCCACAGCGGGGCGCCTGAGGGGATGCGGGGTGCCTGAGGGGATGCAGGACCGAGAAAAAGCTGGGTACCAGCCCTGTGTAGTTTGAGTGCACATCAGAGGGGTGGCTTCAGGGAGCGCAGACGTCTCCATCTTCCTGTCCATAGAAAAGGGGTACACTCATCCATTTGAGATGCTGCTTTTCTTTAATTAACAGTCATATTTTGATGTTCCTAAATTCATGGTTTTTGTTGCAAAAATTATATATCCTGATTCCTCCTTATGATCTCAGAGCAGTCCCACAGAGCTACCTGAGAGGCTGCCTCCCAGGCTTAAGACCTCAGCAAAGCCTGCCAAATAAAACAGAATTGTCTGCCTTTAGGGGATAAGTCTCTGACAAGGAGATAAAATCTTATGCTTGGTGCTGGGATGAAACCTGGCACAGCTTCTCCCTGCTGTGGCCATTCTTGCAGTTTGCCCCCTCCTTCACTAGAGTCATCGAATCACAGCAGGATATTTCCCAAAGTGCCCGGGACCCTCGGGGGTCCCCCGGAGCATCCCAAGCCCAGCGCTCTATAAAAGCACCTGTTTTGTCCCAGGGGCTGAGGCTCCTCTCGGCTCCCGCATCCCTTCTGCCAGCCTCTGGCTTTCATCAAGCAAGTCTGTATTCTCAACCCAAACTGTGCCTTTCTGGCCCGGCCCCGTGGATGAATGCCTCAGTTGCCCTGTCTGCCTGGCTTCCCATCAGATCATCTCCGAATCCAGGCTCTGTGGCAAAGGGCCAGACCTGATCTCGCCCAGTCTGCTCTGACCTCATTAATTTTTCCCCAAGGGCACAATGTCCAGTCACTACCGCTAAGCCATGGGGACTTTGATTCTAATATATTGGCTGCTGTCTTTTTGCTGAATCTGTCTTTCCGTGACAGTTTCTGGGTTAACCCCATCTTAGAACATACCAGAACCTGAAGGGGCTGCTAATCTTTGATGTCCTACAAGAATAAATAAGTTAGTATACATATACAGCATTTAGAATCGTGCCTGACTATCATAATCACCTAATGTTCGTGTGCACTCAATCACTTTAGTCGTGTCCAGCTCTTTGTGACCCCATAGACTGTAGCCCACCAGGCTCCTCTGTCCATGGGACTGTCCAGTCAAGAATACTGGGGTGGGTTGCCATGCCTTACTCCAGGGGACCTTCCCCCACCCAGGGATCGAACCCATATCTCATGTCTCCTGCCCTGGTAGGTGGGTTCCTTACCTCTAGCGCCACCTGGGAAGCCCAAACACCTAATACATGCTAGTTATTACATGCTAGTTATTATGTTATCTGGAGAAGGCGATGGCACCCACTCCAGTCCTCTTGCCTGGAAAATCCATGGACGGAGGAGCCTGGTGGGCTGCAGTCCATGGGGTCTCTAAGAGTCGGATATGACTGAACGACTTCACTTTCATTTTTCACTTTCATGCATTGCAGAAGGAAATGGCAACCCACTCCAGTGTTCTTGCCTGGAGAATCCCAGGGACGGGGGAGCCTGGTGGGCTGCCGTCTATGGGGTCGCACGGAGTTGGACACGACTGAAGTGACTCACCAGCAGTAGTAGCAGCCTTATGTTATCTGAGCCAATAACTGTGGTTTCTTTCTTGCTCCATGGTGTTCAGAGACCTTTTGGAACCAAGCATTTACTTCTAAGAATAGGTTTTATCTTCAGGTTACTGTAATTCTAGTCTTATCTAGTATCTCTTCTGAATAGTTCTCAATTCCTATTTCTAAGTGGAGAAGAAAATCTTAGGAAATGTGTCTTTAAGTAGAATGAGAAGACCAGAATACCTGTATTTATTTTTCTTCTTTTATTTTTAAGCCACTGAAACTCAGTTGGACCAATAAATAAGCTATCCTTGAACCTTCACAAGCTTTGTCTAAAACAGAAGCTCCTTTTCCGTCTTGTCAACAGACTGTCTTTTATACTTTTGCATGTAGCAAAGGATTGTTTTCCCCCAAAGACTAGCACAGAAAGAACCACTCCAGAGACAGCATATTTATTAAACATCACAGCAGCCCTCCAGGGTCATCTATTTTCATGGGCTGCTGAATTATCCATGATTATGATGTACTAACTATTTATTGCTCATTTCTTTTTTTTTTTACAATCTATTTTATATTGGAATACATCCAATTAACAATGCTGTGATAGTCTCAGGTGAACAGCAGAGGGACTCAGCCCTGCATATACATGTATCCATTCTCCCCCAGATTCCCCTCCCATCCAGGCTGGGACATTCCTGCTCATTTCTTGAGCTTCGGGTCTCTCCCATGCTCATGTCTTGCCCTTTGAGCTCTTTGACCAGCTGGGCCTGGCAGACAGGGCTGAGGGAAAGAGTATAACAGAAACCAGGAAGCAAAGGTGCTGGTTCCCCAGCACCAGCCAAATGGGAGCAGGCCTATTTCAAAGATTATTTGAGACAAACACATGCTGTACCGTTCCTGACACTACCTATCCAGTGTCTGCTCCAGAAGTAGCCATGTGGGATGGATAATAATTAATGGGCCTGTAGGGACCAGACCAGTAACTTGGTAACCACAAGGAAATTTCAGACAGCAGGCATGGCTCCAGATATGAGATAATCTGTGATCTTTAGACTCAGGTCTCATTTAGCAGAACAGGAGCTGGAGCTAGGCCCACACCAGCCTGCAGGTAAGAGGGCCTTCCAGAGGCATTGTGTCTAACACGAAGCCCAGAAGATTCCTTCTGTCTTGGAACTTGCTTTATGGTTGCTCTCATCACACAATACCACAAATATTTACCCACATTCTCCACTAAACTCTGAGATCTGTAAGGGGTATGACCATGTGATTTTCACGTTTAGATCCCCAACGCCCATCAATCAGCCGATTCACTAACAAATCAATTAATTTCAAGTTAAAAATAACACTGTACCACACACTGCTCAAGGAGACCACACACTCCTCAGTCAGATCAAGGCTTTAGAGACTCCTCCAGGCCAGATTAAAAGTGGTCTCTTCCTCTCCCCATCTCACTCTCTGGGTCATTCACAAATGGACTGTGAATGTTGGCCCCACTCTTGGCTTAGAACTGAAAGGCTCTGGCTGGATGTGGGCCCTGGAAGAACACTTGGGACCAAAGAAACTTCTCCCACCCACCTGCCAGGTGGCGTGAATGCCGTCCAAGACTGGATGGAGGGATTTACCCAGATGCTTGTTGTCATCTATTGCATCATCCTTTCCTAGGGAAGAAGAAAACTGTTTCCACATCTCTGTGACCTTAAATGTTCTCGGTCTAACCGGACTACAGGCATCTCTTGGCCTTTCAGTGCCAATCACATTGACGTTCCAGTACCTACGGTGTCACCATGACCAAGCCCCCCTGGAGGTGCCTGACTCGTGGGGTCCCATCTCCTGGAAGTTACAGCAACAATGTGGCCAGCACAGCAGGGCCAGAGTCACCGCAGGAGAGACGACCAACCAGGCTCTTACCAGGAGACAAGCAAGTTCTCTTCACTCTCCAGTTCTTTCCATTCTGCTCATAAATAGAACATCTCTTTAAGTTTTACTCTTTTTAAGTGGATCCAAATTTGCTTCTCATTTCCTTAATTTTAGTAGCTCATTCTAGAGCTGTCTCGATTTCTCGTGCCATTCTTGTCCCTATTTACAACCCACCAGTTTACCATCTGAGTCTAATGTTCTGGACTCTGATCTCTGGCCCAGTATTTGATACAAGATGAAGAAGTGACTTTAAAACTTTCAAAGGACAAGAGCCAGAACAGCACACCCAACCCTTGCAAGCAGCCTTGTAACTGTGTGTGTTCGAAGGGTGACATAGCTTATCGTTCACTCCACCTGGTTACTCTGAGACATTTTAAGAAGGCACCAGGGATAGAGGAGGGATGAGAAGGACAGGAATTCTAGCTGTGCTGGCCAGAAGCCACATGCCTTTGGGGGAACCCATTCTTTGACCACCCTCAACAACGACCCCCAACCTCTTAGAAATTCTGGCACCCCATCACTATCTGCTTGATCCTCTAGACTTATACACAGCCTCCGTCTGCACTTATAGGAAACAACTTACAAGGCATAGATTCATTACACTTTTTAAGATGAAAGTGAATTAATAAGACTTTTATTGTAAGCATTTTACAGAATCTTCCTGAAGCAACTTGCAAAACCTTGGCTTAAAAAACACTTTTTTGGCAGCGAGGGTTGGAGAGGAGCTGCATCTTGAGGCATGCGGGATCTTAGCTACCCAACCGAGGGGTGAAACTGCATCTTCTGCAGTGGAAGCATGGAGTCTCCATCACCAGACCACTAGGGACATCCCCAAAAGACACATTCTTAGAAAGTGAACTTGAGTGGTCGTGCAGCTATTACAGCACTATAGTCATGAGGGCGACTTATAGCAAGGGTCCTAGGAAATAGCAGACTGTCACCTCAGTCAGGAGACAGTGAGAGACAGGGAGAGTTCCCCGGAGGTCCATGCACACTTCCTGCAAGTGAAGTTCAGGATATTTCCTCAAATCCTTCCCTTATCCACCCACCTCCCCTACGTTACCTAGGCAAGATTCAGTTTGTTCTCACACGCTGCAAACAAATGATCCTTGCCTAGATGATACTGAAGGTCTAGAAATAGCACATAGAAAAGGGTAAACAGTGAAAATCTTTGCAGGCCCATCACCCAGCTTCCCTCTTTTGACCATCTGACCATGGGAGTACCCCATGGGAGTGGAGGATGAGAGAGAGGGTATCTTGGTGTCTGGAATCACTGATGAGCTGCCTGGTTTTACTATAACCAGATCTTACCCTCTCACCTAACACAGCCTCATTCCCACCTGATATGTAACTCTGATAAAAGAGAGCATTTTCTTGCCCTCTTTAACTGGTATTCCTGGATAGAGGAAAAGAAAAAGAGACATTGAACAGCATGAAGAGGAAAAAATAAAACAACCAAGCATGCACACTTCTGCAGAACACACAAGAGACCCTCGATTTGGTAAAAGACTCTGTTTCACCAGTAAAACATACATTTTCAACAAAAACATCGGTGCCCTACAGATGGGTCTGGCTGCCTAATTTCTACTGTAAAACAAGCTCCAGCTTGACCTGGCAGAAAGGGGGGGAATTTGAAGCCTGAACATTTTTATTTCCCCAGTTTCTTTCAGTGTCCCGCTTTAGCAGGGTAACTGCTCCACCTCCATAACAGCCTGATTTCCCTTGTGCTCAAGGCCAGGTCAGCTCACAGTGGGTGGTGGCCCATCCCCCAAGGGTCTGCTTTCTTCTGAGTCACCGCGTGTTGCTAAGTCCTACAGGAAGTCGCTGTAGATAAAAGGATCTGACTTAGACAGGCTGACGGCTCACAGCTAAGGAGCCCAAGTGCCTTCTCTGGGCCTAAGTTTCCGGATGTAAAAAATAGATATGTCTGCTCTCTTGGGTTGTCGACAGGCCTGTAGAGCTCAGACAAGCCTCCACCACCAGGGGCTCGGCCTCGCCCACCCCTCCCTTCAAAGTAACAGAGGACTTGCATCCTCCGAGTTTCTGTTAGTGGGTCCAGGAGTGCATGGAACTTAAGGACAAGTTTACAAGGCACGGGAAGCGGGCAGAGGATGGAGGACGTTTGCTTAGGGGCACTTCTGCGCCCTCACATGCTACAGCATGGGAGAATGTGCTTTCAGACACTTGTGGTTGTTGTTTAGTCGCTCAGTCATATCTCACTCTTTGCGACCCCATGGACTGTAGCCCACCAGGCTCCTCTGCCCGTGGGATTTCCCAGGCAAGAATAATGGAATAGGTTGCCATATCCTTCTCCAGGGGATCTTCCAGGACCTGGGATTGAACCCATGTCTCCTGCATCGGCAGGCTGATTCTTTACTGCTGAGCCACCAGGGAAGCCCTACCATGGATTCAGATGAGAACTTTAGAGAAGGTTCAGGAAGCCGTGGAGCACTAAGGTCAAAGGAAGGGGACAGTAGAAGTCAGCACCCTTCTGCATCAGGATGAAAATTGAAATTTTGCAGATAAAATTTATGGTGGGAGAAAGTTGGGAGTTACTGAGAATTACAATTTAATGACGTTAGGATGAACTATTGTCTTAGATTTTTTTTATGTTACTGAGTTGAAAGGAAATTGACGGTCATTTTTCTTAATAATAAGAATATGTTTAGCCGATTCAGAGTCCTCTGGGGAAACCAAACTGACAACATAAAGAAATTAAATTACTTATTTAGAGCTTATAGTAAATCTCTTTGACTCTTTGTTAACAGAAATATTAAATCCATCATTCATTGATGGATTCCAAGAACTAGCAAACTTATTAGGATTTAATTATACAGGCTAAACAGCCAAATACAAATAGTAAATTTGAGTGAATCTAGCTGATGACATGAATGAGAATATCATTCTCTGAAATACCTTAGGAAATAAATTCTGGGTCTTCCCTGAAGTGGTCCAGTGGTTAAGACTCTGCATTCCTGATGCAGGGGGCACAGATTCAGTCCCTGGTCGGGGATCTAAGACCCCACACGCCACACAGTGCAGGCAAAAGAAATAAATATTATTGCAAAAAAACTGTTAAAAGGAAAATAAATTCCATGAATGTTACTGTGAGGATAACAATCTATGAGAACAATGTTGTGCAATCTTTATCTACTTGGTTACAGTTTAAAATTTAACTGGTAGGCTAATTAGTTACTCCCACACCATTTTCTATAAAGAATAATGAGCCACTTAGACAGTTTTATAAAATAGAGCTTGATAACATAAATTACATATTGGTAGAAAACAAAATACATGAAATAGAACTAGGAATAAATCCAGGAAAAAAATTGTCTGCTATATGAAGCTATTTAGTTACTTTGGTACCAACTTTGTTAAGAGGAAGTGAGGAAAAAAATAGCTAGAATCTTTATATATATAAAATATCTAAATTTTCACTTTTTCCAGTTTAAGGACATTCCAAAAATATTCTTTTGCACTTCTCATAGTCTTCTAGTGAGTCTTCCTACAATCAAAGTCACATCTTATTATGATATTTATATTACTATTATATCAAACTGAATACTGATATGTCAGACTAATAGCTTGAAAACAAGGATTGTCATATCACTAGAAAATCCTACAAAAAGCAAATCTCAGCCTGTGTGAACTCCTGGGAAGTGACAGGATTTTTTAGGGACTTATACACACATCTATATCGATACTATTTTAAGATAAAGAATTTCTGTAGGAATTGCTAAGTTTCTGTTTACAAGCTTCAGACTTCAGATAGACTGTAGCCTTCCACTTAACATGAAATACTTCTAAAGACTTTCTCAATAAAGTGTTAGTTATATCGGGCTTGATTCCTACAGGACGGCCGCCTTGTAAGTTTCAAACACGCAGCCCTGAGGATTCAGCACGCACAAGCTCAGGTTTCCTGAGTCCTGCTTAAAGTGTTCTGCCCATATCCTGGCCCACTGAGCCATCAAAATGCCCCCAAATTCCAGTGCTGAAGCATTACAATAAAGGCATTCACAACTTAAGAATAACTTCAGGCCACAGATGACGAATAATCATGAGCCAAAGACGTATTTTGGCTTATGAACAAGACATTTTTAAAAGCTGACATCATTCTAATTGACACAATGATTTTTCCCCCTGTTCTACATGAGCTTTCTGGTATATCAGTTAAAAGTATTAACATTAACAGTATTTGCCTTGGTATCCCCAACATAAGATACAACATGTTAATTCGACAATAATATTTTGAGTGCCTCTTGGCTTACTCTGTACAAGGCAGTATCAAGCGCTAAGTAGTTATAAACAACACCCTGGGAGTGCTTTTTTGTAATTAATTAGGGAAAATTTCCAGCATATACAAAAGTATACAAAAAACTATGAGGAACCCTCACATACCCATCACCCAGTTTTAAAATTGTCAGCTCATTGTCAGTCTTGAACCGTATTCCCAGCCACGACTCCATATTATTTGAAGTCAAATTGCCGAAATCATAACATTTTATCTGTATACTTTCATTATTTACTCTTGATTTTAAATACAAGCATAATAGCATTATGCCACCTAAATAAAACACCAAAAAAAAAATTTCTATATAGTTATCAAACATCCAGTCAGTGTGCAAATTCCCTGCCTCTTAAGTCACTTTTAAGCTAAAGCTCTTCCTCTGCTATAGTTTGAATTCCTCCTAAAAGAGACCGTAAGACAGGATTCAAGTCCCTGGAGTTTGAGTTCAGGGAACACCACAAGGGAAAGAGAGAGGGAGTCGGGGAAGAAGACAACCAACAAAGGGTATTAAACATAAACCAAAAAGGCCATTTAACCATTTACCAGTGCGGAATAGAAGCCTAATCCTTTCAGGGGAATTCTTGGAAAAGATACTAACACACACACATACGCCCCTCAGGATTATCTCCCTGAGAGTTGAAAAAGCTGGGTACTTATTCACCCACTTGATTTAATCATTGATTAAGGGCTGCTTCTGCGAGCATTGATTTCCTGGCACTCCTGACCTTTCAAAATTGGACAGAGCAGCCTCCCATGGTTCAGGGGAAAGCTCCTTTGGCACAAAGAGGAGCCAGTGACCCCTGGAAGTCAGGCTGAGTACGTGAAGGGCACAGAAGACCAGGATGAGCACGGACAGCGCTTGATACCCACTCTCCCCTTCTCGCCATTTATACGGTGAGGACACCAGGGTGATCTGTTCTGGAGCATTTCCAGCACTCTGGGTATTCCTGACTGCATCCACGTGGTGTCTTTTCATCTGTTTGCTGTCCCTTCACTCCCTGTTCTCATTCTCCAGTGGGTAGTTGGACACAGACTTAATAAGTTAACAGACTGGATATTTTAGCTGGTGATAATGACAGGACCTTTCATTAGCAGATATGTAATGCCCAGTTGTCTTTCTTTGTATAGTGTTAGGAATTTTTGTCCAAGTCCATTATTTCAGTATGCAAATATTCCCTCACTCTTCATTCACTTATTAGCAGAAATGCTTCTATTGAAGAACTTAGATTAAAAATTTAAGCTCGGGAGGCAAGGCCGTGGCCTCCTGGAAAATAGCTTTCTCCTTATCGGAGGCAAAATAGCTTTCTCTGTTCAACTTAGTTGCTTTCTGTAAGCTTTCCCACCAATCAAGTGTATTCCCCGCACCTGTGACTTCACTTCAATGTATCCCATAACCCGACTCCATCCCCACCTGTCTGTAATTTTTATATAAAAAACCCTCACTACTGACGCTGGGGGTTCACTCCACTGAACCCTGGCGCGCGCCGGCTTAATAAATCCTCTTGCTGATTGCATCGAATTCGAGTCACTGTGGTCTTTGGGGCGACGGTTCCCGAGAAAAGGCCGCTAGGTCTTACACTATAATATAGAAACTTTTTATTGTCAACTAATTGATTACCCCAAGGTATAAGAAACATAAGATAAACCCTTGATTCTTTCCTTTTATTTGCCAATTCTCGAAATCCACTGTAGGTGATCAGGAGTTCTTTATTTTTATGAACTCGTAGATTTAAACATACCTGCAAGCTAAGTCGCTTCAGTCGTGTCCGACTCTTTGCAACCCCGTGGTCTGTGGCCCGCCAGGCTCCTGTGTGCATAGGATTCTCTAGGACAGAACACTGGAGTGGGTTGCCGAACCCTTCTCTGGGGGATCTTCTAGACTCAGGGATCGAAACCGCATCTCTTACGTCTCCTGCATTGGCAGGCGAGTTCTTTACCGCTAGCGCCACCTAGGAAGGCCTGAGTTTCAATCCATAGCCCAAATGCTCCCATTTTGGGCCAGTGAAAATCCATTCAGATTGACTTCTGAGTTCTTTTTGTCATTATTTTGATGGTCATTGAAAAATTTTCGCTTTTATCATATGACAATATGTCCCAGAACCTTCTTGAATTTTTCCTGCCCCAGTCTTGAAATTAGCTATTTCTTCAAGAATTCAGGTTCCTTTTAGTGGAAAACAGTAATAGGAAACACAGTCCAAGTTCTGTCGGTTCACATCACTATTAAGACAGTCATTATTTCTAGGCTTTTGGAGGCTAGAGGTAGGAATAAGGGGTTTTTGTTTGTTTGTTTTTCTTTTTGTTTTTTAAGAGCAATACATTCTGAGATCATACTGATATTTTCAGCTCAAGTTTAGGGTTATTTGGTTAGCTATTCTTTGATTTTATATATTTTCCTCATGCTAACCCCTTGATTTTTATTAATATAAACTAATTACTTATTTGCCATATCTTGTACTATATACCACAGTTTCATAACAACAATGCTAATATTATTACAAACAACATGATAATTGAAAGCAGTGTAAAGCTATTTGCAATTCTTTTTATCCTCAGAATATATCCCACTAGGTTTATATATTAAATTACTGGGCTTTTTTAAGTCACTTGAAATAATCCTCTCTGTGTAGTTAAGTCACTAACTTAACACAGTAATCTTTATTTTGCTGTTTTTAGGAATTATTTCTAAAATTTAATTTGATTTCATAATCATGAAACATCTTCACATGGTTTCAAAGTCCAATCTACAAAACAAGGTATGATCCAAAAGTAAGATTTTTATTCATGTTTCCTCTACCCTGTTCCCTGGGCAGGTAACCAGTTTTTTATATTTTTTCAGTTTTTTATTATGCTCTTATTTTCTTGCTGTGAATTAAATATAAGCACAGAGATATTCATATTCTTGCCATATTTTTTTGAGTGAATGGTAGCATATTATATATATTTTCTCCACCTTGCTTTTTCAGATAACAATGCATCCTGCAGAATATATGGAGATGAGATAGTAACAAGCTTATACACACTCGTCAGTTACAGCTGCATAATTCTCCATTGACAGATGTCCTAGGTTCCCTATTGACAAACTTGTGGGTTTTGCAAACATTTTGTTGTTAGAAACATGGTTGTAATGAATATCCTTCTGCAGATTATAAATTGAAGTTTCAAAAAGACAAATGTTCTAAGACTTCATTTTGGAAATTGTTAGATAAGTCATGGATTGAAGAGTTTTGTTTGAACTTATAGTATATGTTAGCTATGACCCTATCAATGTGGCTTTTACATTTTCTCATTTTTATTATATAGTAAAAAAGTGAAGTCGCTCAGTAGTGTCTGACTCTTTGCAACCCCACCGGTGGACTGTAGCCCACCAGGCTCCTCCATCCATGGGATTCTCCAGGCAAGAATACTGGAGTGGGTTGCCATTTCCTTCTCCAGGGGAATCTTCCCAACCCAGGGATCAAACCCAGGTCTCCCGCATTGCAGGCAGATGCTTTAACCTCTGAGCTACCAGGGAAGCCCCAAAATTCTGTTTGTGACCTAGTATATAACCATTTTCCTAAGAAAATAACTAATTTTAATTTTAAACAAGTAAAAGGAAGCGAAATTTCATCACGGCCCTTTCAACAAAGAGCAGGAGCAGTTCACTGGAGCTGCCAAGCATCAGGGTTCAGCAGGGGAGGAGGGTGGGGTGGCAGGGGCCTGAGGGCACCAGGCACAGGTGCCCTGCTGTTCAGGCAACAAACACTGCCCAGATGGGGAGCCCGGTGGGGAGCAGGGGCGGAGGGAGGACTTTGGTCCAGGATCTGGCAGCTGAACTGGAGGCTGTGAAGCCGGTTGTCCACAGTCAAAAGCATAGGGTAACCCTTACTTATAAGATACATCATTCAATACCAACCTACTGATTGAACCTTATTTTATTCTTCAGTCTCCAAATCTTGAGAAAGACATGTTAATGCCTCTTACCACAATTCATATTTCTGCCAGTTTCTCCTGGATTTTCCATAAGTTTTTTCCTTTTCTATTTTAAGCCTGTCTTATTTTATGGAGGTTCACAAACTCTACATCTTCATCGTGGATTATATCATTTATCAATATGAAATGACCCTTGCTTTTCTGGCAAGTTATTTTTGCTTTGAATGACACTAATGTTAATAAAAAGGCCATTTTATTTTTCTTCTTCCTTCTTCTTTCTTCCTTTTGTAAATTATACTGTTGGCCCTTTTACTTTTTAACCTTCACAGCAGAAGAATGGCTGCCCTGGGCTCTGGCTGATAAAGATCATGGGTTCCTGAAGCAGGAAGCAGGCAGAAGGCTTTCCATGTCAAGGGGCAAAGCTGTGACTGACTGCTCCTGCCGGGACTGTCAGTCAGGCTCCATAAGATTTTCACTCAGTGGTGTTTCCTCTCAGATCCTGTTTGCTGCTTCCGTTTCCTTTCCAGTGTCACGGTTCTGTGGATTCATCATTTTTCAGTGTCTGGGTGAGATGCTGGCAGTATAATAATTTTATGTGTTGCTTGAGAACACGTTGCATTTTAAACTGGTAACCCATTTGTCATGTTTTTAACATTCCCTGCTATTGGTAATTTGATTTTAAAATTAACTTTGTATCGTAAAAGCTTATCTTGAAGAGAACTTAAGAGCTGAATATGGCACAGAAAAGAAACTATACATCAAAGATGATAAAATGTACTTACAGATTTTTATTCTATGAGTATGACTATTTCAGAACTAAAAAAAAAAAAAACAAAACAAAACCCATGACTTTGCCTTTTTACTTTGGCATATTTTTATACTAAGAATTTATAAATTTTTAAGAACATTTAGTTTTTATATTGAGAACTTTGGGTGAATTGGAAGTTTCTACCATGATGTGTGTTAGCTTCTCAGTCATCTTGGACTGAGTGTATCTGTTAATGTGCCTTAATGTCATCTTTACAGGATTTTTATTTATTTTTAAATGGAATTTTTTCAATTTTTAACTTTTTATTTGCTTGCTTTTTCTTTTTCAGTTGCACTGCACAGCATGTGGGATGTTAGTTCCCCAAAAGGGATTTAAAAAAATCTTTTAAAAAATTAATAATTCCAACCATATAAATGGAAATGATCTAATTAGAAAAATTCATTTTTCACCCTCATGAAGGAACTGCTTCATGCAATAATAAACAATGATAATAAAAGGATTAGAAGAAAGCTGGCGGGCAACTTTACAAAGCCATCAAGCTGCCATCACCTAAAGCCAGTGACCAATCTTAGTGTCTCTCTGTGTGTGAAGGCCAAAGATCAGGTGTCTTATGATGAAGAAATACACGCACCACTTGTCAAGTATTCCTGCCCATGTGAAATAGAGAGCCAGTGGGAAGCTGCTGTATGGGCTCAGGGAGCTCTGTGACAACCTGGAGGAGTGGGATGAGGGAGAGGTTCAAGAGGGAGGGGCCCTACTGGTACTCAGGGCTGATGCACGTTATTGTATAGCAGGAGCCAACCCAATATTGGAAAGCAATTATCTTCCAATTAAAAATAAATTTAAAAAAAGCTAAACCAAATCTAGTTAAGGCTTTAGTTCTAACTTCTAACTTTAAGGAAATACAAGGAATTAAGGACAATTTCAAAGATCACCACCAGGAAGCAATCAGTCAAATCAGTAATCAAGCAATATATTACAGGATAATGAGCCTATTTTCAAGTCAAGAGCATGAAAAAGAGGGGTGGGAGACAACCGAAACCTCCTATGTTGGAAGCGTGGAACCCCAGCTACTGGACCACCAGGGGAAGTCCCTACAAGATTTCTTAAACATTTAAAACTTAGAAATTTCCCAGTTTGCAACTCAGAAAATGTTCCATCATTCCCAAAGACCAAAAACTAAAATTAATCCATTTTTCAAATTAGAAAATTGGGTCTTCAAATCATAGGACAATTTTTTTTTCACTTTTTATTTTAGATTAATTTCAAATTTATGGAAAAGTTGCAAAAATTAGACCAAAAGCCTATATAACTCAGATTCATCAAATGCTAGTATTTTGCCACATTCACTTTCCCAGTCTCTCTCCCCTCACCTCACTCTCTTTTTTCTCTCTCCCCACATGTCCACACACTTACACACACATACACACATGCACACACACACTAGAAGAATAAGAACATTCTTTTACATAATCACATTTATCAAAATTAGACATCGGACACTGATACAACAACCATTACCAATCATTCAGCTTGTATTCCAGTTCTTCCAGCTTCCCCAGTGATGTCCTTTAGAGCACTCCCGGGAAACAAGCACGGATCATGGATCACGTTGAGGAGTCCCTTCAATTTGGACTGCTCCTTCTGCCTTTCTTGGTCTTCACATCAACAGTGT
The DNA here is from genome assembly GCA_917880005.1 of Nanger dama. Lineage (NCBI taxonomy): Eukaryota > Metazoa > Chordata > Mammalia > Artiodactyla > Bovidae > Nanger > Nanger dama. The sequence goes on from CAKJTW010000033.1 coordinate 7,151,164, forward strand.
TCAAGAGTGCAGAGCTGGTAGCATAGAAAGGAGTTTTCACTCTTCTGGCAGCCCACTCCAGTACTCTTGCCTGGAAAATCCCATGGGCAGAGGAGCCTGGTGGGCTGCAGTCCATGGGGTCTCGAAGAGTGGGACATGACTGAGCGACTTCACTTTCACTTTTCACTTTCATGCATTGCAGAAGGAAATGGCAACCCACTCCAGTGTTCTTGCCTGGAGAATCCCAGGGACGGCGGAGCGAGGTGGGCTGCCGTCTATGGGGTCGCACAGAGTCGGACACGATGGAAGCAACTTAGCAGCAGCAGCAACCTTTTCTGGAGTTAGTATTGCCTTTGCAGTAAATCTTGGTGGGTGCTAGCCTGACCTTCCAGAATCTATTTCTTAAGGGTGAATGAACCTAACAACTCATTTTCATGAATCTTTATGTGTAGCATTTGAATCCACGTACACATACAAAGATTCAAGGCAAACTTAAAAAACAGTTGTGGCAGTCGCGGCTAGTACTTATATAGTGGTTAGTTCAGTGCACACTCTCACTGAATCCTCGTAACAACACTGGAGGATCAGTACAATTATCACTCCCATTTTATAGCAGAAGAAACTGAGGCACAGAGAAATTAAGTCACTTGGCCTAAACCACACAGCTAGAACACAGCAAAACCTGAACTTCAACGCCAGCCATCTGGCATTAGACACTTCCGGGGGTTTCATCTCTCCCAGATAACCTCATCATCTCTCTCGTAAGTATCCAAGCCTGGTGAGTGAGTGCTTGGTTTTTAGGAACCATTGGCATATGACCTGGGTAACAAAATCCTTAGGAACAATGTCCTGGTCAACTTCATACACACCGTGCTTGGCATCTGAGTGTGGTGGGAAAAGAAGACCAGAGAAGCAAGAAGTCAGCAACAGACAAGTTTCCCACAAGCAGGAAGTGGCAGTGTTCAGACACACAGGCACAGAGTCATTTCAAGTTAAATATTTGCTCAGCTGACAGGAGTAAATATTACACTTTTAATTATTATCCACTTTAACCAGCGCTTTGCTAGTGTCTACTGTATGGGAGACAATACGATGCATTTTGGGGAAAAAAAAACCACAAATAGAAAAAAGGGTCTTATGGAGCAATATGGATTAATGAGAAAACAAAAGCGAATGAATATCCAAAAATATACTCGTGTTGATAAATTAGTATTATGTTAATACAAGGAAAACAGGGTTCACACAAACCCTGAGGGAGCCATCAGAGTAGGGAACGTTTAAGGAGACAAGTTTCTCCTTGAAGAGAAGGAGAGTTTAGAATAGGTTTAGAATAGGCTTCTCTGGTGGCTCAGTAGTAAAGAATCCACCCGCGGGTCTGGGAAGATCCCACATGTTGCAGAACCACGAAGCCCAAGCGCCGAAACTATCGAGCCTGTGCTCTCGAGCCCAGAGCCGCAACTCCTGAGCCCAGAGCCGCAACTCCTGAGCCCAGAGCCGCAACTCCTGAGCCCAGAGCCGCAACTCCTGAGCCCAGCGCCACTACCGAAGCCGAATGATGGAGGAGAGTGGTGGGCTCCCCTGGAAAGGGAAAAGGATGCTAACCGCGAGAATGACCTTGAAAATCGCGAGGGAGGTCCACAAAACGCACAGGGACTCGGGGTTACAGATGTCAGAATGGGGACACCATTTCAAAAGAGGGAACGCTTCGGGTGTGGGGGTTTTGTTTTGTTTGTCATTTTACCAATGTTAAACCAATTAAGTAAGCCTGAAGGAGGGCTACGAAAACAGCCCACTGGATCAGAGAAAGCAGTGCGTTCTGATAAGCGGTGGGCAGAGAGGAGAGGGTGGAAACGTCAATTTCTTCACTAGACATTTGGTCAAAACACTTGTGGAAAATGACATGGCAACCGAACACTGAAGTGAGGTCAAGGAAAGGATTTTTATTTTTAAGTAAGAGACTATCAACCAGCCACAATACCCTGAGGTTGTGTCTAACCAGAGCCCTAGATCTGAAATCAGCTCTCAAGGTCAGCTTTCCTGACCTCAGTCATTGGAAAAATGTGCAGAAGAAACAGAAAACCTGAGAAGCAAACATTTGTGCAGAAAATAGAGGGGATCATACAAATAAAACCTCATGTTGTTGTTCAGTCACTCGGTCACGTCAGGCTCTTTGCAACCTCATGCGCTGCAGCACGCCAGGCTTCCCTGTCCTTCACCATCTCCCGGAGCCTGCTCACACTCATGCCCACTGCGTCAGTGATGCCATCCAGCCATCTCATCCTCTGTCATCCCCTTCTCCTGCCTCCAGTCTTTCCCAGCATCAGGGTCTTTTCTGATGAGTTAGCTTCACATCAGGTGGCCAAAGTACTGGAGTTTCAGCTTCAGCATCAGTCCTTCCAATGAATACTCAGGATTGATTTCCTTTAGGATTGACTGGTTTCGGATCTCCTTGCAGTCCAAGGGCCTTTCAAGAGTCTTCTCCAACACCACAGTTCATACTATTATGCAAAGACCACCTGGATATGCTTACAATGAAAAGGGGGAACCAGGGAACGTGATGAGAGGAAATTACCAAAGTCAGTTAAATTTGTATGTGCAAAGATTGAAGGCCAACTTAGCAATAATAGTAACTGTGGCAGGCATGGTTAACACTGGTGTGTAGGATCATGGGAGTGTAGAATACAGAAGGATCCAAAACCCAAGTAGAGACTCTAGTTTTCTTCATCATAATCTCAGAGCTTTGATAAAAAGTAGAGGATGGATGGATGTATTCATTAATTCAACAAGACATTTGCTGTAGACATTAGGGGTCCACAGATGAATTCAGGATGGCCACATCACTAAAGGGTTCCCTGTTCAAAGACCAGGGAGGTAAGGACAGTCCAGTTCAATAGTTGCCACCAAAGGCAGGGGGCAACACCAGGGCTTCCCGGGCCCCTCTTTTATCCTGAAAGGGTACCCATCACTCCGAATGTTCTTCCATGATCCTCGCATTGTCTCCTGCAGGATGACTATTAACACCACTCCAAGAAAGTCGGTCTCTGTTGATCCTCCCAGCCCCTTTGTCACCTCACTTCTGCCACAAATAACCAACTTGCCAGGTGGACCTTGATGTTATTATGAGGGATTTCCAGAAAGCTGTCTGGCTCCTAGAGATTATTTTATCATAATTTTCTCTCTAAAGCAACTTGAAATGCTGCTACTGTGTTCAGTATTGAGCAAGCTTCTGAAGCACCTACTAGTGAGGTTAAGAACACACAGATACATAAGATGCACAACACACACACACACACACACACACATACACTCACACAAGCACACACACACTCCTTTGCTCAGTAACCCAAATCTATGTTTTTTTTTAACTTTATTGAAGTATAGTTGATTTACAAGTTGTGTTAATTTCTACTGTACAGCAAAGTGACTCAGTTATACCTATATCTTTTCCATTATGGTTTATCACAAGATATTGAATATAGTTCCCTGTGTTATACCGTAGGACCTTGTTGTTTATCCATCCTGTATATAAAATAGCTTGTATCTGCTCATCCCAAACTCCCAGGCCTTCCCTGCCCCATGCCCTCTCCCCCTTACCAACTACCAGTCTGCTCTCTCTGTCCGGGTTTGATTCTGAGCATCAGTCCTAGCTGCTACACATCAGCCTTGCCTAAGGTTCCCTGGCGCATCTAGTCCAGAGGCTTGGAGGCAGCAAGGCTAAATCGTTTCCCCCAGGAACAAGGGGACAGGGGTTGCTGTTTTATTATGTAAAAGGGAGAAGCACCGGGAAAGTGAGCTTTAGTGAATGAAAGGTGATCATGTGACAGTGCCTCCGGACTCACTCCACAAAAGGAAACGCACTTGCGTCAAGATCTCCACATCCTTTTCACTGAGAATCACCTAATCACAGTGACTCAGCACCTTCAGACTCTTTTGTCACCGGTGCCAGATCCTATTCCATTAGGACACACACATTGCTTCAAACGGGTTGTCTTGCCACACCTCACCACTGTTGCTAGGAAAACATATTCAGAGCAGGACAATGTATTTGTTACACTAAAAGCAAAGACAGACATTGCAGGGTAGAAGCAGGCAGTAATCTGGTCCAGACCAAAGTTGCCTTTCAAAAGGCATTTGTCATTGGTTCACACTCTCCCAGTTAAGCTTTTGCTGACTCATTGCAAATTACTCAAAGTTGCACCAAGCTAATATTTAGCAACTCATTCTATGTGGAAGCAAAGTTCAATATCAAATTCTTAAAAGTATGTGTGACTTGGTCTATTTACACCTGAACAAATAGATAATCATGAGTCACTTGCCAACACAGCATGATTATAGAAAAATGGAACAACCAGCCACTCAAGTGAAGTCAACAAAGGATATTTTTAGAGAAATAATACTACAGATTGGCCACAACTTCCCTCTGCATCGCTGCTCTCTTTGGTACACACACACACACACACACACACACACACACACACTCACATGAAACTCTACAAAACTAAAAGTCAAGTGAGCAGAAATTATGTGACTGAACTAAGACAAGACTAGAGTGAACAAGGATTCTACAGAATGTTCAGTTTAATTGTATATGTTCACTTTCTTTCCCATTATTCTAATTATACATTTTTTTAAATGTACTGAGGTATAATAGACTGTGAAGTTCACAAATATATGTATATATATGAAGTGTAGTAAAGTGAAAGTTGCTCAGTCATGTCTGACTCTTTGCGACCCTATGGATATACAGTCTATGGAATTCTCCAGGCCAGAATACTGGAGTGGGTAGCTATTCCCTTCTCCAAGAGACTTTCCCAACCCAGGGAGTGAAGCCAGGTCTCCTGCATTGCGGGCAGATTCTTTACCAGTTGAGTCACCAAGGAAGCTCAAGAATACTGGAGTGGGTAGCCTTGATGTAGCCATGTGTCCCGGGAAACAAACTCACTCAGAAGGACAATGCAGATAGAGGAGCGCAGCTTATTACACTGCGACCCCAAGACAAAGTCTCCTCTTAGCCAAGGACCCCGACCAGTTTCTGTGAAAACCCTGTATACCCTAAGTGTACGTGCCCAAACCCACCTCCCCAAATTCCCTGAAACTAATCTGAACAACCCACTCCAGTAGTCTTGTTAGGGAAGCACACTGATTGAAACAGCCCACCCTGGCCAGGCACTATAGTAACTATCTGCATGAGTGGTTTTATGGCAGGAGATCCTGATAAGGAACACGGAACTAACAAGCCACCACCAACCTGAAGAGTCGGGAAAGGTCTAAAGGAGACACCGCTAGCATCCATCTGGGCTGAGCAATGCGTGCACCCCCAGGAAAGACTCTGAATTAGAGTGATTGGCCAAAGACCACCCAGAAACTAATGCCATCACCCTAAAACCCAAGACTGCAAGCCACGCAGCAGAGCAGTTCTCCTGGGTTCCCCTACCCTACTGCTCTCCACTTGGGTGCCCTTTCCTAATAAAATCTCTTGCTTTGACAGCACATGTGTCTCCTCGGACAATTCATTTCCGAGTGTTATACAAGAGCCCAGTTTCAGGCCCTGGAAGGGTCCTCCTTCCTACAGCAGTCTTGCCTGGAAAATCCCGTGGACAGAGGAGCCTGGTAGGCTGCAGTCCATGGGGTCCCTAAGAGTTACACACGACTGAGCGACTTCACTTTCAATTTCACTTTCATGCATTGGAGAAGGAAATGGCAACCCACTCCAGTGTTTTTGCCTGAAGAATCCCAGGGACAAGGGAGCTGTCTATGGGGTCGCAGAGAGTCAGACACGACTGAAGTGACTTAGCAGCAGCAGCAGCAGTCTGAACAAAGGAAAAGAAAGATACGATCAAAGTTAACCAGTGATTCATATGCCTTAAGCCTAGGTAGTTAACAGTAGACAGTTATCAATAGGCCTATGGTCATACCCCAATAAGCGTAATAGAATGTATGATTCTATTTGGTTAGATAATTAGGATATTCTTTTAGGTGTCGGAGAGCCTAGGTATGAACATTGGGGCTCTTCTTTCCGGGGGCCCGGCTTTCCAGTTGGTATGTCGTTTCCATAGTTACTGGGCATATAGATCAAAGTCCACAGTTCAGCCCAAGACTAAGTTCTGCTTTCAAGATGGAGCCTATTCTGTCTGTTTCCTCCTTCAGCCTAACTCTTCTCCAGCAGATCTTCCCAACCTAGGAATTAAATGGGGGTCTCCTGCATTGCAGGCAGATTCTTCACTAGCTGAGCTACAAGGAAAGCCCCTCCTGGTGGCACACACATCACTCAGACAAGATGGAATCCAATCACGAGGATTCCAGGGGGTTGGGAGGACATGTGGACTGGCGTCTCCTGTTTCCTTTTGACTTTTCCTGAATTCTCCTGGTTGGTGGTGGCTTGTTAGTTTCATGCTCCTTACTAGGACATGATTTTCCGTTCTAAGATAATTCATGCAAATTGTTATTGTGGTGTCTGGCCAGGGTGGGAGGTTTCAGTCAGTGATTTTCCTAACAGTTTTATAAAACTACCAGCCCTCTAAAATCCTCCTGGGTGGATTCCATCTTGGCTGAGTGATGTGCACGCCACCAGGAGGAAACCTGAGTCAGACTGAATGGCCAGAGACAACCCAGAAGCTAACTACATCACCATAAAACCCAAGACTGCGAGCCACATGGCAGAACAGTGCTCCTGGGTGCCCTGACCCTACTGCTCTGCCCCTTCCTTCCCAATAGTCTTTTATTTCATCAGCATGTGTGTCTCCTGGGACAATTCATTTTAAAGTGTTAGACAGGAGCCCACTCTCGGGCCCTGGAAGGGGGTCCCCCTTCCTGCAACAGAACCACCATCTAATTCAAGACAGAAGACATAGGACATCCCTGCTCGCCTCTGCAATGATTCCCATCGTCCCTCCCCAGTAAATATCTCCCTATGGAGGTAGAGCAATTCTGACCTCTATCATCACAGTTTGTTGTTCTTAAAATTTATGTTATTTAAATCTTTAGATACATACTCTTCGCTTAATTTTATAAAATGCAGTACATTCAAAGTACAAAAGTGATGTTTCTCTCCTAGCTGTGACCTCCAGGCACTTAATTTCTCTGTCCAAAGGCACCCAATGATATTAACTTCTGTGAGTATCTATTGAAATATTTAACTCACATGCATGCAAAGACATGTATCTACATAGCTTTCCTCCTCTGACAAGTTCTATAGAACACTGTATACACAGTGTTGCATACCCTGCAGTTTACACACACACACAATATGGATTGTTCCCTATTCAAGACTTTCCCTATTTTTACTATTCTGCAGAATATTCTATTATTGAAACACTTTCCTAAGGACAAACATTTAGGTTATTTCCCATTTTTTTGCTATGATAAACCTTTAAGATATGTTATTCCACAGAAGTAAATCTACAAGAAAAATGTCTTAAAAGTAGAGTTGCTGGGTCAAAGAACAGATACATTTGCAATGTTTATAGATCTGCAATATTCACCCAGTGACATAGAAGTTGTTCCCCTTTAAACTCCAATTTAAACTCCAAGGGCCTATTTTCTCACAACCTTGCCAACACAGGTTACTATTAAACTTTTGGAGCTCAGCCGATCTGATAAGGAAAAATGGTTTCTCTAGGTATATCTAATTTGCATTGCTCTCATTATGAGGCTTGGTGTGTTTTCATGGGTCTATGAGCCATTTATTTCCTTTTCTGTGCATTCACTTTTGTTCATTTTCTTATTTAATTGTTGATGCATTATTTTGAAGATGCATCTTACATATTAGAATTTCACCTTTAACTGGGAAATGTCTTGCTAACATTTTCCCCTAGATTATTATTATTTGTCTTTCTTTATAGTAGCATTTGCTATACAGGGTTTTTTGTTTTTGTTTTTTTTTAATGTAGTTGAATTTTATTGTATGGCTTTTGACCTTTCCACTCAAAGGTGATTATCCCATGGAATCTTTTGGTGTTTTAATAGACTGTGTTTTTTTCTTTATGTTTAAATGTCTGATTTATCTGGAATTTACTTGGGTGTATGATATAAGGTATGGATATAACTTTACCTTTTTCAAGATGACCATTTAGGTTTACAAACACCATTTATTAAATAATTGCCTTTTCCCTCTTGATTTGAAATATCATTGTTATTATATACTAAATTCCACATATGTTCTAGAGTTTCTGTCTCCCATCATTGCTCTAGAGTTCCTATCTCCAGGAGTTTCCAGCATCAAATTGTTTTAATTATTATATTTTCAAAAAAGTTATGTGTTTACCACCTTCACTCTATCCTCCTTCCTCACTGTTTTATCTTGTTTTGTCTTTTTCAGGATTTCCCTGGTTATTCTTGCTAACTGATTTCCTCCATGTGAATCTTGGAATCAGCTTGTTTAGCTCTGACGTCTTGTTGGTGTCTTTATTTGGATCTCATTAAATTTGTAGATTAATGTAGTATTCATGTTACTTATTATTACCTAACAGACTACTCCCAAGATTTAATGGATTAAGAACGTAGTATTATTTCTTACAGTATGCTGATTCAAGTTCTCAGGAAGATTCTCATTTGGGATGTCTCAGGGACTTGCAATCAGAAGAATACTTCTTCCCTCAAATGTCTGTGCCTGAGCAGGGCCAGCCAGGGGCTGACTGAGCAGCTCTCTTCCTCCAGGAGCCCTTCCACATGGCTGACTGGGCTTCCTGACAAAGTGGCAGGATCACAAGGGTCAGGCTTCCTCCACTGTTGCTTAGACCAAGCATTCCAGGAAACACAAACAGAAGCTCTAGGGTTTCTCATGACCTGGGCTCAGAAATAACACAGTGTCACTTCTCCCATATCCTATATATCAAAACAAGCTACTACAGGGACCCAAATGGAGGAGACCACACAAAAAATATGACTAGGGCTATTTTTGAAGTCTAGCTTTCATACATGGGGAGAATAACTCCAGGAATGGGATCTGGGTAGAAGGGTTTATTTATTTGGCTCATGCTCTCAAAGAACTTTTAGGCAGGAGACACAGGTTTGATCCCTGGGTGAAGATCCCCTGGAGGAGGAACTGGCAATCCACTCCAGTATTCTTGTCTAGAGAATCCCATAGACAGAGGAGCCTAGCAGGTTAAAGTCCATGGGGTCGCAAAGAGTCAGACATGACTGAGCACGCATGCACAAAGAATTCTCATCAATTTGAAAATGTTAAAAAAGAATTTCTGATATAAAATGGAAAATTAAGGAAGGGCAAGTTTAACCCTACATACAAATGATACACTTTAGTAACACTTTATGGTTCACATAATGCTTTCCTCCCCAATTTCAGTTGGTTTCCATTTCTACATGAGACAGTTTTATTGTTCTGGTTTCTCAGATGATGAAACTGAGGCTCAGATGGATTCTAAATTACTCAAAACCTCAAGAACTCCTCTGACTTAGGGCCCAACTTGCCTGAGGCAGTAAAACTCAAGCATCCACAGGAGCCAAGATGAAACCAAAATGAGTTAACTAGCCAGGTTGTATTCTTTTGAAAAAGCCACATTTTGTCTGAAAATTAAGTGCATAAGGTATTCTTTATCTCCACTCATCTTTATTCTCTTTTATTTCTTGCTAATCCTGCTGTCGTATTCATCTACCTTTGGTTTCCAACTACAGTAAGCCCCTTACGTATGAATGAATTCCATTCTGAGGGCACTTTGTAAATCCAATAGGTTGGTAAGTCCAACAGAGTTAGCCTAGGTACCAAACTAACACAGTTGGCTATATAGTACTGTACTGTAACAGGTTTATAATACTTTTCACATAAATAATACATCAAAAACAAACACAAAAGTGAAGAAAACATCTTTAAGCTTATAGTGCAGAACCTTGAAAAGTACAGTAGTACAGAACAATAGCTGACATACAGGGGCTAGGATCCAGTGAACAGAGAAGACGAGTTCCAGACTGGAGGAGGGAGAGGAAATGGGAGGTGGTGGAGCCGAATGATGGTCAGCAACAGGAGACGGAGGGCACGCTGCAATTCCACTCAGGCGAGAGTGATGGCAAACACTTTGAAAGCATCTTTGTAAGTTTGCAACCTGAAGGTTTCTATATAGGAGACTTACTGTACTGACAGAGACAGAGTTGCAAGATACAGTTGACTTTCTTCTTAAGTCAGCCATAAGAAGAACACACCCGGACACAGGGTGGTCAATGACAAATGAAGGCTTTGGTGTCTGGAGTCAAAAAGAGAGAAGAGAGACTTCTGCCTACTGGAAGGGGAGCTGCTTCTCCTCTCCTGGAAACGGTTGTCACCTAGCACCCTGGGCCAAGTGTGTAGGCTTTTTATTTTCAGAGTTGTTAGAAGTCCTTTTTCAAATAAAGTCATCTGAAGTTTCAATAGTGATAATAAACTCATTTGTTTTTAAAGACAAAATTGTCCACCAGCCGCCGAGTATGGGATGGAAAGAGCAGCCCACCCCAGCCCATGGGTGGAACAGTCAATTCCCAGTCTGAACCGCTACACAAGTACCAACCCAAGTGCTCCAAATTGCTCTCCCCATAGTATGAAAGCCTCAAACCAAGAGACAAAGGGAAAAAATTATACTGAAACAGTGAACACCATGGAGCCTACTGTAATCAGTTCAGACAGCTAGAGCAGACTATCATAGACTGGGTATCTTTTGAACAACAGAAATTTATTTCTCATAGTTCTGGGAAGTCCAAGAGCAAAGCACCAACATCTTCAGTGTCTGGTGAGAAAGCCTTCCTGGTTCACAGACAGCTATCTTTTCACTATAACCTCACATGACGGGGTCTTTTTATAAGGACACTAATTCCATTCATGAGAACTCCCCCTCATGACCTACACTTTCCCAAGAAAAGCTCCACCGCCAAATACCATCATATTGGAAATTAGGATTTCAATTTATGAATTTCATGGGACACAAATATTCAGCCAGCAGAAGAATTACAGCTAGGGCAACAAGAGATCAATCTGTGAAGATTCTTCTCTACAGCCCTGAGGTCAAATAGGACCCAAAGAGAGGTCATGATTACCTCTGAAGATATGGTCACAGGAAAGGAACAGCCAGGGAGAGAGTTGGCAGCCACACAGAGAGAAGGTTTGGCACTATTAGCTTCACACAACAAGACATTTGAAGGGAACCTTAAAATAAATGCTCCACATGTCCAAGAGGTGGAGGAAGGAAGAGACTCTGTAATGTAAGAACAGAACATTTAGAGAAAGCAATCTGCTAATCTGAAAAAGAGTCAAATGTCATGGACTGAATTATAATGCATTGATTTGACCTGAGTTGTATTCAGGTCAAATCTAAACTGACCAATTATTAACTAAGCTTTGTTGCAAATATTGCCTAAGAAGAGGAAAAAAATGAATGAAACAAATTTGTCTGTCAAAATGTTTTAAATATTCTAAAGTTATTTAGAAAAAGTATTTTTCCAAAATCATTCTAAACTTTTGTCTCAACTTCTACAGTAATTTCTTTGATAGCAATTTATATTAGGAGAAGAGGGGCATCATTTTACCTAAGTAAACACTTGCATAAGATAAGGAATTTCACAAAAGCTACTGATGAGAAAATCATTGTGTAGTGTTTCCTTTTTGTAGTTTCAAAGAACCTTGAAAACTGACACAAATTAAAGGTATTTCTACTTAGTAAGTTAAGTAATAATGGATATGGGCATATTACAGAGTTATAATTATCATGCCTCTAATGCATGCATGTAGAAGGGTCTATGAAAACCTACAAGACCTTATAGAACTAACACCCCAAAAGATGTCCTTTTCATCATAGGGAAATGGAATGCAAAAGTTGGAAGTCAAGAGATACCTGGAGTAATAGGCAAGTTTGGCCTTGGAGTACAAAATGAAGCAGGGCAAAGGCTAACAGAGTTCTGCCAAGAGAACCCACTGGTCATAGTAAACACCGTCTTCCAACAACACAAGAAAAGACTCTATACATGGACATCACCAGATAGTCAACACCAAAATCAAATTGATTATAGTCTTTACAGCTAAAGATGGCAAAGCTCTTACAGTCAGCAAAAACCTGGAGCTGACTGTGGCTCAGATCATGAAACTCTTATTGCAAAATTCAGACTTAAATTGGAAAGTAGGGAAAACCAAGACCATTCAGGTATGACCTAAATCAAATCCCTTATGATTATACAGTGGAAGTAAAAAACAGATTTAAGGGATTAGATCTGATAAACAAAGTACCTGAAGAACTATGGATGGAGGTTTGTGGCATTGTACAGGAGGCAGTGATCAAGACCACCCCCAAGAGAAAGAAATGCAAAAGGAAAAATGGTTGTCTGAGGAGGCCTTACTAATAGCTGAGAAAAGAAGAGAAGCTAAAGGCAAAGGAGAAAAGGAAAGATATACCCATTTGAATGCAGAGTTCCAAAGAATAGCAAGGAGAGATAAGAAAGCCTTCCTCAGTGATCAATGCAAAGAAATAGAGGAAAACAATAGAATGGGAAAGAGTAGAGATCTCTTCAAGAAAATTAGAGATACCAAGGTAACATTTCATGCAAAGATGGGCACAATAAAGAACAGAAGTGATATGGACCTAACAGAAGCAGAAGATATTAAGAAGAGGTGGCAAGAATACACAGAACTGCACAAGAAAGATATTAATGACCCAAATAACCATGTTGGTATGATTCGTCACCTACAGCCAGACATCCTAGAATGTGAAGCCAAGTAGGCCTTAGAAAGCATCACTACAAAGTCAGTGGAGGTGATGGAATTCCAGCTAAGCTATTTCAAATCTTAAAAGATGATGCTGTGAAAGTGCTGCACTCAATATGCCAGCAAATTTGGAAAACTCAGCAGTGGCCACAGGACTGGAAAACGTCATTCCAGTTCCAAAGAAAGGCAATGTCAAAGAATGTTCAAACTACCGCACAATTGCACTCATCTCATACACTAGCAAAGTAATGCTCAAAATTCTCCAAGCCAGGCTCCAACTGTACATAAACCATGAACTTCTCAGATGTTCAAGCTGGATTGAGAAAAGGCAGAGGAAGCAAAGACCAAATTGCCAGCATCCTTTGGATCACAGAAAAAGCAAGAGAGTTCCAGAAAAACATCTACTTCTGCCTTACTGACTATACCATAGCCTTTGACTGTGTGGATCATGACAAACTGGAAAACTCTTAAAGAGATGGGAATACCAGACCACCTGACCTGACTTCTGAGAAATCTGTATGCAGGTCAAGAAGCAACAGTTAGGACCAGACATGGAATGATAGACTGGTTCCAAATTGGGAATAGAGTTCATCAAGGCTGTATATTGTTGAAACAGAGCAAGACTCTATGATCCTTGCCCCACCTCCACCAATGTCTTTTGTCTGTTTTTTGCCTGTGGAAAACTTTAATCAAAGAATGAGTTTAATCAGAGAAGTGAGAATTACTGAAACAAAAGACAACAGTCTAAGGAGACTAAATAATAATAATGTAGTCATTAAACATAGTCAAGAACATTTAGTTCTTTCTCAAGGGCTGTGGATAATATTCTGAGCCATAGCTTGTAAGCTGTCTTATAGATTCCAAACACCAGATGGAAAAGTTAACTAAATGATAACCAGACTGTACCCAGGACTTGAGCTGCCACAATTCTAAGAATTGGCTGCAAAGAAAAGGGAACAAGTGCACCCCAGAACGAAAGATTAACTGTACATAAATCAACCAAGATGATGCTAGTCAGACCTGATGACCAATTTGAATGATGACTCTTAGCGAGGACTATGCTGTTTCTGCATGTAACCCCCCGCCCCAACCGCCGCGACTCTGTCTATAAAAGCTCTCACCCCTTGCTTGTCACAGGGGGAGTCAGACTTTAGACAGATGTCTGCCCCACACCCCCACTCCTCACAGTTGCTGGCATCTGAAATAAAGCAAACCTTTCTTTCCACCAACCTGGCCTGTTTACTGGCTTTTGAACAGCGAGCAGCTGGACAGCCCTCCCCGCCCTGCATACCTTTCAGTAACAGATTTTGGTGCCAAACATGGGGCTGGCTACTGCTGGCTATGGCTGGCTCTCCGGGGTCTTCCAGGGGGTGCGCTGGCTCTGACAGAGTCTTAGCCTGCTGCTGGTGGCTAAGCAGCCCTGAGTAGGGCACTGGGGGACATTCCTAGCAGCTGCCAAAACCGTTTGTTTTGAGGATCCTCCCTGCTTCTCCCCTGCTCAGCACTGGCTGCCAACTTATCTCTTTTCTTGGTGGAATGAAAACTTGCATTTGGGATGAGATGATGAGCTCCAAGACTGGATAAGTCCACCGGCGTGCACTTGGGCAAACGTCCCATTTGGGAGTGCCTGCCAGTTGGTTCTGTTGAGGGCTATTTGTGAGCACTAGTGCTATTTGGGCATTTTGCCTGTTGGTTCTGACGTGTGTGTCTGATGTTGAGGATCGTTTGTGAGCAACAAGTGTCATTTGGGCATTTTGCCAGTTGGTTCTGGCATCTACCACTGAGGACCGTTTGAGACTCCACACTGGTCACCCTCAGAGAGGGTTTATGACGGGTCAGCCGTCTGGTGTGTGCATGTATATTCCATTTGTGTGATTGGTATTCCTGTTGCCTTATGGGAAATTCAGCTTCAATCCATTAGGAAAAATTTTAGCTGTAAATTTATGACTGAAAAAGAAAGATAACTTTTTGGGACAATATATGGCTACAGTATTTTTCAGACTCTGGAGAAGATTGATCAAGATGAAAGTCTTGAAATTCAAAAAACTGATCATTTTTATGTACACAGTTAGGGAAATCTAACTTGATAAAACATTTTTTTCAGACCCTGAAAAAACAAAAATATGCCTGAAAAAAAGCTTGTGGTTGACATTTATCATGTCCTTGAAATACAAACACAGTTCACTTTGCCTGGATCTTCAGCCTTGGGTTAACTATGCAAAGGAAAAAGGCTTTAAAATTGAATGTATAATTTGACTATTCTGCCTATACTCCATAAACTCATTACCTAATTTTGTATTCTTGTAAGATCAAGAGGGAAACTAAAGATGTTTGGGTTTATTAAACATATGTGTTATACCACTGAAGAAAAATTATGCTGTAAAAAATGTGTGTATTTGTGAGGCTATAAAGTATGTCCTTAAGTTTGTCAATCAAAAAATGCTGGTATAACATTTCAATCACTTGTTTCTTGGTTTTGTTAAAACTTTCAAAGGTTAAAAATTATGATATATAAAAATGATAAACAAAATATTTTGATATATAAAACAAGTAAGATATACATTGTCAACAAAGAGAACATTTTAAAAATGGAGATATTTTTGTTGAAAAAAAAATGACGATAATAATTTTGTCCTTCAATTGTTTGTTTCTGGATAAAGAAATAAAAGTTTATTCAGATCTAGAAAGTGGCAAAAGGTTTGTAAAAGAAATTAAAAAGAAAGAATTGTATATGTTGTCAGAATTAAGATTAGACTAAATTTAGTTACGTAAATGAATTTTATTAGCAATAAACTGATGCCAGACTAAAGCTGGCTTTTCTCTCTGTTAAAACCAAGTTCTCCTGAAATATTGATCTGATTTAGTAACAAAAGCTTCTAATAAAAAGTAATTGTTTTGTTTCTAATCACACTTTTGACCCCAATGTTCAGGATGGAAAAATTGTCCAGTAAAGTTGTCACCAAGTATAGCTGCTCATGATATATAACATTGCTGGCTTTAAGTATATTATTTAAAGCACATGTATAATTTTGTGTGACAACTGGATATAAATGATAAAATATATGGCCTATAAAACTTTTCCCTTTTAACAAACCTCTGATATCCGATTAGTTTTCCCCAAACATGGACACTAGACAAACATATAAATAAAAGGAGGCCTAGCATCCAGCAACATGGATGGATCCAGGGCAGACAAATGAACCACTCTGACAACAATTTTAAAAAAAAATTGAATATCAATGGTCTCTATGGAAAGAGTTACAACTTAAAATTAAAAAAAGATTTAAGAAATTTTAACATATTGAGATATGAGGAAATCATTCTGGCCTATACATGATTTAATTTAAACTTTAGGCTAACCCAAACAGCCTGTTTGTGGCCTATTAAACAATGTATTAAACATACATTGTAAAACTGCTTTAATCATTAAAGACAAAAAATAGTACAAAGTATGTTTTGATTATTATCCTTATTGTAATATGTCTAGTAGTTTTCAAATATTTGTCCAGGTGCTATGCAAGTTTGTTGACTTTCTTGTTCTGCACCTGTCCCTCCTCAAGTCTGAGGAATATCAAAGCAAAGAGGGGATAGAAACAGAGCAAGACGCTATAATCCTCACCCCGCGCCATGTCTTCTGCCTGCCTTTTGCCTGTGGGAAACTTTAGTAGTCAAAGAATAAGTTTAATAGGAGAAATAAGACATACTGAAATAATAGAAAACAGTCTAAGGAGACTAAATAATAATAATGTAGTCATTAAACACAGTCAAGGACCTTTAGTTCTTTCTCAAGGGCTGAGGATAATATTCTGAGCTATGTCTTGTAAGCTGTCTTATAAATACCAAAACACCAGGTGGAGAAGTTAACTGCATGATGGCTAGACTGTGCCCAGGACGTGAGCTGCCACAATACCAAGAACTGGCCACAGAGAAATGGGAACAAGTTGCACCCTGGAAATGAAGATCAGTTAGTTAAGTCGCTCAGTCGTGTCCGACTCTTTGCGACCCCATGGACTGTAGCCCACCAGGCTCCTCTGTCCATGGGATTCTCCTGAAGATTAACTGCACCTAAAACAACCAAGGTAATATCAGTTAGACCACTGATGATCAAACTGAAGATGACTATTAGAGATGACTATATTGTTTCTACATGTAACCCACCTCCCTCACTTTGTCTATAAAACCTCTCACTCCTTGCTTGTCAGAGCGAGGAGTCAGCCTTTGGACAGAAATCTGCCACGACCACCACCCCACCAGCCCCAGTCGCCAGCATCTGAAATAAAGCAAACTTTTCCCACCAACCTGGCCTGTTTACTGACTTTTGAGCGGCGAGCAGCCAAACCCCTCAACACATACCTTTCGGTAACATTGTCATCCTGTTTATTTAATTTATATGCAGAGTACATCATGCGAAATGCCAGGCTAGATGAAGCACAAGCTGGAATCAAGATTGCCAGAATTATCAATAACCTCAGATATGCAGATGACACCACCCTTGTGGAAGAAAGTGAAGAACTAAAGAGCCTCTTGATGAAAGTGAAAAAGGAGAGTGAAAAAGCTGGCTTAAAACTCAACATTCAAAAATTAAGATCATGGCATCCAGTCCCATCACTTCATGGCAAATAGATGGGGAAAAATGGAAACAGTGACAGACTTTAGTTTCTTAGGCTCCAAAATCACTGCAGATGGTGACTGCAGCCATGAAATTAAAAGTCACCTGATCCTTGGAAGAAAATCTGTGACCAATCTAGACAGCATATTAAAAAAGCAGAGACAATACTTTGCTGACAAAGGTCCATATAGTCAAAGCTACAGTCTTTCCAGTAATCATGTATGGCCTTGAGAATTGGACCATAAGGAAGGCTGAGTGATGAAAAATTTATTCTTTTGAATTGTGGTGCTGGAGAAGACTCTTGAGAGTCCCTTGGACTGTAAGGACATCCAACCAGTCAATCCTAAAGGAATTCAGTCCTGAATGTTCATTGGAAGGACTGATGTTGAAGCTGAAACTCCAGTACTTTGGTCACCTGATGTGAAGAACTGACTCATTGGAAAAGATGCTGAGTAAGATTGAAGGCAGGAGGAGAAGGGGACAACAGAGGTTGAGATGGTTGGATGGCATGGACAACTCAGTGGACATGGGTTTGAGCAAGCTCCAGGAGTTGGTGATGGACAGGGAGGCCTGGCCTGCTGCAGTCCATGGGGTCGCAAAGAGTTGGCCACGACTGAGCAACTGAACTGAACTGAACTGAGAGTCAATTAATTTGATATAAAAATCAGTACTTCCCTGGTGATCCAGTGGTTCAGAATCTGCCTGGCAATGCAGGGAACACAGGTTCTATCCCTGCCCCAGGAAGATTCCACATGCCGAGGAGCAACTAAGGATATACGCCACGACTCCTGAGCCCACGCTGTAGAGTCTGTGCTCTGCAACAAGAGAAGTCCCTGCAGTGAGAAGCCTGCACACCGTAGCCAGAGTCGTCCCTGCTCCCTGCAGCTAGAGAGCCCGAGTGCAGCAGCGAACACCCAGAGCAGGCAAAAATAAATAAGTCAATAATTTTTAAAAATCACTAGGAGAAGCAAGATAGCAATACAACATAGCATTTAGAAATACATTTAGCTACAAGTGGTAAAGAATCCGCCTGCAGTGCGGGAGACCTGGGTTCAACCGTTTGGTTGGGAAGATCCTGGCGAAGGGAAAAGCTACCTACTCCAGTGTTCTGGCCTGGAGAAATCCATAGACTGTACAGTCCATGGGGTCGCACAGAGTCAGACATGACTGAGCGACTTTCACTTTCACCTTCACAAATTACAGAAATTCAGCAACAGTTGCTTAAAAATAATTAGTTTGCCCAATGTAGCAAGAAGTCTGAGGCAGGCCAAGGCTGGTATGCAGGCTCAACAGCCTTTTCTGATTTTTCACTTGTCTTCACGCTGTCACCACTTTCTTGGAATATAACTGCTGCACCTCCAGGTGTCACATCTGAATTCCAGACAAGGAGAAGAAGGAAAGGAGAGGTAGGAAGGGGGCTGGATCTGTGTCAGGCAAACAGAAGCTTCCACAGCAGCTCTCTGCTTACATGTCATGGAACTCTGCAGGGTCACAAGATCCCTGTAACTACGAGATAGTCTAGGGAAGCAAAGAATTTTAGTTTGGCACTCTAGATAAAACCAAGGCTCTTTCAGAAAGAGAGAGGGGATGAGAACTGACAGGAGACAGAGGGTCAGCCCTGGCGTCAAATGATAAATGTTATGACTGTGTTGGTTTTTAACACTGAGAAAGTTGTGGGCTATTCCAAGAAATCTTAGTTTTGATAAGCATCTATTCACACTAATTTTTGCTAAATCCTTCCTACTTGCAGGCAAAAGGTAAGCTAAAGTACTCCTCAAATTTCCTCTCATTTTGTTGTTATAAACAAATCCATCTCTTTTTATCCACAATTGCAGAATGTAAAAACAAGATAAACAAAAACTATGAAAACAGAAAAAAAAATGTAGCATATTTTCCAGCAAAAAACTTTATCTGACCCAAGAAGAAGATATTTAGAGCCTTCATTAATACAAACTATTTTACTTGCTTATTTCATATATAGCAGAAATACTAATGTTTGATTAAGGGGTGCTGCCCCAGACCCTGCTTGGAATATTACATAATAAACTGTATCCTGCTAGGTGTTCTTCACACCTCTGTCCTGTGTTTTGCATTGGGGATTGTGGAGCCACACTTAGAAAGATGGCCTCAGTGTAAACACACAGCTTGGCAGAGGAATGGTATAAATAACTTTAAATTAAGGTGGGCAGAAGTGAAAAAAAAGTCCTAAAATTTTGAGAAACTGGAATAAGGCCAAATTAATATGTGGCTTAAATTTGAGTAATTTGAACCATTTATATAGTGACTTAGGGTGAAGGCATCAAGAATTAAATATTTCTAAATTCTAAATATTATGTACATTTGAATATACATAGTCCTAGTCCTAGGACAAGTCTCAGGAATATCAGTGACAAGTATGACTCCAGGCTAATATTTGCCCCCCACATGACCAGAGGATTCACAAGGTGAAGGGTAAAGAAACTGCACAAGAGGTCTTTGCTCTTGCCTGTTACTCTGTGATGATCCTCCATCTGAAAATATTGGGTTGGCTAAAAAGTTCATTCAGGTTTCTCTGTACGATGCCTTAATGAACTTTTTGGCCAACCCAATATTTAAGCAGATAGCTCTCAGCAACGCAGTACAACTGCAGTCTGATTGGATCCCATGACTGCTTTACATGCTTAGCAAACTTCTGCTGAAATACATTTATCGACATGATAAATGACAGCCAAAATAATCAGTGTATTATCTTGTTCAATATTAGATTGCTGGAGAAGGAAATGACAATCCACTCCAGTATTCTTCTGGAAAATCCCATGGACAGAGGAGCCTGGCAGGCTACAGTCCATGGGGTTGCAAAGAGTCGGACACGACTGAGTGACTTCACTTCACTATCTTGTTCAATGTCCATATTATATTGTATAAACACTGTATTATGCAAATATTATATAAATAATATTGTAAGATAAAAAATACAGTGAATTAACTTTGCTTGAGCTCTTTGCAGGACTACTGAGGCAGAGCTGAGCTCCAG
This sequence comes from Nanger dama, assembly GCA_917880005.1. Lineage (NCBI taxonomy): Eukaryota > Metazoa > Chordata > Mammalia > Artiodactyla > Bovidae > Nanger > Nanger dama. Next base: position 7,171,438 of record CAKJTW010000033.1, read on the forward strand.
GTAAGTGGTGAGGCCAGATGGCAAGCCCCACTGTGCTTCTCCAGTGAGCACACACTTGGAGATGGTGGGGGTAACGGGCTGTTACAACGTGCATTCTGATTTACTAGGCCTGGAACTGGGCCAGGATTCTGCGTTTCTCCCAGACCTCCAGATGACACAGATGCTGAACGGCGCACCACGTTTTCAACAACAAGGCCCTCAAGCTTCCTCCAACTCTGGGTTATCATAATCCTCTAGAAAAGGATTCATATACTCTATCTGTGAACCAGACTATGGAAAAGAGTAGTTTACATACAGTTGCAAGGGTCTGCAGCACACAGTTGTGTAACCATAACCACAAGATATTGACTGTTTCCCCCAAATCCGTGTTCTATTAAAATCATTTTACTTTTACTGGAAATTGGTGGTGAATTCAGAGCACTATCAAAATTTATTACAAACAGCACGTTCTCACTTTCTTGCTCACATTCTTGTTTACTAGTTGACTACTGTTAGTTGCTTTGGAGGAAAACATAAATCTCAGAATCCACAAAGTCTTAGGGAGAATGCCATGTGATTTAGAAATCCAGCCAGCTTGCCAAGGATAACGAAAAACACAATTGAGATGTGGGCGAAAACCTCCAAAGACAAGAAGCCTTTGCTCCAACACGCACCTTGAAAGTGGCTGTCCCTGCGCCAAGGTTTTACTGAAAGGTAATTAAGCCCAACCTTGAGAAAATGTGTGTTCTTAAGAGTCCCTTGAACTCCCAGCCTCCAGTGGAGTTAGGCAATTCGGAGCACCCAGTTAACATCTTAGGTTTGTTACAAGCAAGGAACATTTAGATCCCATAAAAAAATGAGATGTTACCTACGTAATAGGCCATAAAAGATGCTGAGCAGAGTGAAGAACTCCACAAAAATTAAGGACAAAAAGAAATTCAGAGTGAACAGTTTCTACAGGACTATCATACTGGATTTAAACTGGCCTCCTTTTCTCTAGAATCTTTTCCTACAAATTTCTGTTTCTCAGCACATCCTCCCCAAGAGAATTTGTTATGTGCTTCTCTGTAATGAAGTCTAAGGCTCACTGAGTAAAGAAAATGCTCAGTGTTTTGAGAATACAATTCTATTGCTTTTCACAAAAGCATACAACTGTGTAATCACAATCAAGATTTTGAATGCCTCCATCATCCCTCAAATCTATGTTCTATTTAAATCATTTTTCTTTTACTGTAAATTGGTGGCCAGTTCAGAGCACTATCAAAATTTATCACAAACTTTCTCACTTTGTTGCTCACATCCTTGGTAGCCAGATTCTGAAATGTCGCATGTCCGATTTCAAAAAAGATGCTTTAGTTCACTCTGAAGTTGATGATTGTTCTATTCTAATAATGTTAATATTAGAGACTTGATTATGTTCAGCGGTTGAAATGCTGTTAAGTCAAACTTTTAAACTGTAACAAAAGCAATCCATTTCTGCATGAATTCTTTCTTTTCCTAAACAGTGTACCATTTGGTTTTTAATTTTTTTTACCTCTCAATTTTTTTAATTTATTTTTTTGACCATGCTGAGCCTCATGCAGGATCTTAGTTCCCCATCTAGGGAAGGAAGCTGTGCCCCCCGCAGAGGAAGCAGAAAGTCCTAACCACTGGACACCAGGGAAGTCCCTCTTGGCTTTTTAGATACCATATTCCTGAAAATTAATTTTTAGTATAAATTTACAGTATATTTTAATCAATATGAGATTTAAATCCAGTAGATATACAGTGAATGAGAATATTTAAAAATAAAACATGTTCATAAAAGTTTATATCTATAATATAAAAAACCCCTTGTGCACTATTGGTAGAACTATAAAAGGACACTTACAGCTGCTATAGAAAACAGTATGGCAGTTCCTCAGAAAATCAAAAATAGAATTATCATATGACCAGCAGGGCCTCCCAGGTGGCGCTGCTGCTGCTGCTGCTGCTGCTAAGTCACTTCAGTTGTGCCCGACTCTGTGCGACCCCATAGATGGCAGCCCACCAGGCTCCCCCTTCCTGGGATTCTCCAGGCAAGAACACTGGAGTGGGTTGCCATTTCCTTCTCCAATGCAGGAAAGGGAAAGTGAAAGTGAAGTGGCTCAGTCGTGTCCAACTCTTAGCGACCCCCCATGGACTGCAGCCCACCAGGCTCCTCCGTCCATGGGATTTTCCAGGCAAGAGTACTGGAGTGGGGTGCCAGGTGGCGCTAGTGGTAAGTAACCCACCTGCCAAAGAAGGAGACATAGGAGACTTGGGTTCAATCCCTGGGTTAGGAAGTTCCCCTAGAGGAGGGCATGGCAACCCACTCCAGTATTCTTGCCGGGAGAATCCCATGGACAGAGGAGCCTGGCGGACTACAGTCCATGGGGTCGCAAAGAGTTGAACATGACTGAAGCAACTTAGCACACACACACATATGATCCAGTAATTCCACTTCAAGGAATATACCCAAAAGACTTGAAAGCAAGGTCTCAAAGAGATGTTTGTAGCCACATTCATAGCATCATTATTCACAATGGTCAAAAGCCGGAAGCAATCCGAGCATCGTCCATCAGTGGATGAATGGATAAGCAAAAACGTAGCATATACATTTACTGTTGTTTAGTCACTACGTTGTGTCTGCCTCTTTTGTGACCCGATGGACTGTAGCCCGCCAGACTCCTCTGTCCATAGGATTTTTCAGGCAAGAATGCTGGAGTGGGTTGCCATCTCCTTCTCCAGGGGCTCTGCAGGTACATTGGGATATAATTTGGTCTTAAAAAGGAAGTAAATTCTGACACACGCTGCAACATGGATGAACTTCAGGGACATTATGCTAAGGGAGATAAGCCAGTCACAAAAGAACAGATATTGTGTGATTCCTTTCATATTCATATGTGTTAACCTCAACTAGTCAAATTCACAGGGACAGAGAGTAGAATGGTGTTTCCTAGAGGCTGGGAGAAGGGGCAATAGAATACTTCATGTTCTATTCCCAGCTCAAAGAGGAGGAAAGCCTTTCTCTATCTTAATCCACTCTTCTTTTGAAATCAGAACTTCCGAAACAGTACCTCCTAAACAGAGGCTGTCTCAAAGCTTTGTCCGGGATTGAAAGTGTGCGCTAATGAATAGCTTTCAAATGATTTGTACCAGAGAGGTGAGCCTGCTTCTGCCCTGGGACAGTCACATGAGTGAACTTTCTTGGCAAACACAGAAGAAAGCAGGCATTGTCCTGGGATTAGGATGGAACCCAAATTTTGTGTCTCAATCAAGGCTGAAAGCCTTGTAATATAAAACTAGGGAGACAGGGAGGAGACAGTGGGTTGATTTGAGTGAATTCAGGGTCTTCTGGGAGGCAAGAAAATGAAGTTTTAACCCTCCCCAGTTCTCTGATATGTGAAGACAAGCAGCTGCCAAAGTGAACTACAATGACCCTGAAATGAAATTGATTCTAGCTCAGCAGAGGTCTGAACAGGTGAGCTGAGCCTGCCCCAGAGTTAACAGAGAAAGGCTACATCAAACAGATTTAGTGATGATCATTTTGCTCAGTTCAGTTCAGTTCAGTCACTCAGTCATGTCTGACTCTTCACGACCCCATGGACTGCAGCACACCAGGCTTCCCTCTCCATCACCAACTCCTGGGACTTGCTCAAACTCATGTCCATTGAGTCGGTGATGCCATCCAACCATCTCATCTTCTCTTGTCCCCTTCTCCTCCTTTCTTCAATCTCACCCAGTATCAGGGTCTTTTCCAGTGAGTCAGTTCTTCACATCAAGTGACCAAAGTATTGGAGCTTCAGCTTCAGCATCAGGCCTTCAAATGAATACTCAAGACTGATTCCCTTTAGGATTGACTTGTTGGATCTCCTTGCAATCCAAGGGACTCTCAAGAGCCTTCTCCAACACAGTTCAAAAGCATCAATTCTTTGGCGCTCAGCTTTCTATATGGTCCAACTCTCACATCCATACATGACCACTGGAAAAACCATCGCTTTGACTATAGGGACCTTTGCTTTTTAACATGGTGTCTAGGTTGATCATAGCTTTTCTTCCAAGGAGCAAGCATCATGGCTTCAGTCACCATCTGCAGTGATTTTGGTGCCCAAAAATCATTTTGGGCTGATCATTTGGTGATGATTAGGAAATATTGCTGGACTTCCAAGGTGGCTCCATTGGTAAAGAATCTGCCCACAGTATGGGAGACTGTGGCTTAATTCCTGGGTCAGGAAGATCCCCTGGAGAATGGAATGGAAACCCACTCCAGTATTCTTGCCTGGAGAATTCCATGGACAAAGGAGCCTGGCAGGCTACAGTCCATGGGGTTGTAAAGAGTCAGACACAACTGAGCAACTAACACAAACACACAGCCACATACACACACATGGAATTATTGAGTCACTATGTTGCATACGATTCTGTGTGTCAATTATAGTTTAAAAACAAACAAACTGGTAGAAAAAGGGATCAGATTTGCAATTATCAGAGGCAGGGGTGGGGGGTACTGGAGAGGGGAAGTTAAATTGGATGAAGGTATTCAAAAGTTATAAACTTTTAGTTGTAAGTAAGTACTAGGGTTGTAATGTACAATGTGATAAACTAACATGGCTGTATATTGTGTATGAAAGTTAAAAGAGTAAATCCTGAGTTCTCATCACAAGGAAAAAGCTTTTTCTTTTTTTTTCTTTTATATCTGTATGAGATAACGGATGCTCACTAAAATTACTGTGATCATCATTTCATGACGTATTTATGTTATATCTCGTACACCTCGAATATACACAGTGCTATGTATCAATTCAGTTCATTTCAGTTCAGTTCAGTCACTCAGTCATGTCCGACTCTTTGCAACCCCATGAATTTTGCCAACTAAGATCCGTCTAATCAAGGCTATGTATCAATTACACCTCAGTAATACTTGAAGGGAAGAAAAACAGCCATTGTTAATACTGAAAAAGAAACTCATGATTGTTGAAATTAACTTGGGTGCTATGTCCTCATAATTATGGAAACCTAACAGCTGGATCCCAGAACATAGAAAGAGAGATCTAAAAATGCATCGGTTAGGATATACCAAATGTAATTGGAAACATAATTCACAGTTCTTTAATATTTTTGTTTTTCCTTGTAAAACCATTTTTACTGAAAGATGCCATACATATAGAAAAGGACACACATTACAATTATGTAGCTAGATGAACCTCTACAAAATGATCGCACCCAGGTAGGCACCACCTAGATCAAGACGGACCAGCACCCTGAAGTCCTCTTTGAACTCCCTTCTTGCTATGAATGTTTGTTCCCAAGGTAAACACTGCTTTGATCTGAAGTCATAAGAGACTGACTTTGTGTGTTTATATGTTTAACAAAATGGAAACATACAGAAGAAAAACAAAAGAAACAACCTAGGTCCTGCAGATGCTGGAATGCCCCCTGGCCAGCCAACAGGATTGGGCAATGATGATCCAAGAAGCGGGCTCTAAGCGTGGGGTTGTGAGAGGAACCGTGGGCACACTTCCCTCAAGGCCCAGAACTGAGGGAGGAATGGGGTGGGATGAGATGAGATGAGATGAGATGCGTTGGGAGGGGAGGCGACGGGAAGGGAGGGGAAGGGATGGCCCATCCACCCTCAAGACACTGACTGCTAGGAGTTACCCAGGAGGCACCGTTTCAGAGTGGACCACCATCACCTGCAGATTTGGGAGGATTTTTTTCTGCAACAGTGTGTGCAGGGTGGAGACAGTGGCAGCAGCTGATACATCACTTGTGAAGGTTAGACAAAGGCCCTTTTCAGACTTTAGAAGTAACCATGGTGTTTTGGAGTTTTATTTCAACAACTCATAAAAAGAACCAAAAAAGGGGGACTATTAGACTTCTTGTAAATCTGGCAGCTGGGATTCTGGAACTGTCTTCAACTTAATATGAATATCTAAAAGAATTGACTAAGTTCATGAGGCAGGTAAATCCACTTACATATGTGACTTAACCCTTACCCAGAAACAATATTTGAAGCAATATCAGAGGCATTATAATTTAGCGATTTGAAATCAGACAGGCTGAGACCAGGTTCTAGTTCTGCCACTTTTTGGAAGGTAATCTCAATCTCAAGAAATACCAGAAAGGGAGTAAGGAAATAAAATAGGAAATGGAGGGAAGCTGCTAAAGGGTATATTATCCAGTCAGCAATAACAGGGTGCAGCTGGAGCACAGTCATCCCAGCCAAGGGCGGGGCAGCCAGGGTGTTTCTCCACCGCTGGGTTAGGGCTCTGCTGTGCACCCTGGCTAGCCCCACATGCTGCTGGTCACTCTCCTGGGACCAGAATAAAGCCCTCGGGTGGTGAGCAGGCTTGAGCATGGAGACAGAAGCACCAGGGGGATGCAATCACTGCGAACCGCCTGCAAACCACAGGAGGTCACCAGGCTCACCCCCTGAGTAGTTCAGGAAGCACTCAGAGACACTGCTACATTCCACCTTCCTTACAAACCTGACAGACAGAGTTTTATTATCCCCATCTCACAAGGTATAAAATTGAGGATATGACACTAAATGACCTGCCAAAGTCCGCTGTTAACTGTCCCAGGAAAAACTTGAGCTCAGCTTTTGTTCCCGAACATCACTTTTTAAATTGACCACACCTAGTTGGAGAAGGCAATGGCACCCCACCCCAGTACTCTTGCCTGGAAAATCCCATGGGCAGAGGAGCCTGGTGGGCTGCAGTCCACGGGGTCGCGAAAAGTCTCACACAACTGAGCAACTTCACTTTCACTTTTCACTTTCATGCATTGGAGAAGGAAATGGCAACCCACTCCGGTGTTCTTGCCTGGAGAATCCCAGGGACGGGGGAGCCTGGTGGGCTGCCGTCTATGGGGTCGCACAGGGTCGGACACGACTGAAGCGATTTAGCAGCAGTAGCAGCAGCAGTCATTGTATAAGTTGAGTGTGAAAGGATGGAAAAGGATTTGCCCCGCAGAATACCTTAAAAGCTCTCAGGCCCAGTGGTATGAGAGCTGTAGAAGATCCCCTTGCAGGGCTGCTAAAGGAGTAGGGTCCACCTTGGAACAAGATGAAGAGAGTCTGAAAGTGAAATGTGAAAGTCGCTCAGTCGTGTCTGACCCCATGGACTTAGACCGTGAGATTCTCCAGACCAGAATACTGGAGTGGGTAGCCTTTCTCTTCTCCAGGGGATCTTCCCAATCCAGGGATCAACCCAGGTCTCCTACATTGCAGGCGGATTCTGTACCAACTGAGCCATGAGGGGAGCCCGAGAACACTGCAGTGGGGAGCCTATCCCTTCCCCAGGAGCACTTCCCACGTGCCCCTCCGCACCTTAGTGCGGAGCAACTTCGGGCTGTGTTTCCAAGGAGAAAGAAGAGTCTTCATTTTCTCTGTTTCCCAGCCTCCACTTCTCACACATTCCCCACTCTCCTAGTCCCAGTTTTTTCCATCTCTTTTTGGTCTAGCAACCAGATGCCTCTGCCTTGCAAAAGTAGGCATTTTCTTCTCAGTTTGCTTTCAAATGTTAGCGCTTTTGCTTGCCTGTGAAGCAGATGGTAAGAGTGTATTTAATAACTGGACTGTCTCCTTCTCTCTCTTTTTTGGACACAGGAAACGCCATGAACCATATTTTTCTCTTGGTTCTATTTGTCAGAGAAGGTGCGATCTGCTCTGTGATCAGCATTAGATCTCCACACTGCCCTTAAATTGTCAACATGGTGTTTACTTTGATATATTTATGGCTGTCTGAAAACATTTGCTCTAGTTCCAACAGTCAAGGTTAAGAGATAAGGATCTGAACAAAAGAAAAAGATGGGATGGAAATCAGCCCCTGAGTCAAGTGCTGGGAAAGGCAGAGTTACAGGTTGGGAAGTAACAGAATCTTGCAGTACAACAAAATCAGGAATAAAAATATGAATATGTATATACCAAAGCATTTAAATAATTCTAATATGTAAGCTAAGCACTAAAATTTGTGCTTAAATTCATAGAGTGGCATTTAAAATTCTCATGCACCCTGGTGAGTGTTATAGGGTTGAGTTTAGAATTTGATTAACTAAAACATAACTAGCTCCATTTCCTAAAACCTAAAATCATAAGTAATTAAGAATATGAAGAACACAGAAAATACACATTACAGAAAAATCCTAACACTCCCTTTCAGTCTATTTTTATCATTCACTATACTTTTTTTCACTTTTTAAAATTGCAGTATATATATATCTAATATATACATAGGCCATGCAACATGTGGATCTTAGTTCCCCAACCAAGTATGGAATCTGCGTCCCTTGGATTGGAAGGGCAGAGCCTTAACCACTGGATCACCAGGGAAGTCCTAAATTGTGATGTAACTGACATGTAACACGTGATTCAGTGGTAAAGAATACGCCTGCCCATGCAGGAGATGCAGGAAACACAAGTTCGATCCCTGGGTCAGGAGGATCTGCTGGAGGAGGAAATGGAAATCCATTCCAGTATTCTTGCCTAGACAGTTCCATGGACAGAGGAGCCTGGCAGGATACAGTCCATGAGGTTGCAGAGAGTCAGATACAACTGAGCATGCAAGCACAACATTCTGTTAGTTTCAGGTGTATAATATGATTAAATATTTGTATGTTTTGCAAAAGTGTGTTAAAGTGTTGGTCATTCAGTTGTGTCCTACTCTTCACGACCCCGTGGACTGTAGTCTGCCAGCCTCCTCTGTCCATGGAATTCTCCAGACAAGAATACTGGAGTGGGTAGCAAAATGATCACTATAATCAATCTAGTTAATACCCATCACCATACACAATGACAAAAATTTTTTTCCTGTAATGAAAATTTCTAAGATCTACTCATTTAGTTGATGCAAGGAGCTGACTCTTTGGAAAAGACCCTGATGCAGGGAAAGACTGAAGGCAAGAGGAGAAGTGGGTGACAGAATGAGATGGTTGGTTGGTATCACTGACTCAATTGACATGAGTTTGAGCAAACTCCAGGAGATAGTGAAGGACAAGGAAGCCTGGCATGCTGCCGTTCATGGGGTTGCAAAGAGTCAGACATGAGTTAGTGACTGAACAATAACAACTCACTTAGAAACTTTCAAATATACAATACAGTTGTCACTAACGATAGTCACCATGCTGTTCACTACATCCTCAGAACTCATTTGTCTTATAACTGGAAGTCTGTACCTTTTGACCCCCTTTACCCATTTCAAACCCTCTTCCCACCAGAACCACCAATCAGTTCTCTGTATCTATGAGCTTGGTTGTTTTTAGATTCCACATATATATGCTTTTCTTTCTGTCTACTGTATTTGTCTTTCTTTCTGACATTTCACTCAGTATCATATTTTCAAGATCCACCCATGTTATGGTATTTTCAGTCTGAAAGATAATGATTGGATGTTGTGAGAACATTGGCTGAAAGGACTCCACATTACACCAAGAAGTCACTGGCGACTGTGTCAGCTGATTACCACGTGGACAAGCTGCAGCTCACAGAAGAGGTCACTTTGTTTTGTCCTCCAGATCCAATAAACACTTAAGGATAGGACGGTTCAAAATTAAATATCCAGTTCCACTATCCATTCATCCATCCACCTGTCATGACACTTTGGATGCTTACTGAGGCACCAGGCAAATGAGCTTAAAAATTACTGAAAAAGAAAGAAGCAGCCCCTGGTGCCAGGAGTTCCCAGCAAAGTAAGAAAGGTTAGTTGGGGAAAGTTTCAGGAAATGTAGCCAGGGCTGAGAATTACCAGCGTGCGTGCAATGCCCGGGCTGAAGAGAATTCAGGAGTGAATACATTAGTATTTCTGCAGGGTCCTTACTTTGTTTTATCTATTTACTTGCAGAGACTCATATATACATACTTACATATGTGAAATATGTGTTTTCATATTCATATATTTATAAATATATATTTTAATAGCTTGCTTCTTCAAGGGCTGGTTTAAAATCTTATCATTGGCAGAATTAAAGAGGGTATGTCCTCTTTTTCTTTATATTTTACTTTCTTTAGTCCCCTCCATGAAGCAGTTAAGATATCCAATCTTTTCTCTGAATTGCAACAGTACCAAAATAGTTAAGAAACCAGTCCATTAATTAAACGCCAGCTTCACAGATTAAAAAAATTTATCTTCTGAAGCTTGTGCAATGTTACCCACTGACATCTGTAGCAAGAATTTTTTTTTTCCCTTTTTGCTCCTACTTACGTAGAAAAATTTATGGGAATTTTCATAACACTGCATTTTTCTGGAAATGGGGAATATATTAAACCATTAAAAGTGACTCAGTCCGACTTTGTCTGTAGGGTTACACTGTCAGCCCCAGCAAGAAACTTGTGGGCACATGTAAAAAAGATCAAGGTGATATGTAGAGTTTGATGGAAAAGTCTAGTTAAAGGTACAAGAACGTCAATAGGCAGCATTTGACCTGGTAATTTGTGCTTCAAAATGTACTAGATGCCTTTCTACTCCAGATGTACTACCAAAAGCAGAAAAGAAAAGAGCTAATGCAGTGCTTAAGCCCAGGCTTCCTTCTATCTCTTTTCCTCCAGTTTTATTAGATAGAATTGACATACAGCACTGCATAAGCTATGGTGTACAGAATAATGATCTGACTCACATACTTCATGAAATGATGATTACAGTAAGTGTGGTGAACATCTATCATCTCACACAAATATAAAAGTAAAGAAATATAAAAATTTACCCTCAATTTTCATATGCAAGATCCGAGAGTACTAATTACACTCAGCATATTGTATATTACACCCCAGGGACTTACTTATCTTACAGCTGGGAGTTTGTGCTTTTGATTGTCTTCCTCCAATTCCCCTCCTCTTCCCCTCACCTCTGGTAACCACAAATCTGATCTCTTTTTCTATGATCTCTTTTTTGTTTGCTTGCTTTTGAAGTATAGTTGACTTAAAATACCACGTTAGTTCCTGTTGCACAGCAGTGATTGGATATTTCCATAGATTTCAAAATGATCATGATGATAAGTCTAGTTACCATCTGTCATCATACAGAAAATCTCTGTAAATCACATAATTATTTGATATATTCCCCATATTGTGCATTTCATGCCTGTGACTCACTTATTTTGTTATTACAAGTTGGTACCTCGTAATCCCCCTCACCTATTTCTTTCCTCCCCACAACCTGACACTTCCTTCTCATTTGAAGTTAATCCATCTGGAAATTCCTGGACAACAGAAACTTGATTGCACCACTACTTTTGAAATGGACGGAGGTGCAGACTCACTGAGGATTTGCAGTAAGATCTAAAGCTGTATAATGACCCATTCTGTGGTTCTTGATGAATGGCTCATCCTTCTTGGCATCCCCTCACTGACTGACCTCAGTCATGCCGCTGTTCTCACCACTTCTGGGCTGCGTCAAGCACTAGCCCACCTGGGACCAGGAGCCTTCCCAAATGCTGATTTTCCCACATGCTGGTTCGCAGCCTCAGTACCATTGCCTGGAAACTGGGGACCTGAAGATTCTTTGCCATGAATTTGGCTTTTGCACTGTAGGAAGTTTAAAAGCATCTCTGGCCTCTACCTACTAGATGCCAGCAATACCACCAACCCCCTCCTACACCCTGCCCAGCTGTGAGAACCAAAATGTCTCTTGGCACTGGCAAATGTCCCCACATGAGGACCACTGCTCCTGCTGGTTCCAGCTCATCCTTCAGGTTTCAACTTAAACGTCACTGCCTCTAAAAGGTCCTCCCTGGTTCCCTAATCTAAAATACCATCTCTTGTTAATCTCCCTTTCATACCACCCCAGTCCTGTTCTTGGTAGACATTTGCATAATTTGCGATTACATACCTATTATCTTACTTACTTGTTTAATGCCTCTCTGACACCTGCTGGAAGCTCAGTGAGGGCCATGACGATATGTATTTCATTTGCTGTCACAAACTCAGCAGCTAACATAGTGACTGACACACACAAAAGATGCTCCGTTTAAATTGTCTAAATTCATTGCACCAACATTTCAAAGGATTCTGAGATCAGCGTTCTTTTGAATCCAAAGTTCTTAGATAGATCTCAGTCTTTGCATGGGTAGGTATGTATATTCTAGGATGTATGAGGACTGACTTTTGGTTTTTGTCTTTTGGTTGTCGCATATGGTAAGTGTCCCTTATGGAAGGAACACTGGGTATAAAATTAAGTGGTAGTTATTCTCTGGACTCAGAGACCTGGATCCATTGGCCCAGTTCTTCCCCTTAGCTGCTTGAGTAGAGTTAATCACTTTGCTTCACTGACCTGTAGTTGTCTGCTCTGTAAAATGAGGCAACGTTCAACTTGCCTGTAGTAAGGAGTAGGGATATTGTTCTAAATTGTCTGTCACATAGTAATTGCTCAATAAAATGACAAGCGTCATCAAATACTCTACTCAATAATATTGGTAACAAAGGTGAGAAGACAGCCTTCTGAATGGGAGAAAACAATAGCAAATGAAGCAACTGACAAATAACTCATCTCAAAGATATACAAGCAACTTATGCAGCTCAACTCCAGAAAAATAAACGACCCAATCAAAAAATGGGCCAAAGAACTAAATAGGCATTTCTCCAAAGAAGACATACGGATGGCTAACAAACACATGAAAAGATGCTCAACATCACTCATTATCAGAGAAATGCAAATCAAGACCACAATGAGGTACCATTTCACACCAGTCAGAATGGCTGCGATCCAAAAGTCTACAAACAATAAATGCTGGAGAGGGTGTGGAGAAAAAGGAACCCTCTTACATTGCTGGTGGGAATGCAAACAAGTACAGCCACTATGGAGAACAGTGTGGAGATTCCATATAAGAAACTGGAAATAGAACTGCCATATGACCCAGCAATCCCACTGCTGGGCATACACACCAAGGAAACCAGAATTGAAAGGGACACATGTACCCCAATGTTCATCACAGCACTGTTTATAATAGCCAGGACATGGAAGCAACCTAGATGTCCATCAGCAGATGAATGGATAAGAAAGCTGTGGTACATATACACAATGGAGTATTACTCAGCCCTTAAAAAGAATAAATTTGACTCAGTCCTAATGAGATGGATGAAACTGGAGCCGATTATACAGAGTGAAGTAAGCCAGAAAGAAAAACACCAATACAGTATACTGACACATATATATGGAATTTAGAAAGATAATAATGATGACCCTGTATGTGAGACAACAAAAGAGACACAGAGGTATAGAACGGACTTTTGGCCTCTGAGGGAGATGGAGAGGGTGGGATGATTTGGGAGAATGGCATTGAAATAGGTATACTATCATATAAGAAACGAAGCGCCAGTCTATGTTCGATACAGGATACAGGATGCTTGGGGCTGGTGTACGGGATGATCCGGGGAGACTGTGTAGGGTGGGAGGTGGGGGGGGGCTTCAGCAATGGGAGATCGTGGACACATGTGGCTGATTCATGTCAATGTATGGCAAAACCAATACAGTATTGTAAAGTAGAATAAAGTATTAAAAAAAAATAATATTGGTAACAGTCCTGTCTATCCTGGGCTTTATCAACTCAACCCAGCTACTGGTATCCAGCCTCTAGCCAACAAGCCCAGGCCCCATAGCCAGGCCACAGCTACTAGAGACCATGCAAATGAGCGGGTGGGTAGTTCACTCTCCTGCCATAAGCCTGGTGTGCAGCATGCCCTACTGAGCCTGGAACCCAGCAAATGGCAATGTCTCTAACCCCAGGCATCTTAGTTCAGCCTGTGTAACTTGGCTTTTGCACATATTTCCTAGCTTGCATGCTATTTTCCTTTCCATGGCAAACTTTCCCCAAGACCCACCCATTTTTATTAGTGTTTAACTACTCTCCCAGTTATTTCTAACCCCCTCTGTATGCCAGTAATCATAGTCAGTGCAACAACACAGACCAACCCAAACCTCAACAACAATTCCAATATCACCACTGGAATTCCCCACTGACCCTTTTCAGTTATCAGACCCAAAGCTGGTCCAGCTGGGCTATATGAACCAGAACTCCCCTCTGGAGAGGAAGAGATTGACAATGGAAACACAATGCAAACTGGACAGACCTGGTGAGGCATGTGGGTCATCTGGAGAAAGAGAGATGGGGATAAGGTTGGAAATCAACTCACAGCCCCTGGCATCCACTCCCTGATTTTTGCCCCCACCCCCAACACACACACACCTGCTGCAAAAGTCCCAGGGGACCTCTTAGCCAGCCAATGATGACAGTATCTGTGACAAAGTCTTCAAAATACACTCACAGCCTTAAAAATATTTCGACATAGCCATAACTCTTCCTGTATTTCTGAACTGTTGAGTTCATTTCAGGATTAAGGTCAATGACCCCTGTGTGTCTTGACTTAGTGGTTCCAGCACAGGGCTTGGGCAAACTCTTCCTTGTATTTAACTTCACTAGGTGGGGCTGACATAAACTAGTAAAAATTTAAACTCTTTTCTGATTGAGCAACATGTTAACGCTAGTCAAAAGAAGGCTGTTGACACATCTGGCTTCCTGGGCTAGAGAGCAGAGGAAAGCCACCAGTATCCTTGGCTGACAGTTAGCTTTCTTTCTTCTATGGCTCCAGGACCAGCAAACGTTTCTGTACAGGGTCAGATAGTAACTATTTTAAATTTTGCAGTCCACATATAGTCTCTGCTTCTTCTCTTTCTCCCTCCTCCTTCTTCTATTTTGTCTTACATTCTTTAAAAATATAAAAACCATTCTTAGCTCTCAGGCCACACAGAACTAGAAATAGAAATATACCGACCCTGCTCCAAACCAGCAGTGCATAAATTTCTGAGTAATGGGCTTCAAACTGACAATTCAAGCCAAAGTCCATTCATTTTATTTGGGATATTGTGCTCATAAGGTGATAACTGAAATTTTATTAAAATTCAATACCAATGAGCACAATATCCCAATAAAATGAATGAGCTTTTGCTTGAATTGTCAGTTTGAAAGCCAGTGTATGAAAACTTCTAAGTTGGTGGTAATTCATTGAGTTTATATTAATACTTAAAATTTGCACATCTTACTATATGAAAGTCTTATCTCAATTTTTTAAAAAGTTTTAAATCATTTTTAGTGTTTTTGATTTAACATCTATCTCATCTATCTGTTTATTCTAGAACCACACCCAGCTGAAAGCAGGTACTCACTTATCGTGTGCTATAGAGAAAAGAAGAAGCAGGAGGCTGGATGGTGGTACAGGAAAGAGGGGAGGAACAGTGTTATCATAATCCAGGGCTGAAAACAAAAATAGCGCATAACTGAATGGCCAGTTGAAAATCTTGAAAATATAATTTGAAAATCATGTTATACAGGCAAAATGAAGCACCTATGGATACCTGATTCTGGTAAACAAGTAAAATTGTTCTGAGAAAAATCATGAATGTTTTATCTCTGGTTACAAGGGTTTGTGCAAGGCCTCTGGCAGCATAACATAGGAATCCCTGACAGATTTCTCAGGACTGTGACCCTGGAAGCTGGGGGAAATTAGGAGCCAGGAGAGAGATCTAAAATTCAATTTGATATCATTTTGAAATGCACAAGAGCTCTGTGAGATTCCATAAAACTTGAAGTGTTACAGAGTTGTATATAAAGGACACTTATTTACAAATCTTAAAAGTCAAAGAACGAGGAGTGGTAGACTTCCCTGCAGAGATGTTTGAGGGTTAAAGGACTGCTTGGCTCTGGAAATCACAGAGTCAAAGCCAAAGCTGTAAGAACTAGGTATAGTGTGTCCCATCACAGTCACCAAAAAGAATACAGTAAACCTCCTGAGATTTCCGTCATTGTCTAACCTCAGACAAGCCGAGACAGTAATACCAAAACTGTCTGGGACAGTAAAATGGTTTCCATTGGGGAGAAGTACCTTTCCACTCCAGGAAGTTTCAGAATCAAGTACAGAAATATCTAAGACAATCAAAGCCATATTGTCATTCTATGAGATTAGGGGATATGTGCAAATTTAGTATCTTCTGTATTAGGAATACTTAGGAGAATTAAATCAATTAGAGTGTCAAATTTCTAATTTATACTTTAAATGTGTTAACTGAGTACTTGATATAGACTTGTTGCTTAGTGTTGAAATCTTTTAAATTTGGGGAATAGCACTGACATGTAAGAGAATTTTAACTTTGTTGCATTTAAGTTTAATATATTGAATTTATAAAAATTATTTAAGCCCCTGGGAAAGTTTATTAGTCAATTTTTAGAGATAAAGAAGTGAAATATATTAAATATATAAATGTAATGCAAAATTTCTAAAGGTGTTTAATTGGCAAATCCATTAAATAACCAAAACAGAGCCTTGTCTAACTCAAGGAAACTATGAGCCATGTCGTGTAGGGCCACCCAAGACAGACGAGTCATGGTGGAGAGTTCTGACAAAACATGCTCCACTGGAGAAGGGAATGGCAAACCACTTCAGTATTCTTGCCTTGAGAACCCCACGAACAGTGTGAAAAAGAAAAAAAGATGTGACACTGAAAGATGAACACCCAGGTTGGTAGGTGCCCAATATGCTGGAGAAGAGAGGAAAAACGACCAGAAAGAATGAAGAGATGAAGCCAAAGCAAAACAACACCCAGTTGTGAATGTGACTGGTGATGGAAGTAAAGTCTGATGCTATAAAGAACAATATTGCATAGGAATCTGGACTGTTAGGTCTATGAATTAAAGGATATTGGAAGTGGTCAAAGAGGAGACGGCAAGAGTGAACATCGACATAGAATGGGGGATTATAACCATTATATCTACTGCTGTGGGCAAGAATCCCTTAGAAGAAATAGAGTAGCCATCATAGCCAATAAGAGTCTGAAATGCAGTACTTGGGAAGACCTACAAGACCTTCTAGAAAAACACCCCAAAATGATGTCCTTTTCATTATAGGGGACTAGAATGCAAAAGTAGGAAGTCAAGAGACTCCTAGAGTAACAGGCAAATATAGCTTTGGAGTACAAAATGAAGCAGGGCAAAGGCTAACAGAGTTTTGCCAAGAGAACACACTGGTCATAGCAAACACCCTCTGCAAACAACAAAAGAGAAGACTACACATGGACATCACCACATGGTCAACACCAAAATCAGACTGATTATATTCTTTGCACACAAAGATGGAGAAGCTCTGTAAGTCAGCACAAACAAGACCAGGAGCTGACTGTGGCTCAGATCATGAACTCCTTATTGCCAAATTCAGATGTAAATTGGAAGAAAGTAGGGAAAACCACTAGACCATTCAGGTATGACCTAAATCAAATCCCTTATGATTATCCAGTGGAAGTGACAAATAGCTTCAAGGGATTACATCTGATAAACAGAGTGCCTGAAGAACTATGGATGCAGGTTCATGACAGTGTACAGGAGGCAGTGATCAAGACCATACCCAGGAAAAAGAAATGCAAAAGGCAAAATGGTTGTCTGAGGAGGCCTTACAAATAGCTGTGAAAAGGAGAGAAGTGAAAAGCAAAGGAGAAAAGGAAAGATATACCCATTTGAATACAGAGTTCCAAAGAATAGCAAGGAGAGATAAGAAAGTCTTCCTCAAAAAAAAAAAAAAAAAAGAAAGAAAGAAAGAAAGAAAGAAAGCCTTCCTCAGGGATTAAGGCAACTAAATAGAGAAAACAATAGAATGGGAAAGATTAGAGATCTCTTCAAGAAAATTAGAGATACAAGGGAACATTTCATGCAAAAATGGGCTCAATAAAGGACAGAAATGATATGGACCTAACAGAAGCAGAAGATATTAAGAAGAGGTGGCAAGAATATACAGAAGAACTACACAAAAAGATCTTCATGACTAAGATAATCACGATGGTGTCATCACTCACCTAGAGCCAGACATCCTGGAATGCGAAGTCAAGTGGGCCTTAGGAAGCATCATTACGAACAAAGCTAGTGGAGGTGATGGAATTCCAGTTGAGTTATTTCAAATCCTAAAAGATGATGCTTTGAAAGCACTGCACTCAATATGCCAGCAAATTTGGAAAACTCAGCAGTGACCACAGGACTGGAAAAGGTCCGTTTTCATTCAATCCCAAAGAAGAGCAATGCTAAAGAATGCTCAAATTACTGCCCAATTGCACTCATCTCACACACTAGCAAAGTAATGCTCAAAATTATCCAAGCCAGGCTTCAACAGTACATGAACCGTGAATTTCTGGATGTTCAAGCTAGATTTAGAAAAGACAGAACCAAAGGTCAAATTGCCAACATCCATTAGATCATCAAAAAGGCAAGAGAGTTCCAGAAAAACATCTATTTCTGCTTTATTGACTATACCAAAGCCTTTAACTGTGTGGATCACAACAAACTGTGGAAAATTCTTATTGAGATGGGACTACCAGACCACCTGACCTGTCTCCTGAGAAATCAGTATGCAGGTCAAGAAGCAACAGTTAGAACTGGACATGGAACAACAGACTGGTTCAAATAAGAAAAGGAGTATATCAAAGCTATAAATTGTCACCCCGCTTATTTAACTTATATGCAGAGTATATCATGCAAAATGCCAGGCTGGATGAAGCACAAGCTGGAATCAAGAGTGCTGGGAGAAATATCAATAACCTCAGATATGCAGATGACACCACCCTTATGCCAGAGAGTGAAGAAGAACTAAAGAGCCTCTTGATGAAAGTGAAAGAGGAGAGTGAAAAAGTTGGCTTAAAACTCAACATTCAAAAACTAAGATCATGGCATCCAGTCCCATCACTTCATGGGAAATAGATGGGGAAACAATAGAAACAGTGAGAGACTTTATTTTGGGGGCTCCAAAATCATTGCAAACTGCAGCCATGAAATTAAAAGACGTTTGCTCCTTGGAAGAAAACCTAGCCAGCATATTAAAAAAGCAGAGACATTACTTTGCCAACAAAGGTCCATCTGGTCAAACTATGCTTTTTCCACTAGTCATGTATGAACATGAGAGCTGGACTATAAAGAAAGGTGAGCACTGAATTGATGCTTTTGAACTGTGGTGGTGGAGAAGACTCTTGAGAGTCCCTTGGACTGCAAGGAGATCCAACCAGACCATCCTAAAGGAAATCAGCCCTGAATATTCACTAGAAGGACTGATGCTGAAGTTGAAACTCCAGTACTCTGACACCTGATGCGAAGAACTGACTCATTGGAAAAGACCCTGATGCTGGGAAAGATTGAAGGCAGGAGGAGAAAGGGAAGACAGAGGATAAGATGGTTGGATGGCATCACCAACTCGATGGACATGAGTTTGAGCAAGCTCCGGGAGTTGGTGATGGCCAGGGAAGCCTGGTGAGATGC
The DNA here is from genome assembly GCA_917880005.1 of Nanger dama. NCBI lineage: Eukaryota > Metazoa > Chordata > Mammalia > Artiodactyla > Bovidae > Nanger > Nanger dama. The sequence goes on from CAKJTW010000033.1 coordinate 7,190,689, forward strand.
AGTCCATGGGGTCGCATGACTAAGCGACTGACCAGATCCCTGCCTTCAAAGACCTTTACCAGTGACTTCAAACTTTGCTTGGATCATAAACAAAATAAGATTTGTAGACTAATCTATAAAGTTTAAAGGGAAATATGATTTTAAATTTATTATTGACTCTTAAAACTTAACCAACCTCTGAATAGTCTTTTCTACACTTAAACAGCCCTTAATAGTACTGAGAAATTCACGGTTAACACCTCCATCACCAGCCTTAATTCTTTCTATAGTTCTCCTTATGACATGATTTATACACATCTCAGAATGTTTAGTTCCCTCTCTGGACAGTCATGTATCACTGTGCCTATAGGCACTAACTGCAAAAATGCAAACTGATGCTTATCAATTTGATGTCCACGAGGTGCTTAGTAATTTAAAATCATGTAGTAGTTTAAAACCAAGATATCTTGGTACAATAGCATAAGTTCTAAAATTGAGATAAAATGCAAAATAACTAAAAATTTGAGAAAGCATCTGAAATTAATCTGCTAATTTAGAACTTCTTTGTGCCACAGAAGTTTAGCAATACAAGTTGGGACTTTGACAATTCAGCATAATCTACTGCCTTCTATAAGCACAGCCTGCCTCCAACTTTTGGAAATTTAAATTTAGGCACCTCGAGAGGAAACATCTTTTTTTTCCTATACAAAAATATTCTTTAGGATAGGAAAATAGCTGCTAGCTTTGAGTTATTTTCTAACTCAGAGGATAAAATAAATGCATAATGGTGCAATGGATGTAAATGTTTTCTATAACTGTAGAAGATCATGGTCATAAAAGTCATAAAATCATTTTTTCCAAAAAAATAAAATTGCAGTATGTGAATGGAAGATATCGCCAGTAGCAAAGTACAAGGACAGAGGGCTAGCCCAATAAGCTAAAGAGAAGTCTTTATACCATCTCATGTTCAAATATGTTTTTCCTTACTATAATTCAGGGTTTATTAACTAAGTCATAATTGTATATAAGATTTAAGAATAGAAAAGGAATACAGAGAAATTTCTGCCTCTTGTCACATTTATAGCAGCCAGTTTTAGTCTTGTCTTTCTGCCATAAATAACTACAGTGACAGTTAAATATGGCAATTATTTTCCGACGTTGGACACCAGGCAGCACAGGGCTGAGAACCTGGGGAGAAAGGAAGCTCAGAAAGTGAGCAGCACGTTCACCCGGGTTCTTGGCCTTGAAAACCTTTCAAACCATCGTGGCCAGGAAGTGAAGCCCAAAGAGAGCATCAGAGTCTTCTGAGCAGGAGAGGCAGAGACTGCAGCTCAGGGCTGCTAGACGTCTGGAATGCGTAGGGCACGGCACAGAGACCAGGGAACTGCAAACATGAGTTCCTAGAAGTCTTCACGAGAGTTCCTAACAGATCCTTGGTTGAGGGTGGGGTTATGCATAGCAGAGCAAACCTCCACAAGGCCCCATGGACAGACACTGCTGCAGGGCTGGGCGCTGAAAGGAGACACCAGAAACAGCTCAGCGCTGGAAGGCTTTGGAGCTCCAGCCCAGCCAGTGGGGCTGGCTCCGGGAGCACCTCCTGAGGCAGCAGGAAGGTCACGTGGTAGCAGAAATTATCATGTCCTCAAGTGCAGCAGAAGTAGAGCAGAGGTTGAAAAAAAAATTGTTACAAGCTCAGATGGTAAATATTTTAAGCTTGAGGTCATATAATGTCTTGTTCAGTCTCTCAGTACTGTGATTAAACAGGGAAACAGCCACAGAAAGATGCAAATAACAAGCATTGTTGTGTTCCTCTAAAGCTTCATTCATAGACACAGAGGTGACCTAGAATTAAAATTGGCAGACAAGGACGTGAAAGTAGCCATAAGACTTAACAGGAAAAATAAACAGTAAACAGGTACGAAACCTCAGCATAGAAATGGAAGTAACAAATAACCAGATGGAAATTCTATAACTGAAAATTACATCACCTGAAATAAAATATTCATGAGATAGGCTTAACAGCAAGCTAGAGACTGAATAAGAAAAAGTCAGTGAGCCTGAAGAAAATCAAAATAAATCATCCAACTTAAAGAACAAGAGAAAAAATATTAATGAACAGAGTCTTGGTGACCTCAGGGGCAACACCAATGGTCTAACATATGTGCAACGGGAGTATCAGAATGAAAAGAGAAAGAGAATAGAGAAGGAAAAAGAATGAGGGAAAGATGGATATTATGTTTTCATTTTATTTCTTTTAAAAATTCTCAAATGTTTTAAAATTTTTAGATTTTTTAAAAGTCAATATACAGACCCAAGAAGCTCAGCGAAACCCATGCAGGATAAACAGAAACTAAAAGACACCAAGATAAACCAGTCTCAAAATGCAGAAAAACTGGACTTCCCTGGTGGCTCCGGGATAAAGAATCTGCCCGCCAATGCAGGAGATATGGGTTTCATCCCTGGTCCAGGAAGATCCCACCTACTGTGGAACAACTAAACCTGTGTGCCACAGCTCCTGAGCCTGTGATCCGGATCCCAGGAGCCACAGCTATTAAAGCCTGCATGCCTAGAGGCCAAGCTCTGCAACAAGAGAAGCCACAGGCTTGAGAAGCTCTCACACCACAATTAGAGAGTGGCCCCACTTGCTGAAACAAGAGAAAAAGCCTGTGCAGCAATGAAACCAGCACAGCCAGAAACAAACAAAATTATTTTTAAATTTTTTTAGAAAAAGTCTTAGCAGAAGCCAGAGAAAAAGATGCATTATATTCAATGAAACTATAATACAAATACAAAATGACTTCTTATCCTAAACAGTGTTGACAAGAAGTGAGAAAATGAACCATGAAAGAGCCGCAAGAAAAAAAAAAAAACTATCACTATCAACTCAAATTTCTAAATCCACCAAAATTATCAGTGAGAAGGTGACTGCAGTTCAGTTCAGTTGCTCAGTCATGTCTGAATCTTTGCGGCCCCATGGACTGCAGCACTCCAGACTCCCTGTCCATCACCAACTCAAACTCGTGTCCATCGAGTCGGGTGATGCCATCCAACCATCTCATCCTCTGTCGTCCCCTTCTCCTCCTGCCTTCTATCTTTCCCAACATCAGGGTCTTTTCAAATGAGTCAGTTCTTCACATCAGGTGGCCAAAGAATTGGAGTTTCAGCTTCAGCATCAGTCCTTCCAATAAATATTCAGGACTGATTTCCTTTAGGATTGACTGGGATCTCCTTGCATGCCAAGGGACTCTCAAGAGTCTTCTCCAACATCACAGTTCAAAAGCATCAATTCTTCGGAGTTCAGCTTTCTTTATAGTCCAACTCTCACATCCTTATAGTCCAACTCTCACATCCACACATCACTACTGGAAAAACCATAGCCTTGACTAGACAGACCTATGTTGGCAAAGTAATGTCTCTGCTTTTGAATATGCTGTCTAGGTTGGTCATAACTTTCCTTCCAAGGAGTAAGCGTCTTTTAATTTCATGGCTGCAGTCACCATCTGCAGTGATCTTGGAGCCCAAGAAAATAAAGTCTGACACTGCTTCCACTGTTTCCCCATCTATTTCCCATGAAGTGATGGGACCAGATGCCATGCTCTCAGTTTTCTGAATGTTGAGTTTTAAGCCAACTTTTCACTCTCCTCTTTCACTTTCATCAAGAGGCTCTTTAGTTCTTCTTCACTTTCTGGTATAAGGGTGGTATCATCTGCATATCTGAGGTTATTGATATCTCTCCCAGCAATCCTGATTCCAGCTTGCGCTTCATCCAGCCTGGCATTTCGCATGATGTACCCTGCATATAAGTTAAATAAGCAAGGTGACAATATACAGCCTTGACGTACTCCTTTCCTTATTTGGAACCAGGCTGTTGTTCCACGTCCAGTTCTAACTGTTGCTTCTTGGCCTGCATACAGATTTCTCAGGAAGCAGGTCAGGTGGTCTGGTAGTCTCATCTCTTTAAGAATTTTCCATAGTTTGTTGTGATCCACATAGTCAAAGGCTTTGGCATAGTCAATAAAGCAGAAATAGATGTTTTTCTGGAACTCTCTTGCCTTTTCTATGATCCAATGGATGTTGGCAATTTGACCTTTGGTTCTTCTGCCTTTTCCAAATCCAGCTTGAACATCTGGAAGTTCACAGTTCACAGACTGTTGAAGCGTAGCTTGGAGAATTTTGAGCATTACTTTGCTAGTGTGTGAGATGAGTGCAATTGGGCAGTAGTTTGAACATTCTTTAGCATTGCCCTTCTTTGGGATTGGAATGAAAACTGACATTTTTCCAGTCCTGTGGTCACTGCTGAGTTTTCCAAATTTGCTGGCATATTGAGTGCAGCACTTTCACAGCATCATCTTTTAGGATTTGAAATAGCTCAGCTGGAATTCCATCACTTCCACTAGCTTTGTTTGTAGTGATGCTTCCTAAGGCCCACTTGACTTTGCATTCTAGGATGTCTGGCTCTAGGTGAGTGATCACACCACTGTGGTTATCTGAGTCATGAAGACCATTTTTGTGTAGTTCTTCTGTGTATTTTTGCCACTTCTTCTTAACATTTTCTACTTCTGTTAGGTCCATCCATTTCTGTCCTTAATTGTGCCCATCTTTGTATGAAATGTTCCCTTGGTATCTCTAATTTTTTTGAAGCGATCTCTAGTCTTTCCCATTCTATTGTTTTCCTCTATTTCTTTGCATTGATCCCTGAGGAAGGCTTCCTTATCTCTCCTTGCTATTCTTTGGAACTCTGCACTCTAATGGGTATATCTTTCCTTTTCTCCTTTGCCTTTAGCTTCTCTTCTTTTCTCAGCTATTTGTAAAGCCTCCTCAGACAACCATTTTATCTTTTTCATTTCTTTTTCTTGGAGATGGTCTTGATCACTGCCTCCTGTACAGTGTCACAAACTTCCATCCATAGTTCTTCAGGCACTCTGTTTATCAAATTTAATCCCTTGAAGCTATTTGTCACTTCCACTGTATAGTCATAAGGGATTTTATTTAGGTCATACCTGAACGGTCTAGTGGTTTTCCCTACTTTCTTCAATTTAAGTCTGAATTTGGCAATAAGGAGTTCATGATCTGTCCACAGTGAGCTCCCAGTCTTGTTTTGGCTGACTGTATAAAGCTTCTCCATCATTGGCTGCAAAGAATATAATCAATCTGATTTCAGTGTTGGCCATCTGGTGATGTCCATGTGTAGAGTCTTCTCTTGTGTTGTTGGCAGAGGGTGTTTGCTATGACATTCTCTTGGCAAAACTCTGTTAGCCTTTGCCCTGCTTCATTTTGTACCCCAAGGCCATATTTGCCTGTTACTTCAGGAATCTCTTGACTTCCTACTTTAGCATTCCAGTCCCCTATAATGAAAAGGACATCTTTTTTGGTGTTAGTTCTAGAAGGTCTTATAGGTCTTCATAGAACTGTTAAACTTCACCTTCTTCAGCATTACTGGTTGGGGCATACTCTTGGATTACTGTGATATTGAATGGTTTACCTTGGAAACGAACAGAGAACATTTTGTTGTTTTTGAGATTGCACCCAAGTACTGCATTTCCAATTCTTTCATTGACTATGATGGCTACTCCATTTCTTCTAAGGGATTCTTGCCCACAGCAGTAGATATAATGGTTATCTGAGTTAAATTCGTCCATTCCAGTACAGTTTAGTTCACTGATTCCTAAAATGTCAGTGTTCATTCTTGCCATCTCCTGTTTGACCACTCCCAATTTCCCTTGATTCATGGACCTAACATTCCAGGTTCCTATGCAATATTGTTCTTTACAGCATCAGACTTTACTTCCATCACCAGTCACATTCACAACTGGGCGTTTTTGCTTTGGCTCAGTCTCTTCATTCTTTCTGAAGTTATTTCTCCACTGATCTCCTGTAGCATATTGGGCACTACTGACCTGGGGAGTTCATCTTTCAGTGTCCTATCTTTTTGCCTTTTCATACTGTTCATGGGGTTCTCAAGACAGGAATACTGAAGTGGTTTTCCATTCCCTTATCCAGTGGACCACATTTTGTCAGAATTCTCCACCATGACCCGTCCATCTTATGTGTTCCTATATGGCATGGCTCATAGTTTCATTGAGTAAGACAAGGCTGTGATCCACGTGATCAATTTGATTAGTTTTCTGTGATTGTGGTTCATTCTGTTGGCCGTCTGATGGATAAGGTTAAGAAGCTTATGGAAGCTTCCTGATGGGAGAGACTGAGTGAGGGGGAAACTGGGTCTTGTTGTGATGGACAAAGCCATGCTCAGTAAATCTTTAATCCAATTTTCTGTAGATGGGGGAGCTGTGCTCCTCCCTGTTGTTTGACCTGGAGGCCAAACTATGGTGGAGGCAGTGAAGATAACGGCGACCTCCTGCAAAGGTCCCAGGCACGCACGGCTGCACTGAGTGCCCCCAGCCCTGCAGCAGCCACCGCCCGCCCACGCCTCTGCCAGAGACTCCTGGACCCTCATGGGCATGTCTGGGTCAGTCTCTTTTGGGGTCACTGCTCCTTTCTCCTGGGTCCTGGTGCACATAAGCTTTTGTTTTTCCCTCCAAGAGTCTGTTTCCCCAGTCTTGTGTAAGTTCTGGCAGCCCAGTGGTGGGGTTAATGGCAACCTCCTCCAATAGAGCTTATGCCATGCCCAAGCCTGTTGCACCCAGAGCCCCTGGCCCTGTGGCAGGCCACTGCTGACCCGTACCTCTGCAGGAGACACTCAAACACTGTTCTGGCTCAGTCCCTGTGGGGTCTCTGGGTCCTGGTGCACACAAGGTTTGTTAGAGCCCTTCAAGGGTCTCTAGTGGGTATAGTGTTTGACTCTAAATACAATTTCGCCCCTCCTACCATCTTCCTAGGGCTTCTCCTCTGCCCCTGGACATGGGGCATCTTTTTTTGGTGGGATCCAACTTTCTCCTGTCAACAGTTGTTCAGCAGTGAGTTGTAATTTTGGCGTTCTCACAGGAGAAGATGAGCGCACATCCTTCTACTCCACCATCTTCCTCCACCACCTACCATGTCCTTTACAAATTCTTTCAGACAATGGAATACTGCCTCTTCCAGAAAACTCTTCTCCCAAATCAATCAAACCTTCCTTCACTGCTTCATATCCATACAACACCACAGCAGGCTTCATGCCATAATACACAGTGAAGACAGGGCCATAGATGTCTGAGAACTGCTGAGAAAGCCATGACGTAGTCACTCTCTTTAAAGTTCACTTTAAAGGGGAGGGGGAGGCATAAAATGAAAACATTTTCTAATAAATGACAATTGAAAGAATTTGTTGTCAGCAGACCTACACTGTAAGAACTGCTAAAGCAACTCTTTAGACTAAAAGAGAAATGAAACCAGGTGGAATCTCAAATTTAAAGGAAGGAATAAAGTAGTTAAATATACTTAATGACCTGGATAACCACAGTGGTGTGATCACTCACCTAGAGCCAGACATCCTGGAGTGTGAAGTCAAGTGGGCCTTAGGAAGCATTACTACCAGCAAAGCTGGTGGAGGTGATGGAATTCCAGCTGAATTATTTCAAATACTAAAAGATGATGCTGTGACTCAATATGCCAGCAAATCTGGAAAACTCAACAGTGGCCACAGGACTGGAAAAGTCAGTTTTCATTCCAATCTCAAAGAAGGACAATGCCAAAGAATGTTCAAACTACTGCACAATTGCACTCATTTCACACGCTATCAAGATAATGCTCAAAATCCTTCAAGTTAGGCTTCAGCAGTACATGAACCGTGAACTTCCAGATGTACAAGCTGGATTTAGAAAAGGCAGAAGAACCAAAGATCAAATTGTTAACAACCATTGGATCATAGAAAAAGCAAGAGAGTTTTAGAAAAACATCTACTTCTACTTCACTGACTTTGCTAAAGCCTTTGACTATGTGGATCACAACAACCTGTGGGAAATTCTTCAAGAGATAGGAATATCAGACCACCTTACCTACCTCCTGAGAAATCTGTATGAAGGTCAAGAAGCAACAGTTAGAACTGGACATGGAACAACAGACTGGTTTCAAAATTGGGAAAGAAGTATGTCAAGGGTATATATTGTCACCCTTCTTATTTAACTTATATTCAGAGTACATCATGCAAAATCCCAGGCTGGTTGAAGCTCAAGCGGGACTCAAGATTGCCAGGAGAAATATCAATAACCTCAGATATGCAGATGACACCACCCTTATGGCAGAAAGCAAAGAGGAACTAAAGAGCCTCTTGATTAATGTGAAAGAGGAGAGTGAAAAAGCTGGCTTAAAACTCAACATACAGAAAACTAAGATCATGGCATCTGGTCCAATCACTTCATGGCAAATAGATGGGGAAACAAAGAAAGCTGTGACAGATTATTTTCTTGGACCCAAAATCACTGCGGACTATGACTGCTGCCTTGAAATTAAATGGCGTTTGTTCTTTGGAAGAAAAGCTATGAAAAAGCTAGACATAGAATTAAAAAGCAGAGACATAGCTTTGCCGACAATGGTTCATATACTCAAAGCTATGGTTTTTCCAGAAGTCACATATGGATGTGAGAGCTGGACATTCTTTATAGAAGGCTGAGTGTCAAGGAGTTGATGCTTTTGAACTGTGGTGTTGGAGAAGACTCTCAAGAATTCTCTTGGACAGAAGGAGGTCAAACCAATCAATCCTAAAGGAAATCAACCCTGAATATTCATTGCAAGGGCTGATGCTGAAGATGAAGCTCCAGTACTTTGGCCTCCTGATGCAAAGAGCCAACTCACTGAAAAAGACCCTTGATGAAAAGATGCGGGGAAAGACTGAAGGCAGGAGGAGAAGGGGATGACAGAGGATGAGATGGTTGGATGGCATCACCGACTCAATGGACATGAATTTAACCAAGCTCCAAGAGTTGGTGAATGTCAGGGAAGCCTGACATGCTGCAGTCCATAGGGTCGGAAAGAGTTGGCCACAATTGAGTGACTGAACAACAACAAAAATATGCAAAAAGGCTATTGTTTTTCTCTTTATTTATTTAAAAGATAAATGTTTAAAGCAAAAGTAGTATCATTGTAGTGTATAAGGTTTATAAAGTCCATAGTAGTGAAATATATGACAACATTAACACAAAGATGGAGTAAAAGAAATTGTACCATCGTAAATTTCTTCCATTTTACATGAAGTACTAATTTAAAATGGCCTGTGATTTTTCAAAACATAGAAGAAATTTTCTAAATTATGTTAAAATATTCAATTCAACAAAAAGTGAGAAAGTGAAATCGTAGGCAAAATCATTTTACCTCCCTCTACTAATCAAGGTTGTATTTAAGACTTGCATGTCCTCCAAGCAGCACACAGCCCAAACAACAAGATATTTGCCTCAGTTGTTTTCCAGGAACCTGGAGTCAGCTGTGCCAAGTTGTAACTTAGTTGGTTGAGACTGGATATGACCACTGACCCTCCAGTTGGGCATGTGTGTGTCCACTTGGTGATCTTTTGACATCAGTGGGACAAAATTCCACCATCAGATTGTGCTAAATGCCTCCACTTTTTAACATGCAGAACCCTGTAGCTTAGTACACATGTGCAGAATGACGAATATCGCATCTTTTCCAAAGCTCCCTAAGCCTCAGACTGTCCTGTTTCTTTATTCTTTGTTCCGTTAATGCCCTGAGCCCCTTGCCTTCAGGGAGGCAGGTCTGAGAGTTGCTCTTCCATCTCCTTGCTTGGCTGCCTTGCAAATAAACCCTCTCTCCTCCAAACTTCAGCATCTCATCATTTTGGTTTACTGTGTGTCAACCTGACTCAATAACAAAAGGAGTAATGGAGTAACAAAACGCACAACATTGCGCTTGCTATTTTCAAATATCTTTTGATATTGATCTCTAACATAATTCCACACTGATAAGAGAATAGACACTATGATTTCCACACCTTTAGACCATCAAATTTTTGCACCTGGTCTTATGTCCCTGGATATGTTCCAGTATCTTCTAGTTTATAGTCTTTGGGAACTTGAATAGAATTTGTATCCTACTGTTGTGTGAGAATTGTATGCATCTTAATCATGTTAAATTGGTTCATAGTGCTTTTCAGGTCTACTGTATACTTTTACTTCTCTGTATATTCATTCTATTCATTTTTGAGAGTTTAATATTGAAACCTCAACTAAAAATCTTAATTTTTCTACTTAAAAATAATTGCAATATATAGTGGAACTATATTAACCTTGTTCTGTGTTTACCAAGCCTCCTGTAAATGTATTACCGTATTTTCATAATAAACATATGACAAACATAAAACAGTATGAATTGATTGACCTTAATCCAACCATATCAACAACTACACAAAATGTCAATGGACTATATTCCCCAATTAAAGGGCAGACTGCCAGGCAGAATTTAAAATGCAAGATCGAGTAATATGCTGTTTATAAAGGATGCAATTTGAAGACAAGGACATAAACACATTGAAAGGAAAAGATATATCATGCAACAGTAAGTGTAAGAAAGCTGTTGTGACCATGTTAAAATCAGTCAAGGCAGACTTCACGACAAAGAAGCATTTCATAACAATAAAAGAATCAGTCCATCAGGAAGACTTAATGCTGAATATATATGCCTCTAATATTAAAGTTTCGAAATATATCAAGTGAAAACCAACAAAACTAAAGGAAGAAGTAGGCAAATCCACCGTGATAACCAGAAGCTTGAATTCCTTTCAGCGGCTGACAGAACAAGTAGGAAAAAAATCAGCCTGACCAACTCCTGTCGAATAACTATTGCCCCTGGTCCTCTTTCCTTCTAAGGCACCTAGTGTAACACAATACACACAGAATGAATTAGAAAAATTCAAAATTTAAATAATTCAGTATACTTTTTCCAATACAAATTTTTATAAAATGCTCTTTTCTTAGCATAATTTTATGTTCATGAAGTTCTTAGAGCTACTGTTTTAGCTCACCCAGTACATGGAGAGAGTTATGGACTGAATTATGTTCCCCAAATTTCTTGTGTTGAAGCCCTAATCCTCAGTAAGTCAGAATGGGTTGGAGTTAGGGCCTTCAAAGAGGTGACTAAGTTAAAATGAAGCTGCTAGGGTGGGCCCTAATCCAGTCTGATTTGGTGTCCTTATAAGAGGCAATCTGGACACCCAAGAGTCACAGACGTGCACGCACAGAAGAAAGACTACGTGAGGACTCAGCGAGAAGGCGGCCGTCTCCCAGCCGAAGATGGAGGCCTCAGAAGAAACCAAGCCTACCAACACCTTGACCTTAGACTTCTAGGCCTCCAGAACTGTGAGAAATAGATGTCTGCTGTTCCGGCCATCCAGTCTGGGTGGCATGTGTCCTCAAGTCAACCACTGCCCCTCTGCATTGCAACCCCATGTCTAACAGACATGACATGAAGGCCTGTTTCTCACCTGGCGAAACCACTGTGGCCTCCATCAGCCCCTCCTCCAGCCCCCCGCCTCGTTCTCACTGAACACTCAGCAGAAGTCCAGTCTGTGACCGTGGAGTGGACGAAAGAAGGGAGGTCATTGGATGAAAATCGTCATCATGCTTATACTACACTACCTTACTACAGAGAAGTCAAGACATTTGAACCTGAGCTGGAAGACTCTGCATTTAATGTAGTTCTTGAACAGGAATACAGGCAGAAGACCTGTGGCATGTTTATAGTGCTTCAACTAAGGAAAGCTTTGACACCCAGGACAATATGCCACTGTAAGACTCAGAGCAAAGTACTGCTTCGACTTTCAAGCAAACAGAAGGGAGAATGGGAGGACAAGTGAGATATAAGGAAGGAAGACACACTACTACCAATATCTTAACCCAGGGATATGCTCAGCCGATCCGTATGCAAAGGAGACACTCACAGAATTTTAGAGAAGGTGGTGTGTCTAGTCCAACAGTCCCATTTATAAAAGTGGAAGCTTTTATAAATTAGGAATTAAGTGGCAGGAGCAGAACTGGGCCTACACAACATTTCCAAAGGCATGATGATGTGAAGTCACTAATGTGATCATCTTGATCACATTATGATATGCAGATAACATCTTTTAAATTTTTAATTGTTTTATATGCAGATAAAATTTTCTCTGATACTAGGTTGACTCCAGTTGTGAAATATTTGGCATCAAATGAAGAGCAGGGATATTTCAGTGAATGACGATAACTCGTCATATTGTCACATAGAAAGAAAGGAGTTTTTATTCAGTATTTTCTCTCATCTGTGAATGATAAGCTATTTCTGATACTGAAAATAAAAGTCCAATATAGCAGTAAGCTAACTACAGGTGCTTTTTGGTGTCACAAAGTAGTAACTGTAGACGTATTGACAGAGAAGAGATTCCGTTGAGAGTGGAATGCAGAGTTGGGGGGGCCGGGTTAGGGGAAAAGATTGAAGCTGCACTCTCCTGATTGGCACTATCAGGCTCCAGAAATTTTCAAAAGCCCATCTAGAATGAGCGCTGCTTAAAATGGCAGGCAGGCAGTCCAAACCACACAGACTGAGGGATGAGTTGGCATGAACTTCTGGCCACGATGAAGGCCAGGTCAGGCGGCCGAGTTCAGCAATCCCGCTGCCTCCATAAAGATAAAAAGAGGAATTAACAGTGAGCTTTCTCTAGAATCAGCAGCTCAGCCTAAAACACTCACTGCCCATTATCCTGAGTCTAGAGATCTGTATAAATGACTTTTTATTTACAAAGGCAAGTATTCATTTACATGGTAGTGGATGTGAGATGTGACAACATAGTGATTTATATTTAATGATAAAAAGTATTTTGCACTTCACATTTGAATACGTTTATTAACTGTTTTCACTTTCATTTTATAAAGAGGATGCTAGAACTCAGAGATGTGAACTGGTTAGGTAACACATAAAGCCTCCGCAACAAATGAGTCTCTCTAAGGCATAACCGGAAACGGTGGGGTCAGAGGTTACAGTCAGGGCTGCTGCACACAGGAGCACAAACAGGCCTTACAGCGGGTCCCCCAAGGCGCAGCTTCAGACCATCCGCCGCTCTATCCTGAGGAGCCCCTTTGACAACTCTTTTGAAACATATCTCAGAAACTTCCATGGAGGGACTTGCCTGGTGGTCCAGCGGCTAAGACTCTGGGCTCCCAGTGCAGGGGGTCCAGGTTCCCAGAACAGGGAATAGATCCTGCATGTTTGCAGCTAAAGATCCTGCAGGTCCCAACTAAGAGTTTGCATGCTGCATGCTACGACTATGAGCCAGTGTAGCCAAATAAATAAACGTATATAAATGTGTGTGTGTGTGTGTGTGTGTGTGTATAAAGAAAAGACACTTCCACGGGGGCTTGTGGAGACAGCAGAGCATTTGTTCATTGGCCGCTGGCCCCACGGGTCAAGGGCTGCCTCGTGGAGCATTATTCTCCCCGCCCGCCATCCCCTCTGTTACTCCTCCTCACCCCCAGCCTTGCACACTGTGAGTGCCACGAAAGCTCCCATGGACACCCCCAAGAAGAGAATCACAAACCCCCACACAAGAAACGAGACGCCAGGTTGCAAAGGAGGCAGTATCCAGGGGAGCCTGCTCAAAACTGGTCCCTGCACCTGTGGCTAGAATCAGAGGAGAGGTCAGGAGGATTTGAAGTGAAACACGCTTCCATTACCCAAGAATATTCGATTGGGGGTTGGAGGGGTCGAAATTCACCCTGTGCTCTGCTTTCCACACACACACCCAGGTGCAGGCTGAGCTCCCCAGAGGCAGTGGCTGGCTTCTCTCTTGTTTATACAAAGACACCCCGTGGAAGAGCAAGGGTCCCGGTTTTCTTCACCCCTCTATTGCACCATAGGCTGGAATCTTAATTTCAACGTTGGAAACTCTAAAGCAAACAACTAAAAGAAATAAAAGACATCTAAATTGGAAAAGAAGTAAAATTACCTCAGTTTGAAAATGACATAATCTTACATGTGGAAAATCCTAAACACTCCACACATACATACACAAACTTAAGTTTTTCAATGAATAAAAGATTGCAGCAAAGTTGCAGGATAAAAAAATCAATATACAAAAATCACTCTCATTTCTATACACTAGCAATAGCCTATCTGAAAAGAAATTAAGAAAATAATCCCACTTTTTATAGTAGCAAAATTTCTCATGAGTGCAAAGACTAAATAGTGTTATGCTGCCCATACTTCCCAAAATGATCTACAGATTGATTCAGTTCAATCCCTATCAACATCCCAAAAGTGCTCTTAGCAGGAAAAGAAATAACCATCCTAAAATTCATAAGGAATCTAAGGGACTCTGAATAGTCAAAATAATCTTTAAAAATAACAAAGCTGGAAGCCTCATACTTCCTGATTTCAAACCATGCTGTGTGGTAACAGTAACTAAGACGACATGGTCTTAGAGACCACATAGACTATGGGTTCCCTATCGACCAGTGGAGCAGACTAGAAAGCCCAGAAGTCAGTCCTTGTAAGTGTGCTCAGTAGCTTCAGTCGTGTCCAACTCTTTGCAACCCTGGGGACCGCAGCCTGCTGGCTCCTCTATCCATGGGATGCTCCAGGCAGGAATACTGGAGTGGGTTGCCATGCCCTCCTTCATGGTATCTTCCCAATCCAGGGACTGAACCTGCATCTCCTGGGTTGCAGGCAGATTCTTTACCATTGAGCCACCAGGGAAGCCCAAACCCTTATGTGTAGGACCAAATAATCTGCAACAAGATTATCCAATAAGGAAAGGATAGTCTCTTCAACAACTGATGCTAGAAAACCTGGATATCCACATGCAAAGGATGACATTGAGGGCTTCCCTGCATCAAATGCAAAAGTTAATTTTAAATGGATTAAAGACTTTAAACCATGAGAACTAAACTATAAAAGTCGTAAAAGAAAATATAGGGGAAAGCTTCAGGACCTTGGATTTGGCAATGATTTCTTGGACATGACATCCAAAGCACAGGCAAGAAAAGCAAAAATAGACAAATGGGATGCTATCAAACTTAAAAACTGTGCATCAAAGGAAACAATCACTAGAATGAAAAGTCAACCTATAAAATGGGAGAAAATACTTTCAAATCATGTATCTGACATATACAAGTTGATATCCAGAAAATGTAAGGAACAACAAAAACAAATAGCCTAAGTAAAAAATGGGGAAGGACTTGAATAGGCACTTTTCCAAAGAAGACAAGAGTGGTCTTCATCATATGAAAAGATGCTCAACATCATTAGTCGTAAGACAAACCCAGATCAAAACCACAGAGGGAACCCAAGACAGGCGGGTCATGGTGGAGAGGTCTGACAGAACATGGTCCACTGGAGAAGGGAATGGCAAGCCACTTCAGTATTCTTGCCTTGAGAACCCCATAAACAGCATGAAAAGGCAAAATGATAGGATACTGAAAGAGGAACTCCCCAGGTCACTAGGTGCCCAATATGTTACTGGAGATCAGTGGAGAAATAACTCCAGAAAGAATGAAGGGATGGAGCCAAAGCAAAAACAATACCCAGTTATGGGTGTGACTGGTGATAGAAGCAAGATCCGATGCTGTAAAGAGCAATATTGCATAGGAACCTGGAATGTCAGGTCCATGAATCAAGGCAAATTGGAAGTGGTCAAACAAGAGATGGCAAGAGTGAACGTCAACATTCTAGGTATCAGCGAACTAAAAATGGAATGGGTGAATTTAACTCAGATGACCATTATATCTACTACTGCAGGCAAGAATCCCTCAGAAGAAATGAGTAGCCATCATGGTCAACAAAAAGAGTCTGAAATGCAGTATTTGGATGCAATCTCAAAAATGACAGAATGATCTCTGTTCATTTCCAAGGCAAACCATTCAGTATCACAGTTATCCAAGTCTATGCCCCAACCAGTAACGCTGAAGAAACCGAAGTTGAATGGTTTTATGAAGACCTACAAGACCTTTTAGACCTAACACCCAAAAAAGATGTCCTTTTCATTATAGGGGACTGGAATGCTAAAGTAGGAAGTCAAGAAACACCTGGAGTAACAGGCAAATTTGGCCTTGGAATGCAGAATGAAGCAGGGCAAAGACTAACAGAGATTTGCCAAGAAAATGCACTGGTCATAGCAAACACCCTCTTCCAACAACACAAGAGAAGACTCTACACATGGACATCACCAGATGGTCAACATCAAAATCAGATTGATTATATTCTGTGCAGCCAAAGATGGAGTAGCTCTATACAGTCAGCAAAAACAAGACCAGGAGTTGACTGTGGTTCAGATCATGAACTCCTTATTGCCAAATTCAGACTGAAATTGAAGAAAGTAGGGAAAACCGCTAGACCATTCAGATATGACCTAAATCAAATCCCTTATGATTATACAGTGGAAGTGACAAATAGATTTGAGGGACTAGATCTGATAGATAGAGTGACTGATGAACTATGGAATGAGGTTCGTGACATTGTATGGGAGACAGGGATCAAGACCATCCCCATGGAAAAGAAATGCAAAAAGCAAAATGGCTGTCTGGGGAGGCCTTACAAATAGCTGTGAAAAGAAGAGAGGCGAAAAGCAAAGGAGAAAAGGAAAGATATAAGAATCTGAATGCAGAGTTCCAAAGAATAGCAAGAAGAGATAAGAAAGCCTTCTTCAGCGATCAATGCAAATAAATAGAGGAAAAGAACAGAATGGGAAAGACTAGAAATCTCTTCAAGAAAATTAGAGATATCAAGGGAACATTTCATGCAAAGATGGGCTCAATAAAGGACAGAAATGGTCTGGACCTAACAGAAGCTGAAGATATTAAGAAGAGGTGGCAAGAATACACGGAAGAACTGTACAAAAAGATCTTCAAGACCCAGATAATCATGATGATGTGATCACTCATCTACAGCCAGACATCTTGGAAGGTGAAGTCAAGTGGGCCTTAGAAAGCATCACTACGAACAAAGATAGTGGAGGTGATGGAATTCCAGTTGAGCTGTTTCAAATCCTGAAAGATGATGCAGTGAAAGTGCTACACTCAAAATGTCAGCAAATTTGGAAAACTCAGCAGTGGCCACAGGACTGGAAAAGGTCAGTGTTCATTCCAATCCCAAAGAAAGGCAATACCAAAGAATGCTCAAACTACCACACAATTGCACTCATCTCACGTGCTAGTAAAGTAATGCTCAAAATTCTCCAAGCCAGGCTTCAGCAATATGTGAGCCGTGAACTTCCTGACGTTCAAGCTGGTTTTAGAAAAGGCAGAGGAACCAGAGATCAAATTTCCAGCGTCTGCTGGATCATGGAAAAAGCAAGAGAGTTCCAGAAAAACATCTATTTCTGCTTTATTGACTATGCCAAAGCCTTTGACTGTGTGGATCACAATAAACTGTGGAAAATTCGGAAGGAGATGGGAATACCGACCACCTGACCTGCCTCTTGAGAAATCTGTATGCAGGTCAAGAAGCAACAGTTAGAACTGGACATGGAATAACAGACTGGCTCCAAATAAGAAAAGGAGTACATCAAGGCTGTATACTGTCACCCTGCTTATTTAACTTATATGCAGAGTACATCATGAGAAACACTGGGCTGGAAAAAACACAAGCTGGAATCAAGATTGCTGGGAGAAATATCAATAACTTCAGATATGCAGATGACACCACCCTTATGGCAGAAACTGAAGAGGAGCTAAAGGGCCTCTTGATGAAGGTGAAAGAGGAGATAAAAAAGTTGGCTTAAAGCTCAACATTCAGAAAACAAAGATCATGGCATCCAGTCCCATCACTTCATGGGAAATAGATGGGGAAACAGTGGAAACAGTGTCAGACTTTATTTTGGGGGGCTCCAAAATCACTGCAGATGGTGACTGCAGCCATGAAATTAAAAGACGCTTACTCCTTGGAAGAAAAGTTATGACCAACCTAGATAGCATATTCAAAAGCAGAGACATTACTTTGCCGACTAAGGTCCGTCTAGTCAAGGCTATGGTTTTTCCTGTGGTCATGTATGGATGTGAGAGTTGGACTGTGAAGAAGGCTGAGCACCGAAGAATTGATACTTTTGAACTGTGGTGTTGGAGAAGACTCTTTAGAGTCCCTTGGACTGCAAGGAGATCCAACCTGTCCATTCTGAAGGAGATCAGCCCTGAGATTTCTTTGGAAGGAATGATGCTGAAGCTGAAACTCCAATACTTTGGCCACCTCATGTGAAGAGTTGACTCATTGGAAAAGACTCTGATGCTGGGAGGGATTGGGGGCAGGAGGAGAAGGAGACGACCGATGAGATGGCTGGATGGCATCACGGACTCGATTGATGTGAGTCTGAGTGAACTCCAAGAGATGGTGATGAACAGGGAGGCCTGGCGTGCTGCGATTCATGGGGTCTCAAAGAGTCGGACACGACTGAGTGACTGAACTGAACTGAGGTAGCTCATACCCAGTAGGAGGGCCACTGTAAAAGAACAGAAATAATGTGTTGATGAGGATGGAAAGAAATTGGAACCCTCGTGCACTGTTGGTAGGAATGTAAAATGGTGCAGCCATTATGAAAAATTAAAAGAGAACTACCATATGACCTAGCAATTTCACTCTTAGGCACATATCTAGAGAAAACCATGATTCAGAGAGATACATCCCTATGTTGATGGCAGCACTATTCACAATAGTCAAGAGGTGGTAGCAACCTAAATGTCCAATAACAAATGAATGGATATAGAAAATATGGTCTGAACATACAATGGAAGATTCAGTCCAGTTCAGTCACATCCAACTTTTTGTGAACCCACGAATCTCAGCACGCCAGGCCTCCCTGTTCATCACCATCTCTCAGAGTCACTCAAACTCATGTCCTTCAAGTCGGTGATGCCATCCAGCCGTCTCATCCTCTGTCGTCCCCTTCTCCTCCTGTCCCCAATCCCTCCCAGCATCACGGTCTTTTCCAATGAGTCAGCTCTTCACATGAGTTGGCCAAAGTATTGGAGTTTCAGCTTTAGCATTAGTCCTTCCAAAGAAATCCCAAGGCTGATCTCCTTTAGGATGGACTGCTTGGATCTCCTTGCAGTCCAAGGGACTCTCAAGAGTCTTCTCTAACACCACAGTTCAAAAGCATCAATTCTTCGGTGCTCAGCTTTCTTCATAGTCCAACCCTCACATCCATACATGACCACAGGAAAAACCATAGCCTTGACAAGACGGACCTTTGTTGTTGAAAGTAATGTCTCTGCTTTTTAATATGCTGTCTATGTTGGTCATAATTTTCCTCCCAAGGAGTAAGTGTCTTTTAATTTCATGGCTGCAATCACCATCTGCAGTGATTTTGGAGCCCCCAAAAATCTGACACTGTTTCCACTGTTTCCCCATCTATTTCCCATGAAGTGATGGGACCAGATGCCATGATCTTCGTTTTCTGAATGTTGCGCTTTAAACCAACTTTTTCACTCTCCTCTTTCACTTTCATCAAGAGGCTCTTTAGTTCCTCTTCACTTTCTGCCATAAGGGTGGTGTCATCTGCATATCTGAGGTTATTGATATTGTGCAGCCTTAAAAAGAGTGAGCCCCTGCTAAAGGGTCCCATGCTAAACCATGGATGAACCTTGAGACATTATGCTAAGAGAAAGAAGCCAGTCACAGGAGGGCAAATACTGTGTGTTTCCACTCACATAAGGTGTCCAAAGAAGTCAAAACTATAGAAACAAAAAGTAGAAAGGTGGTTGCCAAGGACTGAGAGGGAGGCATTGGTGTTTCCTGGGTATAGAATTTCAGTGTTGCAAGATGAAAAAGTTCTAGGAGCCTGTTGCAGAACAATGGGAATATACTTAACACTAGTGAGCTGTATACTCAAGAACAGTTCACATGAAACACTGAATGTTATATGGGTTTTTTTACCATAATTTTAAAAAGACCGAAAAATGAAATGAAAATAACCCCCAATTAACTCAGAATTTTCAAAGAAAGAAAACAATTGGTGAGGGTAAAGGTAATGACACCCAATCCTGAGATTTTTTAAAGATTTTTTTAATGTAGACCATTTTTTTAAATGGTTCAATTGTTACAATACTGCTTGTTTTATGTTTTGGTTTTTTGGCCAGGAGGTATGTGGGATCCTAGCTCCTGGAACAGAGATCAAACCTGTAACCTGTGTGTTGGAAGGTAAAATCCCAACAACAGGACCGCCAGGGAAGTCCCCTAATCCTGAGCTTTATGCACAGTTCATTCTCCATAAACATGTACAACAAATTTCAAAGGACACAGAGTCTGTTTTGATATCCTCCTTAGCTCCTCCTTCTAAAAATTCTTAGTGAAGAGACTAGTTAGGGTTCAGTCTGGTTTCACCATATAACACACAATACGCTTATGCCACTCAGTCACTAAGATGTCTGTTTCTTGCTTTGGGATCTTTAGGAGTGATTTCTGCGTTAGCTTTACTTCTTGGCTTATTCACAGGAATTCTTTGAAGACTGAGTTAGTATCAGCTGGCCATGAGGAAAAGCTTTGTCCATCCCTGGCTATGAATCGCTAAGCTCTGACCCTTCCTCTGTGGCATCTGGAGGCCAAGGGTACTTTCAGCAGAGCATCATTTCACAGCCAGGACTAAGTGGGTGGGGGGTTTCAAGGCAATTTTGGTTATTAGAATCACTTCCTACTTGAAGTGAAAGCTAGGAATAAATTCCATCTTGACTGTGTTACTACTAAAACAGGTTTTTCCTCTTTCTTTCTTCCCTCTGCCAACAGGTGCTAGGAGTTGGAACAAGCCTGTTTCCTCATGCAATGTTGTGTGAGTCACCAAAAATCTTCCAAAGTGAAGCAGATAGTCATTTTGTTGCTGTTTAGTCACTAAGTCATCAGTGGGACCAGAACTAGAGTAGGTTTTTCTGACTACACATAGGACATTCAGCTATGTGCTGTGCTGTGCTTAGCTGCTCAGTCGTGTCTGACTCTTTGCGGCCCCATGGGCTGCAGTCCGCCAGGCTCCTCTGTCCAAGGGGATTCTCCAGTCAACCTACAGGAGTAGGTTGCCATGCCCTCCTCCAGGGGATTTTCCCAACCCAGGATCAAACCCAGGTCTCCCATATCGCAGGCGGATTCTTTACCAACTGAGCCACTAGGAAAGCCCAAGAATACTGGAGTGGGTAGCCTATCCCTTCACCAAGGGAACTTCCCCACCCAGGAATGGAACCAGGGTCTCCTGCATTGGAGGCGGATTCTTTACCAGCTAAGCTACCAGAGATGCCCCCATCTCGGCTATACTTCTTAGCTGTAGTTATCGGTCACTGGTTAGTATTAATTTCAATTTTTCAAGAGTTTTAAGTTTAAAAGATTATTTTCTTTAAATTATTTTTTGAGCCTAGTAGTAAAAATGACCAAAAAGCTAAACAAAATAATGATATTCACTATCACAATTTTGAAAGTGCAGGAACAGAGAGGAAAATTAACATTTATTGTGTATCTACTATTTGACAGACCTGTATCTACTTTATCTTATTTAATCCTCACCACACTGAAGAATATTTATTATTATGTAAATATTTTTCTCTATACCTGAGGGAGCAGGAGAGTGAGGATGAAAAAGTCAAGTAAAGTACGTTTATTCGCACCATACCATGGCTCCCATCCCTCTGTGGTCAAAAACAGTCCATGGAGTGTCATGCTCCTAGAGCTCGGTTGTGCCCCTGTCACCAGGAAGTCCTGGAAACCTCCTCAACAGCAAGAACAGAGAGGCCACAGGCCAGCCAGAGACTCAAAGGACAGCTGAGTCCAGGCACTGCCAGGCCACCTGCACCTCTGGCTGCAGATGCCAGATGGGGCCCGAGAGGTGCCCCATACACCCACCGAGAGGAAGCATCTATCCTGACATGCCATGCATCTTAGTCAGCCCTCATCCAGTTGTCAATTTGCACTGCCACCTTCTACAGGCCTATCAACACATTATACCCAATTGTTGCTGTTGTTCAGTTGCTAAAGTGAAGTGGAAAATGAAGTCGCTCAGTCATGTCCGACTCTTTGCAACCCCCATGGACTGTAGCCTACCAAGCTCCTCTGTCCATGGGATTTTCCAAGCAATAATAACTGGAGTGGATTGCCATGTCCTTCTCCAGAGGATCTTCCCGACCCACGGATCGAACCTGAGTCTCCCGCATTGTAGACAGATGCTTTACCGTCTGAGACACCAGGGAAGCATGTCTAACTCTTTACAACCCCATGGACTGCAGCACGCCAGGCCTCCCTGTCCCTCCCTGTCTCCCAAAGTTTGCCCAAGTTCATGTCCATTAAATCGATGAAGCTATCCATCCATCTCATCCTCTGTCACCCTCTTCTCCTTTTGCCTTCAATCTTTCCCAGCATCAGGGTCTTTTGCAGTGACTTGCCTGAACAGTATAAAAGGCAAAATGGTACCCACTACATGGTTTAAAATGTATGAAAAAAGAAGAATCATCAAGATATTTCTGCAACCCATCATTTTACTCAGTCCAAAATATTAGTGAATCTACATATGGAAAGTTTCAAAAGAGGTTCTCTGGATTTTAATTATCCTTTTGAGCAAGAAAAAAAAAGGAAATTGTGAAAATAAATGAGTACTTTTCAGAGTTCAAAAATAAAAACTGTAAGTAATGAGAAGTCATCAAACAGCTGAACGATTGATCTTGATTTTACTTACAGAATCATAACTGCAGTGTCCACTAGACAGCTTGGGGGTAAAAAAAAAAATGCCAAGCAAATATGGGGATGAAAAATTCCTGCAGACTGGAAGAAACAACTTTCAAGAATGCGAGAAATTAAGAAACAAACATTTGAGCTTCAACATAGGCAATTAAAAGCTAAAATTATGAAGGGAAAAAGCAATCTATGCTATTAACTATAGCTATCCTATAGCATACTACTACACATTAGTAGTAAGTTAATAGTATACCACCCACAGTATTAGTAGTATACTATTAGCTGCTAAGTAGAATATGATTGGACTTTCTGGTAGCTCAACTGGTAAAGAATCTACCTGCAATGTAAGAGACTCCTCTTCAATTCCTGAGTGGGGAAGTTCCCCTGGAAAAGGGATAGGCTACACACTCCAGTATTCTTGGGCTTCCCTTGTGGCTCAGTCAGTAAAGAATCCACCTGCAATGCAGGAGACCTGGGTTCGATCCTTGCGTTGGGAAGATCCCCTGGAGGAGTGCATGGCAACCCACTCCTGTATCCTTGCCTGGAGAACCCCCTTGGACAGAGGAGCCTGGTGGACTGCAGCCCATGGGATAGCAAAGAGTTGGACATGACTGAGCAACTAAGCACAGCACAGAATATAATCACTATTAGCTATGAAGGTCTAGAAAATAAACGGAGAAATTTAGAAGCTCTAAGGCAATGGCACCCCACTCCAGTACTCTTGCTTGGAAAATCCCATGGACAGAGGAGCCTGGGAGGCTACAGTCCATGGGGTTGCTAGAGTCAGACACGACTGAGCGACTTCATTTTCGCTTTTCATTTTTCTGCATTGGAGAAGGAAGTGGCAACCCACTCCAGTGTTCTTGCCTGGAGAATCCCAGGGACGGAGGAGCCTGGTGGGCTGCCGTCTCTTGGGTCACACAGAGTTGGATACTACTGAAGTGACTTAGCAGCAGCAGAAGAAATTACTATAGATGCAATTGGATCAAATTGTTAAACAAATAAGTTTGCACATGCACACATGCACATTTCCAACCCCTCTGGCCTTTTTAGACAAGTCAACCAGAACGCTTTCTTTGCAGCTTCAAGGCAGGTACTACCTGGCAAACTGAAAAGGACAACAGACTCAGGTGACTGGCATTCCGGGACTTGGCTTGCACAGAAACAGGTGATTTGGAAGCATACGTTCTCTGAACTGGAGAGGGAGAAAGCTAAAGAGAAGTGGATTTATTTAAGAGCTATTGAGAGGGAGGAATTGACAGGATTAGTCTATTAATTTAGGACTGTGGTAGAGGCAAGGGAGAAGTCAAGTATGGTTCCTGGGTTTCTCTTCTCAGTAATCAGAAGGATGCAAGTGTCGTTCACTGCAGTTTGGTCCATAGAAGGAGCTGATGAATTAGAGGGTGGGGGGCAGAAGAAAACTGCTTGTGGCCAGGGAGGGCAGAAGGAGTCGGCCTTCAGGCTGGGACAGGCTGGGATGGAGCCATCGGAGAGAAGCTGTTCAGTGAATGGCTTGACTTCAGATGCTCAGAAAAGGTTTCAGATAGAGACATGAATTTAAAAGAGTCACATAGAAGACAAGAACCTGGGTAAGGGATGAGATTGCCAGGGGAAGAGTGTGTATAATAAAAACAGAAGGTGACCCAGGACATACCCTGAAGTGAAGTTAAGTTGCTCAGTTGTGTCTGACTCTTTGCAATCCCATGGACTGTAGCCTACCAGGCTCCTCGGTCCATGGGATTTTCCAGGCAAGAGTACTGGAGTGGGTTGCCATTTCTTTCTCCAGGGTATCTTACCAACCCAGGGATCGAACGCTGGTCTCCCGCATTGTAGGCAGATGCTTTTACCATCTGAGCTACCAGGGAAGCCCCATATACCCTGAAGGAACATCAGTATTTAAAGGATGAAGGGGTGCTCACTTTGGCAGCACATATACTAAAATTGGAACGATACAGAGAAGATTAGCATGGCCCCTGCGCAAGGATGACACACAAATTCATGAAGCGTTCCATATTTTTACAATTGCAAAAGGATATTCTCTAGACAGGAAACAAAAGGGTGTATAAACCCGAACCCAAAACAATAAAGTAAATGACAAGAGGATCATACTTATCTATAATTACCTTAAACGTAAATGGGTTGAATGCCCCAATCAAAAGACAAAGACTGGCTGAATGGATACAAAAACAAGACCCCTATATATGTTGTCTGCAAGAGACCCACCTCAAAACAAGGGACACATACAGACTGAAAGTGAAGGGCTGGAAAAAGATATTCCATGCAAACAGAGATCAAAAGAAAGCAGGAGTAGCTATACTCATATTAGATAAAATAGACTTTAAAACAAAGGCTGTGAAAACAGACAAAGAAGGACACTACATAATGATCAAAGGATCAATCCAAGAAGAAGATATAACAATTATAAATATATATGCACCCAACATAGGAGCACCGCAATATGTAAGACAAATGCTAACAAGTATGAAAGAGGAAATTAACAATAACACAATAATAGTGGGAGACTTTAATACCCCACTCACACCTATGGACAGATCAACTAAACAGAAAATTAACAAAGAAACACAAACTTTAAATGATACAATAGACCAGTTGGACCTAATTGATATCTGTAGGACTGCTGCTGCTGCTGCTGCTGCTAAGTCGCTTCAATCGTGTCCAATTCTGTGCGACCCCATCGATTCCAGCCCACCAGGCTCCCCCATCCCTGGGATTCTCCAGGCAAGAACACTGGAGTATTTCACCCTAAAACAATGAATTTCACCTTTTTCTCAAGTGCTCATGGAACCGTCTCCAAGATAGATCACATCCTGGGCCATAAATCTAGCCTTGATAAATTCAGAAAAATTGAAATCATTCCAAGCAAATTTTCTGACCATAATGCATTAAGATTAGATCTCAATTATAGGAGAAAAACTATTAAAAATTCCAACATATGGAGGCTGAACTACACGCTTCTGAATAACCAATAAATCACTGAAGAAATCAAAATATGCATAGAAAAGAATGAAAATGAAAACACAACAACCCAAAACCTGTGGGACACTATAAAAGCTGTGCTAAGGGGAAATTCATAGCAATACAAATGTACCTCAAGAAACAAGAAAAAATTCAAATAAATAACCTAACTCTACACCTAAAGCAACTAGAAAAGGAAGAAATGGAGAACCCCAGGGTTAGTAGAAGGAAATAAATCTTAAAAATTAGGACAGAAATAAATGCAAAAGAAACAAAAGAGACCATAGCAAAAATCAACAAAACAAAAAGCTGGTTCTTTGAAAGGATAAATAAAACTGACAAACCATTAGCCAGACTCATCAAGAAACAAAGGAAGAAAAATCAAATCAATAAAATTAGAAATGAAAATGGAGAGATCACAACAGACAACACAGAAATACAAAGGATCATAAAAGACTACTATCAGCAATTATATGCCAATAAAAGGAAAACGTGGAAGAAATGGACAAATTCTTAGAAAAGTACAACTTTCTAAAACTGAAACAGGAAGAAATAGAAAATCTTAACAGACCCATCACAAGCACGGAAATTGAAACTGGAATCAGAAATCTTCCAGCAAACAAAAGCCCAGGTCCAGACGGTTTCACAGCTGAATTCTACAAAAATTTTGAGACGAGCTAACATCTATCTACTCAAACTCTTCCAGAAAATTGCAGAGGAAGGTAAACTTCCAAACTCATTCTATGAGGCCACCATCACCCTAATACCAAAACCTGACAAAGATGCCACAAAGAAAGAAAACTACAGGCCAATATCACTGATGAACATAGATGCAAAAATCCTTAACAAAATTCTAGCAATCAGAATCCAGCAACACATTAAAAAGATCATACAACATGACCAAGTGGGCTTTATCCCAGGGATGCAAGGATTCTTCAATATCTGCAAATCAATCAATGTAATTCACCACATTAACAAATTGAAAAATAAAAGCCATATGATTATCTCAATAGATGCAGAGAAAGCGAAGCCTTTGACAAAATTCAACATCCATTTATGGTAAAAACTCTCCAGAAAGCAGGAATAGAAGGAATATACCTCAACATAATAAAAGCTATATATGACAAACCCACAGCAAACATTATCCTCAATGGTGAAAAATTGAAAGCATTTCCCCTAAAGTCAGGAACAAGACAAGGGTGACCACTTTCACTGCTATCAACATAGTTCTGGAAGTTTTGCCACAGCAATCTGAGCAGAAAAAGAAATAAAAGGAATCCAAATTGGAAAAGAAGAAGTAAAACTCTTACTGTTTGCAGATGACATGATCCTCTACATAGAAAACCCTAAACACTCCACCAGAAAATTACTAGAGCTAATCAATGAATATAGTAAAGTCCAGGATATAAAATCAACACACAGAAATCTCTTGCATTCCTATACACTAATAATGAGAAAGTAGAAAAAGAAATTAAGGAAACAATTCCATTCACCATTGCAATGAAAAGAATAAAATACTTGGGAATATATCTACCTAAAGAAACTAAAGACCTATATATAGAAAACTATAAAACACTGGTGAAAGAAATCAAAGAGGACACTAATAGATGGGGAAATATACCATGTTCATGGATCAGAAGAATCTACCCAAAGCAATCTACAGATTCAATGCAATCCCTATCAAGCTACCAGCAGTATTTTTCACAGAGCTAGAACAAATCATTTCACAATTTGTATGGAAACACAAAAAAACCTCAAATAGCCAAAGCAATCTTAAGAAAGAAGAATGGAACTGGAGGAATCAACCTGCCTGACTTCAGGCTCTACTATAAAGCCACAGTCATCAAGACAGTATGGTACCGGCACAAAGACAGAAATATAGATCAATGGAACAAAATAGAAAGTCCAGAGATAAATCCACACACCTATGGACACCTTATCTTTGACAAAGGAGGCAAGAATATACAATGGAGTAAAGACAATCTCTTTAACAAGTGGTGCTGGGAAAACTGGTCAACCACTTGTAAAAGAATGAAACTAGAACACTTTCTAACACCATACACAAAAATAAACTCAAAATGGATTAAAGATCTAAATGTAAGACCAGAAACTATAAAACTCCTAAAAGGAGAACATAGGCAAAACACTCTCCGACATAAATCACAGCAGGATTCTCTATGATCTACCTCCCAGAATACTGGAAATAAAAGCAAAAATAAACAAACGGGATCTAATTAAAATTAAAAGCTTCTGCACAACAAAGGAAACTATAAGCAAGGTGAAAAGACAGCCTTCTGAATGGGAGAAAACAATAGCAAATGAAGCAACTGACAAACAACTAATCTCAAAAATATACAAGCAACTCCTGCAGCTCAATTCCAGAAAAATAAATGACCCAATCAAAAGATGGACCAAAGAACTAAATAGGCATTTCTCCAAAGAAGACATATGGATGGCTAACAAACACATGAAAAGATGCTCAGCATCACTCATTATCAGAGAAATGCAAATCAAGACCACAGTGAGGTACCATTTCACACCAGTCAGAATGGCTGCGATCCAAAAGTCTACAAGCAATAAATACTGGAGAGGATGTGGAGAAAAGGGAACCCTCTTACACTGTTGGTGGGAATGCAAACTAGTACAGCCACTAAGGAGAACAGTGTGGAGATTCCTTAAAAATTGCAAATAGAACTGCCATATGACCCAGCAATCCCACTGCTGGGCATACACACTGAGGAAACCAGAACTGAAAGAGACACATGTACCCCAATGTTCATCACAGCACTGTTTATAATAGCCAGGGCATGGAAACAACCTAGATGTCCATCAGCAGATGAATGGATAAGAAAGCTGTGGTACATATACCCAATGGAGTATTACTCAGCCATTAAAAAGAATACATTTGAATCAGTTCTAATGAGGTGGATGAAACTGGAGCTGATTATACAGAGTGAAGTAAGCCAGAAAGAAAAACACCAATACAGTATACTAATACATATATATGGAATTTAGAAAGATGGCAATGATAACCCTGTATGCGAGACACCAAAAGAGACACAGATGTATAGAACAGACTTTTGGACTCTGTGGGAGAGGGAGAGGGTTAGATGATTTGGGTGAATGGCATTGAAACATGTATACTATCATGTAAGAAATGAATCACTAGTCTAGGTTCGATACAGGATGCTTGGGGCTGGTGCACTGGGATGACCCAGAGAGATGGTATAAGGAGGGTGGCGGGAGGGGGGTTCAGGGTTGGGAACTCATGTACACCTGTGGCAGATTCATGTCAATATATGGCAAAACCAACACAGTATTGTAAAGTAAAAAAAAAAAAGAAAGGATGAAGGGATACAAATGAGCCCTCAAAGGAGACCACAGCATATTCAGGGAAGTAGGAATAAAACCAGATGATGGTGTGATGGAAGCTATAAGAAGAACATACTTCAAGAAGGAATTGGTCATCAGGGTCACATGCAGCTAAGAGGTGAAAACAGAAGTTGCAAAGTGTCCATTGGATTTAGCAATACAGAGCTGTGACCTTGAGCAGAAGCACTCCGCTGCCGTAGTAGAGCAAAACCAGATTCCAGGGGCTGGAGGAGTAGCAGGCAGCAAAGAGACGCAACTGCTGCATCCACTGGGCTTATATCCAAGGATGCTAACTACCACAGCCTGGAGCGCATCCCTGACTGCCAACACACAGAGGGAGTGAGCGATGGAGAGACAGTGGGTACCACTCATCACAGTAATTTCCATATTAACAACATGGCTTGGTTTTTCATTGAAAAGCACTAAATACCACTCATGAAGTAAACATTGACTTGCAGTATATTAGGCAGAGCCAGAGTAAAAGCTGGCACAATAAGCTGTGATTCTATTCCTTTATTAACTGGAAATCTTACCATGGGGTCACACAGAGTCAGACACGACTGAAGCGACTTAGCAGCAGCAGCAGCAACCAGTTTCAATTTTGGACCAGTACTACAAATAATAATAATAATAAACAATAATGATCTCTGCCAACTCCCAAATACATCAAATTGTATACCTTAAACATCTCCAGCTTTTTGTATATCAATCACACCTCTATAAGCATCCTTTTTTTTTTTTTTTTTAATTGGATCGCTCCTAATTGTTTAAATCCTCAGGCAAAAATGTCAATAGAATTGACAGGCAGTCTTAAGAAATTTTACAGTATAGACTACTTAAACTTTAACTTTCTGAACTCATCCGAACCTTGTAGTTAGGATCAGTTCAGTTCAGTCGCTCAGTCATGTCTGACTCTTTGCAACCCCATGAACTGCAGCACGCCAGGCCACCCTGTCCATCACCAACTCCTGGAGTCTACCCAAACAATGTCCACTGAGTCGGTGATGTCATCCAACCATCTCATCCTCTTTCGTCCCCTTATGCTCCTGCCCTCAATCTTTCCCAGCATCAGAGTCTTTGCAAACAAGTCAGCTCTTCACATCAGGTGGCCAAAGTATTGGAGTTTCAGCTTCAACATCAGTCCTACCAGGATTGATCTCCTTTAGGATGGACTGGTTGGATCTCTTTGCAGTCCAAGGGACTTGCAAGAGTCTTCTCCAACACCACACTTCAAAAGCATCAATTCTTCGGTGCTCAACTTTCTTCATAGTCCAAATCTCACATCCATACATGACCACCAGAAAAACTATAGCCTTGACTAGACAGACCTTTGTTGACAAAGTAATGTCTCTGCTTTTTAATATGCTGTCTATGTTGGTCATAACTTTCCTCCCAAGGAGTAAGCATCTTTTAATTTCATGGCTGTAATCACCATCTGCAGTGATTTTGGAGCCCAAAAAAATAAAGTCAGCCATTGTTTCCACTGTTTCCCCATCTATTTCCCATGAAGTGATGGGAACAGATGCCATGATCTTAGTTTTCTGAATGTTGAGTTTTAAACAACTGTTTCACTCTCCACTTTCACTTTCATTAAGAGGCTCTTTAGTTCCTCTTCACTTTCTACCATAAGGGTGGTGTCATCTGCATATCTGAGGTTATTGATATTTCTCCCAGCAATCTTGACTCCAGTTTGTGCTTCCTCCAGCCCAGCGTTTCTCATGATGTGCTATGCATATAAGTTAAATAAGCAGGTGACAATATACAGCCTTGACGTACACCTTTTCCTATTTGGAACCAGTCTGTTCTTCTATGTCCAGTTCTAACTGTGGCTTCCTGACCTGCATACAGGTTTCTCAAGAGGCAGGTCAGGTGGTCTGGTATTCCCATCTTTTTCAGAATTTTCCACAATTTACTGTGATCCACACAGTCAAAGGTTTTGGCATAGTCAATAAAGCAGAAATAGATGTTTTTCTGGAACTCTCTTGCTTTTTCCATGATCCAGTGGATGTTGGCAATTTGATCTCTGGTTCCTCTGCCTTTTCTAAAACCAGATTGAACATCAGGAAGTTCACAGTTCATGTATTGCTGAAGCCTGGCTTGGAGAATTTTGAGCATCACTTTACTAGCGTGTGAGATGAGTGCAATTGTGCGGTAGTTTGAGCACTCTTTGGCATTGCCTTTCTTTGGGATTGGAATGAAAACTGACCTTTTCCAGTCTTGTGGTCACTGCTTAGTTTTCCAAATTTGCTGGCATATTGAGTCCAGCACTTTCACAGCGTCATCCTTCAGGATTTGAAACAGTTCCACTGGAATTCCATCACCTCCACTAGCTTTGTTCATAGTGATGCTTCCTAAGGCCTACTTGACTTCACATTCCAGAATGTCTGGCTCTAGGTGAGTGATCACACCACTGTGATTATCTGGGTCATGAAGATCTTTTTGTACAATTCTTCTGTGTATTCTTGCCACCTCTTCTTAATATCTTCTGCTTCTGTTAGGTCCCTACCCTTTCTGTCCTTTGTTGAGCCCATCTTTGCACAAAATATTCCCTTGGTATCTCTAATTTTCTTGAAGAGATCTCTAGTCTTTCCCATTCTGTTGTTTCCCTCTATTTCTTTGCATTGATCACTGAGGAAGGCTTTCTTATCTCTCCTTGCTACTCTTTGGAACTCTGCATTCAAATGGGTATAGCTTTCCTTTTCTCCTTTGCTTTTCACTTCTCTTCTTTTCACAGATATTTGTAAGGCCTCCCCAGACAGCCATTTTGCTTTTTGCATTTCTTTTTCTTGGGGATGGTCTTGATTCCTGTCTCCTGTACAACGTCACAAACCTCCATCCATAGTTCATCAGGTACTCTATCAGATCTAGTCCCTTAAATCTATTTGTCACTTCCACTGTATAATCATAAGGGATTTGATTTAGGTCATATCTGAATGTTCTAGTGGTTTTCCCTACTTTCTTCAATTTAAGTTTGAATTTTGCAATAAAGAGTTCATGATCTGAGCCACAGTCAGCTCCTGGTCTTATTTTTGCTGACTGTATAGAGCTACTCCATCTTTGGCTGCAAAGAATATAATCAGTCTGATTTTGATGTTGACCATCTGGTGATGTCCATGTGTAGAGTCTTCTCTTGTGTTGTTGGAAGAGGGTGTTTGCTATGACCAGTGCGTTCTCTTGGCAAAACTCTATTTAGCCTTTGCCCTGCTTCATTCCGTATTCCAAGGCCAAATTTGCCTGTTATTCCAGGTGTTTCTTGACTTCCTACTTTAGCATTCCAGTCCCCTATAATGAAAAGGACATCTTTTTTTGGGTGTTAGTTCTAGAAGGTCTTGTAGGTCTTCATAGAACTATTCAACTTCAGCTTCTTCGGCATTACTGGTAGTTAGGATGGGTTAAATTAAATATTTTTGTGCTAAGAGATTAAAAAATTGGATTGTATCAATTGCTTTTACTGTAAAACAGCACCCCAAAATGTGACTTAAAACAATAAATATTTATTATTTTGCACAATACTGTTGGTTAGAAAGAATTCAACACAAGCTTGCCAGTGGGGATCTCCAAGCTGAGTCTGCCCAGCTGGGGTGTGCCGGCTTGCTCAGGCATCTAATGGGAGTTGCTGGGGCTGTATGGTCTAGGGTGGCTTCCTTCACAGCTCCGGTGGGTGGCATGTGTTAGCTGGAGTGATGTGTCCATGGCCCTGGGTGTCTCTCTCCATCCAGCAGGGGAGCTCAGGCTCGTCCATGTTGTTCCAAGTGCAGCAGGACAGCAAGCCCAATGCGCAAGCATTTTTCAAGTCTCTCCTTATAGTACATTTCTTCCTTTCCTGTTGGCCAAGCAAGTCACATGCCCAAGCCCAGATTTACTGGGTGGAGAAACAGAATTAACTTCTTGAGGGGAAGACCATAAATTCACATTGCAAAAAGGGCATGCGTGTGGGGATGAAATAATTTGTGGCTATTTTTGCAACCTATCACAACTACCTTTAGCTTAATCTGCATGATACCCTAGGAACTTCCTCTTAATTCATTTAAAGAGTCATAAATACAATGAGTAATGTACATGCCATATATTCAAAAGAGGAGTATTCTGCTGCTTCTTTGTTTCAGAGGTGGTGCTAAAGCACAATGAAGGAAGGTTGTTCTGGGGCTTTGAATTCCTAAAAGGCCAGGTCCCTATCTGCCTCTACTCTATGTGCCCAGCGGTATGGTAACATCATCTGAATGAATGACTGGTTTGTTTCCTAAATCTACTAACACCAAAACAACAAGAAGGGACTTCCCTGGTGGTCCAGTGGTTAAGAATCACAGGTTCAGTCCCTGGTTGGGGTGGAGCACCCACGTGTCCCATTCCACAACAAAGACTTGACATTGTACAATAACAGTCATGTCCAACTCTGCGACCTCATGGACTGTAGCCTACCAGGCTCCTCCATCCCTGGTATTTCCAGGCAAGAATACTGGAGTGGGTTGCCATTTCCTTCTTCAGGAGATCTTCCCAACCCAGGGATTGAACCCGGGTCTCCTGCATTGTAGGCAGATGCTTTACCATGTGAGCCACCAGGGAAGTCTCTAAATAAATACTTTTTTAATTTTAAAAAGTTGATTAAACTAAAAACAACAACAAGAAAAAAGCATAAGGACTGCTGACTCTCACAGATCTTGGATTTCATGACTTTCTAAGAATAAAAAGGGGAAGAATCACATAAAATTAGGCTGTACAGTAATATACCGAGGCATACATTTCAGCTTAATTTTATTGGCTTCTGGACTCTGGACTTTTTGTGTGTATTGTTGATAAATATAACAGACAAAAGAACTAAAGAAAAAAAAATCTGCTAGTACATTTTCTTTCAGGATTGTACATATTAGAAAGACATTTACTTGCCAGGCACATCATTCATTATATGCTGATCTTTGATAGCCCTTGACTGAAAGAGATGAAGGAAGTTGACCTTGGGAAAGGCAGAAACCTGACCTTTCCAGAAGGCATTCCATGTAGGGGTAGTCAGATTCTGTCCCTGGTCAGAATCCTCTTTCATGATGGCAATTTTTCCTTTGTATCACCTGCTGGACACTGAGAAACAATATACTTGTAAATGATCCGTATTCATCATGTTTCTGTGGTTTAATACAATCTCTCGGGAGGGAGGGGACAAGGAAGAGAATGAAATAAACCTAACTTTGTTGAAATATTGATTTGTGTCTGGTGACCTTTGATGACTGCCTTTTATCACAAGAAACAATCCCTACGTGGGGGTGGGGGGCGGCGGGAGAGGGGGGCCATTGAAAGGGAACTCCTTCCAAAGAGAAAGAAAATATACTTCCCCAAAACATGCGGGCCGAGGTAGGTTCATGTACTTGTCAATGAGCCATAGAATTGTTCTTCTCTGGTGACAGCCATAACGGGCCTTGGGAGAAATCGGTGGCGCGAGGAGACTCGGAGCCCACGGGGAGTGGCTTGGCGGCCAGCTGTGCCCGCCTCTCCTCCTGGCCTCTTGTTTTGACTCTGCAGTGTGGGAGGCAATGGCAGGGAACAGAAGGAGAATCCCTGGTAGGGTTATGAAGGATTCAGACCGCAGCGGCAGATTGTTGACTGTGTTCAGGCGTGCCTCTCCATCCTGCCTGTGTCACAGTCCCTTCCAGGTTAGTGCATGCCCAGGTTTCCTCTGGACACCAGCAAAGAGGAGAGCCCTCCATCTCAACCTTCTGGCTTCCTTTACTTCTGCCGCAGGAAGGAGACCCCTTCCAGGACCAAAGAATGGGCTCTTGCTTAACACTGGGAAACGAATGGTCAGAGGAGACACATGGACTGACAAAGCAAGAGGCTCCACTGGGAAGGGACACCCGGTCAGGGAGCGGGAGGGTGAAGGGAGCCCAGGAGAACTCTTCCGCCATGCGGCTCACAGTATCGGGCTTCCTGGTAACTGGGCAGGTTTCCAGTTGCCTCTGGCCAGTCGCTGTGACTCTGGGTCCTCCCCTGCTGGTATGCGCATCTCTCAGTCAAGATGGATTCCAGCGAGGATTCTGGTGGGTTGGTAGGGCATATGAGCTGGCATCTCCTCTCTCCTTTCAACTTTCCCCAATTTCTTCCAGTTGGTGGTAGCCTGTTAGTTCTGTGTTCCTTACCGAGACCTCCTGTTGTTAAGATAACTCATGCAAGTGGCTACTGTCTTGCCTGGCCAGGCTTTCAGTGTTTCCGCAACACCTCTTTCCCATTACCACCTGGGCCATGGCAGTTCTTTGCCTCTAATCCTGCTCAGCTTTTCCCAGCCCAGCAAGGGCACCTCTAGGGGTGGCCTCCTGAGAAGCACATCCTTCCAGCTCACCCCCACAACCTCCCAGGCTGGAGGTCACTGCCGACCTCTCCTCTGTTCGTGGACTGGAGTGAAGACAGAAGAAGAGCAGCAATCACAACCTCCTGATGGAACAGGGAGGGGTGCCCTACAGAGGACACTGAGGATGTGGCCTCTGGGTGGACGCTGGTGAAGACTTTGGGAATTCATAAGGCATGCCACAGAGCCCGACTCTTTTGCGACCCCACAGACTGTTGCCTTCCAGGCTCCTCTGTCCAGGGGATTTTCCAGACAAGAGTACTGGAGTGGGTTGCCATTTCCTCCTGCAGGTCATCTTCCTGTTTCAGAGATTGAACCCGCATCTCCAGTGTCTCCTGCAATCCAGGTTGATTCTTCCCCACTGGGAAAGCCCTATGCAACAGGGGAGGGAAGCCAAATAATGTGCCATGGTGCCTGCCTCCCTCAGAGGGTTCTGCCAGGTCTTTTTCCTTTGGCATCCCAGACATGTAATGGTTTCAGAACAACAGTGCTCATGGGCATCTAATGCAGAAGCACACAGGATCCTACAGAAACCATGGCATATTTTTGGTATCTGGACAGTGTCCACTTGGAGTCTCCCTCTTCACATGCTCATTCGGGGAATTTTGATGGGAATTTAGGAGATAGATAGGGAACCAACAATGGTGTCTTGCTGGGAGGAACCAAGGAACTCCGATTCAAAAAAGACAGATTCCTCCATTTCCCCAGGGCTTCCCTGATAGTTTAGTTGGTAAAGAATCCACCTGCAATGCAGGAGACCCCCGTTTGATTCCTGGCTTGGGAAGATCCCCTGGAGAAGGGATAGGCTACCCACTCCTGTATTCTTGGGCTTCCCTTGTGGCTCAGCTGGTAAAGAATCTGCCTGCAATGCCGGAGACCTGGGTTCAATCTCTGGGTTGGGAAGATCCCCTGGAGAACAGAAAGCCTACCCACTCCAGTATTCTGGCCTGGAGAATTTCATGGACTGTATCATCCATGGGATCCCAAAGATTTGGACATGACTGAGCAGCTTTCACTTTCCATTTCCCCAAATCTAGCATTTGCCAAAGTCCTTATGTGACTTCCTGTTAGCCCTGAAGGTTTTCAAACTTTTTGGTGCATTTAACAACACATGGATCGCCTAGTCTTCATTTATGCATGCTGCTAGCAAATAGTTATTGAGTGTCTGTTTCATGCCAGGTGCTGTTCTGGGTGCTAGAACAGAAACAGCAATGAACAGTAGAGACAACCTTGTCTTCATGAACACACTGCCAACTGCCACCTCCAAACATGCTGAACTCCAGCTCCTCTGCTGGGATCCTGGGCCATCTTTCCAAGAGGAGAAACCCAGAGTGTTCTCCTGAGTCCTGGTGTGAAGGACATGGTCGCCCTCTTACCTCCCATATCACTGCTCTTCCATCTCACTGAGGTGGTTTGTTTTCCAGGATTTACACTGAAAATTCTAAACTCATGTTTCATATCAACAGGGGCAAGGACACTTATGTTTGCTCACAGAGAGTCCAGTTTATGCGGCAAGCTTGATCAATAAAATTATTCCATTAGATTTAACATGTACTGAAAGCCCCCTGGACTGCAAGGAGATCCAGCCAGTCCATCCTAAAGGAGATCAGTACTGGGTGTTCATTGGAAGGACTGATGTCGACGCTGAAACTCCAGTACTTTGGCCACCTGATGTGAAGAGCTGACTCATTTGAAAAGACCCTGATGCTAAGAAAGATTGAGGGCAGGAGGAGAGGGGGACGACAGAGGATGAGAGGGTTCGATGGCATCACCGACTCAATGGACATGGGTTTGGGTGGACTCCGGGGAGTTGGTGATGGACAAGGAGTCCTGGCATGCTGCAGTCTATGGAGGTGCAAAGAGTCAGATGCGACTGAACTGAACTGACAACCTAAAATGAACAAATACTGTGTTTGCTCTGGAGACATACAGGCAAAGGGTGGATTTAGCTTAACGAGAAGGAAACTGCATAGAAATCAGTGAGGAATGAGTAAATAATTTAGCACCACTTGGAAGCAAGGCCAAAGTGTGAGCATACAACCTCCTACTGCTGGCAATATGGAAGGTTCAGGAAGTATCCAGGCAGAAGATAAGCAAGCCCAGGTTAAGAGGATGGCTTTAGAGATGATGAAAAAGGGCTAGATTTGAGAATTGCCATACAGAAAAAAATGAAAGGGACATATGTTCCTTAGGAGGAATATTCATACCCCCTTGCCCTCAAAAGGAGATACTGGTTGAGAATTTTGGGTTTGAAGGGTTAAAGGGACCATAAACATTATAGTTTGTGAGGGCCTTATGACCAATGACGTTTCTAGAAATTGAGATATTCCAATTAACATTGTCCCACGCACCATGTTAAAACTTCCTGGTCTCTTCTTTAAAGTGCAATAAAAAGATTACTCTTGGTAGATAGAGTAGAACACCTAAACCATTCCCATATCGAGCTAGAGTCTGGGTAGTATTTTGAAAGTCAAGAGTTTATTCTAAAAGCAAAGGGGCTTAGGAAATGGCTCTTTTTATTTAGATAGTAAAGTATTTGATATTGTTTAAGTAGCATATTTTCAAAATCTCTAATCTTACTTCTAATCTAGTTCAGTTCAGTTCAGTTCAGTCACTCATTCTCGTCCAACTCTTTGCGACCCCATGAATCACAGCACACCAGGCCTCCCTGTTCATCACCAACTGCCAGAGTTTACCCAAACTCATGTGCATTGAGTCAGTGATGCCATCCAGCCATCTCATCCTCTGTCATCCCCTTCTCCTCCTTCTCCCAATCCCTCCCAGCATAGGGTCTTTTCCAATGAGTCAACTCTTCGCATGAGGTGGCCAAAGTATTGGAGTTTCAGCCTCAGCATCAGTCCTTCCAATGAACACCCAGGACTGGTCTCCTTTAGGATGGACTGACTGGATCTCCTTGAAGTCCAAGGGACTCTCAAGAGTCTTCTCCTACACCAGTTTATGATATTTTTACTCATCTTCATTCAGTCATTTTAAATTTTCAAAAGCTACAGTTTACCTTAACCATTTTTAATTTTATGATTTATCATTATTAACATGTCAACGGCACAGATTTCAGAGGTTAATTTAACTTAATATTCCCTCGAAGCCCAGGAGAGCACTGCACCCCACCCTACGAGAATAGCTTAACTTTGTCCTATTGCACTTTACTATTTTAAAAATATTTATGCATTTATTTATTTGGCTGCCCTGGTCTTAGTTGCAGCATGTAGGATCTAGTTTCCTAAGCAGGACCACCTGCATTGGGAGCGTGGACCACCAGGGACGTCCCTATGGCACTTTACTACTCCAAAGCACTCGCACACATTAAATTATTTCATCCTCAGAGTCAGTCATCCTGTGAGAAAAGTAAAATAGACACACTGGTTCCCATTTTACAGGTAAAAAACTGAGGCTCACACAAACTAAGTAGATGGCTCACAATCACAAGCCTAGTAAGTAAAAAAAAAAAAAAATTTCTTACTCTGAGTTGTCTAGCCATTTGCCCTTATCACCAGCCCACTGCATCCCCTATCTTCCTGTGCACCCAGTTTCTGTGCTCAGACCCAGGTCTGTCTTTATCAAAGAAAGAATTATCCGCCATGGCTTAGACACACCCCTGTCCCTGGTGATCCCCTCACTTCACAGAAATTCCAGCCAAACTGCACCCAGATCCTGTGCAGGCAGAAAGCATGTGGAAACAAAACAGTGACACACAGACAGTTTTTTTAAAGGCGTGTTTGTGAATAAACACGTCAACATCTTTTCTCCCAACAGCCCTAGACTTGCTCCCAGTGAAAACTACAGCTCTGGGAGAACTGAATTTCAGGATCACAAGGCATTGTTCCAGGGCGAATGAAAAAAATGGGGAGACATTTTGCTTTCCACACATGAAGGAGAAAAACAGATGAGAGGCCCGGGTGTGCGCCGCTCCATCCTGTGCTCCCTCCGCCCACCAAAGTGTCAAAGGGTGTAAACATATTCAAGAGTCTTGACACATGTAGCAGAATCATGCTGTCGATTATACTTCACTAAGAAGCTGATTCCTGGCATAAGCACATAACCTCTTCTGAAGATATCTGAAACTTCCCCACAGTAAAATACGAATATCTGAGGAAACATAGTAACATTGTTACCCATGCCCTGCCTAAGGATTAAAATGTTAAGGGTAAAAGGAGGTATAGAGGAAAGGCAATTTAGGGGTCTGGGGGCATAGCTTACCCATCTCAGGCTTCTGTGCAGAACGCCCCCAAACCGAGTCTCCTTTCATAAATGCAGCCTGCATCTGGAACAGCTGCAAGAAAAGCACTATTGGGCCTCCCTGGTGGTCCAACAGTTAAGAATCCATGATACCATTGCAGGAGGCACGAGTCTGATCCTTAGTTGGGGAACTAAGATACTCCTGCTGTGCAGTGCTGCCAAAAAATAAATAAAAAAGAGAAAAGAAAAGCACTATGTTCAGAAACAAGCCAAGTTACAGATAAAGCAAGGAGACAAAGTTTTAAAAATGGTAGAGAGGCTGAAAGAGAAGAGATCCTTAATAACGTTAGAGAGTTATGAACTCTAGAGGAAGCAACAGGAAGACGAAAGAGGGATAAGAAAGTGAGGAGAAGAGAGAGGAGAGACTGGACTAGAGGAGAGAAATCATGGGCAACTATTCAAAAGCACAGAGACGATAAGTACTTAATGACTTACATTTTGGTGGTGACCACGACCAACGGGCATGCCGATTTAAATAAAAATATCTCAGTAACACCTCAATGTTGAAGGCTTGACTGGACGTTAAGCAGCAACTCTAATAGCGCCTCTGGATAATCCTGGAAATTGAGAATAGGCTGTGGTTCTCAACCTGAAGTGCCCCTCAGAATCTCCTGAAGAGCTTTCATGAAATAGAGACCCAGTCTCCCTCTTAACCGTTACACTAGAATCCTCTGGGGTAGACATGAACATTGACAGTCTCTGACAACAAAGGTTTTTTTTTTTTTAATTTATCATGGTTTGTTTGCATCAATTTTTATTTTTGGCCACGCTCCATGGCATGTGGGATCTTAATTCTCTGACCAGAAATCAAACCCATGCCCCTTGCAAGGGAAGTGCACCGTCCTAACCACTGGACCTCCAGGGAAATCCCAGTATTCTTTTTTTTTTTTCTTTTACTAGATTTTTAAATGTTTTTAAATCTGTCTATCATGTATCTGCTGCACGGGTCTTCGCTGTGGCGCGCGGGCCCTGTCCTTACGTGCGCAGGCTCCCTAGCTGCGGCTTCGCGGCTCCACGGCATGTGGCATCTTAGCTCCCCAGCCAGGGATCAAACCCACGTCCCCCAAACTGCAAGGCAGTTTCTTAACCACTGAACCACCAAGGAAGGGCCCCCAGGATTCTCTTTAAGATCCCCAGGCATAGCTAGGGTCGAGGGCCCCTGACGTGTCGCAGTGATGCCTAAAGTCGAAGCCGGATGACCAGTGTCCCCGCTTCCTGGGAACGTGTTAGAATGCAGTCTCAGGCCTCACTCTGGACTTAATGAATCAGAGATGTGGGCATGGGGTCCAGTAATCCAAGTCTTAACAAGCTTTCTAGATGACTCTGGGATATGTTAAAGCTTGAGAAAACCACTGTCTGTGGGATGTGGTGGAGGCAGGGTTCACCTGCAACTCAGAAGCTGCCACAGCTGTATCCACAAGTATCCTTCCTGGTAAGCAGAAGTTATGTGCTCATCAGCATTTAATAAGCATTCTTACTACTAAATATTTTTACATGTAATTTTTGGCAATTTGATAGGCAAAAGAAAAATTGTCTCATGATTGAACACTGTTCCTATGTTCATGGTTAACATAAACCTTACATGTTACAGTTTAAACTGATTTCTTTGATTTTAATCTTAAACATAGTG
Organism: Nanger dama; assembly: GCA_917880005.1. Classification (NCBI taxonomy): domain Eukaryota; kingdom Metazoa; phylum Chordata; class Mammalia; order Artiodactyla; family Bovidae; genus Nanger; species Nanger dama. Next base: position 7,231,779 of record CAKJTW010000033.1, read on the forward strand.
ACTAGCCAGTTACTCTAGAGTGAAGGCAAACACTCTGAATAGATGCAAGGGGGTAACAGCTCTATGAAGCATAAAGTTGGTGTTCCAGTCACCAACTTTCAGCCCAGTAATAATGAACATACACAATATCATTTGTTCATAGTCCCTATTTTTTTTTAAAGAGAAATGGAACCACTCAAAAAAAAGGGGGCGGGGGAACTAAGAGGAAATTCCTCAAATTAAACAAGCTTAAATATTGGCAGTATGTGGACTAAAACACACTCAAAATGTGATATATATTTCCCGAAACTGTTAGTTAAGTGGAAAGAATCATTTTTCTGTATTTTCTTAAATAGAATTTGCCAAAGCCTGGGTGGTCCATAAGTTTAAAATAATAACAATTTGTTCTCCAATCTGGCCTCATTTAGCTTTCTTTTTCACTTTAGCATCTTGAATTTTTCCCAGTGCTTAGTTTGCAATTCACTCAACAACAACAAGGCTAAAAGCAAACATACTTAGGAAAAAAAGGCAAAATAAAACAATAGCTTCAAGTTTGGGCTCAACTAACAAGTAAATATTTATACAGGAAAAAAAAATCTTGTCATTTCAACAGGTTGTTGTTATTCCTTCTTACCTAGACTCTATTTCCTTCCTCTTTCTATTATACTCTGCTGTAATAATAATTTTCTTAATGCAAAACTCAGAAGCACTCAATAACCTATCCCCGACTGCCACCCCATGCGGTGCAGACAAGATGTTTAGCAGAGACAGGCCACAGGGAATCAGTTCTCGGAAAGCTACAGGAGAGAGGAACGCGTTCGTCTTCGAAACTGTGAGGCATCTCTGGGGAGATCAAAGACCAGCACCAGCTGCGGGCGGAGAGGCGTGCAGAGGCGGAGGAACAGGTGAGCGAGCGCTGTTCGTTTCTGCTCAGCCTCTCCCAGATTTCGTGCGGCCGTGGCTCACCCCGTTAGGACTCAGGAGGTACACACAAGAGCCCACGTGGTGGGGGAGGCTGGGCAGCCGCCGTGAGCACCCGCTCCCCCAGCCGCCTCGCCAGCCTGCATCAGAGATGTTAGATCCCATCTGAGGGACCTGTCTTCTCCCTTTAAAACCTCAAAGGAGAACCCTCACCTGTGGAGTGCTTAGTTGGAGAAAAGGGCAACAGAGGAGCGGTGGTCTGCAGTTCCAGCATCAAGGACTCTCTCCCTGGGGGCTCACCTTCTAACCTCTTCTTAAAGTCAAGGGAAGCCATAAACCAGAGCCTGAGCCTTGGTGTCTCGTTCTGGCCTGATAAGTCTGGGGGAACATGGGTTCACAACCTAAATAACCTAGGTTAGAACCACTATAAAAGGAAAACCACACACTGTACAACATAGATCCTATCAAGCAGAAATGCTAGAACAGGCAGATTAAGAATTTAAAATAAGCAACAACCAATGTTGCCAAAAAGATACTGGTAACATGAAGCAGGAAAAAGTTAAAAAAAAAAAAAAGAGAGAGAGAGAGAGAGCCAAATGGAAGGATTAACTATAAAAAAAGAAATAATACTTAAAGAAAGAATAGCAGATGGGATAAATAGCAAGCTGATTGCAGCTAAACTGCAAAACCAAAAGAGCAGACTGAGGAAATCTCCTGGGAGGAAGAAAAAATAGGATAAAGAAACAAATACGGAAATAAAAAGTTAAGAAGCATGGAAGATAGAAAGCAGACAGGCTGACATACTGAAAATAGGAATCCAAAGGAGAGATAACTAAAAGGAGGGAGAGGGAATATTTAAGGAAATAATAAAAATAAACAGCCCTGAAGTAAAGAAAGATGAAAGAACTCAGATGGAAGCAACTGGGTGCCAAATAAGAGAGATTAAGAACTCAGAAACAATATTGGGAAATTTAAGCACATAAAAGATAAAGAAAATTCTAAGTGCTTCCAGAGGGAAAGAATATCTTCTATGAAGCTACAAGAATCAGATTTCTTAACAGCAATACTAGATCCAAAGATTTGGAGATTCTCCAGATATTCTGTTGTTGACTTCTAATTTAACTCCACTGTGGTCTGAAACACACTTTATATGATCTGAATCTTTTTAAATGGGTTGAGACTTGCCTTATGGCTCAAATTGTGGTCTATCTTGAACAGACACTTTACCCAAGAAGATATATAGATGGCAGATAAGCACATGAAAAGATGCTCAACACAATTAGTCTTTAGGGAAATGCAAAATAAAACCATAATGAATTGCCTCCACATACTAACCATACCAAGTGTTGCCAAGCATATAGAGAACTGGAAATCTCAGGGACTGCTGGTTGGTTCAGGAACTTTAGAAAGTAGTTCAGCAGTTTCTTAAACATACATCTTCCATCTGACCCAGCCATTCCACCCCAATGTATTATCCAAAGAAAAAGAAAATATATATCCATACAAAGACTTGTCGAGTGTTCTCAGCAAACTTATTGGTAATAGCCCAAACCACAAACAATACAAATATCCATTAACAAGGGAGTGGATAAACAAAGTACGTTTATAGAATGGAATACTACCCAGCAATACAAAAGAATAAACTATTGATACACAAAACAGCATAAATAAACCTCAAAATAAATGCTAAATGAGACAGAAAAAGTTCATAGTATTAGATTTATATTAAACTCTAAAAATGCAGCTAAACTATAGTGATAAAAAGCAAGCAAGTGGTTGCTTGGAGACAGGGAAGAAGGGCTGGAAGAAATGACAGCAGGATTACAAAACAGCAGGAGAAAACTTTGGGGGAGATGAATATACTCATTATTGTGATATTATCATGATTATAGTAATGATTTCACGACTATATACATGTGCTAAACGGAGAAGGCGATGGCACCCCACTCCAGCACTCTTCCCTGGAAAATCCCATGGACAGAGGAGCCTGGTAGGCTGCAGTCCATGGGGTCGCTAAGAGTCGGACATGACTGAGCGACTTCACTCTCACTTTTCACTTTCATGCCTTGGAGAAGGAAATGGCAACCCACTCCAGTGCTCTTGCCTGGAGAATCCCAGGGATGGGGGAGCCTGGTGGGCTGCTGTCTATGGGGTCGCACAGAGTCGGACACTATGGAAGCGACTTAGCAGCAGCAGCACATGTGCTAAAACTTATTGAAATGTGCACTTTGAATACATGCAGTTTCCTGTATGTCTTTGTTGCTGTTTTTCAGTCACTAACGCGTGTCTGATTCTTTGCAACCCCATGGAGGCACACCAGGCCTCCCTGTCCCTCACTATCTCCCAGCGTTTGCCCAGGTTCATGTCCATTGAATTGGTGATGCTATCCAATCATCTCATTCTCTGTTGCTCCCTTCTCATTTTGCCTTCAGTCTTTCCCAGTATCAGGGTCTTTTCCAATGAACTGGCTCTTTACATCAGATGGCCAAAGTATTGGAGCCTCAGCTTCACCATCAGTCCTTCCAATGAGTATTTAAAGTTGATTTCCTTTAGGATTGACTGGTTTGGTCTCCTTGCTGCCCAATGGACTCTAAGAGTCTTCTTCAACACCACAGTTCAAAAGCATCACTTCTTTGGTGCTCAGCCTTCTTTATGGTCCAGCTCTAACATCCATACATTACTACTGGAAAACCCATAACTCTGACCTTTGCTGGCAAAGTGATGTCTTTGCTTTTAATATGCTGTCTAGTTTTAGCTTTCTTCCCAAGAAGCAATCATCTTCTAACTTCATGGCTGTAGTCACCATCTGCAGTGTTTTGGAGCCCATGAAGAGAGAATCTGTGACTGTTTCCATTGTTTCCCCATCTATTTGCCATGAAGTGATGGAACCAGATGCCATGATCTTAGATTTCTGTATGTTGAGCTTTAAGCCAGCTATTTCACTGTTTACTTTCACTTTTATCAAGAGGCTCTGTTGTTTCTCTTCGCTTTCTGCCATTAAGTGATATCATCTGCATGTCTGATGTTGTTGATATTTCTCCCATCAATCTTGATTCCAGCTTGTGACTTATCCAGCCTGGTATTTCTCATGATGTACCCTGTATATAAGTCAAATAAAAGGGTGACAACACATAGCCTTGTTGTACTCCTTTCTGAATACTGAACCAGTCCATTGTTCAATGTCCATTCTAACTGTTGCTTCTTGACCTGCATACAGGTTTCTCAGGAGACAGGTAAGATGGTCTGGTATTCCCATCTCTTTAGGAATGTTCCACAGTTGCTTGTGATCCACATAGTCAAAGGCTTTAGCATAGTCGATGAAACAGAAGTAGATGTTTTTCTGGAATTCCCTTGGTCTCTCTATGATCCAAAGAATGTTGGCAATTTGATCTCTGGTTCCTCTGCCTTTTCTAAATCTAGCTGTACATCTGGAAGTTCTTGATTCAGGAAATACTGAAGCCTAACTTAAAGGATTTTGTGCATTACCTTACTAGCATGGGAAGTGAGTGCGACTGTCTCGTAGTTGAAACATTCTTTAGCACTGTCCTTTGGAATTGGGATGAAAATTGACCTTTTCCAGTCCTGTGGCCACTATGGGGTTTTCCAAATTTGCTGACATATTGAGTGCAGCACTTTCACAGCATCATCTTTTAGGATTTTTAAATACCTCATCTGGAATTCCATCACCTCCACTAGCTTTGTTGGTAGTAATGCTTCCTAAAGCCCACTTGACTTCACACTCCAGGATGTCTGGCTCTGGGTGAGTGACCACACCATCGTGGTTATCTGGGTCATTAAGAGCTTTTTTGTACAGTTCTCTGTGTATTCTTGCCTCCTCTTCTTAATCTCTTCCGCCTCTGTGAGGTCCTTACCTGCCCTTTATCATGCCCATCCTTGTATGATATGCTCCTTTGATATCTCCAATTTTCCTGAAGAGATCTCTAGTCTTTCCCATCCTATTGTTTTCCTCTATTTCTTTGCATTGTTCATTGAAGAAGGCCTTCTTATCTCTCCTTGCTATTTTCTGGAACTCTGTATTCAGTTGGGTATATCTTTCCCTTTCTCCCTAGCTTTTGCAAGGTGTCCTTATGTCTACTGTACCTCAGTTCAGCTGTTTAAATGGAAACAAACAAACAAACAAAAGTTACCAGAAGTTAAAATTTAGTCTGGAAAAAAGATATATGAAACACAGACCCCAATTTTTACTTTAAAAATGAGCTAAAAGTGGGGGGAGGGCTGAACTGGAAGACTGAGATTGACCTATATACACTACTGATACTATGCATAAAATAGATAACTAATGAGAACCTCTGTGTAGCTCAGGGAACCCTACTCAGTGCTCTGTGATGACCTAAATGGGAAGGAAATCCAAAACAGAGGGATATATGTATCCGTATAGCTGATTCACTTTGCTATACAGCGGAAACCAACCCAACACTGTAAAACAACTATACTCCAATAAAAGTAAAGAAAATTTTAAATGAGCAAAGAAAAGAAAGTTTAAAATAAAAACACATATTTATAGTAATCCAGAACTAAAACCCTAGATAATATCAATCCAGCGGTAGATAGGAGAAGCCAAAGGGAGGTGAGCTGACATCCATCAGGTGGAGTCCAGTCAGGACACAGAAACGCACAGCTGCTGCTAACAGTGAGAGCTGAACACAGTCAAGGAACTGGTAGCCAGGTTGTAAAGAACTGGAAAGTCAAGAAGGGAACCATCGCCACCACCCCAAGCCTTCTTTTTCCCAGCAGTGGAGCTGTGCCAGTAGCAACAGTTGACCCTGGTTTGCAGGGCTCCCAATATCCCCTGCCCCCACCCTCCCCACTCCCCTCTAACTCTAACCTCACCTTGACTTCCCAAGAGTAACACCCCCTCCCCAGAGCTCTCAGTTCCGCTCTGCAGGGCTCCTCCTCCAATTTTTTAGATTTTAATAATTTCCATCTCCTCAAATATTTTCAGAAATATTGGGGAAATATAAACACCACTTGTTGAAGAAATAATTAAGAATTTTTCACTGATTTTTAAAGCAATATAATAGCAGTGAAGTTATGTTTCCCCCTCAAAAGTCTTTATTTTTAAAGATTCATACTGAAATACTTACAGTTGAAATAATATTAATATTATGTCTGCTATTTTTCTCAAAATAATCTGACAGGAGGTATTGCTAAAGGAGATACGGCTATAGATAAAATAAGTAATCACTAATCACCAATTGATTATTACAAATGGATAATGCATAGGAGTTTGTTGACATTTGAAATCTTCCACAATGAAGAGTATTTTTAAAAGTTTAAACACAATAGTATTTATATCACGAAAATACATACAAAAAGTATGACTATCTGGTGCATTAGCATGGTGGCCATTGCTGGGAGTGGGGATAAAAGGAAATAAAAATGAATGAATGAAGCACAAGAGTCTCGCACAGACCAATGTCCAAACTGTGCCCTAAACTAAGGATTACAATTGGCCCAACTTTAGTACAAAACAAAGTCCCAAGTCTTTAGACAGGCATTTTAGGTCTTCTAGATTTGGATTTGACCTACTTTTAAAACATTTTTTATCATTCACCTTCAAAATCTAACATTCCATCAAAATGGAATGTTCACTTGGATCACGAGCAGCCAGCTCTCTTCCATGATGGAGTTCCTAATGCTCCTACTGCCCCCGACTCTGTGTCTGCATCCCAGTCTCTAATAGCAATTTGTCACTGGTCCTTCAAGGTCTAGCCCATATGACAGCGCCACTGATGCCTCGCCAGTGACCCTTTCTTCCAATGGAGAAAAATCTACGTATAAAACAAAACAGAAACGAAAAACATAGCACTTTATCAGAATTTTGCTTAAATAATTATCCTTTTCTAATTTGTACTAGAGGGCTTGGGTTTTTTGTTTGTTTGTGTTTTAATTTACTGTAGCTCTAAAGATCCAGTTCTTCGCAGTGCAGTATCCTAGGAAACGTACCAGTTGTATTCATCTCTCTGTCCCATGCTTAGTTTTAGCACCGTGTCTCGACTATTGCAAGTGTCTCCTGAATGATCAGTGAGGGAAGAAGGCAGAAAGGGTGGGAGGGAAGAAAAGAAAGGTTGAAATGAATGAATGAACTGAGTTTCAATTCCCTGGTTCTCTCAAGGAAGAAAACTGATTAAAAAAAAATCCAAACTCAGTTAAAACTGTGGGAATGATTTTTTAGAAAAAGATATCATCACTTTTGTAACTGCTGCTTCTCAGTTGTCCGGAGCTTCCTTTTTTAAAAGCTGCTGCTGCTGCTGCTAAGTCGCTTGTGAGCACATATATCAAATGGGATAAAAGAAAGAAAGATGTAAACACTGGAAAACATGTGCAGACGCCGTTTTGTTAGGACACTGTCTGCATTTTATGCCTGAAACAAGGGCAGCAACATGGAAGGCAGATCTCAACTCATTGCATTTTGAGGAGAGGTGTGCTTCCCTGAACTTATCCCACCTCCTGAAGCTGATAGACTTGGCAAGAGGCCAAAGCAGGCAGGAGGACAAAGAAATCTCAGTCTTCTTATGGGTGGTGGCGTAGAGAGCTGGGCAAGACTGAAGGCGGGAGGAGAAGGGACGGCAGAGGATGAGATGGCTGGATGGCATCACCGACTCGATGGGCACGAGTCTGAGCAAGCTCCAGGGGGCTGGTGGTGGGCAGGGAGGCCTGTGTGCTGCAGTCCATGGGGTTGCAAAGAGTCGGACACGACTGAGCTGACCTGATAGAGAGTCTGAGCTGTCGTCTCCTGCCTTATTTTCGTAGGTCTGTGACTTTGAACAAGTCATTCAACCTCCAATCTTCTGAGTTCCCTGGTTTTACAATGGGGCATCAACTATTGTAGTCCTCTTTGTTCTTGCTGACTGTCTTTTCTGAATTTTCTTGTAAATGACTCGATGCCTTTTGGGGGAAAGGAGGCTGCTGCAGTGTTTCCTTGTTAAGAAGGAACCGCCTGGACATTCTAAGGAGACTAGTCTCCGGAAGGAGGGTGGGCGAAAGGAGGGATGCAGGCCCCAGGCGGCAATGAGGCAAGGAGGCGCGGGCAGGAGCGCCCCTAAACGGCTTGGAGACCACCTGGCTTCCAGCAGAGCTGGGCGCCGGCGACGCCTCAACCTCTGTCTCAGCCTCCACACGGGATGTCACCGAGATTCCTACGAGAGCACGTTGCCGGCGATAGCATCCTGGGACTTTCCTCTCTCTGCAGACCTGGGAAGGCTCTGGAGGGCGTCCCTGATGTCGGAGGATGCAGAAGTCGGGGCCCAGACAGACCTCGAGAGAGAGCTGAGTCTGTCCCGGAGGCAGGAGAGGGGTGGCTTCAAAGCCTGGTGTTCGGCCCCTCTTCCAGGGCTCTCGAAACACTAGTGGAAATGTGAGGGGGTGGGGCAGGGGCTGAGGTCAACCAGTCGCACTCTGGGGTGAAGAATCATGACAAATTGGATATTAAAAATTAATATCCCACACTATATATAAAATTAATATTATAATTAATAGTCACACACTGCTATCTATAAAATAGGTAACTAGTAAGGACCTACTGTAGAGCACGGGAGAAACTGCTTAGTCCTCTGTAGACCATACATGGGAAAAGAATCTTTAAAAAGAATGGCTTGTATGTATACGTATAACTGTTTCATTTTCCTGTATACCTGAAACTAACACAAATTGTAATCAATTATACTCCAATACAATAATTAATGACATTTCATTTTATACCCCAGGTGGATGAAAGCAAGACTCGCTGCTGAACTCACCGTGTCCGTCCTGCCATATTTTGCCAGTTCTAAGATGCCATTACATTCGACCCTTGACTAAGGACGGGATTAGAGGCACTGACCCTCTTCACCATTTCACAATTGAGAACCCGTGTATAACTTATAGTGAACACTCCATACTATTTAAAAGGAGTAACTTTCAATAATAAGGTGATAATTCATACTCAAAAGGTAGAGCGAGACTACGTGTGTTTTTTTTGGAAAAGCTTTCTAACTGCTTTATTTGACCATTAAAAGTTGCTAAAATTTTAATCTATTTAGTCTCCAAGTAAATGTAGATGTACCCTAAACCAATTATTTAACATTTTATTGGAAGCAAAACACTATGAAGTTATATAAATAAGAATTAAAAATGAGATGTAGCCCAGATACTGTAGACTATTAATATTAAAACAGATGTATTAGTACTTTCCTGGAGGCACAGTAGATAGGAATCTGCTTGCCAGTGCAGGGGACACAGGTTCGATCCCTGGTCCAGGAAGATCCCACACGCCTCAGAGCAACTAAACCCATGCACCACAGCTGCAGGGCCCAAGCGCTGCATCTGATGAAGCCTGAGTGCCTGGAGCCTGTGCTCGGACAGAAGAGGAGCCACATCAGCGAGAAACTCGCACACGGCAACAGAGAGTAGCCCCTGCTTGCTGAACCTAGACAAAGCCTGTACAGAGCAACGGAGAACCAGCACAGCCAAAAATAAATAAATGAAATAATGTTTTAAAATCATAAAAAGATATATGAAATGGTGAGAAGATAATTGCTATTATATGTATAGAAGGAGTCAAACTTTGGTTAATTGGAGGATAGGAGGAAAACAGAACTCTTTTCACAAAACAATTGATATTTTATTATGGCTTACTCCAAGTAATATGAAAATAATAAAATAAGAGTTCCTTAAAATTTATGATTATAGCAGATATAGAAATATTTCCTTATAGCTGCTATTTACTCTTCAAAGCTATACTATGCATATGCAATAAAAATAAATGCATTTCCTACTATTACTCATAATTTCCATCAAAGGTTAATAGTTATATTATTCTAGAATCATCAGTATACAAGTTTTTCAGAATCAGTTTATAAATATCTTGTTTTAAAGATCACTATCTCATAGGGGTTTTTCTGAAACTATCTCTCACCTTAACTATATCCTCCTCTCCTTATTCCTTGCCATAGACTCTTTTACTGTCATGAAGGTGTTAGTTGCTCAGTTGTGTCTAACTCTTAGTGACCCCAGGGACAACAGCACCTCTGTTGGTGGAATACTCTAGGAGTGAATACTGGAGTGGGTTGCCATTCCCGCCTTCAGGGGATCTTCCCAACCCACTGATCAAACTCAAGTCCCCCGCATTGCAGGCAGGTTCTTTACTGTCTGAGCCACTGGGGAAGCCCATTAACTCATACATCTCTTAACACCACTTTCTTTCTACCCAACCTGGCTGTAAATGGAAAGAGAACTACCCTGCCTTTTGTTTACTTCTTTGTCCCAGCACCTAGCACAGTACAGGGCACTCAGTAGGCAATTAACAACTACTCATTAGATCTCTTTATATTTCCCCACTACCCTAACCTTACTTCTTTTCCTGCCTCTTTCCCTTTAAAAAAAAAAAAATTATTGAAGTTTTGGGCTTCCCTAGTGGCTCAGACGGTAAAGCGTCTGTCTGCAATGCAGGAGACCCAGGTTCGATCCCTGGGTTGGGAAGATTCCCTGGAGAAGGAAATGGCAGCCCACTCCAGTATTCTTGCTTGGAAAATCCCATGGACGGAGGAACCTGGTAGGTTACCGTCCATGGGGTCATAAAGAGTCGGACATGACTGAGCGACTTCACTTTCACAGCTGATTTACAACATTTTGTTTCAAATGTAGAGCAAAGTGATTCAGAATATATTCTTTTCAGATTCTTTCCCTTTTCCCATATAGATTATTACAAATTATTGAGTAGAGTTCCATGTGTTATATAGTAGGTCCTTGTTGGTTATCTATCTTACATATAGTGGTGTTACTCCCAGATTCCTACTGTATCCCTCTTTCTCTTTTTAGCACTGAACACTTCTGAGCTCCTCTGTTAACCCCTGCAAAGTGTTCACCAACCTCTGGAACTAGGAGACCATCTGTGAGAAGCAGCAGTTGAAGAGGGCTGCCCTTAATGATGGTGCCACCATCCCAAGACAGGAGAAGGAACATAGACACTCTCTAGAGATGCTACAGAACACGGGGATGGGATGGGGAAAAAGACCTCTGACTCCAACACCGACAGGACCAAAGGCTGACTCTGCAGGACAGCCCTGGGCCCCTTGGCTTTGATCCCCCTTGCCCTGGGAAAGAGCAGGGGTGTCCAGAGAGCTGAAGGCAAGAAGCAAGGCAGTAAATACCTGGATTTGAATTTGAATTCTGCCGTTTACTTGATAGGTAACTTTTAAATATGCTTAAATCCTTAAAGATTGCTTTTTCCAACTGCCACATGGATTTCTTATTGCTGGGCCCCACATGATGGCGGTGAGAATTAAATGAAAGGATGCTTAAGAGTCTGAACACAGTCACACACACAAGCTGTTTTAGTGAATGCAGTACAGCCTCGATAGTTATTGGATCCTGGCCTTGAATTAGATGAATCAGCTTCTTTCATCTTTTCCAGTCATAGAATGTATCACCTACCCAGTATCTTCCCAGTGAGATACTGTATCTTAAATATGCACAACTATAGCTTTGGGGGTTTTTTATTGTTGTTGTTGTTAACAATAGATACCAATCAAAGAGATCCTGTTCTGCCCTTCCTCTACCCTACATGCAGCCAGTGTGAGTACTGAGACACTGCAAGCTTTCTCTCAAGATAAAGGATGTCCGTCTTACTCTCTGTGCTTGAGACTGGCTTGGGAGGCCCCTTGAAAAACCTCAAACATAGTTTTAGAAATAAGATGGTAAATAGGTCCATATCTTTTATTAATACAGGCACTCCTCTTTTTATTACACTTTGAAGATGTTGCATTTTTCACAAACTGAAGGTTTGTGGCAACCCCACATCAAGCAAGCCTAACACGCCATTTCTTCAATACCATTTGCTCACTTCATATCTCTGCATCTCATTTTTTAAAATTCTTTCAATTGCTTACACTATTTCATTACTATTATGCTTACTATAGTGATCCATGGTCAGTGATCTTCGATGTTACTCCTGCTTAAGACTCAGATGATGGTAGAAATAGAGTATTTTTTTAACTTAAAACTTTACATTTTTTAAGACATAGCACTGTTGCTCTTAATAGACTATAGTATAATGTAAATGTAACTTTTATATGCAGTGGGAAACCCAAATACTCATATGACTCACTGTGTTGATATTTGCTTTATTGTGGTGGTCTGAACCAAACCCACTCCTAATCGCTCAGAGGTCTGCCTGTAGTACCTGCAGAGAACCTTCTTCCGTGGAGAATTTTTTTTGAGGCCCTTTCATATATGTTATGCTGTTTAAACTTCACAATACCTCGGTGGCTGGAACTGTTGCCATTTGCGGTTTCTTTCCTTACTTTTTTTTAAGAAACATTTTATTGGCAGATAATTGCTTCACAGTATCGTGCTGGTCCCCGCCATCCATCAGCGTGAGTGGGCCACAGGTGCAAGGGTGTGCCCTCCTCGGGACCCTCCCTGCCTCCCACCCCACCCCCTCCAGGCTGTCACAGAGCACCGGGCTGAGCTCTGGCATCGCACAGCGCATTCCCACGGGCTCTCTCTTTTCCGTGTGGGGTTGGCTATGTGTCCACGCTCCTCTCTAAGTGGGCCCCTTCCTCTCCTCCCCCGCACTGTGTCCACAGGTCTGTGCACTGTGCCTGCATCTCCATCTGTATCTTCCCCAAGCTCTGTCACTAGCACACGAGTTTCTGAGAGAAAGAGCTCCTCTGCAAGGAACTCAAGACGCTGCTCCAGGCTCTCCCTGGTTTGCTTTTCTTTCTTTCTTTCATCCCTTTCTCTTTCTTTTTAATGTTCACTGGAGTGTAGTTGCTTTACAATGTTGTGTTAGTTTCTGCTCTACAGCCAAGTGAATCTCTTCCCTTTCTTCTTTCTTTCATTTTCCCCTCAATTCTTTCCTTCTCTGCCTTTTCCTCATATTATCAATGGCACCCCACTCCCGTGCTCTTGCCTGGAGAATCCCATGGATGGAGGAGCCTGGTGGGCTGCAGTCCACGGGGTCCCTAAGAGTTGGACATGACTGAGCAACTTCACTTTCACTTTTCACTTTCATGCATTGGAGAAGGAAATGGCGACCCACTCCAGTGTTCTTGCCTGGAGCATCCCAGGGACGGGGGAGCGTGGTGGCTGCCATCTATGGAGTCGCACAGAATCGGACACGACTGAAGCGACTTGGCAGCAGCAGCAGCAGCCTCCTATTATACACCAGTTTTTATTCCCTTCCTCTGTGACTCTGGATTGCAATACTAAGGCGATTACTAAACTACAAGCCTCAGAGGAAACAAAACATAATAGTCTTTTTTTTTTTATTTCAACAGTCTTCTTTCTAAATATGGTTAAAAGAAATTCAGCTTTCATTAATCATGCAATAACATGTTACCTGAATTAATGTTAATAGACTTTAAAAAATTGAAGTAAATATGTGAAGGCTTACGTTGGCATTTCTTTTTACCTTTTAAATAAACTACCATATAATCATCTGAATATAAAACAGCCCCACAATGATATAAACTAGCCATAACTTGAAAACAAAAACTCAGAAACTTCAGAACATATTACCCTAGTTAAAATGGGGTGACCTGAATCTCCTTTTTACAACTATAAAATACAAATATGGATAAAAGAGAAAACTCTTGCTGGGGGTTCCATCTTGAAGAAGCACAGTTTATGTTTGTTTCTTATGAGAAAAAAACAAACAAACAAACAGGATTTATAAACAAACTTGGGTGTAATATAATATGGATTAAATTACTTGTTGCTTACAAATTTGACATCTTCAAATGTACCAAATATCTGGAATATGGAACTACTTGTACGTTTCCCTCTGGTTTTACAGTTTGGATGCCTCCAACACCCAGTGAAAGGAACTTTCTTTCTTGTGCTCTCAGTGCAGGCAATGCCGTTAATTCAAGGCAATGCCATTACTTATCATTTTCAACCCAAGTAAATTAAAAAAAAAAAAAAACACCTTTGACCCATGTAATGTGTTGAGTCAATTTAATGAACCTCAAGTCAAATATTCTTTAACATTTTGACACTATTTTGGCATACTTAAATCTCACCATAAATCTTTCATAAATACTTTAGGTTTTAGAACCTATTTAAATACTATGCTTCTAAGATCTAGAGATTCCTAACAAACTATCAAAGGTAACTAAAGCATCTGTCTTTCAATAGCAATTACAATGATTATCTCATTTTGAAGAAATTTAAGAAGGAAACTATATGCCCTATCTGAAGGAAAAGGGAGGAAAAAAACTCTACTTCAGCTAACAGAGTTCAGCCCTAGCAGGTATGTGCATGCTAAATTGCATCAGGCATGTCCAACTCTTTTGCGACCCCATGAACTGTAGCCCCCAGGCTCTTCTGTCCATGGGATTCTCCAAGCAAAAATACTGGAGTGGGTTGCCATGGCCTCCTCCAGGGGATCTTCCCGACCAGGGATCGAACCCACGTCTGTAACGTCTCCTACGTTGGCAGGAGGGTTCTTTACCACTAGCACCACCCGGGAAGCCCAGGCAGGAGGAAAGGAACATTCTCTAGAGCTGGCAGCTTTTTTGGCCTGCAAAATCACAGGATTGGTAGTTAAATCATTTGTAAAACTAACCACAAGAAGGTCTAGTATACATAAATCATCACAGCAAAATTACTGTTCTCTATTGCTCTCTTCAAAATGGCACCTAGAAATCATCACATCTATTCTCCTGTTTATTGTCTGCCTTCTCCTCTAGAAGGAAAGTTCATGAGAACAGAATTGTGGTCCTTCCCATTCATCCAGAGTCTCCAGTACCGTGAAAAGGACCTGCATAGAGCGAGTACCTAGTAAATATTTGTTAAATGACCAAGCACATATTTAATCTGACTGGCAGAACATTGCCTCCATGATATAACTATGTATCATCTAAACATCCAAGAGTTCTTTGCAGCCCAGATCAGCACTGGTACTCATTTCAGAGCTACTTTGTGGACATGTTTAATTCGTGTCCTTAAATATTAAAGGATATCTGTAAAAGATTTTTAGGCATTTGTTTTGCACAGTGAAAAGAAGACAGCAACTAAATTTAACTTCAGTAGAAATTTTATCTTCAAGGACAAATTCTCACACCCGAGGTTTTAGCTCTTGCTATCACCTCTGCAATTTATAAAAAAAAAAAAAACCTTTATTTTGTATTGGAGTATAGCCAGTTAACAATGCTGTGATAGTTTCAGGTGAACAGTCATACATAAACCTACATCCATTCTCCCCTCTCCAAACGCCCCTCCCATCCAGGCTGCCACATAACATTGAGCAGAGTTGCATGTGCCATACAGCAATTCCTCGTTGCTTATCCATTTTAAATCTAGCCCTGGGGACACAGGTTTGACCCCTGGTCTTGGAGGATCCCACGTCCTGCAAATACTGAGCCTATTGCCTAGACCCAATGCCCCACAACAAGAGAGGACACCCCAATGAGAAGGCACCGCAACAAGAGAGTAGAGTCCACTCACTGCGACCGCCGAAAGCCCATGTGCAGCAGTGAAGAGCCAGCACAGCCAGGAATAAATAATTGATTGTCACCCTTGCATCTTACTTACGACTCAGAAAACCTACTGATTTTCCCCCAACACACACATCTGCAACTACAGGAACGTGACCCCCTGACCTTTCCCTATATCTGACAAATGGCTCTTGAGCTCTCACACAAGTTACATTTGGTTTTCCTCGGCAGGATAAAGGGCCTGGTTTGTGTGCTTGAGAGACATCTCTGGACAGAGAAATTTATTTTCTATGCCATGAGTTTTACGAATAGCACTGAAAAGGAGTGGCTTGATTTACACTCATGGGTTTACTTTAAGGAGTATACTTATTGAACAGTTTCCTTTAAAAAGAAATCATTTCTTGGTCTTCTAGCAGTTTCCATGGTACTGTTATCTCTCATCCAGTCTTTCTCCCTATCTTCCTCCAGCAGCACATGACTTAAGCAATTCTTCAAATATGCAAAAGTCCTGGACACAGAAATTAAAATACATAGAGAGAGAAAACAGAAATGTACAAAAACTAAAGACGTCAAGTTTAAGAGTTTCTTTTGTCTACTCTTGAGCCGGTAAAGATGATTATCTGATTCTGAAATACTACCGTATGAAATGAAGGCATCACTCTTGGGGGCGAGAAAGGTCCTGAATGTTCTGTCAAAAGACCCAGGATCAAGTGCAAGTCCTATCATTGAACTTTTCTCCAGCTCAGTCTCCCCATCTCTAAAAGGAAGTCATATTAAAATTCTATAAGATTATATAATCTGGTGAAAAGGAGGGCTTACATACTAAGACAGCCTATATGTGAAGTCAGCCTGCAGGCGGGAAGTCAGGTGAGGGTACAGTTAGGACAGTCTTTGGGGAAAGATGTGCTGAAGCTGGGCGGTCAAGCCATCACCTGACGGAGAGAGATGATGACGTCACCAACTGCCCTGGGCCGGCCTTCCTTCTGTATTTGTTCTTGAAAGACAATTGCTTGAGAACATTTTGGTTGTTTTTCTTCCCCTTCTTCTATTTATTTACTTTTATTTTTTCCCCTGTTAATTGGGGATATTTTGAAAAGGGAGGATAGGAGGAAGCTATCTGCTAAACTTCAAAGCTATCTTCCTATAAATTAATTTTTATTGAGTATAGTTGATTTACAATGTTGCATCCGTTTCTGCTGCATCAAATATACACAGTAGATTTTTATTAGTTATCTGTTTTGTATCTGGCAGTGTGTATGCATCAATCCCAGTCTCCTACCCTATCCCTCCCCCTGAACTTCAAGTCCTGAAGCACGGGGTTAGTGCAGAAACACTCGAGAATCAACATCCACTGCCAGGTGCTGGCAGAGCTGGAGCAGCGATTAAGTGTTCCCAGCCTGGCCTCACGCTAGTGGAGCCACTTTGGGGTAAGATAGATAACCTCTCAGCCTCAGTTTCCTCCTTGTAAAATTGCCCAACTCCACAGGGGGTGATTTAAGAGCCAAATGAGATATCAAACATATGTGAAAGCTACCCTGTCATACACAAATGTGAGTCATTAGCAGTGCTTGTTCTTAGAACTAGCGGGGCATAGAAAGAAAATGATGACTGAGCAACTTAAATTTGTAAAACAAAGAAAGACCATCTACTATAAGTTCTGTGAATCAGGAATCCACACAGTTAACATTCAGTAAAATGGTTGATGGGAAGCCCTGGATGCAGGTTAGGTATATGAGACACCCTCATTCCCTCACCCCCTTAACTCCCCCTTCTTCTATCAAAGCACTTGGTAGGCCATCAAGGCCTATTCAAAATTTAGATATTACTGTTTACTCAGTTTTGTTTTTAGCAGTGTGAGGAATGAACTTGGACTTTGAAGGCAAACAGGCCTGCCGGTTTTGCTGTTTCTAGGTACGCATTTGAGGATGGAATAATCTGTGAGCCTCAGCCTCCTCTTCTGTGAAATGGGCTCTTACCTACAGAAGTTGTTCCCAAACTTTTTTATGACATTGAAAATTGAAACTGTTAGTCACTCAGTTGCTTCAAACTCTTTGCAACCCCATGGACTGTAGCCCGCCAGGCTCCTCTGTCTAAGGAATTCTCCAGGCAAAAACACTAGAGTGGGTTGCCATTCCCTTCTCCCAGGTGGGGGATGGGGGAATATTCCCAAACCGGGGATCAAACCTGGGTCTTCTGCATTGCAGACAAATTCTTTACCATCTGAGCCACTAGGCCACCTTGAAAAGGAGAATATTCTTACTGCAAACGATGCTGCCACCCACAGTGAGATATAAACGGACCAGGAGGCTCTGGTTCCCAGATCAGGTCCTGCTTTATTTGGCTTTATTTGGGAAAGGAATAAATGTGAAGCAGGGCGGGGCTGCCCATCCCAAGTGATGCTTCATGACAACTCATTTTGTGAACTCACTGGTCCATGCTGCCACAAGCTGTGACCTGCCCTCCTTGACGTCCATACAACACCCCCAACCCACCACCACAGAGGCAGCTCGCTGGGTGGCAAACTGACTCCTCTTTGTCCAGGCTTCTTCTTGGGGAGAAATATGGTAGAAGAAGCCCATGGAGGTTTGATTGAATCACCCTTACCAAAAAGACACTAGAAGAAATCACAAAACCTTAAAAATGAAAGTGTCAGAGAGGCAACTTTCAGTGGCCAGTGGAGAGCTTTGAATCCCAGTGTTTACAGGCTGTTGTTACTCAAAAGCCTAGTTATCTGTTGGCCTTTCCAGAAAAGAAGCGTCCATGGCTTGGAAGATGCTTTGTGAACTCACTGGTCCTTGAATACAATAGTTCTGGTCCTCCGGAAATCCCTCTCCTGCCTTGGCTGATGCAAAAGAAACCATTTCAAGAGCCTCTACCTAACTTGTGTCAGATGTTTCGCATGTTATTTTCAATCTTTACAATCAATCAGCAAACTATTGCCCAGGGTTAAAGGTGGGCAGAGCTGGAATTTCAATTCTCAAACTGAGCTTTCTTCCAGGATGCTGTCAGGCTGCAACCAGCAGGCCTACAAGTCCTGAAGGCCAACTTCGAAACCAAAGGAAGAGCCTAGAGACAGCAGTGGAGACATCAATGGTTTAATGAATGTCTCCATTCATTAAATGAGGGGGGAGGTCGCACGTGGGAAGCAAGGTCCTGGAGCAACACCCCACCACGTGGCAGTCTTTGGTGGGGGTGTGGGGAGGGAGCAGGAGGGGTATGTGTGCTGTGGTGGGCTACCAGTCATAGAGGAATTGGTGTCAGCTTGGCTCACAGATTACCAGGGAACCAAGCAGAGAGGCACACCCCTCCACGGCCCTTCTGATAAACTATCATGATGGAGATGTTCTCATCTAAAGTTAGGACAATCACTGGCTGGGGAGGCAAGTATGTAGGAGGTCAGTCCTGTGAGTATGGTGTAGGTGGAGTAGGAGCTGGTGGAGCAGGGGGTGGACAGGAAACAAGAGAACAGCCATCCTGGGGACATCCTGGTGCTAGAAGTGTGGTTAAGACTCCACACTTCTGCTGCAAGGGGCAAGGGTTCAATTCCTGGTCACTAAGATCCCACATGCTGCACTGTGTGGCCAAAAGTTTTTTTTTTAAAGAGAAAAGTACCTTTATATCTTGGGTGGCCAGATCACACATGTACCATACTTCCTGTCTAGTACGAACAGAGCTTTTAAGGGAGCTAATGAGTTTCCATTCTTTAAAACTGAATTTTCAAGAAATCTAGACAGGTGATTAAGAACATTGCAGTTTAATGTTAATATTGGTACAGTATATAACTCATCTCACATGAACAGAAAATAAGACGCTATGATGAGCAGACCAGACTTAGAGCAGTTAGAAGCCACGAGGAAACCAGAAATAGGATAAAAGTAAGGGCCCTCCCCTCTCCCTCCTACTGTAAGTTCCATAAGCCCATTACAGACCAAGAATGTACTAGACAGTAGTACATATTTGTATTCATGGTAATTTCAACTAAAGATACTAACCAATACCAAAGAAAGGCAATGCCAAAGATTGCTCAAACTACCGCACAGTTGTACTCATCTCACATGCTAGTAAAGTAATGCTCAAAATTCTCCAAGCCAGGCTTCAGCAATACGTGAACCATGAACTCCCTGATGTTCAAGCTGGTTTTAGAAAAGGCAGAGGAACGAGAGATCAAATTGCCAACATCCACTGGATCATGGAAAAGCAAAAGAGTTTCAGAAAAACATCTGTTTCTGCTTTATTGACTATGCCAAAGCCTTTGACTGTGTGGATCACAATAAACTGTGGAAAATTCTGAAAGAGATGGGAATACCAGACCACCTGACCTGCCTCTTGAGAAATCTGTATGCAGGTCAGGAAGCAACAGTTAGAACTGGACATGGAATAACAGACTGGTTCCAAATAGGAAAAGGAGTGCATCAAGGCTGTATATTGTCACCCTGCTTATTTAACTTATATGTTGAGTACATCATGAGAAATGCTAGACTGGAAGAAACACAAGCTGGAATCAAGATTGCTGGGAGAAATATCAATAACCTCAGATATGCAGATGACACCACCCTTATGGCAGAAAGTGAAGAGGAACTGAAAAGCCTCTTGATGAAAGTGAAAGAGGAGAGTGAAAAAGTTGGCTTAAGTCTCAACATTCAGAAAACGAAGATCATGGCAACCAGTCCCATCACCTCATGGGAAATAGATGGGCAAACAGTGGAAACAGTGGCTGACTTTATTTTGGGGGCTCCAAAATCACTGCAGATGGTGACTGCAGCCATGAAATTAAAAGACACTTACTCCTTGGGAGAAAAGTTATGACTAACCTAGATAGCATATTCAAAAGCAGAGACATTACTTTGCCGACTAAGGTCCGTCTAGTCAAGGCTATGGTTTTTCCTGTGGTCATGTATGGATGTGAGAGGTGGACTGTGAAGAAGGCTGAGCACCAAAGAATTGATGCTTTTGAACTGTGGTGTTGGAGAAGACTCTTGAGAGTCTCTTGGACTGCAAGGAGATCCAACCAGTCCATTCTGAAGGAGATCAGCCCTGGGATTTCTTTGGAAGGAATGATGCTGAAGCTGAAACTCCAGTACTTTGGCCACCTCATGTGAAGAGTTGACTCATTGGAAAAGACTCTGATGCTGGGAGGGATTGGGGGCAGGAGGAGAAGGGGACGACAGAGGATGAGATGGCTGGATGGCATCACGGACTCGATGAACATGAGTCTGAGTGAACTCCGGGAGTTGGTGATGGACAGGGAGGCCTGGCGTGCTGCGATTCATGGGGTCGCAAAGAGTCAGACATGACTGAGCGACTGAACTGAACTGAACGGAACTGAATCTTTGTATATCCTCAGTTTGTCTCAACTAACCATTCTGATGAACTTAGAAACCCTTGCAAAGATTTAAGGAAAAGTGCACCCATGCAATACTCAGGATCCATCCTGATCCATGTAGACCAAGGTTTCTCACTGCTGACATTTTGAGCTGGATGATTGTATGGGATTGCCCTGTGCACTTATAGGATAAGTTGCGTTTTACTTTTTAAAAACACTTATTTGGCTATACCAGGTCTTCATTGCGGCATGTGAGAACTTTAGTTACAGCATGTGGGATCTAAACCCCTGACCAGGGGTTGAAATTGGTCCCCCTGCATTGGGAGCATGAAGTCTTAACCACTAGACCATCAAGAAGTCTTAGATAAGGTACATCTTAGGTGAGCTGATTCTCCCCCACCAAAGGTACCTATTATATTTTAGCCTAAGTACTACAATGAATGGCAGGGGTATTGTGTATGGAAAAATACCTTCAGGAAGAAAAAATTACATTATTCCTTTTTTTTTTCCTTTTAGGAATTGATTTTATCAAAGCAAAATTGCTCAATATTTAGTATAATTGCCTTTTTCTGTATGTGTAATTATGGTTAGCACTTTTTCACATCACGTCATCCACAAATGATGGGTTGCTGTGCGACAAAGGTGAATTATTTGATGTCATTTAACCTAGAATGAAGTTTGCATTTATTTGTGTGAACCAGTGTAAGTGAAATGGGAAGAAAAGGGTGCAGACTAACATTACAGATCTTTAAAAGGGTAAATACATGCTTGAAAGACCTTACACTCCTTTTGACAATAGGCCTACTTTAACCACAACAATTATCCATTCCAGCTATTGTGAAATAGTTTATACTACATGTGACAAGCGTTGCTTTTTGGCTTTGTTTTTGGCTTTGATTTAAACTCAAGGTCCCATAATTTATAACAATAGTTAGAACATTTGGAATAAAAACCACTGGTTAACGTCAACCGTCTCCAATTTCTAAAGGAAGGAAACTGATTCCAGTAAGAGATTAGCCGACTGCTCACTCCTTCCCAGCTTCCTGGATCACTCTCATCCCCATGTTCCTCTTTCTTTCTTAGAGGCAAGGGGTCATTTAGAGCTCACCACTGGAGATCATTCTCAGTAAGATCTGCTCTAATGAGGGGAATACCCCAAACAAGAGTAGCCGTGAAGCAACCCTGAAGATGGGTAATAGGTAGATGACACTATGTTGTCGTTACTTTTGCGCTTATTTGGAAGTGTCCATCATAAAAAGCTGTGTTTCTTTAACTGCACTCCAGTGAAAGTGAGTCTACCGAACTGAGCTACCAAGTTGCCCACCCCAGTCCCTTACATCTTCCCCAGCATCTCACAAGAAGATGATATTACTTTAAAAACAAAAAAGAAAGAAAGAAAAAAATTAACTTCTTTACATGTGTTCCGGATTTCATCAAGTCATGTCTCCTGAGAGATAATTTTTTTTTTTTTTAAAATTTACCTACCGCACAAGGGACCTTCGTTGGCACGTGCAGGATGCACAGGTGGGATCCAGTTCCCTGACTAGGGATCCAACTCGGACCCCCTGCATTAGAGGCACAGAGTGTTAACCACCTGGACCACCAAGGAAGTCCCTCTCCTGAGACATCCTGCTTCTAAAAGACATCCTTTTGTAACAGGAGGGAAAGGGGCAGGGCACAACTTTGAAAGCATGACCTGGCCCAAGGCCACAACATAAACTGATCAGAATCAAATGGGACCAAGATGGCAGAGAAGACTAGACCTTGATCCTCAATCAGCAAGTGAAATGACTCACCCAGAGGCGCCATGACAGTTCCAAGGCACTGTCTAAAGCCCAAATCCTGGAAATCTCTGCCCCTCCCCAAAATAGTTGGAACAGTTCTCCCACTCATTAGCATATGAAATTACCCAGCCTGTAAAAACTAACCATGCCCCATTTCACAGCCGCACTCACCCTCTGAAATGGCCCACACTCATTCTGTGGAGTGTGCTTCTTGCTGAATCTGAATAAACCCACTTCTTACCTATCACTTTGTCTCTCACTGAATTCTTTCTGCAATGAGACATCAAGAACCTGAGCTTCATTAGGTCCTAAAACCAGGTATCATGGGTTTCGGCTGGGTTTGAGTCCCAGCACATGGGTTCAAGTCCCAATCAGTTTCTCACATCTTTAACCTCACCCCTGCTGACGCCTATCCATCTTCTTTACACACCCATGCTTTTCCAGCTTAATAGAGGCCTTCCCTTTACTGAGCAGATCTTTTGTAACTCTACATGAAAAAGAATATGTTTATATATATTTTTAATCCATATAAACTAGGGGGCTGGCTTTTAAAAACCAAGTTAAAAGTTTTTTTCTTAAAATAGCAACTGTGTATCTCAGCAACCTGTGTTAGAAATACTACACAATAAAAAAAGATCTGCACTTTTTTCAACTAATTTAGTACTACTGACCCCGGAGCTGTTTAAGTTGGAAAGGAAACCACATTTCCTCCAGATTCTCACTGAAACAGGTGAAGAGTGAGGAGGGGGGTGGTCCCTGATGAGGGCACAGCTTTGCTTAGATCCTCTCAGGCTACCCCCTAAGCTAGGGTGAAGCCGGGCAGCTTCTTTTGGCTCCTATTCTTCTATCTTAAGGCTTAGGGGCCTTCTGCAACATTATTCAAATGCTCAACACCACGCGGTTGTAGGGGAAAAAATCCTTTCCACATTATTTGCATCATGTACGCTGAAGTTAACAGCACTGTGTGTTTATTTTCTATCAATAATTAAAAAGGAAGAAAATCTTAAGCCCCTCAGTGGCAGACCAGAGGTCTTTGGGGGAGAGGTGTGTCAAAACAGGAAGGCTGTGGTGGTATCAAGATCCAAGAAGAGTCCCACGGAAGGAGGCCCTCAGCTTCACGCAGGATTCGGGGTGCAGGAGGAAGAGCACAGGCTTTGAAATTCACACTGCAGTTCAACTCTGCATAGCAACGACCTGTTCACTGGATCTCTGCAGCCTCATCCAAGAACAAGGAAACAACCAGGGCTGTTCCATAGACTTCCAGATCAAAGAGCTTGGTATAAAGGCAGGCATAAAGAGTAAAGTGTTGACGACAGAGGATGAGATGGTTAGATGGCATCACCGACTTGATTGATGGACATGACTTGAGCAAGCTCCGGGAGTTGGTGATGCAAAGGGAGGCCTGGCATGCTGCAGTCCGTGGGGTTGCAAACAGTCCGATACGACTGAGCGACTGGACTGAGCTGAAATGACACCACCCGAGAGACCATCTAGCGGATGCTCAGGCCAAACGGAGCAATAAGGGCTGGACAGGTCACCTGTAAACGACTTGAGGCTTAGAGACCCCTAAGTACGGCCCTCTGCTTCCCGCATCGCCTCACTCAAGGCCAGCTGCGGGTTCTCCGCGGAGCTGCTGACTCAGGGGAAACCCAGAGCGATCTGGCTCCAGGGAAACACCATATATTTTTTCTCTTGGCCCGGAGGCCGGAAAACCGAAGAGACTGCAAGGATAGCGGCTACACCCGCGGCCGCCGCCGCCTCAGGGGCGGGAGCGGCGGAGCGCACTCAGACCCCGCGCAGACTCTCCCAGGTTGACCCCGGGGACCGAGCCGGCACGAAGTGCTGAGTCATGGGGAGGCGGCGCCGCTCTCGGGGGCGGGCCGCGGTCACGTGCCGGGGGCCGGACCACAACAACGGCGCGGCGTGCAGCGCCCGCGCCGCCTCCCCGCGCCCCCCGCCGGCCCTCGGAGCCTGCGCAGAGCGCCACCCCGCCGCGCCCGGCTCCGGCGCCCGGGTTTTCCGCTCGGCCCTGGGGGCGCGGCTTGCCTCTGGCCTCAGCGCCTGCAGGGCAGGATGCGGGGTTCGTAGAGTCACCGGGTTCTGGCCCAGTGGGTCTTTCTCTCTTCTGCAGAACTGACCTGGAATCCGCCTTTGGTGAAGGCTGATTGTGCAGGATACGAGCGCCTTCTTTTCGTCCTAGCCATCGTTAAAGCCCTGAACGTTCTGTGTGGGGCTGTCCGCTGAAAGCCCACTCTCAGAAGTCGAAACCCAACCGTGGTGCAGTCTTCGGAACAAACCAAAAAATGCAAAACACTAATAGAGGGGAATGAGTGTTGTTAAATATGGCTTCCCTTGGCCCTTACAAGGAATTCTGGAGGTCAATTAATTTAAATAATATAACATATTGAAAATATTACTGTTGCAACATGTAATCAAAATAAAATCACTAATGAGATATTTACGTTCTTTGTGTGTGTCACCTTGAATCTGGTATGTCTTACCCTCACAACGCATCTCCAGTCCACTAAATTTTCTTTGGAAATATTTGCTCTGTATTTAGAGTTTACAAAATTAACAGATGAAAAAGTGGATTTCACACTCCCAATCTGTTACAAATTTACTTAGAAGTTTTCCAGTAGCCACATGGAACATCAATTTAAAATTTTCTATTTTAGTGAATTAAAATCAAAGTAAAATTCAGTTTCTCCAATTAGCCACATTTCAAGTGCTCAGCCACATGTGGTTAATGGCTATTGTACTGAACAATGCCAGAGTATGCATATGTGAGATGAGATTTTAACAATTACGAAATGATCCTTCGGATGCCTGGCTTGGATGTGAAACAGTGACCAATACTATCCCTTCCTCCCCACCCCCACACCACCTTCCATCCATTTACACCAAGCACTTTTTAGAGCTAAAGATACAAGAGGCCTGAATGGATTCTATCCCAGAGGAAGTCACTATCTAGCGTGGAAATAATTTTTAAGCGATTCTATCGTGATGTAGAAACAGTGATATGTACAAACGTACCCAAAATACAGAGAAGAGTAACTGGGACCCAACGAATGAATACGATTGTGTCAAACAGAGAATTCTAACCAGAGAAAAACAGCAGAAAGTCAGAATCACACAGGTCTTGTGATTGGTGGGGAGGGTACAAGGAAGATTGGGCTATGGACAAGGTAGAATGAGGCTTGATTTTTATCCCAGCTGTTGAAACAGATGATTGAAACATTATCTTCTGAGCTTCAAAATACCCTCACATCCCCACTCACACTACACACACACATACACACACACACACACCTGTGGACATTACACCCAGACCTTGAGTTTCCATGTCCCCAGACCCTGAGATGGGCAAGCCCAATATGAAGGAAGGGGAGAAGAGACTCCTATGATCATTTATCCATTTGACAATCAGTAAGTGTTCAGTTCAGTTCAGTTGCTCAGTCGTGTCTGACTGTGACCCCGTGGACTGCAGCATGCCAGGCCTCCCTGCCATCACCAACTCCCAGAGCTTACCCAAACCATGTCCATTGAGTTGGTGATGCCATCCAACCATCTCATCCTCTGTCGTCTCCTTCTCCTCTCACCCTCAGTCTTTCCCAGCATCAGGGTCTTTTCAAATGAGTCAGTTCTTCGCATCAAGTGACCAAAGTATTGGAGTTTCAGCTTCAGCATCAGTCTTTCCAATGAATATTCAGGACTGATTTCCTTTAGGATGCACTAGTTGAATCTCCTTGCAGTCTAAGGGACTCTCAAGAGTCTTCTCCAACACCACAGTTCAAAAGCGTCAACTCTTCAGCACTCAGCTTTCTTTATAGTCCACTCTTACATCCATACATGACTACTGGAAAAACCTTAGCTTTGACTAGACGGACCTTTGTTGGCAAAGTAATGTCTTTGCTTTTGAATATGCTGGCTAGGTTGGTCATAACTTTTCTTGCAAGGAGCAAGCATCTTTTAATTTCATGGCTGCAGTCACCATCTGCAGTTATTTTGGAGCCCCCAAAATAAAGTCTCTGTTTCCATTATTTCCCCATCTATTTGCCATGAAGTGATAGGACCAGATGCCATGATCTTAGTTTTCTGAATATTGAGTTTTAAGTCAACTTTTTCACTCTCCTCTTGCAGTTTCATCAAGAGGCTCTAGTTCTTCTTTGCTTTCTGCTATAAGGGTGGTGTCATCTGCATATCCGAGGTTATTGATATTTCTCCCAGCAATCTTGATTCCAGCTAGTGCTTCTTCGAGTCCAACATTTCTCATGATGTACTCAACATATAAGTTAAATAAGCAGGGTGACAATATGCAGCCTTGATGTACCCCCTTCAGGATTTGGAACCAGTCTGTTGTTCCATGTCCAGTTCTAACTGTTGCTTCTTGACCTGCATACGGATTTCTCAGGAGGCAGGTCAGGTGGTCTGGTATTCCCATCTCTTGAAGACTTTTCCACAGTTTGTTGTGATCCACAGGAAATGGCAACCCACTCCAGTACTCTTGCCTGGAGAATCCCATGGAGGGAGGAGCCTGGTAGGCTACAGTCCATGGGGTTGCAAAGAGTTGGACACGACTGAGCTACAAACTACTACTAAGGGAAGCTGGCACAGTAAGTACACACTTTCTGGTCTCAACACGTGTATGATCTAGCTGCTGTCACTTTCAGCCTCATCTGTCATCTCATCGCTCTGTTAACATATTATTTTAACAGTTATTTGGGGGCGAGGTACCCCGTTCCTTCCCTTTGCTGCCAAGAGAGGGCCAACTCAAGAAGTTTCTAGTATCTTCCACCTCCATGGTAAGCTCACAGGAGCCGTCATTTTAATCGCTTGATGGGTGAATTGCAACCCTTTGGTTGCAATGAATGTTTCCTGTGCCATCCAAAGAATTTGTCATCAAATAGAGACTACACAAATACTTAATATGTTCACGTCTTAAAGCATATAGACAAATTTTCTTGTCACACCATAATGCTCTCACCTGTTTCTATAAGTGTGAGGCCTTTCTCACCTAAAAAATAATCTGGTGGATTCTTCATTAGCTCGAATAATCAACTTTCTTCCCCAACTCAGTTTCTCTTTTCCGATTACAAAAAGGAATTTCACGGAGATCATTTGCCTAAATCCAGGCGGACTGCGGCCTCCGCAGATGCTCCCCCTGGACTCCGCCCTAACCACGCCTCCGCACGCCTACCCCGGGCCCCACAGTCCCCGCGGGCCTCGGCCCCACCCCCTCACCGGACCCGCCCCTTTCCCCGCCCCTTCAGCAACCTATAAAATCCGGTGCGGCCTCTGGCGCCCGGGGGGGCCGGCCGGCGGACGGGAGTACTGGGCATGCTCGGCGGCGCAGGTTTTGGTCACAAGTAGGAAGGAGCTAGTGCACGACACCGGCAAAGAGAAGCGCCAGCCGCCGCCGCCTAGGAGCAGGAGTGGTGCGGGAGCCAGAGCGGGCGAGGGGTCGGGCGGAGGGCCAGCCAGCCAGCCCGGCCTCGGGGCCACCGCCGCCGTCCGTGCGGTGCGCCCGATCCCTGGATAGGTCCCCGGGGCGGCGAGGACCCCGCGCTTGGGAGCCGGAGGGGACTGGACCCTCCCTCCGCCGGCTGGGGCCCGAGGGCGCCTCCCCCCGCCACACCCCACCCCGGGGTTGAGCCGCTGCCGCCTTCTGCGGGCAGCTGAGCGTCCGACCCGCGCCGCGCGCCCCGATCCCGGAGCGGTAGCCGCCGGCCCCGGAGGGCGGAGAGAGGGGGCGGCCATGGGGCTGCTGTCCCAGGGCTCGCCGCTGAGCTGGGAGGAGACCCAGCGCCACGCCGACCACGTGCGGCGGCACGGGATCCTCCAGTTCCTGCACATCTACCACGCCGTCAAGGACCGGCACAAGGACGTGCTCAAGTGGGGCGACGAGGTGAGCGCCCGGCCCCCGCGCCCCTTTGTTCGGCGAGGCCCCGGCCCCCTCGGTCCGCGCCCGGCGCCGAGCTGCCCCGAGAATCCCCCCGCGCCCGCGGGCGCCCGGCGCTGTCCAGGGCCCTGCCTGCTCAGAGCCTCCTCTGGCCAGACGTCGCTCTCCCATTCATTCATTTGGGGTTCCTCTCCATTCAGCAAACGCGGAGCAGGCTCTGGGAAGGCATGAGCGTACCAGAGTGTGACACCGGGTGCCTGGAGGAGTTTTCAGGCTGGGCTGTCTGCCGCCGCCTCCTATTGATCCACTGTCCCCGTCCGGTTTCAAAATGCTACTAAAGTGAAAGGGACTAGGTTGGTTTCAGAAAGCCGGTTGCTTTTCTGGATCAGGTCTAAAGGATTTCATTTCCACCCCACTTCATCCAGGTACCTTTTAAGCCTCCAGCTTCTCATCAACCACCCTCGACCACAACTTTATAGGTGTAAATTAAAACAAATTATGGGAACTCGGAGAGCTTCAAAATTAGGGATTTGTTAGTGCCTTTCAAAGGCCCAGATTTAGCCTGTAAACTTTCCGAATCCTTGCTTCCCCATGTGTGCGCTTCCAGGTGAAATACATCTAGAGTCTCAGTGTTGAACCATTATTTATTGGAGGGATCTGGGAAGCACTGCCTGCTGTTAAGAGTCTTCTCTGCCAAAGCTTTCTGTGTCTTCCTTGGCTTCCTGTTTTTAAGAATCACTTGTATATACGGTTCGAATCGAGTGACTTCTCTAAAGGTCCATCTGTTTTTCTGTTTTACTGTCCATGGCTTGCTCAGGTGTAAATTATTTATCTTCTCCGCTGTGTTACCACTCCTGACCTAAGTGTCAGGGTGCTGCTACACCAGTGCCCGATCTGTCTCCTTACAAAAAGTTTGTTTTTTTTTATGATTGGAAAATGCCTCTGCCTCTCATAGTAGTTGAAAGAATTGTGCTCTTGTAAGCTAGAAAAGTAACTTGACTTGTAAGTCATATTTCTACTATGTGGTTCGCCATACTTTATTGGACAGAAGAGGGGTACAGTATGTGTTTGGTGATAATTCTTCAGTTTTAGTCTAAAGCTCCTTGGTTTTTAACAGCATCAGACATTTTATATACTTGCGTATGGTGTGTATTTATGATCTATTCTTACGTTCCTTCTAGATTTTTTTTTCTCTCCCACATCTTGCTTTCCTTTTTCCCACTAACAAACCAGTGTCCTTAGCAATGAGGACTGTTTAACAGAAACCATGAATTAGAAAAGTTATCTTAGATTTAAGAAATAACCCACTGACCGTGTATTATTACTTTAAATCATGCTTCAGTCATGTCTGGGTAGTGTAGGATTTTCACAAAGAAATTCCTGCATGCCAGTACTGACAGTCCAGTTGGGAAATGGGCAGCCTGACCCAAGGGGAACACTTGAGACTGTGTAGACTTCTCAGGTGATGAGAAAAGCCGCACTCCTCCCTCCTCCTGGAATAGCACTTGACTGACACCTCAGTCTGCCCCGGGTGGTTCCTCTCTTCTCTCCTTGACCTGGGTCATTCAGATGCTGGTTCTCCATGGTGGTACCTCTGCATTTCCGGGCAGAGAGAAGATGTGACTTGAGGGTTGCTGGGGGGAGGGGGGAGGTTGGGCGGGCGGCGGTGGGTGTTGCGGGATCTCATACCTAAGTATTTGCTGGTGTTTGTGTACCTCTGGCATTATGTAAAGGTCATCACTGTTATGTTACCAAAAATTTCTTTTCAAACTGGAGGTCATGATCCATCAGTAGGTTGAGAAATAAATTTAGACAATTTTAGGAATCTGATTTTTTTATAACAGATTTTTTTGTCCAAAAGGATACATGACCCGATTCGAGGGTGGTTGAATCCACAGATGCTGAATGGAAGGCTAACTATGGGCCTTGAGCATCTGTGGATTGTGGTGTCTGGTGGGTCCTGGAACCAGCCCCTCATGGATACTGAGGGATGACTGTGTATTCATTTATGTACTGTGTGTATTTTATGGTCTTTCCTCCTCCGCTAGATTTTTGTCTCTCCAAGACTGTAAAAACAGAAGAGTAGGATGAAGAGTATTGGTTTATCATACATAGCAAGGATATTATGTCAAACCTGAATAATATGAGTGTGTGGGGGATGGTATGTTGGGTGCCTGTATTGCAGTAAATCATTACTCTGGTTGCAGCTAAGGAGTTTGGAAGCCAGGGTCCCACACTGATTGTGTGAGGTGGGGCAGAGAGCAGGACGGAGGTTAACACTGTTAGCACTGATCCTTGCACTTGGTGGGAGCTCCCTGTCACAGCTACTGAGCACCGTCTGCAGGCAGGGTCAGCCCACAAGTGAGCTTGTCTGTATGCAGAAGCCTAGGCAACAACCAAGAAGCAGGCTGGGCAGATAAAAGTGGGGCAGGGTGTGGTGGGGGCTGTGGCCCTGGAGATGCAGGTTGGCCCCACCAGACAGAAAGGGGTGTTTGCGACATGATATGTTGGGCTGTGTTGGTGTGATACCAAATTCTGCTCTTTCTGGAGGTTTTGGTGTTGTGCTTACAGGACCATGGACTTGGATTGAAAAAAAGATAAATGGAGTCTAAACCCATGGTTGGAAGGAGAGCCTGCCATCTTGGAAATGCCTGGTGCTGGGGCAGTGTTTGGTGGTGGTTATCGGGAAGAACTTGGACTTGGAGCTACCCTTGTGTTGTATTCCAAGGCCTGCCAATGGCCTGTGTGGTTGTGAGCCTCGGTTGTCTCCTTTGGAACAGAGTTGATCCTCTTTGAAATCCCCCTGGGCATAGCTCGACTTTAGACTGCTGACTGAGAGAGAGAAGGCTGGCACCAGCCACGGGCCAAAGGGGTTGTATCGTGCAGATGTGTGTGCTGGCTTTTGGAGCTCAGAAGTGTTTTCCCATGAGAACCTTACAAACAGGCAGACTCCCAGGTCAGCTTACAGGTGCAGGTTTCATCTTGAATGTGGCAGGTCCCAACCCCAGACACCAGTGATCCTGCTGTTTCTGGAGGGAACTGAAGTTTTAACTCCCAGGTATAGAGAAGATGCTTTGTGTAGGCCCAGGATGGGAGTCTGGGGAAGTTGAGATGGGTGTCCTGGGGGCCCTGATGTCCGTTAAGCCTTCTTTTATGCAAAAAACAAAATAAGCACTTCTCTCTCCACAGCCTACACACAACGTTTAGGTACAGATTTTGTTTATAACTTGGAGTATGCACCTAGGAAGTTTATAAAAGCTCCACATGTTGCAGTAAACACGGCTCTAATATTCCTCCAGCGTCAGCTACGTGCCAGCCTTTTCAGATACTTAGTGGCACAGGCATTATCAGAATTGAAATCTGTCTGACTCTAGGGACCTTTCTTAAATACATTATACCAGGTTTTGGATTATTTGCAGTGTGTGAGATTTCATCAAATTTCTTCAAAGTCTCCTGGTTAGAGAGGTATCAGAAAAATGTTTAAAGGGAACATACGTTTTTCTGAGTTTTTTTTTTTTTTTGACCCAATATTATAGTGGCTTTCAAAGGAAAGAAGGTCAGTTGTCCTCTAATTAGCAGATATAAGTACATGTGAACTTTTAAGAGGAAAATACATCTTTAATATTTATGAGTGCATTTGGTATCATGCACAAAACCATGAGAAGGATTTATAAAGGGCTGGCATATCACTCACTGAACTTCTAATTACTGTGTAGGTTGAGGATGCTTACATGACTAATTAGAAAATGCATAGCTTGTTAATAAGCTTATGATTTTATAGCAAAAATAACATCCTGAATTATAAATCTAGAATGGACAAAAGCATAGTCATTTGAGTCTAATCGAAGGTTCTGTGTAGCTTTGGACAAGTTGCTTAACCTCTCTTAACCTCAGGTTTGTCATCTATAAAATGGAGAGAGTAATTCCTTCCTTATAGAGTTAGTAAGATTAAATGAGATAATGTTGGTGAAATGACTTACAAGTCAGTGCCTTTCTTTTAAGTAAGACTCATAAATGGTAGCTTAAGATATGTGCTTGGAAATGTTTAAATATCCAAGATACCATTCATTTAAAATGTCTCATTTAAATAGCCATGGTCTTTGGGGAATGAGGCATTCCATTTTTGTGGGTTTTTAACTGAAATTTGCTGTTCACATATAATGGTGTTCCCTTAGCTTAGTTTAGTCATGGTTTATTGTATTTCTGAACTGCATTTCAGAATTTAAATTGTATTCTTTTCTTCTTTATTTTTTTAAATCTCACTTTTATTTATTTACTTTACAATATTGTATTGGTTTTGCCATACATTGACTTGACTCTGCCACAGGTGTACATGTGTTCCCCATCCTGAACCACTCCCCTCCCCCTTCCCCATCCCATCCCTCTGGGTCATCCCAGTGCCCCAGCCCCGAGCACCCTGTCTCATGCATCGAACCTGGACTGGCGATCAGTTTCACATATGATAATATACGTGTTTCAGTACCATTCTCCCAAATCATCCCACCCTTTCCCTGTCTCACAGAGTCTAAAAGACTGTTCTATGCATCTGTGTCTCTTTTGCCGTCTCACATACAGGGTTATTGTTACCTTCTTTCTAAATTCCATATATATGCGATAGTATACTGTATTGGTGTTTTTCTTTTGGCTTACACATTTGAATCAGTTCTAATGAGGTGGATGAAACTGGAGCCTATTATACAGAGTGGAGTAAATTTTTTTTAATGCATTATTTGACACTGACTTCTTAGAATATGGTTTTGAGCACAAATTCCAGAGTCATGCAGAGTCCATCGGTCATCGTGTGTTCTCTGCACGTGAAGCACAGTTGCTGCATCTTTCCCTCTCTTACCATCATCATGGACATTAACAGCCTTTACTGACATTCTAAAGCTCTGCGATGAAGTCCAGGGCAAAGAGCGGAACATGGTTGGCACCTTCTGGTGATTTTTTTTTTTCCCGTATAATTAGCTTTCTCAACCAAGAGGTTCATTTTTGAAGATTAGAGAGCCAGATCACTGACCCTGTGTGTACAGTTGGGGTTTTGAGCTGGATTTGAGCTGCACTGGTCCACTTTATACATGGATTTTTATTTTTTTTCCCAGTAAATACGTACTACGTGATCCAGACCCTAGAGTTAACATGCAGATGTCAAGCTATGGGCAGAGTCGGGATCGCTGACCCCCTCCTGATTCGAGGGTCAATTTCGTGTATGTTAGGAACTGAGTTTGGCTGCCTCCCCTGTCCATCTCACTTTGGGATTTTTTTCCCTTGTTCATTTTGTGTTGTATAGTTTTATGTGGACTTTCTTTTAAACCGGTTTCATTGAACTATAATGTACATACAATAATACACACCCATTTTAAATGTAGAGCTCAGTGACTTTTAAGAAGTGTATACAGCCAAAATTTTAAAATATAAACATATATATTGTATATAACACTTTCATGCCCTCCAGAAGTTCCCTTGTGCCCTTTGCAGACATGTGAGACTCACAACCCCTCAGGTGATTCTGGTGCTTCAGCGGGTCCTTGGGAAGCTGCCCTACAGCATCCGCACCTTATCTAGATAAAGAAAAGAGAAGTCATTCCAGGCAAGTGAGCAGTGTAATAAAGGTGAGAAGGCGAGCGGCTCGGTGCCTGGTGGTGGTGTCAGCGCAGTGAGCGGGCAAGATGAGCGTGCGGAGGGCTTTGGATATATAGAAGCTTTGCTGTACCTTAAGGTATGAGGAAGACACAATGGAAGGAAAGATTTATTCCTTCTGTACACCCGGCTCACCTCGAGGATGTTTCCAGACCTCTGAGCGAGTCACTAACACCCCCTCGTATCCTTGTTGACTCCTCTCCAGGAAGAGGAGTGCCCAGGACACCATTTCTGGTGGTACCACTTTCAGAAATGTCTAGAAGTGGTGCCAGCAAATGTACTCAACAAGAACTCTGTGGGCAGCTTCATTTTGAAGGAGAAACCTCAGTAAAGTTCAGTGTAAGACTCCGTATCTTAATGAAAGATGGCAGAATATTATTTGAGCCTGTCACACAGAATTTGTGTTTCTGAATGTTTGTTTCGACGCCCATTTGAGTATGTTGCTATACGGGGCATTGCTGCTGTTGCATTAACTGGATAGACCGTATCCTAATGAGCTTGCTTATTCATATTCTCTGTTTATACATTTGACTACGTTAGGTGTATTTTAACAGCATTTTTTAGATATAGTTGACATATGCTGCACATATTTAGACTGTACGATTTACTAAGTCTTGACATATATATAATGTGTGTATATATATATATACACACATACACCTGTGAAACCGTCACCACCGTCAGCATAATGAAGATGCATCGTCTCCAGAAATGTCCTTGTGTCCCTTCATAACTCGCTTTCCGTCCCCTGCATCTGTAGTCAACCGCTGACCTGCTTTCTGTCACCATAGCTCAATTTGCGTTTCCTAGTTTTACATTTAGGAAATCACACAGCATGTACTCTTTGGTCTGGCTTTTGTTCTGAGACTCACTTGTGTTGTTGGATGTATCAGTGGTTCACTCCTTTTCGTTGCTGAGTAGTATTCCACTGTATGTATACACAACAGTGTGTTTATCTTTTCACTGTTGGAATTGTATCCAATCTTTAGCTATTACAGACAAAGGTATGAAAGCAAACGTTCAAGTCTTTGTATGGAGTTATGCGTTCATCTATCTTGTTTATTATGTAGGAGTGATGCACGTTAACTCTTGAAGGAAACTACCAGACTTTCCAAAGTGATTGTGCCATTTTGCATTCCCATCATCAGAATATGCTAGTCCCAGTTCAGCCGTATTCTTGTCACCACTTAATATTCAGTTCAGTCATGCAGTCGTGTCTGACTCTTTGCGACCCCATGAATCGCAGCACACCAGGCCTCCCTGTCCATCACCAGCTCCCAGAGTTCATTCAAACTCACGTCCATCGAGTCAGTGATGCCATCCAGCCATCTCATCCTCGGTCGTCCCCTTCTCCTCCTGCCCCCAATCCCTCCCAGCATCAGAGTCTTCCAGTGAGTCAACTCTTCCCATGAGGTGGCCAAAGTACTGGAGTTTCAGCTTTAGCATCCAAAGAAATCCCAGGGCTGATCTCCTTCAGAATGGACTGGTTGGATCTCCTTGCAGTCCCAGGGACTGTCAAGAGTCTTCTTCAGCATCACAGTTCAAAAGCATCAATTTGTCGGCGCTCAGCCTTCTTCACAGTCCAACTCTCACATCCATACATGACCACTGGAAAAACCATAGCTCTGACTAGACGGACCTTTGTTGGCAAAGTAATGTACCTGCTTTTGAATATGCTATCTGCTACTGCTGCTGCTAAGTAGCTTCAGTCGTGTCCGACTCTGTGCGACCCCACAGACAGTAGCCCACCAGGCTCCCCCATCCCTGAGATTCTTCAGGCAAGAACACTGGAGTGGGTTGCCATTTCCTTCTCCAATGCTTGAAAGTGAAAAGTGAAAGTGAAGTCACTGAGTCGTGTCCAACTCTCAGCGACCCCATGGACTACAGCCCACCAGGCTCCTCCATCCATGGGATTTTCCAGGCAACAGTACTGGAGTGGGGTGCCACTGCCTTCTCCGGAATATGCTATCTAGGTTGGTCATAACTTTTCTTCCAAGGAGTAAGCGTCTTTTAATTTCATGGCTGCAGTCACCATCTGCAGTGATTTTGGAGCCCAAAATATAAGTCTGATTTAATATTAGTCTCTTTAATTTTAGCAATTCTAATTGACTTGTGGTGGTATTTTATTGTATTTTTTATTTGCATTTCTCTAAGACCACTGATGTTGATACCTTTCCATGTGCCTATTTGCCATCTGTATTTTTTTTTTTTTTTTGGGTGAAGTGTGTTGAAATAATTTGTCTATTTGAGTTGTTTTCTTATTACTGTGTTTTGAGAGTTCTTTGTATTCTGGGTGTAGGTCTTATATCAGATACATGCTTTGCACATTTGTGTTCCCAGTCTATTTTTGTTCTCTTAATTGTGTCTTTTGAGGAACAGAAGTTGTTGGTTTTGATGAAATCTAATTTGTCCTTTTTAAAAAAATTTTTTAAGGATCATGTTTTTGGTCTGTTATCAAGGAAATCTTCCCTTAGTTTTACATTTAGGCCTATGACTCCTTTGGAGTTAATTTTTGTATATGATGCCAGGTATGGATTTTGGTGTTTGGTTGCTTTTGCACAGTGCTCTGGCATGGCTTGTTGAATTTTCTCCGTTGCTGAAGGCCTTTGCACATTCTTAAACTGTCTGTTGCCTGTGCGTGTGTGGCTTCATTTCTGGACTCCACACTGTTGATCTCTTGTTCTTTATGCCAATACCACACTCTTTTTTATTGCTGTAATTTATAATAAGTTTTGATACCAAGTAGTGTTAACTCTCCAACTTTGCTCTTTTTAAGTGGTTTTGATTTTTTTAGGTTCTTGAATTTCCACATGAATTTTAGCACAGCTTGGCAGTTCCTACCAAAAACGAATCCTGCTGGGATTTTGTCTGTGGTTGCATCAAATTTATAGATCATTTGGGGAGAACTGACATCTTAACAATGATGCTTCCAACCCAGGAGCATCTCTCCACGTCTTTGTTTTTTTCTCAGCAGTGTTTTGTAGTTTTCAGTGGACAAGTCTTTCATGTCCTTTGACAGATTTATCACTTTTTCATATTTTTTATTGTAAATTGCATTACCCTTTAAGTTACAATTTCTGATCATTTGTTGCTAATACATTAAAATGGATTTTATGTATTTAGATTGTATCCTGCAACCTTGCTAAAGCTGTTTTTTGAACTTACAGCATACAGTTCTAGTAACTACAGTTCTGGTAACTATTTTCATGTTTTTGCTAATTCTATCTTTGTCATTTAAGGTAAGATTCAATTGATTTTTTTTTTCCTCTTTATTTTCAGTAGGTTCCTCTGCTGCTTTGCATGACTGATAATCTTTGGATGCCAGACGTCATGAATTTTACCTTCTTGGGTGCTTGATATTTGTATTTTCCTAAAAGCTTTGTTCTGAAATATCATTATTTGGGGATGGTTTGATAGCTCAACCAGTAAAGAATCCACATGCAATGCAGGAGATGTGAGTTCAATCCCTGGGTCAGGAAGATCCCCTGGAGAAGAAAATGGTAACCCACTCCGGTATTCTTGCCTGAAAAATCCAATAAACAGAGGGCCCGATGGGCCACAGTCTAAAGAGATGCAAAGAGTCAGACACAACTGAGTGACTAAGCACATTTGATCCTTTCAGGTCTTTCTTTTACAATTTGTTGGGTCGAGAAGTCTCAGCTTAGGGCTAGTTATTCCCTTCTGCTGAGGCAAGGCCTTCAGGAGGACTTGCCGCAGTGCCCTGAACTAGGAGTCACTCCTTTCTGGCTTGTGGGAAGGCACCCTGTCCTAGCTTCGGGTCCTTGCCTCTCACGTGTGAGTCAGGTCAGTGCCAAGTCCTCAATACGGACCCTCTGCAGATCTCCGGGGTTGTTGGTGCAGCTATCTTCTCTTTGGTCCTGTGACTTCTAGTTGACTTGGTTCCTTCAGACCTTCAGCTCTCCGTCTTCAATTCAGGGAGCCGCCTTCCCCAACAGGCTCTGCTTCACCCCCCTGCCCAAGGTCTAGTGCCTCTCTGCAGGCAGGAACCTGGAGCATTTGGTCTCACTCACTCAAACATTTTCCTTGTATCACAGGTATACAGTGGGAGGGTAAAACTGATCACTGTTACTCCATCTTGATCAGAGGTGGAAGTCTTTGCTGCACCTTTTTTGTTTTTCCATCAGCTTTCCTCTCCTTTGTCTATAAACTTTGTTCAAAAGCTAGCCCTCGTGCTTACATCTCCAGCAACCTAGATTTAGCCAAATGTTTAAAATTAGGATTTTCTTTGCCTTTATGCTGTAATGTTCATTACTTTGTATCACTGTTTGTCTTTGGTTAAAACATAATTATTTTGAAGTTTGCATACATGTGTAAAAATGGGCTAACTTGAAGGTGGGAGCACAGCTCAGGTCTTCTTCCAAACAGTTGTGTGATCTTCAGTACAGAGCTTCTGGACCACAATTTCCTCATCTGTAAGACTAATCAAAAAATTCTGTCATTTGATTTTGAATTGTGTGCTTATTTGTGTATATATATGTGTGTGTCAGTTCAGTCGCTCAGTCGTGTCTGACTCTTTGCAACCCCATGAAGTGCAGCTCGCCAGGCCTCCCTGTCCATCACCAGCTCCTGGAGTTCATTCACACTCACGTCCATCAAGTCACTGATGCCATCCAGCCATCTCATCTTCTGTCATCCCCTTCTCCTGCCCCCAATCCCTCCCAACATCAGGATCTTTTCCAGTGAGTCAACTCTTCTCATGAGGTGGCCAAAGTATTGGAGTTTCAGCCTCAGCATCAGTCCTTCCAATGAACATCCTGGACTGGTCTCCTTTAGGATGGACTGGTTGGATCTCTTTGCAGTCTAAGGGACTCTGAAGAGTCTTCTCCAAAACCACAGTTCAAAAGCATCAATTCTTCGGCACTCAGCCTTCTTCACAGTCCAAGTCTCACATCCATACATGACCACAGGAAAAACCATAGCCTTGACTAGATGGACCTTTGTTGGCAAAGTAATATCTCTGCTTTTTAATATGCTGTCTAAGTTGGTCATAACTTTTCTCCCAAAGAGTAAGCATCTTTTAATTTCATGGCTGCAGTCACCATCTGCAGTGATTTTGGAGCCCCCTCCCCCCAAAATAAAGTCTGACACTGTTTCCCCGTCTATTTCCCATGAAGTGATGGGACCAGATGCCAGGATCTTCGTTTTCTGAATGTTGAGCTTTAAGCCAACTTTTTCACTCTCCTCTTTCACTTTCATCAAGAGGCTTTTAGGTCCTCCTCACTTTCTGCCAGAAGGGTGGTGTCATATGCATATCTGAGGATATTGATATTTCTCCCAGCAATCTTGATTCCAGCTTGTGCTTCTTCCAGCCCAGCGTTTCTCATGATGTACTCTGCATAGAAGTTAAATAAGCAGGGTGACAATATACAGCCTTGACGTACTCCTTTTCCTATTTGGAACCAGTCTGTTGTTCCATGTCAAGTTCGAACTGTTGCTTCCTGACCTGCGTGTATATAGATACAATTTAAAGGGAGGAGGGCATGGCAACCCACTTTAGTATCCTTGCCTGGAGAATCCCATGGACAGAGGAGCCTGGCAGGCTATGGTCCATAAGGTTACAAAGAGTTGGACATGACTAAAGCAACTGAGCACAGCACATACAAAAAAAAAAAAAAAAACAACACCCTTTTTGATCTCACTGCATGCTTTGTGGGTTCTTGGTTTCCTGACCAGGGATTGAACCTGTGTCCCCACATTGGAAGCAGGGGTCTTAACCACTGGGCCTCCAGGGAAGCCCCTACAAATTTTTTTTTTTTTTTAATAATTTATTGGGCTTCCCTGGTAGCTCAGTGGTAAAGAATCCGCCTGCCAGTGCAGGAGACACGAGTTCGTTCCCTGGTCTGGGAAGACCCCACATGCCTCGGAGCAGCTAAGCCTGTGAGCCACAGCTCCTAAGCCTATGCTCTGGAGCACGTGCTGAAACCAGCGGGCCTGTGCTCCACAGCAAGAGGAGCCCCGCAATGGCCTGTGCACCAAGCTAGCAAGGAGCCCCCGCTCTCCAAAACTGGAGCAAGGCCTCAGGCAGCTGGGCTCCTCTAGCCCGTTGCACAGGCTTCTCGCTGCGGAGGCTTCTCTTGTCGCAGAGCATGGACTCCAGGGCACAAGGGCTCAAGCAGTTGCCGCGCGTGGGCCGGGAGTTGCAGCTCCTGGGTTCCAGAGCGCAGGCTCAGTCATTGGGGTGCAGGCTTAGTTGCTCCGTGGCCTGTGCAGCCTCCTAGCCCAGGGGTCTAACGCGCGCCCCCTGCATTGCTGGGCAGACTCTCTGCCATTGAGCCACCAGGGAAGCCCTACAGTTTCAGCTGCATCCTCTCAGCTATTTAACTGTTTCAGAAAACTCCACATAACTTACGAAAACCAGGAAATGTGTGCAAGAGATGGTAGTATCCATTTCGTTTCCTTATCCTGTTACCTTTTTGGGTTTTAGCATTTTTCAAAGAGAATATATTTTACTGGCTGCTTACAAACCCATTGATATTAGGTTTCTAGAAGTTTTAATTTCCTACATAAACCTCTCTGAGCCTCTCAATGGTTCTATTTAAAAGGCAAGATGATATTGCAGAATGTTCTTTCAGAAAAGCTAAGACTTCAGCTTCCCTTAACGTGTGGCAGAACACTAATAACTTTATTTCTGTGATGGATGATGTTTATGTATTTGTCAAGTGACTGCTGTTTATTACCAACTTCCCATGGTTGGTCACAGGCTTTAAGAGAGAAGCCGAGGAAAGGGAGGCGTTCTCTGCCCTGGAAGTGTGTGGCGTTCTCTGCCCGGGTGTGCGGTGGGGGCACAGGGAGGAGGGAGAAGTTTGCTCTCTACCTGCAAATTCTGGGAGCCTTAGAGATGGGGGGCGGGATGGGGGACACTGGGAGGATCTCGGATGGAGGTGGCAAGGGCGCCAGGGAGGGCCGTGTCCAGACGTGCAACTGTGAAGTTCCTGAAGCTGAGGGTCTGTGCCATGGCGTGGGACCAGAGCAGGGCATGGGGTGAGGGTAGAGGCCGAGGCTGTAGACGGGCCTCTGTGATGGGCCATGCATTGCGCCAGGGTCTCACGATAGGATTGTCAGTCTAGGAATGGTGGTATGGAATCCTGGGTCCCTTCAGAAGTGAACTGAAAGTCGCTCAGTCCTGTTCAACTCTTTGCAACCCCATGGACTATATAGTCCATGGAGTTCTCCAGGCCAGAACACTGGAGTGGTAGCCATTCCCTTCTCCAGGGGATCTTCCCAACCCAGGGATTGAACCCGGGTCTCCCGCACTGCAGGCGGATTCTTTACCAGCTGAGCCACTGGGGAAGCTCAGGTCTCTTCGGGAGGGGGTGGGAAAATTGCCTGGGAAGGTAACTGGAGGCTAGGCGCTCCCACTGCAGAGGGCGCCTCGCTGCTGGGGAAAGGGAGAGAGTGCTGCCTAGGGTGGGGGCCGGGGGGGGGGGGCTGTTTCCTGCGAAACTGCTTGGGCCTTCTGGGTGGGACCCTCTTGGTGAAGGAGCCCCCTGCTAGTGCAGCAGAGATACTGGGCAGAGGAAGCCAGAGCAACCAGCGTCTGGGCAGGCTGTGTCTGTGGTGGGGCGGCCGCAGGCCTGCAGACAGGGCTGAAACTGAGGAGGGCGAGGTGCCCGACCCAGAGAGGGAGCCTGGCCAACGCCCCGGAACCCTGCTGACCCCCACGCGGGACCCAGGCGTGTGTGGGACCCCAAGAAGGACCTCGGGGCGGTGGGTCACCCTGGGGGCAGGGAGGGTGGCAGGCTTTCAAGGGATTCTGGAGACGGGAACGGAAGTGAGCCCAAACTGGCC
The DNA here is from genome assembly GCA_917880005.1 of Nanger dama. NCBI lineage: Eukaryota > Metazoa > Chordata > Mammalia > Artiodactyla > Bovidae > Nanger > Nanger dama. Next base: position 7,273,575 of record CAKJTW010000033.1, read on the forward strand.
GGTTAGGCAGGGCCCGGAGGCTTTGGCAGAGACCGATCCCGAACATATTAAGAACTTGGGAAAAGGGCAAAAATTGGTTTCCTGCCAAGATAAATGGCACAAAGCCCATGCGTGTTTTCACAGCTTGTAGGGTCCTTGAAATCTTGATTATGAGTCTCAGAGAGAAACAGAATTGAGCTCAGAAAGCATATGCATTTTGGTCACTGAACTTAGTAGCCAAGGGGATTGTATACTGAAACTGATCATAAAGGATTAAGTAGTTCAGAACGATGACCCTGAATCGCCACCTCGTAAAGGCTGAGTTTCTCAGATATTGTTTGAGAAATTAAGGAATCATAAGCGTTAGACGTCCAGCCAAAAGAACACATCTTCTGTAGGCATCCAGAAAGCATGGTTACCTGTGTGGTGTATTTTTGGAGAGTTCCTGCGGCCATGGCTCCACTCTGTTTGGAGAGCTCTCAGTGTTTTTAGATGTTTGTGTCTCCTATGGTCAGGATTTAGTAATTAAACTTACTTCCACAACAAGATTACAAAAGAACCCCCAAACCAGATGTTTGTAATTAGGTAGATTTTCACACAAACCCACTGCCTTGTCTCCCGTGCCCCAGGCCCGTTTTTCAGCCCTGTGGATTCAGTTAACCTCTTTCTGAACTGTGTGCTGAAGAAGCAGGGTTTTAAAACAAACCCAGAGGCCAGAGCCTCTGCGAACGTTTACATTTTTTTTTAATTTAAAAAGGTTTTTGTTTGAAAGAATATGCTGAGCTCTGGAAGCCTCGGAGCAACCTAGAGAGGTTATTTGGGAGCACTCCCTCATTTCCCGCTCAAGTGTTCACGTGTTTACACAAGCTGGGCGCTTGGAAGGCGCCGCAGCCCAGCAGCAGCCCAGCCTGCGGTGCTGCCTCGGCCCAGGGCCGCTCTGGCTGGGTGAGAGGGGACCCAGGGGTCAGGAATTGCTGGCCTCAGAACGCAAACACCCTCAACTAGGAAGCAAGTATGTAGCACAGAGGGCATGCACTTTACTCCTGGAAGCCTCTCCCAAGCCCTCACTCAGAGATCACCCACTTCATACACTGTTCCTGCACGCCGCTCAGGGCAAACTACATAGTGGGAAACCAATGCCAAGAGCAGCTTGGAGAAGCAGATCTAGGCACGGTAGCTGGTGGCTGCCTCCCAGGTCCTTGCTCTGTTACGACTCTCCTTACAGAAATGAAATTGCCTGGAGTCTGAAGCCTTCATAAATGGGAGTGTGTTTAGTGTCTTCCTGTTGTAGCACAAGAGGAGGTAATCAGCTTTAGGAAGATTTCCACTGATGTATGCATACAATTTAAGAGATCATGTGCTAGAAGGAGTGAGCCTTGGGTAGCAAGACAATGGATTTGAAAAGAAACTCCCTTCCTGGCAATACAGAGTATGCAATGTCTTGCATTTGAGAGGGAACGAAAAAGAGATGGTCCTATACTGTGAGAATTTCTGGAATAGTGTAACTACAGAAACAATAGTTAAGAGTTGGAAGGGACACGGTGGTTCTTTTCCATATTTTCCAGAGATTAAAACATGTTCCTAATGTCCATGATTATACTATTTGTGAGGAGAGAGGGGAAATTGCGACCGCTCTGGCCAGGGTAACCACCTTCCACAACTTCACCAGGTCCAGTGTGGGTGGAGCCCTTGGACGTGGGGCCAAGAGGGCTCCTGGTGTTGGGAGTCAGCCAAGGGTCCTCTGAAGAGTGGGCCCTTGACCAGAGTCCCTCTGGAGCCAGCTTCCCAAAGGCCTGCGGCCAGAGCTTGCCAAGCAGATAGCAGAGGTGCGGTCCAGGCCCAGAGAAGCATCAAGGCCGGCGGTCACCTTGGTGTGGGCTGGGGGCGGAACTGGAGAGGAGGGGCTGGGCTGGAGCAGCCGGGCGGCTGCGTAGCGTGGGCGCTGCCTTCTTCTGAGTTTCAGACCTTGGCAGTGGTCGGGAGGGGACTTGATTCATGCCTGCTTTTGCAGTGCTAATGGGTGTTGTGCCAGAAGGCTTTCCTTTTACTGAGACCCCAAGTACTGGAAATAAATGCCATGAGAAGCAGCGTTAGAGCAGAATATCATGTATATTTCACCCTATCTCAAGTCTTTTAGGTAATGTTGATTACAGGCCATCATGCCCACCTAAGAACATTTGCAAGACACCATTCTGCCTCGATATGTGTGTCCCTGCGCTGAGACCTTAGAAGGTAATCCCCAGTAACACTGGAACATACGTGGACTCGCTTCTGTTTTAGGCACTTAGGAGGCGTGATTCTTTGTAATCCTCACTAGTGACCCCTGAGGTAGGCGTTATCCTCTTTTTATACAAGAAAAAAAATATACAGCCCTTCAGTTCAGTTGCTCAGTCATGTCCAACTCTTTGTAACCCCATGAATCGCAGCACGCCAGGCCTCCCTGTCCATCACCATCTCCCGGAGTTCATTCAAACTCACGTCCATCGAGTCACTGATGCCATCCAGCCATCTCATCCTGTCGCCCCCTTCTCCTCCTGCCCCCAACCCCCTCCCAGCATCAGAGTCTTTTCCAGTGAGTCAACTCTTCACGTGAGGTGGCCAAAGTACTGGAGTTTCAGCTTTAGCATCATTCCTTCCAAAGAACACCCAGGACTGATCTCCTTTAGGATGGACTGGTTGAATCTCCTTGCAGTCCAAGGGACTGTCAAGAGTCTTCTCCAACACCACATTTGAAAAGCATCAATTCTTCTGGGCTCAGTTTTCTTCACAGTCCAACTCTCACATCCATACATGACCACAGGAAAAACCATAGCCTTGACTAGACGGACCTTTGTTGGCAAATAACTTAGGTTTAAATGAGTCTCCAAGCCGAGAGGAGGCTGGAGGTGGAAGGGAAAGGAGTGGGGTGGGGTCGGGGGGAGTGATGGGGGAGTGGGGTGCTGTGATGAAGCTCTCGAGCCACTTGCAAGGTGCTGTTGGTTCCCAGATGGCCGGTGATTCCCTCCCGGAGAGATGCCAGTGTGCTTTCAGGTCTGAAATACGGAGAATGTGCAGTCACTTTCTCTGTCTGCAGGGCACATGTTAACAGGTTTAGTGATGTGACTGCTGCCTTCTCAGCTAATCTTCTGCTGGCAGCCCAGCCCTGGGAAAAGTGCAGACACAGATGAGCCCCTCTGGGGATCAGGCTGACCTCACCTGATAGTTATGCCAAGGAGTGGACCATGGACCCAGGCAGCAGGCCAGCGTCAGCGCCCCAAGTCAGGAGCTCTGATGTATCTGAGATTGTAACCTTTCCCCGTGGATTCCAGGCTTGGTAGGAAGGGGCTTGGGTGGGCGCATCTCCGTCCCCCAGACCCCGTCTTCAGCAGGCCAGAGCTGCTGGTGGGGCTTGCCGCAGCGTCCAGGGCCTCTGTGAGATGCGGTTATGAGACCCTCCCTGAGGTGGGTCTGGAATCCTGGGGGCCCCTCTGAACACAGCAGTGGCTTCGGAGCTGGACATCCTGTTTCAGCACCAGCTCTCAGCCCCTTCCTTTGTCGAGTGGGTTAACCTACCACCAGTTCCTGAGAACGAAACCCCTGAATTTCTCCTGTCTCCACAGTGATCCCTGAACTGGGGCCAAGTTCTTCGCTAAGCACACTCACAGGGGCCAAGCTTGCTTTGTCCCTCTCTTGCCTGCAGCCGAGAGCCCGCCTTCCTGAAGCTCGGAGTTCTCCTGCACCTCGTGGGAGTCCTCCAGGGGCCCTCACTCCTTAAATCCAAGAAGTCACACGTGCCTACTGTCCACAATAAGGGAGAGGATGGTGGTTTTTTTCCCCTTGACTGCAAGGTATCGTCCCCTTTATGAGACTCATCAGTTTTCCCTCCCTGCCTTCTCCCCAGCTGTGCACGGCAGAGCTGCTGGTCCACGGCACCCTCTCCTGTCAGCCACTTGGTGACCAGGACCCTGTTCTCAGGGAAGAGCCAAGGAACTTATCCTCAGAATCTGGAAGGTTCTATCTTCCAGATGTTTTGAGATAAATAAGAACTACTGTGTGCTTCTCGGTGGCTCAGACCATAAACAGTGTGCCTGCAACGCAGGAAACCTGGGTTTGATCCCTGGGTTGGGAAGGTCCCCTGAAGGAGAGCATGGCAACCCACTCTGGTATTCTTGCCTGGAGAATCCCATAGACAGAGGAGCCTGGCGGGCTGCCGTTCATGTGGGAGCTGGACACAACTGAGCGACAAAGTCCAGCACACAAGAACTATTTATATTTACAGTATTGTTTCTTTAGGAGGAAGTGTCTTCTGACTTAGGTTTCTGAGCTGCAGAGTACCCCTGTTGATGGCCACAGCAAACATCCCCTTTGATAACATCACATAATCTGCTGTCTTCTCTGAGTTTAATTTGTAAGAGCAGGCCAGTTGGGTTCTGCTAGTTTGATTCAGAAATAAGATAGGAGTGCCTTAGTCTGGCCTTTATTTCTTGTTCAGTCGCTAAGTCATGTCTGACTCTTTGTAGCCCCATGGACTGCAGCACGCCAGGCTTCCCTGTCCTTCACCATCTCCCAGAGTTTGCTCAGACTCACGTCCATTGAATCAGTGATGCCATCCAAACATCAGAAAATTAAAACCGTATGCCTGACATGTAGTGGCATGGTTAAAAAAAAAAATCAGCCAGTGTCAGTTCAGAGGCCCAGAAGGTAGAGGTCTCATAGCATTTGTAGGACAAGAAAGAGCCAGTCTGCATCCCGGATTCCCTTTGAACTGCCTCAGTAAGTGTGTCCAGATACAATTCCAGGAGGTGAGTTCTCCCAAGTTTAAGTCCAGTGTTGTGCAGTACCACTTGCTGCAGTAATCGAATTGTTTGCAATTTCCAGTTAGGAACTCGGGAACTGAAACTTTTATTTAATTTTAAATCCAGGAAGTCACACCTGCCTAGTGTCTCCAATAAAGGAGCCGGATTTTCCCCCCCATTTACTGGAAAATTTCGTTGTCCCCTTTCTGAGATCCATAAGTTTTCTCTGCTCTCTCCTGAATCGTAAAAGTTTTTCACCAAGGCCTCTTATCTTAATCTTGTCCTGGGAATAATTTGTTTTGGTAGTGATTCAAGGAAGTAACTTTACTTAATCATATAGGAAATTTGTCATTTTACGTAGTGTTATATTTGAGATTAATGTATTATGAATAAAGAGCCTCCTGTTAGCTCTAGGACACGCCAGCGGAAGACCAGGCCAAGGTCACTTTATTTTGTGTAAACTTACCTGGTGTGCACCCTGTGTCATCTTGTGGTATGAAACGGCATTTCATAGTAGGGAAAAGTCAAAATATAACAGATATTCTAAGAGTTTGATGTAACTTTATTTGGGGCCCGTATGTTTCTTTTTTTTTTTTTCTATTGAAGTATAGTTGATTTACAATGTTGTTTCGGGTGTACAACAGAGTGTTTCAGTTATATGTACATATATATATACACACATATATGTATAGACACACTCACACATACCTGTGTGTATGTTTTTTTCAGATTCTTTTCCCTTAGAGGTTATCACAAAATACTGAGTATAGTTCCCTGCTGTAGAGTGAGCTACTAAAATGTTTCCTTTTGGGGAAAATAGAGCAGTTTTTAAAAGAACATCTCTACAGTTACAGTCTAAAATATCACCGTTTACAGGTGGTTGCTGGACTTGTGGCGGTCAGCTCAAGTCCACCCCCGCTTCAAGCGCAGCTGTTCAGATCTTGCTGCACAGGTCTTCCCTGTTTCACTGCAGGTAATTCTGAAACCAAGTTGCATCGCCGTGGCGGGCACGTCCTTGGGTGTTCCAGGCTTGGGTGACACGCTCAGTATGGAAATGGGTGCCATCCAGCTGGATGGTCGAAAGTGCTCAAAAGCATTGGTCATTAATATTTGCTGCGTGAGGGAACTGTCTTCTGGGCAGAAGACATGACCTCTCGCTTTAAAGCAGTTTATGATCTAGAAGTGGGACTGCGTGACATGGTCCCCTGGGGGTGGGCTCAGTTTATCTGTATCTCTGGGCAGCCAGCCAGGTGATTACCCTGCAGTCAGGGTAGCTGTCGGGTGGAAGGCTGTATTTATGAGGACCCCCTCCTTTGCCTGGCTAACCCCTTGCCCCAGGAAGCTTTCTGATCCCCCAGGTGGGACCAGACCCTCCTGTTAACACAGGCCCAGCTCTGATGGCCATCCTGAGCTGCCGCCCAAACCGTTTGGCTCCCTTGGGTTACTGACTGTCACTCCAGGCCCCGCGTGAGCTTGAGAGCAGGAGTCCTCCGCCTGGCTCTGCACCTGCGTTGCTCCCAGCACTTGCCGAAGATAGGACCTGAGTCAAAGGACTTGGCGGGGAGGGGAGGGGGGGAAGCTGCAGGACGCTGCATTTTGGCACTCGTGGGTCATCGGCCACTTAGAGCCTGGTCGCAGGACGGCTTCAGCCTTGTTCAGGAGATCAGTGTAGGATAAAACCAGGTTCTTAGAAACAACAGGTGGTTCCAGTAGGAATCAAGAGTACTCCCAGCCTGGGCAGGTGACCAGGAGGAGCTGGCCCTAAATTCTGAACCGTGAATGTCACCAATGTAGCTGCGGCCCACTCCTCCTGGACTAAGTCCCCCCACCCTGCCCTCCTCGGCCTGCCCTCCTGGGCACAGGTATATAGCGGTGGAGTCTTCTCCCAGTGCCTGGGAAGCACTTAGGACCTCATTGTCCCCAAGGATGTGGTGATAGGTTCCTTCTCTTGAGAGGTCAGGCACGTGATCGGTTAGATACTTAGGTGGCCCAGGGACCTTTGTATAACTTTGTTTCAAAGAGATTTAAACGTTCCTTTTTCTAATGTACACAGAAATTGACAGGAACTTTCTCAAAGTACTGTCTCCTAAATAGGGAATTGCCTGTGGCTGATTCTGAGTCTTAATAGATCTAGATTTCGATTCAAGCACTGTTTTCATCTCTGGGAAGCAGAAATTTAAAACTTAATATTTTATAAAATGTCTAGGCTTTCCTCAAATTCTGACCTTTCTGAAACCCTTACCTTCGAAGGTAGAGTATCAAAATGCCTTTAAAAAAAAAAAAAAAGGAGAACACTTAAATTTTAAAGTAGTGAGTGCTATTTAATGACTTGAATTCTAAAAATGTCAGCATTTTAATATTATGTTAACAGTACTGTTAACTTGAGCTTTAATGCCACAAGTATTTCACTGTCTGTGTTCAGCATTGACTTACATCACCCTCAATTAAAGTTCTTTATTTTTATTGGCCTAATTTCAGGTGAACACACAGCCCCTCCTGCTTGTGCAGACCTGCATTGAATGGCTGGAAGGCTACCATGTTCAGGTCCTTCCTAGCAACCCTCTGTCATTAGTAAACCATGTAATAGTCTTTTGAATGTTCCTTTGTCTTTGATTCAGCAGCTCAGAAATATTAATGACTTTTATCCTAGTGGGATAGCCTTTAGTCTTTTAGCAATAGAAATTTAAAGGATTTTAACTTTATTTGTAGAAAAAGTAGTGCACATTTTAAGTAGAGTGTCTCAAAAACTCTACATCTCTGAAGTAGAGTGTCTCAACTCTCTTCATCTCTGTTTCCGTTGGGCCTGATCTCCTTGCATTTAAAGAGACAGCTGATGGGCACCAAATAGTAGTGCCTTAAATTATTTGCAGGGAGTTGTAATCTGTTCGGAGAACAGATGGCTGTTTTTGCTCCTTGCAAATGATATGCTAATCGTGCAAATTTGAATTAGTCACTCTGTGCCCATTTATAATGCTCCTTGGGTGTCTGCCTTTAGAGCCGTGTTGTGTGCTGTGCACGTAGACCCTGCACCACGCCAGCATAGATGCTATTTGAAGTTAGCAGGCAGAGGCCAGTCCTTAGAATCGTGTTGTGTGCAGAAGGGCCTGATATCCTGTTTTGTTTTCCCTCTGATTTTGTCTTTTCCTCTCATCCTTTGTATGTAAATAGGAAGTTTAGGATGGAGACAAAAATCCAGAAATAATTAACTCCCTGTGGCTTTAGGTATTTTATATTGGGAACGTGTTCTTCTAATGTGTCACTTTTTGTAACTGAATCAAACTCCCTTACCGTTCTAGATTGGCGCCTAAAGAATGAGTTGTTTATTTGAGGGCTTGTATGAACTAGAATTGGAGATAAACATAAATATATTGGGATGGAGGAAGGGGTAAGTAAGTTAACAAAAAGCTGAGAGGCTAAAGAAGCCTTTTGAGCCCTAATGCAGAAAAATGGAGGAGGTTGTAGGGGATAATTCAGAAAGCCTTAAATTTGAGTTTATAAAATGTTCAGGGAATTCTGGGCCTTCTAACTGAACTTAGATTTTATCCCCAAGATAAGTAAATTTTATCCAAAAGTTTCTCTTCCTCTTGTAAATATTCTGTTTTTCTGTTTCACTTGCTTAATGAGATCATGGGTGATTATTTTTTAATTAAGGAGGGTTTGGTTTGTTAGCATTTTAAATGTCACCTATTTGGCTTATACTTAAAGCTCAAACTGAGTTTGAGCTTTCTGTTCTATTGCCCTACCCAAGCTTTAAACTTCTGGGCCAAGTGTGATTCTGAAAACAGGATTTCAATTATTTCAAAACCAGGAAACTAACAAAAGTAATTGCAATATAGGTTGTATAAATTCGTACCAACATTCTTGCTCATTTTGATAAATAGCCCGTGGAAACCCAGCCAGCAGGGGAGTATCTCTTCATCTCTGTTTCCGGAAGAAGCATGTTATCTTGTTAAGAAGATAACTGCACCCCAACAGATGGTGCAAGGCAGATGTGTTGGAACCAGTGATCGAAGGAGGAGGGCTCCTTCTACCTGGGCCCGGGGTTGGGGATGGAGGGGGCGGGGCAAGGACGCTGGGGGCCTCAGAATGCAGCACAGAGCAACAACAGTCTGAGCTGGGCCTAAAGAGGCAAGCCAGCCAACCCATCAGTTTAGATCTCTACCTGGAACTGTGTGAGCTCCGCTTCTATGATGGAACATCAAGCCTACTTCATAAGGTGGAGGTATAATCCAGGCTGAGAGATGTGCAGCCAGTATTAGAACCTTTCTCTGCCTCACAGCTTACAACAGTTCTTTTAGAAAGCTTATTCCTATCCTTATCTGAGATTGAAATCCTCTGTGGTCCTAGCAACAAGTTGTGCTGGGCCTTGAGACCAGGCAGGCCAGGGTTCAGATCGCTGCTGACACTCACTGCCCTGGGCCGTCCGCTTAGCCTCTTTGTCCATCTGCAAAGTGGGTGATCATGCCTACGGTGCATGGTGGGTAAGACGAGGATCCAGAGGTTCTTAGCAGACCACTGCTCATGCTTGTTTAAAGGTAAAGTTGTTTCTCATACTTAGGATATTTTCATATATCCCCCGAGACCTAACAAGGTTTCCTGTTCCATCAGGTTTTAGCTTTTCAGGAGTCCTAAATCTGTAGGTGTTACCTGAAAACTTGTAAATGTTGGGAGCAATTCCAGATTCTGCAGCCTGCAGCTTCCTGGCATTTGAACATTGAGTGATTGTACAGGTGCAGATCTCACGTTTCTGCTTCATGTACATAAATCAAGCCATCTTACTCATTTTTTTTTAACTTAAAAAATTCGTAATAGAGAAGCAAGAGTAGGGACTTGAACTCATTTATTTAATAAGAAAGCTGTCTCGATCTGCTCAGGCTGCTGTAACAGATACCACAGACTAGGTGGCTTAAGCAACAGACATTTATTTCTCACAGTTCTGGAGGTCAGACAGTCCAGGGTCAAAAATGCTGATAGTTTTGGTTCTGGGTGAGGGCCCTCTTCTGGCTTACAGCTGGACGCCTTCTCGCTTTGTCCTCGCATGGGGGAGAGAACTCATCTTCCTCATCTCTTCTTACAGGGTCACAAGTCCCATCAAAGGGCCCCACTTTCCTGACCTAGGTACACCCCCCACCCCACAAGGCCTCACTTCGAAATGCAGTCACATTGGGGTGAAGGGCTTCAACATATGGTTGGAGGTGCAAGACACCAACATTCAGTCCATAAAAGTAACTAATAAAAGTTTATTTTTTGTTGTCATTTAAGCCCATTGTCAAGCTGTTTCCCTATGGTTACTAACATTTTTTTCCTTTTGTATTTTTTAGCTGAAAGGCCAAACAGTCTCTTGAAAGTCTCTGATAGGGATGTCTGACTCAGGCACCTTGCAAGGCTGAGGAGGCGGGTCCATGTGAATTAGGCACAGGCCAGAGCCCCCTCCAGGGGGAAGAGCCCACCCTCACCTCCCCCCACCTCAGGCCTGCCGCTGGGCTTCCTGGCTTTGGTTTGTTTTTAAGGCTGGGATCTGGATTTACATGCAGAATGTCAGGTGGATAAGGCAGATAATGGTTGCATTGTTGCTTGCCTCTTTTATGATAAGCCAGACAAAGTAATTCTGGAGAGCTGGCTGCCTTGTGGCACAGGTCTGGGGCCTTGTGCAAAGGGTGCTCTCACATGTCTCCCTGAACGATCCAGCTCCAATCTTTTCACTTACATATGGATGCTGTGTGTCTTATTTTAACCGTAAATAGTGGTTCACAACCTTCAGGATTAATACCAGCTCTCATGACTTAAAGCACATAATTTCAGGGAAAACAAAAGCAGGTTCTATTTATACTCAGCCCAGAAAAGTCTCACTCTGGTATTTCACTCTTGATTTTTATCAGAATTCCACCAGGTATTGTTAAAAATGCACTAACTCATCTTGAATTGTAAGTTCTGTGTCAGTTCAGAGTGGGGAAGTGGCCTTAATTTCCTCTTGAGAAACCAAAACAAAATTGCCGAGCGTCTTCCCTGGCGGTCCAGTGGCAAAGAGTGCGTGCTTCCAAGCAGGGGGGCCAGGGTTCGATCCCTGGTCAGGGAACTAGGTCCCACAGGTCCCAACTGAAGAGCCCACCTGCCACAACTAAGACCCGGTGCAGCCAAATAACTAATAAAAAATAAAAGTAATGAAGAAATGTATACTTTTAAAAAGAAATTGCCAAAACTCTGATGCTAACACTTCCATATCGATGTGTTTATGATTTAACAGTCCACTAGCAGGGCTTATAGTGGGATGATAAAGTAACCTACCAGTGAGGAAGGGTCATCTACCTTGATGAGTACGCCCAGGTAACCCCTTTCATAAATTTATAGAAGGCCCACTGAGGAAATACATAACGCAACTGCTTCTTGGAGCCACAATTTACAGAATCTTATTTTCAAAACTTCTCTCTCGAAGTACCGTGTTGGCCTTTCTAGAAGGGACTGTGTAAAACAGGAAAAGACAGACTTGAGTGAGGGCTCTGGTCCTCCTGCCAGACCACTGTTGGCTGCTCTCTCCGGGTTTCGCATCATACAAGCGCCCTCGTGTAAGCCAGGGTGACGCCTCAGCCCCTGTGGCCCTTCCCAACCTCCCTGCTCTCTCTCTCTCCTGAAGGTCGCATCAAGCTCGAGTCCGGATGGAGGAATGTTCATCTTTCTCTCCTTTATTCTCAATAGGTGGAGTACATGTTGGTGTCTTTTGATCATGAAAAGAAAAAAGCCCAGCTGGTCCTGTCTGGAGAGGAACTTCTTGAAACTCTGCAAGAAAAGGGGGAAAGGACGAACCCAAAGTAAGCTGATGGCCTGGGGCCTTGTTTTCGAGTTTCTGAAACTGTTAGGACCACCGGAGTGAACGTACAGGAGTCCAGGGAGCCCAGCAGTTTAGGGCTCAGGCTCTGGTTCCCAGTTGCCTGGGTTCAAATCCTGCTCCCTCTACTCAATAGCTGGGCACCCTTAGGTGAGGGGTTTAGCTTCTCTGTGCCTCAGTATCCTCTTCTGTAAATCAAGGGTGCCTCTTAGGATGCTGACACTCTATAAATACATTAGTGAGAGCTTGGAAGAGTAAATGCCACATAAAGTCTGTTTACTATTTAAATATTAAAAAAAGAAAATTTTGGCAACGTGTTCCCAAGATCACAAACCATGGTGCCAGAGAAAACTTGCAGATGGATTTTGTTTGGCTGGAAAATTGTTTTTTTAATATTTCTTTATTTCAGTAGACAGAGGTGAAGTGGGCATGTTCATTTTTCTGCCCACTAAATTTTGGGAGGCTGGGTTTGTGTTTGGAGCCCAGGGTTAAACTGAAGGAGCCTTCAGCCTTCACACCCTTCCCCGCAGAGTGGACGGGCTTGTTTGTCTTGGACAGTGCATACCCTGCGTGCAGCTCAGTTATTTATAAATATTTTGGACCCAGCACTTGTAACCCTTACACAGTGAATAGAACTATGGAAGATTAACAGGCTCTGGGAACCGTAATGCATTCTTGGCTTCTTGTATACCCAGTGGTTTCTAAATTTTTGGAAGCCGCTTTTTCAAAACTGAAAAGGGAGCAGCCTACAGCGGAAGAATAAGAGGGACCCGAAACCTTTTCTCCTCTGCAGCCATCCGACCCTTTGGAGACCAGAATATGGGAGCTACATGATCGAGGGGACGCCCGGGCAGCCGTACGGCGGGACCATGTCTGAATTCAACACGGTTGAGGACAACATGAGGAAACGGCGCAAAGAGGCCACATCTCTCCTGGGGGAAAACCAGGCCCTCTGCACGATCACTTCCTTTCCCAGGTTAGTCCCTGTGTCAACACGCGCAGCTGGCGTTCCAGGGTATCCGGTATCCAGAGAGCAGATCACAACCTAATGCTTGACCCCGCAGCTCTCATACTATAGACGGTTTATCCTCGTCACGCAGCATCTGACAGAATCTGTAACATCAGAGCCGCAGGCCAAGTCACATGCTGGCCTCTGGTGGTGGTGGGGGCGGTGCTGGGGGACTGGGGAAGGACCTGAGGGCCACACACTCCCCAGGCCAAGGGGAGGGAGCATTGTATAAGGAAGGGCACGCGTCACCCCCAGATCAGATCAACAGGTCAGCTTCAGTGCTCCTGGGACAGGCGATGCACACAAAGAACACGGGAGCCGTCAGGTCACGTCTGGATCACGCTGGAACAAGTTAGGAGTTCTCGCCAAATCCGCTTATGGCTACAAGTTCACAAGAGTGAATATAAAGTCAGTGAGATTCTGTCCTTGGCTTAGAATGAGGTATATAAATGTCACACGGTTTTATGTAGGACCTGTACACAAGAATGCAGTTCTACCAAATCGTAAATCTGGTTATCTCTGTGAGAGATCTCTCAGGTCGTGGCAAAGTATGCTTACCTCCCCAAAGTTCAGAAGCGCTTTGAGGATTGGTATCCAAAGCCTGGAACACGCTGAACTATTTTTATACCTTTTTTTCTTTTCCTGATAAATGTCCACTGGGAACACAGGCGTTCAGAAGTCACACCACCAGTCTTAGGACACTTAAAGGGAATTTTCTTTTTAAAATCTCCATGGTCATGTCGAAATAATCAAGGCCTTATTGAAGTACCTTATCAAATATTTTAGAAAAGTATCTTTTTCTCACATTATGAAGGGAGGAAGGTTGAGCAAGGAATACGTTTTATTCTAAAACTCTAATTTTTTTTTAAGTTTATCTTTTATGATGAGAGGGTATTTTTGGATTTGTAAGCAAAACAAGAGTAATAATTATTGGTTTGTAAAAGCCTAATCTTACATGCACAGTTAAGTGATAAGGAAAGTTTTGTTTGGGGATCAAGAGGGAGAAGACTGGGCTTTTTTCAGTGTGAACAGGGTATTCTCTGTTCATAAACGGGTGCAACTGCAGGGTGGCCCTGTGACCCCGTGCTCACGTGACTGTTGACACGTCAATTACTCAGGCTGACGCTACCGGAAGTGCAGTTCTCAGTCCCTGTGGCCTTGTTCCGCCTGGCGGGGCAGGTGGAGGGCGTCCCCACCCCCGGAGGCGCCGTTGGATGGTCAGATGGGTCGTCTAGAAGGAAGGCCCTGCTGGGCGTGCAGGTCTGAGTCCCAGCCGCCCACTTCCTGCCCAGCGCACTGGTGCTCCCCTCCCTGCTCCAGCCTGACCCTGGTCAGCGGAGAGTCCCCGGGTCTCAGTCTGCCACTCTCTGCAAGGGCTTCTCCTAAAGCTTCCGGCTCGGGGTGGATAACGCAAGCTGCTGCAGGAACGCTCCTGAGACCCCATCACATCTGGGACTGTTCCAGATGTGATGGGCAAGTTCACTGTTCTTTACAAGGTGGTTGTGGGCAACCGGTTTTATTAAAGGTGAGGCTGAAAATAAAGAAGGCACCAGCTAGTTTTGGCTCTTAGGCCAGAAATTTCCCACCCTAGAGCTGTGCCCCCACCCAGCAGCCACTCTTCCTCTGCTGGAGCTGCTCTGTGAGTCGCATGCCTGCCCCCAGCACACTCAGCAGTGATCTTAAACTTGGGAGAGCTGGTGGCGTCACTGCCCGTGATGTGGAATTTGAGCTTTATGTTTAGGGATGAAAGCGAAGCTTTGTTTCTGTGTTGGAATTAAAGCGCTTCTTAAGTCAAGTGAGATAATAGGGTTGGATTTCAGCCTCCAGGGGACACCTGGGGGCGAAGGGGGTCACCTGTGGGGACCTGCCTGATCCAGAGGGATTCGGAGGTGCTGGGAAGAGGCAGGAAACAGGAGACCCTTCCCAGGGCACCCACACTGCCGGGAAGTGAGGGTGTGCAAGGCTGACAGCAGGTGCAGGAGCGTGCCTCAGACAGAAAGAAGCTCCTGGGGGAAACAGCTGAGGCAGCTGTGACATGCGCCCTGCAGACCCTGGGTGGACAGAGGCTTTTGATAAATTAGCCCAAGGCTGCGATCACAAGAGAAGAGCTTGGTGAGCAAGACAGGTTGCAGCGGGCTGGTTGCAAGGGGCCTGGGGCTTGGCAGAACACCTGGGCCCCCTGAACAAGGCAGTGTTGCACTTGCGAGTTTTTAATCCTTGAAGACACATTCTATCTCTTTAGTTCTTCAATTTGTTGTAGATTAGGCTGCCCTGGGTTCACGCTGCCCGAGTTCAAACCCAGCCCGGTGGAAGGAGGAGCTTCCAAGTCCCTCTTCTTTCCTGATGAAGCCATCAACAAGCACCCGCGCTTCAGGTGAGTGCCCGTGACTCAGCGCCCGGCCCCTGCCTTCGGGGAGCAGTGCCCCCCCTCCTGTGTGCGCTTCCTGAAGCCGGCAGACGCGCGGCTGCACCGGCTCACACCCTCCCCCGTGGCTGCAAGGCCCTTGCCGCTTGTTTCCAGGCCGGATCTGCCTGTTTTCCGAGTCATCCTAAAATTGTTCACTTAGCTGCAAATTCATTTCAATCCCAGGTCATTTCAATCCCTGTTTGGAGACGCTTTCTTGTCGTTATTTTTATCTTCACCTCCAGTGTCTGTGGTCCCCTCACCCTGCTCGTGTACCTTGGCTATAAGCTAACATGTCCAGTGCCTGTGTGTGTAGTAGGCACGCGCTACCTTCTGCTCTGTAGTTTTGATTCCAGGGTTTCAGGTTGCTTCAGGACCCACACCGGTCTGATCTCAGCTTTGTACCTTTGGGTCTCCCCTGTGATCTTGAACCCCGGGCTCCTGACCTAGAGTTAGGGACCTGTGACAGCTCAGTGTTCATTCCTGTAACACGTCTTCACACCCCGCTACGCGTGGAATCTTTGGGGAAGAGGCAAACGCAGAAACTTAGTTTCCAACATTAGGGTTAGAGTGTGCCAAGGAGAAGATGGTCAGCTGTCGGAAAAGGTAGATTATGTCCAAAGATGGCAACACCCGACAGAGGAGGGTGCTTCTGACCAGGGGGGTCAAAGGCAGGCCTCCCGAGAGCGGTGGCATTATGCCGGGCAGGCAGCAGCCCTGCCTGGTAAAACCATAATGCGAGCCACACATGTCATTTTAATAGTAATGTAGTAGCCACGTTAAAAAGTAAAAAAAAAAAAATAGTGAATTACATTTATAGCTATATCCAAGTTAAGGGCATCCCTGGTGGCTCAGACGGTAAGGACTCTGCCTATATGGCAGGAGACTCAGGCTTGGCTCTGGGTCCAGAAGGTCCCCTGGAGGAGGGCATGGCAGCCCACTCCAGCATTCTTGCCTGGAGAATCCCATGGACAGAGGAGCCTGGTGGGCTACAGTCCATGGGGTCGCAAAGAGTTGGACATGACTGAGTGACTAATGACGCACACACATCCAACTTGCAATCAGTATTTTTAAACTGCTAGTAAGTTTTACTTTATTTCTAAGCCAAGTCTTAAAAATCTGCTGGCCGCATGTTCGGCGCTCACAGCGTGCCTGGGGGCTTCTGGATCAGGTGGTGGGCTGTGAGATGGTGTTAAGCTGCGGGTTGGATGGGGCCAGCGATGAGGTACTGGGGTCCTGTGAGGCGCAGGGAACGTGAGGACCTCAACTTGGCTCAGGTTTTGGACTTAACATGGAAAATGTTAGAAGCATAGCGTGAGGCCAGACCACAGCAGACCTTGAACCCTTGAGCTTGGTTTGGGGAGTCACCCGGAGCTGGGGAGGGGGCTTGGACAGGAGAGAGGGTGGCGTCCGCAGGCAGGAGCCCGCAGGCGAGGCTGCAGGAAATGTGATTTTTCTGTAGGGCTGCCTTAGGGGACTGTCTGAGGGAGGAGCCGTCCCGTGTAGCGCTGTATTATCAAATTCTTCCGTATGAGGGGTTTTGGGCAGCCCGCTCAGGATGTTTGTTTGTTTCAGCACGCTCACCAGGAACATCCGGCACCGGAGGGGCGAGAAAGTGGTCATCAACGTGCCCAGTGAGTCCGTGGGCGGGAGGGCGCAGCCCCTGCTCCACTGTTGATGCTGCCTCTCTCTCACTCCCTGCTCTCTCCTCTTTCTCTCTGTTTCTATTACTGCAGTCTTTAAGGACAAGAACACCCCAGCTCCATTTGTAGAGACTTTCCCTGAGGACGAGGAGGCCGCGAAGGCCTCTAAGCCCGACCACATTTACATGGACGCCATGGGCTTCGGGATGGGCAACTGCTGCCTGCAGGTATTGTGCAAAGACCCAGAGAGGTGCTTCCGCCTCCACTTCTCTTGATTACCTTCTTTTCTTGAGTTGCGCGAGTTTCGTTTTTCAAAATTTTCATCAGGTTGAAATATTACTGGAACTAGTAACATCTTTCTGAAAACCACTGAAGTTATGTTAGTAAATTCATTGGAAGATATCACTGAACAGAATTTGCAAACTCTTTAGTTCAATGCAAAGACATAGTTGCTCGTGAACTTAAAACGTGGGATGTTCCAGGGCCACTGTCTCAGTTTTTTCTGTGCCTAATTTCTGCTGCCATCTAGTGATGGTCTAGCTTTGAGATGGTAAACACTGCTCAAATCTGTTTCTGAAAATGAACCCTGGATGCACCCCAGTGAGTTTGTGGTCCAAGGGAAGGATTGTTTGGACTTTAAACAATCTATCTTCCTGTAAGGCTGTATAGTGGTATAAAAGAATAAATATTTAACAGCCCTGGTTTGCCTTGCCCCTGGCTGTTTCACAGGAGGTAGAATAACCTCTCTTTTAATGACATGATTAAACTGCCCCCCCCGGGTCTAATCTGATTGCTGGTGCCTACGGCAGCGTTGGTGGGGGACCCCTCAGGCTGCCCGTCATCCAGCGTCCAGGCTTCAGCTGTCATCTCTCCGGTACTTGGCTAACTGCTTTCCCTTCTGGCCTCAGTTTTCTCAGCAGTTGAAAGAAGAGTTTATATTAAGGCCCTTTCTAAGTCTGACTCAGCTCATACTCTTTTGTTGTTTTTATTAACAATCTTTAGTTTGTTTAAAATCATGTTGGGACCTTCTTGGTGGTCCAGGAAAAGACCGCCTTAAGGTTAAAGACCAGGTTAAGACTTCGCTAGCCAGTGCAGGAGGACACAGGTTCGATCCTAGCCCGGGAAGATTCCGCATGCCTCAGGGCAACTGAGCCTGTGCCCCACAAGAAGCTGCTGCTGTGAAAAGCCCACTCACAGCAGCGAAGGCCCAGTGCAGCCAAAAATAAGTAAATACAAATTTTTAAAAAATAAAATGTTAGAAGTAGGAGTGGCTCAAAACTAGATGTTTCAAAATCTCCAATAAAAAATCTCCGATAAAAGGAGGGCCTCGTTATTACTTAAGGAGATTTTTTTTTCTAGTTCCAATTACTTGGCTGGTTGGAGCACCGTGAAGCCTGGCCCCACGTGGGGTGGCTCTGCTCTGCACACACAGCTGGAGACTCTGTCCCTCCATCTCAGGCAGCTTCGCACAGAGGCACCCCTTCCTGCACTTGGATCTCGGATGTGTTCATTTTTCCAGCTATGTATAATCAGAATGCTGGAGACTCTGTGTTCCTCCATCTCAGGCAGCTTCGCACAGAGGCACCCCTTCCTGCACTTGGATCTCGGATGTGTTCATTTTTCCAGCTATGTATAATCAGAATTCAATGTCAGACTCAGATGTATCCATGCTAAGTATGCTTAACCGTGGCCAAGGATCCCATTCCCTCCGCTTTCCCGACTTACTGATGTAAGTGGTATAAAGCGTGTCTGCCAAACAAACCTAGGCCATGAGTTTCCTTCCAGCTGGGTACACTGCATAAAAAAGGAGACCTTTTGACTTTTAACTGCATATCTACTTAACTATCTTAATTACAAATATTTCTGAGGAGAGCCATTAAACTCTAGAACTTAACAGTGCAGGGCTTTAAAATTGCAGCAGTGCTGTTGGAGTGCCAGTTGCCTTTTTTCATTGGTTTACTATTAAACTAAGGTGTTTTGCCGAAGCCTCACTGTCGCCCCATTCCAAAGGGATCGTTCTTTCCCTTGATACAGTGTTTATACAAACAAATGTGTCCTAATGGCAGGTAGTTTGCATTTTTATTGCTTGTAGATACAGTTTTCCATTCAGTTTAAGCTTTGTTGTGGTTTTTAACATTGTTTTCTTTTTCTAAATGGCATATCCAGCCACCCCACTTTAAATACTACTCTTAAAAGTCTTTAGCCCAGCTACTGTGAGTAAGTGGAAAATGAGACAGATTCCACCAATCTCCACGGAAGTCTCTCTGTTATCTTTTAAGTGGAACTCTAGAAACTACCCATTACAAGAAGGCAGGACAAAATGATTTCAAAGTATTGTTTTAAGGCTTTTGAGCAACTCACTATAGAGAACAAAAAGTATTTTAACCATATTCAAATTTTTGACTCTTGGGACCTTTCAGGAATCATTTAATAAGTACATGCATGTTATGATAGACTCCCTTCCTACCCCCCACCCCCAAGAAAATTCTATGGTTTCAACATTGGGTACTAGACAAATGTTAGGTATTTAGTTTCCTAAAGTCAGTGTTTCTTCTTTTTCCCCCTCCTCATTTTCCTGAGGGGAAATTGCTTCTCTTCTTTATATGATCCTTTGAAAGGATTCCAGAAGCCAAAGCCATTCATATACTCATGCCTTTTAAGATGTTCAGAATTCTTTTTCCTTTCCCATCATTAATGGCAGTGATGTCCTATTTGGTTTGGCTGTGGCTTTCTCAATCCTGGGGTAAGGAAGCTAGCTCTTAAATGTACGTAAAATAACTAAGCTCTAAGCTCTATCAGTGTTGTAACTTGGTTATTGAATTCCAGCTGCCAGTTTTCTTAAGCATATTTTCTAGGGTTGACTTTTCCAGAATTTGCCTGTAAATGTAGTGTGTACTAGACCGTCTAAGAGACACCAATCAAAAACCTAAGAAGAAAGCATGCTTACAGGGTCTCTTGGTCTCTTCCGCGGCTCAGTAAGCCCATCATGCCCTGGTGCTGCAGCTCCCCACCTGCCCAAGTATCGCCCAGGCCCAAACCCAGGTCTGCTCTCTCTAGTCTGTGCCCACCAGTCTCTGGTCCCGCTGTGGCTCTTCTGTGCCTCCTCCACCAGCCTGCAGTTCTTCCTGGGCAGTCAAAGTGTTTAAACTGCCTTCTCTACAGTCCTGCCCCCTTCCAAGCTATTACCCATTGTGCCACAGTGGGGAGCTTTGAAGTCCATCATTCACATCTCCAGATTCTCCTTTTGTACCAAAATGTATACAAGCCTGCAGCCAACCGCACATGGATGGCCAGCCCTAGAGGAGGAGTGCCTGGCTGAGCTTCACTGTTAGTATAGGTCCTGTTTTTCTTTCCTGACTTCTTAATCTTAACATCAGAACATGGTTATGTATATCCCATGCAAACATGATTAACACTATATTCTAGCAAGTTCGTGTGAGACAGCTTTTAAAACTGGCTTCAGTGATGGGATCAGTGAAATGACCTCACATGCCATGAGGTCGACCTTCCTTCTCGGACTGGCTCCCTGAGGAAGACGGTGATGATTTTGTATTATTCTTTAATAATCTGTGATTCTTAAACAGGTAACATTCCAAGCATGCAGCATATCTGAGGCCAGATACCTTTATGATCAGTTGGCTACCATCTGCCCAATTGTCGTAAGTAGAAATCACCCCTAATTTTAACTACTCTTTTGTATCAGATAAAGACTGCATGTGCAAAATTTGCTGACCATGTGCCATTTAAATCCAGTTAAGACTTCATTTAGAACTGAACTAACACAACTAGTATGCAGACGGAGAGCTCATGGATAAGCGTCTGAGCGGAAGAGTTTAGCAGTGCTTTAGCTAGCAAGTCATTTATGTGTTAAACGTCAAGTTCAAGCATAGCTGTTTTCCTTCTCTCATCCCGCCTGTCCTCACCATCTAGAGAGGATGATTCGAGGAAACAGAGGCCAGGGCTGGAGTCACTCCCGCCCGTCCTTCCCCAGGAGCAGGCAGGCACAGTGCCTGTGGTAGAGCCCGCAGGGGGCGTAAGCTGGAGCTTCTAGACCGGGGATAACTGCATGGAGCCTTTTTCAGCGTGTTGGTGACACTTTGACCTTGCAGGTGCTGACTTCTGTTTGTTCCTAGATGGCTTTGAGTGCTGCGTCGCCTTTTACCGAGGCTATGTGTCAGACATTGATTGTCGCTGGGGCGTGATTTCTGCATCTGTAGATGATAGAACTCGGGAGGAGAGAGGACTGGAGGTGGGCACGCTTTTCCTTACCAGCCTTTTGAATCCGGCAAGTGAAGTGGGGGCTTGTCGCCCACTCACAGTGTTGAAGTCTCCCTTAAACTGTTTTCATCCTGAGTGGGTTAGTCACACACGGGAAGAAGCTGACAGCTTATCAGCCAGTCTTTGGCTTTATGGTGTGTTTGGGGTGAGAATGTGGGAAATGTGATTTGGCTGGCGGGGAGGGGCAGTGCCAAGTTAATTTCCATCATTTGTTGCAATCTGTGTTTGTTTTGCCCTCTAAAATTAATAGAACAGTTTTTCTTTTTTGGGGGAGTCAGTGCTGATGGCTGTTTTTACCAGAAAGCTTTTGGCGCTACATGAGTGCTTTGCCTGTGGTGCTTTCTCTGCTGGGGAAAGCGCAATCTGTTGTCAGATTCCTTGGCCCCTTATAAAGGGTGAGTTTTGCCTAAGAAGTGTAGGTTTGTGCCTCTTGTCTGCATGTTGAACTCTGATCCTGCATCTCTCCAACCAAGAGTATGCATCAGAACCGCCTATAGAGCTCTTTAAAAATAGTTACCAAGCCCTGCCCACCCCCAGACCCAGTGAGTAAAGAAAGTCCAGAACTGAGATGCAGACGTGCGTATTAGTAGAGTCCTCACAGGGGATTCTCATGTTCTTGACCAGGGCTGTGTTACTGCTGCTCTGGTCTTTATATAATTGTTCATAAATTGTTGACCATGCTAAGTACAAATAAGCTTTAAAGTAGACATTTTAATGGTTTTTTAATGGCGTAAACCAAATTTTTTGGTTTACATTATGAAAGTGAAAGTGTTAGTGGCTTAGTCATGTCCAGCTCTTTGCAACCCCATGGACTATATATAAGCCCACTAGGCTCCTTTGTGCCTGGGATTTTCCAGGCAAGAATACATGGTGGGTTTATATTTTTGCTCCCAACATGGGCATTTTCTAGTCTTAATAATAATGGTGAATCACTTGTAAAAAAAAAAAAAAAGAAAGAAAAGAAATATGTATGTATATTTAACTGAGATCTGAGAACAGATTAAATTGTCTCCAATTTTTTTTTTTAATTCTAATACTTTCCAGGGTTAATATCTATTTTTCAGGATCTCATATTCAGGTTGGACAGTTTTATGTAATTATTTATAAAGTATATAACCTTTAATATAATTACTTGGGGCATTACTTTATTTCCATATCACTTTATATGGCATTTGTTTGTATTTTTTCAATTTTAGCCACTGAAGAACAACCACTATAGGATCAGTAAGTCTCGATACGATTCAATAGACAGTTACTTATCTGAGTGCGGTGAGAAATACAATGACATTGACCTGACAAAAGACAAAGAAATCTACGAACAGCTGTTGCAGGAAGGTGAGCCTCCATTTCCCTTGTGTAGATTTGACTGTAAGCCTTTAGTTCTTCAAAACTCTCAAACTCCTTTGCTGACTCCCACCTGGCTTCTATTTTTAATGTGAGGTCTCTTAACTTTTCTTACGAGGCTGTTTGCCCTAAAGCTTCAAGTCCCAGATACTTGTGACAGCTTAACTTTAGCGAAAAGAGCTGACTTTGGAGCTGTGTCCCTCAGATCCCCATGGGCATCGTTTAAGGGGTGAACACAACTCCGACACTCCCCTCGGGTCTGCAGGATAAACTCGGGCGGCAAAAGAATCCTGCACAACCCAGCGTCTCCTAAGCTCCTAGCTGCCTTTCTTCAACCCCCCGAGCTGTCTGCCGTCCCCGGGTGTGGAGAGCAGCTCTGGAGTGAGCCTGGTGTGACCTCTCCACAGGCCTCGACCACCTGCTTGCCCAGCACGTGGCGCATCTCTTCATCAGAGACCCGCTGACTCTGTTTGAAGAGAAAATCCACCTGGATGATGCCAACGAGTCCGACCACTTTGAGGTATCTGCAGCAAATGTTTTAAAAATAAAGAACATGACTGCTACTTTCAGAGTTGCTGACATGTCACCTCACTTCTGGAAAATGCTCACTGTTCCGTTTCCTTTGTAGGTCGAAGTGTATAGACAGTAAATAGTCTGCTTCACATGTTAAATATGAAACTATCTTCCTGGATATGTAGAAAACTGGTTTTATTCTCTGCTTTTTGATTACAGAATATTCAGTCCACAAATTGGCAGACAATGCGATTCAAGCCTCCTCCTCCAAACTCTGACATTGGGTGGAGAGTGGAATTCCGGCCCATGGAGGTATAGAGCCCGCGGACAGGAACCAACTCGGTCGAGCCTATTCCCACCTGACTGCCACCCACCCACCTGTACCCTCCCCAGAGGCTCGGGTGTCTGTGTGTATCTGTGTCTGTGTGTGTGTGTTACATGCGAGCCCAGTGGCTCAGGAGGACTGCTTTCTGGGAGTAAACTGTGGGCAGAGGCTTCCAGCCCCAGGTGGGGGCTTAGGAGGTGCACGAGAACGCTGTGACCCGCAGTGCCCCTCGGAGAGACACAGTGGGCCCCTGACATCTTGGCCCCATGTCCAGGTTCAGCTGACGGACTTCGAGAACTCCGCGTATGTGGTGTTCGTGGTGCTGCTCACCAGGGTGATCCTGTCCTACAAACTGGACTTTCTCATCCCGCTGTCCAAGGTAAGGACGGTGTTCACCGTAGGGCTGGCTGTGAGTATCTGGATTATCATCTGATGCTCCTTTCTGTATAATACTTGTTTCAACTGTGACCTCACTTAGGCCTGTTCCTCCTTAGAAAGGATGTTCCCCTTCCACCCTATTTTTTTTCCTTTCAAACCAAAGCTTACACTATAGATTTGGGGACCGTTTTGGTGGAGACTCCTGAAAAGGAGTGCTGATGATAGCTCCTTACTCGGCCCATTTGAAGGACATTCAGAGTTTATTTGAATAACCGCCAATTTCTAGACTTTCGATTTAAGATGGTGGTGGGAGGGGTGCCCCCCAGTGTGTTTCATCCTGTCAACTCCCAGGCCGGTCACAGCCTCAGACCCGGGAGGAAGGGACGCGTGGCTACTCAGTGCAGGGAGGGGCGCCTCAGAGGCGCCGAGCTCGGGGGGGTTTCTGGAGATCTGAATCCTCCCCAGCCCAACTAAAACCAAGGTGGAGCTTTCTGGAAGCCGTTCAGGGCCTTGAAATATCTCCAAGCTGTGAGGCTACAACGCTGCAGACCTTGGGGGCATAGCCAAGCGAGCACGGAGGCCTTGGGCTCCCGGCTGGAGGGTCCCGGCCAGGAGAGGCTGCCAGGCAGAGTGGGGGTCGGCCGGGCTCAGGGCCAGAGCAGAGACAGCGAGGCACGCTGCTTGTCCCGGGCGAGCGTGGAGGAGGACCAGAGCCGCTGAGCCAGCCCCTGCCCCCGCTGCCCCCTTCCTCTGGCCCCCCCGCCCGGGAGCCACTCCCACTGGCACGCATACATGCGCCCTGAAGAAGTCTGGTGGGCAGGCAGACCCTGCCTGCCCACTGCACCTAGGCCCGAGGTGACCTGCAGGCCCCTGTTAGCCTTGTGGGGCACCCCCTGTGGAGATCAGCCCATGTCACGGGTCCCTAAGAGCTGCCAGTCTAAGCCTTTGCTTATGAATGTAAATACACTTGACCGTTGGACAACACAGGCCTTAGGGACTCTGACCTTCACACAGTCAGGAAACTACACGTAACTTACAGTCGGTTCCTCCGTATCCGAGAGTTCGACCAGCAGCAGGTCGTGGAGTACTGTGATGTCCATTGCTGGAGAGCATCTTCATCTAGGGGACATGCATTGTTCCAGGATCAGGTATAGATATCTGAAAGGCAGGAGAAACTTGTAAACTTTTAATAGCCTTAAAGAGAAGAGCCCATGGGCCCCAGAGTGTGTTATCCTCAGTAGAACACGGTTAATTTGGAAACTGGAAAGAATATTTTAAGAAATTCTCACTAATGCCCTTGAAGAAATTCTAGAGAAGAGTCGCATCTTAAATAAACAAGCCCTGTGGATCAAAGAGCATTTGGAGAGCAGAGGAGTTCTCAGAAACAATGTGGTAGCCATACTTTTAAAACTCAGTATACTCCCCAGTAAGCAGATGTGGTTGAAGGTCAAAGTCACTGATTTTGGGAACCAAGTTGAGTTCATCCTTGTAGGACAGAGAAACGGAACTCATGGGAAAAGCAAGAGAGAAATTCTTTGAAAAGTTCAGTGTTTGTCTAATAATTAGAGGAAGAGAGTAGTCTACACAAAAGAGATGTGAGATACAATAAAGAAAATAAGTGAGTATAATTTTCCCTGAGTAAGAGTCCATTAAGTATGAGACAAATAGGTAAAGAAGAACCAAAATCTAGGAAGAATCTCAAAAAAAAATCAGCTGTCCAGAAAGGAGAGGGAATTAGGCTACTTAGCTTTCTGCCAAAAAGAAGGAAAATCAGTTGGCCTCATTTCTCATCTGCAGTATTGAATGCAGGAAGAGATGGGGAGAAGTCTCCAGAACCCTGAAGGTGAAGAACTAGAGGCATGGACGTCTCTGGCAGCCAAGCTAGGCTTTAAATTCCAAGTGATACAAGAAAAAGGTGAAGTTAGGGATGAAGTTAGGGCTCAAAGTCAGACAGAAATCTTACAAGGGGTCAGTGGAAGGAGGGGAATATTAGATGCTTCTTAATGGCTGACATCTGGAGAAAGAATTTCAAAACTACTTGTCTGTCTAGTCAAGGCTATGGTTTTTCCAGTGGTCGTATATGGATGTGAGAGTTGGACTGTGAAGAAAACTGAGCTTAGAAGAATTGATGCTTTTCAAATGTGGTGTTGGAGAAGACTCTTGAGAGTCCTTTGGACTGCAAGGAGATCCAACCAGTCCATCCTAAGAGAGATCAGCCCTGGGTGTTCATTTGAAGGACTGATGCTAAAGTTGAAACTCCAATACTTTGGCCACCTCATGCGAAGAGTTGACTCATTGGAAAAGACCCTGATGCTGGGAAAGATTGAGGGCTGAAGGAGAAGGGGACGACAGAGGAGGAGATGGTTGGATGGCATCACCAACACAATGGACATGAGTTTGAGTAATCTTCAGGAGTTGGTGATGGACAGGGAAGCCTGGCGTGCGGCGGTTCATGGGGTTGCAAAAAGTTGGACACGACTGAGCGACTGAATTGAACTGAACTGTCTGAAAGCAAGAAGAAACACTTAATGCTTAGAAATAGGATTTGTTGCTTCTAATCGCCTAGCTAAAGGGGGTGAGGAGTGGGTCTGGGGCCGTGGGCGTGGGAAGACAGTATGCCCAGGAGAGCACACAATGGGGAACATAAGATGAAAACAAATGTGAATAGACTGTTCTCCTATTCAAATGCCGAAAGCAGAGATCTAAAAGGGCAGTGTGATTTGCATAAGATACATCTAAAACAGGGACAGATGTTGACAATAAAGAGCTCCATAGTGACCTTTTAAAAGAATACAGGAATGGCAAAGTTGTAACAGAGAAATGTGAGAAAGTCTTAAATGAGATGCAGAAAGCAAGTTTATCCACTTGCTCATCCAAGATCATTAGAGACATGATTTATTGATTTATTTATTTAATCATCCAGAAAGCATAGCTTCTCAAGAGCATAAACACATTTAAGGGCACTGTAGTGCAGTGGGTAAGATGTTGGTCCGGGTGAACACTCAGTTGGCTTGCACCAACCTTTTCACCTGGACGGTTGGTGTCCTCTCGGCGCCTCGGTGTGCAGGTGTAGAGTGGGGCCGCACGGGCTGTCCTGAGGCCGCGTCGGGATGGTGGAGTAGACCACTTATAAGAGTGCCCGTCCTATTACTCAGTAACTGACAGGCCGCACAGTCAGAGGAAGAGAAAAGCCACAGCGGAGGCAAACAGCATGGCTAACAAGCCTGGCTGTGTTGTTTGTATCACAGATCTCATACCACACGTGCCTTTTGAATGCCCTGAAGAAGAATATCAAAAATTAATCGAAAATTTTCACTTCTCGAAACTAGACAGCATACAGTAGGTCACATTTCCAGCAAAACTCATCAAGAAAATGTTCAGGAAAAGTTTAACCGTTGGAAATTTTAAATTGTTTTCCTAATAGGTTCCAGATTAAATCAAAATTAGAACTGTAGATTGTATAGGAAAATGAGGCAGGCAAGCTGGTCTCAAGGGAAAACCATAGCTTTAAATGCTTTAACAGAAAGATTAAAAATAAACCTAAGTAGTCAAACTCAGAGTCTAAAGAGCAGTAGTAAAAATAGACTGAAAAAGGAATTTATAAAAGCAGAAGTTACAACTGTTGATCGTTGTGACTTTTTGTCAACACTAAGAAAAATACAAGTGTTGATTAGGATTGAAGCCAGACATATGAGGATAATTATTTGAACATGTTCCTAACACTACATTAATCCGAAGGTCATATGTACCTTTTTAAAAAAAATAAATAACTGTAGGAATTAATGGGTGTGAAGGGCAAAGCTGATCCCGGACTTTGTCTCAGCCGTCCCTTCCAGTGTGACCTCTGACTTAGGTCCGTTTTGTATATTGGGGTGTCCCCTAAGATTTCGTTATGTTGATCCAAATAAATGAAGAGTTCACTAAGAGGGAGCTGGGGGCTCCTGAGGGAGTGGCTGACTGCCCGCTGCCAGTTGGTCGGGTGAGGCGGCAAAGCCCTGGGGGCAGGGAGGACAGAGGGCCCCCCACCCCTCGAGGCAGCAGGGCCTCTGCGCCTCCCTCCTGGCCTCCCCAGCACCGTGCGTTCCCCCCAGCTTTCCCAGGCAGCCTCCACGCGTGTAAGTTTCACATGGCTTTGAAGGTCTCTTCAAGTTGCCCCGTTATCGAAAAGCACGTCCCGGCTGGGGTTGGAAAACACGACTCACGTGAGCGCGCAGCCTCTCTGGCCCCAGCCAGCGCTGGGGATGGGAGGCTTCGTCACAGGTGGGGTGCCCACCCACGTGGGAGCACGAGTGTTCCGACTCGGGAACACTCTGACGTGGCCACGATGGTTTTCCTCCTCAGGTTGATGAGAACATGAAGGTCGCCCAGAAGCGAGACGCCGTCCTGCAGGAACTGTTTTACTTCAGAAAAGATATTTGCAAAGGTACCGCCTCTTCTTGCATTTCTGGGGTCCCCGGAGGCCGCACCAGTTGCTAACGCGCCCTGCGCCCCTCCAGCAGGTGGCAACGCCGTGGTGGACGGCTGCGGCAAGGCCGCGGGCAGGGCGGAGCCAGCGGCCGAGGAGTACGCGCTCATGACCATCGACACCATCATCAACGGCAAGGTAGGGGCCCGCCTTGGCCTGTGTCCCGCCCGCCTGCCCAGAGCCCCGCCCAGGGCGCCCCTGCCTGACCGCGCGCTGCTCCTCGCAGGAAGGCGTGTTCCCCGGGCTGATCCCCATCCTGAACTCCTACCTGGAGAGCATGGAGGTGGACGTGGACACCAGGTGCAGCATCCTGAACTACCTGAGGCTCATCAAGAAGAGAGCATCCGGTACGGCAGCCTCCGCTTTCCTTTGTGCTTTAAAAAAAGAATCTCTTAGCATGGGCAGAACCTCACAGTCTTAAAATACTCGGTTTTTAAAGTGGTCTTTTACTAAAGTATACAGCATCCTGATCACTGCACTTTCTGGGTAGTACCGTCTCTGCGGTTACATACACCTTGTTGTCTTTCACAGTCTCCTGTGAAAGAGAGTCAGCAGCGCTCTTTCTC
The DNA here is from genome assembly GCA_917880005.1 of Nanger dama. Lineage (NCBI taxonomy): Eukaryota > Metazoa > Chordata > Mammalia > Artiodactyla > Bovidae > Nanger > Nanger dama. Next base: position 7,302,077 of record CAKJTW010000033.1, read on the forward strand.
TTAGTGGCTCATAAACCAATGTTGAGTCTTTAACCCATTGTCATTTCAGGCGATGAAATACTGTACGTGGATAGTTTGTCATTATTGCCCAACTGTGTGTGTTTGCAGCACCCTGGACTCCATCTAAGCCAGGTCCAAGGTGAACCAACTGAGCACACAGCTCAGACTTGGGCCCTCTAGCCTGCCTCCCTGTAGGGGCACCCGGGGACCCCTGCTTTCCCGGCTTTGAGATCCCAAGCTGTGACTAAGAGGACAGTGGCTTGTGTGTTTCGCTTGAGGCTTCCGTAAGGTTTCCAGAGCCAAGAGGACAACCCCCAAGTGCTGTCTCCGCCGGTTTCTCTCTGAGTGCATCTACGCACTATTCCGTGTCCCTCTTGGATCGGGTCGCTCTGGGAGCCCCCCGTCCAGGGCAGTCTCTGACACCGATATGGGCAGGTCTGGCTGGACGGGAGGACACGGGCTAGTCAACATGCGCTGGCTCCTGTGTCTTAGGGCGGGTGGCGTCCCCATATGGCTGGCACCTAACAGGCCTCATAGCAGCAGGACATGTTGTGTTCTTGCTCCTGCCTACAGCATGAAACCCTTCCCAGGAGCAGTTCTTCAGACAAGGTGAAAAACGTCTTGTTCCCAGACCCTGCCCTGTGGCTTGGCCCAAACGCCACTCTTGATTCCTCTTCAGGGTTGTGTTGTCCAGGCGCTAAATGTCGCCTTTCTAAAGATAAAATGCAAACCCAACAAATAAAAAAATACTACTGAGTTGTCATTAAAAAAAATTATTTTCCCCCGCCAGGAGAATTAATGACAGTTGCCAGATGGATGAGGGAGTTTATCGCAAAGCATCCCGACTACAAGCAGGACAGTGTAATAACTGACCAGATGAACTATAGCCTTCTGCTAAAGTGTAATCAAATCGCAAATGAATCATGTGAGTGCCCAGAGTTACTCGGACCAGCGTTTAGGAAAGTAAGGTACAGTGGAAGTAAAAGCGACTCTTCCACCTAGACGCGCTGCAGGACGAGAAGCCCTTCCCCACGTTGCTGAAGAACTGACAGCTGGACCAGCTGTGTGCATTGTGTGAGGAGCAGGTGGAAATAGGGCGCTGTACTGGCAGAAGTGGGATTGAGCAGACCTAGAGTTTATACAGTGTACATGTACATAGTAAAGTATTTTTATGATTAACAATGTATTTTAATAACATTGTATCTAAGGTTCTCATGAGCTGGCTTGTACATTTTTCAACTCTGACTCTGGAGCAACTACTGTCTGAAGCAGTTTTGTAAATGTAACTTACTGGTAACTGTACTATATCTGCATTCCAGAGTTTAAAATGTTTACTGTAAATGTTGGCTTTTTTTTTTTTTTTTTTAAGGCTTTAACCTGGTACCTGATTCACTGAAAATTCTGTCACTTTACCTTGAAAACAGATTGTCCTGCTCATTTTCTTTGCGTCATCTCCTTTGGCATATATGTAAAATCACTTTTGAATCCACCAAAGTGCTTCAAGGGGAAGCTTGGGTTTCTGACGCCTTATCTGTGACAATTCTCTCGTAATTTGAATAGCTAATCCCTTGGTAACCCTGTCCCAGGCTTTCCCTACTAAAACAAAACCCACTGAACTGATGGTACTTTTTATCCACATTTGCTAATTTTGGTGTTAAGTTTAAAGACAACTCTGGAAGAAGAAAGATTCTGAGTTCACATGTAGTGATTATTTTTTTTTTTTTTGTTTTTAAGGACAAAATGGGGAGAATTGTTTTTCTCCTTGTTCATAACAAAACTAATATCAAAATGCCACCAGCTCTTCTCTTGTGGCCCCTATTTTTTCTGATTGCTGCTGTCTACTTAAATTTTCAAATCAAATGCAGTTGTTGAAGTTTTTGTTTTGTTACTTTTCCTCTAGTTTCCAATAAGCATATTACATATGTTCTTCTAAAAGCCATTTATTCTAGATTTTACCCAAGGAATATTCTGCATACTACTTAGCTTCTCTGCAAAAATCATGATATGCACTAAGTTTTGTGAATCAGGACCCTAAATGTTTAATTGTAAATAATTTAAGTTGCACACAATTGTTAGAGCTTTTTGTTGAAGTTTTTCTCTGATTAATGTCTTAACTGCTTCTGAAATAACTATGTATAATAGATTATGCAAACCTTTACAGGCATAAGTATTTAAACTGTCATGCTCATTTTAAGAAATTGCCATAAAGCTTCAGCTAAGCCTGTTCATGTATAAATACTAGAGTTTGTGCTATATTTCTTATATGCATTTTGGAGGATAAAAGAATGCCTGTTTTTCCTTTGCAATTTGCTTATGTAAATTCAGATTGTAAAAGGCAGTAAAATGTTTGTGGTATGAGGAAATAAAGAATGGAATTGGCATTGTGAAAACTCTTGAAAGTGAGTTCTGCAACTAATCGGATGGTGGTGGATTTTTTTTTTAAATTAGCCCAAGTACGCCAGAAAATGATTTCTTTATCATGCTCCATCCTCAGCTCTTTCTAGAAAGAAGCACAGTGATGAGAACAGATGCCTGACCTCCCCAGGAGCCCTCAGCCCTGTGGGGAGGGGAGCAGTGACCGCCGGACATGAATTTTCCTTTTATTCCAAATCGTCACCGTGCTGAGTCAGTGATCACTTGGTGAATTACATGCAAGTAACTCAGGTGCTGTGTGCGCAGTGGAGAATCCACTCAAACTGAATCAGCAGGCCCAGCAAACAGCCATTGCCCACCCATGTTTTCAGACACACATCTCTCACCTACCCCCGACCCCTAGTTCATCTGGTCCATCCACTTTTCTCAGCTTCACCTGCTGGTCTGCTTTTATCAATCTGAATGATCTGCAGACACATCTCTGAAGTACAACTCTGGCTCAGGGGGCCCGGGGTTGGGGCCCATAGGCAACACGGATGCTACTGGTCTGTGGACCATGTTGAGTAACAAGGACTTAGATCACTCCTGTACCTCAGACACACATCCGTTCTAAGTCAGCCGATACTGATCTTTCGTGTGTATATGAAAATCAAATGGCAGCACTGTGTCTCTATCCAAGACAAAGCATCACCTTTTCCTCCTGAACACAGCTGAGGGTTCAGGCTTTGGGAGCAAAACAATAAACAGTGAGATAAGCAAAGAGTGCCTTGTCCCACTCACTTAGAACACAACTGGCCTTTTCTTGACCCATCAAGTCTCCTGGATTTACAAGAGGTTTCCAAACAACCTGTGAAGGAGGCTTCCCTGGTGGCTCAGTGGCAACGAATCCGCCTGCCAGTGCAGGAGACGGGTTTTTCGATGCCTGATTCAGGAAGATCCCGCATGCCAGAGGACAGCTAAGCCCGAGAGCTGCTCAGCCCTCGGGCCAGGGCTGAAGCCGCTGCCCTGGAGCCCGTGCTCTACAGCGAGAGACCACCACAGTGAGAAGCCCGTGCCACGGGGAACAGCCTCCGCTTGCCACAACCGGAGACAAGCTTGTGCAGTACTGGAGACCCAGCGCTGGAAAACACAGAAAAGTTTACAGACTCTTGGCGTTCTTGTGTTGTTAAAACACCAAGTGCTGAGGCAGAGGGCTTAAGTTCGATCCCTGGTCAGGGAATCGAATCCATGTGCCTCGTGGCCTGGCCCGGCCCCAGGATGCTTCTGTCTGCCGCCCAGCCCCTAGCTGTTGGTGAGCCTTTCTGTCTCAGTGGAGGGAGCTGCCGTGGGCTGCCTCCTTCTGAACTAGCACCTACACAAAAAGAGTGCAAAGTGTGGGAACCCAGGATGAGGCCACATCTCAGGAGGTTCCTTGGGGACCCTACAGAGAAAATGTAACAGCATCCTTCAAGCACTGGTGGTGTCGGATGTGGGGGAAGGGACCTGCGCTATGGGCCTGGGATTCCAGGGCGTCAAGGTTCCCTGCTGGGGAAGGGGCCCTTCTCAGAACTGGACATGGGCTGTTTAACGGCAGGGTTCTTAGGGGTGCTGCTAACAAACTTTCCATTTAGATTAAGGCTCCCTCCTCCTATGTTCCATGAAGATAAGCCACTGGGATCTACCAGCTGCTCTCTCCTCTTTATGCTTTTGTGTAAAGATTTTAACATTCCCTGTAAATGCTTCTGAACATATAGGCCAAGTGATATTTACGAAAGTGTCAATTAGAAGGGAACCAATGTCTGGACTGGATGTGAGGAGGCCTTAGCAAGTGACCTTGGCTGGGAAAGATGCACTCTTTAGACTACAGTAAGTCTACACACAAGTTCTGTTCATGCAAGTTCTGTTCATGTTCTGACCACGTTCGGAAGTCCAACAAAGTTAGCCCAGATGCCCGACTAACTCAATCGGCTATATAGTACTGTACAATAATAGGTTTATAATACTTACCACACAAATAATACATAAAAAAAAACACACAAAAGATAAAACATTTTTAATCTTACAGTTCTTTGAAAAGTATAGCAGTACAGGACAACAGCTGGCATACATACAGGGGCTGGCATCAAGTGAGCAGGCAGGAAGAGTTTACCGACGAGGAGGGAGAAAAGGTGGGAGACGGCAGAGCTGAAGGGTCAGCAATAGGAGACAGGATGAGCTGCAATTCCACTAAAGCCTGACCATGATGGAAGGCAGGTTTTCATCTTTGAAAATTCAAAACTTAAAGGTTTGTATGTAGAGGACTTGCTGTATTTGCATTATGATAACAATAACCTCAGATATGCAGATGACACCACCCTTATGGCAGAAAGTGAAGAGGAGCTAAAAAGCCTCTTGAGGAGAGTAAAAAGTTGGCTTAAACCTTAACATTCAGAAAACAAAGATCATGGCATCCAGTCCCATCACTTCATGGGAAATAGATGGGGAAACAGTGTCAGGCTTTATTTATTTGGGCTCCAAAATCACTGCAGATGGTGACTGCAGCCATGAAATTAAAAGATGTTTACTCCTTGGAAGAAAAGTTATGACCAACCTAGATACCATATTGAAAAGCAGAGAGAGACATTACTTTGCCAACAAAGGTCCGTCTAGTCAAGGCTGTGGTTTTTCCAGTGGTCATGTATGGAGAGAGAGTTGGACTGAAGAAAGCTGAGTGCCGAAGAATTGATGCTTTTGAACTGTGGTGTTGGAGAAGACTCTTTTAAGAGTCTCTTGGACTGCAAGGAGATCCAACCAGTCCATTCTGAAGGAGATCAGCCCTGGGATTTCTTTGGAAGGACTGATGCTGAAGCTGAAACTCCCATACTTTGGCCACCTCATGCGAAGAGTTGACTCATTGGTAAAGACTGATGCTGGGAGGGATTGGGGGCAGGAGGAGAAGGGGAACGACAGAGGATGAGATGACTGGATGGCATCACTGACTCGATGGACATGAGTCTGAGTGAACTCCGGGAGTTGGTGATGGACAGGGAGGCCTGGCGTGCTGCGATTCATGGGGTCGCAAAGAGTCAGACACGACTGAGCGACTGATCTGAATCTGATTATTTGTATTTATGGTCAATGGAGGCTGAAATCGGCTGGATAGTCCCTAAAGCCCCTTTCATTCTTAACATTTTGTGAAGTGAAACATTACAAAGTATGTGCATGCGTGCTAAGTCGCTTCAGTCATGTCTGACACTGTGCAGCTCTGTGGACTGTAGCCTTCCAGACTCCTCTGTCCGTGGGATTCTCCAGGCAAGAATACTGGAGTGGGCTGCCATGTTCTCCTCTAAGAGAGCTTCCCAACCCAGGGATCAAACTTGTGCCTCTTACATCTCCCGCATTGGCAGAGCGATTCTTTACCACTAGCACACCTGGGAAGCCCATGAAGTATGGAAGGTGCAGGAAGAGCAACAGACTCTATGGACTCCAGACTTTATTTCAACCCACATTACAAAGCTGTGGTAATCAGCATGGAATCAGTATAAAACTGACCAATGGAACACAACAGAGAGCCCAGGAATACATTCACATATATTTGGTCAATTCAGTTCGGTTCAGTTGCTCAGTTGTGTCTGACTGCGACCCCATGGACTACAGGCTTCCCTGTCCATCACCAACTCCCAGAGCTTGCTCAAATTCATGTCCATCGAGTCGGTGATGCCATCCAACCATCTCATCCTCTGTCATCCCTTTCTTCTCCCACCCTCAATCTTTCCCATCATCAGGGTCTTTTCCAATGAGTCAATTCTTCACATCAGGTGGCCAAAGTATTGGAGCTATAGCTTCAGCACCAGTCCTTCCAATGAATATTCAGGACTGATTTCCTTTAGGATTGACTGGTTGGATCTCCTTGCAGTCCAAGGGACTCACAAGAGTCTTCTCCAACACCATAGTTCAAAAGCATCAATTCTTCAACACTCAGCTTTCTTTATGGTCCAACTCTCATATCCACACATGACTACTGGAAAAACATAGCTGTGACTATACGGACCTTTGTCAGCAAAGTAATGTCTCTGCTTTTTAATATGCTGTCTAGGTTGGTCATCACTTTTCTTCCAAGGAGCAAGCATCTTTTAATTTCATGGCTGCAGTCATTTAGTTTAAAACAAAAGAGCCAGTACACGATGAAGAAAGGACAATCTCTTCAGTAAACGGTGTCTGGAGAACTGGGCAGCCACACACAAAAGAATGAAATTAGACAACTATCAGTAATAACACCATACACAAAAATTAACTCAAAATGGGTTGAAGACGAATGCAAGACCTGAAACCACAGACTTCTAGAAGTCAACGTAGGTGTTAAGCTTCTTGATATAGGTCTTGATGATTTTTTAAAATCTGACCCCAAAAGCAATAAAAATAAACTACAATGAAAATAGCAATAAATAAACTAGCAATAAAAATAAAAGTAGAACTACATCAAAGCAAAAAATTCTTGCAAAGCAAAGGAAACCTACCAAAAATGCAACCTACCGAATGGGAGAAAGTACTTGCAAATCATGCATCTGATAAAGGGGTTAATATCCAAAATATATTTAAAAACCCATACAACTCAATTTGTGTCTGTGTGTGTGTGAGTCGCTCAGTCGTGTCCGACTCTTTGCGACCCCATGGACTGGAGCCCACCAGGCTCCTTTGTCCGTGGGATTCTCCAGGCAAGAATACTGGAGTGGGCTGCCATTTCCTTCTCCAAAAGGCTGATGAAAGAATGTAAAATCAAGATGATAACTGTACTTAGCAGCACAGTCGCAATAAAGCGTTACTGAGATCTGAGGAAGTATTATACAACTCAATAGGGAAAAAAAAGATCCCATTAAAAACGGGCCGCGGACATTTTCCACGGTGCACATTTACCCAGTGCTGCCCTGAAAGATGCCCTGGGTACCCCATCTCACCAGCACCTCCCTCCTAGGACCCGGGGCATTTGGCCTGACAGAGGGAGCTGGGAAGCCTGACCATCTGCAACTTCATCCTCTAAAAGAAGTTCCATGATCCCCTCCCCACACCCCGGCCCCGCCAGCCGCCGAGCTCCCAAGAACCAGAGGGCGTCCGCCCTGCTTCTGGGCTCCCCGGGTCCAGGGGCCAGGACGCCGGGGGTGCGGAGGGCGCGGTCGGGGGCTGCGTCTCTCCCGTTAGTGCTCCGGGTTTCCGCTCGCACCCCCTTCCCAGCGGCGGCTCCGGGGTCTCTCCGCGCTCTGAAGCCCCTTCGCGCCGTCGCCGCTTCGCGTCCCTCTGTCCGCGGCGGGCGCGGCTCCGCAAGCTTCTCCAGCTGGTGTCCCGGTCTGGGCCCGGCAGCCAGCAGGGGGCGCGCGACACTGTTATTGGCGCTAAAAAGGGTTTTCTTATTGCTGTTGTAGTTTGTTGGGGGTTTTTGGTTTTTTGGTTCCCAGATCATCTTTAAGCATCTTCCTGGTGGTCCAGTGGCTAAGATTCCGAGCTCCCAATGCAGGGGGCTTGGGTTCCTTCCCTGGTCGGGGAACTGGTTTCACATGCCACAGCTAAGACCTGGCACAACCAAATAAATTAATAAAAACGAATAGTTTTTAAAAGTTCCTCCGAGAGTTGGTGATGGACAGGCATGCTGCAGTTCATGGGGTCGCAAGAGTCGGTCACGACTGAGTGACTGAACTGAACTGAACTGAATGGAGGACATCGTTAAAATCTCACTGGAAAGCATCCTACTAAGCCTGCTGAGGGCTGGTGCAGCCTGTAAATGACACAGTCCTCTGTGGAGGATATGCATCTTCCTTGGTAAGAAGAAATGGGACCTGTTGATCCATTCCCTGTTATTAATATTTTTCCTTAAATAAAGGAACCACTGACCTGCTTCTCACTTTAGTTTCCAGCTTAGTGCTGATAGCTTCTGAAAACTACAGAGAATATATTAAACTGCTTGGACAAGAGAGAGACATTCTAAATGCTAACTAGCTTGCGAAAATGAAGAATCCATTTTTCCCAGATGTACTGCAACTTTCCAGGCTTTCTACAAATGAGTCCTATTCTGCGACAGTTTGTGGGCTTCAAAGCATCCTGTAATGATACAAACTTCCACCTGCTTGTTGTCAGTGAAGGTCTGTGCATGTGATCTCACTTGTTTGTTCCCGAGTGTTGATTTATTGCTCATAGAAGCAAGCATATGGTCTCATGCATCGAGAGTAGAGACTAGAACTTCTGCACTGAGAACCACTTTATTCCAGAAACCAAATTAACTGCATTTTCCTCAGGAGATAAGCTCTTACTTGAGACTTCTCTTACACAGTCGGAGCTAAGCAGGATTGCTTCCCTCCTGCTTTCAGTGAAGAAATTCAGCCTCAAGATCACCTTAGGGATGATGGTGTGGTGATGGTTACTGCATTGTTTTACCTGAATTGTCCTTATATTTAATTAGTATTGAAGAAAAGTTGAGATTTATAACATTTAAAGCAGTACATCTTGGTTACTCATAAATGTATACATCCCATCCTTTTTGAAAGGAACTTTGTATGATTTTATAAACTCTATGTCATTTATATGAATGAGTTTTGGTAGTGCCCCCTTTCACAGGGCTTTGGTATGTTTGTGATATTGAATTACTTTTCCTCAGCATTCCTTCCATCCTGTCGTCTCAGGGGAGCCTTTGTTAGGCTTTCCACACTGTGACAAGTGGTGAATTCTGAGTAAATTATGATTTTCTGTTTGTCAAATGAAACGTGAGAGTTTCCTGGGGCAACTGCACAGCTGCTAGTAGTTTTGAATTATCACTGGGGTCCTGGGGCCATAGATGCTCCTCAAATCCAGGGACAATAGTAACTGCTCCTCAAGCTCTACCTGTCCAAGAAAATTTTGAACTTTCCACAGGCAAAGAACTCTTTTTCCCAAAGTAAGTGAGGCACCATTTGATTCTCTTTTGCAGTGTTCAAACTTGCACTACATTATGCTGAAAAATCTGGAATAATAAGTGAGACCAGTGGACTGGATTTAGGAATGTTAAGGTCATTTTTATCTTCAATAAGGAAACTTGGACAAGAGCTCTAGTGTCATTACAAAAGATCGGTGCCAAGTTCGTCGTTTCCAGAGGAAAGCAACAGTGAAGACGAGGGGAAATTTTGGAGGAACTAGATTTGCAACACTGCAACTGCCTCAATTTATATAAAATGCTGTCATTCACGAAAATGGGCCTCTCACGGATTCACATTTCCATTGAGATGCAGTGAAAACATTTTTTTAATCTAAGGACCCTGTTCTCTTCAGAAATTGAATGTAAATTGTTGTGAAGTAATAGCTGATCTTGTGGGGTTTGGAATCACATTTAACTTGGTTGAGTGTGGAGAATATCACTCATCAGATCTGCATCCTGGCAAAAGTCGTTCTTCTCCACCCTTTTATTCTGTCCATCTTCTGGTAATCAATCACTGAGATGATGTGAGAATTCAATAAAAAGATGATACAGAAAGCCAGCTCAAAAATTGCTCAGTAAATTTTAGTCTTTTAAAAAATATATTTATTTATTTGGCTGCATTGGATCTCAGTTGTGGCAAGTAGGAACTTTAGTTATGGCATGCGACTTCTTAGTTGCAGCATGTGGGATCTAGTTCCCTCAACAGGGATCAAATCTGAGCCCGCTGCATTGGGAGCATGGAGTCTTAGCCACTGGATTACCAGGAAAGTACCAGTTCTGGTCATTTTTATGGCAGCATGGTGAGTTTCCTGTCACTAGATACATTAAAGCATGTAAAGATGGACTGTTTATCAGAACTGTAGTAGAAAAAGAATTAATGCAGAACTTTAGATAGCTTTCCTTTAAAGTCCATTCTGAATCACAGATAGTGCATATATTAATATAAGATGTAATCATTAATCTAAAAGTGGAATGATATATTTAAATCGTGATTGCATCAAAGGAGGTAATTCATAGTTTTTTTCATAGGGTTCTGTTTACTGAATACTCTACAATGTGTTCTGAGCAACATCTGCTTGTATCTTTCCTTCGGGTAAAGCAAGAGAAGGGGACATGCCCCCAGTAGAAAGGGGAAAGTCAAAAATGGGAACCAGGAGGAAGGGATTAATCACTTTTCCACATAAAATACTAATTATTCTAAAGCAGAGTTGCTGATTTGAGACCTATCTCTGAGCCCCTGCAGGATGGGATTAGGACATGGACCCTGTTACACTGTTAGTTACACACTCTGCAAAGGTACCTTCAAGACCCTCCGTTGCACACAGATCACTCTCTATTAGCGGCTTTCTCTTATGTGTATTCTGGAGGTGTAGAGACAGCGCTGGGAGATGATCCTGAAAAACTTAGGTGACCATCACTGACCAGCAGAGCTAGCTCACGATAGGGCCGCAATTAAAATGCTACAACTACAAACGGATCAAACTTGGAAAGCACGAAACTAAAACAATCCTTTTAAGGATTCAAAAGAGGAACTGCATACTGAATATCTGACCAGAAACTGATGATGTTGTCCACGGATGAATCTGATTGGCTCTCCCAAACAGCCGACCCAATCCAGGAACAGAGCAATGAGTCCTAGGTTGGTAATATTTGAGATGTGGGTGGAGGGGGGTCTTAGTCCTCACCGAGATTTTTCTTCTCCCCTGCACTTTGCCTTCTTCTGTTCTCCTGCATGGTGTGCCTTTGGTTCCCCCAGGCTCCTGGCCAGTAATTCTGCCAGTGATACTGATGGTGCTGAGCCCTCTCCTGGCTTGGGCTGGAAACACCCGAAGTAAGTGCACCTTGGATGGTGAGCTGCTGTGGAGGGAGGGGAAGGAAGGGAGTTAGCTTCACCTCTCTGTCCAGGCCACATCCCTCAAAAATCAGCATCTTCTCCAGTGACTACTTATCTTTATCGTGAGCGCTTGCGTGCAGGCTCAGCCACTTCAGTCGTGTCCAGCTCTTTGCAACCCCATGGACTGTAGCCCACCAGGCTCCTCTATCCGTGGGATTCTCCAAACAGGAGTACTGGAGTGGGTTGCCATGCCCTCCTCCAGGGGATCTTCCCAACCCAGGGATCTAACTCAAGTCTCCTGCATCTCCTGCATCGCAGGCGGATTCTTTATCCACTGAGCCACCTGGGAAGCCCTATCTTTATCATATGAATCCTCCGTTCCTTCCACAAACAAAAGGCACCTGGATACTTGCCCTCTTTAGGAGACCTGCCCAAGGAGCCTTCATATATATGCATTAGCCTATTTCTTCTCAACTCTCTTCTAATAAAACCTCTCCAGTCTCGCATCCCATTCCCTCACGTTTTTGAGAGGTTTTAGAAATGATTTACAAAATAATTCAAAATGAAAACATTAAGGGGATTCAAAGGGAATTAGAAAGACCTCTCCTGGAAGACCCTTCTTGTGTCCTCCACAGGATCTGTGATGCTGCTTCCTCTCCCCAGTATGTGAGGATGTTCCAAGTGGCCTCCCCACTGTCTCCTCCTTTTTCAATTAAAGTATCATTGATTTACAATATTGAGTCAGCTTCTGGTGTACAGCACAGCAACTCAGTTATACATACATACACATGCTATGTATGTGCTGGCCTTTCCTGATGGCTCAGACGGTAAAGAATCAGCCAGCAGTGCAGGAGATCTTGCTTCAATCCCTGGGTCAGGAAGATCCCCTGGAGAAGGGAATAGCAACCCACTCCAGCATTCCTGCTTAAAGAATTCCATGGACAGAGAAGCCTGGCAGACTTCAGTCTGTGGGGTTTCAAAGAGTCGGACACAACTGAGCAACTAACACTTTCACTTTTTCATAGTTGATTTACAATATTGAGTTGGTTTCAGGTATACAGCACAGCAATTCAGTTACATATATATGTAGTATATATATTCTTATATATATAGTATATATATTCTTATAGTATAATATATATATTCTTTTTCAGATTCTTTTCCCCTTTAGGTTATTACAAATTATTAAGTAGCATCCCCTGTGCTATGCACTAGGTCCTTATTGGTTATCTGCTGTCTCCTTTTCTTTCTCCCTAAACCCCACGGTTTATAAGGCCTGTGTCCCTGGACTGGAGGTTCTCTGGCACAAGTTGGGGTTAGTTTTCTCTCATTTCTCCTGCAGGGTAACGCACTCTGGAACTAAAATGGGGATCCTCAGTACTCAGAATGACCCTGTAGTTAAGGAGCATCTAAGGGGCATTCTGTGATGCCTTAAAGAACTCAAGAAGAACTGAAAACCTGGCACAGGCCAGTGCTTATTGTGACTGTTTTGAACCTTTCTATCCTCTCAGTTTCTGCTACATCGCCTCTTGATCTGGCCTGAACCCACAAGAAGAGATTCAACTAATATAGAATGCATGCGTGTGTCTTCAGTCACTCAGTTGTGTCTGATTCTATGTGATCCTATAGATCATCGCCCACTAGGCTCCTCTGTCCAAGGGATTCTGTAGGCGAGAATACTGGAGTGGATTGCCATGCCCTTTTCCAAGAGATCTTCCCAACCTACGGGTCAAACCTGCATCTCTCATGTGTCCTGCACTGGCAGGTGGGTTCTTCACCACTAGTACCACCTGGGAATCCCGGTATAGAATAGACCATATTACATTATATTTTTATAAACCCAAAATAGTCACATATCAGCCATTTCATATGGTTCAAACCATATATACCCTAAGCAGGATACTGAGAGTGTCAAGGCTGTTTCCATCCCATGGGGCTGAAAGCCAATAAAGAAATCAAAGGAACTCATTACCTCTTGGAGTCTTGAGCCAATTTTCATATGTTCATTCATCATGCCAACAGTTTTCCATAATCAGCCATCTTTGGTTACCTCTCCCTCCATTTTTCTGCATTCTTTCCCCAACCATATCATCACCATTTCTGAAAATTCCCAAAGTTTGCACAAACCTGCAGGACTATAACAGACCCATTGGATTAGATGAAACTTCATAAAATGTTGCTTACCTCTTAAAATCACCTGTGAATGTTTCTTTACAGTAGGAAGAAGAGAAAGAGGAAGTTAGTCTGAATTTCTCACAGGATATAGAAGAGACATAAGGTATAGAGCCTTCCCCAGTGCTCCAGTGGTTAACACTCTACCTCCTACTGCAGAGGGCACAGGTTCGACCCTGGCTGGGGAATTTAGTTGTCATGATTACAAAACTGTGTTGGAGTGGGAGCCCCTCCCTGCTTTCCAGAAGCCCCACAAAGATTAATTCCCCAAACCATAAGTGACAAATACTTTTTTGAACAACTATTATGTACTAGGCTCAGTGAATTCTATTTGAATAATACAGAGAAGTCCATTATGATCATGTGACAAAAAGACAGCAACCCAATAACACTGAACCAAGAAAAACATTTGAAACAGTAGTAAATGCTGTTTATATGTGTATATTATATGTGATGAGTGAGTGTTAGCGTGTCTGACTCTTTGTGACACTATGGACTGTAGCCCACCAGGCTCTTCTGTCCATGGAATTCTCCAGGCAAGAATACTGGAGTGTGTTGCCATTCTCTTCTCCTGGGGATCTTCCAGACCCTGGAGGGATCAAACATAGGTCTGCTGCATTGCAGGCAGATTCTTTACTGTCTGAGCCACATATATAATATAAATATATATATATAAGTATTCACCTGACTTCAGTGCAAGTGTCTAGGGGCTTTTCCTGAGAAAGTGACATCCAATAAATGATGAGAAGAAAACAATCATGAGAAAGATCTAAGGGACAAATACTCCAGGGACCAAGGGAAAGATAGAAATGTGGGAAGATGTTTGCTGTGTTTAAGGGACAGAAAGAAGGTTCGAGCAGCTGAAACAGATAAAGCAGGTGGAGGAGTGGAATAAGATGAGGTTGGAGAGAAAGTCAGGAGCCAAATCATGTTAGGGCCCCAATGGCCATGATGAGAAATATGACTTTTATTTATAGAGATATGTGAAGCTACTAAGGGAAGTTACAAAGTGAGTCCATTTGTATATATTTTTAAATATTTATTTATTTATTTGGCTGCACTGGATCTTAGCTGTGGCACGTGGGATCTTTGATCTTTGTTGCGGCATGCAGATCTGTAGCTGCAGCATGCATGATCTTTTTTTAGTGGCAGCATGTGGGATTGTAGTTGCAGCACATGGGATCTAGTTCTCTAAGCAAGGAGTGAATGCTGGGCCTGTGCATGGGAAGCTCAGAGTCTTAGCCACTGAACTACTGCCCTATATTTATTTTTAAAAAATAATTCTAGCCACCACATGGTGATTAGATTGCAGGGGTTCATGCATCCCAATGTTGCATCCCAAAGAACATGCATCCCAGTGTTCACTCACTGCAGCATTATTTACAATACCCAAAATGTGAAAGCAACTTAAGTGTCCATTGACAGATGAATAATGGACAAAAATGTGGTACATATACAATGGAATATGACTCAGTCATAAAAAAGAATGAAATTCTGCCATTTGCAACAATATGGATGGACCTGGAGAGTATTAAGATTAGTGGAATAAGTCCAACAGAAAAAGTCGAATACTCTGTTATCACTTATAAGTGGAACTTAAAACATAAAGCAAACAAGTGTATATGACAAAACAGAAACAGACTCACAAAGTGTGAACTAGTGGCTACCAGTGGGGAACAGGAAGGCAGGAAGAATGAGACAAGGGTATGGTATTCAGAGATGCAAAGTACTATGTATAAAATAAATAAGCAACAAAGATATATAGTACAGCTCAGTGAAATATAGCTATTATCATGTTATTATATAGCTATTATAGCTATTATAATAGCTAATTATATAATAGCTATTATATAATAGCTAATATAGCTATTATCCTATTATAACTTTAAATGGAGTATAATCTATAAAAGTATTGAATCACTGTGTTGTACACCTGGAACTAATATAATATTGTAAATCAATGATACTGCAATTTAAGAAAAGACCCAAAATTTACAAAGATATACACTCATATGGTATGTATGTGTATATTTGTATCTCTGTATCTTTATACACAATGAAGCTACAGAACCATGTGCAACCAATAAGAGCTCTGAGACCCAGCCGACCCTTTCCGTCAGCAGGTCAGAACTGCCAAATGAATCTTGGCATCAAATTTTTAGAAAATCTGGCTTTCTGAGCTGTCCAGAACTGTCTTCTTGAGGAAGTTCATCAGTTAGTTCTTTCAGCTTTTCCACACATTTACTTCTTTTCCACATTTCTACTTAAAATGTGTCTTTTTCCCCTAAACACACACACACACTCTTCCTCGAGCTCTCAGCCACTTCCCGTAACACCTCACACTTTAAGTGTCTTCAGAAACTGTGCCTCTGAGGCCCTAACCTAGCTTAGGTCCTCCCATCATTCACGGATCCCCACCCTGTTATCCTGACTTTTCTCATTCCCGTATACATTGCTGTGCATTTGGCTTCCGTCCATCACTTTCAGTAAATGTCAAGCTCCACGAATAGAGGGACGGTGCCCGTTTTCCCCTCCTGGAATCTCAGGGGCAGCGAGGGTTTGGCAGGCGGGCAGTCCTCACAGGAGGAAGGGGGCGGCCGTGTTGCGGCAGAGGTCGCGGGGAGACTCAGCGCTGGAGTCTCCGCGGTGGAGGGTCCCGGGGCGGGGGAAGGGGGGCGGTAGTGGGGACCCCGCCAGGCCACACTTGGTGACGCCAGGCGAGCCTGGTGGCCAAGAGGAGCCCGATCGGCTCAGGGGCAGAGCTCGTCTTCCCTGCGCAGCTGGCGGGGGAGGACGGACCAGGGCTCCGAGGGCCCGGGGGAGCCCCTGGGGGTCCCCGGTGCCCCGCGGCGCCGGGCGGCAGGTAACCAGGGCACTCCCGTCCCCACAGCACTCTTCATGGTGCAGGGCAAGTCCGAGTGTCACTTCTCCAACGGCACGCGGCAGGTGCGCTTCCTGGACAGGTACATCTACAACCGCGAGGAGCAGGTGCGCTTCGACAGCCTCGTGGGCGAGTACCGGGCGCAGACCGAGATGGGGCGGCCGGCGGCCGAGCGCTGGAACCGCTGGCCCGACGCCCTGCAGCGGGCCCGCGCCGCCGTGCACGCCTTCTGCGCCAGCAACTACGAGTTCTTTGCGAGCCGCACAGTGCAGAGGAGAGGTGAGCCAGGGTTGGGGTGAGAGGTCGGTGCAGGGGAGGAGAGTGTGAGAGCGACCGAGACAGAGACGGAGAGACAGAGACACAGAGAGAGACGAAGATAGAGAGACAGAGAGAGAGACACAGAGACAGAGACAGAGAGATGGAGACAGAGAGACACAGAGAGACACAGAGAGAGACAGAGAGACACAGAGAGACAGAGATGGAGAGACAGAGACACAAACAGAGACAGAGACGGAGAGACAGAGAGAGACGGAGATACAGAGACAGAGACACAGAGAGAGACGGGGATAGAGAGACAGAGAGAGAGACACAGAGACAGAGACAGAGAGACACAGAGAGACGGAGACAGAGAGACACAGAGAGAGACAGAGAGACACAGAGAGAGACAGAGAGACACAGAGAGAGACAGAGAGACACAGAGAGACAGAGATGGAGAGACAGAGACAGAGACACAAACAGAGACAGAGACGGAGAGACAGAGAGAGACGGAGAGACAGAGACAGAGACACAGAGAGAGACGGGGATAGAGAGACAGAGAGAGACACAGAGACAGAGACAGAGAGACACAGAGAGACAGAGATGGAGAGACAGAGACAGAGACACAAACAGAGACAGAGACGGAGAGACAGAGAGAGACGGAGATTGAGAAACAGAGACAGAGAGAGACAGAGAGAGACGGAGATAAAGAGACAGACAGAGAGACCGAGAGAGATGGAGATAAACAGAGGTGGAGATAGACAAAGACACAGAGACAGAGAGACACAGAGAGACAGAAACAGAGAGACAGAGACACAGACAGAGAGACAGAGATAGAGACGGAGCTAGACTAAGTCCTGGGAGTGAGTCGGATGGGGTGGGGAGGGGTCCCGTGAGAACCTGCTGTCAGAAAGCTAGTGTGTGATTTTGTCAGTGTGCGGTGGGCTGAGAGAGGGTGTATGGTGGGGGAGTGGACCGGAGTCTGAGATGGGGAAAGAGGGGCGAGGTGGGAAGACAGAAGCGGGGGACGGGGGTCTGGGCCTCCTGCCGCCCAGGGAGGGCTGGGGGTGGGGGGAGTGGGTGGAGGGGAAGGCTGGCTGAAATGGGGGCAGAGATTCAGGAAGGGGCCTCGAGGTATCCCTGGTTTGGGAGAGGTTTGGGGGAGGAGCTGAGGAATGCAAAGACCTGGGAGACTGTGGGAAGAGCTCCAGTCTGCTCTGGGCACACCCCTCATTGTAAGTGCGCTGGTGTCTGTGTGCAGGAGTGTTGCGCTGAGAATAAATTAGTGGGGGCACTAATTTCTAGGGGTGCAGTAGAGAGGAACCTCCCACACCCTTCTGAACTTTCTGAAGCTGCTTTTAGTTCTAAATTTCCGACTACTTTTTGCTTTCTTGGTATGTACATGTTTACATATTTGAAATGATTATGAAGCCAACTTCTGGATATAATTTTGTTACTTAATATCAACATACTAATATTATAATGTTTATAATGTAATAGTACTTAGGTAGTTACATATTAACCCTTTATATGGTTGTAAACAATTTACCTGGCACTCCCCATTGTAAATTTTATTTTCCATATTGTCACTTAGTTGGAAATTTATCTTACTGTTTTTAACTTATATTTCTTAAGTTCTCTTTTATCACATTTTTTTGCCAGTTGTAATGACTGCTCCAAACACTGTCTATTAATCTGTTATCCCTGGAGTCCATGTGTTTTTCTCAATAATTTTGTGACTTCTCTATGCAGTAAGATTATTAACATTTTGAGGCAACATTTTCTCCAGTTTGCGGTTTCTATTAGATTCTGTTTAATATTTTCCATGTTAAGTGTTTAATAGTTTTTATTTACTGAAATAGAAACAGCAAAATTGTGACTAATGGTTTACCATTGATCTTAAATCTACTATTTTATGGTTCTGTACAAATGCATCCCCCACTTCCTTCTTTTAAAATAATTGTGTTTACTTAGGGCCTGATAGTGTTAGAGAAGGAAATGGCAACCCACTCCAGTACTCTTGCCTGGAAAATTCCATGGACTGAGAAGCCTGGTGGGCTACAGTTCACGGGTCGCAAAGAGTCGGACATGACTGAGCGACTTCACTTTCACTTTGATAGTGTTAGGAGTTGTTTCAGATGTTGAGTCCCAGCATACTCTGATCACAAAATATCAGTTTAGAAGGAGAGATAATTCTAAAATGGTAACAATTCCAAACATTGTTGTTGTTCAGTCACTCAGTCACGTCCAACTCTTTGCGACCCTATGGACTGCTGCACACCAGGCTTCTCTGTCCTTCACCGTCTCCCAGAGTTTGCTCACACTCGTGTCTATTGAGTCAGTGATGCCATCCAACCATCTCATCCTCTGTCACTCCCTTCTCCTGCCTTCAGTCTTCCCCAGCAGCAGCATCTTTTCCAACAAGCCAGCTGTTCACATCAGGTGGCCAAAGTATTGGAGCTTCAGCTTCGGCATCAGTCCTTCCAATGAGAATTCAGGGTTGACTTCTTTTAGGATGGACTGGTTTGATCTCCTTGCTCTTCAAAGGACTCTCAAGAGTCTTTTTAGCATGACAGTTCGGAGCTGTTTCTCTGCTCTTCCTCAGTAGCCTAGTGGACACCTTCTGACCTGGGGGGCTCATCTTTCAGTGACATTCTTTCTGCCTTTTCATACGTTCATGGGGTTCCCAAGGCAAGAATGCTGAAGGGGTTCGCCATTCCCTTCTCCAGCGGGCCATGCTTTGTCAGGACTCCACCATGGCCCGTCTGTCTTGGGTGGCCTTGCACAGCATGGCTCACAATTTCATTGGCCGAGATCCATAGGCTGAGATCCATGTGATTATCTTGGTTAGTTTTCTGTGTTTATAGTTTTCATTCTGTCTGAGCTCTGATGCATGATGATAAGAGGCTTGTGCAAGCTCCCTGATGGGAGAGACTGGCTGTGGGGAAAACTGGGTCTTGCTCTGACGGGTAGAGTCACGCTCAGTAAGTCTTTAATCCAGTTTTCTGCTAATGGCTGGGGCTGTGCTCTCTCCCTGAGGCAGCCCAGTCCTGGATTCTGCAGTCTCTGAGCTAGGGCTATCGGCTCTAAGGATCGGGCTAATGGACCTAAGCCTCCTCCAAGTGGACATAAGCCACACACCACGCCTCCCAGGACTGCCGCTGCCAGAGCCCCCTGTCCCCGTGGGAGGCCACTACTGACCTGTGCCTCTGCAGGAGGCCCTCAAACACTCACAGGCAGGGCTGGCTCAGTCTCTTGTGGGGTCACTGCTCCTTTCTCTGGTCCTGGTGTGGGCAAGTTTAGCTTGTACCCTCCAAGAGCCTCTGATTGAGCCCCTCCGACCATCTTGTTGTGGCTTCTCCTTCGTCCCTGGATGTGGGGTATCTTTTCTCTGGTGGGTTCCAACATCCTGCTGTCAATAGTTGTTCAGCAGCTAGTTGCGATTTTGGTGTTCTTGTAGGAAAAGATGAGCTCGCGTCCTACTCTGCCATTTGTATAGTGTCAGACAGCTGTAATCAGGTCAGACTACTGTAATAAACTACCATAAACTGCTTTATGTTAAAAATGACATAAATGTGTTTCTCACAGCTTTAGAGAAGAATAAGTCCAAAATCAAGGCACAGGCAGATTCAGCGTCTGGTGAGATCCCACTGTGATTTTTTTTGAAAGAAGGGAGACAAAGGGAGAGATTCATCAGCTGAGTATAAAGCTATAACAACTTTTAAAATGATGAACTCCCCTTGTTGCTTTTCCTGTGCAGGACTCATGTTTTCCTCGAGACACCCCTCGTGGAAAATGACCTCTGAGGCCCGTCTCTGCTGCTCAGGGGAAGAACAGGTTCCATGCAGCTCTACGTCTTACCAACCCCACTGCTGTTCTCTCATGTATCCTTAAGCTTTGAATTGTATTTTCTTTCATAGAAAAAAAAAAAAAATTCAATGAGTAACTAACATATATTGAGCGCTAAGTTCCAGCCACTCCACACAACCTGTGGGACTTCAGTTCCTTGATCAGGGGTTGAACCAGGCCCTTGGCAGTGAGAGTGTAGGGTCCTAACCATTGGACCACCAGGGAATTCCCGCAGCTGTTTCTTAACATAGTTTAGGTCTATCAAGTCTTTTTTTTTTAATATGATGGTCAATATTTTTTCTTGAAGTATGGTTGATTTACAATTTTGTGTTACTCTCTGCTGTACAGCAAAGTGATTCAGTTACATACATTCTTCTTTTAATACTCTTTTCCATTATGCTTTATCATAGGATACTGAATATAGTTCTCTGTGCTATACAGTAGGACCGTGTTGTTTATCTGTTCTGTATATAATAACTTTCATCTACCAACCCCAGACTCTCGCTCCATCCCTCCCCCAAACCCATACCCCTTGGCAACTACAGGTCTGTTCTCTGTGTCCATGTGTCTGTTTCTTAAATAAGTTCATTGTGTCGTATTTCAGATTCCACATATAGCATGTGGTGTCTGTCCTTCTCTTTCTGACTGACTTAACTTAGTGTGATCATCTCTAGGGGCATCCATGTTGTTGTAAGTGACATTATTTTGCTCTTTTTTATGGCTGAGTAGTAGTCCATCTTGGAGAAGGCAATGGCACCCCACTCCAGTACTCTTGCCTGGAGAATCCCATGGACAGAGGAGCATGGTGGGCTGCTGTCTATGGGGTCACACAGAGTCAGACATGACTGAGATGACTTAGCAGCAGTAGTCCATCTTTTTTATATATAAATTTATTTACTTTAATTGGAGGCTAATTACTTTACAATATTGTATTGGTTTTGCCGTACATTCACATGAATCCACCATGGTTGTACATGTGTTCTCCATCCTGAACCACCCTCCCACCTCCTTCCCCATCCCATCCCTCTGGGTCATCCCAGTGCATCCTGTATCATGCATCAAACCTAGAATGGTGATTCATTTCACATATGATAATATGCATGTTTCAATGCCATTCTCCCAAATCATCCCACCCTTTCCCTCTCCCACAGAGTCCAAAAGACTGTTCTATACATCTGTGTCTCTTTTGCTGTCTTGCATACAGGGTTATCATTACCATCTTTCTAAATCCCATATATATATGTGTTATTATACTGTATTGATGTTTTTTCTTTCTGGCTTACTTCACTCTGTATAATGGGCTCCAGTTTCATCCACCTCATTAGAACTGGTTCAAATGTATTCTTTTAATGGCTGAGTAATACTCCATTGTGAAGGCAATGGCACCCCACTCCAGTACTCTTGCCTGGAAAATCCCATGGACAGAGGAGCCTGGTAGGCTACAGTCCATGGGGTTGTGAAGAGTCGGATATGACTGAGCGACTTCACTTTCACTTTTCACTTGCATGCATTGGAGAAGAAAACGGCAACCCACTCCAGTGTTCTTGCCTGGAGAATCCCAGGGAAAGGGGAGCCTGGTGGGCTGCCATCTATGGGATCGCACAGAGTCAGACATGACTGAAGTGACACAGCAGCAGCAGAATACTCCACTGTGTATATGTACCACAGCTTTCTTATCCATTCATCTGCTGATGGACATCTAGGTTGCTTCCATGTTCTGGCTGTTATAAACAGTGCTGCGATGAACATTGGGATACACGTGTCTCTTTCAATTCTGATTTCCTCGGTGTGTATGCCCAGCAGTGGGATTGCTGGGTCATATGGCAGTTCTATTTCCAGTTTTATAAGGAATCTCCACACTGTTCTCCATAGTGGCTGTACTAGTTTGCATTCCCACCAACAGTGTAAGAGGGTTTCCTTTTCTCCACACCCTCTCCAGCATTTATTGCTTGTAGACTTTTGGATTGCAGCCATTCTGACTGGCGTAAAATGGTACCTCACTGTGGTTTTGATTTGCATTTCTCTGATAATGAGTGATGTTGAGCATATTTTCATGTGTTTGTTAGCCATCTGTATGTCTTCTTTGGAGAAATGTCTGTTTAGTTCTTTGGCCCATTTTTTGATTGGGTCGTTTATTTTTCTGGAATTGAGCTGCAGGAGTTTCTTGTATATTTTTGAGGTTAGTTCTTTGTCCATTACTTCATTTGCTATTATTTTCTCCCATTCTGAAGGCTGTCTTTTCACCTTGCTTATAGTTTCCTTAGTTGTTCAGAAGCTTTTAATTTTAATTAGGTCCTATTTGTTTATTTTTGCTTTTATTTCCAATATTCTGGGAAGTGGGTCATAGAGGATCCTGCTGTGATTTATGTCAGAGAGTGTTTTGCCTATGTTTTCCTCTAGGAGTTTTATAGTTTCTGGTCTTACGTTTAGATCTTTCATCCATTTTGAGTTTATTTTTGTGTATGGTGTTAGAAAGTGTTCTAGTTTCATTCTTTTACAAGTGATTGACCAGTTTTCCCAGCACCCCTTGTTAAAGAGATTGTCTTTTCTCCATTGTATATTCTTGCCTCCTTTGTCAAAGATGAGGTGTCTATAGGTGCGTGGATTTATCTCTGGGCTTTCTATTTTGTTCCATCGATCTATATTTCTGTCTTTGTGCCAGTACCATACTGTCTTGATGAATGTGACTTTGTAGTAGAGCCTAAAGTCAGGCAGGTTGATTCCTCCAGTTCCATTCTTCTTTCTCAAGATTGCTTTGGCTATTTGAGGTTTTTTGTATTTCCATACAAATTGTGAAATTATTTGTTCTAGCTCTGTGAAAAATAACCGTTGGTAGCTTGATAAGGATTATATTGAATCCATATATTGCTTTGCATAGTATACTCATTTGCACTATATTGATTCTTCTGATCCATGAACATAGTATATTTTTCCATCTATTAGAGTCCTCTTTGATTTCTTTCACCAGTGTTTTATAGTTTCCTATATATAGTAGTCCATCTTATATATGACTGATCTAACTCAAAGAGGTAAGTTTGTTTCATTATCCTTCTTAGAGATAAGAAAGTTGAGGCACAAAATAATTTAAAAACTCTTCCAGAATTAACCAGATAGAAGCAGAGCCTGGATCTGAACCCAGGGAGCCTAGTTACAGAAATCACACTTTTAATGAATATACCCTGTGTCCTGTAAAAGTGTAAATACTGCAGTTCAACAGTAAGTAACTCCTTCAAGTTATGAAAAGAAACCCCACAATTTTCCTCAACGTCTCTCAACTCTAATAGGTGTTGGAGGTTTGGGGGTTAAATTCAAGCAAGGTTCGTGGCACCACATCCTCTGACGCCACATGGGAAGCCTGGCCTGTCCGAGGCTGCAGTCTGGTCAGGAGACTTAGTCTGTCTCCTGCAATAACCCCTGCTGTGTTTTCTTTCCTAGTTGAGCCTATGGTAACTGTGTATCCTGTAAAGAGTCGGCCCCTGTGGCACCACAACCTCCTGGTCTGTTCTGTGAATGGTTTCTACCCTGGCCACATTGAAGTCAGGTGGTTCCGGAATGGCCAGGAAGAGGAGGCTGGGATAGTCTCCACAGGCCTGATCCCTAATGGAGACTGGACCTTCCAGATCATGGTGATGCTTGAAATAGTTCCTCAGGGTGGAGAGGTCTACACCTGCCACGTGGAGCACCCCAGCCGGACGAACCCTGTCACAGCAGAATGGAGTGAGGAGCTCTCTGATCTCATAAGCTTCTCAGCCACCACAGAGGGGGCCTGCTTACCCCCGAGTGTCAGGTTTCTCCTCTCCCCACACAAGTGTCCATGGGCTCCATGTTCTCTTCTCTTTTAGCTGAGGTTGTTGGGGTTGCCCTGTGACATCCTGTGATGGAGATCCTCCGATAGTTTGCAGATATCCTGTGATGGTTTCTGTAAATGCTTGGGCCTCCTGGGGAGCCAGTTCTGCCCAGCAAGCAGAGCCTCCTGTGACCTCCTGGGCACCAGTCCTCTGTGTCAAGTTGGGCTTGTGCTTCGGACACTCTTGCCCTGAGTTGTTCACTGTGATCTGAGAAGGGGCATACCCCCTCCAAGGACCTTCCTGACCTGAGGGAAGTTCAGTCCCAGCTCTGCCTTTTATTAGCTCTGTCAGCCAAGACAGACTTCCCCACCTCATCCAGTCCCAGGACCCTCATCCATCAGATGTTGAAGATGTGTGGCCTTCTTTCAGAGCTGGGATATTTAAATGATTCACTGCCTGAACCTTGTAGTAACTCAGCTTGAATTTTCACCTCTTTTCTAAGAATGGCCAATTCAGTTTTTTCAGAGCAGGCTTCTTCCCCCGGTTTCAATTAGAGAAGTTGGATTTGGGATAAAAATCACTCAGAAACTGGCTTCTTTTCTCAGGGGCACAGGACGAATCTTCACAAGAAAAGATGCTGAGTGGAATCGGGGCCTGTGTTCTGGGTCTGCTCTTCCTTGGGATGGGGCTGCTCTTCTACATCAGGAGGTAAGGGACATGTTGGCAGCTGAGACACCCCACAGATTGTTTGGAGGAAGAAATATGGCTTTACTCAATGAAGTTCTCTGAATACAACCTTTGTCTAGTTGATCTCAACTTTCCTAGAAATCCAGAAAGTACCTATGGGTGAAATATAAGAGGTGATGGACTGTAGAGATAAGAGAAGGGTTAGCATGCATGGAGATCTCAGATGGAAATCCTGGAGCAAATGCAAGAAGAGACACTAAGGCTGATGAAATGGTGCTGGATTTGTGTGATGGAAGCTACTGAGGTCATATGCATTCCAGGGTCTGCTCCGTTGTTCACCCTGGTATTTGGTGATGCAAGCTATGGTGTTGAGAAATCTCAGGGGGTGGTCAGGGGCTGAGACACTGTATCCTGAGAATGTGCCTCCCTCCCTCTCCTTTCCTAGGAGACGCTGGGCTTCAGCCAAGGTAATGCCCTTTCATCCCATTTTAGAGAGAGATTTGGTCTCCTAGGATCAGTGGTGGAGATGACAAGTGAGGCGACAGACAAAATGAGAAAGACTGAATTCTGATTAGGCAGTTTGCAGTAAAGCTTTGCACAGTTAATAAGAGAACAGACTTGTGTTTGCCAAGGGGGAAGGGGTGGAGAAGAGAGAGATTGGGAGTCTGCGATTGGCAGATGGATATTATATACAGGATGGATAAACACCAAGGTCCTACTGTACAGCACAGGAAACTATATCCTGAGATAAACCATAATGGAAAAGAAGTTTTAAAAAATGTATGTATTTGAGGTTTTCTCTGGTGCTCCAGTGGTTAAGAACCCACCTCCTGATGCAGGGGACACAGGTTCATTCCAGGGTTGGGGAACTAAGAGCCCACATGCCACAGGGCTAATAAGCCTGCATGCCACAGCTACTGTATCTATGCACCCTAGAGCCTGCGCTCTGCAACAGGAGAAACCACCGCAGTGAGAAGCCCACTCGCCACAGCTAGAGAAAGCCTGTGCCCCACAACAAAGATCTAGTCTAACCATAAATAAATGAAAAGTAAAATTTAAATGTATATATGTATAACTAGGTCACTTTGCTGTATAGCAGAAATGAAAACAGCACTGTAAATCAACTATATTTCAATAAAATTAATAAATAAAGACTTCCAGGCCAGCAGCCACCAAAGGGGCATCTCTTCTATTACAACTCTAAAAATAATAAAATAAGAGGCCCATGGCCTGAGGTTGCTGTGGTTAAGGGAGACTTACGACTGATTTCCACCTTCTTACTGCAGAGCTCTCGGGGAGGCCCCCAGGAAGGGGAGGAGAAGAAGCTTGAAGCAGTGGTATGAAAACAACCCTCTCCTCTGTCCCCTGCAGGTCTTCTGAGCTGGAGCAGAGGCCGTGACACTCAGACGAGACCCTTCTGTCCCAGCTTTTTCGCAGTTTGAAACGGTTTCCTACTTCAGACCGTGGGCCTCTTATTGTATTACTTTTAGAGTTTTTAATCGAAGAGATGCCCCTCTGGTGGCTGCTGGCCTGGCAGTCTTTGTTAATTTTATTGAAATATGGTTGATTTGCAGTGTTGTTTTCATTTCTGCTGTACAGCGTTCACTCCTCACGATGAGAGTACTTTCTCAGGATCTAATTTGCTCTGGGTTGAATGACCCTGCAGAAAAAGTCCTGGGTGGCTTCTTCAGCCCCTGCCTTGCACCCAGAAGTCCCCAAGATTGATCCCAGTACCTTATCTTCATTCTTTCCTGATCCTCTTTGTTCTCTACCCCTGCTGCCTCCTTCCATACACATTTCTTTATATGTATTTTTTGAAATACAAGAGAGTGGAATCTTCATACAGGTTAGACAAGGTATGGTGTGTATTCATGAGAGCGTAAGTTGGAAGTCAGTTTCAACTGCTCAGTGATCTCATTCCTCTAACTAAGTTCCTTTAAGGTTAGACAGGAATAGAAATGGGCAAACAGGGAAGGAGCCAAAGGGCTGCTTTCCAAAAGCAACAAATTTGAGTAAGGTGATGCATAGAAGCAGAAAATTGCAACTCTGTAGTCAGAACAGAGTTTTTAACATTTTCTTATACCATGAAGATTAAAGAAGGGAAAGGCAGAAAAATAACTATAGCTAGATTGCTGGGAGAAATATCAATAACCTGAGATATGCAGATGACACCACCCTTATGGCAGAAAGTGAAGAGGAACTCAAAAGCCTCTTGATGAAAGTGAAAGTGGAGAGTGAAAAAATTGACTTAAGGATCAACATTCAGAAAACAAAGATCATGGCATCTGGTCCCATCACTTCATGGGAAATAGAAGGGGAAACAGTGGAAACAGTGTCAGACTTTATTTTGGGGGGCTCTAAAATCACTGCAGATGGTGACTGCAGCCATGAAATTAGAAGACGCTTACTCCTTGGAAGAAAAGTTATGGCCAACCTAGATAGCATATTCAAAAGCAGAGACATTACTCTGCCGACTAAGGTCCGTCTAGTCAAGGGTATGGTTTTTCCAGTGGTCATGTATGGATGTGAGAGTTGGACTGAAGAAAGCTGAGTGCCGAAGAATTGATGCTTTTGAACTGTGGTGTTGGAGAAGGCTCTTGAGAGTCTCTTGGACTGCAAGGAGATCCAACCAGTCCATTCTGAAGGAGATCAGCCCTGGGATTTCTTTGGAGGGAATGATGCTGAAGTTGAAACTCCAGTACTTCGGCCACCTCATGCAAAGAGTAGACTCATTGGAAAAGACTCTGATGCTGGGAGGGATTGGGGGCAGGAGGAGAAGGGGACGACAGAGGATGAGATGGTTGGAGGACACCACTGACTCGATGGACATGAGTCTGAGTGAACTCTGAGTTGGTGATGGACAGGGAGGCCTGGCGTGCTGCGATTCATGGGGTCGCAAAGAGTCAGACACGACTGAGCGACTGAACTGAACTGAACTTCAACTTAGGAACAAACACAACACAAAAGGGGCTCTTTTGAGACAACAAAAAATACAAACAAGGAAGGGGAAAAGTACAGAAGCCGAATAGGTAAATGAAGATAAAATGCTATCAGCAGGAAAAAAGAGTATTTTATCTACGATATTTTTTATATAAATTTATTTATTTTAATTGGAGACTAATTACTTTATAGTATTGCATTGGTTTTGCCATACATCAGCATGAATCCGCCACAGGCATGCACGTGTTCCCCATCCTGAACCCCCCTCTCTCCTCCCTCCCCGTACCATCCCTCCAGGTCGTCTCAGTGCACCAGCCCCAAGCATCCAGTATCATGCATAGAACCTGGACTACAATATGTTTTATATGAACTTCATGGTGGCCACAAAACATAAATCTAGAGCAGAGATATGAAACATTAAAAAAAAAAAAGGGAACTGAAGAAGACATACTACAAAGCCACCAAGTTAAAATGGCAGATAGAAACACAAGGAAAAAGGAAGCAATAGAGATCAGAAAACAAAAGAGAAAATAACAGTACTGTGTCCTCATCTATCAATAATCACCCTAAATGTAAATAAGTTGAATCAGCCGATCAAAACACACCACTGGTAACCACTTCTCTGTTCATTGTATCTAAACATTTATTTTTGTCTGATATGTTTTATTTATTTTGTTTTGCTTGTTTTTGGATTCTACATATTGTGAGTAAAGTCATACAATATATACCTTTCTCTATCTGACTTATTTTACTTGGCGTCATACCCTTGAGGTCCATCCATGTGGTTGCAAATGGCAAGACTTCACCTTTTTATGGCTGATAGCACTCCATTGTATAAATAAATATATATACCACATACCACGTCTTGTTTTAATCCATTCATCTGTTGGTAGGCACTTAGGTTGTTTCCATAGTTTGGCTATTTCAAATATTACTGTTAGAAACATGTGAATGCATATATCTTTTTGAGTAGTGTTTGCATAGTCTTTGGATAAGTACCCAGAAGTGGGAGGAGGGTGAAATGGGTAAAGGGGATCAACTGTATGAAGGTGAGTGGAAACTAAATTTCTGGCATGCTCTAGTGTACACAAAAGTAGAAATAAAAGATTTTAATGCAAAACTTATATAATGTTGTAAATTAATGTTCATTTCAGTTCAGTTGCTTGGTCATGTCCGACTCTTTGTGACCCCATGGACGCAGCATGCCAGGCTTCCCTGTCCATCTCCAACTCCCGGAGCTTACTCAAACTCATGTCCATAGAGTCGGTGATGCCATCCAAACATCCCATCCTCTGTTATCCCCTTCTCCTCCTAAATTAATGTTACCTCAATAAAAAAATAAATTTAAAACAAGAAAAAAATCTATAATTTACTAAAACATTAAATTTTACATGTAAAAAGAATGAAATTGTGGTAAGCTAATTACACCTCAGGAGATTTGTTAAAATAATCTTTTCTTTTTTTTTTTAAGAAAAAGAGTCTACCTAAGCAAGACAGAAGACCTAGAAGACATCAGTAAAAATATGTATTTGAATACAAATTAAAAATATATTTGCATAGATAAAATAAGTTTTAAAGAAATATGTAAAGCTCAGGAAAACTTTGTAACACATAAGGCTGACAGTTGGATTAACTTTCTTATCATCTAAAATTGCCAACAAATCTATAAATAAATAAACAAAAATAAACAACAGAAAATTGGTCAAAGATCTAGACTATTTACAGATGATAATATACCAAAGGCCATTAAGCATAAAATACTTACTGAAACACATCAATAAGCAAAAACATACAAATTCAGATGGCAATATGATGAAATATTTCTCCCTCAAATTGGCAAATGTAGTAGTCTGGTTTTGTAAATAAAGGATTTAGAAGATTCTGTGAGAATGGTTCTCTCATATATCATTAGTAACATCATGAACTTGGTCATATCTATGGTTCAGATGGTAAAGAATATGCCTGCAATGCAGGAGTCCTGGGTTCAACCTCTGGGTCAGGAAGATACCCTGGAGAAGGGAATGGCAACCCACTCCAGAAATCTTGCCTGGAAAATTCCGTGGACAGAGGGATTTGGCAGCCTACAGTCCATGGGGTCAAAAAGTCAGACGCAGCTGAGCAGTTAACACAGTCATTAAAATCGAGAGTGCAAATGTTGCTTGATTGACAGCAACAATAAAACCCGCATCTGTATATCTGCTATGTGCCGAATGTTTGTGCCTCTACAAAATGTGTCTGTTGAAACCTGATCCTTAATGTGATGATATTAGGAAGCGGAGACTTTGGGGGTAATTAGGCCCTGAAAGTTGAGCCCCCATCAGTTCAGTTCAGTTTAGTTCAGTTCATTCGCTCAGTCATGTCCAACTCAAGAGACCCCAAGAATTGCATCACTCCAGGCCTCCCTGTCCATCACCAACTGCCGGAGTTCACTCAAACTCACAGCCATTGAGTCAGTGATGCCATCCAGCCATCTCATCCTCTGTCATCCCCTTCTCCTCCTGCCCCCAATCCCTCCCAGCATCAGAGTCTTTTCCAGTGAGTCACCTCTTCGCATGAGGTGGCCAAAGTACTGGAGCTTCAGCTTCAGCATCAGTCCTTCCAGTGAACACCCAGGACTGGTTTCCTTCAGAATGGACTGGTTGGATCTCCTTGCAGTCCAAGAGACTCTCAAGAGGCTTCTCCAACACCACAGTTCAAATGCATCAGTTCTTTGGCGTTCAGCTTTCTTCACAGTCCAACTCTCACATCCATACATGACCACTGGAAAAACCATAGCCTTGACTAGATGGACCTTTATTGGCAAGGTAATGTCTCTGCTTTTGAATATGCTATCTAGGTTGGTCATAACCTTTCCTCCAAGGAGTAAGTGTCTTTTAATTTCATGGCTGCAGTCACCATCTGCAGTGATTTTGGAGCCCCCAAAAAATAAAGTCTGACACTGTTTCCCCATCTATCTGCCATGAAGTGATGGGACCAGATACCATGATCTTTGTTTTCTGAATGTTGAGCTTTAAGCCAACTTTTTCACTCTCCTCTTTCACTTTCATCAAGAGGCTTTTGAATTCTTCTTCACTTTCTGCCATAAAGGTGGTGTCATTTGCATATCTGAAGTTATCGCTATTTCTCCCAGCAATCTTATTTCCAGCTTGTGCTTCTTCCAGCCCAGCGTTTCTCATGATGTACTTCTGCATAGAAGTTAAATAAGCAGGGTGACAATATACAGCCTTGACGTACTCCTTTTCCTATTTGGAACCAGTCTGTTGTTCCATGTCCAGTTCTAACTGTTGCTTCCAGACCTGCATACAGATTGCTCAAGAAGCAAGTCAGGTGGTCTGGTATTCCCATCTCTTTCAGAATTCTCCACAGTTTTTTGTGATCCACACAGTCAAAGGCTTTGGCATAGTCAATAAAGCAGAAATAGATGTTTTTCTGGAACTCTGTTGCTTTTTCCATGACCCAGCGGATATTCGCAATTTGATCTCTGGTTCTTCTTCCTAAGATGGTAATGCCCTTATAAAGGACCAAAGAGAACAGTGTCTTCCACTTCCCACCATATGAGGCTACAAGTGAGATGTTGGCAGTTTGCAAACCCAGAAGACGTTCCTCACCAGCACTTGACCTTGCTGGCACCCTGAACTCAGATTTCCCAGCCTCCAGAACTGTGAGATATAAAATTCTGTTATTTATAAGCTACCCCACTTATAGTATTTGGTTCTGGGGGCCTGACGGAACTATGACAATATCTGTCTTAAAGGAACAATCCTACATGAGCCTAAAGAAACCTCTATTCGAATGTTTCTTGCACCAGGGTTTGGAGCAATAAAATTATCTCAAAATTCTAAGAGAGAAACTTATAAACTTGTCTTGATTATAAATATTCTGTATGTTAAAAAAATTATATGTTAAATACTGGTGTATACCTCTTTGGGTAGTCAAATAATCCCAGATTTCCATCTTAGTTAAAAACATTCTAAATAAATTCTCACATATGTGCCCAAGATGACATATTAAAAATGTCATCGAAGAGAAAAGAAACGGTCTAATTTTCAGAGAAAAAACAGATGAATTATGGTATAGCCGTGCAAAGGGATAATATGCCAAGTGTTACATGAATGAAGGTAGGACTGGCCAGCCTAGATAACAAAAAAAAAAAAAAAATCATAAAATACAAAAGACCCAGAATACCCAAAGCAACCCTGAGAAAGAACAAAGCCAGAGGTATCACACTTCCTGATTTGAAACTATAGTAAAAAGTTATGGTAATAAAAACAGTATAGCTTGACTTTAAAATGGACACACAGACAAGAATAGAGAGCCCAGAATTAAACCCTTGGATGTACAGTCAACTAATATTTGACAAAGGAGCCAAAAATATCCAATGAGGAAAGAATAGTGTCTTTCAGAAAACATGCTGTATAAACTGGAGTAACACACACCAAGAAAAGTAGAAGAAAGGATATCATGACAGTGAGAGAGGGAGGGAATACTAGAATGGAAAACAGATGTATACAGACTTCCCTGGTGGTCCAGTGGCTAAGACTCCAAGCTTCCAGTTCAGGGGCACAGGTTCAGTCCCAGGTCATGGAACTAAGATTCTACATGCCATCTGGTGCAGCAAAAAAAAAAAAAATATTCTTATTTGATAGCAATAAAGGATTTGCAGTTAATTTTAAAAGAAAATAGATGTATAATAAAGAAAATCACAAAGCTAGAGTTTTATTTCTTTATTTTTTGATGATCCACCTGCAAGACTGACAAGGAAGAAAAATCCAACTTGCAAATTATTAACATCTATAATGAACAGATGCCATTCCTACAGATTCTACAAACATTAAAAAGATGCTGCTGCTGCTGCTGCTGCTAAGTCGCTTCAGCCGTGTCCGACTCTGTGCGACCCCATAGACGGCCTCCTACCAGGCTCCTCTGTCCCTGGGAATCTCCAGGCAAGAACACTGGAGTGGGTTGCCATTTCCTTCTCCAATGCATGAAAGTAAAAAGTGAAAGTGAAGTCGCTCAGTCGGATCCAACTCTTAGCGACCTCATGGACTGCAGCCTACCAGGCTCCTCCATCCATGGGCTTCTCCAGGCAAGAGTACTGGAGTGGGATGCTAACAGAATATAAAGGATTTTGTCCCAGTAGATTGGGCGTTTTAGATGAAATTCTTTGAAAACCACAATATTTCATGACCTGCTGCTGTTGCTAAGTCGCTTCAGTCGTGTCCAACTCTGTGTGACCCCATAGACGGCAGCCCACCAGGCTCCCCCATCCCTGAGATTCTCCAGGCAAGAACACTGGAGTGGGTTGCCATTTCCTTCTCCAATGCATTGAAGTGAAAAGTGAAAGTGAAGTCGCTCAGCTGTGTCCAACTCTTAGAGACCCTATGGACTGCAGCCTACCAGGCTCCTCTGTCCATAGCATTTTCCAGGCAAGAGTACTGGAGTGGGGTGCCATTGCCTTCTCCTTCTCCCATTTCATGACCTACTTCTGTGTAAGTCATTACACTACTCCTTCCATTTTCAGTTATGTTTGAAAATTTCCATAATAAAAAAAATTTAATAAATAAAAATAAAATTTCTACAACCACTTCCAAAAATTTACCCCAAAACTTCTACAACCATTTGGACTTCCCTGATGGTACAATGAATAAGAATCTGCCTGCCAATGGCAGGGGCCATGGCTTCAATCAGTGCTCCAGAAAGATTTCACATGCCTCAGAGCAACCAAGCCCTACTGCCACAAGTCCTGAGCCAGCGCTCTAGAGACAAAATGAGAAGCTGGGACAATGAGAAGCCTGGGCACACAGCCAGAGAGTGGCCCCAGCTCCATGCAGTGGGAGAAAGCCCACACACAGTGACAAAGACCCAAGCAACCAAAAATTAATTAATTAGTTTTTTTAAACTACAACCATGCAGTGATTTTTTTACAGTCCTGAGAGTTGACTGAACATAGTAGGTGGCTCTCACGGAAGGTCCCTCATACGGCTGAAGTCAGATGGCAGCTGGGGCGAGGTCTCCTGAGGCACCCTTGGGATGTGGAGACAGCCTCTCTCTCCAGCAGATCCAGCGCCTCTAATGTGCCCATGCGGTCCCACCAGCAATGAAGGCAAGTTCTCACCTGGTGGCTCGGCACTTCCGAGAGGAAAGTAAATGCCCCAAGACTTCTTCAGATGTAGTCTCAGAAGACGTGTGGTGTCCTCTCCACCACATTCTCACGGTCTGAGCTCAGCGCTGGTCCAGATGTAAGGGGAGGTGGCCGTTTCCCTTTGTTTCTGCGTGTTCTCACTTCTCTGATTAGACTTATTCTTTGGCTAAAGTTTTTCCACAGACAGATGGCAGGCTGAGGACATAGGGAGGAGGGGACAAGGACCACCCTCTATTTAAAACACCTACCAAATGTTTCAATCTGTCTGGAACTTATTTTATTAATGGTTAGAGTGTGCGTGTGAGTGTTAAGTCACTTCAATCATGTCTGACTCTTGTGAGCCTATGCACTGTAGCCCACCAGGGCTCCTCTGTCCATAGATGTCTCCAGGAAAGAATCCTGGAATGGTTTGCCATTTCCTTCTCCAGGGGATCTTCCCTACCCAGGGATCGAATCCACATCTCTTGCATCTCCTGCATTGGTAGGTAGATTCTTTACCACTAGCGCCATGGGGGAAACCCAATGATTAGAGTAAGTGCCATGATAAATTTTCTCAAAGAGACATTCAAATGACCTAGTCATGTTTATTGAAAAGACCATCTTCCTCCCATTGCTCTGCGGTGCCACCATAGACCAGAGCATTTTATTTGAGAGAGGATCTAGTTCTAGAATTTCTATTTTATTCTGTTTTCCTAGTCATCTTCACCCAAGCAAACATCACACTATGTTGATTAATATACCACAATGTGTCAATTAGCATAGCCAATACAACACAACATAATCTAACAAGGCTTTTGTTATGTTGTACTAATTTCCTCCCAGGTTTGTTCTTACTTTTGAACATTTTGATTCTAGGCTATAAAATTTATGCTCAAAATTTTAAATTTAGTTTTACAATCTTCACACATACACATTCAGCTCCATCACTTCATGGCAAATAGATGGGGCAACAGGGATGGACTTTATTGTCTTGGGCTCCAAAATCACTGCAGATGGTGACTGCAGCCATGAAATTAAAAGCGACTTGCTCCTTGGAAGAAAAGCTATGAAAAACCTAGACAGCATATTAAAAAGCAGAGACATTACTTTGCCAACAAAAGTCTGCATAGTCAAAGCTATGGTTTTTCCAGTAGTCATGAACAGACGTGAGAGTTGGTCCATAAAGAAGGCTGAGTGCTGAAGAATTGATGCTTTTGAACTGTGGTGTTGGAGAAGACTCTTGAGAGTCTCTTGGACTGCAAGGAGATGAAACCAGTCAATCCTAAACGAAATCAACCCTGAATATTCATTGGAAGGACTGATGCTGAAGTTGAAGCTCCAATACTTTGGCCACCTGATGCAAAGAGCTGATTCATTAGAAAAGATACTGATGCTGGGAAAGATTGAAGGCAGGAGGAGAAGGGGACAACAAAGGATGAGATGGTTGGATGGCATCACCAACTCAATGGACATGAGTTTGAGCAAGCTCCAGGACATGGTGAAGGACAGGGAAGCCTGGTGTGCTGCAGTCCATGGGGCCGCAAAGAGTCGGACACAACTGAGCAACTGAACAACTGAACAACAGCACATAAACACACCTTCACACACAGAGACCAGAGAAAAAGCAGGAGAAACAAGCAAGCAAGCAAAAATCCTCACCTTGATTTTCAATGAAAATTTTGATGAATCTAGATTAATTTAGAGGTAACTAGCATTTAAAATACTTCCCCTTACCATCTCTGATCTTTGTTGTCATCAATTACATGGGTTCACTGACTTCTCCCAATGATGTTTTGTAGTTTTCAGTATAGAAATCTTACTCATATCTTGTTAGGTTTATTCCTAGATATTTGATATTTGGGATTGCTACTCTGAATGATACATTTTCTCAGTTTTGATATTTCTTCATTTCTGGTAGAGCATAATAGAGTTGGTTTTCTATATATTGTCCTTTTATCCAACAATGCTATTAAATCGGTTAGTTTGTCTACTATTTTTATTTTCAAAGTGTAGGATTAAATTAAGAGTAAATAATGACAATTTTACTTCTATTGCCACCCTTATAGCTTTATTTTTCTCTCCATTTTTCATTGACTACCATCTCCAGGACTCCAGATATCAAGATTTTAAATATTTTGCCACTGAGTCTTACATGTGCAGCAGAGCAGTCTTCTTAGACTGAGAAAATTTCTCTTGAATACTCGAACAGAGATTGAATTCTGTTTTATAATTCTATCTCTAAAAACTATTCTATAATTCTATCCACATGGTCATATGCCTTTCTCCTCCTTTAGTTAACATATTAATGAAAGTCTTAGTCAGTGTAATAAAATAAGAAAAAGAAATCAGTGGTGTGCTATATTGTGAGATCTGAAATTTGAATTGCAGTCAAGACCTCTTCAAGCCTCAAAGGGCCCCAGATTGTGAGTTCCTTCTCTACTTTCACTAGGTTTCTCTACCCAGCTACTTCCCGTCACCTGAACAGCTGAACTGCCCTTGATTCTCAGTCTAAGGTCTCACATCCCAATGAGCTAATGAAACTATTCTGGCAAACCAAAAACATCCTTCCATAAAATCCAGGGGGACCCCATTATCTTGTTACTACAAAGGCTGTGTTCCATAGCCTCTACTTATTCACTGTATTCCTGAGTGCAGCCTCCATGTGCCCCTATGGAGGGAGTTGTATCCTCAGGCTGTGAGTCTACATAATAAACTGCTATCAATTCATCTGTCCATTTGGATGTTGTTTGTTCAGCCATCTCATACTATTAAAGGTAGGGACCCTCCTTCATCTACAGAATGAAGAGGAAGTGGTCAGAATGCATACCTATCAGAAATAAACTGTGTGTGTGTGTGTGTGTGCATGTGTCTGTGCATGTTAGTCACTCAATGTGTCCAACTCTTTGCAACCCTGCGGACTGTAGCTTTCAGGCTTCTCTGCCCATGAGAAATCTACAGGCAGGAATACTGGAGTGGATTGCCATGCCCATCTCCAGGGGATCTTCGCGAACCAGAGATCAAACCCATGTCTCCTGCAGTCCAGGCAGATTCTTTACTGTCTGAGCCACCAGGGAAACCCCTAAATAAAATTATACCTCCTCATTTGATATAAAGATCCACACAAAAATTGCCAAGGAATGCCTCCCATTCATAAAAATTCTATAACCAATGGTATTTTTTCACAGAGCTAGAACAAATAATTTCACAATTTGTATGGAAATACAAAAAACCTCAAATAGCCAAAGCAATCTTGAGAAAGAAGAATGGAACTGGAGGAATCAACCTGCCTGACTCATGCTCTACTACAATGCCACGCTCATCAAGACAGTATGGTACTGGCACAAACACAGAAATATAGATCAAAGGAACAAAATAGAAAGCCCAGAGATAAATCCATGCACCTCTGGACACCTTATCTTTGACAAAGGAGGCAAGATTATACAATGGATTAAAGGCAATCTCTTTAACAAGTGGTGCTGGGAAAACTGGTCAACCACTTGTAAAAAAATGAA
The DNA here is from genome assembly GCA_917880005.1 of Nanger dama. NCBI lineage: Eukaryota > Metazoa > Chordata > Mammalia > Artiodactyla > Bovidae > Nanger > Nanger dama. The sequence goes on from CAKJTW010000033.1 coordinate 7,339,384, forward strand.
ATTAGAACACTTTCTAACACTATACACAAAAATAAACTCAAAATGGATTAAAGATCTAAAAGTAAGACCAGAAACTATAAAACTCCTAGAGGAGAACACAGGCAAAACACTCTCTGACATAAATCACAGCAGGATCCTCTATGACCCACTTCCCAGAATATTGGAAATAAAAGCAAAAATAAACAAATAGGACCTAATTAAAATTAAAAGCTTCTGAACAACTAAGGAAACTATAAGCAAGGTGAAAAGACAGCCTTCAGAATGGGAGAAAATAATAGCAAATGAAGCAACTGACAAACAACTAATCTCAAAAATATACAAGCAACTCCTGCAGCTCAATTCCAGAAAAATAAACGACCCAATCAAAAAATGGGCCAAAGAACTAAATAGACATTTCTCCAAAGAAGACATACAGATGGCTAACAAACACACGAAAAGATGCTCAACATCACGCATTATCAGAGAAATGCAAATCAAAACTACAATGAGGTACCACTTTATGCCAGTCAGAATGGCTGCAATCCAAAAGTCTACAAGCAATAAATGCTGGAGAGGGTGTGGAGAAAAAGGACTGTTGGTGGGAATGCAAACTAGTACAGCCACCATGGAGAACAGTGTGGAGATTCCTTATAAAACTGGAAATAGAACTGCCTTATGACCCAGCAATCCCACTACTGGGCATACACACCAAGGAAACCAGAACTGAAGGAGACACGTGTACCCCAATGTTCATCACAGCACTGTTTATAATAGCCAGGACATGGAAGCAACCTAGATGTCCGTCAGCAGATGAATGGATAAGAAAGCTGTGGTATATATACACAATGGAGTATTACTCAGCCATTAAAAGAATACATTTGAATCAGTTCTAATAAGGTAGATGAAACTGGAGCTGATTATACAGAGTGAGGTAAGCCATAAAAGAAAAACACCAATACAGTATACTAATGCATAGTATGGAATTTAGAAAGATGGTAATGATAACCCTGTATGTGAGACAGCAAAAGAGACACAGATGTATAGAACAGTCTTTTGGACTCTGTGGGAGAGGGAGAGGGTGGGATGATTTGGGAGAATGGCATTGAAACATGTATAATATCATATATGAAATGAATCGCCAGCCCAGGTTCGATGCAGGATACAGGATGCTTAGGGCTGGTGCACAGGGACGACCCAGAGGGATGGTATGGGGAGGGAGGAGGGAGAAAGGTTCAGGATGGGGAACACATGTATACCTGTGGTGGATTCATGTTGATGTATGGCAAAACCAATACAATATTGTAAGGTAATTAACCTCCAATTAAAATAAATTTATATAAAAATTATATATAACTAATAATGGATTTTATCAAAAGTCCAGGTTTCAAAATCAATTTTAAAAATCAACATGTATGTCTATATATGGCAATGAAGACATAAAACAAAAGTTAAAAATATAATATTTACAATAAGACCAGAAAGAGAGACTTAAGTATAACTAACAGAATATGTAAAGAATGTGTACACTAAAAGGCTGATGAAAGAAGTCAAAGATATGAATAAATGGAAAGTGTAACCATATCTATCCGCTGAAAACCTGAACACAGGAAAGATGTCAATTCTTTCTCAAGTTGACATTTTGGTTTAATGTAATTTTAGTCCAAGTCCCAGCAAAATCTTTAATAGTTGTAGAAAACTTATTCTGAAACATTTATGAAAAAGCATATGAATTAGGATAGATAAAACAAATTGAATGAAGAAAAATAAACATGTGGGACATTTGTTTCCAAATATAAATGATGTTTAACCAAATTTAAAACTATTTTATAGCTAGAGTGATCAAAACTAATGGCTATTTTGGAAGGATGGGTACTTAGATCAATGAAACAATATAAAAAATCCAAGAATAGATCTACAGCAGCTCACTTCTGACAAAGGAGGTGAAAAATCTCTGAAAACTATAAGAGGTTCAGTAAATAAATGAAAAGATATGCCAAACTGATGAAATTAGAAGAATTAATAGTGTTTAAATGTCCATAGTACTAAAGCAATCGACGGATTCAATGCAATCCCTATCAAAATTCCAATGGCATTTTTCACAGAACTAGAACAAATATTCCTAAAATTTGTAAAGAAGTACAGAAGATGCTGATTAGCTAAAGCAGACTTAAGAAACAACAACAAAACTAGAGGCATCATGTACCCTAATTTCAAACTATATTGCAAAGCTATAGTAATCCAAACAGTATGCTATTGGCATAAAAATAGACATATGGAACGATGAAACAGAAATTAAACACACACATATATAATCAGTGAATTTATTTTTTTAAGTCAAGAACATACAATGGGGAAAGGACAGACTCTAATAAATTATTGGGATATTGGGGAAATTGGGAAGTTGCATGCAAAGCAATAAAAGTTGATCACTAACTTCGACCATACACAAAAATTAACTCAAAATGGGTTAAATACTTGATTAAAGACCTGAAGTCATAAAACTCCTAGTTGTTGTTGTTTAGTTGCTAAGTCTTATCCAGCTCTTTGTGACCCCATGGACTGACGCACACCAGGATCCTCTGTCCTTCACTACTTCCTGGAATTTTCACAAATTCATGTCTATTGAGTTGGTAATGCTATCTAACCATCTCATTCTCTGCTGCTCTCTTCTCCTTTTGCCTTCAATCTTTCCCAGAATCAGGGTATTTTTTTTCTCCAGTGAGTCAGCTCTTCTCATCAAGTGGCCAAAGTATTGGAGCTTCAGCTTCAGTGTCAGCCTTTCCAATGAATAGTCAGGGTTGATTATCTTTATGAGTGACTGGATTGATCTCCTTGCAGTCCAAGGGAATCTCAAGAGTCTTCTCCAGTACCACAGTTTGAAAACATCAACTCTTAGGCTCTCAGCCTTCTTTGTGGTCCAACTCTCACATCCATACATGACTACTGGAAAAACCATAGCTTTGACAATATGGACCTTTGTTGGCAAAATGATGTCTCTGCTTTTTTAAAACACTGTCTATGTTTGTCATAGCTTTTCTTTCAAGTAGCAAGTATGTTTTCATTTCATGACTGCAGTCATTTTGGACAGACTTTGAAGCCACAGTGATTTTGGAGTCCAAGAAAAAAAAATCTGTCTCTTTTTCTCCTTCTATTTGCCATGAAGTGATGGGACCAGATGCCATGATCTTAGTTGTTTTGAAAGTTGAGTTTCAAGTCAGCTTTCCCCTCTCCTCTTTCACCCTCACCAAGAAGCTCTTTAGTTCTTCTTCACTTTCTGCCATTAAAATGGTATCATCTGCATATCTGAGGCTGTTGATATTTCTCCCAGCAATCTTGATTCCAGTTTGTGATTCATCCAGTACAGCATTTCACATTACGTACTCTGCACAGAAGTTAAATGAGTGGATTGACAATATACAACCTTGTTTTCCTTTCCCAGTTTTGAACCAGTGGCATTGTTCCATGTCTGGTTCTAACTGTTGTTTCTTGACCTGCATTCAGGTTTCTCAAGAGACATGTAAGGTGTTCTGGTATTCCCATCTCTTTAAGAATTTTCCACAGGTTATTGTGATCCACACAGTCAAAGGCTTTAGTATAGTCAATGAAGCAGAAGTAGATGTTTTTCTGGAATTCCCTTGCTTTTCCATGATCCAGTGAACTGGCAATTTGATCTCTGGTTCCTCTGCCTTTCCTAAATCCTGCTTGTACATCTGGAAGTTCTTGATTCATGTACTGCTAGCTTGAAGCCTAGCTTGAAGGATTTTGAGCATAACCTTGTGAAATGAGTGCAATTATATGATAGTTTGAACATTCTGTCATTGCTCTTATTTGGGTTTGTAGTGAAAACTGACCTTTTCCAGTCCTGTGGCCACTGCTGAGTCTTTCAAATTTTCTGACATATTGAATGCAGCACTTTAACAGCATCACCATTTAGGATTTTAAAGAGCTCAGTTGGAATTCCATCACCTCCACTAGCTTTGTTCGTAGTAGTGCTTCCAAAGCCCCACTTGACTTCATACTGCAAGATGTCTGGTTCCAGGTGAGTGACCACACCATCATGGTTATCCAGGCCATTAAACCTTTTTTGTATACTTGCTGGTTCTTCTTCATCTTTTCTGCTTCTTTTAGGTCCTTACCATTTCTGTCCTCATACTCATCCTTGCATGAAATATTCCCTTGATATTTCCAGTTTTCTTGAAACGATCCCTAGTCTTTCCCATTCTATTGTTTTCCTCTATTTCTTTGCTTTGTTCACTTAAGAAGACCTTCTTAACAATTTGATGTATGGCTGAAACCAACACAATGCTGTAAAGCAATTATCCTTCAATTAAATATAAATTAAAAAAAAATTTTAAAGGCCTTATTTCTCCTTGCTATTCTCTGGAACTCTGAATTCAGTTGGATGTATCTTTTCCTTTCTCCCTTGACTTTCACTTCTCTTCTTTCCTCAGCTATTTATAAAGCCTCCTCAGACAACCTCTTTGCCTCCTTGCATTTCTTTTTCTTTGGGATGATTTTGGTCACTGCCTCCTGTACAATGCTATGAACTTCCATCCATAGTTCTTCAGGCACTCTGTCTGCAGATCTAATCCCTTGAATCTAATTATCACCTCTACTGTACAATCACAAGGGATTTGATTTAGTTCATACACAAATGGCCTAGTGGTTTTCCCTACTTTCTTCAATTTAAGCCTGAATTTTGCAATAAGGAGCTCATGATCTGAGCCACAGTCAGCTCCTGGTCTTATTTTTGCTCACTGTATAGAGCTTCTCCATCTTCAGCTGCAAAAAAACAAAATCAATCTGATTTCAGTATAAAATCCCTGGAAGATAACTAAAGGGAAGGCAATTGATACCTGTCTTGGTGATGATTTTTAAGATTTGAACCAAAAGAAAAGGCAAAAAATCTAAAAATAAACAAGTAGAACTATTTCAAACTAAAAATTTTCTGCACAACTGCACAGCTAAGGAAATCATCAACAAAAGGAAACACAACCTCTTGAATAAAGGAAAATATTTGCAAATGATATGTCTGATGAGAGGTTAATATCCAAAATATATAAAGAGCCTTTATAGCTTAATTTTTAAAATTTCATTAAAAATGGTCCGGAGGATCTGACTAAATATTTTTACAGAGAAGACGTACAGATACCCAACAGGTACATGAAAAGGTACTCAACATCACTAATTATCAAAGGAATTGAAATCAAGCCACAATATGATATCATATCACCTCAGGCAATGGCACCCCACTTCAGTACTCTTGCCTGGAAACTCCCATGGATGGAGGAGCCTGGTGGACTGCAGTCCATGGGGTCATGAAGAGTCGGACATGACTTCACTTTCACTTTTCACTTTCACGCTTTGGAGAAGGAAATGGCAACCCACTCCAGTGTTCTTGCCTGGAGAATCCCAGGGACGGGGGAGCCTGGTGGGCTGCACAGAGTCGGACACGACTGAAGCAACTTAGCAGCAGCAGCACACCTATTAGAATGGCTTTTATCAAAAAGACAACGAATAACAATGGTTGGCAAGAATGTGGATAAAAGGGAACACCTGTGCACTGTTGGTGGGAGTGTAAATTTGTGCAACCACTATGAAAAACACTATGGAATTTGCTGAAAAAATTAAAAAGAGAACTACCTATGACCCCGCAATTCCACTTCTTGGTATTTGTCTAAAGAAAATGAAAAACTAAATTAAAAAGATATATGCATCACCATGTTCACTGCAGTACTATTTATAACAGCCAAGATATGGAAGCAACCTAAGCGCCTATCAATGGATGAATGGATAAAGAAAATGTAATATAGAAACATCTACTTCTGCTTTATTGACTACACCAAAGCCTTTGACTGTGTGGATCACAACAAATGGTGGAAAATTCTTAAAGAGATGGGATTACCAGACCACCTGACCTGCCTCCTGAGAAATCTGTATGCAGGTCAAGAAGCAAGAAGCAACTGTTAGAACTGGACATAGAACAACAGACTGGTTCCAAACAGGGAAAGGAGTACGTCAAGGTTGTATATTGTCACCCTGCTTTTTAACTTATATGCAGAGTACATCATGCAAAGTGCTGGGCTGGATGAATCACAAGCTGGAATCAAGATTTCTGGGAGAAATATCAATAACCTCATATATGCAGATGACACCACCCTTATGGCAGAAAGCGAAAAAGAACTAAAGAGTCTCTTGATGAAAGTGAAAGAGGAGAGTGAAAGGTTGGCTTACAACTCAACATTCAAAAAATAAAGATCATGGCATCCAGTCCCATCACTTCATGGCAAATAGATGGGGAAACAATGGAAACAGTGTCAGACTTTATTTTTGGGGGGCTCCAAAATCACTGCAGATGGTGACTGCAGCCATGAAATTAAACACACTTACTCCTTGGAAGAAGAGCTATGAGCAACCTAGACAGCATATTAAAAAGCAGAGACGTTATTTTGCCAAAAAATGTCCATATCATCAAAGCTAAGGTTTTTCTGGTAGTCATGTATGGATGTGAGAGTTGGACCATAAAAAAGCTGACCACTGAAAAATTTGATGCTCTTGAACTATGATGTTGGAGAAGACTCTTGAGAGTCCCTTGGAGTGCAAGGAGATACAACCAGTCCATCCTAAAGGAAATCAGTCCTGAATATTCATTGGAAGGACTGATGCTGAAGCTGAAACTCCAATAGTTTGGCCACCTGATGCAAAGAACTGACTTCTTGGAAAAGACCTTGATGATGGGAAAGATTGAAGGTGGGAGGAGAAGGGGACGACAGAGGATGAGATGGTTGGATGGCATCACCAACTCGATGGACATGAGTTTGAGTAAGCTCTGGGAGTTGGTGATGGACAGGGATGCCTGGCGTGCTACAGTCCTTGGGGTCGCAAAGAGCTGGACATGACTGAGTGACTGATATGAACCAAATATAGAAAGGTAAGACAGAGATAAATACACATACAAGAAAATATTCACCAAAAAAAAAAGAAAAGAAAAGAAAAGAAATCTTGCCATTTGAGACAAGAATGGTCCTTGAAAATAATATGCTAAGTAAAACAGGTCAAATAAAGAAAAAGAAACGTTGTGTGATTTCACTTATATGTGGAATCTAGAAAAACAAACAAAAATGAGTTCATAGACACAAAGAACACATTTCTTGTTGCCAAAGACAACAAGATGTGGTGGGTAGAACAGGAGCAGACGGTCAAAAGATACAAACCTTCAGCTATAAAGTTAAAAAGCCGTGGAGATGTAATGTATAGCATGTTGACTATAGTTAATAATACTGTATTGTTTATCAGAAAGTTGCTGAGAGAGTAGGTCTTAACAGTTCTGATCACAAGGAAAACAGTGTTGTGATTATGTATGGTAAGGGAATTTAACTGCTCATTTTGGTGATCATTTTACAGTATATACAGATATTGAATCCTTACTTTGTACACTTGAAATAAATACATTTTAAAAACTAGAGAGTATCCTTTGAGGAAAAAAAAATTTCATTTTAGTCAGTGTCAAAATGAAAAACTACCATCCCAGGCACAAAAACATCTACATCTAGGAAGCGGTTAAATGTGTGATGGATGGATGAGACAGAGAGGCAGGCAGAAAGTCATAATAACAGATCTTCCTACAAACTTCCCTGACAACTTCACACACACACACACACACACACACACACACACACCCCTATTGTCTATTACCTTGTAGCAGGACTTTGCCTGGGTTTCCCAGGCTGTTTCTGTGGTCTCTTACTGTTTGATGGTGTTCTGATCTTCTGTATAAAAAATTCAGCCTCTTAAGTGAATGAAAAAAATTAAAAATGAAAATAACAACAGGTGAAATCTAGTATTACTGAAAACAACAGTATTCTGTCTGCTGCTAGCATCTCAAGAGACTTCTGCAAAATAGAAAATAGGTTAGAATGATATGATGAAAAGCCAGTTTTCTTACACAGAAAGTGGGAGGCTTCCTGGTAAATGGAATAGATTCTGAGTGGACCCAGAAATATCTCCTAGTCCATAAAGGCACATGTTAAAGGAGACACTGGAGCGCAAGACCACCGGTAGCTTCAAATATACACACCAGCAATTCTAGAGATGACTCTGCACAGATATGGAACCTGTTGGACCTCATAGCCTATAACTAACGGGGACAATTCTCTGTGACGTGTACCTTGTTCACAAATTTCAGTTTAAAACAGATCATAAAATGCACACCAAGCAGAAAAATATGAGGGTAGAAAAAAAAAGGGACGTTTATTGACTCCTACTAGTAGAGATAGATCTTTTTGAGGACAAGTTTAATCCAAAGTGTAGGAGGTAAGCTCCATGAAACTGGAATTTTCTGTCAGAGTGTTTCTCCTCTCATTTATACAATGGAAGTTCCTTCTCCCTTTTGAATCTATGCCTTGTGTGAAAGTTGCTCAGTCGTGTTCAACTCTTTGCAACCCCATGGACTGTATGTCCATGAAATTCTCCAGGCCAAAAGACTGGAGTGGGTAGCCTTTCCTTTCCCCAGTGGATCTTCCCAACCCACGGATCGAACCCAGGTCTCCGCCTTGCAGGCGGATTCTTTACCAGCTGAGCCCCAAGGGAAGCCACAAGCTTCTTTCTTTAGGATCTCTCAAAACCATTCAAATTTCCTTGCTACAAGCTTTACTCTGGTGATTCCTCCTATGTATGATATCCTTCTGCTCCCTTTTGAATCTATGCCCTTAGATAATTCAAAACAAGGGAGTTTTCCAGGCTTCTTACAGGTCTCTTCCTAAAAATGCTTCAGCTGGCAACTGAGGTGTCAGCTCAGGGAATTTCTCTGATGGGCTGAAACACGATAGAGCAGGTGAGGCGTGGGCTGCTCCAACATGATTTGTTCCAGCAGTTCTCTTTAGACCACCTTCCTGGTGAGGCACCACCTGGAACAGCCACTCCTGAGGATACCCTTGGAGGAGGAGGAGGATGACGAAAGCTCTGATTCTGAAGGCTCTCGCTCTGGCCGCCATGATGAGCCCCTGCGGAGGTGAAGACATCGTGGGTGAGTGTACAGTTGAGGGGTGTGGGTTTACAATTGTGAAGAATTGTTTAATTTTTATTTTATATTGGAGTACAGTGGCTCAGGTGGTAAAGAATCTGCCTGCAATGCAGGAGACCCAGATTTGATCCCTGGATTGAGAAGATCCCCTGGAGAAGGGAATGGCTTCCCACTTCAGTATTCTTGCCTGAAGAATTCCATGGGCAGAGGAGCCTGGCAGGCTGCAGTTCATGAGGTCACAAAAGTCTGACATGACTTAGCAACTAAACAACTATATATATATATATATATATATATACACACATCTTCTTTATCCATTCATCTGTCAGTAGGCATTTAGGTTGTTTCCATGTCTTGGCTCTTATAAATAGTGCTGCTGTGAAATAAGGTGCATTTATCTTTTTGCATTATAGTTCTTTCTGGATATATGCCCAGGAGTGGTTTGCTGGACCATATGGCAACTCTATTTTCAGATGTGCATTCTAAATAACAAAGAGTTGTGTGTATGTGTATGTGTGTAAAAGTTGCTCAGTTGTGTCCAACTCTTTGAGACCCCATGGACTAAAAAGCAATATAATGCCAAAGTATAGCATAATTTATTATAACTTCACATTTGATTGTTTGTTTCAGAAATTTGGGTAATGTTGGCAGAAAACCTAGGAACTTAAAATAGGTTACTCTCAACTTGTCAACTCAAACTACCAGTCCTGTCACCTCCAGCCAGCAAAGCTCTAAAAAGAGGATAAAAGCAGATTAATTTTGGTTAATCAGCCCCTCGGCTCCTCCACTCTGTATTCACAACACCTTCTTGAAGGTGGCTTATTCCACTAAATTTCAGTCTCCTGTCCAAAACTTTGTCCTACTGTGTCATGGGCACTGACAACAGTTATTGAAACCCAAGGGCGGGGTGGGGGGAAGTCAAGGAAAAGAGAAGAGGAATGGAATGGAATCTTCAAAACATTTCCTAATTGTGATTCATTAAGTCAACAAATATTTAGTGAGGTGTTAAGCACTCCTCTGGGCATAACGCAAGATTTCTGGGAATGCCCTGGTGGTCCAGGGGTCAGCTTCTACTGCTGGGGGACACTGGTTCAATCCCTGGTCAGGAAACTAAGATCCCTCATGCTATGTGGCACAAACAACAAGTCAAGATTCCTATCCATGGGAAACCCATGTTCTTACAATCAAACAGATAACTTTTTAAAAAACACATTTCACAAGTAAATAAATTCCATAGTGTGGTAAGAATGAGATAGGTGCTATGAGAAGTAAGAGATTAGGTGATTAGAAATAAACTTAAGAATTAAAATTATGTAGTCACTACCTAGGGCTTCCCCAGTGGCTCAGGGGTAAAGAATCCACCTGCAGTACAGGAAACACAGGTTTGATCCCTGGGTCAGGAAGGGCCCCTGGAGGAGAGCTTGGCAACCCACTCTGGTATTCTTGCCAGGAGAATCCCATGGACAGAGGAGCCCGGTGGGCTACAGTCCAGAGGGCTGCAAACAGTAGCACATGACTGGAGACCAGCACACACACAAGCATTCATCACTAACTCATTAACTGAAATCTTGCTATGTGCCATGAACCCTTCTACTGGGGGTACAGAGTGAATAAGACAGCATCTCAGCACCTCTTGGCATGTACATAACCCTCCCTAACTCTGGGATGGCACCCCCACTCCAGTACTCTTGCCTGGAAAATCCCATGGATGGAGGAGCCTGATGGGCTGAGTCCATGGGGTCGCTAAGAGTCGGATAGGACTGAGCGACTTCACTTTCACTTTTCACTTTCATGCATTGGAGAAGGAAATGGCAACCCACTCCAGTGTTCTTGCCTGGAGAATCCCAGGGACGGGGGAGCCTGGTGGGCTGCCGTCTATGGGGTCGCACAGAGTCGGACACGACTGAAGCGATTTAGCAGCAGCAGCAGCCCTAGGACAGAAAAAGACGGAAATAGGAAGTGGTATCGGACCAGGCCAAATACGAACCATACTCCTACACAGACCACTTCTCATGTGTTTTCATTTAACCCAATTCTTTCCCTCCCCTGTATCCTGCCTCCCTGCTCCTACCTTCCTGCTTTGGCATGGCCATGCACCAGCGGACCACGTGGGCACTTATGGCACAAACGTCTACCAGACGTACGGCGCCTCCGGCCAGTTCACATTTGAATTTGATGGAGACGAGCTCTTCTACGTGGACCTGAGGAAAAAGGAGACTGTCTGGCGGCTGCCCGAGTTTAACAATATCACCATGTTTGAAATTCAGAGTGCCCTGAGAAACATTGTTATGTCAAGAAGAAATTTGGACATCTTGATGAAAAATTCCAACTTCACACCTGCCACCAACGGTAAGTGCGGCCTCTCGTCACGGTATCTACCTCATGTTCCTGGTCTCTTTTTCCTTCCCTGAGTAGCTAGTCTTCCCCACACACACACTCTAAATTGTTCCACCTTTCTATTTCATTTCCTGGCAAATACCCAGTCCTCAGCTACAGATTTAATCCTGAAATATCCCTCCCCTAAGTTCCAAGAACCACTCCTTGAAGTTCTAAAAGAGGATATTCCCAAGCTCTTGGCCTAAGTAGCCAAGTAGCCCTTGTCTCCTTTGAACAAAGAATTCAGCAAAGAGACCAAGCTTGTGAAATCGAGACAGTGTTTGTTAAAAACAGAGTACATGTGGAAGAGCTCATAAAAGAACTCAGAGTTTGGATTTTTTTTTTAACGTTTTTTTAATGGGTCTCAAAATCCTGTGACAGATTATTTATCATGCTATTTCCATTAGAAAGTACTGATTTTAAAAACTAATAACTGAAAACGGCCACACACAAAACAAATGGTCCATAAAAGATTCTCCTTTCCTTCTGAAGTTTTTACAATGCATTGTTATTATTAACCAATCTTTTACTATTAAGCGTAAATGGCGACTCACTCCAGATGGACTGAGTTGCACACGATAGGGATGATTTAGCTTGCTTATATGGGGGCAGTTTTCTGGGCTGTCTCAGGCCAGCCATCTCGCTTGTGCCCATTTTTCACCTGACTCAGGATTCTTCCTGATGAACATGCATCTCTCAGCCAAGGTGGTTTCTGGCGCAAAGGTTTCTGGAGGGTTGGCAGGACATCTTCTGGGCTGGCATCTCCTTCCTCCTTTGTCCTCCCTAGACTGAAGACCTCTTCCGCACATGCATCGGGCTGGGGAATCCCCTTGACCACAAGAAGGAGGAAGCTGTGATCACTTTGTCTTTCACCTCATCAGGGCCCTGTGCTCCTGCTGGTATCGTGTCTTGAAGCGTCAGCAGGAGACCAGTTGCAGCTACTCAGCCCGTGGCCCATCTACCTCCTAGCTCTCACACACTGACCCACTCTGCCCTGTGGATTCCCAGCAAGAAGAGCGTGTTCCAAGCTTCATAGTGACCTTAAAGAAGAGGACAGTTCAGAAGAGAATTCACACAGTTCAGAGGGCAGTTCAGCATCTGTAGATAAAGATGTCAGCACCAGTTCTGAAGTCACCATAGATAGCACTAATCTCCCTCATTCAGAAGATGGAAGAGCCAAGGTCGAAGTTTTGGACGGTCCTGCCAGGAAAATAATAATAATGATGATCAACATATAATCTAAAAAACAGGTGAAAATAAAGGGAGGTTATGGCTGACTGTAAAGTGAGTCTGAAAGGACATAGGAAATAATACACTAACAGCTAGGGAGATTGTGCATGGGGTGGGGGAGCCTCCCATAAACTGATTAAGGAGCATAAGGCATGGTTGTCAGAAATTCCAATCCATCTTTGGTCTTCATTGTAGAAATCCCTGAAGTGGCTGTGTTTCCCAAATCCTCCGTGGTCCTGGGGATTCCCAATACCCTCATCTGTCAAGTGGACAACATCTTTCCTCCTGTGGTCAACATCACTTGGTTTTACAACGGACAATTTGTTGCAGAAGGTATCACTGAGACCACCTTCTACCCCAAGAGTGACCACTCCTTCCTCAAGTTCAGTTACCTCACCTTTCTTCCTGCCAGTGAAGACTTCTATGACTGCAGGGTGGAGCACTGGGCCCTAGAAGAACCCCCTCGTCAAGCACTGGGGTACGTGGATTCCAAAACACACGCCCTTCTCCACATCCAATCCACCTGCATTCCTTCTGAATCTGGCCTCTGGACTCTGAGACTGAATCAAATCTTGGAGACAGGGTTTTGGGTGAAGTAGAAAGAACAGCTTTATTTCTTTGCCAGGCAAAGGGGGCCCCAGTGCTCTCAAAACTGTGTGTCCCCACCTGGAGGGGGTAGCGAGGAGTTTTATAGTAATGGTGTGATCAAAGAGAGTGTGATCAGCTCCTGAACATTCTTCTAATTGGCTGATGGTGAGCCAAGAGGGAGTCAGCCTCATTAACCTTCTGTTGACAGCCAGTCTGGGGTCAGTGTGTTGTGGGCAGCATATAGTTAATTTCACCACTGGTTGGAGATTTCAACAACTGCCAAACAGCTCAAAGACAGTGTTGTATGTATCCCTTGACAGGGAACCAGGACCCTGCCCCAAGGCTGCCCTGCTCTTTCTTAACTGCTCCTCCCTTGTCTCCACATCCCCTCCCTTCCCTGAATAACATCTGAGCCTGGCTCTTCAACTTAGAGAGGTTGTGGAGGCTGAACGAAGCTCGTTTCCTACAAACAAGAAACAGGGAGACACAGAAAGGCTTTTGTGCACAAGAGCATCACAGGACCCAGCTCGGTATCACTTTGACCCTGATCCTGCTTCTGTTTCTGTTCTCAGAGCCCAAGATTCCAACCCCTACATCAGAGCTGACAGAGACTGTGGTCTGTGCCCTGGGGCTGGCCATGGGCCTCATGGGCATCGTGGTGGGCACTGTCCTCATCCTTCAGGTCCGGTGCTTGGGTGCTGCCTCCAGACGTCGAAGGGCTATGTGAGTCATGGCCTGAAAGATGGAAAGGTAAGGATCAGATCTAGAAAGATGGCGCTTCAGGCAGGGAAGGCAAGGGTGGAAAATTGGCATCCAGGATACATACATGTGTTTGAACAACTGTGGGCAAATTGGAGATGGGTTGATGTTGGGACAGAGTTACCACCAAAATTTTGTTTTTTGCTGCCCACCGATGCTGAATAAAAAATACGGAGACAGAGTTGGAGGAATAGAAAGATGGCTTTGGTCGGCTGCAGGAAGAACACAGCAGAACATAGCAGGCTAGTGCCCCGCGCGATGGGGAAGTGGAAGGGACCATATAGCTGGGGCTCACAGGCCAAGGTCTGTGATCAGGAACAAAGTAGTGAGAGTCTTGCATTCTTCTTTATTGTTTCAAAACAGAACTGGCTTCAGGAAGCCCAATAATTGGGTCAGTTTGTCTCTGATTTATAATATTGCAGCCCTCTTTCTGCAATGCAAAATGCTACAAGGAGTGGTCTGCAAAGGGAGCACTGGGAAGGTAAGCACCAGGTGCAGGATGTAATTTGCATAGGGTTAAGGGGGCAGTAGGTACTGGATATAATTTACATAGTGTCAGGTTCATTCTGTGAGATACAGGCTACAGTTGAGTAACAGTGGAAGGAAAGCTAGGCGTGATTAACTCTTTCAGGTCCGTTTATGCTTCTTCTCTCATCTGTTCACTGTTCTTTTCACTTGTTCTCAGGAGAGGAAAGTCTTCTTTTCTGTTTTCGCTGCAGCATCAGGAGCACAGGACCATCAGCCTCATGCTGCTTGGTGTTTCAGATGATCAGTCTTTACAAGAAAAGAAAGGCATTTTGACTGAGATGTGCTCCTTGGTCCACTTCATCACAGAGCTCCTTCCACGCCCTCCTGCCCTCTCTGCTGGGGTGGACTTTATGGAGGAATTTTCCCTCGAAGATCACTGACCCTTACGAATTCTCCCAACTTAGTCTTTGATTCATTGCCTACCTGTCACAGAGAGACCTGGATTGTTCCACCCAACCACCTAGTTCTTGGTCACCCTAATCCAACATCTGTTTCAAACAAATAAATAAATCTTGCATCAAGAGATTGTCTTGCTAAGTGAAGCAAGTCAGAAAAAGAAAGACAAATACCATAGGATATGACTTGTGTGTGGAATCTAGAATATGACGCAAATGAGCCTTCCTATGAAACAGAAGCAGGATCAGGAGCATAGTGGATGGACTGGCAGTTGCCAAGGGAGGAGGGGGATGGGAGAAAGTTGGACTGGGAGTTTGGGATTAGCAGATGCAAACTGCTAATGGATACATGTAGAATGGATAAACAACAGGGTCCTACTGTGTAGCACAGGGAACTATCTTCAGTATCCTGTGATAAACTATGATGGAAAATGACCGCAAGAATATATGCAGATGGATGTATGTATAACCAAGTCATTTTGCTGTACAGCAGTAATTAACACAGCATTGTAATTCAACTATACTTCAATAAAAAGAAATTTTTAAAAAGACAAATCTCTTCCTAGGGTATTTTTGTTCAGGGCCATTTTGTTCAGGTGTCCATTTTCTTTATTCCTAGGGCTAACTCCTGTATAAACATGGAAGTCCCTGTGCTGGAAGGCTCATGGAAATCTCAGCTCCATGGAACCTGTTTCTCAGATCATGTTAATACCACTCAGCCAAAGTGTGAAAATGATATTCTTAAATGGGGACCTTTTTTCCTCCCTAAACTTCCTCTTTGCTCTCTCTCCTTACATTTAATTATCAATGAATATAAAGCAAAATGTCTCCCTCAGTGCAAAGTGTTCTAACATGCAAAAAGTGTGTGTGTTGGGGCGGGGTAGGGGGCAATGCCAATGTTCAAGTGTTTAATTTTAAAAGAGAAGTCTAAGTCTGTGCAAGAGACCAGACACTGAAATAAAATCTTTTAAACATCAAAACTGGATTTTGAGAGTGCAAAAACATGGATCCGTGAAGGAGGCAGAATGATGTAAAGCTCTCCTCCCCATTTTCATCCTGATGAGATAAAAAGTCTCCAGGTGGGATGAGACAGAGCATAGAAGTGAGAATGACAGAATAAGATAATGCTGTCTGTATCTCAGAAAATGCCCCGCACTTTCTCTTATCTGGGTTAATATCAAGGAGAAAGGAGAGACTGGCTGACAGGCCCAGAACAGGGGCAACCTCACTGCCCTGTAGGTACCCCTCATTTAGCAATACTATAAGTACAATGTAAACGCACTTCACCCTCAAGTTCACAAATTATGTGGGGTTTTTTAATTTTTAAATTATTTATTTTCAGTTGTGCTGCACGGCATGGGAGATCTAAGTTCTCTGACCAAGGATTGAACCCATGACCCTTACAGTTGAAGTTAGAGTTTTAACCATTGAATGCCCAGGGAAATCCCCAAATTAGGTTTATTAGCATATTATCTTTAATTGGTGTTGTTCTATTGTATGAGACTTTGTAAATATACTGAGATTTCAGTAGTGTATTAAGACCACCCTATTTCAAATTTTTATACAATATAATCCTTTAGTAACCACAAAACAGGCTGTTGAGAGGATCCACAAGATAATACATATAAAATACCTAGCCTAATGGGTTTCACGTGGAAAGCATCCATTATGTTACCTCTGACAGTAATTCACATTATCTGGAATCAAAACTCCAGTCTCAAAGTCCAAACTCCAGAGGTCACATTTAGTCCTCGCTGAGCATTCTTTTCCCTTAAACTACTTAATTTTATATACATCTTTACACCAATTCCAGACATGAGGTATTCTTAACTTTCTTATTTCTTGCCCTTTCTCTTTCTTTCCTTTTCTATTTCATTATGGTTCCGTTCAGTTCAGTTCACTCGCTCAGTTGTGTCTGATTGCAGTAGAAGAGGCATAACTAAAATTTACCATTTTAACCATTTTGAGGGTGTGATTCAGGAGCCTTAAATACATTTACATTGCGTTGTGCAACCATTACCATCAACCATTACTTTTTCATCTTCCTAAACTGAAACTCTGTAACGACTAAATGATGCCTCTATTTCCACCCTCCCTTCAGCCCCTGTTAACCACCATTCTACTTTTTTAAATTAATTTTGTGTGTGTGCGGCTGTGCTAGGACTCCATTGCTGTGCAAGGGCTTTCCCCTAGCTGCAGAGTGGCGTCTACTCTCTGGCTGTGCACGGCCTCCTCATTGCGGAGGCTTCTCCTGTTGCTGAGCCCGGGCTCTCGGCGACCAGGCTCAGTGGTTGTGGTTCATTGGCTTAGTTGCCCCGCGACGTGTGGGATCTTCCCTGACCAGAGATCGAACCCGTTCCTTGCATTGGCAGGCAGATTCTTAGTCCCTGGACCACCAGGGATATCCCCTTTCTACTTTTTATCTCTATAAATTTGACTATTCAAGACACTTCAAATAAATATAATCATACAGTATTTGTCCTTTTGTGACTGGCTCATTTTAATTTAGCATAATATCTTCAAGGCCCAGCCATGTTGCAGCCTTTGTCCACTTCTCCTCCCTTTTTAAGGTTAAATAATATTCCACTGGGCTTCCCAAGTGGCTCAGTGGTAAAGAATCCACTTGAGAATGCAGGAGACACAAGAGACGCAGGTTTGATCCCTGGGTTGGGAAGATCCCCTGGAAAAGGAAATGATAACCCGCTCCAGTATTCTTGCCTGGAAAATTCCATGGACAGAGGAGCCTGGTGGGCTTCAGTCCATGGCGTTGCAAAGAGTTGGGCATGACTGAGCAACTGAGCACGCACAGTATTTCATTATGTCCGTAGACTCCATTTTGTTCCATCAACAAACGTTTGAGTTGTTTCCATCTTTGGCTACTGTGAATAATGCTTTTGTGGACCTTGCTTTTTAGTCCCTTGTTTTCCATTCTTTGGAGATATAATAGAGAGTTCCAATTGCTAGACCATATGGTAATCGTATGTTTAATTTTTTTTGAGGACCCACCATACTGATTTCCACAATGGCTGCACCATTCTACATTCCTTTCAGCAAGGTACATGGGTTCCTATTTCTCCACATTCATGCCAACACTTGTTATTTTCTGAGTTTTTATAATAACCATCCTAATGGATGTGCATATAACTACAAACAAGAATATGGTGATTCTCACAAACAAAATATTTATCAAAAGAAACAAACAGAACCAATAAATAAAGTTATTTTGTATTTATATTAAATTCAAAGTCAAGCATACATAAGAAAAATAAGAAGATAGTTTTCACAAAATTCAGAATAATATTTTCCTTTTAAAGGAAAAGATAGTAATCAGAAAGTGCACACAAGAAGCTCCTGGGAAGCTGGCTGTGTTTTGCTTTATAAACTGCATGGTTTGTTACTGATGAAACTCTGCACACAGGTTTATGAAACTCTCTCTACAGAAGTTACATGTCACTCTAAAAGAAATGTTAGTATTATTATATCTCCTATTATAAAAATATTATTCTCAAGTCATGAGTTAAAGAGTTGTGTTTATAGCTTTCCTAGATATAAATCCAGTTCAGGAAATATAAATCCAATTTACTTCAGGAAATGTGCTCTTTAAGGAAAATGATGTGTTTACACTTAAGAGACATGAAGACCTTCTAAACTAATAGAAATTTAAGATCCAATGCCCAAGGATATGGATCAATAAGGAAAATAATTGGAAGGACCGTGATGACTCTTACCCATCCTATCCTCGATAAAGGACCTGCAGGCTCAGTTCAAGGTAAAAAGATTACATGAAGCGTATATTGTTGGACACAACAGAGGAAAATAGTCAGCATCTTCGTTGGATGACGGGACTCCTTCTTGGGAAAGTTCTTCTGGTGGCAAAGTCTCAAAGGGAACATCAGCAGAGATGTTTTAGGGCAAGTGACAGATGCAGGCTTAGGAAAGATCTGAAACTGGAAGTGGTCGCTTCACACGTACCTCAGAGAGCAAGACAAGAAGGAAGAGGGAAGCACTTCAGGGAAAGTAAAAACCCAAAGAATAAAAATAAAGCAGAGGGTAGGGGAGTGAATCACTGGTGCAGCCAGATACTGAAGAGCTGCAGGCAGGGGAGACCCAGCCCCCTCCAGGGCCCGAGACTGGACACTGTCTAACACTCGGAAATGAGCTGTCCCAGGAGACACACGTGCTGGCAGAGCAAGAGACGATATAAAGGGCGCGCCCGGGAGCAGGAGGGTCGGGGAGCCCTGGGGGACTTCCGCCCCCTGGTTCGCGGGCCGGGTCTTATGGTGCCGGGTTAGTTTCCCAGTTGTCTCTGGCCAATCGTTTTGACTCAGGGTCCTTTCTGGTGGCTCACTCATCACTCAGCAGAGATGAATTCCAGAGCAAAGGATTCTGGGAAGTCGGTAGCACAAACTGTGGGCGGGTGTCTCCTCCCCGCTTTGGGCCTTTCCCGAATTCTCCTAGTTGGTTTTCGGTGGCCACACCTTGTTCCTTATCGGGAGATCCTTTTGTGAGACAACGCATGCAAGTGGCAATCATTGTGCCTGGCCAAGGTGGGTGGTTTTGGTCAATGGTTTCCTAACAGAAGTGGCAAAACAGAGAATAAAAATAATGAATGAGAGACTTCCCTTGTGGTCCGGTTGCTAAGCCATGGTGCTCCCAATGTAGGGAGGGAGCCCAGGTTCCATCCTTTGTCAGGGAACTAGAGATCCCACATGGAGGAACTAAGACCTGACCCAGTCAAAATATTTTATAAATTGTTTTAATATAATGAGTGAAGCTTGTGTGCCCTGCAGAAGACCGTTGGTTTGGATTTCACTCATGTAGATATGCACTGAAAAAAAGTGAATGCTGACATGTAATTAAGGGTACTTCATCAGAATCATTTTCTCTTGAATTTTACATTGTCAAAAAAAAAAAAAAAGGAAAAGAATTGTCTGGATATCAACAAATTACTTTTTAATGTGTTGTAAGATTGTGAAAGAAAATATTTACTGATAGAGGCACACAGAAAGAGCTGATAGTGAAAGTTGCTTAGTTGTGTCCGACTCTTTGCAACTCCATAGACTATATACAGTCCATGGAGTTCTCCAGGCCAGAATACTGGAGTGGGTAGCCTTTCCCTTCTCCAGGGGATCTTCCCAACCCAGGGTTCAAACCCAGGTCTCCCACATTGTGGGCAAATTCTTTACCAGCTGAGCCACAAGGGAAGGAGCTGATAATTACTCCTATATTCTTAAGCTCAGTTTGGGAGCTCTGTTAAAAACAAACATGGAGCTAATGGCTGTTGGATTAGCAAGGTATAGCAGTGATTTTAAGAACCTCATAATCAAACTTAGTAGATTAATATATTGTCTCTTTAAATTTACAGGGAAATAAATCCTACTGGAAATCTGTTACTGGTTTTGAGATGAGAAATTATAATTAGAACTCAATGAAGTGTGCTTCAAGGTAAACAATTATAGGTCTGCATTTTATTTATTTATTTATTTTTGCATTTGTCTTAAATCAAGTTCTCCTAAAAGCAGTCTAAGACAGGGGCTTGGGTACTTTGTAATTTTTCAGTGTGATGACTTATTCCACAAGCCAAAAATTGTGGAATCTTAGTTCCCATTTTCCCTGACTGAGGTGGAACCTGGGCTATGAGCTGTGAAAGCACTGGGTCCTGAGCACTAGCCCACCAGGGAATTCTCTAGGTCCATATTTTTAATGAAACATGAAAAACACAGCATGTATTGGGTTTCCCTGGTAGCTCAGCTGGTAAAGAATCCACCTGCAATGCAAGAGACTCTTGGTGGATTCCTGGGTCAGGAAGATCCCCTGGAGAATGGACAGGCTACCCACTCCAGTATTTCTGGGCTTCCCTGGTGGCTCAGATGGTAAAGAATCTGCATGCAATGCAAGAGACCTAGGGTTCAATCCTTGGGTTGGGAAGATAGATCCCTTGGAGGAAGGCATGGCAACCACTCCAGTATTCTTGCCTGGAGAATCCCATGGACAGAGGAGCCTGGTGGGTTACAGTCCATGGGGTCACAAAGAGTCAGAAACAACTGAGCAACTAACCATAAATATATATTTGCATTTGGGTTTCCCAGGTAGCTCAGTGGTAAAGAATCCTCCTGCCAAGCAGGAGACACAAGTTCGATCCAATGGATCAGAAAGACCCTCTGAAGAAAGAAATGGCAACTCCAAACACCAACTCCAGTGTTCTTGCCTGGAAAATCCCATGGATGGAGGAGCCTGGCAGGCTACAGTCCATGGGGTCACAAAAAGTCAGACACAACTTAGTGACTAAAAAATAACAACAAATTTACATTTAACCTGGCTCTTGACAATAATTGCACAAAGCATTTGTCTTAAATCAAGTTTTCCTAAAAGCATTCTAAGACAAGGGCTTGGGTATTTTGTAATTTTTCAGTGTGGTGACTTATCATAGCCATTTGTTCACAATCTTGTCATTTTTTGCCAATGCATGCATGCATGTTCCATTGCTCAGTGGTGTCCAACTCTTTGCAACCCCATGGACAGAAGCACACCAGGCTCCCTGTCCTTCAGCTATCCGCTGATGTTTGCTCAAACTCATGTCCATTGAGTCAGTGATGATATCCAAACATCTTATCCTCTGTCACTCCCTTCACCTCCTGCCCTCAATCTTTCTAAGTATCAGGGTCTTTTCCAAGGAGTTGGCTGTTTGCATCAGGTGGCTAAAGTACTGGAGCTTCAGCAC
Source organism: Nanger dama (assembly GCA_917880005.1). Classification (NCBI taxonomy): domain Eukaryota; kingdom Metazoa; phylum Chordata; class Mammalia; order Artiodactyla; family Bovidae; genus Nanger; species Nanger dama. Next base: position 7,360,982 of record CAKJTW010000033.1, read on the forward strand.
CAGTCCCTTGAATGAATATTTAGGGTTGACTTCCTTTAGGATTGACTGGTTTGCTGTCCAAGGGACTCTCAAGAGTCTTCTCCAGCACCACAGTTTGAAAGCATCAATTCTTACGTGCTCAGCCATCTTTATGGCCTAACTATCACATCCATACACGACTACTGGAAAAACTGTAACTCTGACTACATGGGTGTTTGTCGGCAAAGTGATCTCTCTGCTTTTTAATACACTGTCTAGGGTCGTCTTAATTTCTGTCCATGGGATTACTCAGACACGAATACTGGAGTGGGTTGCCATTTCCTCATCCAGGGGATCTTCCCGACCCAGTGACTGAACCTGCATCTCTGGAGGCTCCTGAATTGGCAAGCAGATTCTTTGTTGCTGAGCCTCCTGGGAAGCCCTTTTCTGGAGATACACGTGCTATAAATCCCTAGTCACGCCCATGTGTCTCATCTGAAGGAGCACTGTGGTAGAGTTACTACTGCCACAGCTCCCTGGGGTCGGGGCAGACTTCCAAAACCTCACGAACAAGATGTTGTACAGTCTGTGCTCTCTTTCATCTGGCTTCTCTCATCCAGCATGAGGCTTGCTGTTGCCTGTGAGTTTCATGCATGTTGCCTATATGAATAATTCGCTCCTTGTTCTTCTCTGAAGCAAGGAAATTTGTTGATTTCTGATTTTGCTGAGAGACTTTTTAGTTATTTTCTGCTTGGGGCTAATATAAATAATAAATAGTGGCTTTGAACATTTTTAACAAGCCATTTTATGGATATATGTTTACATGTCTTTAGGTAAGGATTTACAAGCAACATTGTTGTGTCATAAGATAAGTCTATCTTTCCAAGAAATAGCCAGCCTTTTAAAGCACTGGTTGTACTATTTTACAGGTGAGCATTTAGGTTACAAGACATCTTGACATTAGATGGTCTCCGTTTTTGTTTTTGTTTTTGTTTTTTAATTTAGCCATTTGTGTAGGTGTAGTGATATCAGTGGATTTAACTTGCTTTTCTATATAGAGTTCTATTTTACCACTTCAAGTAAAATGTTTTATAGCCATAAAGAGACAAAGAGTGTGATTTTCTGGAGTGAGAGGACAGAAAGTGAGTGAAAGCAGAGGGAAGGACAGACACCCTATGGAAGAGTTACCCAGATTACTCTGTGCTTTTCTGGAAACTCCCGGCCCACAGCAGACTGAAAGAGAAAGTGCGGTGATGTTGGTTTCTCCTCAGTGAAACCAAAGCCTGTGTTTGCAAGATAAGACCATTCTCAGGCCAGCTGTCAGTCGCTTAAAGAAGGAAGCCATAAAAATAGCTTAAAATAGTGCATAAAGAGACCGGCAAGTCAGTGATTTCTCATTGAGAATCACACCTAAATGAACTCGTTGTGAGTTTGAGACAAGATTGACTAGACATTGTTGTTTTTCTAAATAGAAAACATCTATTGAACCCAGAAGTGGTTGATCTGCACATCACCTATTGTGTAACAATATCATCCCCCTTATTTTTTATTGTAGAGGGTTCTATCTGGAAATAACTGATATTACTAAGAGAAATAAAGTATTTTTAAGGATTCGCTGTCCCCTGTGTAGTGGGTTTTCAAACAATGTACCTCTTGACTTCTACTGCATCTGTGCTGTGCTATAGACAGAAAGCATATTCACGGATAATCTTTTTTTCTTCATTCTTTTTTAAAAATTTATTTTGTATTAGACTATAGTTGATTTACAATGTTCTGTTAGTTTCAGGTATATAGCAAATTGATTCATTATAAATACACACATATCTATTCTTTTTCAAATTATTTTCCCATTCATGTTATTACAAAATATTGTGTAGAATTCCCTGTGCTACATAATAGGTCCTTGTTAGTTATCTATTTTATGTATGCTATGCTAAGTCGCTTCAGTAGTGTCCGACTCTGTGTGACTCCATAGATGGCAGCCCACCAGGCTCCCCCGTCCCTGGGATTCTCCAGGCAAGAACACTGGAGTGGGTTGCCATTTCCTTCTCCAATGCATGAAAGTGAAAAGTGAAAGTGAAGTCGCTCAGTCGTGTTCGACCCTCAGCTACACTATGAACCGCAGCTTTCCAGGTTCCTCCATCCATGGGATTTTCCAGGCAAGAGTACTGGAGTGGGGTGCCATTGCCTTCTCCATTTTATGTATAATAGTGTGTATATGTTAATTTCAAACTCCTAATTTATCACTCCACCCACTTTTCCCCTTTGATAACCATAAGTTTGTTTTCTATGTGAGTCTGTTTCTGTTTTGTAAGTAAGTTCGTTTGTATCATTTTTTCTGAGATTCCATCTATAATCATATCATGATTTTTTTTTAATTTTTGGATTTACAATATCATATTAGTTTCTGCTATACAGCAAAGTGATCCAGTTACACACATGCATACATCCGTTCTTTCTTAGATTCTTTTCCCACATAGGCCATTACAGAGTCCAGAGCAGAGTCCCTGTGCTATACAGTAGGTCCTTAGTTGTCTATTTTATATACAGCAATGTGTATGTGTCAGTCTCTATCTCTCAGTTTATCCCTCACTTCTCCCCCTGGTAACCATAAATTTGTTTTCTACATCTGTGAGTCTGTTTCTGTTTTATGAATAAGTTCATTTGTACCACTTTCTTAGATTCCACGTACAAGTGATTTGTTGTTCAGTCACTAAGTCATGTCTGACTCTTTGTAACCCCATGGACTGAAGCACACCAGGCCTCACTGTCCTTCACTATCTCCCAGAGATTTTTCAAACTCGTGTCCATTGAGTTGGTGATGCCGTCCAACCATCTTATCCTCTGTCACCCCCTTCTCCTCCTGCCCTCAGTCTTTCCCAGCATCAGTGTGTTTTCCAGTGAGTTGCCTCTTTACATTAGGTAGCCAAAGTATTGGAGCTTCAGCTTCAGCATCAGCCCTTCCAATGAATATTCAGGCTTGATTTCCTTTAGGATTGACTGGTTGGATCTCCTTGCAGTCCAAGGGACTCTCATGAGTCTCCTCCAACACCACAGTTTGAAAGCATCAGTTCTTTGGCGCTCAGCTTTCTTTATGGTCCAGCTCTCACATCCATAAATGACTACTGGAAAATCCACAGCTTTGACTATATGGACCTTTGTCGGCAAAGTGATGCCTCTTGTTTGCATCATATGACACAAGTGATGTCATATGATATTTGTCTTTCTCTGTGTGACCTACCTCACTTAGTATAATCATACCCAGGTCCACATTCCTGGATGATCTTAGGTGTCATCCGGCTTTGGCTGATCAGAGGCATTCTAGAGAAGATTGGACATGCTGACGGTTTTCATTCCTGAAAAGACACCAGTGGGTGCATTTTGTTTTTTGGCCACAGAGTTAGGAGATATTGTCACTTCGTGGTGTAAAGAGACAGGTGTCACTGTTGCTTCCTGTAGTCAGGACCTTCTGTAATGTGATGCTTCTGGCTCAAGCTAGCTTCCCAGGTTGCCTGATTTGGTTCCACCTCGTGTCCTGCTGATCCTCTAAGCCATAGTAAGCCTTCCAATAAACTCCTTTCTGCTTAAAAGCATTTAAAGTTAATTTTGTTTTTCTGGGCTCTTCTTGTACAAACAGGCTATGTTTATCACTTGAACAGCCGGAGGTGTGGGGAGAGAAACTCCTTAGGCCAAATCAATGCCCACTTCTGCCATAAATAAATAATAGTGCTGAACACCTACTATAGTGGAGCTTACATTTAGGAATGTGTATTCACAATCGCTGTCTATGTCAGTGCCAATTTATTACCTTCATCAGAAGTAGACCTTGGCATCTCTTCCCAAGGGCCAAGACCCTGCTTCTAAGTCTTTCTACCAATTCATCATCTTCATGGGCATTTTCTTTCAGGGTACCAAGTCCCAGTGGATGACATATTGACTTCTTATTCACTTATAGAGAGCCAGAACACTGAAGAGTTAGATGTACTCTGAATCATCTAAAAATGTCAACTTTTGAGTACTGAAGAGGTTCTCTTGGAGAAGCCATCACTTTTTAACATGTTTTCTGTGATTAACAGAAATTAGATAAACACCATTTTCTCTTGTCTCTGGCACTAACAGCCCCCAAAGAGATACTTTGAATGAGAACTTCAAAACAGATGGATAATATGCGTCCAGGAACAAAACAAGTATAGCAGCTTGTAATGACATCTATTCACTAGGTTACTGGATATCTCTTTCAAAGAAGTAGAGAAAGAAAGACGCTATAAAGGTCAGAAAGGAAGAGACAAACCTATTATTTTTAATACATTATACCTGTGTACAAAAACTGTGTTTGGGGGCAATCAAAAAAATTTTTCAAGATCACTTACAAGAGGGGCCCCCACAGCAGTCCAGTGGTGGTCTAGGGGCTTTCACGGTAAAGGGTGTGGGTTCAGCCTCTGGTTGGGGAAGTTCTGCATGCTTCTAGGGAATAAAAAAAAAAAAAACCAACTTTTGAGGTTTATAAGAATTTAGCAAGATTGCTGACTTTAAGATCTTGTATGATGAAGCAATTCTGTTCCAGTACAGAACACAGTATGGAGACAACTTTTAAATCCCACTCAAATAAGACCGTTTCCTATTCATCAGAGAGAAATGTGGGAAACAGCAAAAGTAACACAGGATGATAATGATATAATCCTGCTGTATGAAGGCCTCTGTGTGTGTTGGTGTGCAAAACTAGCCAAGACAATTCTGGAAAGAAAATCTAGAGTGGAAGAGGGAAGACACTCCAGATACCAAAGCACGTGATAAAATTGTCATCATTAGAAGTGCGGTATTGGCACAAGAGTACCAATATACACCAAACATACACCCAAGTAGAAGATTCCAGAGACAGAGGAAGCCCTGACACAGAGATCTCCATGAAGCCAACCACAAATATGTACCACGTGCCTGTTCTGTATCAGTGACTATACTAGTGTTGATGGGAAAGTGTGCACAACCTAAAAGTTGGGAATTACATTTCCTTCAGCAGCTTTGCAGATCTTCTGAATTTTTAAGATTGATTTCTTAGAGCATCCAGTATAACCCAAACAGATGAAGTGGAACAGTAGAAAGGCATATGATGAACTCAGAAATATGAACAAAGACCAAATCACAGAGGGTTTTGTTAGCCAACTGAGGAACCTAGATTTAATTTTAAGTACTGTAGGAAAACACTTGAGATATTTAGGCCTTATATAGATGTGATGTGATTTAGGTTTTCAGAATATTTCTTATTGCTCTGTGGAAAGTAAATTGTAGGAACTGAGAAAGGAGTAGAGAAATGAGTTGGAGGCTGTTTCAATAATTCAGAAAAGAAATGACAGTGTCTTAAATAGGAAAGAATCAAATCTTTTCAATCCAGTCCATCAAAAGCATAAATATCAATCATCTTTAAGAGGCCTACTTTCTGCTCATGGCCAAAAATACAACATAACTAAGTCAAATAGTTTAAAAATTAAAGTATCTACTCTGTAAAGACATTGTTAGAAGTAAAGTTAGACAAAAGGGAACACTCAGGGTGAGATGTGACTGCTACCTAGGAGGAGCCAGGGAAAATCTGTGTGAGGGGATAGAATGACCACTTAGGAACCTTACAGATGTGATGCAGTTCTTTCCTAATAAAGGTCTAAATGCCTCTCATTTGAAGATTTTCACTAGAATGTAACCTGGTGCCGGGAGCCAGCGTGAGGAACTCTGCCCATGGCAAAGGTCATGAGGAAGGAGGCTTGGCATACACAAAGGCGTGATCAAGCCTCAGGAAACTCCCTGTTCCCAAGCATCTACCCCCAAACTAGAGTGTGTTTTATGCTCTCACCTACACCTCTGACTTTACAGGGGGTTCTCCCCCATCACCATTTCTCTCGGAGAAGGAGTTAACCTGCAGGTCCAAGTCAATAAAAATTCCTGGGTGTGACAAGAGTGTTTCAAATTACGAACTCCTCTGAAGGTTATCTAGCCCGCCTAGGTTATCTAGGTTTGTCCGGCCACATGTGATTGTTTACAGCCTCCCGATTGTGAGAGGCACGAGATGTTTTAGACTTACTAAAGGCAAATTCTTTTGGGAAGTTAGAAATTATTAGTATAGTGGGTTGGTTAGGAATTACATTGGTGAAGGGTTTTTCATTTGTTGTGCCAATAATTGCTGCTAATTCCCTGCGCTGGGTGGGACAAGGGTGTCTCAGGTCAAACCTCTCTGCTGGCAAACTAGCTTGTGTGACAGGATTATCCATACATGATTGTTTACTACCTCTCAACTATAAACAGCACAGAGAGTTTGGAGTATTTTGAGAGTCTTAATTAGCATAAGGCTTTTCTCATTGTTGAGTCAATGATTGCCACCAGGCCTCCATATCCTTAGGCACCTGGGAATATATTAATCAGTGTATTTGGAATATAGAAAAAGAAATATAGTAGTTTTTGATGTTAGCAATACTAGACTTTTTGAGTTAATGAATTTTCTCTTTTGTAATAGATCACTGTACTTTGTTATAAATCACTGTGTCCTTGCTATGTAAAAATGTAACTTTATCACTATCTTAAGACTAAACAGATCTTAAGGGGAACATTGGTGAAGGGTTTTCATTTGTTGGGCTGATGTTTGCTGCTAAATCTCCATATTCCTTGCTCTTATAATGAATATAACTAACATATAGGAGAAATAAGTATTAACCTTTAAGATTAATCATGTTAACCTTGGGTTAAATAAATTCCTTTCTTGATTGTAACTCAATACACCCTCACCCTATAGGAATGCAACTTTATTTGGAGGGTGGTGCCTGGTTTAAGAAAAAACACCCTTGAAAAAAATAAGTTTTTGGCTATCAGAAAGAAAGGGTTGCAAATGTCAGCAGGCCTCATGGCCAGAAGATGATGTAAAACCCCTAAGACCTTTTTTTTTTTTTAATGTAAAGTACCTGATTTTGATAAAGGTCAGGACTGCTGACCCCCTCATGACTCTATATTCATCCTTATGTGTAACAAAAGGTATATAAGCAAACCTAAAAAATAAAGAAATGGGATCAGTTTCTGGAAAGACTGATTCCCCCATGTTGTTTTCTTTCTTGCTCTCCGTTTTTCTGGCTGAATTCCCATCTGGAATGTGGGTACTCACCAAGCCTGCTAATTATGCCTGGGTTTCTAAGATCAGACAAGGGAGCCCTCAGTGCCTCCTCTCCTTCGGGAGAACAGAAACACGCCTGTGGCCTACATAGGTGGTGATTGTGTAAGACCTCGTGGCCTTTTCTCGGGAACCGTTGCCCCAAAGACCACAGTGACTCGAATTCGATGCAATCAGCAAGAGGATTTATTAGGCCGGCGCGCCAGGGTTCGATCTCCTTAGGAGGAGCGAACCCTGAACACCAGTCTTGAGGGACTTTTATACAAAAAATCACAGGCAGGTGGGGATGAGGTCAGGGTATGGGATACAATGAAGTAGGGGCCATAGGTGAGGTGGATACATCTGATTGGTGGGAAAAGTTTGCAGGTAATTAAGTTGAAACGGTTGGCTGATCACCCTGTGGCATTTGGTCAATTTTTACCCAGAAAAGTCCAACAGAGAGATACATTCTTGGGAGGGGGTTTCCTTGACCAGGTCATAAGTTATCTGTTAAGAATCGGTCAGGAGGCTCTGAGTCACCAGATAAGGAGTAAGCTATTTTCCTTGAGGCACAGCCTGCCTTCCAGGCTTAAATTTTAACCTAAGTCCTTCAATTCGTTTTCCACATAAACCAAGTTATTCAGCCTCTTTTTCTCCACTAATATTTCCTATTACACTATCCGTTTCTAATCTTTCTCTATATCTGTAATTAAATAAGTTTTTTCCTAGAACGCCAACTCCGTCTCACCTTTGAATCACCCTGGATCCACCTGGGCTGGACCTCGGTAATCTGGGAAGATGGATCAAAGGAATCTGTCTCTTTGTCATCCTTTCTTGCTCATTCACAGGAGGAAAGAATAGATAAGCTCAGGACCTGGAGCTGCAGTTGAAATACTTGACATTGTAGCAAAAGAGAGAGAGAAAGAGAAGTTACAGTAACTGAGCCTGCATTTCAGGATCTCAATTCATCAAGAATTTAGTTTTATCAATAGTTACTGCCTAACAGATCCCCCATGAGGGTTCATAATACACCATACAAAATGATAAATTGTTGCAAAAATTCCCGAAGAAAAAAAAAGAATTAGGGATTTTACATTCAACATTGAGTGGAATAAGTGCATAGGTTCAAATATAAAGTTGTCTTCTACAAAATTCTGCGTCTTTTCTAATCCATTATTAAAAACACACACATAAGCTTAAAAGTTAAAAATTTCTAAATGTTATGTCAAATCCATCCAAAGATTGATTGTTTGATAGCAAAAGAATGTCAATGAAAGCTTACTATGTAGCGTAGATGAATAATTCTTCAGAATGGTAGACTGAGATAGTATCTTTAATTTATTTCCAAATCATTTTAAAAAATGCCTTGGGTAAACAAAAAAAAAAAAGAATTCTAATGTCTAAGATATTCCTCAGCATCCAGAGTGCCCACACAAAGCCACATGCCCCTTTAAACCCACCAAAATTAAGAGGTCTTCTAAATTGTGTGACACAGAAGAGCCCTGTCCTGGGCCATCTCACAGAGGGGCCAGGTAGGACTAGGACAGTGTAGACCCTCCTTGGGAGCAGAGCCAAGGTTCAGCCAGATTCTGTGACCTATGACACTCCTCTGCCAGCTCAGTGAGTTGGACACACTCTGAACATTTCACTCATTTGATGATTATAGTCTTATTGTGGTTATGCTATCATTTCCTCCTGTATTAATGGGGGGGTGAATTTATCATTTCACCACAATTTTGGGGCCACTAAGAGCCACATCCATGGTAGAAAAAGAAATTTACATCATCAGAGATTCTAGATTTGGAGGTCAATGTGATCTGGTATCTCTCCCTTTAGAATAAGAAAGTGAAGCATTGGTTGTATATGGACTACATAAATTCTACATAGAGGAAACATCTGAATTTTTTTTTTCAAACAGAAAAGCAGAGACAGAGTAACTTTAGGTATCAAAGTTTTGCATAATGGATGATGGTGGTGACAGTGTTGATTATCCATCCAGTCTTACTCTTTTCCACCCTTGTTTTGGGAAAGGAGAAAAGTCTCCATCTATTACAGAGAATTGAGTTCAAGCCTGGTCAATCAGAGTCCCTCATACCTATGGATAAAGTGACTGTCCTGTGACTGTCCAAGTGAAACCTTGGAGTGTCACTCAATCAGACTTCATCTAGATTATTAAATTAAACTCAACATAATGGTCTTTTGTCGTTTGGGTGATGGGCTGAAAATGTGAGATGGCCGTATTACTAGCCATGTGGAAAATGCTTGATTCCCATAGGAGAAAATAAGAGACAAACAGGGAAGCACAGAACTCAAGAGACATACACAGAGCATGAGCCAGAGAAAGCAAGAAACCCGTATCCCAAAAGAGAGGTGGAGACAGAGAGAAGCAGAGAGACAAGCAATATCAAGAGAGAATGTACACAAAAGATAAGAGGCAGAGAGGATGACAGAAAGAGAAGTGACAGTCAGGCACGTGAGCCAGCAGAGTGAGGCGTGGAGAGGTGGACAGGGGACGTTCTGAGAGGCGGAAACGCATGTGTGAGGCATAGAGAGAGAAGAGGTAGCAAAATACAGAGAAAGAGAGACCCTCAGAAGCTGAAACATGGATATAAGAAGAAAAGCACTCACAGAGACAGAAAGACTGGAAAACTGACGAATAGATTAACAGGGAGAGAAAGGGTCCTTCAGACAGAAAGGCAAAGAGAAATGGAAAGAAAGACAAAAAAGAGGAAAACAGACATATAGATGGAGAGAGATACAGAGAGGTGCGCTGAGAGGAGAGACTGAGGCAGGAGGTGGGGAAAGGGCCCAGAGACAGGCTAAGAGAGAGGGGGGAAGGTCTCACTGACATCCTGGGATCTAGGCATTTTTCTGAAGTCAAATCCGAACACAAACTTTACAATTGCATGAGACCTCCAAATGAATGTTTTCCTTTAGGCTGATTTTAGAAGAGTTTTCATCATATGCACTGGAAAAAAAATACTTGCTAATAAAAGCTTCCACTGTTGATTATACATTCCAGTAGTTTGGATTCAATGAGCAATAATTTTATCGATCTTTTGTCCCAGGGAGACAGTGCACTTGACAGAAGATATTTGTGCTATCAGTTTGATTCATCACATTAGGCACTGGGTCCAGGAGGGGACCAAACCGTTTCACTTGCACAAATATATAAAAATTCGTCAGACTGTAGACTATAGTAGAAGCCAGAAAAGTCTGCTGCACACAGTCCCAGCTTCCAGGACCCACAGACAATGGAAAACCGAATTTACTTCACACCTCACTTCATGTTGTTACGTGATACCTGAATTAGACCAAGGATGGGGACCCATGACTTTCCAGTCTCCTTGCCTGGATCTGACCTTCTTGGGGACATAACTGAACTTGAGAATCTGACCTTTTCTTTGTCAGTGTTTCCCCAGGACCACCACCATCACACTCAATAAGAATTGGGAACACAAGGGATTCACAAATCTATTTAATTTTGAAAAGTATTTGATGGAAAGATAAAAGAGTCTGACGCTGAATTCACGGGCAGTCTTCAGAAGAGAACGAGATCAGAAATGCATGTTGAGGGCATTTATGGTTCAAACAGACTCAGCAGGCAGCTCAGAGAGCCAAAGAGGAAACTTGAGTCATGGGCAGAAATTCAGGAAAAACCAAAACAAAAACAGCATGTGACAGATGCTTCTGGGTGACTGGGAGTCAGGTCCTGACGGATGATGCGGGCAGAGCTGGCTTGTTCACAGGTCCTGAGAGAAGGGAGGCAGGAACCAGGGAGATGAATAGCAGGACAAGATCAGGAAGGAGTCATGAGAGACCCCAGGAAGAAGAACACTGGGGCCAGTGCAGGAGCCCTGGAGGAGAGACACAGGACTCACAAGTCACACCCTCCCGAAGCAGACTCAGCCCTAGCCCCTCTGGGTCCCTTGGGGAGACTGAGATTAATCTCACCCTTCACCTGCTCTTCACTATGTCTCCTGGCACTAAGGAAGGACCATACTCTACCAAAGTGAACGCATATCTTCAGCTTGAAGGGCCACGTGGCCAGGTTCTGAGCACAGGTCATGGACTAATCAGATTGGTGAGAACTGTGGGTCCTGCCCTTTCTGCTACCAGCAAGTTCAGGAGTACTTCCTGTCATGGTGGAGTCTAGGGCCTCATTCAGACACTCCTGAGAATGGCTGATAGCAACGGCCGGGTCCTCTTCTGGAGAAACCACCTCTGAGGTTTCCTACAGAGACTACACAGAAGGTTCCAGACTTTTCCCTGACCTCAACTCACATGAGTGAATGGGGTGTGAACCAAGAGAGGAATAACAGAGGCAGGCGAGAGAGTCCAGACCAACCCACTCCACAGCTTTGTCTATTTGGTGTGTGTCGTTGTTCCGGACCAGAAGGGGAGGGGTCTTACCTGTGGATGAGGCCTCAGGATCAGCTAGCTGGAAGGAAGGGAAATAAAAACTCATTCACCCGGCTGGTGAGAAAATAACATCTCTCTTTATCTCACCCTCCAAAAGGAAATGAGGGGGCAGTTCCAGAACGTTCTTTGCTCCCACCCACATACAATAAGGATTCAACTACCACAAAGAAGGCCACCCCAATGTCACTGAGACAGTCACTAGAGAAGGATCAACAGAGGCTTTTCAGCCCAGCACCTGTCTTCCCCCTTTTTTATCCCAAGACGCCTTACCTCTCTTATCCCAAAAGTGGACAAAAAGGCCCACACCAAGAAAGATCAGCCCCAGCACAAAACCTCCAATTCCGCTCCGCATCTTGCTCTGGGCAGATTCAGACAGTTCCCTGGAAGTAAAAGCCCTCACGTCAGAGTCCCCACGGCCCACAGCGTCCTCGTCTGGAAGCCGGGGGGTCTGGTCGTGTGTATAAGAGACAGAGGGGCTCAGAAACCAGACAGAAGAGGGGAGGGCAGGCAAAGATCCCGGGGGCTCTGATGGATGACGGGGGAGGATGGTAGCCCCAAGGAGGCATGTCCAGCTGTTTGTCTGTGCTCCGCGGGTCACCCTCAGATACCAGCCTCCACGTCAAAGCCCAGAGCTTGCACACTTCAGAAGGCATTACTCAGGCTGAACTGCAGCCTGGAGGGGAGCGGAGAGGGGTCCGGTCATGGAAGGGACCACCATCACATCTCGGGGGAAAATGAGATTAGGACTCAACAGATGCCTTTCAGCTCGAGATGCTGGGATCTAGTCCTCGGTCACTTCCAGCCCAGAAACTGTATCAGGGAGTTACATAGGACATGAGGGATGAAGACGGACTCCACCCCCCCAGACCCAGCGCTCTCCCTGAACTTTTGCTTTTCTGTCGAGTCCGTAGGGTCAATGAAGGGACCCTTACGCCATTCTACTGTGATGGGGCTCTGGAGGCTGGGGTGGTCCACGTGGCAAACGTAGACGTCTCCAAGCTGTGGTACCGTCTCTAGCATCACGTGAATCTGGTAGGTCCAGTCCCCATTCTGAGTAAGAGGTGTGAACCCAACTCCAGCTGTCTGCTCCTGTTGATTCCGGAACCATTTGACTTTAACTTGGGGAGGATAGAAATTTGTCACTGAACAGACCAGCAGATTATGGTGGCTCAGGGCCTCTGCACTGGCTGGAGACACAGTCACTGTAGGCTCCACTAGGAGGAAAAGAGACAAAATTAGAGCAAGGGGCAACAAAGAAATTCTTGCCAGGGGCTGCAGTCTGTCCTTAGAAACTACAAAGGACCAGATAACAGGTGTGACCACCACCTCTGCTGCTGCTGCTGCTGCTGCTGCTGCTGCTGCTGCTGCGAAGTCACTTCAGTCGTGTCCAACTCTGTGTGGCCCCATAGATGGCAGCCCACCATCCTCGCCCGTCCCTGGGGTCCTCCAGGCAAGAACACTGGCGTGGGCAGAGGCAATTACTCTTCTAATTTCCAACACCATAGATTAATCTCACCTGTTTGGAATTTTTCGTGTGAATGGAACGTTGCCGTCTGTGCTACCTTGTTTCTGGCTTCTGCATCTCAACATAGTTTCTATGAGACCCGCCCACCTAATGCTTTCCTGTCCCTTTCATTGCTGCATGGCATTCTGTTGCATAGTTATAAGTCAGTTCATTTGTCTATTCGCTGTTTCTCTTTTTAACACTTTATGTATGTGTTTGGCTGCATTGAGCCTTAGCTGTGGTGGGGGAGTCTTCATTACAGCATGGATATTTTGTCTGGCACATGGGCTTTGTTGCTACATGGCGTGTGGAATCTTAGTTCTCTGGCCAAGAACCCCACTACCCCTGCACTGGACCACTAGGGAAATCCCTGTTTATTTCTTTCAATTGCTGAGTAGTAGTCTATTATATAGTTATGCCTCAATTTGTTTCTTGACAAAAAGTTGGGTTGTTTTCAGGCTTTGTTATAAATAATGCTCTCTTAACATGCTTGCATGCACACCTACAAAGATAACAAATATTTGTCACCTATTAGTATTCCAGCTCTGGCTTTATTTAGCTTATATGCTAGCCTACTTTGTAAGAGAAGAATACCTTTGCTTAGCAATCACGGGTTTCTTGAACAAGATCATTTATGTGAAAGCTCTTTGTAACACAGACTGGATAATTTCTTGCTGAAGTAGGGTTGATTTTACTGAAGTATAGTTGATTTTTTTTTTTGAGATATAGTTGATTTTTGGAGAAAGAAGTGGGAACCCATGCCAGTATTTTTGCCTGGAGATTTCCATGGACAGAGGAGCCTGGTGGGCTACAGTTCAGGGGGTCACATGAGTCAGACATGATTAGCGACTAAACCACCACGTAGTTGATTTACAATGTGTTCATTTCTGCAGCTAAGTGACTCAGTTATATATGTGTACACATATATGCAATTTCATATTCTTTTCCATTGTGGTTTATCACAGGATATTGAACATCATTCCCTGTGCTCTACAGCAGGACTTTGTTGTTTATCCATCCAATGTATGACAGCTTGCATCTGCTAACAGACAGGATAACGTTTAAACTGTATATACATGCCATACGTGTGCACGGGTACATATATGCCGAGTGTGCTGTGCTCACAGCTGGAGGACGAAGGCCAGCTCCACCTAGCTGCCCCGGCAAAGCTGACGGAAGCAGTGTTCTTGAGGTTGGACTAAAAGGATGAGAGATTTCAATAGAGAAAAAAAGGGAAGGTGGAGAAAAGGAGAGCATTTCAAGGATGAAGAATTACTTCTGCAAGGGTAAGGATGAAGGAAGCACACAAGAGTCAGATGCTGTAGGAAGGTGTGGAGTCTAGCAGATGAGAGGGGACTCGGAAGCCCCACCAGATACGGCCAGGGCTTGGGACATTCGAAGGACTGAAGTTGCCAGTCAGTGTTCCCAGTGCGTCTCAGGTCTCCCGCACTGGCAGGCGGGTTCTTTCCCACTAGCGCCCCCTGGGAAGCCCCCAGTGATTTTCACACCCTGCCAACTCTGCTCGGACAGCTCTTCCAACATTTTTCCCCCTTAGAGACTGACACCCCTCCTGGTGCCCCCAAGATGCTGGGAAACCACAAGAGATCACTTTCCTGGGTCCTTCCCCGCGAGGCTCTGTGTGAAGGCATCTCGGCCCATCCTAAACCCACCTCTCCGCTGGACAGTGAAGCCAGCCGTCTCCTTGTAGTTGTGTCTACACAGCGTCTCCACGTAGGCCCGAAACTCCGCCAAGAGGTCCTTCTGGGTGTTCCAGACCTCAGCACACACCCGGCCCAGCTCTGTAACAGCCACAAACTCGCCCAGGTCACTGTCAAAGTGCAGGATCTCTTCCTTGTTGTAGATCTGTCTGGCCACAAACCTCACGTGCTCCGTCCCATTGGTGAAGTAGCACATGCCTTTAAACTGGTACACGAAATTCTCTGCAGGAGAGCCCGTGGAGTGAGATTTAGTTCAGCCTTGCATCCCAACCAGCCACTTGTCTTAGGGAGGCATGGACGACAGAAGGAAAATACCAAAGGATTAAATAAAATTTGCTCTCAGCTCTTAGAATCGTATCCCCAGGAAAAATTTAGATGAAGCTAGACCATTCTTCACACTCTGTACAAACTAAACCTGGATGAATTAAAGCTCTGAGTATGAAATGCAATCCTGCCAATACATTAGAGATGAAATCGGAGACCATCTTCATGACTCTGGAAGTATAAAATATTTCTTAAGCAAATCAGGAAAATGACAAGCCATAAAGGAGAAATGAATGATCAACTTCATTAGAATAACAGCTTCTGCTCATCAACAGATATCTTAAGAGAAGCCAGGAAGTGCCAACAAATATTTGCAAAGCATGTGGTGATGTGCTTGGTTTTGGCGTATAGTATTCTTTTTATTTCTTAAAAACAAATAAGACAGATACTATAATAAGAAAAAAAAAGGAGAAATGTCAAAACAGGTACTACAATAAAGACTAAACACAAGCGGACAATAAACATAGGCAGAGTTGCCCATCCTCATTAAAATCAAAGAAATTCAAGTTAAAAATACAGTGAAATACAGACACTGCCTTTGGGAGGGGAGGAATGGAGCGGGAGTCTGGGATGAGCTGATGCAAACTGTCATATAAGAATGCACAGACAAGTTCCTACAGTACAGCACAGGGAACTGTATTCAATATCCTGTGATAAACCATAGAGGAACAGAATAATTTTTAAAAGAATGTATATATATGTATAACTAACTCATTTTGCTGTACAGCAGAAATTAACACAACATTGTAAGTCAACTGTACTTCAAAAGAAAAATACAGTGAAATACAACTCTATATCTACCAGATAACAAAACATAACATCCAAAAATCAAAAGTGCCAAGAACTGGGTTCTTTTAATAAGAAGCAATCAATTCGAATAACTTTTGCATATTCTGTTGTAAAGATACATATCCCATTTTGAACCTCCAATTCCATTCTAAATATATAGCTGAAGAAAAAGCAGGCTCATATGCCTCAGGATACGTAGGGGGAAAGTAGAAGCAATCCAAAAGTGCACATCGAAATGGGTAAGTACATGAAGGCTTAGGCCAGGTGGTTGGAAGTGGAGGGTGTGACAAGTGTCTGGACGGGGGGCACATTTTGGAGGTAGAACTAGCAGTTTGGACTTGGGATCATACAGTGAAGACGGACTCAAGAATGTCTCCCAGCCTCAGGGCCTGAATGTCTGGGTAGGATGGTGGTGGTATTTACAAAGAGGAGAAAATCTGGGGGAGAAAGAAGTTTAGTGGAGAAAGTCCACAGTCCATTTGTCCTTGTTAAGCTTGCATGTCCTATGAGACAGCAAGCAGAGATAAACTTGGCAATTAACATATATATTTGCCATTGCACAGAGAAAAATCTGGATGGTTATCACCTAACTGATAAAGGGATTCTCTCCAGGAAGTGGAATTAGGGGTGGGGGAAGGGGAGAAAAAGGGGAAAGAAGTTACTTCTACTTTTGACTTTATATTAATAAGATTTGAAATTGTTACAATGAATATGTGCTACCTTTGAAATTCAAATAAAAAAAAAAAAAGAATGGGTAAGTACATTGTAGCACACTCATAACATGGAATCTACACAACAATGAAAATGGATTGATGATTGTTACGTGAAAGATCTATGATAGATCTCAAACATTATGCAACTAAAGCTTATCGTACTAAGTGAAGTGAGTCCAAAAGCGAAAGACAAATATCATATGATAACACCCAAATGTGGAATCTAAAATACGGCACAAACAAACCTGTCTCCAAAACAGAAACAGAGTCACGGACATGGAGAACAAGTGTGTGGTTTCTAGCAGCGTGAGGGGAAGGAAAGGAATGGACTGGGAGTTTGGGGGTAAAAACTGCTACATTCAGAATGGATAAACAACAGGGTCCTACTGTAGACACACGGAACTCTAGTCAACATCCTGTGATACATCGTCATGGAAAAGAACAAAAAAAGAATGTATGTACATGTGACTCAGCAAATGAGTCACTTTGTTGTACAGCAGAAATTGGCACAACACTGTAAACCAACTATTCTTCAATAAAAAATAGTTTGGTAACAATAAAAAATTTGTAGAACATTTAAAGAGGGAAATAACTAATCTATATTGTTTAAGGACATGTTCATACATGTCCAAACTGTGAAGAAAAGCAGTAATATTAAGATTAGAAGAGTCACAATAGAGCTGATTTCTGGAAATTAGAAGTGGGTGTGATTGGGAAGACGGACATGGGGGTCTTTGGGGTGCTGGACATAGTCATTTCAGACCTGGTTGTTGGTTTTTGGATATTTCTGTATCACTTTTATTAAACTTTCCATATATGTTTTGCATAATGTCTATGTTAAACAAATAATGTTATATTCCAAAATAACCAATGTTTAAAAATAAACGGTGGCTAACAACACTTACCCTAGAGGCATGAGTGTGCATGTGCGTGCATGTGCTTGTGTTTTAGAGAGATGTGTATAATGTATCACTACAGCGTTTGGAAATTTGTGCGTACACAGTAAATATTAATTCTCTTCTTTTCTCACTGGTCTTACAGCCCTATTCTGCAGCAATATGGATTCAGGGTTGTACATAAACTCAGAATTAGTGACAGTCGTTGCCTGGACCCTTCCCATTTCTCCTCTCAGACCCGACAAAGGGCCTGAGGACCTGCAACTCGCACTCAAGGAGCTCACCCTCTTCAGAGAGTGAAGCTGCAGAGACTAAAGCTGTCTTGAATTTCTCCAACCTTCAGTCCAAGCGGACATAAACACCCCTCACCCCAAAGAGTGCCTAGGACAGTAAATCCTTGCCACTTACTCTCTGAGCAGTCTTAACGCTTCTCATTTTGCCTGGCCTTTGGTGTAGAAATGGACTTTATTTTTCTGCCAGAACTCTGTGATCCCAAAGTCTTTTCCCTGAGAGACACTAGCCTTCCCTCTAAATGCAGAGGTTGAAAAAAGGAATCTAGCAATATTCTTTTTTCTGAAGAGGAGAACCCTGGACCTCGATAGAAGCTCTTCTAAATTCTCCCTGAGATTTGGCCAGAGTGCACTGCGTGCAGCCCTAAACCAAAGAGACATCAGAGGTTAATTCCCAGATTGGAGAGCTCTGAAAAGCAGCCGTCGAGCACTTACTCAGAGCCTCTCTGCCATGAGCCTCAGGGATCCTCAGCACCAGAAGCACAGCCATCACCATTCCAGCCACAGTCCCAGGGTTCCTGGGGATGGTCACCCTCATCTTTCCACCCCTGAAACAGAAACGGTGTAAGAAGCTCTGGCAGCCACCGCAGCTGCCACCAGAGGACACGACGCTTCACTTTGCAGAGCAGGAAAATGAGGAAACCTGTGAACTTTAGGATTGGACAGTACCTAGGGGAAAGGCCAATCAGTCCGGTGACTTGGGATCTCATTTGTCTCTGGGTAAACACCTTCAAAGAAAGTTCTCCATTCAAAAAGTATGCATGGACCATTGATAGGTACCCATCACTAGGTCATCACCAAAACCCACTGAACTGGATCACCGAAAATGTGTTTGGAGACTTCAGGAACCAAAAAGCAAAGTGAATTGGCGTATTTCTTCTTGGGACATTTTTTCAACTTTTCTGGTTCTCATATTCAGGGTTTGACTGTACAGAGGTGGAAAGAAATGAAATGATATTCCTTGGGAAAGGAGATAATTGTCTAAAAGCTGTTCACTACCCTCCTTGACTTATGAGATACCATGAGATATTCCCTGGTGGCTCAGATGGTAAAGTGTCTGTCTACAATTCGGGAGACCCTGGGTCGGGAAGATCCGCTGGAGAAGGAAATGGCAATCCACTCCAGTACTATTACCTGGAAAATCTCATGGACAGAGGAGCCTAGTAAGCTAAGTCCATGGGGTCGCAAAGAGTCGGACACGACTGAGTGACTTCACTTACTTATGATGTAAAACAACAGATTTTGAGGAAAATGTACTTGTATCAAAAGACTGAACTCTGTAACCATATAGCTCAGGGAAATTCTACTCAATGCTCTGTGGTGATCTAAATGGGAAGGAACCCCCAAAAGAGGGGATATGTGAGTATCATCGGAGGAGGCAGTGGCACCCCACTCCAGTACTCTTGCCTGGAAAATCCCATGGCTGGAGGAGCCTGGTGGGCTGCAGTCCATGGGATCGATAACGACTGAGCGACTTCACTTTCACTTTTCACTTGCATGCATTGGAGAAGGAAATGGCAACCCACTCCAGTGTTCTTGCCTGGAGAATCCCAGGGACGGGGGAAGCCTGGTGGGCTGTAGTCCATGGGGTCACACAGAGTCGGACACGACTGAAGCGACTTAGCAGCAGCAGCAACATGAGTATCATGGCTGATTCACTATGCGACCCCATGGACTGCAGCCTACCAGGTTCCTCTGTCCATGGGATTTTCCAAGCAATAGTACTGGAGTGGGTTGCCATTTCCTTCTCCAGGGGATCTTACCAACCCAGAGATCAAACCCGGGTCTCCTGCATTGTAGACAGACGCTTTACCATCTGAGCCACCAGGGAAGTCCTAGAAACTAACACAGCATTGTAAAGCAACCATACTCCAATAAAAATTAATTTTTAAAAATAATAGAATAAAGCATAGAAAAAAGATTTTAAACTTTTTAAATTAAAAGGAAACAACCTATCTAATAAGGACTTGCAAGTAAATTATAACAATTTCATACAGGAAGTATTATACCACCACTGAAAATTATAGACACGCTGTAGAGTAAAAGAAATCATTTTACAAAAAATAGACTCTGTGACCTTCAACAAATTATATAATCTCTAGTAGAGATTTTTTTTTGAAGTAGTATTGGTTGATAACATTATGTAAGTTCTCGCCTAAACCCCATCCACAGACCCACCACCACTCACCCCACAGCCCACTGAGGAAGCAGAGATCCATACACTGCCTGTCCTTGGGGGCCATACACGTGCCCCTCTACACCGGAGGCAGATACTCGTTTACTGCACCACCAGGGAAGTCCCCAGCCCTTGTTCATACACTTTTTGATAATGACCACACTGATCAGAGTGAGGTGATACTTCACTGTAGTTTTGATTTGCAATTTTCTGATGATTAATGACGCTGAGCATCTTTTCATGTGCTTTTTGGCCATCCGTATGTCTTCTTTGGAGCAAGAAAATATTTTGATTCAGGGTAAAGTCCTTATAATGATCCTGTTTGGCAATGAGTATAGACAGGGGCTTTCCTGATGATTCAGATGATAAAGAATCTGCCTACAATGCAGGAGACCCAGGTTGGGAAGATCCTCTGGAGAAGGGATTGGCTACCCACTCCAGTGCTCTTGTCTGGAGAGTTCCATGGATGGAGCAGCCTGGCAGGCTACAGTCCATGGGGTTGCAAAGAGTCGGACACGACTGAGCAACTTCACTTACACTTTCGTAGACAGATGTGGACCTGGAAATAAAGACTGAGAAGGCAAAGCAGTGGATATGGACTAGAGGAGTGGAGAACAGTCAAGAGAGACTTCTCTGCTGAGCACATCTGTGAAAGGCCAGTTCTCTCGGTTTCGGAAGTTTGTTGAGGACAAGCACTAACTTATTTTGCCAGCGTCTCAGAATCTTTGCTCTGTGGGTAGACTTCAGTGTCACCATCAGAATCTTCTCCTATCAGAGAACCCAGTGTCTTATTTTGTATCTAATCTGGAAGCCAAGAATTATTACCAAATTTTTCTGTGATTTTATTTATGCCGACCTCAGCAATCTTAGGTATTCTTCAATGCACTGTCTCCTTTACTGGTGGTTTAGTCATTAAGTTGTGACAGTCTTCATTAGCATCTGCTAATTAATCTATTTCTTTGCAATATTTTTGAAGTGTGCACATTTTTCACCCATACCATCTTTGGGCAACCAGTTGCATTAATTTTGCCAATGACATCTAAAGAACTCTTCTGTCATACATTTCCCCTTTCAAATTACGAAGTGAAAGTAAAAGGGGGTATTCTCTTTTTCACTTTGCAGAAACTAATGAAGAAACTGAATTAGTAGATGTTTCCACATTTGTAAAACTTGATATACACCCTAGAGGCCAGTTGTTACCAACAGCAATGGACAGGCTATGTACTAGAAAACTGTATGTGGTACTTTGACTAGAATAGATATGGCTTCCATTCTTTATATGGCTATCAAAGAGAAATGTGTTTCTTTCTATAATCTCATCTGTGTGCCTGAATTTTTTTGACTTCTTACTCTCACTGAATCAACATTTATTGAGTAGCTCTGTTCTAGGCACCGGGAATCCATCAGTGGTGGGGAAGAAGAATGAATTCCTTGTCTCCTGAAGCTCAGTTCTAGCAGGACTGCCTGCATTATACTCTGAAAAATGTGTGGATTGCACTAGGTCATCTCTACTGTCCCTTCTAGGCCTTAGAGCCTGTGATGAGATGACATCTCGTGGTGACTGGGGAGCGGGTCAGTGCCCTGAGGTCACAGAATAGCCAATTTGCCCAATGGACTTGCTTCTTGTTGACTCGAGTTGTAATAAACCAGATTTGGGTTTGTATCTACATGATCTTTTATAGAATATTAAATCCAATGTGTCCTTCACCCAGATCTGTATCGATACAGCAGCAGACTTTCTCAGTAAGGTCAGTGACAGTAATAATTAAGAACGGTGGCCTGAGGAGGGAGGGATGGATACAGGCTGTGAGGGGACAGAAACACAGGGCTTCTCTGGCTGGACCAGAAAGCACCTCACCACCTCTTCTCCCTTCCCTGAATTTCCATGTCACCCAATTGCTCCGTTCAGAGCCATGCAGACTAAGGTAATATGAGAAAAAGGAGACGCAGAGGCTAATGCAGAAATCCCCTTAGAAAATGTCAGATTTCCACCGGGATTCCCTCCATGAACTTGGAGAGTTCAGTTCAGTTCAGTCGCTCAGTCGTGTCTGACTCTTTGCGACCCCATGGACTGCAGCACGCTAGGCCTCCCTGTCCATCACCAACTCCTGGAGTTCACAAAACTCATGTCCATAGAGTCAGTAATGCCATCCAACCATCTCATCCTCTGTTGTCCCCTTCTCTTCCTGCCTTCAATCTTTCCCAGCATCAGGGTCTTTTCCAATGAGTCAGTTCTTCACATCAGGTGGCCAAAGTATTGCAGTTTCAGCTTCAGCATCAGTCCTTCCAATGAACACCCAGGACTGATCTGCTTTAGGAAGGACTAGTGGGATCTCCTTGCAGTCCAAGGGACTCTCAAGAGTCTTATCCAACATCACAGTTCAAAAGCATCAATTCTTCAGTGCTCAGCTTTCTTTATAGTCCAACTCTCACATCCATACATGATCACTGGAAAAACCATAGCCTTGACTAGATGGACCTTTGTTGACAAAGTGATGTCTTTCATTTTTAATATGCTGTCTAGGTTGGTCATAGCTCTTCTTCCAAGGACCAAGTGTCTTTTAATTTCATGGCTGCAGTCACCATCTGCAGTGATTTTGGAGCCCCCAAAATAAAGTCTGACACTGTTTCCACTGTTTCCCCATCTATCTGCCATGAAGTGATGGGACCAGATGCCATGATCTTAGTTTTCTGAATGTTGAGCTTTAAGCCAACTTTTTCACTCTCCTCTTTCACCTTCATCAAGAGGCTCTTTAGTTCTTCTTCATTTTCTGCCATCTGCATATCTGAGGTTATTGATATTTCTCCAGGCAATCCTGATTCCAGCTTGTGCTTCTTCCAGTCCAGCGTTTCTCATGATGTACTCTGCATAAAAGTTAAATAAGCAGGGTGACAATATACAGCCTTGACGTCCTCCTTTTCCTATTTGGAACCAGTCTGTTGTTCCATGTCGAGTGCTAACTGTTGCTTTCTGACCTGCATACAGATTTTTTAAGAGGCAGGTCAAGTGGTCTGGTATTCCCATCTCTTTAAGAATTTTCTAGAGTTTGTTGTGTTCCACACAGTCAAAGGCTTTGGCATAGTAAATAAAGCAGAAATAGATGTTTTTCTGGGACTCTGTTGCTTTTTTGATGATCCAGCGGATGTTGACAATTTGATCTCTGATTCCTCTGCCTTTTCTAAATCCAGCCTGAACATCTGGAAGTTCACGGTTCACATACTGTTGAAGCCTGGCTTGAAGAATTTTGAGCATTACTTTACTAACATGTGAGATGAGTGCAACTGTGCAATAATTTCAGCATTCTTTGGCATTGCCTTTCTTTGGGACTGGAATGAAAACTGACCTTTTCCAGTCCTGTGGCCACTGCTGAGTTTTCCAAATTTGCTGGCATATTGAGTGCAGCATTTTCACAGCATCATCTTTCAGGATTTGAAATAGTTCAACTGGAATTCCATCATCTCCACTAGCTTTGTTCATAGTGATGCTTCCTAAGGTCCACTTGACTTCGCATTCCAAGATGTCTGGCTCTAGGTGAGTGATCACACCATTGTAATTATCTAGGTCATGAAAATCTTTTTGTACAGTTCTTCTGTGTATTCTTGCCACCCCTTCTTAATATCTTCTGCTTCTTTTAGGTCCATACCATTTCTGGCCTTTATTGCCTATCTTTGCATGAAATGTTCCCTTGGTATCTCACATTTTCTTGAAGAGATCTCTAGTCTTTCCCATTCTATCGTTTTCCTCTATTACTTTGCACTGGTCACTGAGGCAGCCTTTCTTATCTCTCCTTGCTATTCTTTGGAACTGTGCATTCAGATGGGTATATCTTTCCTTTTCTCCTTTGCCTTTCACTTCTATTCACAGCTATTTGTAAGGCCTCCCCAGATAGCCTTTTTGCCTTGTTGCATTTCTTGAACTTGTAGAAAACCAACTTAAATTCCACCGCGATCGCCATCTGGCTGTAGGGGTACTATATCACATTTTCAGAGCAGCGACCCATTGTTGCCTAAGCAAAGGCAACTCAGGTTTAAGATGATTACATTGGAAATAAAAGCAAAAATAAACAATGGGACCTAATTAAAATTAAAAGCAAACTATAAGCAAGGTGAAAAGACAGCCTTCAGAATGGGAGAAAATAATAGCAAATGAAGAAATGGACAAACAACTAATCTCAAAAAATATACAAGCAACTCCTGCAGCTCAATTCCAGAAAAACAAACGACCCAATCAAAACATGTGCCAAAGAACTAAACAGACATTTCTCCAAAGAAGACATACAGATGGCTAACAAACACATGAAAAGATATCAACATCACTCATTATCAGAGAAATGCAAATCAAAACCACAATGAGGTACCATTCCACACCAGTCAGAATGGCTGCGATCCAAAAGTCTACAAGCAATAAATGCTGGAGAGAGTGTGGAGAAAAGGGAACCCTCTTACACTGTTGGTGGGAATGCAAACTGGTACAGCCATTATGGAGAACAGTGTGGAGATTCCTTAAAAACTGGAAATAGAACTGCCTAATGACCCAGCAATCCCACTGCTGGGCATACACACCAAGGAAACCAGAACTGAAAGAGACACGTGTACCCCAATGTTCATCGCAGCACTGTTTATAATATCCAGGACATGGAAACAACCTAGATGTCCGTCAGCAGATGAATGGATAAGAAAGCAGCTGTGGTACATATACCCAATGGAGTATTACTCAGCCATTAAAAAGAATACATTTGAATCAGTTCTAATGAGGTGGATGAAACTGGAGCCGATTATACAGAGTGAAGTAAGCCATAAAGAAAAACACCAATACAGTATACTAACGCATATATATGGAATTTAGAAAGATGGTAACGATAACCCTGTATGTGAGACAGCAAAAGAGACACAGATGTATAGAACAGTCTTTTGGACTCTGTGGGAGAGGGAGAGGGTGGGATGATTTGGGAGAATGGCATTGAAACATGTATAATATCATATATGAAATGAATCGCCAGTCCAGGTTTGATGCAGGATACAGGATGCTTAGGGCTGGTGCACTGGGACGACCCAGAGGGATGGTACGGGGAGGGAAGAGGGTGGGGGGTTCAGGATGGGGAACACATGTACACCCGTGGCAGATTCATGTTGATGTATGGCAAAACCAATACAATATTGTAAAGTAATTAGCCTCCAATTAAAATAAATTTTAAAATTAAAAATAAACATATTTGATTAAAAAAAAAAGAAGATGATTACATTTCTGAACTTTGCTCAATGGAAATTTCATTTGATGGTTAATTTGGCATTGGGACCATTTCCCGCACCTGGACCCGGACCTGGACCTAGGTTTCACCTGAGTGAGACCTAATCTTCTTTCAGCTCATACCTGGTTTGCCGAGGATGCTACGGTTGAGACTGTTCTGTCCCCAAAAGCCCACCCACATAAGACCTGTGACTGCTTCTCTCACCTTAGTACCTTCCCCTCCCAAGCACAGTCTGGAGCCCAGTCCTAAGAGGTCACCGTTAAAATCCTTGAGTTTATGAGACTACAAAAAAATACTTTAACTTGGACACTAGTAAATCAAGGGAAAGAATTCAACTTTGATCTTTTCTTTCCGCAGTACCATGTGGCAAACCACTCCTCAGTGAAGGGAAGGATCTCTTTACAGAAGCAACAATGCATGTAAATGAAGAAGGGATGACGGAATTCGGTCATCCCCTATCTACATTCAGTTCAGTCTCTCCATCGAGTCCGACTCTTTGCGACCCCATGGACTGCAGCACGCCAGGCCTCCCTGTCCATCACCAACTACAAGAGCATGCTCATTTCTGCATTTCCCAGGGAATTAATTGACCCAGGCAATGGTTACTAACTTCACGGAGAGACAGGCAGGGTGTGTGTCTCATGGTGAGGTCACAGCACCACCTATGGACGTTTCAGAGGAATGACATCTAAGTCTAATTCAGCCTCTCCAAGCAGATGCCGATTTGCGAGAGCTGCGGAGGACAGAGGCATATGGCAAACGGCGCCGGCGTCTCAATCCGCAAATCCGGACTGCGGAGAGCTGTGTGGGTCAGTAGCTCAGGAACGCCACTGTGCTAATCGTAAGGAACAGACAGGGCTGGAGGAGAAACCTGTGAATAAGCCTAAACGACAACTAAATTAAAAGGAGCACATTTGGTTCTAATAAGATGGGTAAACCTAGAGCTTATTATACAAAGTGAAGTAAGTCAGAAAGACAAACATCATATATTAACGTATATATATATGGAATCCAGAGCCATCCGTTCTCATGGCACTGATGAACCCTGTCTGCAGGGTAGCAACGCAGACTCAGACACAGAGGACAGACACAGAGCAGGGAGGAGAGGGCGGGATGAGCTGAGGCAGCAGCGCTGAAGCATGTGCATTGCCCTCTGTAAGATCAGAGAGCCGAGGGATCTGCTGTATGACCCGGGAGCTCAAAGCAGGGCTCTGTGACCACCTAGAGAGCTGGGATGGGGTAGGGGGTGGGAGGGAGGTTCATGCAGGAGGGGACATACCTATATTCATGGCTGGTTCATGCTGATGTATGGCAGAAACCAACACAATATTATAAAGCAATTATCCGGTTAAAAAATAAATTTAAATTTTTAAAGAGACACCTAAGCTAGAGTGTCCTAAAGTTTATACTTGAGTAAATAGACCACCAAGAAATTTTTTAAAGTAGTTGATATAACAGTCCAGATATGATTGCTTTTTTAATTTAATTTACTCTCTTAAAATATTTATTTATTCATTTGTCTGCAATGGGTCTTAGCTGTGGCTCACAGGATCTTGCTCAGTTGTGGTGTGCAAACTTAGTTGCGGCATGTGGGATCTGGTTCCCCGGCCAGGGCTTGAATCCAGGCCCCTGCTGTGGGAGCAGAGTCTTAGCCACTGGACCACCAGGGAAGTCCCATGATTACTTTTGCAAATCTTATTGAGTTATAGTTGATGTACAACATTGTGTTAATTTCTGCTGCACAGCCAAGTGATTCATTTGTGTGTGTGTATATATATATGTATATACATTCTTTTTCATATTCTTTTCCATTATTGTTTATCCCAGGATACTGAATACAGTTCCCTGTCCTAAAGAGAAAGACCTTTTTGTTCCTCCGTCCTGGGTATAATAGTTGGCAAACATATGATTCCCTTTGAGAAGAGGGAGGAGGGGCTTTGACTGGCCCACAGCAGAGAGACTTCTGCAGCGGCTGGAAAAGTTCTAGTTCTTGAACTGGGGGTTGATTACAAGGGTTTTGTCTTAAGTCATGTATTAAATAACACATTTTATGTGGTTGTTGGTACCTCAGTTTTATTTTAAAGGGAAAAAAGACTTTAAAAATCAATGAAAACAGGACTTCTCCAGTGGTCCAGGAGTTATGATTCTTCACTCCCACTGCAGGAGGAACAGGTTTGATCCCTGGTGGCAGAGCTTAAGATCCCGCAGGCCTCACAGTGCAGCCAAAAACAAACAAAAAAAACAATGAAAAGGGAGCAGTGACTGTCTGAACACTTGTCTTCTGAAGACTGCAAGGTTGCGTTTGGAGGAGAGAAAGTTGAAGACCACAACTCGGAGGGCTAGGGCTGGACCACAGAAAAGTAAACCATTTGGGGCTGGAAGGAGCTAGGTCTTGGGGGAATTTCTGGGCACTGTCCTTGGGAATGAGGACTTGTGTAGACAAGGAGGAGGACAAAGGGCAGGAGAGTGAGAGATGCGTGATCTCAGAACACGGCACTCCAGACTTAGTTCAGGACTCCTCCAAGGTCTCACGGAATGAGGCATCCCAAACATTGACCTCACAGCATCTTTCACTTGGTCCCAGGCCACCGGATGGGTCTTTAGGCTCCCAGGGAAGAGCATCAATTAGAAGCTAGTGTGGCTGTGGTGGAAGCACTTGTTCTTGGGACCTGCAGGGAGAGCGATAAAGTCTCTTGAGGTCCCCACCCTCCTGGGCAAGGACTCAGCAGACAGTGCACCCACTTACATCTTATCCCTCCCTCTGCCAAAGGCTGGGTGACTGATCTGGAACCCAAAGATAAGGAAGGAGACATTACCTCATTGCCAAGCAACGGAGTCTCCACACGTCCTGGAATAAAAAAAAAAAAGAAGGAAGAAATAGAATGCATTAATTAGGATCAAAAGTGACTATCCTAAGTGGTGGGCGATGACCCACAACATCAGAACTCCGTCTCCAGTTACCCCCTGAAATGTTTCTGGCTTCAGAAAAGATTATCCCAGCGATCCCTGAGAAGTATGGTCAGCCTTCCCCTGTCACACATCTTAGACGTTAGGAAAAGTGGAAAGTGGGAGAAGCTGGGGGTGGGGGGTTAGGTGGCAGAGTGCTCCTCTAAACGTATTACCTTTCCAGGCCCTGATGTGGATGACAGTTCCCACCAGAAAGAAGACTAGCCCGACCAGGAAGGCTGCAGCTCCACTCAGCACCTTTCTCCAAGAACATTCAGACTGAGCTCCTAAGGGAAACAGGTCTCAAAGTTGGCCAAAAGCTCCCAATATTTGGTGCTCCTTCCTGAAACTCCATCCACCTGCAATGCAGAAGACCCCTGTTCAATCCCTGAGTCGAGAAAATCCCCTGGAGGAGGGCATGGCTACCCACTCCAGTAATCTTGCCTGGGAAATCCCATGGATAGAGGAGCCTGGCTGCTGCAGTCTATGGGGTCCCAAAGAGTCGAACATGGCAGTGACTAACATTTTCTCCTGAAATCCCAGGGCCTGTGCTGGACAGCAATACAATGCTGTCCAGAGAAAGAATACATCTTTGGGTCCAAGGTTTGTACTCATGGAGTTTCTGTTAATGATTCTGATAGCCAATAAGAATGTCCCCCTAAATGCCAAGGCCAAAGTACCAGGGGACGCGAGTTCCCAAAACCAGAAGTGAGTGATGAGGTGATTAGAACTCCTTATTTCTGGGAAAATCCAAGGATAGCCATCTGCCATGATTTTTCTCCACCCCCAGCCCAACGACCCCGATTTCTAGGACTCCTTCAGGTCAGAGGGAGGAGCTATGCTGTGGCCAAGGTGAAGAGGGAGGTAACACAGGCCCTGTCCAGAGTCAGATCGACCCGAGTTGGGTCCAGAAAGTACAAGCTGGTTCTCCACCCACTCCACAGAAGCAGGGCTCGGCAAGCTGGGATGGTCAACAAGGCAGGTGTAGACCTCTCCAAGCTCAGGCGTCATGGCCAGCATCACCGTCGTCTGAAAGGTCCAGTCTCCATTCCTGATGAGGCCAGTGGACATGACCCCCTCTCTCTGTTCCTGCCCATTCCGGAACCAGGTGACCTTGATGTCCCCGGGGTAGAAACCTGTCACCAAGCAAAGCAGCAGATTGCGGTGCTGCAGGGCTGGGGTCTTCTCCGGATACACTGTTACCTCTGGTTGTACTAGGCAGGGAGAAAAAAATGAGAGGTGGTGAAGGAAATCCACAAAGCCAACACCAGAGTGCCTTTAGGGGCTGTCTCTGCCCTGAATCTCTTCCCCAGATCACCCACGTGGCAACCAGAAATGTGGGGAAAGCTCACCCCAGGACTCAGACACTGGAAATGTCAATGTCCACAAGGAGGATGTGGGCTTTATCAGACACACCCACAATTTTCCTTGTGTTCAGGAAGACACTAGCCCTCAAAGGAGCTGAAAACTGTTATCTGGGACCAAGACCACAGCAACCTGACCCCTGAGGACAGTGAGTGAGTCACAACTGGGGACAGATCATATATAGTCTCCCCTGCACCTGGCCCTGATGGACAGATATCCTGAAGCAGGAAACTGCCCAGGACAAAGGAAGAAGAGCCACGCCCAGGCTCCCACCAAGAAGACCCCAACTCCCACCTCACCTCTCCTCCCCACGGTGAAGGGTGCACCCAGCTTGTAGTTGCGTCTGCAGAGCATGTCCACAGAGGCTCTACTCCTCGCCAGTATATCCGGCCGATTGTTCCACAGCTCAGCATCGGGCTTCCCCAGCTCTGTCAAGGCCACAAACATCCCCAAGTCGCTGTCGAAACGTGCATACTCCTCCAGGTTGAAGATGAATCTGACCACAAACCGCACCTTTTCTGTCCCATTGGTGAAGTAACAGTCAGCCTTTGCCTGGGTCACAAAATCTTCTGGAAAACCAAAAAAAAGACTATGAACCAGCCCTCATCTTTAGGAAACACCTACCTGGTATATTACGATGGACCATATAGATTGGAGAGGAGGGCTTTGACCTCAGTAAATCTGACAAAGTAGCCTCTGCTCATCTGGGCCACACCCTGGTTCCTCTTAGTAAACAGACATCCATTCTTTAAAAAATAAGTGGTACACATATACAATGGAATATGCACTTCAGTTCAGTTCAGTTCAGTTGCTCAGTCGTGTCTGACTCTTTGCAACTCTATGAACCACAGCACACCAGGCCTCCCTGTCCATCATCAACTGCCAGAGTCCACCCAAACTCATGTCCATTGAGTCAGTGATGCCATCCATCTCATCCTCTGTCCTCCCTCTTCTCCTCCTGCCCTCAATCTTTCCCAGCATCAGGGTCTTTACAAATGAGTCAGCTCTTCGCATCAGGTGGCCAAAGTATTGGAGTTTCAGCTTCAGCATCAGTCCTTCCAGTGAACACCCAGGACTGATCTGCTTTAGGATGGACTGGTTGGATCTCCTTGCAGTCCAAGGGACTCTCAAGAGTCTTCTCCAACATCATAGTTCAAAAGCATCAAGTCTTTGGCACTCAGCTTTCTTTATAGTCCAACTCTCACATCCATACATGACTACTGGAAAAACCATAGCCTTGACTAGATGAACCTTTGTTGGCAAAGTAATGTCTCTGGTTTTTAATATGCTGTCTAGGTTGGTCATAATTTTCCTTTCAAGGAGTAAGCATCTTTTAATTTCATGGCTGCAGTCACCATCTGCAGTGATTTTGGAGCCCAGAAAAATAAAGTCTGTCACTGTTTCCACTGTTTCCCCATCTATCTGCCATGAAGTGATGGGGCCAGATGCCATGATCTTAGTTTTCTGAATGTTGAGCTTTAAGCCAACGTTTTCACTCTCCTCTTTCACTTTCATCAAGAGGCTTTTGAGTTCCTCTTCACTTTCTGCCATATGAATGGTGTCATCTGCACATCTGAGGTTAATGATATTTCTCCCAGCAATCTTGATTCCAGCTTGTGTTTCTTCCAGTCCAGCATTTCTCATAATGTACTCTGCATAGAAGTTAAATAAGCAGGGTGACAATATACAGCCTTGACGTCCTCCTTTTCCTATTTGGAACCAGTCTGTTGTTCCATGTCCAGTTCTAACTGTTGCTTTCTGACCTGCATACAGGTTTCTCAAGAGGCAGGTCAAGTGGTCTGGTATTCCCATCTCCTTCCGAATTTTCCACAGTTTGTTGTGATCCACACAGTCAAAGGCTTTGGCATAGTCAATAAAGCAGAAATAGATGTTTTTCTGAAACTCTCTTGCTTTTTTTAAACTCTCTTGCTTTTTTGATGATACAGTGGATGTTGGCAATTTGATCTGTGGTTCCTCTGCATTTTCTAAAACCAGCTTGAATATCTGGAAGATTCAGTTCAGTTCAGTTCAGTCACTCAGTCGTGTCCGACTCTTTGCGACCCCATGAATCGCAGCACACCAGGCCTCCCTGTCCATCCATCAAGTCAGTGATGCCATCCAGCCATTTCATCCTCGGTCGTCCCCTTCTTCTCCTGCCCCCAATCCCTCCCAGCATCAAAGTCTTTTCCTGAGTCAACTCTTCGCATGAGGTGGCCAAAGTACTGGAGTTTCGGCTTTAGCATCATTCCTTCCAAAGTTTACTAGCCATAAAAAAGAACGAAATAATGCCATTTGCAGCAACATGGGTGGACCTAGAGATTATCATTTAAGTGAAGTAAGTCAAAGGCAAATATCATATGGCATTGTTTAAATGTGGAATCAGAAAAAAAAAAAAGGGTACACAACTACACAACTTACCTACACAACTACAGCAGCCCACACGCCCGTAGCGGGCTCTGCAGTAAGAGAAGCCACTGCAGCGAGAAGCCCCTGCACAGCGACTCAAGAGCACCCCCTGCTTGCCCCAGCTGGAGGAGAGCCCACACAGCAGTGAAGACCAAGCACTTTAACGTAATTAAATAAATTTTTAAAAATTATTTTTAAAACTCCAAATCAAAAACAAAATCTAAATCCTTCAATATTCTGTGATAAACCATAATGGAAAAGAATATGAAACAGAATGTACATATTTATATATATATATACACATATAACCGAGTCCCTTTGCCATACAGCGGTAATTAACAGAACATGTAATTCAACCATACTTCAATAAAAATAAATTTAAAGTAAATAAGTAGAAAAGTAAAAATCAAACCTATTCTCCATTATGATTTTCTACTTTCAAAGTACGTTACTAGTATTGGTAGTGATTACTTTGAGCTCTATATTAACTTTCATACACTGCACCTCATTTCTAAATGGTGCATGTTCTCTAAAACAGTTTTAATTTTCCAAGGTTATTTAATCAATCTTCACAGGTGAGAAAAAGTGTGACTGTTTACTATGGTAAATTCATATGTTGAAATCTCAAGGATGATGGTATTAGTTGGTGGTGTCGGGGAGGTACCTCTGTTGGGAGCGTGGGATCCCGATGAATGGGATTAGCACCCCTAGGGAAGAGGCTCCAGAGAGCGCCTCGCCCCAGCTCCTTCTGCCACATCAGGACACAGAGAAGGCACCAGCTCCGAACCAGGAAAACAGCCTTTCCCAGGACACAAGCAGGCTGGAGTCTTGATCTTGGACTCCTCAGCCTCCGGAACTTTGAGAAATAAATGCCTGTTGTTTATAAGCCACCCAATCTGTGGTATTCGTCATAGCAGTCCAAGCAGACTGAGATAATGATAGCTGTCTTAAACTGGAAGATACGGGTGATTTTAAGAGGGAAACTGGTGTGTGGCCGTGGGCTAGGTCTCAGTTGACTGGGGTTTCAGTTCTGCATCTGCTGGTGTCACATAGAGACAGACACTTCCCCTTCCTGACCTGCTTCCCCATCAATAAAGACGGGGCTTCAGTTCACGTACACCACCACCAAGGTAGAGCTCAAAAGCATTTGGGTCAAGTAAGAAAAAAGCAGAATGTGAGGAACCAGACGTGGCACGCATGCACAGTGGAGCATTACTCAGCCACAGAAAGGAACAAGATGGGGTCATGTGTAGAGATGTGGATGGGCCCAGAGACTGTCGTATAGAAAAGAGAAGAGCAAATGTCAAATATTAATGCATGTCTGTGGAATATAGGAAAAAATGGTATAAATGACCTTGTTTGCAAAGCAGAAATAAAGACACAGACGTAGAGAACAAATGTATGGATAAGTAGGGAATGGGAGGTGGGGGGGTGAAACTGAGAGATTGGGATTGATGTATAGACACTATTGATACTATGTATAAAATAGATAACTAATGAGAACCTACTGTGGAGCACAGGGAACTCTACTCAGCGCTCTGCAGTGACCTAACTGGGAAGGAAACCCCAAAAACAGGGGATACGTGTGTGTGTATAGCTGATCCCCCTTGCTCTACAGTAGAAACAGACACAACATTGTAAGGCAACTATACACCAAGAAAAATTAATTTTAAATAATTAAATTAAACTTTTTCAAAAAGCATAATGCAATTCAACACATAATGACATCTGCTAATATTTTAAATACACACAGAAAACTGCTACATCTTTTCCAAAGCCACCCTGATACTTAAAGCCTCAGCAGACACGGAATGAAAGGGAGGGAAAGAGGACAGAGAGGAGGAAGAGAGGACAGAGAGAAGCGAGTGATGACAAGGCGCTGTGAGCTCGTGGGGAGAAAGAATTCTACTCTGCGGACTTGAGAACAATGTAAAAGGATTTCAAATGGATTAGTAGTGCAGGTGAACCAGGAGCTATCTCCCTGAAGAAATGGCATTTCGGCTGAGATGTGAAGGGTGATCCTGATCTCAGATGCAGATCTGCTTTTCGCGGCGAAGCACAGAGGAACTACTGGGCTGAGTGTCAGGAGGGCAACATGCTTCCTGGGCCAGCCAGACTGATCTCAAACTCAGATGAGTCTCTAATTTCCAATTCCCTCTTTCATCTTACAGTCGAAACTAGAAAAATAATTATTTTTTCGTCAGATCTGTGTCAGAGTTTAGGTCTTACTGATCATGTGTGTGTGTGTGTGTTGTTGTTGTTTAACAGAAATTATAAGCTCAGAGAGGTTTCTGTTCTCCAAGAACAATGATCTCCCCACACTCACCCTCCCTACCCCTAGGGTTTTATTCCTCTTTGTGTTTAAGGAGACTGGCCTTTAAAGGGGTTCTGTTTTTAGGATGTTGTGTCCTGTTTTCTTCTGATAAATATGTTTTCTGAACGTACTGTCACTTCATGTTTGCATAGCTTAACTTCTCAGCTAGACAAATACCAGTAAGCACATGTACCTGGCAACCTGACGATGGGCATCACACATTCAATTTCTCCTGTTTGTCACATTGCTTGGTACGATCTGACCATGTTACAGAGGCTTAAAAACATCCAATGAAGCAGCCAAGTCCATATATACGTAAAGAAACAGTCACAAATAAAAGCAGTCACAATCATCAAACTCCTGTCTGAAAGACAGTGGCTGTTTTCAGCCTGCCTCAACTTTTCACAGTTCTCCAGATGGCCATCAGTACCATAAGGACCCTGAGCAGGCAATATGTTTCCCTTTTGTTGAATCAGTGGCTCTGGGACAGGAAGTCCCTTTCCCCGCCGCTCCATTTCATGTGGTAAAGCGGGAGAGAAAGCTTTTCTCTGAGAAAGAAGATTCTCTGAAGCCAGAACTGCTTCCTGTCTGGGCTGGAACCTGGACTTGTAGGGAAAGGCCTCTCTCCCCTGTGTCAATGTGTGCCTCTACGCCCGAAAGAAATCACTATGACTTACCTGGAGAATCTCTGCCTTGAGTCACAGAAGCATCCAGCCTGAGAACCGTGGATAAGAAGGCCACCACCCAGGGAACCCAGATAGGACTCATTCTGAAGAAAGCAAACAAGACAGGAAAATCTTCACCTCTTTAGAATGGGGCTTGGCCACACACACTCAGTCAAATATTCATGCAGAGCAGAGATGTCTTTCTGTCTACCCCAGGATTGGAAACTCCTCATCCAGATAACCAATCAAGCTAGAGGAGCTTAGTGTCATTAGGTGCTGGGTAGGATGCCTTCATAAAGTCATATGATAACACTCCAGAGCTTTTCACCTGCAGAATCACTGACTGCTGTTCAGGGACTTGGAAACTGGACTAGGAGAAACGAGAAACACTACTCTACAGGGTATGTTGGTCTCAGGACGATGAGGCAGATTGTTCACCGTGGATCTTTGTGTCATCATCCAGCATGGTCCCTGGCCTGCTGTGGCCAGTATATCTCCATGATGGTGCGGTGACTGACGCTGCCAACAGACAGCATCTAAATGAAGGCAGCAGCGGACAGTATTCCAAGGCATGGGCCTTATGAGGACGCAGGGAAAGGGCGATTAGAGAAAAATGGAAGAGACTGAGAATTATCTGGAGAGGAGGATTTCTATAAACTAGAGAGAGGGAGGAAAAAACAAACATGGAGAGAAGCTCTTGAAAGAATAAAATGCTGCAAAAAAAATGTTTAAAAGGATAAAAAGAGAGAGTGTGGATATGTGTATATGACTCACTTTCCTGTACAGTGGTAATTAACACAACATTGTAAATCAACTATACTCCAATAAAAATTTTAAAATATGAAAAGAGTTTGGTATATATCTGGGAGACAATAGCTCTCGTGGATTTATATTTATAATAACTTGGCAAAAACACATAAGCATGGATAGTGAATCTAAATGTTAAACTTCTTAAGCTAATAAAGGTAGATTTGAAACAATGTTTAAAGAGGATAAAAGGGGGGAAAGCATTATTATGTTTTATAATTAATGGGGCACCAGTAGCCTTCAGTGGAACAGAATATTAAAAGAAGAGGCAATATTTCAAAAAGGTAAAGAGTGAATTAAAATGAGGAAATGGAGGCAAAGATGTACTAGAACTTCAGGAATTTTGGAAGCTGACATATGTGCACTGTTCTGTTGTTTGTCCAGTCGATCAGTTCTGTCCGACTCTTTGGGGCCCCATGTACTGCAGCACGCCAGGCTTCCCTGTCCATCACCATCTCCTGGAGCTTGCTCAAGCTCATGTCCATTGAGTCGGTGATGCCATCCAACCATCTCATCCTCTGTTGTCCCCTTCTCCTCCTGCCTTCAATCTTCCCCAGAATCCAGGTATTTTCCAATGAGTCAGTTCTCTGCATCAGGTGGCCAAAGTTTTCAAGCTTCAGCATCAGTCATTCCCTTTAGGATGGACTGGTTGGATCTCCTTGCATCCCAAGGGACTCTCGAGAGTCTCCCTCACTGCAGGCAGATTCTTTACCATTTGAGCCACCAGAGAAGCCCCATCAACTTCTTAATCAATGATATTATTCAGTTCAGTTCAGTCACTCAGTCATGTCCAACTCTTTGCGACCTCATGAATGACAACACACCAGGCCTCCCTGTCCATCACCAACTCCTGAAGTTCACTCAAACTCACATCCATCAAGTCAGTGATGCCATCAAGCCAACTCATCCTCTGTTGTCACCTTCTCCTCCTGCCCACTATCCCTCCCAGTATCAGAGTCTCTTCCAATGAGTCAATTCTTTGAATGAGAAGGCCAAAGTATTGGAGTTTCAGCTTCAGCATCAGTCTTTCCAATGAACACCCAGGACTGATCTCCTTTAGAATAGACTGCTTGGATCTCCTTGTAGTCCAAGGGACTCTAAAGAGTCTTCTCCAACACCACACTTCAAAAGCATTAATTCTTCGGCACTCAGCTTTCTTCACAGTCCAACTCTCACATCCATACATGACCACTGGAAAAACCATAGCCTTGACTAGACAGACCTTTGTTGGCAAAGTAATGTCTCTGCTCTTCAATATGCTGTCTAGGTTGGTCATAACTTTCCTTCCAAAGAGTGTCTTTTAATTTCATGGCTGCAATCACCATCTGCAGTGATTTTGGAGCCCAAATAAATAAAATCTGACACTGTTTCCACTGTTTCCCCATCTATTTCCCATGAAGTGATTGGACCAGATGCCATGATCTTAGTTTTCTGAATATTGAGATTTAAGCCAACTTTTTCATGCTCCTCTTTCACTTTCATTAAGAGGCTTTTGAGTTCCTCTTCACTTTCTTCCATAAGGATGGTGTCATCTGCATATCTGAAGTTATTGATATTTCTCCCAGCAATCTTGATTCCAGTTTGTGCTTCCTCCAGCCCAGCGTTTCTCATGATGTGCTCTGCATATAAGTTAAATAAGTAGGGTGACAATGTACAGCCGTGACGTACTCCTTTTACTATTAGGAACCAGTCTGTTGTTCCATGTCCAGTTCTAACTGTTGC
The DNA here is from genome assembly GCA_917880005.1 of Nanger dama. Lineage (NCBI taxonomy): Eukaryota > Metazoa > Chordata > Mammalia > Artiodactyla > Bovidae > Nanger > Nanger dama. The sequence goes on from CAKJTW010000033.1 coordinate 7,398,369, forward strand.
TTCCTGACCTGCATACAGGTTTCTCAAGAGGCAGATCAGGTGGTCTGGTATTCCCTCTCTTTCAGAATTTTCCACAGTTTGTTGTGATCCACACAGTCAAAGGCTTTGGCATAGTCAATAAAGCAGAAATAAATGTTTTTCTGGAACTCTCTTGCTTTTTTGATGATCCAGCAGATGTTGGCAATTTGATCTCTGGTTCCTCTGCCTTTTCTAAAACCAGCTTGAACATCTGGAAATTCTAGGCCAAAAACTTCTATGGATCCAAATGTATTTTGGGCCAACCCAATACTTTCTGGTGGCTTAAAAGTGATGTGTCTCTATGCTGAGGGTCAGTCACCTTTAATGTTAGCACTTGTTTTTATAGCTACCCTCTGCAGTGATGAAAGTGAGCAGTGAGTAAAGTGGTTTAAAATTATTTTTTTCTGTGAAATTGGCTAATTTGATATGTATAAGGAAAGTATGAATCTGAGTGTACTTTTAAGCTAGATATGTGCATATAAATAGAAGGTAAAAAGAATGAAATGTGATGCTTTAAAAAGAAAGAAAGAAAAAACACTTTTTCAGACATATGATTAAAATAGAAGATTTGAAAAACAGGGGAATGAGGAAGTTCAAGCTGTGTGTGGCTTCAACAAACTTATTTTAGAACAAGGCAAGGTCTTCTGCTAAAAAGAAACTGGAAAAAAATATTTGATAAGTAAGAAGAGCAAGACTTCTTTTCCTCCAAAGTGATTTATAAGTGTATTGTTATTTAATTTGCCTCTCGATCCATGGCCCAATATTGTGAATCCTGCAAGATGAAACAGACATGTTTCTTGTCCACAAGAAACGTAAAATTTAGGTGGAGTGACAAAGAAACAATCCACTATAATATCAGGAAGAATCAAATGAGCTTTAAAGCTTGGGCACACAAGAAAATGTGAGCCATCTAGAAAGAGTTCATGATGAAGCTGATAAAATTGATATTTCACAGAAGTGGCCAACAGGAAATGTTATAATTCGGAATACCCAGTGCATGGGGACAACAGAGAAGGAATAAACAGTGAAACAAAAAATGTGCCAGGAATTTCTTAAAAGTTACTGTTTGGCCACAATAAATATATATATGCACACTAATTCACTGAATGGGAGAAGAACACAGTAGAATTTTTTTTCTTTTCCACTTCCCTAAGAGAACACATGTTTTGATGGGTGTGTAAGGTGGGACTGTAATGGGAGTAGACCCAGAGAGTCTGGAATACTTGAGTTATGTGATGGCTCAGAGGTTAAAGCATCTGCCTGTAATCTGGGAGACCTGGGTTCGATCCCTGGGTCGGGAAGATCCTCTGGAGAAGGAAATGGCAACCCACTCCAGTATTCTTGCCTGGAGAATCCCACGGATGGAGGAGCCTGGTGGGCTACAGTCCAGGGGGTCGCAAAGAGTCGGACACGGCTAAGTGACTTCACTTTCACTTTCAAACATGCTGAGAGGCCCTCAGCTACCCACAAATGCAATATTCTTTCCCATAATGTAATAAGTGTAATACTCTTACTCATAAATGTAATAGCAAATTGTAAATAAAAGGCCGGTCAAATCCCTGATGCTCTAATAGAGGGTTTTACGGTAAAGCTTCTATGAAGCATGAGACCCCAAGCAAGGTTCTCATGTTTCCACTTTTACCGCTAACCAGCTATAAATCCTGAAGGACAAGAACTTCCAAGCATATGAAGTGTAGGAAGAAGAAAGATGGCGGGTCGCAAAGGAACTCTGTTGAAGATGGCAGAAATAAGATTCCGGAAAAGAAAGGCAAAACGTGGAGGTTCCCCAGAATTGAAGGAGAACAGGTAGCGTATCCCTGTACCCCAGCTCGAGGGTGATTTGCAGGAGCAGTTCATGGGACACCTGGATCCTCAGAGAAAACCTCTGGTGTTGAAAGGAATTGATTTGGGAGCATGTACAAGCAAATGGACGGAAGACTTCCCTGGTGGCTCAGACAGTAAAGTGTCTGCCTACAACGTGGGAGACCCAGGTTCTATCACTGGAAGGGGTCTGGAAGATCCCCTGGAGAAGGAAATGGCAACCCACTCCAGTATTCTTGCCTGGAGAATCCCATGGATGGAGGAGCCTGGTAGGCTATAGTACATGGGGTCACAAAGAGTCAGACACAACTGAGCGACTTTACTTTCACAAGCTGACGGACAGTGGATCACCTAAGCCAAATCAGAAGGAGGAAAGAAGTGAAGATTCACATTGCTGCAGTTGCCCCATGGACTATCTTAAACTTTTACCAAGCTGGTACAAAGGGCAACTGAAGAAAACCATAAGGAATTTTTTATATCAGAAGATCTACTGTACTTCATGCTTTGTGGATCCACTTTTACTACAAGCATATATAGAGAGATTTCTTCATAAGCCACTGGAGAGCATTAATAGAAAAGACTGAGAAGAACAACCTAGGATCACTTGGCAAAGAGCCTAGAAAGGATCTTGCAAATATCAAAAACAGTTTCCTTTATTAGAGTTTCCAAAATTCTTCAAAGAATGGTTCTTTTCCAGTGTTTTTCAAATTAAGCTCACCAAAGTCACAACCTTGGATCCACTATAATGTAATGGATAACATCTTTATACAAGTGACAGGGGAAAAATGCACTATACTATTAAGTCCTCAAGATGCCCAATATTTATAATTATCAGAAGTGCCAAACATAGATAACCCAGACTTATCTAAATATCTGCTGTTTTTCAAGGCTAAATGGTATGAATATTCACTTAAAGCTGGAGATGTATTATTCATTCCTGCTTTATTATTCCCTAATATAATTTCTGAACAGTTTGGAGTAGGGGTGAATGTCTTTTGGAAGCACCTACCCTCTGAATGCTATGGTAAAATGGATACTTATGGAAACAAAGATCCTACAGCAGCATCAAGAACTGCACAAATTTTGGACAGAGCTTTCAGTTCAGTTCAGTTCAGTCGCTCAGTCAAACAGTCAGGACTCTTTGCGACCCCATGAATCCCAACACGCCAGGCCTCCCCGTCCATCACCAACTCCCCGAGTTCACTCAAATGCAAGTCCATCGAGTCTGTGATGCCATCCAGCCATCTCATCCTCTGTCACCCCCTTCTCCTCCTGCCCACAATCCCTCCCAGTATCAGAGTCTCTTCCAATGAGTCAATTCTTCGAATGAGAAGGCCAAAGTATTGGAGTTTCAGCTTCAGCATCAGTCTTTCCAATGAACACCCAGGACTGATCTCCTTTAGAATAGACTGCTTGGATCTCCTTGCAGTCTAAGGGACTCTCAAGAGTCTTCTCCAGCATCACAATTCAAAAGCATTAATTCTTCGGCACTCAGCTTTCTTCACAGTCCAACTCTCACATCCATACATGACCACTGGAGAAACCATAGCCTTGACTAGACAGACCTTTGTTGGCAAAGTAATGTCTCTGCTTTTCAATATGCGTCTAGGTTGGTCATAACTTTCCTTCCAAAGAGTAAGTGTGTTTTAATTTCACGGCTGCAATAACCATCTGCAGTGATTTTGGAGCCCAAATAAATAAAGTCTGACACTGTTTCCACTGTTTCCCCATCTATCTGCCATGAAGTTATGGGACCAGATGCCATGATCTTAGTTTTCTGAATATTGAGATTTAAGCCAACTTTTTCACTCTCCTCTTTCACTTTCATCAAGAGGCTTTTGAGTTCCTCTTCACTTTCTGCCATAAGGGTGGTGTCATCTGCATATCTGAGGTTATTGATATCTCTCCCAGCAATCTTGATTCTAGCTTGTGCTTCTTCCAGCCCAGCGTTTCTCATGACAGCCATAAAAACCCTCAAAGAATTACCAGAGGAATATAGGGACTTCTATGAGATCCAACCAGTCCATTCTAAAGGAGATCAGCCCTGGGTGTTCTTTGGAAGGAATGATGCTAAAGCTGAAACTCCAGTACTGTGGCCACCTCATGTGAAGAGTTGACCCTAACCCTAATGAAAAGACTCTGATGCTGGGAGGGATTGGAGACAGGAGGAAAAGGGGATGACAGAGGATGAGATGGCTGGATGGCATCACCGACTTAATGGAAGTGAGTTTGAGTGAACTCCGGGAGATGCTGATGGATAGGGAGGCCTGGCATGCTGCGATTCAAGGGGTCACAAAGAGTTGGACACGGCTGAGCAACTAAACTGAACTGAACTGATGCAGGGCGAATGGTTTTGCACATTCAAGATAAAGCCTATAGCAAAAAATTTGAATAAATAATGAACTGAATGAAAAGAGCATAAACTTTTAAATACAGTTCAGTTCAAATACTGGAAAAGTGTAACAAGATGTATGTTAATTTTTTTTTAAGATTTATTCTTCTCAGAGGGGGCTAATGGTAAAGAATCTACCTGTCAGTACAGGAGACAAAAGAAACATGGGGTCAGTCCCTGCGTTGGGAAGATACCCTGAGTAAGAAATGGCAATCCACTCCAGTATTCTTGCCTGAAAAATCCCATGGACAGAAGAGACTGGCGGCCACCGCCGATGGGGATCACAAAGAGTCAATCACGACTAAGCATGCACACACACAAAATAGGAAAGGCAGCTCAATCTCAGATTTATAAATTAAATAAGTATGAAGGTGAGGGAGGTGAAATGCAACTTTGTAACCTTTAGCGTCCTGTGATGCCCCCCCCCCTCTACTGTTAGTAAACATGCCCTGCCCGGGGATCTGAGGCGTCAGAATAAATATTTCTTCCCTGGAAGGCCATGACAGGAAGAATAAGAAAAAGATGGAGGGGGTTCCCTGGTGGTCCAGGGGTTAAGACTGTGCTTTCACTACCATGGGCCCGGGTTTGATCCCTGGTTGAGGAGCTAAGATTCCCCAAGCCATGGGAAACAAAATATATAGAAAATCATAAAACACTGGTGAAAGAAATCAAAGAGGACACTAATAGATGGAGAAATATACCATGTTCATGGATCAGAAGAATCAATATAGTGAAAATGAGTATACTACACAAAGCAGTCTATAGATTCAATGCAATCCCTATCAAGCTACCAACAGTATTTTCCACAGAGCTAGAACAAATAATTTCACAATTTGTATGGAAATACAAAAACGTCAAATAGCCAAAGCAATCTTGAGAAAGAAGAATGGAACTGGAGGAATCAACCTGCCTGACTTCAGGCTCTACTACAAAGCCACAGTCATCAAGACAGTATGGTACTGGCACAAAGACAGAAATATAGATTGATGGAACAAAATAGAAAGCCCAGAGATAAATCTACACACCTATGGACACCTTATCTTTGACAAAAGAGGCAAGAATATACAATGGAGAAAAGACAGTCTCTTTAACAGGTGGTGCTGGGAAAACTGGTCAACCACTTGTAAAAGAATGAAACTAGAACACTTTCTAACACCATACACAAAAATAAACTCAAAATGGATTAAAGATCTAAACATAAGACCAGAAACTACAAAACTCCTAGAGGAGAACACAGACAAAACACTCTCTGACATAAATCACAGCAGGATCCTCTATGACCCACATCCCAGAATACTGGAAATAAAAGCAAAAATAAACAAATGGGACCTAATTAAAATTAAAATCTTCTGCACAACTAAGGAAACTATAAGCAAGGTAAAAAGACAGCCTTTGGAATGGGAGAAAATAATAGCAAATGAAGAAATGGACAAACAACTAATCTCAAAAATATACAAGCAACTCCTGCAGCTCAATTCCAGAAAAATAAACGACCCAATCAAAAAAATGGGCCAAAGAACTAAATAGGCATTTCTCCAAAGAAGACATACAGATGGCTAACAAACACATGAAAAGATATCAACATCACTCATTATCAGAGAAATGCAAATCAAAACCACAGTGAGGTACCATTTCACACCAGTCAGAATGGCTGCTATCCAAAAGTCTACAAGCAGTAAATGCTGGAGAGGGTGTGGAGAAAAGGGAACCCTCTTACACTGTTGGTGGGAATGCAAATTTGTACAGCCACTATGGAGCACAGTGTGGAGATTCCTTATAAAACTGGAAATAGAACTGCCTTATGACACAGCAATCCCACTACTGGGCGTACACACCGAGGAAACCAGAAATGAAAGAGACATATGTACCCCAATGTTCATCGCAGCACTGTTTATAATAGCCAGGACATGGAAGCAACCTAGATGTCCATCAGCAGATGAATAGATAAGAAAGCTGTGGTACATATACCCAATGGAGTATTACTCAGCCATTAAAAAGAATACATTTGAATCAGTTCTAATGAGGTGGATGAAACTGGAGCCTATTATACAGAGTGAAGTAAGCCAGAAAGAAAAACACCAATACAGTATACTAACACATATATATGGAATTTAGAAAGATAGTAATGATAACCCTGTATGTGAGAAAGCAAGAGAGACACAGATATATAGAACAGTCTTTTGGACTTTGTGGGAGAGGGAGAGGGTGAGATGATTTGGAAGAATGGCATTGAAACATGTATAATATCATATATGAAATGAATTGCCAGTCTAGGTTCAATGCAGGATACAAGATGCTTAGGGCTGGTGCACTGGGATAACTCAGAGGGATGGTAAGGGGATCGAGGAGGGAGGGGGTTCAGGATGGGGAACACATATACACCCATGGTGGATTCATGTTGATATATGGCAAAACCAATATAATATTGTAAAGTAATTAACCTCCAATTAAAATAAATAAATTTATATTTTAAAAAATAACAAAAGTAGAAAATTAAAAATAAATAAAAGAAAGAAACAGATGGGGCAGTATGGAAGACACTAGTGTTCACCAACTTTCTATTCCTTAGGCATATAGAAAACTGCAGCTCCTACTCTTCTATAGGTGCTAGAGACTAGTTCTAGCCCCCTGAGAGGAGAATCCTCTGCATTGATTGTTAAATTCTGGAGGACTTTCCTCTTCCCCTACTGTAACCGACCAGGACCCTATGAGGTCTTCCCAGAACAGACCCCTAACCCATGTCCTCCACCTGCCTTTCGTCTGTAAAAAAACTTCAATGGAATAAATGAGAAAATGCAAAAAAAAAAAAAAGAAGAAGAAGAAAAGAAATAGTGAAACAAGAGAAAATAATAATAGCTGAGCCGTTATACAAAGGCAAGGACCTTTAGTTCATCCTCAAGGACTATAGATAATATTCTGAGTCATATCCTGTGAGCTGTTTTACAGATACTGAAAGCGCTCACTGGTGGAACACGTTAACTGTAGGCTGCCCAAAAGCATGTAGACCCCAGGCCCCGGGAACCAGGAGGTTGATGATGCTGACTCCAGATTACCTCATCACACCATTCAGAAGAACATCCAGGAGCTGACCACACCCCTGCTCCTTGAACACTGTGAGACTCCTCACTGCCTCCTCCTCTTGTGCCACCACCCGCCCAGGTCTGGCAAAGGAATAAAGTTATTTCTTTATACTTCACCAAAACTCTGTCTCCAAGATGTAATCTGGAAACATTGTAAAGAGGTCCAATTTTGGTAACATCACTAAGTCAACCAAAACAGGCTTGAGTTCAAATGTTGGAATCAGTATATAAAAGTAGTCTAATTAGATGAGTCATTGGGGGAAAGAAGGTCCCTGGAGAATCACCTGAACCTACAACAGATGCTATGTTAATCCGAAATAACTTGCTTAATTAAGGCATTTGATAATGGGTCCTCCCTGGAGGTTCGGTGATTGGACTCTACTGCAAGGGGTCAGGTTCAGTCCTCGGTCAGGGAACTAAAATCCCATAGTCCATGCAGTGCAGCAAAAAAAAAAAAGGCACCACAGCCTCACTTAACTTGCTAGAACAGGAACCGGAATGTCACCCACAGTCCTCAGGGAAATTAGAACATTTATGAATTAGGAGCCTGACCACAGGTCAGAAATTGACTAAGTGTAGGGATGTGTGACCTGTTGTGAGTGTGAGTGTTATGGCTGTGAGTGTTCGAGAGCTGGGTGGGGGTGTTGCTCCCAGTTGGAAGGGTGTGTGTGGCGCTGAGTTTAAAAAAAAAAAAGAAAGGTAGCCATCAGAAGGAGCTCAGCCGCTGAATTTTAATTTCTTTCTTTCTTCACACAAATACCTATATATCTTTCCCATGTATCTCATCTCATCGGAAAATGGAGAAAAGTGCTTTGCTTGAGGCTGAGGAAGTGAGGACGTGACCCGGGGGTACCAGAAGCAGTAAAAGCCGGAGATGAGAAGGCCGCACAGGTCTCAAGCCTGTCTCCCCTCCTCCGCTGCCAGCCCTCTCTCAGAGATAAACAAGAGCCCCTGGGGGAGAAGAGGACCGTGGGGCCCAGAGAACACAGAGTAAATGGGGCTTGTGCGCGATTTGGAGGGAGGAGGAGTCCTTAGATGCGGAAGCCGAGCGGATACGGATGCTGAACCGGAAGTTAGCGGCGCCGTTCTTTCTTACTTCCGGTGTGAATGCGTCCCCCCGCGTGTACGTTCTGAAATCTAACTTGACTGCATCATAACAGTAAGAGTTAGTATCTGTCAGCTGCTTGTTACAAATCGTTTTTCTAGGCACAGTGTGAATATGGGGGTGGGGGCGGGAGGAGGGAGAGAGAATCATCAGAACAGCCCTTCACTGGGATACTGTCATGACTTGCCTTCTAAGGTGAAGTAATGAGAGAATGAACCAGAGTTCCCAGGGAGTTAGTCCACGGGCTATGCTGTTTTCAGTGCACTGTACTTCTTACTTGGGAACCCAGGAAAGCCTCATGTCTACATCTTTAACATCCCTGCAATAAGATGCACAAAAGGTCAAAATGACTGAAGAATCGTATTATAACTTTGGTGCCAGGATAGACCTCCATCCCTCTCTCTTAAGAGAAGTCAGTGGTCACATGGATCAGGAACAAGGAATGACAGGCAGACCATCTATAGGAAAAGGTACTGAAGAACTTAGGTTAAAATTTAAGTCCGGAGGCAGGCCATGCCTCATGGAAAATAGCTTTCCCCTTACCTGATGACTCAGAGCCCCCTGACTGATTCTTATCTGATGACTTGTGACTTAGTTTCCTTTGTGTAAGAAACCCCCTCCCAAGAATGCATTTCCTCTTTGACCAAACGCCGCAGGGTGGTCAGCCAACTGTTTCAACTTAATTACCTGCAAACCTTTCCCACCAATCAAATGTCACCACCCCACCTGTGGCCCTTCCTATCGCATTGTTCCCTATACCCTGACCACATTCCCACCTGCCTGTGATTTTTCTGTATACAAATCCCTCTCGGTTGGTGTTCGGGGTTCACTCCTCCCGAGGAGACTGAACCCCGGGCGCGCCGGCCTAATAAATCCTCCTGCTTATTGCATCGAATTCGAGCCATTGTGGTCTTTGGAGCGACAGGTCCTGAGAAAAGGCCGCGAGGTCTTACAGTACCAAGGTCAACCAAAGAGAGAAGGCAATACCAACCTGAGAATCTCCCTTGCCAGTAGCCTGTGATACAGCTTGAATAAATGGAAGCATCCGGTTGGTCCAATCAGAAGCTCTGTTGAGTCATTTTCTGTGCTGCTTATCACTGTCCCAGTAGGAGGATCTGGGTTTCCCAGGCTCTTCAGAAAACCTGGCATCTCAGGGAGGCGGCTAATAAAGAGAGAAGTCATGCCTAGTTGCCTTCTCCCACATTTTTGTTTTTTGTTCTACTTGTATAAGTTTGAAAAAGATGAGGGATTTTTATTTTTCTCTTCCTGCCTGACTTCAACCAAGAGCTCTACTTCATAGAGATATGGGCTTTTCTGTGATTTTTCCCCCAAAACTCACCTCTCATTTTGCACCCCTCTTCCGCTTTCCCTCCCTGTTCTCTAGGGAGTGAGAGAAGTTGGGCATGGTAGATGCAGCTGTTCATTGAGGGTGTTAAAAAAAATCATTCTCTATATTACCTGGCAAAACTATCTCTTCAGTTGCTATCTTGGTGACTTTATTATTTTTTATTGAAATATAATTAGGTTACAACACTATGTTAGTTTCAAGTGTACAACATAGTGATTTGATACTTCTATACATTACAAAGTAATCAACATGATAAATCTAGATGCCATCTGTCACCATACAGAGTTATTACCATAGTGTTCACTGTTTTAGCCACCCTGTGGATTTCATTCTTGTGACACATTCATTTTGTTACGCCTCTGAATCTCCCTCACCCATCTCAGTCATTCCCCCAGTCTCCTCCCCTTTGGCAACCACTCTGTACAACGTATCTTTCTACTCTTTGCTTGTTCACTTGTTTTTCAGATCCCACATGTAAGTGAAACCATACAGTGTATGTCTTTCTCTGACTTACTTTGCCTTAATGTGATACTTGCTAGTCCCGTCTATGTTGTTGCTAGTGGCATGATTTTCTCTTTTTATGACTGAGTGACTTTCCATCCTATGTATGTACTGCATCTTATTGATCCATTCATCTACTGATAAACACTTAAGTTGTTTCCATTTGATTTTGTTTCCTTTTCACTTAATTCACTTTGTTTCATTCTTTCCTTTTATTGATATAAGTAATTAAAGTCATGAATTCTCCTCTGAATACTGCTTTAGCCATGTCCTAAAAATTTTGATGTGTGATTTTTCAATTGTCATTTTTCTAGAAATTTTTCAGTTGTTGCTTTCTCACTCTCTGGCCCAAAAGAAAGACTATTTCTTTAAGTTTCCATGTGGAAGAGCATTTATCTTTTCTGACCTTATTATTATTATCTAGTTTGTTCCATTATAGTCGGAGAATTGTATCTATATCATTCCTGCTTTCGGGGGAAATTACTGAAGTTTATTGTGCCAGAATGTGTGGTCCATTTTCATTAATACTTTGTTGAAACTTGAAAAATTGTTTTCCCAGTTTTCAGTGAGAAGATGTCAATATAGATTCATCAGATCTAACTTTTGACTAGGTTAGTACCATCTTCTGTGTTCATAACTTTTATCTACTTGATTTCTCTGGTTCTAAGAAAAGTGAATTAAAATCACCTATTACTACCTTTCTAAATAGTTTCCTAGTATCTTCCTTAATTTCTGCTCCGTGATGGTTACTTATATGCTATTTGGAACTTATATATCTCTTAGATATCCATTTTTAATTTTACACTTTCCATTATAAAGTGCCTTCTTATCTTAATCAATTTGGGGAGATGGATCTGAATGTCACCTTCTTTAATAATAAGATTGTGACCTTTGCTTTCTTTAGGTTTATATTCGCTTCTTTTATGCCTTTGTCTCTCATTTTATTTGTTGAATAAATGAATGAATCTTTCAGGACTTCCCTATCAATCCAGTAGTTAAGATTCCATGCTTTCACTGCAAGAGGAGTGGGTTTGATCTCCGGCCAGGGAACTAAGATCCACATGCCACATGGATTGGCCAAAAAATTCAAATTTAAAAGTGAAAAAAAAAGAATCTTTCTGAGTCACTGTATTTTTAAGCATATCTTTTGTATATTGCAAACAGCAGAGTTTTTCTTTTAATCTAATCTGAAAATATTTTAATTTTAATGTTTTAATGAGTTAAGTCCATTTATAATTATTAATATGGCAAATGGATTCAGTATAATTTGGAGATTATTCTTTTTTATTAAATATGTTTATATGAGTATTGCATTTTTAAAATCTTTCACTAACTATATCTTTTGCGTTTTCCTAATTGCAGTCTTTCAGATTTGGGGAAAACTGTTTATGTCAGCATTATCTTGATTTTACCTTTATATAATGCAGTTAGTCTCTCCCTTCTTTAGATAGTTCCTATTGGTTTTCTACTATAAATATCCGAAAACTAGCTTATATTCTCTCCCTTTCTCTTCAATTGTCTATGTGTGTACCTTTGTATTCTTAAATATGTTCTAAATACATGAAGTTGGGCGAAGTCCACCTTTACCTAGCTCTGTGTCCCAGGCAAGTGAGCAAATGTTTCTCAGACTCCATTTCTCATTCTTACAATTGGGAAAGTAATACATGCCACATAAGCTTACCTTAAAGGTAAAGTAAGATATGGCGGGTTCTTAGCACAGCAGGAGCACACAGAAAGCACTCCACGAATGATTATCATTGATACCGAATATCGTAATTCATAAAAGTCCTTGAAACTCAGTATTTCCCAGGACCAGTAGATGGCACTGGATTCAAGTAAATGGATATTCTTCTCACCCAAAACAGGGAAGATCTTTGTTTTCCCTTCCCTCTAGTCCTTTCTCTGCAGATTCTGACAACTCCCCACTTCCTTCTGAGGCCCCACTGCCATTCAGAGGCAAGTGGCTGCCCCACTCAGCTGGCACGTGAAAGACTTGAAGTTCAAAATCGATCCCACTTTGGGCAGGGCAGACAGGGTGGGAGGTTGTTTGGGGACCCACAGTAATCTGAGAGTTTCCTAAGTTTCCTCTTTGCCATTCATATCTTGCTTCGAAAAGAGCAGCACATGGCTAAGTGGAAAGACTCTGAAGGTAAGTGATGAGAAGGTAGGGAATTTAAGGGGTGGCAGTGAAACGGTGATGGGCAGTGGGAGGGGAAAATGAAAAGAACTAGAACTGGACTTCCCTGGTGGTCCAGTGGTTAATAATCCACCCGCTACTGCACGATTGCTCTGGGAAGATCCCACATGCTGTGTGGCAACCACACACCACAATGACTGAAGCCATGTGCCTAGAGGCTGTGCGCTGCAACAAGAGAAACCACGCATCAGAAGCCCTCGAACCATCACTCGAGAGTACCCCACTCACCACAATTGCAGGAAGCCCGCAAGCATCACCCAAAACCCAGCACAGCCAAAAATAAATAACTTTTTTAAAAAAGAACTAGAACTCTGGACAAATTAGAATTACTAATGCCTGTGATGTTCAAGCTGGTTTTAGAAAAGGCAGAGGAACCAGAGATCAAATTGCCAACATCCACTGGATCATGGAAAAAGCAAGAGAGTTCCAGAAAAACATCTATTTCTGCTTTATTGACTGTGCCAAAGCCTTTGACAAAGCCTTTGATCACAACAAACTGTGGAAAATCCTGAAAGAGATGGGAATACCAGACCACCTGACCTGCCTCTTGAGAAATCTGCATGCAGGTCAGGAAGCAACAGTTAGAACTGGACAGAACAACAGACTGGTTCCAAATAGGAAAAGGAGTACGTCAAGGCTGTATATTGTCACTCTGCTTATTTAACTTATATGCAGAGTACATCATGAGAAACGCTGGACTGAAAGAAGCACAAGCTGGAATCAAAATTTCCGGGAGAAATATCAATAACCTCAGATATGCAGAAGCACCACCCTTATGGCAGAAAGTGAAGAGGAACTCAAAAGCCTCTTGATGAAAGTGAAAGATGAGAGTGAAAAAGTTGACTTAAAGCTCAACATTCAGAAGACGAAGATCATGGCATCTGGTCCCATCACTTCATGGGAAATAGATGGGGAAACAGTGGGAACAGTGTCAGACTTTATTTTGGGAGGCTCCAAAATCACTGTAGATGGTGACTGCAGCCATAAAATTAAAAGACGCTTACTCCTTGGAAGAAAAGTTATGACCAACCTAGATAGTATATTCAAAAGCAGAGACATTACTTTGCCGACTAAGGTCCGTCTAGTCAAGGTTATGGTTTTCCCTGTGGTCATGTATGGATGTGAGAGTTCAACTGTGAAGAAAGCTGAATGCTGAAGAATTGATGGTTTTGAACTGTGGTATTGGAGAAGACTCTTGAGAGTCCCTTGGACTGCAAGGGGATCCAACCAGTCCATTCTTAAGGAGATCAGCCCTGGGTGTTCTTTGGAAGGAATGATGCTGAAGCTGAAACGCCAGTACTTTGGCCACCTCATGCAAAGAGTTGACTCATTGGTAAAGACTGTAAAGCTGGGAAGGATTGGGGACAGGAGGAGAAAGGGACGACCGAGGATGAGCTGGCTGGATGGCATCACGGACTCGATTGACGTGAGTCTGAGTGAACTCCGGGAGATGGTGATGGACAGGGAGGCCTGGCATGCTGCAATTTGTGGGGTTGCAAAGAGTCAGACACGACTGAGAGACTGAACTGAACTGAACTGTGGTTACCAGGCAGACCACACTTGGGAGTTTGTTGAATACACTGTCGGGGAATGTTTTTCTATGTCTCTGAAGTCAGTCTTACCTGGGACTGTCCCTCAAGGATAATGCATTTTCATGACCCCTTATGATCCTAAGCTCTGCTGCACCCTCCTGTATGCCCATCCAGATGCCTGAGTTTCCCTCCCAGCTCTCTGACTAATGGGCTCTGTGATTTCCGGCCCCTTTCCCTATCTGTAAAAGATCTGACAGCTATACTATTTTTAAGATGTCTTTCAAGTCTTAGGTATTATGAATCCATGGGTGTAATTAGACTGAAGTTACCAAAGAATTTTAATAGATCCTTTTCTCCATGAAGACTATAGTTCCCACAAGGCAGGGGGATGTAGAACTTATTATTCCTATCTTATAGACGGAGGAAGGACACTTGGTGGGGAGGGGAAAGAATCAGGCCAGTCTTCTCTCTCCCAATGCTTAATTGGCCCTCAGTGACATTTGAAAGGCTACTGACTCCAGTATTCTGGCCTGGAGAATTCCATGGACTATACAGTTCATGGGGAGGCAGAGAGTCGGACAGGACTGAGCGACTGTCACTTTCACTTCTCTCTCTCCCAATGCTTATTTCGCCCTCGGTGAAATTTGAGCAATAAACAGGTGTGGAGCAGCAGGACAACCACAGATGAACTAAAGGTTTACACGCATAGGAAGTTATTTACTCTGGCCTCACCCTGATCCCAACAGTTGCCAGGCAGAAACAAACCCCAACCAACATAAGTTCTGGTGAGTTCAGTGCTAGTCTGGAAAGTACCTGCTAATTCTGGGAAAGTGAAAATTTCAGTTTTCTAAAAATAGCAAATGTAAGACCTTCCAGGAACCAGTGACATGTACAGCTCTGGAATGTCAGTGATTTGTATGTGTAAGGAATACTGAGATGGAAGACAGTAGAGGAAGGAGATTTATTCATTTACCCAAAACAGTTATTTATCATTCAGTGTGAATGAAGCCCTGTGCCAGGCAGTAGACATAAAGCTTAATAACACAGATGGCCTCCCCTGCAGGGGCTCACAGTCTAGTTTAAGGACGGAGGTCGATGGTGGGGGGTGGAGAATTTAATAGGGACAGTGAGAGAAGGGAGCCCCGGAGCAGAGCAGCAGGAGCACCTGGAAAGGAGCTCTGAGACAACTAGAGAAGGATTCCTGGGAGACTTAAGCCCTGCTGCTGCTGGTGAATCTTAAAGAACTAGGGCCTAACAGGGAGAGCCATTTTGGGAATGGCAGGGCGTGCCATATACGGAGGCACAAAGGTATCAGGAGAGCAGGAAGTTTGTCATGGATGGAAAGTCCTTTCTAAAAGTAAAAGCAGAGAGAAATGGGCTAGTAAGCTGTGTTTCTGGGGAAGAAATATCAGTGCAGAAAAGAGTAGGGACACAGGATGGATTTTTCAGGAGTGATACTGCTTTACTTGTCCCCTAGAAAGAAAAATGACTTCATTTACAATGTCTAGAAGAGATGAACCAATGATAGGGGAACCTTTTTGACATGAAATCATTCCCTGGTGGATCAGATGGTAAAAAATCTGCCTGTGATGCAGGAGACGCAGGTTCAACTCTGGATCAGGAAAAACCCCTAGAGAAGGGAATGGCTACCCACTCCAGTATTCTTGCCTGGAGAATCCCATGGACAGAGGAGTCTGGTGGGCTATAGTCCATGAGGTCATAAAGAGTCAGACACAACTGAGTGACTAACACTTTCACTTTCACAACACAATGAATGAAAGTTGTAACAATGGAATTAGAGAGAAAATAAGGGATTCAGAGCTGTTCACAGCTGGAACTGAAAGAGCTTTAGGAGATTTGATTATACAGTAGACTATAACACAAGATAATATAATTGGTTGAGAGTGTGGACTCCAGAGTCAGGCCTGGATTCCAAGTCCAGTTCCACCACTGTGCAACCTTGGGAAAGTCCTTTAATCTCTTTGAGACTCAGTTTTCTCATACATACAATGGGTATGAGGGTAAACAACCTCAAAGGGTTGAGGATAAGGATTAAATATAACACATGGAAAAGACTTCGCATATTTCCTACACATATTAAAACACTGTACACAGTAGCTGTTATCAAAGTTTTATTAAAACTGTTAATTAGGGACCAGTGCTCTGCTCCCCCATATCCTAGTGGTCCCCAAAATATCAGACCCTGGTGGGAACTGTGAAAAATATAGGGAAGGGCAAACTCATGAATATTTATGTACCTCAAAGAACAATCCAAAGACTGTGATCAGCCAGCCAGCAAAACAGTCATGGTGATTATCTCTGGGACATGAAACAGTGCATAATTTTACTTTTCTCCTTCTTACCTGTCTCTATTATCTAAATTTACTATACAAATGTATGCTATTTATGTAAGAAAAAATAGTTTTAAATATATTCAAGATGCCACAATACAGTACTCAGCACCAGGCAAAGCTCTGTTCGTCAAGGAACTAAGGTTCCTGATGCAGACAGATACCACCTCCCGTCCCCCACCTTCCCATGGCCCCAGCAGAAGTACCCACGGTCTAAATCCAGCTCCAAAAACAACCACCCAGGGGAACACCCCCAGGGAAAGCCAAGGCAGGAGCTATTCCGGGTCGCTGAGACAGCCCTGGGTGGGGCCGGGGTTTCTGGGGTCTCCACGCTCCGGTTCTGCTGCACCAGCCAGGAGTAGAGGTCCTGCCCATTCACGAGCTGCTCGGGGCTCTGCAGCCGCCCCTGCCTCAGCACCAAGACCTGGTCGGCGCTCTGAACCGTCTGCAGCCTGTGGGCGATCACCAGCACCGTGCGGGCCCCGTGCGCTCTCCAGTCCTGCAGCTGAAAGGGGGAGGATCGCGATGCTCCAGGTGCCGGGTCAGAAGGGGCTGGAGGCCCGGGGCCCATGGGGCTTAGGGGGAAGAGGCGTGAGCCACGATAAGGCAGCACAGAGCAGAAGGGCAAGGTCAGCTGCCCTCCGCCCTCCGCGGGGTCAGGCAGCCTCAGAGGATCGGGGAGGTCCCCGCCCGGTCCCGGCCCCAGGAGAGGCCCCAGCCGCCCCGCACTCACAGCCTGCTCACACTCCACGTCCAGGGCACTGGTGGCTTCATCCAGGATGAGGACGCGGGGCTCCCGCACGAGGGCCCGGGCGATGGCCAGACGTTGCTTCTGCCCCACCGCCAGCTGGCTGCCTTTCTCCCCCACCTCTGAGGAGACCGAGAAACGCCCTCTCCTTAGAGACGGGCCCGGTCCCGCTTCTCGGCGTGGCTGGTACTTCCACAGGCACCGCTCCGGGGGACGAGCGCCCGTGGAGGGGGGTGGGGATGGGGGGTACCTCCGGGGACGCCGAGGCCGCGGGTACCTGTGTCGAGCCCGAGCTCCAGCTCGCGGATGAACTCCTCCGCCCGGGCCGCCCGGGCCGCAGCCAGCACCTTCTCGCCGCTGCAGCCCTCCAGGCCGTAGGTGATGTTGTCCCTCACCGAGCCCGAGAACAGCACGGGCTCCTGCCCTACCAAGACCACCTGAGCGGGAGGCGACGGGGGCAGACTGTGCGGAAACCCACGCGGCAGGGACCCGCCCTTCCTCCTCGCCCGCCCCGCTCACCACGGACCCTTGGGTTCCCGCCCCACGCCCCTCCCCTGCCCTCTGCCCACCCTTCTCCGTCCTCCCCACCTGACGGTGCAGGTAGCGGTGCTCATACTCGGAGACCGGCTTCCCCGTCCAGCAGCACCTGGCCCTCGGTGGGCTGGTACAGATTCTGCAGCAGCGCGGCCACCGTGCTCTTCCCAGACCCGTTAGGCCCCACCAGCGCCCGTCATCTGCCCAGGACTCAGGGTGAACGTCAGACCCTAGAACAGCCGGGAAGAGTCAGAGACCTGCCCCTTCCCCTGGCCGCCCCTCTCGTTTGAGGCCGGTCATCTGCGCAGGGAGTCAGGGGCCCAGTCTCCCCCATCGGACACCTGGAGCGCAGGCTGATCGGGGCGACTGGGATACGCAAAGGAGACGTTCTGGAAATTCACCCTGCCCTGCAGAGTGGGTGGGGCCAGAGTCCCCGGTGGAGGCAGATCTGGCTTTCGGTCCAGGTAGCAGAACACCTTCTCGGCTGCCCCCACGTTGCTCAGCATGTCCCCAAACATGTACACCAGGGTCTGCAAAACAGGAGGGCGGGGCTCAGCTAAGCAAAGGCAGCTGCACCACGAACCAGCTTCCCAGCTCCTCAAACAGCCCCGCCACCCCGCCACACTCCACCCCGGCTGGGCTTCTCCCTTTGTCCCAAAAGATCACCATCTTTAATTTTTAAAGATTAAAAAAAAAAAAAAAACTTTCCTAGAAAAGGTTTTTTAACTGGAGAAAGGAATGGCAATCCACTCCAGTATTCTTGCCTGGAAAATTCCATGGATAGAGGAGCCTGGCAGGTTGAAGACTCGGATGCAACTGAGCAACTAACACTCACTTTCCTGAATAATGAGGCAGATGGCTTCCATATGAGATAACTAATATAAGAGTCTAAAAAAATGTTTGTACAAAAATTTTGGCTGCCCCAGGTGGCAAGTGGGACCCTAGTTGCCCCACCAGGGATCAAACCCATGCACCCTGCAGTGGAAGCACAGAGTCCTAACCACTGGACTATCAGGAATAAGTGTGCAATTTGACTCAACTAAAATGGGCACCAATACCCCATTATTCCAATTTGTAATGTAAAGGATGGAGACATCTTTACTCCTCCCATCCAGCGTCACCTTCATCTCTAGACCTTTCTAGATACTGTGCTGTGTTACTTGTACACAGCTATCTAGCCTGGTGAGACAGGGACTCCTTAAATGCAAGCACTGTGCCCACCTCATCTTTGCAGCCACCAGACTGCCTCACACACCTCTCCACACATAAGAGATGTTCATAAAAAATATAAACTAAAGCCCAAGGTGCAGTAACTAATTACTTTTCAAAACTGGTTTATATAAGGAGGGTGTCCCAAGAGGCTCAGTGGTAAAGAATCTGCCTGCCAATGCAAGAGACAAAGGTTCAATTCCTGGTCAGGAAGAATCCCTGAAGGAGGGCATGGCAACCCACTCCAGTATTCTTGCCTTAATATCCCATGGACAGAGGAGCCTGGTGGGCCACAGTCCATGGGGTTGCAAAGAGTCAGACAGGACTGAGCAACTGAGCACAGGTCTATAGGGAAAGAACTAAATGCTCATTCTGCCTTTCCTAATCAAACTATACCACTCAGCAGCTTATCAGCACATGAGAAGACATCTCCCCGAGAGATGCATCCTGGCTAGTAAATGAAGGAATGGCAGAGTCTCACCATTTTTGCAATCCTGAATAATTTAATAGATCGTGACACTAAGCTTTATTGATTGTTGCCACTACAGCTGTATATGAGAGAAAAAAATAGATCAATATAATACATACCTCTATGGAACATGTGGAAATCTGACCACTGACTGTATTTGGTGAGGTTATTGTTAATTTTTTTGGTATGATCATGGCTTTGTGGTTATATATTTATAATGTTTACATTTAGATACATATTTACAGATGAAACCATTTCTTGGCTCTGATTCAAAGTAATATGGGTGGGGAGAAGTCGGTGGGTGGTACAGATGAAATAACATTGGCCATGAGTTGATAACTGTTAGATGCTGGGAGATAAAAAACAAGGTCCCATTGTATAGCACAGAACTATAGTCTATATCCTCTGATATATATACACACAATTATATATTAAATAGATGACTAATAAGGACCTACTGTAGAGCACAGGGAACTCTACTCAAAACTCTTTAATGACCTACATGGCAAAATAATCTAAAAAGAATGGAGATATATATATATACATATATATATGCATAACTGATTCACTTTGCTGTACACCTGAAATTGTCATAATGTTGTTAATCGGCTACATACCAATATAAAGTAAAAAGTTGTCTTAAAAAGTTAAACAAAAAGTAAAAACAAGAAAGCAGATGCTGAGTACAGGGAGGTTCACATTTATAGATTTATCATTCTCCTCTTTTTTTAACCCAAGTTTGAAATTTTAAATGACAATGAGTTGGGGTTATTTCAGTTTGTTTTTTTAAGGGGAACAAATAGAAGTCAAAGGAGGAAAATGAGAGCACGCACAGCTCCCGACTCACGTGCATGTAGTTGCCCACGTCCTCCTGGTAAAGCAGGAAGGAGAGGAGCCCGCCGCGGGTGAGGTCCCCGGCCAGGATCTGCTGCAATGCACAGTTCAGCAGGAGCACCTTCATCGCCAAGTGCAGCATCTGGAGGGAGAAGAAAGGAGAGCCTGAGGACCTGCCACTCTTTGGCCTCCCTGCCCCTACAATGAGACATTCCATCCGACACAAAAACACCTGTTATACTATATTCACTCGACTCGGTAACTACAATAAGTAATATAAACTTTGAAGATGTTGAAACCAGGTGGCGAATGAAGGAGTAAATGGATGGATGCTTGACACAGAACGGTGAATGAACACACACAGACTTTTCTTCATTTAAGAATTCTGTGCTTTGTGCACAAAGGGGATTGAAAACAGGAGAGTGAGGTCCCCTGAAAAACTGGGGGCTGACAAATCGCTCATCACCTACCTCCCAACAGAGAAGAGACACATGAAAAAGACGGCACTGGCAAAGGCATCGGGAACCCCAAGGACCCCGAGACCAGCCCCCCACCTGCGCCCTTCCTCCAGCCCTCAGCTTCCCTCACCCTCTTTAAGAGCAGATAGAGGGCCCGTTCCAGGTCCCGTCGCCACCACAGCCGCCGGCATCGTTCAAGGGCCTCCTTATAGCGACAGACCTCTTGCTCCTCGGCTCCAAAACTGCGCACTGTCTGCAGCCCTCCAACCGACTCCCGCACCACCTGCCCAGCTTTCGCCACAGCGTCCTGGATCTCCCAAAGGACTGCCTGGAAAAGTGGGGCCAAGGATGGAGTGGGCCAATTTGGCAGAAGACAGCCAACCCCAGAGCCCACTCCAGTCCCTTCACGCTAAGTGAAGTAAGACAGAGAAAGACAAATATTATATGATATTGTTTATATGTGCAGTCAAAAAAAAAATACAAGTGAATCTATACACAAAACAGAAACACACCCACAGACATAAGAAAAGAAAAAAACCTTATGGTTACCAAAGGTGGAGGAGGGGGTACATTTGGAGTTTGAGGTTAACAGACATAAATCACTGACACAAAGTAGATAAGCAACAAGGATTTACTGTATAGCACAGGGAACCATATTCAACATTTTATAATCTCTCCCTCTCCCTTCACTCCTCTCTCAAAAACACACACATTCGCATAAAGTCCCTGGGATGTCGTCTTCCCTGGGGATTCCCTAGCATCTGCACATACCTGATGGCGGGCATTGTACACCTTTTCAGCCACTATCATGAGAGGCACCTCGAACAGAGACAGGAAGGTGAGTTGAGGTGACAGTTTGAGCATGAAGCTATAAAGTCCCAGCACTTTCACCAGACTTCGAGACAGCACATTGGTGTTATAAGGAAGCCAAGAACTCATCAGTTTGGTATCCGAGCTCAGCCGGGAATTCAGCTCCCCTGGGCAGGACAGAGCAGGCAAAGAAACCACGTGTTGTAATGCAGAACCCCCAGAAACTCCCTCCTGACCTCCTGATCATCTCACAGAGCCCTCTCTCCTTGCAGACAGACGGGTCCCCAAAGAGAGAAAAACAGCTCCCAGCCCTGGCACCAAGGATGAAGGCAGGACCCGCTGGGTGCTGGTAGGCATCAGCAGGTGGGCAAGGAACATGCAGGGGGACCCCAGACGTGCACCCCAGGCCTTACCTGTCTTAGTCTCTTGGAAGAAAGGGAGGTCCTGGCGTAGGAGGGAAGAGAAAAGCATCTCCCGGATCCGCAGGTTGATTCTGGACATGGTAAAGACGAAGATGCTTCCTCGGCAGCCTGCACACAGTGAGCTGTGGGGAAAGAGGGTTGGAGGATGAAGGGGAGAGAGATGCAGAGAGGAAGGGGGGAGGGAAGGAGAAGAAAAAGCACAGAAGGAAAAGAAGTACAAAGTTGGGGGGTAGTATATCAAGAGAGCAGAAGAGAAACAAATAAGAGACATGAGGGACAGGAATCAACAGAGGAAGGAAAAGAGGACCCAGTGAGCCTCATCCTAGTCCCAACCCCTACCAAGTAGTTAGTTAGTTTGTAACAGCAGATTCCTGGCTGTGTTGAAAAACAAAAGGGAAAGTAAATACAGTGGAAAAGAATAAAGATGCTGGAAAGAAAGGTGACAAGGCTCAGAGAAAGAGCTTCCAAGACTGACAAGATGAGTTAAGGAAGAAGGGTCAGGATAAACAAACATGCCCCCCGCCGTGACAATAGGCTAACTGTGGAAACAAACATGAGCTGGGAGGTCAGAGTCAGAAAAGAGAAATGGAACTTCATGGAGATAAAAGTGCTCACAGGCAACTGAGAGACATTCCATTCGACACAAGCACCTACTGTACTACAATCACGTATATCTGAACTATAATAAGCAATATAAACTTTGAAGATGCTGAAGCCAGGCGGCGAATGAAGGAGTAAATGGATGGATGCTTGACATAGACGGTGAATACAGGCTTTTCTTCATTTAAGAATTCTGTGCTTTGTGCACAAAGGGGATTGAAAACAGGAGAGTGAGGTCCCCTGAAAAACTGGGGGCTAACAAATCGCTCACCACCTACCTCCCAACAGAGAAGAGAAACATGAGAAAGATGGCACTGGCAAAGGCATCGGGATCAAAGTCGCCCCCCAGGATGTCGATCACACGGCCAGAATAGTAAGGGATCAGGGTCTCACCTGCAACAGGCAGGAGGACCGCAGTCAGAGTGCGGCTGCTAAAGGGCCTCCTCCCAGCCCCCCGAGTCCCTGCGCCCTCTCCCCACTCACCCAACACGGCCAGAGAGAGGAAAGAGAAGGCGGCAACCAGGAAAGGCAGGTCAGGCCAGGAGAGCTTCAGCAGCCTCCACATCAGGACTCTGTTCTGGCCCTGCCCCTCCGCCTTGGTTCCTGGAGGGCTCAGCACGACCCACAGGGCCCTGCTCAGCCCCACTGCCCCGTACCCCAGCAGCAGCCAAGCCCAGGTGGCTGTAGCCACTCTGACCGGAGGGGCGCTCAAGGCCCCCAGGGCCAGAGCCCTCAGGGAGAGAAACAGGGGGTCACCAGGCAGAGGAGGGGCAGCAGGGCTTCCACACACCCCAGCAGCCCTCCCAGCCTCATCAGCCCCCAAAGTCCACAGAGTCGCAAGGCGCCCTCCAGCCACAGGCCGGGAAGCCCGCGGGGGAAGCAGGGCCCCCAGGGGCCCCTGCAGCAGCCAGAGCAAGGCCAAGTCCGCCAGCAGCAGGGAGGCCCAGGGTCTCAG
This sequence comes from Nanger dama, assembly GCA_917880005.1. Taxonomy (NCBI): domain Eukaryota; kingdom Metazoa; phylum Chordata; class Mammalia; order Artiodactyla; family Bovidae; genus Nanger; species Nanger dama. The sequence continues at coordinate 7,421,753 of CAKJTW010000033.1, forward strand.
GTCCGGGCGCTGCATGGCGAGATCTAGGGGTAGAAGAGAAGGACAGAGGTGGCTTCCAGTCCCTGTGCCCACTGCCAATCTGCCGAAGCGTCTGCTGGCTTCCCCCCGCCCCTCCTTTTTTTAAACCCTGTGCTGACCTGAAAGATGCGCTGGGTACCCCTTCTCACCAGCACCCCCTCCTAGGACCCAAGGCATTCGGCCTGACAGAGGGAGCTGAGAAACGTGACCATCTGCAGCCTCGTCCTCTAAAAACACATCCTGTGACCCCCTCCGCACACCCCCGGCCCCACCAGCCGCCACCGAGTTCCCAGGGGCCGCCGAGTTCCCAGGGGCCAGACGATGCCCGCCGCGCTCCCGAGGCCCCGGTCCCAAGGGGGCGGGAGGCTTGGGCGCAGCGCGCGTGCCGGGCGGGCTGCGCCTGTGTCAGCGTTCCAGGTTTACACGAGCACAAGCTCACCAGTGGCGGATCCCGGGCTCTTTGCTGGCGTGCCGAAGGCTGAGCTCTGAGGTCCCCCTCGCGCGGCCTCCGCTCCGTCTCGCTTCTGTTGGCGGGCGAGGCTCCCCGAGCCGGGGGCGGCCAGGCTTCTGGGCTTTCGCTTTTGCTTTCGCTTCCGCCTCGGCAGCCTCTGCCAGTTTGCGCGCCTGGCAGCCGGCCGGGGGCGCGCGACACCCGCGGGACGCGGGACCGGTGCCCGAAGCCAGCTCCGCGTGCCAGGACGAATCTACCCTCAGCCACAAGTACTCTGTCGTAGGAAACTCCTGCACTTCTTAAAACTGCCATTAAGTAAGATGACGCTGTTTCAAGGTTTGGGATGCTTTGCTATTGAAGAACCGCTGGATTTCCTTACCTCCGCTCTGAGATGACCGCACCCGTGAAATTAAGACGTTTGCTCCTTGGAAGAAAAGCTATGACCAACCTAGACAGCATATTTAAAAGCAGACACATTACTTTGCCAACAAAGGTCCGTCTAGTTCAAAATATGGTTTTTTCCAGTAGTCATGTATGAATGCGAGAGTTGGACCATAAAGAAAGCTGAGAGCAGAAGAATTGATGCTTTTAAACTGTGGTGTTGGAGAAGACTCTTAAGAGTCTCTTGGACTGCAAGGAGATCCAACTAGTCCATCTTAAAGGAAATCAGTCCTGAATAGTCATTGGAAGGACTGATGCTGAAGCTGAAACTCCAATACTTTGGCCACCTGATGCGAAGAGCTGACTCACTGGAAAAGACCCTGATGCTGGGAGGGACTGAAGGCAGGAGGAGAAGGGGATGACAGAGGATGAGATGGTTGGATGGCATCACTGACTCAGTGGACGTGAGTTTGAGTAAGCTCCGGGAGTTGGTGATGGACAGGGAGGCGGTGATGGACAGGGAGGCCTGGCGTGCTGCGGTCCATGGGTCACAAAGAATCAGACATGACTGGGTGACTGAACTGAACTGAGCTGAACTGAGCCTGTTTTGAGAACAGCCCTCTTTCCCCATCCAAGTTCCAGCTGTGGGATCTTGGGGTTAAAAAAAAAAAAAAAAAAAACAGAGGGGAGACCAAGTGAGAAACAAGCAGGACTTCTGCAGAACAGAGGCCCCTCCACTCTCACCAGGACCTGTGTGAGTTTCCGCCTGCAGATTCTTATCTGAGAAGGCGCTTACCCCACATCTTCATGTCTTCCTCAGCAGAGCTCCTGAGCAAGCACGTGCTCAGAAGCCTCTAAATTTGTGCTCCAGTTATCTGGGGAGAATGCCTTCAACATATGAGGAAAGTAGACTTTGTCTCTTGGTCTACTCTAATACTGAGTAGCTCAGTAATCGGATTTCTATAGGTCTGACCAGACCCGGAGCCCACCTGTGGAACATGCAGCTGGTTTTATTCCAGAAATAACTCTTCTGGTTGAAACTACCTCCCAGACTCAAAATGTCCCCCAAGGGAGGACCACTTGAATTCCAAACCACCCTCTTGAAATGTTATTGGCACAATTACCATGAGTCACTTCAAATTTAGATTTGAAGTTAGGAAATTATTTAAACTTCTCCAACCCTGTTCATTCTGGAATTTTAAGGATCTCTCTCTAAAACAAACAAACAAACAAACAAACTCCACACTCAGCTGCTTTCTACTTAAAGGCTTATCTCTTGATTAACTCTCCTGGGAAAGTGACACTGTGTTGCTTCTCCCTGAAGGCCCAACATCATTTGGAGAATCTCACAATGGGGATCTCCCTAGGTGTCAAGTGGGACGTTTCTAATCCAGGAGACATGGTTGATCCCTGGTGAAATGATTTTAATATTTAATAGAGGAGAAGGCAATGGAAACTCACTCCAGTACTTTTGCCTGGCAAATCCCGTGGACGGAGTAGCCTGGTGGGCTGCAGTCCAGGGGGTTGCTGGGAGTCAGACATGGCTGAGTGACTTCACTTTCACTTTTCACTTTCATGCACTGGAGAAGGAAATGGCAACCCACTCCAGTGTTCTTGCCTGGAGAATCCCAGGGATGGGGGAGCCTGTTGGGCTGCCATCTATGGGGTCGCACAGAGTCGGACAAGACTGAAGCGAGTTAGCAGCAGCAGCAGAGGATTATCTGGCCTATTTCAATAGACAGTCATTAAAAGAAGAGAAATAGAAACAATTGAGAAAATTGAACAGCACGTACATCACCAAATTGGGCTAACCAACATTCCAACTTAAACAGCTGGGAAGTCCCTCATTAACAGCAATCTGGAATCCTAGTTAGGAAAAGTTCCCAAGTGGTGCATCCACCCCACGAGGAAGACTTTGAATTGCAGTTTCAGGGGCTCCTGATTATAATTCCAAGCCACAGACTGATATCGTCATGAGTTTGTGTGCAAAAATACAGCTCTGGTTTTACTTTAACCTTTTTATAAGACTGTTTCTCTTACCTTGTGAATCATAGGATTTCATTACATCTTGAGGGGTTTGACCAGACCTCCAGGGGCTCAAGAATTCCAAGGTCCACCCCTTTCTCTCTTTTTTCAATAATTTTATTTTTGGTTATTTTGGCTGTGCTGGGTCTTTGCTGCTGCTCAGGCTTTTCTCTGGTTGTGGTGAGTGGGGGTACTCTCTAGTTGCTTGTGTGGGCTTCTCGTTGCAGTGGCTTCTCCTGTTGCCAAGCACAGGCTCTGAGGCAGGCAGGGCTTTGGTAGCTGCGGCTCCCGGGCTCAGCAGTTTGGCTCTGGGCTCCAGAGCACAGGCTCAGCAGCTGCAGCACTGGGGCTTAGTGCCTCCAAGACACGTGAGATCTTCCTAGATTGGGGATCAAACCCGTGTCTCCTGCATTGGCAGGTGGATTCCTCACCACTAAGCCACCAGGGAAGGCCCACCACTGTCTTTCTGATCTCAAGTGCCACCAGACTTGCTCTGCTTGCAGACAGCCACGGGATCAGGCAGTGTCCAGGCAGGTCAGAAGCAGGTCAGAGGCCTGCTCTCCTGCCTCTGAAGCCTGATCAAGACCTCCTCCATTTTAATTTCCCTAACAGACAGGGGACTAAGATCCCACATACCATGTAGCACAGCCAAAAGAAAAAGAAAATCTCAGTGTGCCTGTCTCATCTTTCTAACCCGGTTGCTTTTTCCTCGTTTTTTCCCCCAACTTCATTGAAGCTTCCTTTCTCTCTTCTTCCACTTCAATCGCCTTCTTGTCATCTTGCAATGAGTGTGACCCATCATGAAACTGAATGGCTAATGTCCATCTTTCCTTGTAACATCCACTCTCTCTGAAACAGGAGGGAAGAGGGCAGGGCCCAACCTTTAAAGGAATGACAGAGCCCAGGGACACAACATAAACTGACTGAACCACACAGGCCCAAGAGGGTGGGCAAGTCAACTTACCCTAGATCTTGATCCTAGATGTATGCTCACTGTAACTCATAAACAAGCTAACCGACACACCCACAAGGCTCCATGACAGTTCCCAAATCTCGCATCAAAGACCCAAAAGTGGGCGGGGGCCCAGTTCCTGGAAATCTCCACCCTTCCCCAAAATAGCTGGAATAACCCTCCCACTCCTTAGCCTATGAAGTTACCCAGCCCATAAAAGCTAACCATACTACATTTCAAGCCCATTCTTGCCTTCTAAGATGGCCCACACTCTGTGGAGTGTGTTTCTCTCTGAATAAATCCACTTCTTTCCTATCACTTTGTCTCTCACTAAATTCATTCTTCAATGAGACGTCAAGAACCTGAGCTTCATTAAGTCCTTAAGCCAGGTGTGTGATCTGTCGGAAGATTCTGAGTTTTGTCTGGGTTCACACTCTGGCCACATGAGTTAGAGCCCCAAACTGAGTTTTGCCTGGGTTCGAGTCCCAGCTTGAGGTGAATGATTTCATCTCCGTGGGGCTATCCGAGGTTAATGGGGCTGCGTTCACAATTCCTTCACACAGGTGAGGAGGAAACTTGTCGCTCCCATTCTAACGCAGTTGAAGACAGGTGTTCCAAGTGCCCTCCTCCAACATACCCAAACCCTTAACAAGCGGCCACACAGGAGCCTCCTGGCTGAGAGCCCGCAGAAAGGACCCTAACCTAGGTTAAACTGCGCACAGGAGTCCACAGACCACACTGAGCCTTCCAGCAGTCCTGGAGGAATGAGAGTGGGAGCCCAGGAGAAGTATTTGGTGAGGCCCCACATCTTAGGCAGGGGTTTCTCTCTTCTCAGGAAAAATCTGTCGCTATTCCCTGTCCCCTCCTCCCCGCCACCCCAGCCCTGACGCCCACAGCCACAACACACAGCTTTTATAACCGTTTTCCTTTATTGTGCTTAGCGGGGCATCCAGGAGGTTGGGGTGGGGGTGACGTTCATTGAGACAGAGAATACACAAAGGGATAAACTCTGTGCTGCCTTCCAGCGGCCGCTGGTTCTCCATCTCTGGGCCAGGTCAGGCCTCCTTCTCCCAGAGTGCGATCCGGCCCAGGTCCCTGAGTCAGCCAGGCTTCCCCGGAGGAGGCCCGTGGGTCACCGCCACCATTACTGACTGGCCTCCCGGTACTGGTGCATCAGGTCACTGACGTCTGTACTTTCCACTTTCACCCAGCCGTCCTCCTTCATGTGGTACACTGCGGGCAGATGGGAAAGAACACGGAGTCACGCTCCCCTCGGCGAGGTCCTGCCGATGCTGCTACACCAAAAGCGACAAGAGCAGCATACGCTCTCAAGCTGCTGTGACGGGGCTTCAGTGCCCCCTTCCGGCTCTGAACACCTTGCTCTCGGCCACCCTGCCTCCCCCGTACCTCCAATCTCAACCCCCTCCCCCCACCCCAGGGACAGAGGGGGCACTTTGATCTCTTACTATTGACAACGCCTCCAGAATAGCTGTCTCGGTGGGTGGCATGAACAATTGCCCTTCGGCCCAGGTCATAGGCCTCTTCAATACTAAGGTCAGGTCGATAGCCACTATCCATGACCCCATAGGCATGGGAGTTCCCACTACCGGTGGAGAACATATTTCCCGAGAGTCGAGTCCCATTCTCATCCACATAGTAGAGTCCAGGACCCTATAGGAAGCAAGAAGGTTCCAGGTTGGAAGCTGTTGGTAACACCCAGATTCAAGTGTGAGCCACAAGAAGTGGGCCAGAGACATCTGGTGAGCCCAGGAACATGGGAACTAGGAAAGCACTTTGAAAACAATCGTAGAACTTTGAGGAGGAAAAACAAACTTGGAATCAGCTATTTGATCCAAAAGGACAAGCTTATGAAACAATGGTCCACATCCGGACCCAGAAATTGCTGCTGGGTAACAGCTCTACAACTAAGCTTTCTCTGTGCCCCCCGCGTCCTGCAGGGGAGGAGAGGGGAGTATATGGTGGGGAAACTTCCCTCTCATCTACACCTTGGAATACGGAGCAGGGATGGGACTCACCTTCTTGTCCCAGCCACAGATCATGCTGCCCATGGAGAGGCCCATGCCCCGGTACTGGCACATCATGTTGGAGAGCAGCTTGGAGGCAGCCGACACGGAGATACGCTCCCCATTCCGCAGACAGTACAGCCTGGGTGAGGACAGGACAGTCCAGGGACAGTTTACAAGGGGCAGAAGGGCAGCCCCTGGGCAGGTTGCTTGATGGGCAGAAAATGGCGAAAGAGATAAGCATCTACAAGGAATGGTTCCGTAGGATCTAAGGATGGGCAAAGATCTGGAATTTATATAGAATTATTTTCTTTTTTTTTTTTTTTTTTAATTCTATGCGCTCTTGGTGGAGCATGTGGGATTTAGTTCTTGAACCAGGGATCAAACCCATGCTCCCCATGTGGGTGTGTGGAGTCTTAACCACTGGGCTGCCAGGGAAGTCATCAAAATCACCAGAGAAATCCCAGTAAATGATATCCCACCAGGGTTAATGGTCATTGCTAAATAACTGACAAATAACCTGGGCTTCCCCGGTGGCTCAGATGGTAAAGAATCTGCCCACAGTGTAGGAGACTTGGGTTCAATCCCTGGGTTGGGGAAGATCCTCTGGAGAAGGGGCTGGCAACCCACTCCAGTATTCTTGCCTGGAGAATCCCATGGACAGAGGAGCCTGGCGGACTATACAGTTCATGAGGTCGCAAAGAGTCAGGACTGAGCTACTAACACTTTCGCTTTCACTTTCAATCTGGCTTCTTGGCAGGAGCACAGGCTTGAGATTAGAGAGGTTTTTAATCACCAAAAGGTGGCTTTTTGAGATAGGACATTAGCACTAAGATGCTCTGTGAGTGTAGAGAGAATGGGGGAGGAGCGGTGATCTGCAAGATGCAGAACCTGGGCTTAGAAGAGAGTAAGAGGCCTGGCCTACCTGCACTCCTTGGCCAGCAGGCGCTCCCAGTACTGGCAGTCAGCCGCACAGCCGGACATGGTGCCGAGCAGGTAAGGGTTAATCTCAATCACCTTGTTCACCTTTAATGTGGCTGGAAGAAGATGGAGTTTGGGGAGAGGGGGGATGAGCGCACAGGTTTCCCTGAATGTCCTGAATCAACATCTGGTCCCACTTTGCAGATACTGGACTCCTGCTGAGAGGAAGGCCCAGCTCCCCAGATTCCACCAGCCGGAACCCACACACTCACCAATGTAATTCCCAGCTGAGGCCCGAGAATCCACGGCCACAATCACCCCATGCTGGAACTTGAATGCCAGAGTGGTTGTGCCGTGAGCCATCTCGATCTTCACGTTACTTTCTCCATTCCCACCCAGGGACCGGAAGAATTCAGTGGGCTAATGAGACAGAAGAGGCAGAGAAAGGACCACTGCAAACTTCCGAAGCTGGATGCTCCAGGAAAGCAAATTTAGAGAGCAAGAGAAGATAGCCATACCACGAATAAATGAAGCAGTTAACCCAGTTTTGCAAGGAAACGATTGGGGAGAAGAAAAGAAGAGGCCAGGACACTGACCTTTTCCATTTACCAGCACAACCAGAAATGAAAATAAAATATTTTTAAGTTACCATAACTAAACATTTTAAGGGTAACTATAATGATTTTCCATTCATAGGTCATTTAATCCTCAGGAAACACGTTTTATGAATCGTGTCCCCACTTTAAGAAGAGAGGCCCAGGAGACCTAGACCAAGTCCTAGGGGACTTGACCGAAGCACACAACAATGAATGGCCGGGGCCAGGCCAAAGGCTCAAGGTCATAGGTTTCCCAAAGAGAGTCTACAACCCCTGTATCACAGGGTCGCCCAATAAGAAAGACTCCTTGACCTGTGTGTGATGGAGATCGGGGATCCCACCCCCAACTCTTTGTCCTAATCTGCACTTCCTAGCCCTCAGCGGCCTGCCCCGGGGTCCCACGTGGCCTCTTCCCCAGCTCCGGCCCTGGACCCCAGACGAGGCTCTCCTAAAGGATGCCCCCTGCGCGTTTCCCCCGCCTCCGAACAGCCTCCAGGCAGCCCCTCCGTTACTCTGCGCACACCCCCACCGCCCCTCGTGCCTGCCCGCTGCCTCCCACGGGATTTTGTTAGAGCCCTGACCTGCATGCCCCGGGGGAGGGCGAGCTCCGGAGATCGCAGGGAAAAGCCGTAGTGGCCGGGGTCCGAGTGCTGCCGGCTTCCCGCGAAGGGCACAGCCCAGTCCCCCCGCTGCCCTCGGGGGCTCCGCACACGTCCAGCAGCGCCATGGCCGCCCAGCACCCAGAGATCTGGCGGCTCGCGGAGGAGGAAGTGAAAGCGAAAGCCCGAAGCCTTAAGGGGAGGGAACCAGAATGTTTTCCACATCCCCCTGCCCTTTCCGAGGAGGCGTCCGGTGCGAGTCCGGGCACCCGGAGTGTTAGGTGGGGAAGAGGCTTCTCTGCTACGCCTTCATGGAAATTGGGGAAACGAGGGTGCTGGGCCGTTAGAAGAAAGGAAGAAAGAGCGGCTTCGAAAGCCACCCCCACCCCCCCAACCTGGAGATGAGGTTTCAACGAAAGACACGGCCAGCCTGCTGCATCCTCCGGGGACAGTTACGGGCCGGGGTGGGGGTCATAGCATCAAAGCGCAGCCTCATCCTCGAACGGACTCAGCCTCAGCGAAAACCTGGGAGCAGTTTCAGCGGAAACGGGGAAGAGGGGCGCCTAGGAGCCTCGTTTTATAAAAAGCAGGGGAGTGCTAGGAGTGCTTGGCGGCCCTGAGTCCCAGGACAGGTCCCGGGGCGACCGCCCGCCGAATATACCTGCATGAGTTGGGGAACGGAGCGCCCAGGGGAAGGCACAGCCCCAGACTTCCGCCTGGTGCCTCCTAGGGCCTCTCCCAGTTCAACGGTCTCCCCAACCTGTAGCCACCCACAAGAACTGCGCTTTCCGCCCCTAGCTCCTCGCGTAATTCTTGCTGGACCCAGCATTCCGGAGCTCATCTTTTCTAAACCCCGCCTCGCCTTGCAACCTGATTCGGCCTCATCTGCCCAGCAACTGTTGACGTCACAGGAGCACTGCGCGCTCTGAATGGAGGAGGTGTACTAGAGCGCCCCGCCCACTTCGCTGATTACCCCCGCAGGTTCCACCGCACAGCGCAGTAAACCCGCTGCAAAGGACCGGCGCTGGCCAGAGGGATGAACTGCTTTCAGCCGTGCTCTCCTCCAGCCTCCTCCTCCAGGCTCTGAGGCACTGCTGCTGCTGGCGCCTTGGGAGACGCTGCATCCCTATCTGGCTCACTCTTGAGGGGTCGGGCACAGAGGGCTGGAGAAGTGGAGACAGCAACCATGGGAACAGAAAACTTAGAGAAGATGCCACACTTCGGGCTGGGGATCACTGAGGATGCCGAAGGAGGGAGACTCGGCTTCAGAAAAGTGAGCTGCAAAGTTCGGCGGGCCACTTGGGCCACTGAAAACATGAGAAACCACAGTACAAAACACCGGTTTTATTATAAATATCAAGAAACTACAGTGTATTTATGGGCCAGCATCTGCCTGGGGTCGGACTGGAAAGAAGCCGACCTTCATGTGCACTCTAAATATTTCTCGCCATTGGGTGCTAGCCACAGCAACCCTGGCTCCAAACCCAGTTACACAAGGAGTTAGCAGCCCTGTTTTCAACCCTGAAATCCGCATCACAAGAGGAGCTTAGAGAGCAGGTAACACTCATGGCAAAATTTCAGGCATCCTCTAGGGGGTCACGTTTCAGAAGCAGCTGCCCATGCTGCAGCTCTGGCAAGACCTCTGTTCTCAAACTCTCCACTATATGCAGGCGGGAAGGAGGGAGGGACACAGAGTCTGTGGGTCTGAGGACTGCTTCATTCTGGAGCCCCTGGCCCGCCAGGAGCCTGCACCATGGCCCAGTAGCGTCCTTCATTCATCATGAGCTGCTGGTGGGTTCCTGCCTCAATGATCGTGCCTCCTTCCAGGAAGAGGATGCAGTCAGCCTGCTCCACCGAACTGAGGCGCTGGGTGATGAAAAGCACTGACCGAGAGCCCCGCTCAGGACTTTCATAGAGCAGCCGCTCCACCTGAGAAAAGATGTAGATTCTGTCAGAGCTGAGGACCCCTCCTGGCTCAGGAAGACACCTGTGTTTCCAGAGCTGGGAGAGACCTTGCCTCAATCAATACCACCTCTGCCAATAACCCCAAAGAGAGTGAAGAGTCTCCTGAGTGCTTCTCTGTCAAACTTATGATTTGTGAAGGGCTGTTTACATGAGGTGGCAACAGTGGAATAAAAGTAAAGAGTCCTAGGGTTAAACCCAAAACAAAAGAGGGGAGGGTACTGGAAAGTCTCTCCATCCTTATTTTTATATTCTTTTAAGGAAATAAAACTGAGTAAAGAGCATGAGCACTCAAGTCAAGCAGACTTTAACTGGGGTCCAGGTTCGGCTACTCAACAGCTGCACAGCACTGAGCAGGTAATTCCACCTCTCTCAGTGTCCGTGTGCTCATCTGTTGAATGAGGATGACAACACCCAGCTCACAAGGGTTCCTGATAAATGAGGGAGAGAGTACATGTGAAGGGTCATCCAGCATGGCTGGCACATACAGTAGAAGTTCAGTTCACATTAGCATTACAAGGATGGCCTTTTGCTCAGGTTGGCTTCACTGATTCAGGATTGTAGATCATCTCTTCTAACCAGTTTTAGGCAAATTGGGCTTCCCTGATGGCTCAGTGGGTAAAGAATCCACCCACAGTGCAGGAGACACAGGAGACTCGGATTCCATCCCTGGGTTGGGAAGATCCTCTGGAGGAGGAAATGGCAACCCACTCCAGTATTCTTACCTGGGAAATTCCAGGGACAGAGGAGCCTGGTGGGCTACAGTCCAGGGGGTTGCAAAGAGTCAGATATGACTAAGCATATGGCTCTGGGCACTAGGCCACCTTGGAGAGAAGCTCGTGGGAACTGAGAACTGCAAGGACTGGTTTGGAAATTTCCACGTAGTAATAGTGACAAAGGAAGAGTGAAGCAAGGCAGCTTGGGTGGGAAATAGGCGATAAGAAGATGACTGTCTCACCAGGGATTGGCTGTTTGCATCCAGAGCGCTGGTAGCATCATCCAGAATGAGCACGCGTGGTTTCCGGATCAGGGCTCGAGCCAAGGCCACTGCCTGTCTCTGACCCCCTGACAGCTGGCTCCCAGCCTCACCCACCTCTGCAGAGACAAGGGCCAAGGCGAGGGCTGGGTAAGCACACGTGACACACACACACACACACACACACACACACACACTAGACTGATGGATGCAGCAGGGCAAGAAAGGTTCTAGGAAGGTAAAGGAGTTCTGAGGATATGAGAAAGGAAGAGACACGAGAACAGGATCTTAACTTCAAACTGATGTCAGTGGGGTGGGAGGAGCTAAGGAATGAAGGCAAGACTACTGGAGTTTCAGTGAAGGTAAAGATGTCTGGGGGCGATGGGAGCAAGCACCTGTGTCGTAGCCTTCAGGGAGCTCAGAGATAAAACCATGGGCTCCGGACTCCACCGCAGCAGCTGTGATTTCCTCCATGGTCGGCTCCTGGACCAGGCCATAGGCAATATTTTCTTTAAAGCTTCTTCCAAACAGCAGAGGCTCTTGTCCCACAGCAGCCACCTAGGACAAAATACAATGCAGTCACAGAACAAGGAACACAGGAGTGTGGTCATCTAGAGACTGAAGGCTGAGCATCTCCACTGAGAGCCTGTCACAAAGTGGCACGGCCGCTCTGCTGGCCACACGCCCACCTCCCCCAGGCTCTCCTAACTTCCGCTCAGAGTGCACGTGGAGAAGGCTCTCCTGACTTGAGGCTCCCTGCCTTCCCCCATACCATCTTCTTGCTCACCTGTCTATGCAGGTAGCGGTGCTCGTATTTGGGAAGGGGCTCCCCGTCCAGCAGCACCTGGCCCTCGGTGGGCTGGTACAGGTTCTGCAGCAGCGCGGCCACCGTGCTCTTCCCAGACCCGTTGGGCCCCACCAGCGCCGGTCACCTCACCAGGACGAAGGGTGAAGGTCAGCCCCTGGAAGCCGGAGAACCACACACTCAGAGACAACCAGAGGCCCCTAACCTTAAGACCAGGTATCATCCACTCATTATGGTGTCTCATCTACGTCTTCCCCAGGAGAAGAAAGGAGAAAAGTGGGGAAATACGGCAACTCCTCCCCTCCCACACACATAGACCGCTCCCCGTGGAGCAGAGATGAAAGATGAAACAAAGACAAAGGCAGAACTTAAGCAACAAGAGCCACACATTGGATCTCAGACACTTGGGGCAGGGGGGTGGGAGGGGCAGAAAAAGTCATATTCAAAAGCACAGTTGGAAAGAAAACGGAAGACTGGAGACACAGCCTCTGCTTCGGTGATGCCTTACAGGGAAACCTGTAAGAACCCTAAGAGCATCCACTCCCATTCTCCTTGGAAATCTGGACTAGTCTTGAGTTTGGGGTGGCTTTTTATTTATGTATGTATTTTGGCTGTACTGTGTCTTTCTCTACATGTGGAATTTCTCTAGTCGCAACAAGCAGGGGCTACTCTATTTGTGGTGCATGGACTTCTCGTTGCAATGGTGTCTCTTGATACAGAGCACAGCCTCTAGAGCACACGGTCTTAGTTGCACCATGGTGTGTGGGATCCTTCCAGACCAGGGGTCGAACCCATGCCCCCAGCATTGGCAGATGGATTCTTAACCAGCGGACCACCCAGGGAAATCCCTGGGGCAGTTTTAGGGGACAAATGCTGCTCATCTTTGCCTCTGAAGGGTAAGGGGAGGGGGGAGATCTATCTATACATGGCGCTAAGCAGGCTGAAGGCAGGAAGACCATTTAGGATGACCCAGTTGAGAGGGAGGCTGGAGGAATGGAGGGATCTGTAGGTTGTACCTGCAGCACAGGGGCATCCGGACGGTTTGGGTAGGCAAAGGAGACACCCTGGAACTGGACGACGCCACGCAAAGTTAAAGAAGCCAATGATCCACTCTCTGGGCAGTTAGGGACCCGGTCCAGGTATTCAAATATTTTCTCTGAAGAGCCCATAGCCTTCTGTATCTTGGGGTAGATGGACAGCAGCACCTGGAGGGGAGGTATGGATAGTGAGGTGGGACACAGGAGGGACCCAGTCTGTTGCCAGGGTTACGGGATGTGAGAGGGTGAAGGAGGGAAGGGAAATGACTTGGATGGTGGTGGCACATGGGAAGGGAAAGCACTGAGGAGTGGGCACAGAGGGACCTCACCTCAACAGCTATGGTGAACTGGATCTCGTACAGAATAAAGGTGACCAGGTGCCCACTGCTGACAGACCCACTTGTTACCAGCTGCCCACCAAAATACAGGATTCCCACCTTCAGCAGCATCCCTGAGAGCTGTGGAGAGACCACAGAGAAAAGGGGACTGAAGCAGGAAGGTCAAGAACCAGGATGCTTAATATCAAGGAGAGAGAAAGTCCCTTTGCGCCAAGCAACACATGGGGCTCAACAGGGATTAAAGAACGAATCACAGCATCCTGTGGTGTGATCACTCAGGTGCACAGGATACAAGTCAACTACCATTGTGACCGAAACCAGGAATGCCTTGTTTGGGGAGCATCCTGCTCTTCACAAGAAGCTTTCATGAATGTAATGTCATCTAATATTCATATCAAGAATCTTATAAACAAGGTTATATCACTCTCATCTTTTAAAATAAGAAAATAAGTCTTAGAGAAGGTAAGTTACTATTAATAGCCCATGGCTACAGAGCTAACAAGTGGTAGCATCAAGGCAGGAACTTCTGATCGATGGTCTAATTTTCTGTCAATTACATCACAGGATGCCCCTCCTCCTTGGCTTCTGCTGGTCCCTAGCCTCTCACGAGTACATCTGCATAGGCCCAGCATGAAGCTGCCCAACAAAAGCTACCTGCCATGCCCCACACTGCTCTATGAGGCAAGGAGAAGTCCTGGGACTGGAAGACATGGTGCTTTCCCACAAAGGGGCTCATGGAGATTCTGTGCACCATGGGGAAAAGAAGCCAAGCAGCATGCCTAGAAAGAGGGAGGGGGTTCCGAACTCTAGGTCACCCAGCCTCTGGTTGCTAGGATACAGACACTGAACCCACCCCTGCCCAGTGAAGGAAGAGTGCAGAGCAGGGGCAGGGGCAGGGGAATGGTGACGAAACATTTCAGGGACTAGGGGATAGGCATTCATGCCCAGGTGCTCACAGAGATGGTCCAGAGGTTGACCGCGTAGGCCAGGGCCTCCTTCCGGCTGAGCATCATCATCTCGTGCAGCTTTTGCCTGAACTTCTGGGCCTCACCCTCTTCATTGGCAAAGCTCCGAACTGTAGGCATGGCTGACAGCACCTCAATGGCCACCTGGCTGGACTTTGCCAGAGATTCCCGCATCTGTTCTGCCATCTCCTGTGGAGATATGAACCAGAGATACCACACAGGGTTGGCAAACCACAAGGGATGCTAGGACCTGAATTCTCCAATCAGAGATTACAGGTGAGAGGCAGCAGAGGGACAAGAGAGAAAAAGACACAGCTCCTACCACTCACCAACGTCCCCCGGCCCCCTCCCCCGCCATGGCAAAGAGAAACAGAAAAGAGGGAAATGCTTCAGAAGGGCCATGGGGGTCATGTTCCTGAGATGCGTCATATTCCTTCTTTTATATTACAATACAGTTTATTTGGGGGCTTCTGTGGTGGCTCAGTGGCAGAGAATCTACCTGCCAATTCAAGAGGTATGGGTTTGATCCCTGGGTCGGGAAAATCCTCTGGAGAAGGAAATGGCAACCCACTCCAGTATATTTTGCCTGGGAAACCTCATGGACAGAGGAGCCTGGTGGGCTACAGTCCAGGACGGGAGTTGCAAAGAGTTGGCCATGACTTAGCAACTAAACATGGAGAAGGAAATGGCAACTCATTCCAGTACTCTTGCCTGGAAAATCCTGTGGACGGAGGAGCCTGGTAAGCTACAGTCCATGGGATCGCAAAGAGTTGGTCATGACTGAGTGACTTCACTTTCTTTCTAGCAACTAAACAACAGCATAGCTGATTCACAATATTGTTTTAGCTTCAATAGTACAGCAAAGTGATATATATTTATGTATATATACACATGTATATATATATGACTTCTCATGTGGCTCAGTGATAAAGAATCCACCTGCCAATGCTAGAGATCTGGGTTCCATCCCTGGGTTGGGAAGATCCCCTGGAGAAGGAAATGGCAACCCAATATTTATTCTTTTCAGATCTTTCCCTATCTATCATTACAGAGTATTGAGTAGACTTCCCTGTGCTATCCAGTCAGTCGTTACTGATTATCTATTTTATTAATAGATATATAGTAGTGTCTATATGTTAATCCTAACCTCAGTGATCATATTCTTAAAGACAGGTAGTGGGAAGACGTTAGAAGACACGGAGAACATGAAAACTGACACTGAGCAACCCAAGAATGTGGACAAATGAACCCACAGAGATGCAGAATTAGTGCAGGCGCCAGGAAAGAACACTGACAGGAAGCGAGCCCACCATGTCTGGGCAACAGGAGTCAGCGCAGGTTGAGGCAACTCCCCAGACTCACCTTGTACCATTTCCCCAGCTTCTTAGGCAGAAGGAAGAGCAGGGGCAGGGTGACCAGGGTGATCACAGTGAGGGACGGGGATGCCCAGAGCATGAGCCCCAGGAGACACAGTCCCCGGATGAAGTACCACAGCAACAGACTGAGATCCGAACTCAGAGACTCGCTCATGGTGGACGTGTCATCTGTCACCCGAGATGTGATCTCACCTGTCAAGGGTTGGGGGAGAAGAGGGTGGTGTGAATGAGAATCTCAGAGTGATGGGAGGGACAGGTGAGCCAAGGTGCCAGGGGAAGGGTTCTAAGAAGGCTGAGAGGACAAGGTCAGTGGTTAGGGAGACTTGGAACCTCAACACAAGCAGAAAGTGTCCAGAGGAGAAGACTGGCTAAACACGTTCCAGTTTAAAAAAAGAAAAAAAGATGCCCCTGTGAATTTCTGTTCTCTAAGAACTTTTATATCCCAGGTACAGGGGCAGTAGAAACTTAAGCAGATCATCCAACAAAGCTGGAGAGAAACAAAGTTGCTGTTAGACAGCAGTCCAGGAAACTGTAGCAAGCACTGGACTGGGAATCAAGAGACGGGTTCTGACTCCAAGTTCATCTCTGTCCATACCCATCTAGGCAAGCGCCAGCCATTTGGGGACAGCCTCAGTTCCCTTCTCTGCAAAGCAAGGTGGCTGGACTCTGTGATCTCAAAATTTCAAGGTTTTAAATTCCAGTCATTTCTATCTAAACACATACAGAGGGATACGTCTGTGAGGCTTGGATGGAAACACTAGGCTTTTCTTAAATAAAAGGAGTATGTTTTGCTCTTGAGGCATGCTGAGAATAAGACATGACAACGTTTATGTGTGAGAGACAGAAATCAAGGTTTTAAGTAAAAGAGGCGGTATGGGCTTCCCTGGTGGCTCAGATGGTAAAGAATCTCCCTGCAATGCAGGAGACCTGGGTATGATCTCTGGGTCGGGAAGATTCCCTGGAGAACCCACTCCCGTATTCTTGCCTAGAGAATTCTATGGACAGAGAGCCTGGCGGGACACAGTCCATGAGGTCCCAAAGAGTCGGACATGACTGAAAGACTAATAATTTAATATTTTATGGGTATATAAATAGTAAGTGAATGGATAGTGAAAAGAGTTTCATGAGAAACCTGCTTGGTTCTTTTGAAAAACTCTGTCTCCTGGCGCAGGACAGCCTGAAACACCTCTCCCTGCAGGTGGCTGTGCATGTGGCCCATGGTGCTGTGGTAGATTCCATCAGCTGTGAACTCCAACACTGCGCTACAGGGAGACAAGAGAAGGGGTCCGGGGGCAGTCAGGAGGTCCCCCAGAGGTTCACCCTGGACGGCATCCCCAACTTCCAACTCCCACTTTTCCGAATCCCCTGCCGCCCAGCCTTCCAACTTCAGTGCCCAGACCTGGCTATGGTGAGGACCGACATGAGAGTTACGTTCCGAGTGAAGGCAGCGGCTGTCTCATCCTGTACAATCCAGTCGGTGAGCCGGCCAGTGAAGAACGGAATGGCCATCTCCCCTACGGAAGGGAAGAAATAGCAAGTCTAAGCAGGTGAGCTCTCACCAGGCCCTGGCCCACCAGCTTTGCACTTTTATTCATTCTCCTGCAGAGCAGTGACAGAAAGATACCATCTCCACCTACCCGGGGCCCAAAGACCTTTAGAGGTTTAATGAGGAAGCCCAGCGGTTGTAGGATGGGCTGCCCCGGAAAAGCCCTTGTCCACGGTGGCCAGCGAAGCAACAACACGCAGGGCAGCCCTGGAGTCCGGGACCCCTGACAGTTACCCAGTCAGGCCCTTCCCGCTCCACTGGGGTGATCAAGACCTGAGCTGGGCCCCCTTCCCCTCACCCACATTCCCGAGAACCCACACCAACTGAGCGCATTGATCATGCCCCTCGATTCCTACCCAGTCCTCCAGTCCCGTCTCCCTTCCCGTTGCACCCCACCCCCCAACCTTACCGAGACAGGAGAGAAACACCAGGGCCAGAATGAACTGCACGTGGCTCTTCTCCGGACCCAGGAAGACTAAAAGCCGACTCATCGCCAGGCCAAAAGCCCCGCGAGCTCCTTGCACCCAGAGGCTGATCTTATACCACAGGGTGGCCGCGGGCAGTGCCGCCCAGTAGCTGATAGCGAAGGCATCCAGGCGACTTCCCCAGTGCAGGGGCCCGGCGCTGTGCGCGTCCTCTGAGGCTCGCCAGGAGACCAGCTCTCGGAACGAGGCGAGTCCCGGCAGGGCCAAGCCCAGCGCCGCCGCCAGCGGCTCCAAAACAGCCAGCCACCCGAGGACTCGCGTGCTTTCCCTCCGGAAGCCCAGCGCGGCCCCGACGACGCCGCGGGCCCCCAGCCACAGCAGCGCCCAGCGGCTCAGGCCGGCCACCCAGACCCGGAGCAGCGGCACCGCAGGGGGCACCAGCCACGAGGCCACTCGGGGCAGCGCCGGCCGGAGCAGCGTCCAGTCGGCGAGGAGCAGCAGCGCCGTCCCCAGCCACGCGACGACGGCGTAGGGGAGGCGCGGACGGCCGCGGGGAGCTGGGGACCCCTGGCGGGCCATGGGCGCGCGCGGTCCCGGCTCTCGCTGTCCCGGCTCTCGCTGTCCTCGACGGGATGCTGTGGGAGTCCGAGCCTCGGGCCGGATCCCGGACCGCCGCGGGGAGGGGCCGGGGCGGGCCGGGGCGGGGCCTCGGAAAGTCCCGGGAGCAGGCCGAGCCCGCGGCGCTGCCCAGAAGCGGGCAGTTTACGGGAAAGAGAAAACGAAAGCGGCCCGGTTTCCCAGGCCCGGCCCCTGCGGAGGCGGCCGGCCCAGAGCACCTGGGAGGAGCGCGGGGACCTCAGATCCGAGGCAGACCTCCTCCATCGCCACCCGAGCCCCGCCTCGCGTGCCACTGCCTCCTGCAGGGGCCGCGCTGCCCGGGACTTTCTGGCCCCAAGTCCGCAGGCGGGGCTCGTGCGTCATCCGTCTCCCGGCAGATTCACTAGCCCTGGTCTCTTGCGTCATCTGTCTCCGGGTAGACCCGCCCCGCACAAGTTAGCGCCGGGCCACCCAGCGCGGCGGCACGGACTCGTGCGCCCCCTGGCGGGCGCGGCGCGGGGGCGGAGCCTCGGGCAGCGCGCGGCGCGCGGTCCCAGGTCGGAAACCGGAGCCCGGAGCGGCGAGCCTCGCGGAGCCGGGATGCTGCGGACCGGAGCCCCCACCGGGGACTTGCCCCGGGCAGGAGAAGTCCACACTGGGGTAATGAGTCTGGAGTATCAGCGGAGGGATGGAGGGATGGGCGGACCCTGGAAGCGCCACAGGGTTAACTCGGAGACTCGCAAGAGGGAGGGGACCGCTTGCAGCAGCCGGGGCGCGCATCCCAAAAGGAGCACGGGCGTCTCTACAGAAGCAGGGTGCTCGGGGGCCGCCAAGACACTGGGCGCGGGGGCCCAGCGGGGAAGGGGTGCTTGGGCTCCGAGCTGGAAGCGTTGAAGGGAAGCTGCTGTAGAGCGCTTTCGCTTTCACTCTGGACTAGACAGGGGCTGCTTCAACGAAGGGGGAGAGCTGGGGAAGGTGCGCAGAGATGAGGACACGGTGCCCCGAGTGAACTGGACGGCACTTGGGAGCGTGCCCCACGGACCTTTGATGGACTCGCGCCGGGGAACTTACGGCCCCGGCACTGCTCACGGGGTTCCCTGTGAGCTGGCGCTGCCAGTGCCCAGCCTGGTCCAGGAAGGCAGCTACTTGGCCCACGCGCACCGTGCTCCCCTCCCCGTGTCTTCCTCACCCACCTCCACAGCCTGCTGGAGGACTTTTGCCCAGGCTGGGTCCCCGGGGGCTGGTGGCAGCCCTTGGCTAGCTGGTTTCTGCTCTCAAGTGACCGCCACCACTCTCAGCTTCCGGCAGCCTTGTTATAACGGATTAACCTCTAAGATGGGGTTACCCCTGATCTCTGGTCCGTTCTTCACGAAGAATCAGTGTGTCAAAATGAGCACTCTGGCCAATATCCCCGGAGGCCAGAGCAACTTATGAAGCCCTGAGGAATATAGCAGTGAAACCATTCATAAATTGGAAACTCTTCCCCTCACCACCAGATGAACAGTAAGAAGTACAAGTCAGAACAAACCCTGGGAGCTGGATGGGGGTTTTAGTCCTGTGTGACCTTGGGCAAGTCACTTGCCTTCTGTATGATGCAGTTTCTTCCTTTGCAGGATCTTAAAAGATTAAAAAAAAAAAAGTGGCTTTATTCTCCTTCACTTTTCCTTAATTCTTTTCTTGACCTGGAAAAGTCAGCTAAAACTCCCCAATCAAATCCTCTCTTGCTACAGATCTCTTTCCCTGGCTATTTACTCTTTTTAAAAAAAAAAATTTTTTTAGCCACACCACATGGCATGTGGGATCTTGGTTCCTTGACCTGGGATCAAACTCATGCCCCCTGCGAAGGACACACAGTCTTAACCACTGGACCACCAGGGACGTCCCCTTGCTGTTTACCTCCTGATCAGAAATTCTTAAATGAGACCTTTATTTTAAACTGTCCCACGTGTTTCCTGGATATTTTCCTCCTTCTTTGACACGTGGCCATGGTAACCACTGACCTCTGAGATGTTTTCCCTTGTTCAGTAAACTGATTAAGGGGAGAGTGGGGTGGATGATTCTGGGCTAAGAAAAAGGCTTGAGCTTGTTTCCCAAGGTCACAGTCACTGGCTGTGTGGCAAGATCTGCAGCACATCTGTGCACACAACAAGCACATGCAGAGGTCATTCGTTTGTGGGGCTGCGTCATCAGGGCCTGGAAGTGCCCCCCTGAGCCCTTCACTCAGAGGGAGCACTTAAGCCCTGGGAGCTCCATCCCACCTCTCTCTTCACAGCAGAAAGAATTTTAGGGAGGCCGTTCTTTCTGTGTGATACCGCTGGCAGCCAGGACAACAGACAAACCGGAAAGAAAAAGAAATCCCATCCTGGGAGTCGACTCTGGCCTAAATTACCAGATAACCTTGAGCCAGTCGCCTCCCCTCTCTGAGAACGTTTCCTTATCTAACATGAAGGGGCCAAGGCTCTTCCTGCTCTGACGTTCTGTCCTCTGTGTCTCCGCAGACGACCATCATGGCAGTAGAGTTTGATGGGGGCGTTGTGGTGGGATCGGATTCCCGGGTGTCTGCAGGGTGAGTACCAGTGACCTGGGTACTTTTGGAAGGAAGCCCATGGCACCCAGTGCACATTTTTAATCATTCATAAAGAGACTGGCAAGCTGAAGCTCTGGAGAACCTGAGTGAGCCTTTCAGAAAGGCCACTATAACAAGATATTGGGTGAGGGTTTGGGTCTCTGAGTTCATGGAGAAGAATCTAGGGCCTGAATGCTAATGTGGCCTGTCCCAGGGGGTCATTGAATTGGGTCTGAAAAGAGTTTCAGAAATAGGGATTTCAGAGGTCTTCCTTCCATCTGTGTTTAGAGATAGAAAAGATGGTTCTGCCGTGCAGATACCCTGCTTTCTGATCCACTGTGTGAACTAAGTTTGTCTTTCCCCCGTTTGGCCAGTTTTTCCTACATACAAGAAAAGTATACAGGATTAGATCAGCATTACTTACTCTATGTGCCATAGAACACATAACTTCCTCAAGATGGTTAATAACAAAGAAAAATTAGTAAGGGGAAGATTATTCTTAATTTAATATAGTATTTGTGTTTTATTATAAAATCTAAGTCTGATTTTGATCATCACTTGAAGTGTTTCATTTGTCTGAGACAATTTTTTCCTTCCTGCTTTAATCCAGGCATTAAATTTCATGTACTCTGAAGCCATTCTATTGTCAAAAGAACATCAGAAATTTTAGCAACTGGCTGTGTGATCCTGCAGTCCCACTCCTGGGCATATATCCAGGCAAAACTGTAACTGAAAAAGATGCCTGCACCCTTGTGTTCATAGCAGTACACGTGTTCTTTATCCCTTCCTCTGCTGATGGACATTTAGGTTGCTGCCATGTCCTGGCTATTGTAAATAATGCTGCAATGAACACTGGGGCGCATATATCTTTTTGAATTATAGTTTTCTCCAGATCTATGCCCAGGAGTGGGATTTCCGGGTGATATGGTAGTTCTATGTTTAGATTTTTAAGGAACCTCCATACTGTTCTCCACAGTGACTGTACCAATTTGCATTCCCATCAACAGCGTAACAGTGTTCCCTTTTCTCCATACCTTCACCAGCATTTATTGTTTGTAGATTTTTTTTTATGATGGCCATTCTGACCAGTGTGAAGTGATACTTCATTGTAGTTTTTATTTTCACAGATGTAGAAAACAGACCTGTGGTTTCAAGAGTAGGGGAAGGAGGAGGACAGGGTCTGGGATTAGCAGGCTCGAACTGTTATGTGCAGAACGGATAGAGCGTGTCTCTAATAATCAGTGGCTGAGCATCTTTTTATGTGCTTTTGGCCATCTGTATGTCTTCTTTGGAGAAATGTCTATTTAGATCTTGCATCCATTTTTGATTGGATTATTTGTTTTTTGATATTCAGCTGAATAAGCTGTTTGTATATTTTGGAGATTAATCCCTTGTTGGCTGCTTTATCTGCAAATATTTTATCTCATTCTGAGGACTGTCTTTATACTAAATTTTAAAAAAGGAGTGGATAACTGTATATAATTCACTTTGCCATACACCTCAAAGTAACACAACAGTATAAATCAACTATACTCCAATACAAAATTTTTAAAGATGTGATATATATGCATATTGTGTGTGTGTGTGTGTGTGTGTGTGTGTATCACAATGGACTATTACTCAGTCCTAAAAAGAATGAAATAATGCCATTTGCAGCAATGTGGATGGACCTGGAATGATCAAATTAGGCACAGTCACAAATAGATACCATATGATATCACTTATACATGGAATCTAAACTACTACAAATGAACATAGCTGCAAAATAAAAACAGACTCACAGACATAGAGAGCAGACCTGTGGTTGCCGAGGTGGGGGCAGGGAGAAGGATTGGGAGCCTGGGATCAGCAGACACAGTTATATACAGAATGGATAAACAACAAGATCCTCCCATATAGCACAGGGAACTTATTCAAAATCCTGTGATAAACCATAATGGAAAAGAATATGGAAAAAAGAGTATATATGTATAACTGAATCAACTTTGCTGTACAGTAGAAATTAACACAACACTGCAAATCAGCTATACTTAAATTTTTTTTTAATTGGCAACTCTGATGCTGATGACTTTGCACTGCTTGCTGACAGGGAGGCGGTGGTGAACCGAGTGTTTGACAAGCTCTCCCCCTGCACCAGCGCATCTACTGCGCTCTCTCCGGCTCAGCTGCTGACGCTCAGGCCATAGCGGACATGGCCGCCTACCAGCTGGAGCTCCATGGGTATGAAACGGTGGGCTCTCCCGTCCAGGCCGCCTAGAGTTCCCCCACTCAGTGAACAGCAACACTGTGTCCTAGTGAACAGCAACACTGTGTCCTAGTGAACAGCAACACTGTGTCCTAGTCCAGGGGCGCTACTGCGGAAAAGGAAAACTTCTTGCTTTGCCTTCAGCTTTCATTTCTCTTTGAACTGGCACTTGACTCTCTCAAAGCTGGTTTCTGCATCTGTAAAGCAGAGGTAACTAATAGCACCTCCCCTACCTCACCAGATAGTTATTTCCAAAACCAAAAATATGAGTAAAAGTGATTTGAACACTGCAGATCACTCTCCTAATATAAATAGTGAGGAAGAAGAGGAGGACATAGCCCACCATGGTATCAGGTGGTGACTGTGTAGGAACCAAGGTCACGGGGCAGAAGTGATGCTTATCTGCTAAACCCATATGTGCAGGGCTCCGGCGGCCAGGAGACTTTTGTCACTGGGGACCGCAGGGCGGGGGACAGAGTAAAGGAGGGAGAACAGTTAACAATTGAAACCTTCTTCCTAGAGGGTAATGTGAGACTGGTTCCCCTGCACCAGTGGGAGGGGAGCTAGAGTCTGAATCCTTGCAGCTAGTTTTTAGGGGTCACCTGGCAGAGATAAGGATGATGGTCTAGGAGGGTGGACCTCCAGGAAAGCACATCACCACCTATTCCTAACCTTTCCTTCAGGATGGAACTGGAGGAACCCCCGCTCGTTCTGGCTGCTGCGAATGTGGTGAGAAACATCACCTATAAATACCGAGAGGACTTGTCCGCACATCTCATGGTAGCTGGCTGGGACCAACGTGAAGGGGGCCAGGTGAGCCTCTCCCAGCATCCCCCTTCCTCGGCATTCCCCTCTCCCCCAGAGAGGGAGATGGCAGTCATATGGCATTCCAGCCTTGAGTTCCAAACACACTGCCCCTAAAAGCATAGGATGGTCTCAGAGGAGAAGGGTATGAGGTGCTGGGGCTTCACTGCAGGGTGTGGAGACCACCTGCCTGTCGGAGGGCTGAGCAGAGGATGCAGGCTTCCAGAGAATGAGCGGAGGGTGCCTCCCCAGGTGTACGGGACCATGAGCGGGATGCTGATTCGACAGCCCTTTGCCATCGGTGGCTCTGGCAGCACCTACATCTACGGTTACGTGGATGCAGCGTATAAACCAGGCATGTCCCCGGAGGAGTGCAGACGCTTCACCACGAATGGTAATACGCAGGCGGGAGGGCACCTGGGGCAGGGGTTACACGTGGTAAGGACATCAAGTGTGAGGACGAGAAAGACATCGATGCCCATCTAATGAAATGTCCCAATGGGACGCCTTTGAGAGTGAAGGGGCAAAGGCTAAACTAGATGGGCTTTCAGGAGAAGTTCAGACGATCAAGAGTCCACCTGCAATGCAGGAGAATTGGGTTCAGTCCCTAGGTTGGAAAGATCCCCTGGAGAAGGGAATGGCTACCCACTCCAGTACTCTTGCCTGGAGAATTTCATGGACAGAGGAGCCTGGCGGGCTACAGTCCATGGGGTTCCAAAGAGTCGTACACAACTGAGGAACTAACACACTTTAGGACAAAAGGCATAAACCAAGGCTCTTCTGTGCACACCAAAGAAAGATCGAGGGTAACCACAGGAAATCAGTTGTGCGCTTGGGCCAGCCCATGAGAGCTGATTGCTACATAGTCAAGGATTTGGGAACTGCTTGCCTATCTACTTGTTACAAAATCAATCATGGTGGGAGTATTGAGACCGTGGACATTGCATGAAGACCTTTGTATTTTTTAAGTTGGTTGACCACCACTAAATACGCATCTCTAGGAGATGTGTTCTGAAGTCTGCATGTAGTAGTAGGCATATGGGCAGAAGGGAAGGGAAACCATTTTTTTAAAATAGTTATTTATCTGGCTGATGGAGCCTTAGTTGCAGCATGCAGGATCTAGTTGCTTTACCAGGAATGGGTCCCAGGCCCCCTCCGAGGTCTTAGCCACCAGACCACCAGGGAGGTCCCATGGGACTTCTGCAGCTAAGCCGTTTTTGCTTCCTTCTCTCCACCCGGCATCCTCCACAGCGATCGCCCTGGCCATGAAGCGGGACGGCTCCAGCGGGGGCGTCATCTACCTGGTCACCATCACAGGCGCTGGGGTGGACCATCAGGTCATCCTGGGCAACGAGCTGCCGAAATTCTATGACGAGTGAATCTCCTTCCTCAGACTCTCCTTCTTTATTTTGTAATAAACTTTCTGGAACCAGAAGCTGGTATGGTCCCTGTGCACTCAGGGAGGTGAAACTAGGGAAGGGGTCTTCTGCCCACCCAAATGTTAGCGTATCTTTGTATTCTTTTGTCCCTTACCTCTAAAACATCTTTCCCAGAGGAGGGCGTGGGGGAGCAGATAAGAATCAGGTGTATGTGACAGATCTCAGATAGCTAAGACAGCTACACACCTGAGAATTAGCTAGGAGCACCAGCCAGATCACGCGGAAAAGGGTTCCTCTCATAATGCGTTCATTCACATTAGAGGCCAAAACATGATAAATACTTAAATATTTGGGGAAGGGAGACTTGTGAATTTCAAAGAATAGTAACAATAACCCAAAAAAGTGAAATTTATTGAACTAAGCATTGGCTTCATGCCTGTAAACTTTTATCTCTTAGAACCCAAACCAAAAAACCTTAGGTATGAGCTGTAACTATTGACACTTCTATGTAAGAATAGATGGAAGGTTACTATGAGTAAGTCATGGCAATTCAAAAGTGGAGATGTGGGATTTTGTTTACAAATGCCCTTCCTGTACCACTGATGTGAAACCTGTTCCCTCAAGACTCACATACCATCTCCTCCCTGAAATCTTCAGTAATTAGCCCAGCCCAACATTTAACACTTAGGATGTTGTTTGATATTTGAATAACTGTATTCAGCAGGCTGAGCTGTGGACCTATCTTTGCCAGGAATTTCCTGAGTGACAGGACAAACTACTCCCCTTCTCTGAGCCCTTGTTTTCTCTTCTGTCAAATGGGGTGTTGAGTGACTTCTGAGATGCTTTATAGCTTTGACAATCAATGCCATTTTACACACAAGTGAGCAGTTAAGAGGTATATTTAACAGAATCCTAGTGGGCCACGTAGGGAGCTTCTGTCTGCTTTTCTTTCCAGATCTCAGGTGAAACATACAAAGCACCCTAAGGCATCCCTATGTTCTTGGTAGTGTGTATTCGGTTTGGAGAAAACGAATCTAAACTTACTGTTGCCTTGAGCTCTTTCTAGCCACGGGATTTAACTTATTTTGAAATCCAATGTAGTAGTTTGAGTATGTTTTTCCTGCTGATCACAACTCAGAACACGGAGAGCAGACAAAAGCAAGCACTAAACCACTCTGAAAAATAAAAAACAGGTGGATTGTGGAGAGACTCAAAACCAGGGGAGGCAGCGTTCTGGGTGGAAGGAGGGCTCAGAGGCTTTTCCTCTTTCCTCTCATGGCTCTGCCCTGAAGTCCAGCATCGACTGCAGAGCTGCACTGCTGAGCTGCATCTCCGAGAAAAACACTATGGTTCTGGCCAGAGGAAGTGAGAAAGCAGGACCCTGTGGGCTGGAGGGCGCAGGGGAATCTCCCAGATGAGAGAGCTGGGGATGGGGACTCCCTGACTCTAGGGATGAATCCTTGTGACAACCTGAACTGCACATGTGTGCCACAAAACCAGACAGCACAGCAGAGGCCTTGAGAACGTAATGCAAATACAAACATTTAAAGACCGGAGGGCCGGCTTTTTCTTTGTTGGCCAAAACATTTGCATTGTTGTGCCCCTCATTCCACAAAGGGCTTGTAGCCCTTACAATGTAAAAAGGAGGAGGAGGAAAAGAAGAAGAAAATAATTAGAGAAAAGACAAAGAAATAAATGAAGCCAAGAGGTAAAACTAAAATACAACATGAATATCTCTTTTTTAAAAAGAGTGATATGCTGGAGCTGTCTTGAATAGCTTAACGAGCAGATTGTGAAACACTCAGAGGTTCGAAAGGCAGTGTTAACCACGGGTAGTTTGACATTGACATGGCAAAAATATTTATACTCCCGAAACCAGAAGTGCTACGTATCAGAACTTTGGGTTTGGTTTTTTTACCCCAGAAAGCCAGTTTACCAGGCCATGTATTGACCAGCCAGCTGTCCACGAGCTTAGTTTTAAGCTACAGGGCAATGAAAGCAAAAAGGAAATGAAATCAGGTACAAGATTCGAAAGATTCATTTAAAAAGCAGAGACCTCCCTGGCAGTGCAGGGGTTAACACTCTGCACTGTCAAGGGCCCAAGTGCCACCTGGTGTGGCCAAAAGATTAAAATAAATAAATAAATTGAATATAAGGAGGAAAGCTTTTTAAAAACTATAGGGACTTCCCTGGTGGTCCAGTGACTAAGAATCCACCTTTCAATGCAGGGGATGCAGGTTCGATCCCTGGTCAGGGAACTAATAAGCCCACAGGCCACATTGAAGACCCAGTGCAGGCAAAAAAAATTTTTTTAATTTTTTAACTAAAAAAATTAATAAAACTTCTAAGAGTATTTTAAAAATAATAATAAAGGAAGAAAGAAAATCATCCAAAAGCAACCATATATATAATTTCTCAGGTCACGTAGAACATTTATGGAAAGAGAATATGCAGGATGCCCTAAACTCTAATAAACTCCAAAATATTAGTATCTTTGAAACCACACTCAGCAGCCACACTCTGTTAAATTAGAACTTGATAACAAAAAGACATCTAAAATTCTCATGGTTTGCAAACTAAGAAAATTTTGATAAATAGCAGATTTAAAAGATAGTCATAAAAGAAACTTACTCATTCAGGAGCACAGGGTAAAACTGTTAGCTATCGAATTCTGTGAGACACGATTAAAGGAGTACTGGGAATTTTATAACTTCAAATACATTTATTTGAACAAAAAAATGTTTAAAATAAATGGTGTAAAAATTCTCCTAAAACTTTGGGAAAATAGCAATTAAGCAAACCTAAATAAATAAGGAAGGAAATTTTTCTATAGTGGTATCATACCCACGGCACTGTGTTGTGTGTTAGTCACTCAGTTGTGTCCGACTCTTTGTAACCCTGTGGACTGTAGCCCGCCAGGCTCCTCTGTCCGTGGGATTCTCCAGGCAAGAATACTGGAGTGGGCTGCCATTCCCTTCTCCAGGGGATTTTCCAGACCCAGGGATCAAACCCGGCTCTCCTGCACAGCAGGCATTAGTTACCTATTGCTGTGTAACAAATGACACAGAAATTTAGCAGCTTAAGATAACAATCATTTACAAGTGGGCATTACTAGGATCACAGGAGAAATTTAAATATGGACTGGGTGTTCAGTTCAGTTCAGTCGCTCAGTCGTGTCTGACTCTTTGCGACCCCATGAATCGCAGCACGCCAGGCCTCACTGTTCATCACCATCTCCCAGAGTTCACTCAGACTCATATCCATCGAGTCAGTGATGCCATCCAGCCATCTCATCCTCGGTCGTCCCCTTCTCCTCCTGCCCCCAATCCCTCCAAGCATCAGAGTCTTTTCCAGTGAGTCAACTCTTCTCATGAGGTGGCCAAAGTACTGGAGTTTCAGCTTCACCATCATTCCTTCCAAAGAAATCCCAGAGTTGATCTCCTTAAGAATGGAATTGTTGGATCTCCTTGCAGTCCAAGGGACTCGCAAGAGTCTTCTCCAACACCACAGTTCAAAAGCATCAATTCTTCGGCTTTCAGCCTTCTTCACAGTCCAACTCTCATATCCATACATGACCACTGGAAAAACCATAGCCTTGACTAGACAGACCTTAGTTGGCAAAGTAACGTCTCTGCTTTTGAATATACTATCTAGGTTGGTCATAACCTTTCCTCCAAGGAGTAAGCGTCTTTTAATTTCATGGCTGCAGTCACCATCTGCAGTGATTTTGGAGCCCCCAAAATAAAGTCTGACACTGTTTCCACTGTTTCCCCATCTATTTCCCATGAAGTGATGGGACCGGATGCCATGATCTTTGTTTTCTGAATGTTGAGCTTTAAGCCAACTTTTTCATGCTCCTCTTTCACTTTCATCAAGAGGCTTTTTAGCTTCATGAGTATCTTGGAAGTGATGTTATTCTGCTTCTGTAGAAGAAATGTCCTTATTCTTAAAATACATATGCCAAACTATTTCAGAGTAAAATGTCATGATGTCCATAAATTTTCTTAAATGGCCTAAAAAAATAGTTCCTCAACAGGAAACAGATAAAGAAAACATAGCTTATTAATACAACAAAATACTACATAAGCAATGCATATTCATGAACTACTGATAATGCAACAAGATAAATAAATTTCATAGAAATAATTTGAGTAAAAAAGCTGCACATACACAAAGCTACACAATACAATATGTTTTGAAACAACAAGGTCCTACTGTATAGCACAGGGAACTATATTCAATATCTTGAAACAAACCATAATGGAAAAGAATATGAACAAAAATGTGTATAGCTGAGTCATTTTGCTGTGCACCAGAAATTAACACATTATAAATCAAGTATAATTCAATAAAATTAGAGAAAGAAAAAGAAACAGTATATCTATTGCTGTGGAACAAACCACTCCTAGACTTTGAGGCTTAAAACAAAGATAATCATTTTATGATTTCTTGTGAGTCTGGGGATTAACTGAACTTGAAGAACTAGTTATGTAGCCCATGATCCAAAGCATTTATCACAGCAGCCACTCCACACAGCCCCTCACAATTCATGTAAGGACAATGGTTATGTGTCCCATCAGACTTGAACACCTTAAAAACACCGTAAAATTTCCCCTGACTTTCTGGGTCCTGCCTTTCCATAGTACAGTTCGGAAAGCCCACTGCTGCTGGCCCTCTTGGAAGTCAGGGCACCAATAGAGGACCTAAGTCCTACTTAAAAAAAAATAAAATCTGGGCTTCCCTGGTGGCTCAGTGGTGAAGAATCCCCCTGCCAATGCGAGAGACATGGTTCGATCCCTGGTCCGGGAAGACCCCACATGCCTCTGAGCAGCTAAGCCCATGAGCCCCGACCACTGAGCCTGTCCCTTAGAGCCCGGGAGCCCCAACTACGGAGCCTGCCCGCGGCAGCTACTGAAGCCTGCGTGCCCCAGAGCCCGTGCTCCGCAACAAGAGAAGCCCCCGCGGTGAGAAGCCCCCACACCGCAATGAGGAGTAGCCCCGCTCGCCATAGCGAGAGCAGCAACAAAGACCCAGCACCGCCAAAACTAAATTAAAAATTTTAAAATAAATCAAATTCATGCCCCTGAGACTCAATTCACAGTTAAGCAACAGGAGGAAATGGGAATCTCCCTCCATTCATTTCACTGGCAAAGGTGATAAGAAAAGCAACTGGCTTTGGAGAAGCAGTGTAAAAAAGGTGAAGCTCCTGACACAGAAGTGGCTTGAAGTGGTTTCAGTGGTGGTTGCTGTAAAGTCTAATTCCTGACAACATAGCGAACAGCAACCTAGAAGCAGAAGTAAAGTGGTTTATCAGACCTGTTCTGGCTGGCAGTTGCAGGAGGTGCTTTATCTGTTCATAATGAGCCTCCCATATGTTGCAGAAATGTATTTTTTTAGATTTTTAAAGTGTTACCAAACATTAATCGGAATCAGGAAGAATACAAGAGGCTAGATTCAAAAGAGTTTTTGCAAACCAAAGATGTACATAGTCTGGGGAAATGGCTGATAAGAAGATTCAAAATGGTTAATGAACTACAAGCAATAAAATCATAACCATGGACTTATCTTCCTCACCAGAGAAAAGGCAAAGTCATCAGACCTTATCAGCTTTCTACAGATCAACCTCTCATGGTACAGGGCCAGCTGGGTTTTTAGTCAAGTTACAATCCTTGAAAACACTCAGATTTTGGTCAGGCAGGATTATGAGAAAATGCTCACATACAATATTAATCAAGAAAGCTGATTTTTGCCTTATTTCCAATTTTTGGAATATTTTTCCTGCATGATTCCTACCCTTAAGGTAATGAGCTGACCAAATAAGATTTTCCAGAAATGGTCTAACTCCATGTCCTTAATCTGACAGGCTCTTTTATATGGTCTGTTTTAGAATAAGATGTGACGATTACCTTGCTGTGTGGCTAACAAATAGAGGTCTCAGTGATATTAAAACTAGAGAGTTGTCATCTCTCTAGAAGACTTTTGCCCATAAGGTCATAGTTTTATTTACCCCTTTGATGACCAGAAATAATTTTATTGCCATGTATCAACTTACTGATTCCAAGAACCTTCCCCCAACTCACCTTCTCAGAGCTTTGCTGATAGGGCCTTTCACTGTGGATGAAATCTCACTTTCTCTGAGACACCTGAAGCTCATCAATGATCCTGGCTCACCAGAAATTAACATCCTTTCTGGGACTTCCTGGTGGTCCAGAGGCTAAGACTCCATGCTCCCAATGCAGGGGTCCTGGGTTCAACCCCTGTTCAGGAAACTAGATCCCCTATGCCGCAACTAAGACCTGGTGCAGTCAAATAAGGAAATAAACATTTAAAAAAACAAAAATAAAAAACATCCTTTCCCCCTGTCAGGCAGGGAATTAATAAACTAGGAACTGAAGTGCTATTTCGTAGGCCTTGTTTCCACATATAAACTTCAGTCTTTTCTCTTATTACTGACTGGTCATACCCAATTAAATGAGATTTTCCTTTATATGTGATATTTCTGGCCTGCTCAGGATTCCGAATTAGGGGATGTGAACCACTGCTTACCACTACATTGCCATAAAAACAAAGCAACCCATAAAAGCACTTTGCATAGTATTTACAGAAAAGAATCATATACCAGATTTTCTATAGAATGATCATATATTCCACCAGTGAGGCTGGCCACAAAAATATTTTATTGTCTCTAGAGGTATGGTAGCTCTAAAAAGCAAAATTTGACTCACTATCCTTTAACCAAGAAGAGTGGGGATTTTTCTAAGCTTAAAAATTGTAAAAGCAGGCTGATTCATGTCAATGTATGGCAAAACAAATACAGTATTGTAATTAAAAAAATAAATAAATTAAAAAAAAATTGTAAAAGCATTTGTCGGAATTCCAGTCATTAGGGTCATCATTATCTTTCATTTTTCCTGAGTAGTTAACAGTTTTCAGTCTATGTTAAGATTTATGATAGAATACTTTTCCCGAGTTCTGAATTTTCGTTGGAATAAGACAGACATGGTTCAAAGAACACTGAGTTTCATTTTCCACAGGCACAGGCTAAAGTTGAGGATTATAGATAGATAAGAAGAAAATAAAATGGTTTATTCACGTGCTTATCAGAAAACAGAACATTTAAAACCATATTCTAAAACAAATCACCATCATTAAATATTGGTTAACAGTTTCATTCAGTCTTATTCCCTATTCCATTGATCTAGGGCTAGCAGACTATCTTAATGCCAAAGAATGTTCAATGTACCACCCAGTTACACTCATCTCACACACTAGCAAAGTAATGCTAAATTCTCCAAGCCAGGCTTCAGCAGAATATGAACGGAGAACTTCCAGATGTTCAACCTGGATTTAGAAGAGGCAGAGGAATCAGAGATCAAACTGCCAACATCCGTTAGATCATAGAAAAAGCAAGAGAGTTCCTGCTACTTCTGCTTCATTGACTATGCTAAAGCCTTTGACTGTGTGGATCACAACAAACTGCGGAAAATTCTTAAAGAGATGAGAATACCAGACCACGTGATCTGCCTCCCGAGAAACCTGTCTGCAGGTCAAGAAGCAACAGTCAGAACAGGACTGGTTCCAAATTGGGAAAGGAGTACATCAAGGCTGTATATTGTCACCCTGCTTATTTAACTTACATGCAGAGTACATCATACAAAATGCCAAGCTGGATGAAGCACAAGCTGGAATCAAGATTGCCAGGAGAAATACCAATAACCTCAGATATGCAGATGACACCACACTGATGGCAGAAAGTGAAGAAGAACTAAAGAGCCTCTTGATGAAAGTGAAAGAGAAGAGTGAAAAAGTTGGCTTAAAACTCACATTCAGAAAACTAAGATCATGGCACCCTGTCCCATCACTTCATGGCAAATAGATGGGGAAACAATGGAAACAGTGACAGACTTTATTTTCTTGGGTTCCAAAATCACTGCAGATGCTGACTGCAGCCATGAAATTAAAAACGCTTTGCTCCTTGGAAGAAAGCTATGACCAACCTAGACAGCATATTAAAAAGCAGAGACATTAAAAGCTTCTGCACAACAAAGGAAACTATAAGCAGAGTGAAAAGACAGCGCTCAGAATGGGAGAAAATAATAGCAAATGAAGCAACTGACAAACAACTAATCTCAAAAATATACAAGCAACTCCTGCAGCTCAATTCCAGAAAAATAAACGACCCATTCAAAAATGGGCCAAAGAACTAAACAGACATTTCTCCAAAGAAGACATACAGATGGCTAACAAACATGGGAAAAGATGCTCAACATCACTCATTATCAGAGAAATGCAAATCAAGACCACAATGAGGTACCATTTAACACCAGTCAGAATGGCTGCTATCCAAAAGTCTACAAGCAATAAATGCTGGAGAGGGTGTGGAGAAAAGGGAACCCTCTTACACTGTTGGTGGGAATGTAAACTAGTACAGCCACTATGGAGAACAGTGTGGAGATTCCTTAAAAAACTGGAACTGCTTTATGACCCAGCAATCCTACTACTGGGCATACACATTGAGGAAACCATAATCGAAAGAGACATGTGTACCCCAATGTTCATCGCAGCACTGTTTATAATAGCCAGGACATGGAAGCAACCTAGATGTCCATCAGCAGATGAATGGATAAGAAAGCTGTGGTACATATACACAACAGAGTATTACTCAGCCATTAAAAAGAAAACATTTGAATCAGTTCTAAAGAAGTGGATGAAACTGGAGCCTATTATACAGAGTGAAGTAAGCCAGAAAGAAAAACACCAATACAGTACACTAATGCATATATATGGAATTTAGAAGATGGTAATGATAGCCCCGTATGTGAGACAGCAAAAGAGATACAGATGTATAGAACAGTCTTTTGGACTCTGTGGGAGAGGGAGAGGGTGGGATGATTTGGGAGAATGGCATTGAAACATTTCATATATGAAATGAATCACCAGTCCAGGTTTGGTGCATGATACACGGTGCTCGGGGCTGGTGCACTGGGATGATGGAATGGGGAGAGAGACAGGAGGGGGGTTCAGGATGGGGAACACATGTACACCCATGGCAGATTCAAGTCAATGTAGGGCAAAACCAATACAATATTGTAAAGTAAAATTAATTAATTAATTAATTTTTAAAATGTAAACATAAATAAATAAAATCAGAGACATTACTTTACCAACAAAGGTCCCTCTAGTCAAAGCTATGGTTTTTCCTGTGGTCATGTATGGATGTGAGAGTTGGACCATAAAGAAGGCTGAGCACCGAAGAATGGATGCTTTCGAACTGTGGTGTTGGAGAAGACTCTTAAGAGTCCCTTGGACTGCAAGGAGATCAAACCAGTCCGTCCTAAAGGAAATCAGTCCTGAATATTCATTGGAAGGACTGATGCTGACGCTGAAGTTCCAACGCTTTGGCCACCTGATGCGAAGAGCCAACTCATTAGAAAAGACCCTGATGCTGAGAAAGAATGAAGGCAGGAAGAGAAGGGGAAGACAGAGGATGGGATGGTTGGATGGCATCACCGACTCAATGGACATGAGTTTGAGCAAGCTCTGGGAGAAGGTGGAAGATAGGGAAGCCTGGTGTGCTGCAGTCCATGGGGTCACAAACAGTCGGACACAGCTGAGCGACTGGGCAACAGCAACAGCAAGGGCTGACAGGCGATGTTAGTGACTTCCTCGACTTCTGTTCTAAAGCACTCTTTCAAGTTCCCATTTTTAAGTCCCTGGTACAGTTTGACAAGTGTCAATAGGTGGCAATGGCAGCTTAAACTGGCCAGTTTGTTCTCGTAATTCTATTCTCTGCAAGAGCAAGGATCAAGAAATCATGGTCATCTCATTTCAACTGAGCCCTGAGATTGTCCTTTTGTTGTTTCTCTCAGAAGACCAAATTTTCTAACATTTGTTTTCCTTTCTTTATTATTTATTTGGCTGTGCTAGGTCTTCGTTGAGGCATTCAGGATCTAGTGCCTCCACCAGGATGGAACTGGGGCCCCCTGCATCAGGAGCATAGGGTATTAGCCATCGGACCAGCATGGAAATCCCAGAAGACCCAATTTTTGATAACAGCTTCTAGCAAAGGCTTCAGAAATTATGAGAGAAAAACAGAAAACATCTCTTTGGTCCTGCTGGCGGGGTTTAATTAATCGCAGTAACCAACAATATCAGAATAGAGGAATAGAATCTAGAAATCTCACAGTTTCACAAAGACTTACAGTCATTACCCTGAAGATAAGTACACATTCTAGACAGCAAGGGACTTTGGCAACTTTCCACGGTCTTCTAACCCAGCCTGTAAATTGCAGACTAGGGTTTCTACTAATCAACAAGGATATTTTAAACCCCGAAATAAAGCTTCTTTAAAATGAATGTATTAAAATAAACCTGCCAGGCTTGGAATATGAACCAGAGTGTGCTTTACTCTTGCTGAAACATCTACATGAGTGTATACTAAGTCACTCCAGTCGTGTCCGACTCTGTGAACCCGTGGACTGCAGCCTGCCAGGCTCCTCTGTCCATGGGGTTCTCCAGGCAAGAATACTGGAGTGGTTGCCGTGCCCTTCTCCAGGTCCACAGTCATTAATAAATACCTACAATCTTCAGCCGGGCTTCCCTGATGGCTCAGATGGTAAAGAATGTGCCTGCAATGCAGGAGACCCAGGTTCAGTCCCTGGGTGGGGGAAGATCCTCTGGAGTAGGAAAAGGTAACCCACTCCAGTTTTCTTGCCTGGAGACTCCCATGGACCGTGGAGCCTGGTGGGCTACGGTCCATGGGATCACAGAGTTAGACAGCACTGAGCAACTAATGCACACACACACACACACACACACACACACACACACACAATCTGCAATGTTTTTATCTGGACAAGATTAATCAAGGAAAGATTGAGCACTCTGTGTTTTATCAGCTTTTTCTGCATTGTGGGGTTGATACACAAGGTAGCTCTTTTGAGAGTACAGAATGACTTCAAAGTGAATGCGCTGTGCTGCCCCTCATCACAGTGTGCTAAGTACTACACTTAGTGGAAGTGTATGAAGCTTGCCAAGTGCACCCAGATAAGTCCTTCTGCAGTTCATGTGGTGACAGATTAAGCCTTTGGCGCCACCTAGTGGTCAAATAAGTAGTGGCTATCCAGTGAGGGGAACGGAGAAGGCGATGGCAGCCCACTCCAGTACTCTTGCCTGGAAAATCCCATGGACGGAGGAGCCTGGTGGGCTGCAGTCCATGGGGTCGCGAAGAGTCGGACACGACTGAGCGACTTCCCTTTCACTTTTCATTTTCATGCATTGGAGAAGGCAACGGCAACCCACTCCAGTGTTCTTGCCTGGAGAATCCCAGGGACGGGGGAGCCTGGTGGGCTGCAGTCCATGGGGTCTCACAGAGTCGGACACGACTGAAGCGACTTAGCAGCAGCAGCAGCAGCAGCAGTGGGGGAGGAGGGGGGTTTAAGAGTAAAAAATAGTTGTACAATTTTAATATTTTCAATTCAGAGTTTAGGCTTCAGGAAGGGGAAAAAAATTTTTTTCAGCGGAAACTGGTCACTTAATTAATATAAGTGAACAGGTACTTAAGAGAGGGCAGTTGTTGAAGCTTTTGCTATCCCAATAACCAGAGTGAAAATAAAACATTTTAAAACAAAGAAGTTAACACTTATAAGAAGCTTTAGGTCTCTCATGATTCAAAGGGTTTTTGTTATTTGTTTTTAAACCAATTTAAGAACATGGAAGCATCAGCAAAATAGACAAATTATCAGGATTCTGAGTGAGTGAGAGTATCCTGAAAAGCAACGGCTGTTGGCTGGGCTGATTACATTCAAGAGGGGAAAAAAAACTTTTTTTATTTCTTTTAAGAGTGCAGTGAATATTCCAAGAGCAAATTTGAACAAATCCTCTCTTTTTTGCTTATTAATTTTAATTCATCATTATGTATGTGTTTTAAATATACAGAAATATAGTTAGATGACAATATTATTTAAAGCTTTCAACTTCAGCTTTAAGTGTAAGTCAGTCTTACTAATACAATACAGTAATGTGTGTGTGACATTGAGCTCACCATCCTTTTTTACTGAAGTGTGGTTGATTTACAGTGTTGCGTTAGTTTCGGGTGTGTGGTTTTACACATATGTGGCCTTCCCAGGCGGTGCTAGTTGTAAAGAAGCTGCCTGCCAACGCAGCAGACATAGAGACGTGGGTACCATCCCTGGGTCAGGAAGATCCTCTGGAGGACAGCCTGGCAACCCACTCCAGTATTCTTGCCTGGAGAATCCCCATGAACGGAGGAGCCTACAGTCCATGGGGTCGCAAAGTCAGACACGACTGAAGGGCCTGAGCGTGCACGCATGCAGATATATATGTGTACATTCTTCTTCATTTCCCGGCCTTCTGGCTAAGATCAAGTGTCGTATGGAGGCTTCCCAGGTGGCACGCTGGCAAATAATCTGCCTGCCAGTGCAGGAGACGCGAGAGATGCGGGCTCAATCCTTGGGTGGGAAAGACCCCTGGAGTAGGAAATGGCAACCCACGCCAGCACTCTTGCCTGAAAAATTCCTTGGACAGAAGAGCCTGGTGATCTATGGTCCTTAGGGTCTCCAAGAATCAGAGGTGGCTGAGCACACATATTCTTTTTCAGGTTATTCTCCTGTATCAGTTCAGCTCAGGTGCTCAGTCATGTCTGACTCTGTGACCCCAGGGACTGCAGCACACCAGGACAAAATATTGAGTATACTTCTCAGTGCTATACAGTGGGTCTTTGTTGCTTATCTACTTTATATATAATAGTGTGTGTGTGTGTGTACATTACTTCCAAATTCCTAATTTATCCCTCCCGCCAACCTTTCCCCTTTGGTAACCATAAGTTTGTTTCCTATGTCTGTGAATCTGTTTTATAAACAAGTTCATTTATATCATTTTATTAATTACCACATTTAAGTTATACATGGGACTTCCTTGGTGACTCAGATGGTAAAGAATACCTGCAATGCAGGAGACCAGGGTTCAATCCCTGGGTTATATATGGTTTTTGTCTTTCTTTGTCTGACTTACTTCACTTAATATGATCATCTCTATGCCCATCTAGGTTGCTGCAAACGGCATTATTTCATTCTTTTTATGGCTGAGAAATATTCCATTTATATATATATATATATATATACACATACACACACATATGTCACATTTTTTAATCCATTCAGCTGAAGTTGACCATCTTAATGTGAGTTCTGCAAAAATGAATATTGTTAAGAGTATATACATAAAAGCTGATTCAGTCTTTTTCACTGAGTCAGTATTTTTTTTCTTTTGTCTCTATAAATTATTATTTCTTTTAAGCATGTTGCAGGTAATCAAAAGTTATTTCTTGATTAGCTCAATGTAAATTAGTCCGAAGTTATAAAATCATTTAGATGAGACTACAAAGTTAACATAATCACTATTGATCTTAGAAGTTTTCACTTAGAGGTGAAATTTTAAATTTTAGGGAGAAAGTAAGTGGAGAAACTGTCAAATGATTTGCAACATTGTCTAAAGTTCACAAGAACCAATAGTTTAAAAAATAAAAGCATGTCCTGTGTTAATTAGACTAAAGGTATGCTTACATTTAGGTTTGCTTTCCAGAAATTGAGACAGCAAAATGAATCTGAGGACAGAAGTCCTTTGGGTTTTTTTCCCCAAGATCAATTTAAAGTGATAGAAATCAAATCAGTGTCTAGACTGGGAAGTGACTGCAAAACGTCAAGAGAGTGAACTATCTGAGACAAGAAAAATGTTCTATGTATCAGTTGAGGTGGTGGTTACACATGTATTCATTTGTCAAAACTCATCAAGCTGAATACTTCAAATGGTTCCATTGGTTTTATGTAAATTACACCTCAATAAAGTTTTTCATGTTCTTAAATCATTTTAAAAGCAAGTAACAAAACCCTTTGAGTCATAAGAGACCTAAAACTTCTTATAATTATCATGTTCAGTTCAGTTTAGTTGCTCAGTCGTGTCCAACTCTTTGCGACCCCATGAATCGCAGCACGCCAGGCCTCCCTGTTCATCACCATCTCCCGGAGTTCACTCAGACTCCATCGAGTCCTTGATGCCATCCAGCCATCTCATCCTCTGTCGTCCCCTTCTCCTGCTGCCCCCAATCCCTCTCAGCATCAGAGTCTTTCCAGTGAGTCAACTCTTTGCATGAGGTGGCCAAAGTACTAGAGTTTCAGCTTTAACATCATTCCTTCCAAAGAAATCCCAGGGTTGATCTCCTTCACCTTCTTACATATTTATTTTTAAATGTTTTATTGTCACTCTAGTTATTGGAATAGCAAAATCAAATAGGTTATAGGTCAAGAAGAGCACATCAAATATACTGTTTCCTTTTTTGCTCCCAAATTTAGTAGATCAGATTTTTAAACTCAAATTATTTAAACTAAACTAAAACAAAAACATCTGTGACACAGTTTAGAGGGGTTAGAGTGTAAGGCTCTGGTGCCGTCCCTGACACTCTCCTCAGCCCATAGACCCTGTATCAGCTCCAGGCAAGAAAAGTGGCGCTAACTTCATCAGGAGTCCTTTCCAAATCTGCCATTGACTGACCAGATATTTACTAATTTAGGCCTTTCATTCTTCTTCCTTCTACCATAGTTTTCAAAAGTAAACTTTAAGTTCAAAAGCTTCACCATTTTTAATCTTTTTTAAAAAGCTGAAGTATAGTAGTTTCAGGTATAAAGTGATTCAGTTAAACATTTTTTTCAGATTCTCTCCCCTTACAGGTTATTATAAAATATTGAGTACAGTTCCCTATGTTATACAGTGGATCTTAGTTATCTGTTTTATATAGTAGTGTGTTTACGTTAATCTCTAACTCCTAATCTAACCCTCCAAGAGTTTAACTTTTGACCATCTTTGTCTGCCTGTGGCCACTCAAGGCATGAAGCCGTGATGCTTTATCTGTCTCTGTAATAGAAAGACAAAACAATCTTCAGCTGATGTCTTAGAATTTTTCTGCTGCACATCTGAATATGTGAAAAATACAGAAAGTGTTCTTGCAGGATATAGGCCACAGGGCACAATTACCTTTGGGAAGCAGAGTGATAGGTGCTGCTGCTGCTGCTGCTAAGTTGCTTCAGTCGTGCCCGACTCTCTGCGTCCCAGCCCACTAGGCTCCCCCGTCCCTGGGATTCTCCAGGCAAGAACACTGGAGTGGGTTGCCATTTCCTTCTCCAATGTATGAAAGTGATAAGCGAAAGTGAAGTCGCTCAGTCGTGTCTGACTCTTAGGGACCCCATGGACTGCAGCCTACCAGGCTCCTCCGCCCATGGGATTTTCCAGGTAAGAGTACTGGAATGGGTTGCCATAGGGTCAGGGGAAGTGAAAAAAGGAGCCCTTTTACCCTTTACACTCTTCTATAGGGTTTGAACTTTTATAAGAAGATAACTTTACAACAAGCAATCAGGTATTTACTATGGAATTTTTAAAATAAGAAATGGATGGATTTTCCACTAGGTGGTAGTAGAGAATTACAATCAATATTAGTCTGACCCTATAGGGCAGAAGGAAACACTAAGCTGAGCAGAAAAGGCTCTAGCTCATTAGTAGCTATGAATGTTTATTTAGAGGTTCAGTCTGAGGTTTCATTGCTTCATGAACACTAGATAACAGGTTTATGAGTTTGAGCGATGCTTTTCCAGTCATGTTCTCCTATAACCTTGCCTGTCTGAAAACTAGCCTGAGATGTACTTCTACTGAAATTGAACAGTCATAATAGCGGGAGCCCAGCCTGGCTCTCTGTGATGACCTAGAGAGGTGGAATGTGGGGTGGAGCTCAAGAGGGAGGGGATATATATATACACAGTTATGACTGATTCGTGTTGATGTACAGCTGAAACCACCACAACATTGTAAAGCAATTATCCTTCAATTTAAAAAAAAGTATAAAAAGCTTGCTTTCTTTGGTTGCAGAAGTTGGGAAGGATTTCTTAAAATTAAATAATTATTGAAGTTTCACTGTTATGATACTATGTGATTCTATTTCTTGTGACTTTTACTCTAAGGAGTTGAGGAATTCAGATATAACAACTTTGCGTCCTGAAGGAAAGAATTAAATTGTTGATTGTCTCTTCCATGGAAGATCTAACAGAGAAACTATAGAGGTTCAGAGACATGGGGTTTTTTAATCTGTTAATTCAACCTTTCTCTCTGGGTTTAAAAGATAAAAAAAAATTTTTTAAGGACTTTCTGGGAAAAAAAGAAAATTGAGTAATTGAGATGTATTATGGAATAATGGAATCTTGAGAAGAGATACATACTGATAACAAATCTATACATTTTTTCCTTAGCCGAAGTGAAATTGCAGAAATATACATTGAATCTGCACACATTCCTCCCCTTAAGTCTCCCTGGATAGCGGGAGGATGGTGTTCTGAAGGAAGAGCCTCCCACAAGCGGGCTGCAGCATCCTCACCGAATCTCCAGTATGCTTGACCCATCGCGTCAATGACCCGCATGTCTCCACCCAGTTGCAGTGCCCACTCCACCCAAAAGCAACAAGACACACGTTCTTCTCAGGTGCACTTGGGACATCCTCAAACAGATCGCATGTTTGGCCACAAAATAAGTCTCAAGAAATTTAAGGTTGAATTCATATCAAGCATCTTTTGGGATCACAACAGTATAAAACTAGAAATCATCTACAAGAAAAAAGCTTCCAAAAACACAAACACATGGAGAGTAAATTACATGCTACTAAACAACCAGTGTTCTTGCCTGGAGAATCCCAGGGATGGCGGAGCCTGGTGGGCTGCCGTCTATGGGGTCGCACAGAGTCGGACATAACTGAAGTGACTTAGCAGTAGCAGCAAACAACCAATGGTCAAGGAAAAAATCCAGGAAGAAGTCAAAAATACCTTGAGACAAGTGAAGATAGAAACACATCTGTCCAAAATCTATGAGACCCAGAAAACCAATCCTAAGGGGGAGTTCAAAGCAATACAAGCCTAATCCCAAGAAATAAGAGAAATCTCAAATAAATAACCTACTTTTACACCTAAAGGAATTAGAAAAAGAAGAACAAATAAAGCCCAACATTCACAGAGGAAAGAAAATAAAGATTAGAGCAGAAATGGATGAAATACAGACTTTTTAAAAGGAGATTAGTTAAGAGACTAAGAATTAACTCTTTGGAAAGATAAACAATCAACATTTAGTCCCTTATTTATTTTGGATATCTCTCCTTAGGCAAAAGAAAAGAAAAAAATAAAGAAATGGGATTACACCAAACTTAAAGTACAGCAAAGGACATCACCAACAGCACGAAAAGGCACCCTACTGAGCTGAAGGCAGTATTAGCCAGTGACAATCCCAGTAACGGGTTGGCATCCAAAATATGTAATGAACTCGTGCAACTAAGCAGAAAAGCACAACCTAATTAAACACTGGGCAGAGGACCCGAAGCAGCACTTTCCCCCCAAGACGCACAGATGGCCAACAAGCACACGGGGAGGCGTGCAACTTCACTGATCATCACAGAAATGCGAGTCAAGCCCGGAGACGCCACTGCGAACCTGCCAGAACGGCCGTCGAGAGGACAAGAAATAACAAGCCTTCGTGAGGGTGTGGAGCAC
Source organism: Nanger dama (assembly GCA_917880005.1). NCBI lineage: Eukaryota > Metazoa > Chordata > Mammalia > Artiodactyla > Bovidae > Nanger > Nanger dama. The sequence continues at coordinate 7,464,335 of CAKJTW010000033.1, forward strand.
AGACAGCCCATGTGGACAGCTGGCAGAAATACTGGTGTCATCATAGAGGAAAACAGTATGGAGGTCCCTCAAAAACCTAAAAATAGAACTACCATAGGATCCAGCAATTCTGGGTCTTTATCTAAAGAAAATGAAATGCTAATTTTAAATGATATATATATACACACACACATCTATGTTCACTGAAGTACTATTTACAATAGCCAAGACTGGAATCAACTTAGATGTGGATCAATAGATGCTGCTGCTGCTGCTAAGTCGCTGCTAAGTCGCTTCAGTCACGTCCGACTCTGTGCAACCCCATAGACAGCAGACCACCAGGCTCCCCCGTCCCTGGGATTCTCCAGGCAAGAACACTAGAGTAGGTTGCCATTTCTTTCTCCAATGCATGAAAGTGAAAAGTGAAAGTGAAGTCACTTAGTCGTGTCCCACCCTCAACGACTCCATGGATTGCAGCCTTCCAGGCTCCTCCGTCCATGGGATTTTCCAAGCAAGAGTACTGGAGTGGAGTGTCATTGCCTTCTCCAGGATCAACAGATAGATGAAGAAAAAGATACAGCAGAATACCCCTCAGCCATAAAAAGATGAAATCTTGCCATTTGCAGCAACGTGAATGGACCTGGAGGGTATTATACTAAATGAAATGTCAGAGAAAAACATATCCCATGTGAGTTTATATAGGGATCTACATAGGCAGTAATAAAAAAAATACGGACAACAACAAAAAATAGAAATAGACTCACAGATACAGAGAACAAGAGGGCAAGGGGCTGAGAGGGCGGATAAATCAGTGAAGGAGATCAACAGGCACAAACTGCCAGATATAAAGTAAATAAGTCACCCAAATGTAATGTACATATAGGGAATATAGCAAATACTATTGGAACAGCTATGTATGGTGACAAATAGTAACTGGTCTTATTGCAGTGACCATGTCATATACAAAGATTTGGATCACTATGTCATAAACGGAAACTAATGTAAATGTAATATTGTGTGTTAATACAACTCAATAAAATAAAAAAATAAAATGTGATTCCAAATGCATTTCTATTGCAGGGCATCAATGGAGATGCAGAGAGAGAGGAGAGACTTGTGGACACACAGGAGGAAGGAGAGGGTGGGAATAATGGAGAGGGTAGCTTAGAAACATATTCATGAAAAGACCCTGATTGCTGGGAAAGACTGAGGTGGGAGGAGAAGGGGACGACAGAGGATGAGATGGTTGGATGGACATGAGTTTGAGCAAGCTCCAGGAGCTGGTGATGGACAGGGAGGCCTGGCGTGCTGCAGTCCATGGGGTCTCAAAGAGTCAGACACGACTGAGTGACTGAACTGAACTGAACTGAACCTTATGTAAAATAGTCAGTGGGAATTTACTGTGACTCAGAGAGCTCAAACCAGGGCTCTGTGACAACCTAGAGGGGTGGGACGGGGTGGGAGGTGGGAGGGAGGTTCAGGAGGGAACCTATGTATATCTCAGCTGGCTCATGCTGATGTATGGCAGAAACCAACACAATATTGTACAGCAATTATCCTTCAATTAAAAATAAATAATTTAAAAAGACCATTCTAATTCATAATTCTGATAATTATTGAGGATGTACATAATTTTGTGTATTTATTGGTCGTTCATATTTCCTTCTTTTGTGAAATGCCTATTCCCATCTTTGACCATTTTTTCTTAAATTGCTATTAACTATTCTGAATATAATCTTATGTAAATTATGTGTGATGCAAGTAAATCTAGTTTGTAGCTTTTGGTTTTCTTTCTTGAAAGTGTATTTTGATGAAAGTTTCTAATTTTAATATGGTCAGATTTATTAACCTTTCCTTTATTTTTCTGTTTTCAAGTATTTGTATGTGTCTTATTTGATAACTGTTTTCCCATCTTGAAGTCATACAGTTAATTTTTTCACATTTTTATCTGAAAGTTTTAATGTCTTGTCTCTAACATTTTATCCCTTGCATGAGTGCTAAATTGATTCAGTCGTGTCCAATTCTTTGTGACCCTATGGACTGTAGCCCGCCAGGCTCCTCTGTCCATGGGATTCTCCAGGCATGAAATACTGGAGAGGGTTGCTGTGCCCTTCTCCAGCAGATCTTCCCGACCCAGGGATCAAACCCGTGTCTCTTATGTCTCCTGCGTAGGCAGGCAGGTTCTTACCACTAGCACCCCCTCGGAAGCCCTTTTAAACCTTAGTTCTTTTGAAATGTATTTTTACGTGTGATGAATGTATATTCAATTATTTCAGTGTCTTTTATTTAAGAGTGCATCTTTTACCCACTTGAAGTGAATGCCCACTCTTCATATATTGGTACAAGGGGGCCTGGCGCTGTCTTTCTAGTCTATGGTCCAGTTGGCTACACACACACCATCATCAGCAGTGCATGCTCTTAACTTCAGCGGCATTGTAATATCTTGTTATACGGTTAGGAAATCCCCTCAACTTCCTGTTTCTCTTCAGTGGTAGCTTGCCTCTTTTTTAACCTTTTTCTACTTTATTTCATTTAGAATCAGTTTGTCAACATTCCATGGGGCTTCCCTGGTGGCTCAGCCTGCTATGCAGGAGCCGCAGGAGATGCGATTGTGTCCCCTGGGTCCAGAAGATCTCCTGGAGGAGGGCATGCAGCCCACTCCAACATTCTTGTCTGGAGAATCTCACGGACAGAGGAGCCTGGCAGGCTCCAATCCATAGCGTCTCAAAGAGTCAGACACAGCTGAAGCCACTTAGCACCCACATTCCATGAAATACCCAATAGAGATTTTTTTTTTTTTGGAGGAATTGCATTGAAGTTGTAGATCATATAGGGGAAAACACATTTTCTAATATTGAGGCTGCCTAACCATGATTATGGTATATCTCTCCATTTCCACGGGACTTCCAATATTTTTAGTTTCCTCCATTTGAATCTTGTGTGTCTTTTCTTTCTGAGAATTTATTTCTAGTTCCTGTAAGTTTGTTATTAAATGAGACCATTTTATCACATGTCCCACTTGTTTGTTTTGAAAGTGCAATTGATTTTTGTGTGTATTTATCCCACCACCTGGCTAAACTGTTATTTATCCTTATATCTTAGATTTTGGGGTATTTTTCCTGTAGACAGTCATACCACGTATGAATAATGAAGACTTGTTTTCTTCCTTTCTCACCCTTCTAACTATATTTTTCCTTCCTTCCTTCCTTTCTTTCTTTCCTTTTGGCTGTTGTTAAAACTCAGTTCTCTACCTAAGGAACTCCATATGCCATTTTCCATTTCACAGTATAACATTTGACTCTCTAGAGGGGTCTACCTCTTTTTAACTCAATGCCAATGATAGAATTTCAGTTCTTAGCCTTAAGACGCAGGTGACAAAATTCTCTGTAAGATAATAAGAAAAAGATGTTCTTTTCTTCTCAGGAAGCTGGGCAGAACAATGAATGCATTTTTAACATCAATCTGTCTTTGTAAATGCTATATCTAACAAAGATAATTTGTCAAACCCTTAGACCTCAAAGACTTTGGACAAGACCAGATAAAATACCCCTTAACCTGTAAAACAACTGTAAGTTTGAGCATTCATCTTTCTTAACAGTGTAGAGAGCCCTAGTGATATTGTTAACATCTCCATCTGCAGGAAGCTAAAATTACTTGAGAATTTTTTCTGTCAAGAAATAAAAGAATAAGTGGCATTTTTCTCTTCTCATACACAGAATAAAATGACTACTGGACTTTATATTAAACAAAGAATGAGAGACTGTTGAATGACTGAACCAAACAGAAAGTAGAACCATAAGGTGAGTGATTCTATGCTGAGCCTAAAAATGAGCCCACAGTAATAATAAGAAGAAAAATTTTTAATCCTAAAAAATCAAGTAACACAAATCTCTGTTTGGGCTTCAGTGGGAGTCTGCCCAGTTCTGTGATCTTTCCCCAGATATCCCAAAACTTTGTCACTCAAGATTCATTTGTACTAAAACTCCAGAGCTATTAGAAAGTAAGAAAATTACAGGATTTTCTTTCACTGTTGATTTTTGTCTAAAGATTTTTGCCAGATGTCACAGGTGTGGGTCCAGGTAGAGTCTCATCTGTGAGTGTACTAGTTGAATCCAAGCAGGCATTCCCAAACTTGACTGCATAGAAACTCTCTGTAAACTGTGCTAAAATGCAGATTCCTGGGTCCTGTATCCAGAATGTCTGATTCAGAAGGTTTGAGTTCAGACATAGAATTTGCATTTTAAGTACATCTCTGGGTGATGCTGAAGCTTCTAGTCTGAAGACCACATGTTGAGAATTACTGGAGTAGAAAACTGTAATTCCAGCATACGTTCTAGTATTTATTTTTCCAAGTTGGTTGTGCTCTAAATTCATCTTATTCCAAGTGAGTGATTCTTTGTGAGAAATGAGGCTGAGCTGGAGAGTGTCTCCATGGAGAGGCCTGAGAACAACCTACCCCGGGTTAAGTCCATGCTGCAGAGCACAGAGGTTGCAATAGGTGGCTTTTCCTCAGTGGGACACCCACAACCCACCACTCCAAGTTTTTATTAAGGAAACATAAGGACGCCATGTGCCTTTTTTTTCTCTTCTAGATGTATGCGTTTTCTTTCTTTTCCTTGGCAGGAAAACACTATTGTACAATCTCCAGCTTTCCCAAGAAGTTACTGATTTCTCCTTTATTAGAGCGTGAGATTTATGATCCCTGTTGTGAAAGCCCATGTGAGCCGTGTGTTTAGGATGCTTGTATCTATATTCATGGATTAGACTGGCTTATCTTCCTTTCTTGTACTGTCTTTGTCAAGTTTTTAGTGTAAAGTTTACATAAAGCTTCCTAAAGGGCTTCCCTGGTGGCCCAATCAGTAAAGAATTCAGGAGACATAGGTTCGATCCCTGGGTTGGGAAGATCCTCTGGAGGAAGGCATGGCAGCCCATTCTAGTATTCTTTCCTGGGGAATCCCCAAGAGCAGGGGGAGCCTGGCAGGCTGCAGTCCATAGGGTCGCAAAGAGTAGTACACGACAGAGCGACTAAGCATGGCACAAGCCTCCTAAAATAAGTATGGGATATACCCACCTTTAATATTCTGTAAGAATTTCTATAGGATTAGAATTGCTTCTTCCTTAACTGTTTGGTACGACTTTGTTGTTATTGAGTTGCTAAGTCACGTCCGAACTGTTTTGAGACCCCATGGACTGTAACCCGCCAGGCTCCTCTGTCCATGGGATTCTCCAGATAAGAATACTGAAACCGGTTACCATTTCCTTCTCCAGGGGATCTTCCCGACCCAGGGATTGAACCTGCATCCACCCGAGTCTCTGCACTGCAGGCAGATCCTTTACCACTGAGCCATCAGGGAAGCTCTTGGTACAGCTCACTGGTGTAGCATTCAAGGTTTGAGTTTCTTTTGTGCAAAGACATTCAACAATCAATTTAATTTTTCCTACACGGTTCCTAAAACAAAGAATTCAATGCAACTAAATAATGATGAGTTGATCACTTGTGGAACCTCCAACCAGAGCTGTTTTCAGAAAGAAATGACAGAGCCCCTTTCCATTACATGCCATGTCCTGAAGGAAGGTCACTCTGACTCAGGGCTCCTTTCCTTATAAATGAGTCTAAGGGTGGTGGAGGGCTCAGAGGGAGAAGGCTCTCCATTCCCTTGGTGGGGGGGTTGTGTTTTTCTTTGCTTTACTGTTTAAAATTTTATTTACATATAGTTGATTTACAATGTGTTAATTTATGCTGTACAGCAAAGTGATTTGGTCTATATATATATATATATATATATATATATATATATAGTATTCTTTTCCATATGGCTTATCACAGGGTATTGGATAAAGTTCCCTCTGCTATATAGTAGGACCTTGTTGTTATCCATCCTATATATTATAGTTTGCATCTGCTAATCCCAAATTCCCAATCCATGTCTTTCCTGCCCCCAAACCCCTTGGCAACTACAAGTGTGTTCTTTATGTCTGTGAGTCCATTTCTGTTTTGTAGAAAGGTTCATTTGTGTCAGATTTTAGATCCCACATGTAAGTGGGGGGGCGGGGGTGAGGGGGACTAAGTCGCTTCAGTTGTGTCTGACTCTGCAGTTCTATGGACTGTAACTTGCCAGGTTCTTCTGTCCATGGGATTCTCCAGGCAAGAACACTGCAGTGGGTTGCCATGCCCTCCTCCAGGAGATCTTCCCGACTCAGGGATCAAACCTGCAGCTCCTGCAGCTCCTGCCTTGTAGGCAGATTCTTCACCACTGAGCCACCAGGCACCACTGAGCCACCAGGGAACAGCCCGTCTCCCCCAGCCCGCACATAAGTGTACATGGTATTTGTCTTTCTGTTCCTGACTCACTAGGTCCATCCATGTTGCTGCTGCTGGTTTACTTTGGAAGCAAGGGCACCAGGAGTTCAGTTCATGGAGAGGGATCGGTGCTTTTCAAACTTGAAAAAAAAAGTTTTGTTTAGGACTTCCTGGTGGTCCAGTGGTTAAGAATGCACCTGTCAGTGCAGGGGACACGGGTTCATTCCCTGGTCCGAGAAAATCCCACATGCTGTGGAGCAAACTAAGCCTGTGATCCACAGCTACTGAATCCACATACTCTGGAGCTCATGCTCTGCAACAAGAGAGCCCACCACAATGAAAAGCCATGCACCGCGGGAGAAAGCCCATGCACAGCAATTGAGGGCCCAGGGCTGCCAAAAATAAGTTGATTTAAAAATTTAAGTATATACAAAGAAGCATTTTTTAAATATATTCACCTGTTGATACACACAAATATATTTAACTGAAGAATTTCATGAAACTGCAGTTATACTCACTATCTGTGGTTCAGGTTGCTACTTTCTATTCTACTGTATTATATTCCATTCCACTAAATATATATTTATAGTATATTTATTTCATATAGGGCTTTCCTGGTGGCTCAGCTGGTAAAGAATCCGCCTGCAATGTAGGAGACCAGGGTTCGATCCCTGGATCGGTAAGATCCCCTTGAGAAGGGCATGGCAACCCATTCCAGGATTGTCGCCTAGAAAATCCCACAGACAGAGAAGCCTGGCGGGCTAGCCAGTCCATAGCTGTCGTTCAAAGAGTCGGACACGACTAGAGCGACATTAGCACGCCCATATATTATATATAAAATGTATACAAATATTACATACATTTACATTACTTACCCCATTCCACTAATAACACACATACACATACATACAGGCTTTCAGCACCGTGGATGAGGCTCGGGAATGGATCTAGGAGCGCGACCCGCGCTGGGGATTCCCAGGACCCACCTTTCCACATCCGTGGTGCCAGTGACTCCAGGTTTCTCTCTTCCACGCGCCCACGGGGGAAGATTCCAGCCTTAGTCAAGATTCGCACTGATCAAGTCAAAGGCAGAGGATTTCTTTTCTGAGTTCCCACTTCGTGCTGTGGCATCTGGAACCCGATAACTACTAGACGTGTCCGTCCGGCTCCTTTCATGGGCCCTGCCGCAGGGGCGAGCAGGTGCGTGCGGAACCGCGCGGAGGCCAGACAGCTCGGGTCGCAGCGGGACCGCGCTCCTCCAGGGAGAGGGGGAGAGCAGCCCTGCCGGGTCCAAGCGGGAGGGTGGGGCTCTGTGGCCTGGGCCGGGCGCCGAGCTGTGACTGGCCTTCCAGAGAGCCAATCATACCCTCCGACCCGAGTGGGTGGGGCCCGAGTGCGCCAAGAGCGGTGGCGGAGGATCCTCCGAACCCGGTGCTGCGGTTTCAGAAGCCCGGGAGGAGCGCGCCGAGGGTCCCGCTTCTCCGCGCCTCGAGTCCCGCTTCTCCGCGCCTCAGACAGCCCTCCTTAAAAGTTTGCACCCAGGCCTGGAGACTCGACAGAAGCGGAAGCTGCGGCTCGAAAGCCCAGGCTCCGTGGGAGATTGCGAAAAATCCTGGAGCGCCTGGCTGGAGGAAAAGGGCATCCGTTCTGTGGCTGGCACACAGCGCGCTTATAGCGGGTGAGATTTGGGACGGTGATTGTAGCCCCCAGGGATCACCTAAGTAGGGTTCAGTTCAGTTCAGTCGCTCAGTCGTGTCGAACTCTTTGCGACCCCATGGACTGCAGCACGCCAGGCCTCCCTGTCCATCACCAACTCCCAGAGCCTACTCAAACTCATGTCCATCACATCGGTGATGCCAGCCAACCATCTCGTCCTCTGTCGTCCCCTTCTCTTCCTGCCTTCAATCTTTCCCAGCAGCAGAGTCTTTTCCAGTGAGTCAGTACTTCACGTGAGCTGGCCAAAGTATTGGAGCTTCAGCTTCAGCATCCATCCTTCCAAGGAATATTCAGGACTGATTTCCTTTAGGATTGACTGGTTTTATCTCCTTGCTGTCCAAGGGACTCTCAGAGTCTCCTCCAACACCACAGTTCAAAAGCATCAATTTTTCGGTGCTCAGCTTTCTTAGTAGTCCAACTCACATCCATACATGACCACTGGAAAAACCATAGCTTTGACTAAACGGACCTTTGTTGGTAAAGTAATGTCTCTGCTTTTTAATATACTGTCTAGGTTGGCCATAGCTTTTCTTCTAAGGGGCAAGTGTCTTTTAATTTCATGGCTGCAGTCACCATCTGCAGTGATTTTGGAGCCCCCAAAATAAAGTCTCTCACTGTTTCCATTGTTTCCCCATCTATGTGCCGTGAAGTGATGGGACTGGATGCCATGATCTTAGTTTTCTGAATGTTGAGATTTAAGCCAACTTTTTCACTCTGCTCTTTGACTTTCATCAAGGTCGCCTGAGCTGCTCAGAACTGGGAAGGGCACAAAACACATGCCCAACCCACGGAGACTGAGCCAGAACTGTGTCTGTCTCCTGTGGAGGTGAGGGTCAGCAGTGGCCTGCCACCGGGGCAGGGACTCTGGGTGCAGCAGACCTGGGTATGGCATAAGCCCTCTTGGAGGAGGTCGCCATTAACCCCACCATAGAGCCTCCAGAGCTTGCATAGGACTGGGGAAACAGACTCTTGGAGGGCACAAACAAAACCTCGTGTGCACTGGGACCCGGGGGAAAGGAGCAGTGACCCCACAGGAAGCTGGCCGAGCCGTGCACGTGAGTGGGACCCAGACTTGCCCGTGAGGGTCCAGGAGTCTCCTGCAGAGGCGTGGGTCGGCAGTGGCCTGCTGCAGGGTCGGGGGCACTCTGCAGCAGTGTGTGCATGGGACCTTTTGAAGGAGGTCGCCATTATCTTCATTACCCCTACCACAGTTTGGCCTCAGGTCAAGCAACAGGGAGGGAGCACAGCCCCTGCCCATCAACAGAAAATTGGATTGAAGATCTGAGCATGGCCCCTCCTATCAGAACAAGACCCAGTTTCCCCCTGTCACTCTCTTCCATCAGGAAGCTTCCGTAAGCCTCTTATCCTTTTCCATCAGAGGGCAGGCAGAATGGAAAGCCAAGTAGGGTAGTGAAGAAGGAATCTGGACCTGGAGAGTCCTTTCTCCTTTCCTCCTAGGAGCCCTGGTGTGCGGTGGGGGCGGGGCTGCCCAGACCTGTAGACCCTGTGCTGCCGGCAGGCAGGCGCACTGAGTGCTCCTTCGGGGTCGTGAAGGGAACCCAGGTCCTTGAGGGGAGTCCTAGGAGAACACTAAGGATGGGACGTTTATCCCTTCGTGTCTCACCGCCTTTGTTTGGATGTGTAACTCATTCTGTTTAACCTGTGGTGGCCTTAGTTTGTGCAATAGTCACGTCTCGTATACATTACCCTCCGAGCCTCACACCCACATCTGTCACCTTAGGAAGGGTTACTTAGGAAGGAGGGATGTGGGCAAGGGAAGCTCTTATCAGACCGGGGCAATCAGGAGCCATCCAGGGCGCCTTAAGCAGGACCAGAGTTCCAGCCAAGAGAGAATCACAAGCCATCTCCTTTCCTCTCCTCAAAACCCATCTTCCTACCTCCTTGTAATCATGGACACGGTTGCTCAATAATTCAAACTAATAAAGAAATTTAAGGAAAAAACACCCCTAAGTTGAACGTCTTCTGAATATCATATTTCTAACTGAAATGTTAGTGATCAGAAATATCTCTATATGCATGGGATGAATAGTATTGTAGATATTTATTCTATACATAGTCCTGAAAGTAAATATATTAACTAACTTTTTTTACAGTTTGGAATGGCATAATCATGGAAGTCTAAAACAAAGATAAAATGTACAATTAAAAAATTTTAGTTGTAGAAAGCAAGAGATTTTATGGAATCTTCACATTAATATCTAAAAAGCAATTTTAATTTGGTTTCATAATTTAAGATAAAAGCCAAGAGCTTTTTGCATCTCAGAAATAATCTTCTATTAAAGTAAGATATCTTGTGTATTCTATATTCAATCTGAACTATTTAGTCCTCCCTTTTATAGATCTTTCAGTTGGTATAGAAAAGGACTAATGAAGCAAAAATTTACTGATAAAATGTCGAATGAACTTCCATTTTTCTGTAACCCTAAAAAAATAAAAAACCATTATGGACATAATTGCTGGCCTGCTCTTCCTTGGTGCTCTCATTATCAGAATGGAGATTGGATAATACAGAGGAAAAGCTTTAAAAAAAAAAAGTGTGGATTGAATTTGTTACAATATTGCTTCTGTTTTAAGTTTTGAGTTTTTTGACCCTGAGACATGTGGAGTCTTAACTCCTCCACCAGGTATCGAACTTGCACCCTCTGCACTGGAAGGTGAGGTCTTAACCACTGAAGCACAGGGAAGTTCCTAGATGGAAAACTTGAGTGAGGATGCCAGATCTGTTTACCCTGACTTGTGGGTTTCCCACTCAAGTTGATGAGTTACACAATTTCCCAGCTTTCTTACTCCAGGGCCAGAGATGGTGACTCACAGGTGTGCTGCAGAGAGCAGGGGACTGTCTGATGTGAGGCAGGCAAGTCCAGCTTGGTAGAAGGGTGTGGCCAGGTAGCCACTCGCTTGAGGGGCTAGAATGTGCAAGTGTGTTCCCAGCACTGCTTGTGTGAAATGAGGGAAGGTGAGAGGCTGCTGAAAACTCGTTGGCAGTCCAGGCAGCAGTCAAGACAGAGAAGTGAAAAATCAGCAGTCCAGGTTTTCTAGTTGTCCCAGGGTCCAGTGGCAGGCTTCCAGCAGGGATGGCCGGGCTCTGTGGGCTGTGCCCACATCCCTGGTCTGCACTCAGGCCTCCCCGCTTATTCAGAAAGGCTGGGGGAGCTGAGCCAGGGGCCTGGAGAGGGACCAGAAGGGGACCCAGGCACCCAAGCAGAGGTTCTCCTGTCTTCAAGAGATCCTCTCCAGGAATCCTCTTCTCCAGTTTGTCAACAGCAATTCCATGGGAGGAAACCAGGTGTCAGCCTTGGTTAAAAACAAAAACAAACCCAGAAAGCTCTAGGTGAGCATGTGTGGGTATGGATGGTGCTACAGCTGGCATGCTGAACAGTCAGAAGGGGACATTTACCCCAAGCAGAGAGGAGGAGAATTGTAGAGTCGAAGCAATGGTGTGGTCCCCAGATGGAGGGTCCACTGGAGGAAACTCACTGCTGCGGGAAAGACCTCTAAGACAGTCTCTGTCCTTCCCCTCCCTTGTTTCCAGACACCACCCTCAGCCTGTTTTCAGACACCACCCTTGGCCTGGCGTCCACCTTTTTATACTACTTAAAAGAGAAGGCTGATGGGGCTGCTCCAGGACATCACAAGCTCCATCTCCACCCCCCACCCTGACCCCGCAGGGCCATTTTCTCTTCACAGAAATGAAAAAGGGTTAAGATCTTCATCATGAGGAAAATAAAGGAGATGGACTCAAATCACAGGGGAAAGGGAAAACTGGTTCTTTCCTGTGGGGAAGAGTTGCTGCGAGTTTAAGAACAGTCTACTGAGCAGAAGGGAGCTTTGGAAGTTGGTCATTGGTGGTGCAGGCAGGCCTTCCAGAATACCAAGGGTCTCAAAGCTAGTGTGTCTTATTGTCTCTTTCCTCAGGCTGAGTGGACTTTCCGGCAAAGAACTGAGAAACAGTTCCCCTCCTTCCCGTCTCTGCTGACGCGGAGTTTCCTTCCCCAGTTGCAGGACTGTGTTCCCTATCACGGTAACATAGAGAGGGTAGAGTTACTTAGTGCTTGTCTGTCCACATTCCTCCTCAAAGAAATGTGAAACATCTTTCCACTTCGGACTGAAGCTGACCTGAAATTCTCAGCATGGATTCAAATAGTTGCAAAGAAAATAAATTTCAGTATATTATATACTTACATTAAACGGTCAATCACTCCATCACACGTCCAGTGGAACCCATGTACCATGATGATTGACACCCATCGTTAATTTTTGAAATGCACAAGCAACCCCTTCCTTAACAGAATTTTTACTTTGCTCCTCCTTCTTTTTCCTTTGAATTCCTATTTTCATTTTACTGTCCCCTATAGAATTATTTTTGAATTCTCCATGCTGGCTGCATCCTAATGTAATATGTTTTTGTTCTTGGAAATTTTTTCCTGATCCAGCTATTATGTTTATTTGCAGTAAAGTATGTTCTTAAAATGAATTTTTAGTTTTCTCTGCTATGTGCTTAAAAAGTCATGTGGATTAAAATATTATAATTATTAAAGATACACAGTCAAAACAATACGAACAAGACAGGTTATGGTAAATAAAAATATAAAAAGTAGAGGGACTTTCTGGTTTTCCAGTGGCTAAGACTCCACACTTGCAATGCTGGGGCCCCAAGTTCAATCCCTGGTCAGGGAGCTAGATCCCAAATAATGCAGCAAGTGTTCACCTGCTGCAACCAGAAGATCTCGTGTGGGGCATCTGAGAACCAGCGCAGCCAAATAAATAAAAATGAATTTTAAGAAATATACACAGAATAATGTCTATAAAAGATACACATATATTAAAAAGTATAAATTTTTTTTAAAGTAAAATTTAACCAAAATGCATCTCTTCCTGAGAGGAACAGGAGACTTATTTCCCCAGCTTCATGCTGATTAAAGTGACTCACCGATTGTGAGGCCAGGTTCTGTATGATTTCTGTTCCTTAGAAAAAAAGTTTAACAGGGAATAACTAAAGAATTTTGTTCATGTATATAAGTATGGGGAACAGAAAAAAATATGGGAGTGGGAAAGAATCTTCACCCAATTTTACAAATTTTCTCTTAGCTAAATGCCAAAAACTCACATAGCAAGCTCTTATTAAATGCTATTTTTAATAGACTCACAACTCAAACATAGAATTTTTCTTCAGTTTTGTTGAAGCAAAGAATTAGAAATTACTTGATTTGCAAAACTGTTTTGCAAAACTACATACATAAGGTTTTATCACTTTCTCAATGCCAAAAAGACTTTACAAATGCTGCTTCCCCCGCTAAGTCACTTCAGCCATGTCCGACTCCGTGCAACCCCATAGACGGCAGCCCACCAGGCTCCCCCGTCCCTGGGATTCTCCAGGCAAGAACACTGGAGTGGGTTGCCATTGCCTTCTCCAATGCATGAAAAAGTGAAAGTGAAGCCCCTCAGTCGAGTCCGACTCAGCGACCCCATGGGCTGCAGCCCACCAGGCTCCTCCATCCATGGGATTTTCCAGGCAAGAGTACTGGAGTGGGGTGCCATTGCCTTCCCCCACAAATGCTTATAGAAATAACTAATAATTATATGTGTTAGCCCTTCACTGAAGAGACATCGTTTGTGAAACTCAAACTACATGAAAATGGGGTTAGAAAGAAACAAGTGCACAAAATTGAAAATGAAAATTCAGTAGGTTCTAAATAAAGACTTTTTTCCACTTTTTAATGTCATCTGGAAATGTATTTATAGTGGAAAAATATGGCAAAGAGGATACTTTAACATGTGTGCATCATTTTATTTCATTGTCAAAATGATGTTTTATGATTTTTCACTTGACAAATGAAAAACAATGTGGCGACATCCAAGATGGAGAAATTAATCCAAAATAAATGAACCTGGGTTTATTAAATTTAAGGTATTACCTCTAAAATTGTGTTTGGGAACAGTTTGTTTTGTATTTATTCATAAGTGGCTTTCTGCTTTTAAGAACACCATTTAATCTACTTAATGAAAATCAACAGCAAAATGAAAAGAAAGTATTAGGTCATCAGTGTGTTAGTTACAGAAATCCAATCACTGATTGCTGTGTGCATTATGTAAAACAGAATCCACAAGATCTTTTCATCAGATTAATCTGAATCTGGTCAGTATATGATAATAAATAAATGAGCCGAGAAATAACAGTCCATTATAGACCAGAACCCAAGCGGAAAAATGTATTTCTACAATCCAGTAATATTTGGTAAAAGCAGAATATTGGAAACAAAAGCAAAAATAAACAAATGGGACCTAATTAAACTTAAAAGCTTATGCACAACATAGGAAACTATAAGCAAGGTGAAAATACAGCCTTCAGAATGGGAGAAAATAATAGCAAATGAAGCAAGAGTACTGGAGTGGGGTGCCATTGCCTTCTCCAACTGACGAACAACTAATCTCAAAAATATACAAGCAACTCCTGCAGCTCAATTCCAGAAAAACAAACGACCCAATCAAAACATGTGCCAAAGAACTAAACAGACATTTCTCCAAAGAAGACATACAGATGGCTAACAAACACATGAAAAGATGCTCAACATCACTCATTATCAGAGAAATGCAAATCAAAACGACAATGAGGTACCATTCCATGCCAGTCAGAATGGCTGTGATCCAAAAGTCTACAAGCAATAAACGCTGGAGAGGGTGTGGAGAAAACTGGACCCTCTTACACTGTTGGTGGGAATGCAAACTAGTACAGCCACTATGGAGACCAGTGTGTAGATTCCTTAAAAAAATGGAAACAGAACTGCCTTATGACCCAGCAATCCCACTGCTGGGCATACACACGGAGGAAACCAGTATTGAAAGAGACACACGTACCCCAATGTTCATCGCAGCACTGTTTATAATAGCCAAGACATGGAAGCAACCTAGATGTCCATCAACAGATGAATGGATAAGAAAGCTGTGGTACATATATACAATGGAGTATTACTCAGCCATTAAAAAGAATACATTTGAATCAGTTCTAATGAGGTGGATGAAACTGGAACCTATTATACAGAGTGAAGTAAAGCAGAAAGAAAACACCAAAACGTATACTAATGCATATATCGGAGAAGGCAATGGCACCCCACTCCAGTACTCTTGCCTGGAAAATCCCATGGACAGAGGCGCCTGGTAGGCTGCAGTCCATGGGGTCGCTAAGAGTCGGACACAACCGAGTGACTTCACTTTCACTTTTCACTGTCATGCATTGGAGAAGGAAATGGCAACCCACTCCAGTGTTCTTGCTTGGAGAATCCCAGGGACCAGGGATCCTGGTGAGCTGCTGTCTCTGGGGTCGCAAAGAGTCAGACACCACTGAAGCGACTTAAGCAACACATATATATGGAATTTAGAAAGACAGTAACGATAACCCTGTATGCGAGACAGCAAAAGAGACACAGATGTATTGAACAGTCTTTTGGACTCTGTGGGAGAGGGAGAAGGTGGGATGATTTGGGAGAATGGCATTGAAATATGTATAATATCATATATGAAAGGAGTCGCCAGTCCAAGTTCAATGCATGATACTGGATGCTTGGGGCTGGTGCACTGGGATGACCCAGAGGGATGGTACGGGGAGGGAGGGGGGTTCAGGATGAGGAACACGTGTATACCTGTGGTGGATTCATGTTGATGTATGGCAAAACCAATACAATATTGTAATTAACCTCCAATTAAAATAAATAAATTAAAAAAATTTCTCCTATGAGTCTGAATAAGTTTAAGAAAATATATATTAAAGTACCCCTGATATGTGTTTCTTTTACTATAAAACGTGGTATTGGTGAGTCAGAAATGAATGTTGAGACGTTTGCCTTCACTGCCTCAAAATCATGCAGACTAAGCAAGTAAAGTACGGGTGAGGCAAGAGTAAGTCTTTGTTAGCTTAGACTGCTTTGCAGCAAGTTACTGTTTCTTTCCATGGTTTTATAAATTACATATCCTAATCTTGAAACAGGTAAGGATTGGAACCTTGCCTTGAGTTTGTCACTTGAATGAAATCACCACTACCATCAGTATTTCTTGCCAATGCCAAAGAGCTATTCATCGTTTATCATTATCAGAGAGGAAGCATCAAAACCAGATGAAAATTTTTCAGCATCCCAGCTTCTCCACCAAGAGATTACAAGAATCTGGAATATTGTTGGAAAAGAAAGTGAAAAGTGAAGTCACTCAGTCGTGTCTGACTCTTTGTGACCCCATGAACTGTAGCCCACCAGGTTCCTCCGTTCTTGGGATTCTCCAGGCAAGAATACTGGAGTGGGTTGCCATTTCCTTCTCCAGGGATCTTCCTGACCCAGGGATTTAACCTAGGTCTCCTGCATTGCGGGCAGATGCCTTAACCTCTGAGCCACCAGGGAAGCCCAAAGCTCCTTTTTTTTCTAATGCCACCTCACCCTTAATACAAAGTTTCCACTCAACCTGAAGCATTATTTATCCTTTTAAATTAAATACAGTTGATTTACAATGTTTCAGATGTAAAGCAAAGCGATTCAGTTACATACACACAGATACATATTCTTGTTCAGATTCTTTTCCACTATAGGTTATAAAATACTGAATGTATTTCCCTGTACTATTCAGTAGATCCTTATTATTTTATATATAGTAGTATGTATCTGTTAATCCCAAATTCCCAATTTGTCTCTCCCCACCATTTTACCCTTTGGTAACCATAAGTTTGTTTCCTATGTCTGTTAGTCTAATTTTGTATTGTAAATAAGTTCATTTGTATCATTTTTTTAGTTTCCAAAATATAAGTGATATCATATGATATTTGTCTTTGTCTGACTTACTTCACTTAGTATGATAATCTTAAAGTCCATCCATGTTGCTTCAAATGGCATTTTTTCAACCAAAGTATTATTGACATTTGAGGTTCAATAATTCTTCATTGTAGGGGGCTGTCCCGTGCCATGTAGGATGTATGGTGTAGCACCCCCCCACCGGCTCTGCCCTCTAGATGCCAGGAGCACCCATCTCTGACCCCAGAGACAACCAAAAATGTCTGCAGATACTGTAGATGTTTTCTGGGGAGCGAGTGTCTCAGGGCCATTGCCCTTAACAGAAATAAGACATGAGACAAGCAGACACAGCGCTGCGATGAAAGAAGGCTTCACGGATGCAGGTTTTGAATTGTCCTTTCCTTTAGTCCTCAGGTCAAGGTACTGTAGTTCTACTTGGGCTAGGTAAGCTGTGTGCCTTTCTTGTGTGAAGTGAGAGGAAAATTATTATGAAAGGGGCGGCGGGAAAGAGTACTTACTGTAAGAGCAGTAAGTACTGTTACAGGCAATGTGCATGTAGGTGTCGGGCATCTAGATTCCCTCACGATTTTCTGTGCTGAGACACCCCTTGGAAATGTTTCTGATACACCCAGAAATCCAAGAACCCCAGTTTAAAGACTGCTACTCTTGGAGCCTGGAACAATACCAGCACAGACACAGGGCCATGATAGATAAAGCAGAGCAAGTAAGCTCCACCTGCAACACAGGAACTTCCGGGGTTTTTCCTCTAAGATGAAACAAAGGAGTACCAATTCCCTAATGTCCATGTCTTAAGCACTTAGAGAGGTTTTCACCTCTGACTGCCCAGCTGTTCAACACACGTGGTGTAACTCAATACCACACCAGTTCCTCCCTGGGTACCGAGTGGAATGTGAAAGCATCCTTGGCCTTTAAAACCTTTAAGGGTTTGTGAATAGCTATGACAGTCCAGTGAATATTATTAGTGAATCTTTGAATTCCCAAAGAAAAACATTCATTGTGTTATTAGCCAGATTTAAATATTTTACGACATCTCACAAGGACATTTCTCAAAACATGGTGAGAAATGGTATGCACTGACTTTAAGATAATAATTACATCTGAGGAGGGAAAAAAATGGTGGAACTTAAGTCAGTCCATAAGCATGATTCTATGTTTTCTGTGTGTTATAAATGTTTAATATTAATTATAACAATGTAAAATGTACTCTAGATCCCTCATGCTGCCTATTATAGAATGCTACTCTTTGGAGCAAACTTCTTATTCTCATAATCCATGTAGAGATGATAGAATAAGTTTTAATTCTATCTAGTTCTAATGGAATCAGGTATTATTAATTATATTTGGTTCTTTGGGCAAGTAACAACTGATTTTCTTCCTATACTTAGTATTTCTTAAAATCCATTTACTGATTTAAATCCATATAATAAAAATCCATTTAATGATTTTTATTTTACCTGTTACATATTTAGACATAAAGACTAAAAATATCCATTGCCTGAACACCCAGGTTTATTAAATCTTAATATTTTGCCTTACTTGTCTCAAATCTTTTTAGGAAATCAATGACTGTATATTTTGGAAGCTAATCCCTCATTGGTCATATTTGCAAATATTGGTATTTTCTCCCATTTGTAAATAATGTGACCAACAAGGGATTAATTTCCAAAATATACAAACAGCCTATACAGCTCAATATCAAAAATCAACCAACCTGACCGATCAAAAAATGGACAGAAGATCTAAATAGACATTTCTTCAAAGAAGAAGCACAGATGGCAAATAGGTACATGAAAAAACGCTAAACAGAACTAATTATTAGAGAGATGCAAGTCAAAAGGACAATGAGGTATCACCTCACACAGGCCAGAATGGCCATCATCAAAAAGTCTACAAATAATAAACGCTGGAGAGGTGTGGCAAAAATGGAACCCTCCTACACTGTGGTAGGAAAGTAATTTGGTACAACCATTATGGAGAACAATATGGAGGCTCCTTAAAAAACTAAAAGTAGAATTACCATATGATCCTCCAATCCCATTCCTGGACATATAACTAGAGAAAAGATACCTGCACGCCTATGTTCATTGCAGCACTGTTTACAACAGCCAAGACATGGAAGCAACCTAAATGTCCATCGACAGACGAATGGATAAAGACGTGACATATATAATTTATAAGGAAAGAGAATCTAAAGAATAGGTACTATATGTATATATTGCTATTGCTGTTCAGTAGTTAATTCATGTCCAACTCTTTGCAACCCCATGGACTGTAGCACACCCGGCTCCTCTGTCCTCCACTACCTCCTGGAGTTTGCTCAAATTCATGTTCATTGAGTCAGTGATGTTATCTAACCATCTCATTCTCTGCTACCCTCTTCTTCTTTTGCCTTTGGTTTTTCCCAGCATCAGGGTCTTTTCCAATGAGTTTCTTCATATCAGCTGCCAAAGTATTAGAGCTTCAGCAACAGTCCTTTCAATGAATACTCGAGGTTGATTTTGTTCAGCATTGACTGGTTTGATTTCCTTGCAGTCCAAGGGACTCTCAAGAGTCTTCTCCAGCACAATTCAAAAGCATCGTATCTTTAGCATTTGGCCTTCTTTATGATCCACCTCTCATATCCATACATGACTACTGAAAAAACTATCAACAAAGTGATGTCTCTGCTTTTTAATACACTGTCTAGGTTTGTCATAGCTTTTCTTTCAAGGAGCCAGCGTCTTCAAATTTCATAACTGCAGTCACTGTTGTTCACAATGATTTTGAAGCCCCCAAAATAAAGTCTGTCACTGTTTCCACTTTTTCCCCATCTATTTGCCAGGAAGTGATGGGACTGGGTGCCATGCTTTTAGTTTGTTGAATGTTGAGTTTCCCAGTCAGCTTTTTCCACTCTTCTCTTCCACCCTCATCAAGAAGCTCTTTAGTTTCTGTTCGATTTCTGCCATTGAAGTGGTATCATCTGCATATCTGAGGTTATTTCTCCTGGCAGTCTTGGTTCTAGCCTGTGATTCATCCAGACCAGCATTTTGCATGAGGCACTCTGCATATAAGTTAAATAAGCAGGGTGACAATTTACAGCCTTGTCATACTCCTTTCCAAGTTTGGAAGCAGTCAGTTGTTCCATGTCTGGTTCTAACTGCTGCTTCTTGACCCACATACAGGTTTCTCAGGAAACAGGTAAGATGGTCTGTCACTCCCATCTCTTTAAGAATTTTCCATAGTTTATTGTGATCCACACCGTCAAAGGCTTTAGCATAGTCAACAAAGCAGAAGTAGATGTTTTTCTGGAACTCCTTTGCTGTCTCCATGATCCAACAAATGTTGGCAATTCGATCTCTGGTTCTTCTGCCTCTTTGAAACCTAACTTGTACATGTGGAATATCTCAGTTCATGTACTGCTGAAGCCTAACTTGAAGGATTTTGAGCATAATTTTTCTAGCATGTGAAATGAGCACAATTGTACAGTAGTTTGAACATTTTGGGGCTTCCCTGGTGGCTCGGATGGTAAAGGATCTGCCTGCAATGCAGAAGACTGAGGTTCGATCCCTGGGTCAGGAAAATTCCCTGGAGAAGAGAGTGGCTATTCACTTTAGGATTCTTGCCTGAAAAATTTGATGGACAGAGGAGCCTGGCAGGCTACAGTCCAACTAAGCAATTAACACACTTGAACATTCTTTGGTATTGCCCTTCTTTGGAATTAGAATGAGAACAGTTTTTCCAGTCCTGTGGCCCTGCAGAGTTTCCCAAATTGGCTAATATATTAAATGCAGCATTTTAACAGCATCACCTTTTAGTATTTGAAATAGCTCAGCTGGAAAGCATCATCTCAGGATTTTAAAGAGCTCAGGTAGTCACCTCCACTAGTTTTATTTGAAGTGATGCTTCCTAAGTCCACTAGACTTCACCCTTCAGGATGTCCGGTTCTAGGTGAGTGACCACACCATCATGGTTATCCAGATCACTAAGACCTTTTTCTTCAGTTTTTCCATGTATGCTTGCCACCTCTTCCTAATCTCTTTTGCTTCTGTGAGGTCCTTACCATTTCTGTCTATGGTGCCCATCCTTGCCTGAGATACTCCCTTGATACCTCCAATTTTCTTGAAGAGATCTCGTCTTTATCCATTGTATTGTTTTCCTCTATTTCTTCACACTGTTCATTGAGGCAGGCCTTCTTATCTCTCTTTGCTATTCTCTGGAACTCTGATCTCTGAGTATATCTTTCTTTTTCTCCCTGTCTTTCACTTCTCTTCTTTCCTTAGCTATTTGTATAGCCTCCTCAGACAACCACTTTCCCTTCTTGTGTTTCTTTTTCTTGAGAATGGTTTTGGTCACTGCCTCCTATACAGTATTACAAACCTCTGTCCTCAGTTCTTCAATAACTCTGCCTACTGAATCTAATCCCTTGAATCTATTCATCACCTCCACTGTGATTTGATTTAGGTCAAACTTGAATGGCCTATTGGTTTTTCCTACTTTCTTCAATTTCAGCCTGAATTTGGCAATAAGGAGCTTATGAGCTGAGCAACTGTCAATTCCAGGTCTTGTTTTTGCTGACTGTATAGAGCTTCTCCATCTTTGACCGCAAAGAACATAATCAATCTGATGTCGGTATTGACCATCTGGTGATATCCATGTGTAGAGTCGTCCCTTGGGTTGTTGGAAAAGGGTGTTTGCTATGACCAACGTGTTCTCTTGACAAACCTGCTAGTCTTTGCCCTGTTTCTCTTTGTACTCCATGGCCAAACTTGCCTGTTATTCTGGGTATCTCTTGACTTCTTACCTTTGCATTCCAATCCCCTATGGTAAAAAAGGACATCCTTTTTGGTGTTAGGTCTCAAGGGTGTTGGTCTTCATAAAACCGATCAGCTTCAACTGAATTGTTGTGCTGTACACATAAAACTGACACATTATTGTAAAGCAATTATATGTCAATGAGATTAATGTTTTAAATAAAGAAAGCTTCACAGTGTACATAGACACCTACCTTAGGAAGAGGATTCAACAGAACTACAACTAATTTCTTAGTGATGTCATGTTTTATTGTATAGTTGTCGTCTATAAGTTAAGGAATATTTGAAAACCCAGTGCCTTCCAGTTGATACACATTCTGGAGAAAGAATAATAAAGTAGAATAGACATGAAGACATTGCTTCAGCAATACCACATTCATCAATAAATTAAGTTCCATTTAAGAAAAACTATGGTTGCATAGCAATATGAAGATACTTAAACACTAAACACTACTAAACACTTAAAACTGGTTAAAATGGTAAAAATAAAAATATACAAAATATTTATTGTTATATTTTATTTATATATATATGATACATATATAAAATTCCAATGTGTTACCTTTGCGTCAAGAAATTAATTTTCATAAAGACTAAATATAATTCTTATTGTTTTTTAAAAAAGAAAAAATAAGAAAAAGAAAAGCTTACAAACAGATCTGGAATGCATTTTGTGAAAATGATAGTCATTTAACTTAAGGAACAAGAAATATACGCATGCATGCATACATGCTGCATTTCATAAAATTTTCAAGATTAAAAATAACATTGAGGAAGTATATCCAATAGTAATAAATATTTTAAGAATAAAAAAGGAAAGAATAAAGGTAAGTAAGCACAAATGTATGTCTTAAAGGCAACCACAAAAGAACAGAATCAGTATGTATATTTTTTAATCCAGCAGGAAAAAAAATCAGTCTATCAAATTGAAAGCAAAAAATAAGGGAAGAAACAATGTAGAATAAATATAAAGCATGAGATGAATTGCAAAATAAGCCTTACTATGTCAGCAGTCACAAATCAAAAGACAGATCCTCTCATAACGGAGGAAGTAAAAAGACCAAACTATGGGTTATTCACATGCAAATACTCCTAGAGCAAGAAGACACACATAAAGGTTGAACTTAAAAGGAGGAAAAAGATTAACCAGGTGGCAAATATGACCCAAATAAAAACTGGCCAATAATTACACAACAAAATAGAATTCAAGTTTTAATAAAACTGCATAAAGGAAAAAACAAAATGTGTTTATATAATTAAAAAGAAACAATAGACCCAGGAGAGTATCATAAAAATATATACATAAAATTAAAAATTCAGCCTCACAATTTATAAAGCAAGCACTAAAAAAAACCCTACAATTAGAAGCTGTGGGACTTTTTAAATTGCAGCTGGAGATTTTAACAAACCCCTGTCAAAATATGGAAGTTAGAAAATAAAAAGATCTTAAATAGCAGAATATCAGGTTATTCGGATCTCAATAAATAAGAAACTGAAGAACTCTTCTAGATTATAAATGACTAAAGAGATAAGACAACTTGAGAATTCCCTGGCAGTCCAGAGGTTAGGACTCCATGCTTTCAATGTGGGGGGGGGGAGGTATAGGCTCATTCTCTGGTGTAGGTTCAATCTCTCCCCCAAAGCTGTGTAGCCAAATTAATTAATTAAAAATAAAAAGAGATAAGACAACTTTCTGAAATGCATAATTCTGGATTGCAGGGCAGAAGATTGGGGATGGAAGACTTTGAGGATCTTTATCGGGAAAATTAGTGAAACTTGACTATGCACTGTGGATTAAATAATAGTATTACAACAAAATTAAAATATCTTAGATATTCTTCTTCTTCTGTATTTATATAAAAGAATATCCTTGCTGTTAGGAAATACACTGAAATATTTAGTAGTAAAGGAGCATCTGTTTCAACTTACTCTAAAATATTAGGAAAAAATCTTAGAGAAAGGGGCAGAAACAGAAAAAAAAAGCAAATATGGAAAAATGTTAAAAACTTGAATCGGGACAAAGTGTACATAGGAATCTTTGTACTATTCTTATAACTTTTCTGTAAGTTTGAAATTACTTCAAAATAAAATGTTTACAGTTTTCACAAATAACTTTCAAGTTAAAATCATTAAGACTAATTCAAACTGAATAGAAATTAAATCAGTACCTGTCAAAATGTGTTAAAGCAGAACTTAAAGGAAATTTTTACCTTTAGCTATACTTATCAGGAATAAAAGATGTGAATAAAATAAGCTAACCACTCAACTCAAAAGTTAAGATGGAGCTTCCCTGGTGGTCCAGTGGTTAGGAATTCTACCTGCTAATGGAAGGGGACATGGGCTCAATCCCTAGTGCGGGGAGATTCCACATGCTGCAGAAAAACTAAGCCTGTGAGCCCCAACTACCGGGCCCTCGACCTTAGAGCCCATGGTGGCGACAAGAGAGGCCACCACAAGAAGCCCGAGCACTGCAGCAGAGTAGCCTCTGCTCGCAGCAATGAGAGAAAGCCTGCAGGCAGCAGGGCAGACCCAGTGCAGCCAAAAATAAATAAATGCTTTTTAAGATGAATAGAACAAATCCAAAGAAGGAAGGAAATTATAGAGATAAGGCTAGAGATTAGTGAAATAGAGAACAGAAAGCAATAAAGTAATTAATGAAAACAAAAGCTGGGTGTTTGAAAAGATACATATGTACCTTGTTCCAGAAAACAGAAGAACAAAATCTGCTCAGCACATTGTATAAAGGAATTTCTACTGCAAAAATAAATAAGGAAATAAAAGAAAAACAAATTTTATGTCCATGCTTTATAAAATTAAATATATACCCTAAGTAAAATATTATCTAAATAAAACCAACATTAATATGTAATTATAGGATGACCAAACAGGGTTTATCACAAGAAGGCAAAAATGGTTCACATCAAAAATCTCTCAATATAATTCACTATGTTCGGAGATTAAGAGGGGGAAATATATATATAATGAAATAAATCAATCCTGGGAAACTATTTTTTTAATTTCAACATCTGTTTATGATCTTTTTATTTTAAAAACTCAGAAAACTAGGACTAAAAGGAAACCTACTTAATTTAGTGAAGGTTGTACCCAAACACCTTCAGAAAGGAGTTCTGTTTCTGGGAGGAAGAAATAGATGTGTATTTCCTACTCCTCCCGGTAAGTACAGCCAAAAACCCCAGGCATCATATATAAGACAAACATAAGACAGATAAGAAGGCGAACCATCTAGAAGGCCAAGATCGGAGGACTGGCCACACCATCCATGGGAATATACAACAAGAGGGCACCATCTGCAAGCTAGGGAGAGAGTTCTTACCAGAAGCCAGTCATTCTGGCAGTCTGAGATCAGAATTGAGAAACTTAATTTCTGTTGGTTAAGCCATCCAATCGGTGGTATTTTTTTACGGCAGCTCGAGTAAATGTACATATCAATAATTACATTAAATGTAAACAGTCTAAATATATCAATTAAAAGAGATTGGAAGAGTTGACTTTTAAAAGGTGTAACAAAGATATGCTAACTACAAGAAACTCAGTTCAAATACAGTCATACCTCATTTTGGTGCACTTCACTGCATTGCATTTTGCAGATATTGTGGGTGTTTGTTTTTTTTTAACAGATTCAAGGTTTGTGACAACCTTGCATCAAGCAAATCTATCAGCATCATTTTTCCAGCAGCATTATTTTTAAATTAAGATACATACATTGTTCTGTTAGACATAATGTCTTTGCACATGTGATAGATGGTGGTATAATGTAAAAATGAATTTATATGCACTAGAAACAAAAAAAAAAATTGTGACTTCCTTAATTGTGATATTGTCTTTATTGCAGTGGTCTGGAACCAAACATGCAATATCTTGAGGTACGGAGGTATGTCAACAAAGGTCCTCCAGTTAAAGCTATGGTTTTTCCAGTAGTCATCTATGGATGTGAGAGTTGGACTAGAAAAAAGCTGAGCGCCCAAGAATTGATGCTTTTGAACTGTGGTGTTGGAGAAGATTTTTGAGAGTCCCTTGAACTGCAAGGAGATCAAACCAGTCTGTCCTAAAAGAAATGAGTCCTGGAAGGACTGATGCAAAAGCTGAAACTCCAATACTTTGGCCACCTGATGTGAAGAACTGACTCACTAGAAAAGACCCTGATGCTAGGAAAGATTGAAAGCAGGAGGAAAGGGGATGACAGCTTGGCTGGTTGGATGGCATCACCAACTCAATGGACATGAGTTTGAGTAAACTCTGAGAGTTGTTGATGGACAGGGAGGCCTGGCGTGCTGTAGTCCATGGGGTCACAAAGAGTTGGACATGACTGAGGGACTGAACTGATGCCAGTATAGCCACATGCGTGCATGCTAAGTTGATGCAGTTGTGTCTCGACTCTTTGCGACCCTATGGACTGTAGCCCACCAGGCTCTTCTGTCCATAGGATTCTCCAGGCAAGAATACTGGAGTGGGTTGCCATGCCCTCCTCCAGGGGATCTTTCCCACCCAGGGACAGAACCCAAGTCTCTTATATCTCCTGCATTGGCAGGCAGGTTTTTACCACTGTGCCACCTGGGAAGCTTCAGTATAACCAAATGGTAGGCTAGAAGTAATATTTGCAAATCATATATCTGATAAGGGATTAATATCTAGAATCTATTTTTTTAACTTACATGATACATGTGGGGTGTCTGGTTTATTTGAATAGTCAGAATTCCCATCAAGGAGCAGAAACTTACTAGCTGGGAGCTGTGGGAGCTGAACAGGGCAGGAATGTCCAAGTATCGAAAATCAAAGGAGTTCAGCTCAGCAGCCAGGGCAGCGCCAGGGCCAAGCCAAGCCTCATGGAACTCAGCCCCACTCATGGCTTCAGCAATATCCAGAATCTAAAAAGCACTACAATATTGTAAAGTAATTAGCCTCCAAATAAAATAAATAAATTAAAAAAAATTCCTGTAACTTAACAACAACAAATAAGACCATGCACAAAAACAGCTGCAAAATGGGCAAAAGACTTGAACAGACACATCTCTACAGATATGGCCAGCAAGCCTATCTAAAGGTGTTCTACAGTACTCCTCATCAGAGATGTGTAAATCAAAACCACAGTGAAATACCACTGGGATGTGTTGATGTGCTCAGTTGGGGCTGACTCTGTGCAACCCCATGGACTGTAGCCTGCCAGGTTCCTCTGTCCAAGGAATTTTCCAGGCAAGAATACTGGTGTGGGTAGCCATTTCCTTCTCCAACCATTTGGATACCTATGATTTAAAAAAAAGAAAAGAACAGATATTTGCACACTCATGTTCATAGCAGCACTATATACAGTTGTCAAGAGGTGGAAGCAAGACAAACATCCATCAGTGGATGAATGGATAAACAGTAGTATGTGGTAAATACATACAATGGACTATTATTCAGCTTTCAAAAAGGAAAGAAATCTTATCATATGTGACAACATGGGTGAATTTTAAGAACATTGTGCTAAGTAAAATGTCAACCACAAAAAGACAAATACTGTATGACTTATATGGGTGTCAACCACCAATTGGCACTTGCCATCTGCCTCTACAAGGATTACATCATCTGCTGCTGCAGCTGCTGATTTTCAACACCCCCTGAAAGGAGTCCAGGGTGGAGAACAGAAAGGAGGCACGCTGTGCTTAGGGAAAAACTGGCAGGACAGGTCTTCAGACAGTTATTAATAGATATTTTCAGGAGCTGGTTTTATGAGTCCAATTCTTGTATCTCCTCATATTGAGAAAAGCACTAAAATCCTTCATGGTGATGACTGTTCCCTGTGACTAGCGTAAACCTTCTGCAAAAACATGTGCTTGATTGCAAGCACTCTCCTTTCATCAAAAATCACACATATGCACTGTCCGCCCCACCCACCCCCCACCCCCGCCTCGTTGGAGCAGTTTCTCAGAGCTATCTGAGGCGCTGTCTCTCAGGCTACAGTCCTCATTTTGCCCCCAAATAAAACTCAACTTGCAGCTTTCACATTGTGCATTTTTTTAAGTTGACATGAGGTATCTAAAGCAGTCAAATTCAGTAAAACATAAAGAAACACAGTGGTCACCAGGGGCTGGGGAGAGAGGGACATGGAGAATTGGTGTTTAATGGGTACAAAAGTTCAATTTTGCAAGATGAAGACATTTGAGCAATTTGCTCCACAAATATGCAACAAGTGAACATGCCTAACACTGAAACGTATACTTTAAAATGGCTAAAATGATCAATTTTACAATAAATGTTTACCACAATTTTTAAGAATTGGCTATATTTCTCTGTACCAGAAATAACTGACTTGAAAGTAAAATTACAATAAGACACCAATCCCAATCACAGCAAAATCTCTAAAATGTCCAAGAGTTAACCAACCATACCCTGGTCACTATGAAAAAGTGAATTTTTAGAAACATATAAGTTCCCTGGTGGCCTAGTGGTTAGGAATCTGGGTTTTTACTGCTAACGCCCAGGTTCAGTCCCTGGTTGGGAAACTAAGATCCTACAAGCTGCATGGTGCAGCGAAAAAGCAACTAAGAGCAAATAAGTCATTTGAATTAATGAGGACATATCCTCTGCTTTTTAGTGGGATGACTTGAAAGGAAAATGAAATCAATTCTCCCCACGTTGCTGTATATATTCAGTATAACCTCAATCAAAATTCTACTTTCATTCTGAGAACTCAGTAAACTTACTGTGAACTAAGAAGGAGAAAAAGGAAGATAGAGAAAGAGTTACAGGGTGGGGCGGGGGCGGGGGGGCGGGGTCCGGGCAGAGAAGGGAGTGTTCCACTCCGTCTCCCAGCAGGAAAGTACAAACCTGGTCTTCTTGCTTCTGAGGTCTTGTCCAAGGCCAGAGAAACCCACGCTTTGCATCTCCCCCACACACACCCCCACACGCCCCGACCTTGGCTTCTTTCCTTCACATTGTAAACTGTGCTGACCTCCTCCCTCTGCCTTCTGGCCCCGCCCTCTGTATTCTCCACCTGGGGGTCTGTATGACATCACAGGATTCCTGCTCCCTGGCCTTCTCTTGCTTTCGGCCTCACCCAGAGAGGGAAGGAAGACAGTGAGATCAGGGTTTTTATTCCCTTGGCTCTCACCCTGCAAGGTCATCTTAGGCCAGCTGTGTCCCTGGGCTGAAGGGCATCTGCCGGCAAGGCGGGGACGCTGCCGGATTCGCCCTCCTCTGGGTCCTGACCGCCCCCTCCCACTGTGAGTGGGGGTGGGCTGGTGACGGCTCAGCTGCTGCTACTGTCCTGTCCTCCACCCGCTTCCTTGTAAACAGACTCTCCTTGAACTATCCTGGTTGCGGCCCTGAAATAAGTGACATTTGAAAGTGACAATGAAAGTCACTTATGTCTTCATTCCCTGCCCCAGTGCAGTCTGGCCAGGGGCGCTTAGAAGCCTCCTGCGCAATGGAAAAGAGAGAGAGACAGGGTCTCTGAATTTGGGGCCCTTTGCTGCAGGCCCCAGGGCCAGTCAGGCCAAGAGGTGGCCAGAAGCGCTGTGGCTGAAAGCTTGGCCTGTCAGTCAATTCAGTTCAGTCGCTCAGTCGTGTCCGACTCTTTGTGACCCCATGAATCGCAGCACGCCAGGCCTCCCTCTTCATGACCAACTCCCCGGAGTTCACTCAGACTCACGTCCATCGAGTTACTGATGCCACCCAGCCATCTCATCCTCTGTCGTCCCCTTCTCCTCCTGCCCCCAATCCCTCCCAGCATTAGAGTCTTTTCCAATGAGTCAACTCTTCACATGAGGTGGCCAAAGTACTGGAGTTTCAGCTTCACCATCATTCCCTCCAAAGAAATCCCAGGGCTGGTCTCCTTTAGAATGGACTGGTTGGATCTCCTTGCAGTCCAAGGGACTCGCAAGAGTCTTCTCCAACACCACAGTTCAAAAGCATCAATTCTTCGGTGCTCAGCTCTCTTCACAGTCCACCTCTCACATCCATACATGACCACTGGAAAAACCATAGCCTTGACTAGACGGGCCTTTATTGGCAAAGTAATGTCTCTGCTTTTGAATATGCTATCTAGGTTGGTCATAACTTTTCTTCCAAGGAGTAAGTGTCTTTTAATTTCATGGCTGCAATCACCATCTGCAGTGATTTGGAAGCCCCCCAAAATGAAGTCTGACACTGTCTCCACTGTTTCCCCATCTATTTCCCATGAAGTGATGGGACCGGATGCCATAATCTTCGTTTTCTGAATGTTGAGCTTTAAGCCAACTTTTTCACTCTCCTCCTTCACTTTGATCAAGTGAACCATGAACTTCCAGATGTTCAAGCTGGTTTTAGAAAAGGCAGAGGAACCAGAGATCAAATTGCCAACATCTGCTGGATTATGGAAAAAGCAAGAGCATTCCAGAAAAACATCTATTTCTGCTTTATTGACCATGCCAAAGGCTTTGACTGTGTGGATCACAATAAACTGTGGAAAATTCTTCAAGAGATGGGAATACCAGACCACCTGACCTGCCTCTTGAGAAACCTATATGCAGGTCAGGAAGCAACAGTTAGAACTAGACATGGAACAGCAGACTGGTTCCAAATAGGAAAAGGAGTACGTCAAGGCTGTATGTTGTCACCCTGCTTATGTAACTACTATGCAGAGTACATCATGAGAAACGCTGGGCTGGATGAAGCACAAGCTGGAATCAAGACTGCCGGGAGAAATATCAATAACGTCATATATGCAGATGACACCACCCTTATGGCCTCTCTGTAGCTGCTGCCAAATCAAATCTTGGAGACACAGTTTTGGGTGAGGTAGAAAAGGATCACTTTATTACTTTGCCAGCCAAAGGGAGACACACCAGGCTTCTGCCTTGAAAAACTGTTGCCACCCAGGAGGATTTGATGAGGATTTTTATAAAGGTGGGTCAACGGTGGGTTCTAACAAGATTAGGGTGGGAACAAGGCTAGTGAAGTCGTGTCCAACTCTTTGCGACCCGGCCCTGGACTGTGTAGCCCACCAGGCTTCTCTGTCCATGGGATTTTCCAGGCAAGAATGCCGGAGCAGGTTCCTTCTGCAGGGGATCTTCCCAGTCCAGGGCCAGGTCTCCCACATTGCAGGCAGACTCCTTACCCTCTGAGCCACCAGGGAAGCCTCAGCTGTGGGAACAAGGCCAGCACTTCCTTAAACTCTTCTCAGGCAGTCTGTCTCCTAATCTCCTAACCTCCCCAGTTCAGTTCAGTTCAGTCCAGTCACTCAGTCATGTAGCACGCCAGGCCTCCCTGTCCATCACCATCTCCCGGAGTTCACTCAGACTCACATCCCTCGAGTCGGTGATGCCATCCAGCCATCTCATCCTCAGTCGTCCCCTTCTCCTCCTGCCCCCAATTCTTCCCAGCATCAGAGTCTTTTCCAGTGAGTCAACTCTTCTCATGAGGTGGCCAAAGTACTGGAGTTTCAGCTTCACCATCATTCCTTCCAAAGAAATCCCAGGGCTGATCTCCTTCAGAATGGACTGGTTAGATCTCCTTGCAGTCCAAGGGACTCACAAGAGTCTTCTCCACTGCCACAGTTCAAAAGCATCAATTCTTCGGCGCTCAGCCTTCTTCACAGTCCAACTCTCACATCCATACATGACCACAGGAAAAACCATAGCCTTGACTAGACGGACCTTAGTCAGCAAAGTAATGTCTCTGCTTTTGAATATGCTATCTAGGTTGGTCATAACTTTTCTTCTAAGGAGTAAGGGTCTTTTAATTTCATGGCTGCAGTCACCATCTGCAGTGATTTGGGAGCCCAAAAAAATAAAGTCTGACACTGTTTCCACTGTTTCCCCATCTATTTCCCATGAAGTGATGGGACCGGATGCCATGATCTGCATTTTCTGAATGTTGAGCTTTAGGCCAACTTTTTCCTCTCTCTACTTTCACTTTCATCAAGAGGCTTTTGAGTTCCTCTTCACTTTCTGCCATAAAGATGTCATCATCTGCATATCTGAGCTTATTGATATTTCTCCTGGCAATCTTGATTCCAGCTTGTGTTTCTTCCAGTCCAGTGTTTCTCATGATGTACTCTGCATATAAGTTAAATAAGCAGGGTGACAATATACAGCCTTGACGTACCAGTCTGTTGCTCCATGTCTAGTTCTAACTGTTGCTTCCTGACCTGCATACAGATTTCTCAAGAGGCAGGTCAGGTGGTCTAGTATTTCCATCTCTTTCAGAATTTTCCACAGTTTATTGTGATCCACACGGTCAAAGGCTTTGGCATAGTCAATAAAGCAGAAATAGATATTTTTCTGGAACGCTCTTGCTTTTTCCATGATCCAGGAGACACTGGCAATTTGACCTCTGGTTCTTCTGCCTTTTCTAAATCCAGCTTGAACATCAGGAAGTTCATGGTTCACGTATTGCTAAAGCCTGGCTTGGAGAATTTTGAGCATTACTTTACTAGCATGTGAGATGAGTGCAATTGTGCGGTAGTTTGAGCATTTTTTGGCATTGCATTTCTTTGGGATTGGAGTGAAACTGACCTTTTCCAGTCCTGTGGCCACTGCCGAGTTTTCCAAATTTGCTGGCATATTGAATGCAGCACTTTCACAGCATCATCTTTCAGGATTCAAAATAGCTCGACTGGAATTCCATCACCTCCACTAGCTTTGTTCGCAGAGATGCTTTCTAAGGCCCACTTGACTTCACATTCCAGGATGTCTGGCTCTAGATGAGTGATCACACCATCGTGATTATCTGGATCTTTTTGTACAGTTCTTCTGTGTATTCTTGCCACCTGTTCTTAATATCTTCTGCTTTTGTTAGGTCCATACCATTTCTGTCCTTTATTGAGCCCATCTTTGCATGAAATGTTCCCTTGGTATCTCTAATTTTCTTGAAGAGATCTCTAGTCTTTCCCATTCTATTGTTTTCCTCTATTTCTTTGCATTGATCACTGAGAAAGGCTTTCTTATCTCTTCTTGCTATTCTTTGGAACTCTGCATTCAGATGCTTATATCTTTCCTATTCTCCTTTGTTTTTCACCTCTCTTCTTTTCGAAGCTATTTGTAAGGCCTCCCCAGACAGCCATTTTGCTTTTTGCATTTCTTTTCCATGGGAATGGTCTTGATCCCTGTCTCCTGTACAATGTCATGAACCTCATTCCATAGTTCATCAGGCACTCTGTCAGTGCCTCATTCTGTAGTTCATCAGGCACTCTATCAGACCTAGGCCCTTAAATCTATTTCTCACTTCCACTGTATAATCATAAGGACCTAACCTCCTCAGGTCCCTTTAATCTTGCCTTGGGTGGTTTCTTGGTTGCCCCTCCCGCGATGAGCAGCTGTTGGAAGTGGAACTCAGGGTAGGTTGTGGAAGCTGGAGTCTCGCCTACAAGAAACAGGAGACAAGAAGGGCCTCCATGCCTGGAAGCCCCACAGGCACTGCTTGGTTTCAACACCCGGGAGGAATCCCCAGACTCTGCCCTAGGGCAGTTTGAGGACTCTGGGAATAGCAGGCACTCCAACCACGGTTCCACTCCACCCTCATTTGTCATCTGATTCATCTGATTTTACTTTGGAAACAGAATTACTTGAGAAGATCTAAAAATAATTTCCCTACATTATTTTTCCTAAATGACAGTGAGGTTAGCTACCAGTCCCTGTCTGCTCCTTTCCCATGAACGTGCACTAAGGAAGCAAAGAACCTGGAACGTGGGGCCCTGAGGACACAGCCTCCTGGGGCGCACTTGACACTTTAAAAGGGGAGGTGGAGCAGAAATTGATTCTCTGCTAAGAAGCTCAGAAGTCCAAGATCAAGCTGCCGAGAGGACTGGTCCTCCTTGGAGACTCTAAGGGGGAATCTGTTCCCTGCCTCTCTCCTGGCTTCCGGGGTTGCCAGAAATCCTTGGTGTTCCCTTCGTTTTCTCCTTTTACATTTTTTTTAATTTTATTTTTTATTTTATTAGCGCATACTTGGCTTACAATGTTGTGTTCTTTTCAGGTGGGGGGGTGCATCTGGTTTTATTCCCATCGTCTTCAAGGGCCCAAAGAGCCTCAAACTTGGGGTCAGCACCTTTGACTAAAGCGTTGGTATCTGCCCTCATGGACACAGACGCAGGTCTGCTATGCTCTGAGAGTTGGACTAGATGACCTTCAGAGTCAATTCCCAGCTTCCAGTTCAGTTTCTAAAACAAAGAAGACATTGAAGGGAGAGAACCAATCGTTGTGCCACTTGAATTAGATATAATGCAAAAGCCCAGCTCTCTCTCTCTCACACACACACACAGGCATACACACACACCCCTTTCTGGCACTTTGCTGTATGTAGCATTTTGATCTCCTCACACAGTCCTGGAGGTGACCCATCATCCTGCCTTCCTTCCAGGCTCCACTCGCTTGCCTGTGTAGCACACACATCCTCCCTCTCCCCCTTGTAATCTGGCTTGCTGGATCCCAGGAGATCTACGTGGTATTTTTCTTTCAGCTCCCCATCTGAAAGAGGACAGCCTTCTCTATAAAACAAAACCCAGTAAGATGAGGGCAGAGCAAGCTTGCCTGGGATCTCCAGAGGGGGACTGGAGGTGCACTCATTAGCTGCCTCTCTCCCTCCTTCCCCTGGGGTCCTGCCCCTTTGATTTCCACCGCTGAGACCACACCCACAACCTCCAAATGTACAGCATCTCCTTCATAAATGGCCAAGCATAGACCAAAGCCCCACCCCAGACTAGACTGGAATTTCAGAAGGAATTAGCTTTGTCAAGCAAACGAAAGCAAGAACAGTGAATGGAAAAGTGAAAATGAAAGCATATGGCAAGGCTTCAGACGGCAAGTTCTTAAAGGAAGCTCAGAGTTGGGTAGAGGTGATAGATTATTTACATGATATACAGGCTAATTAATTAAATGTTACATAAAAACTGTTTCCTTTTTTTTTTTTTTGGCTGCACTGCACAGCATTTGGGATCTTAGTTCCCTGACCAGGGATCGAACCCACCCCCATGAAGTGGAAACCTGGAGTCTTAACCACTGCACTGCCAGGGAAGTCCCTATAAAAACCTTTTTTCAATGAAACATAAAATTGATAAAAATTTGCAGGGATTTGTTTCTGAGCCTACACTCACCAGTCACAGCACAGAGCACCCTACTGCTTCCTACCTTACAAGGCCCAGCTTAGAGAAGAGCCATTTTGAACTCAGGAGCATTTTCCCATTTCATTGACTTTCTGGTGAAACTCCTTCCAGAAGAGGTGCCTTGATCACAAGGATCTTTCTGGGGAAAGCATGGATGTAGTGGAAATCAATTCACTGATTAGGCAAACCCTGAGCACATACTTTTTTTTCAATTGAATCATAGTTGATTGACAATGTTGTGTTAATTTCTTCTGTATGGCAAAGTGATTCAGTTATACACACACACACACACACGCACATATATCAGTTCAGGTCAATCGCTCAGTCGTGTCCGACTCTTTGCAACCCCATGGAGACTGCAACATGCCAGGCCTCCCTGTCCAACTCCCAGAGTATATATATGCAACCTTTTATGTTCTTTTCCATTATGATTTATCACAGGATACTGACTATAGCTCCCTGGGCTCTACAGTAGGACCTTGTTGTTTATCCATTCTATATACAATAATTTGTATCTGTCAACCTCAAACTCCCAAACTGTCCCTCTCCCAAGCCTACCTCTTGGGAACCATCCATCCATTCTCTGTATCTGTGAGTCTGTTTCGTAGATAAGTTCATTTGTATCTTATTTTAGATTCCACATATAAGTGATATCACATGGTATTTGTCTTCCTCTTTCTGACTTACTTCACTTAGTAAAATAATCTCTAGGCCCATCCGTGTTGCTGCAAATGGAATTGTTTTCTTCTTTTTTATGCCTGAGCACCTGCCTTGGATATGAAGGCTGTACGATCAGTGCTACCCCCACAGTTCTCCAGGCCCCCATCAGGACAGAAACCATGCAGGGAGGAAGGGACCCAACCCCACCCACCAGGCACCCACACAGACCACCATGGAGAAAGGCAGGAAGATTCCACACACTGCCTTCTGACCCCTTCCCGCAGCTCATCAGATTCTGCTTACCATGTTCCTACATAGACACCCACACACAGACATGTATTCCTTTTTGGCAGACGTGCATTCTTAACTGCTTGTTCTCTGTCCACAACTTTATGTTAGGCTAAACTCCTCCAGTATGTGTTTTCATTTCTGGTTTCTTTCTAGAATCCAACTCTCATTCCAAAGACAATGCCACCTGGGTCCAGCAGGTGTCACCCTTCACTGGGAATGATCGGCACCTCTCCAGTTCAGTTCAGTCGCTCCGTCATGTCTTTGCGACCCCATGGACTGCAGCACGCCAGGCTTCCCTGTCCATCACCAACTCCTGGAGTCCACCCAAACCCATGTCCATTGAGTTGGTGATGCCATCCAACCATCTCATCCTCTGTCGTCCTCTTCTCCTTCTACCTTCAATCTTTCCCAGTATCAGGGTCTTTTCAAATGAGTCAGCTCTTGGCATCAGGTGACCAAAGTATTGGAGTTTCAGTTTCAACATCAGTTCCCCCAATGAACACCCAGGACTGATCTCCTTTAGGATGGACT
Organism: Nanger dama; assembly: GCA_917880005.1. Lineage (NCBI taxonomy): Eukaryota > Metazoa > Chordata > Mammalia > Artiodactyla > Bovidae > Nanger > Nanger dama. The sequence continues at coordinate 7,500,494 of CAKJTW010000033.1, forward strand.
GGTTGGATCTCCTTGCAGTTTGGACTCAAGTCTTCTACACCACAGTTTAAAAGCATCAATTATTCGGCGCTCAGCTCTCTTTTAAAGCACCTCTCCTGCCCTGGGTGAAATCCAGTCCCAAATGGTTGGCTGCCCCATGGGCTCCAGGTGGAGGGAATGGAAGGGAGGCTCTGAAGAATGGTGTGTGCGCCAGCAGGAAAGTCCTCAGAATACAGTAGTCTAGTTACTTCCAGCCCAGGCAGACTGACATCCTGTAGAGAATTTGCTGTTCGATCTTGGGCAAGCTATTTAACCTCTCTGAACCTCACTTTCATCTTGGGACTTGGAGGCAGACCACTTCCCCCTTACCGGGTGATTGTGGACCGTGAATGAGATGCAGCATAAAGCACCTAGCCCACTGCCTACGTCGTGACAAGCACTCGAGCTGTGGTCCCTTTCCCATGCCAGTTGTGGAAGGAATAACAGCCCAGAATTCAGATCTGAAGTTGAGCTCTGCCCCTTGAACACTGCTTGAGTGTCTGTCAGAGCTGTGATGAAGATCAAATGAAATAGAGCAAGTAAAGCACCTGGTAGGAAGCCTGGCCCCGAAAGTAGAGTGACCGCTACCAGCTAACTTCACAGCGGCGGGCTGGCTGGGTGCCAGGTAATATTCTTGGCCAATTACAAGTATGAACTCATTTAAGCCTCATTAAGATCCCTTATGAGTTCAGAAAACTGTTAACCTCCTACTGTCTCTGATTCTGTGACTCCCTCCCACCAAAGTTTAAAGTCTTCTTCTGAATTATCCAGCAGAAAACAGCCCCCAGTTCTGTCGTGTCCAGATGGGAAAACGGGAGGAAACACCGACTCGTCTGCTCCAGGAGGAGCGAATCAAGCCCAGCCCAACTGGCTGCTGTCCCTCCCCCAGGACCGCAGGAAAAAGCATGGAAAAAAACAGGATTCCACCAGTTTATTCCTCAGAGACAATTAACAATGACTCACGCCCTCTGTGACACAGGGGGCCCCCAAGGGGGTCTTTGACCTTCCTCCCCAGATGATATTCACCCCAGACATTTAGCTCTGGGGTCTGCCTGTGGACAGCACCTTGGTTACAGAATATTTTTACCAGGAATGAGTTTCGCCAAGTTACTAAGGTTCACATAGGGAAGTAAAGAGAAGGAAGTGAAAGTCGCTCAGTCGTGTCCAACTCTTTGTGACCCCATGGACTTTACAATCTATGGAATTCTCCAGGCCAGAATTCTGGAGTCGGTAGCCTTTCCCTTCTCCAGAGGATCTTCCCAACCCAGGGATCACACCCAGGTCTCCCGCATTGCAGGCAGATTCTTTACCAGCTGAGCCACCAGGAAAGCCCTCACATAGGGAAGACTGGGAAATTCAAAGAATTAAATAGAGAAACCATAGGGTCCAAGAAGATGTGGAGGGCTGGAGGGCCCCAGCAGCATCCCCAAGAGTTCAGACCTCCTTCTCATGTGGAGGGAAAGCTGTAGGGGTCTGCCTCTATCAATTGTGATGACCTGCAGAAGAAATGAAAAGGAGACAATAACGCTTTGAGCCAACTTGACCCCATCGTTTGTCCCTATAACCATCCATGCCAGAGCCCTTAACACAGTGATGTGGAAAATTCTAGATCACCAAGCACTGAGGAGCCACTTTCAGACACACTGTCGGGCAGAAGCGGAAGGGACCGGTGCTCCTGCTTTCTGCTCTTGAGCCCAACAGCAGCAGCTTCAATCACACTCAGCCTGATCCTAGTGGACGTGCACTGCCCCCACCCCCGCCATCAGCACCAGAGGTAATGCCCTCTGTCTCCCCTCCAAGGGACCAGGAGGCACACAGACCAACAGAGACATTACCTTCTGGATAAGTGGACCCCGGGAGGAAAATGTAGCCTAGGAGAAGAAAATATTTGAGTTGAGGACAGTCTTTTCTTTTCTCTTTTAATTTTTATTAGACTATAGTTGATTTACGCTGTTGTGTTAGTTTCAAGTGTACAGCAAAGTGCATCAGTTACACATATACCTATACCCACTCTGATCTTTGATTCTTTTCCCATCTAGGCCACTGCAGAGTACTGAGGCGTTTTCTGTGTTCCTGTTAGTGATCTACTTTATCCACAGTAGTGTGTAGATGTTGATCCCCATCTCTCAGTTGATCCCTCCCGCCCAGGACAGGCCTGGTGGATGAAAGTCTCCTCCACGGCAATGGGGGACGCCACGGGAGAACCAGCCACAAACACAACGTGAGCAGAGGTTGGGACTGACGTTTCGGGAGGCTCACTCACCGGAGGAGGCCGCTTTCCGCCAACTGTGCAGACCAAAACGAAGACGATGAAGCCCAGGACCAGCGTTACCAGAGACAAGGAAACCTTCACCATCTGCGCAGGCAACAGCCCAGGGGCTGCGGAAACAGGAACTGAGCTCCAACCGATTCCCAGAGCTGGTCCCCAGAGCGCCTTCGCTGACTGCGACCTCCGCCCAGAGGTTCAGAGGTGCTCATCCGGGGCCCAGGGCTCACACCAATCCAGGCCCCAGCAAGCGGCCTTTCCTCAAAACCCCGTCCCGTGGGTGTCTGTTCCTGTCCATCCCTGAGGAACCCCCTCCCCAGGTTTGTACCCCGGCTTCCAGATGCTGAGACCGTGGGGGCCTCCAGGCTTCCGTTTTTCTTTCTTCACCCAAAAGGCACCCTGAGCGGAGAACGCAGGCCCCCACTCCTCTCTTCACTTGCCCGTGGTGACAACATTCGCGCCCTTGACTGCTTTAATCGAGCATTTTCCCATTGAATTGGCTTTCCACCTTTCCTTTCTGCAATTCCTCACTATCCAAGGGCTTAGGTGTCTCTACCTGTCCACTTTCAGACTGGCCATGGGTCCTTCCAGAACCTGTCTCTGCCCCACCTCCACAGCCCCCACATCCTGGAACTGGTCCTCGTCTGAATCCTGTCCCCTCCCAAATTCCTTTCCTTTAACTACTTCCAGTCCTGGGGTTCAAACAGCAATGATTGGCTTGCCCGTTTTGCACATCAAAGCATCTGTCAGCCTTGGCTTCCCTCTCTGACACCAAGGGGCTCCTCGCTCTCCTGCGATCTTTATTTCTCCAGTTCCCATCCCTGACCTGACAATGGAACTGTGGAAATCTGAAGACCGTAGAATACTGCATCACAATTTGGGGTTCTGAAAATAGTTACCAAACCAACATCCTCTTCTCAGGACAATCAGGCTCCCCTCCCACCTTCCAACAAGCACAGAACACCAACCACAGCACCATAGCAACAGCAAGGATGATTAACTCTTTCTGCCCCAGTATCCCCTGGCCCCATCTCTGGTCGAGCATGCTCCACGAGTTCCTCCAGACTCGCTCATTTTCAGCATCTCCCTCTCTTCCCTGGACCATGGACCTCTCTACAGCTTCCTCCCTCTGCCAAAGTATTGGTGTTCTTCTCCACAACCACCCACTTGCAGTAGCTCTCTGCTTTTTGTTGTTGTTGGCCACACTAGAGCAGCACGTGTGGGTCTCAGTTCCCTGACCAGGGATCAAGCCTGGCCCCCTTGCAAGTGGAAGCAAAGAATCTTAGCCACCGGACTGCCAGGGAATTCCAGTAGCTCTCTGCTTCATCACTAATCCCTCCCGCCTGCTGCACACTTACTCCAGTCCTGAAGGATGAGTTCAGAAGCCCCACTGTGCTCGACCACACAGGTGTAAGTGTCCCCAAAAGAGGGGGGTTGTGGCCAGATGGGAGACGGTCTGGTACGTCCAGTCTCCATTGGGCTGGACGATCCTCTGGGCCCTGCCATGTGGGAGGACCTCCTGCCCATTCCTCTTCCATGTGATGGCCACGTCCGCTGGGTAGAAGCCCCACACGTAGCAGGCCAGCATCACAGACTCCCTCGTGTTAAAAGGAGTGGTTCTGGCTACCTGCACGGTGGGCGGGCCTGCACAGGAGGAAAAACAGTCACAAAGGAGGGCACCACCCTGGCTTTTCTTCCAACCTGGTTTCTCTCCTACTTCAATGCTTCTTGGATTTTGCCCACTCACCCTCCCCGCCCTCAACCCAGGCCTGCACACATCCCTCTGAAAATGAGAAGCTAGAATATATTCCTCTGCACTCTTTCCTGTCTCCCACTCCATCCCTGCTCCTTCTTTTCTTGTTCCTCCAAAATCCTGTTTGATCACCACAAGTAGAAGCTGGGGCTGAACTGCAAGCTGTTTCAGAAGGCATTGTATTCATTTCAAGTAATTAAAAGCAGATTGTCATCCAGACTTACAGGTGGGGGGTGAGCAAAAGTAGGAAAACATCCTTGTCCTCAAATCTCATTGGACAGATTAACTCGGTGAAGAAAGTATTTTTTTCCTTGAAGAGTTTAAGACGTGTGTGTGCTCAGTCGTTTCTGACTCTTTGTGAGCTCATGGACTGGAACCTGCCAGTTTCCTCTGTCCATGGGATTTCCCAGGCAAGAATACTGGAGTGGGTTGCAGTTTCCTATGCCAGGGCATCTTCCTGATCCAGGGATTGAACACCTATCTTCTGAGTCTCCTGCACTGGCAGGCAGATTCTTACCACTGTGCCATCTAGGAAGCCTGAATAGTTTAAGGAAGCAAGACTAGTTCAGGACTAACTCTTAAATTTGGATGAGGGTGGACCCAGTTCATCAGATCATTCATATTGCCATCTCTTAGTAATTTATTTTTCTAGGTGACCCTTCAGCTTGTTTGGGTGTCTTTCAAATAAAATCCTCAATAAAAATCCAAGATATTGTATTAAAATGCAGATTCCCTAGCTTGTATCCCTGGATATTTTTATTCAATGGATCAACAGTAGCTCTCAAGGACTTGCATTTTTACTTTTATGTTTTTACTTTAAATTTATTTCTGTTTTTGTTTTTGGCTGTGCCACGCAGCTTTCGGGATCCTAGTGCCCTGACTAGGGGTTGAACCTGAGACCCTGCAGTGAAGCACTGATTCTTGACCACTGGACCACCAGGGAAGTCCCAGGACTTGCATTTTTAACAAGCAACTTCCCCAGGCAATTCTGAGAAATGATTTATTGAGACACAATACTTTTTAAGATAGAGAACTTCAAGTTTGAGTTTGTTTGTTTGGTTTTTTTTTGCATCCAGTCCCATCACTCCATGGGAATAGATGGGGAAACAGTGTCAGACTTTATTTTGGGGAGGCTCCAAAATCACTGCAGATGGTGACTGCAGCCATGAAATTAAAAGATGCTTAGTCCTTGGAAGAAAAGTTATAACCAACCTAGATAGCATATTGAAAAGCAGAGATATTACTTTGCCAATGAAGGTCCGTCTAGTCAAGGCTATGGTTTTTCCAGTAGTCATGTATGGATGTGAGAGTTGGACTGTGAAGAAATCTGAGCACCGAAGAATTGATGCTTTTGAACTGTGGTGTTGGAGAAGACTCTTGCGAGTCCCTTGGACTGCAAGGAGATCTAACCAGTCCATTCTGAAGGAGATCAGCCCTGGGATTTCTTTGGAAGGAATGATGCTAAAGCTGAAACTCCAGTACTTTGGCCACCTCATGCGAAGAGTTGACTCATTGGAAAAGACTTTGATGCTGGGAGGGGTTGGGGGCAGGAGGAGAAGGGGACGACTGAGGATGAGATGGCTGGATGGCATCACGGACTCGATGGACACGAGTCTGAGTGAACTCCGGGAGTTGGTCATGGAGAGGGAGGCCTGGCGTGCTGTGATTCATGGTGTCACAAAGAGTCGGACACGACTGAGCGACTGAACTGAGCTGAATCTCAAATCATTCTCTATGCAAGTGATTAGAGAGAGAGTTTGCTTCCCTTGTGACTCAGTTGGTAAAGAATCCGCCTGCAACCTGGGAGACCTGGGTTCCGATCCCAGGATTGGGAAGATCCCCTGGAGAGGGGAAAGGCTACCCACTCCAGTATTCTGGCCTGGAGAATTCCACAGAGTGTATAGTCCATAGGGTTGCAAAGAGTCGGACACAACTGAGCGACTTTACCTTTCAATTTACTTCAGAATTCCCTGGGAGGCTTTCCAGATTGTCCCATGCCTGGGCCCATCTTACACCCGGGACACCAGAACCTGGGATACAGAGGCACAGGCATTTTGGGGAAAGCTATTCTGGTTATTCTGACAGTTCAACCCCTGGCTGAACTTGGATCTGTCTCCTGAGATGCCCTGAATCAAAGGGGAACATTCTTACTCTCCCTGCAGAAGCTCCTTGCTCCAATATCACTGCCCCATTTGCATTCCAGCCCCACTCCTGTCAACCCCCTTGTTTCCCTCTCTTTCTATATCACAGGTCCTCCCATTTTTCTGCTTCTTTTCTGCCCACATCTCAACCCCCTGTCAATGGAGGGAGCCTTCACGGCCTCCCCTCTCCTCACCATCCCTCTGCTCCCCTCTCTCCTTACGTGTCCTGTGGGTCAGAGAGTTCCAGAAGGGCTGGGTGTGCGCGGCACAGTCCTGCAGACCACTGGACAAGCGCTGGATCAGGACAGCGTTCCTGTTGAGGAACTGTGAGAGGTACTGGGCCAAGCCATTCAGCACCCCAAATTCACGAGGAACCATAATGGCCTGCAGGGGATCCCAGCAGGTCAGCAAATCCTTGTTGAAGGAAACGCAGTAAGTGAACTCTTTTGGATTCCCATCATCGTCCAACAGACAGGTGCTTTCGACGTGTGCCACAAAGCCACCTGCAGGAGCCAGAAAAGGGAGTGGCTCAGAGTCCTCTGCAGGAGCCCAAGCCTCAGTTACACCTGGTGAGGAGGGTGCAGGATTCCTGCCTGAGGCATCATCTGCTCACCAAGCTCGTGAACAGGAGTCTCCGCAAGTCCTGATTCAGGCACTAGGTGATCCTAACAGAGAAGTTCCTAGATCCCATTTCCTCTTTACATAAGACTCAGCATGGAGACACAAGTGACCCAAAATTATTTGCATGTTTAAACACAATGATTTACCCAGATTAAGATTTTCAGTAAGGCCAATTACTGAGTGAGAAAAGGGGGTCAAAGGAAAGAGTCAGGCTTGTTCTGTGCTGGATACATTATTAAAAATCCATGCCACATGTATATCTGGAGACTCGAAGTGTGCCAGACACCGCGTGAGGAACTGGGGACACAGCAGCTATCAACAGGGCTGTCATCACCTTTGCCTACATTCCAGCAAGAGATATCTGTTACACAAATAATTACACAGCTTAATTACATTAAATTTGCTACACGGATGAACAAGTTTCTACTGTGTAGCTCTGGCAGCTATGGTAATATCCTGGGATAAACCATAATGGAAAAGGATAGAAAAAGAACTATACATGCGCGCAACTGAGTCACTTTGCTCAGCAGAAATTAACACAATATTGTAAATCAACAATACTTCAGTTTAAAAATATAAATTCAAAAAATTGCTACAAAGCTACAGTACAAAGTGCAGTGGGAGTATATAATAGGGAGATAGACTGCTTTGGGGTATCCGAATCCAATAGCAAAACGGAACACCCAATCCAAAGGGAGCAGAGGAAGGGAGAGTCCTTACCTGCTCCAGTGCAGCCCAGGCTGAGGCCCAGCAGCAGCAGCAGCAGGACAGTCATTCTCTGCTCTGGGGAGACACGGGGAGTTCGGTCCCCTGGACCAGCTCCTCCAGGGGCCCTGGGTCTTCGTCTACCCCAAAAGTCCCAGCCTGGGTAGAGGATCTCTACACACTAAGTGGGAATGTGGTACTGCCCGAGACCCCTTGATGCTCTCTAAATGAGCAATTTGGGGCTACTAAGGCCCGAGATAATAAACCTGTTCCTTGCCAGATCATCCGAGCGTTCCAAACTGAAAATTGTCAGACTGCCTAGGTAGGCGGGGACAAGTATAGAGACAAATCATTGAGCATCTCAGCCCAGCATCATCAGTTACCAGGTAGATCTCATCCTGCCTTGGGCTTTTAGCAACTAGTCTCTTACTATCCCACAGAACAACCAGTCTGCAGGTGGATTTCCCTTGGAGAAGGAAATAGCAACCCGTTCCAGTGCTCTTGCTTGGATACTCCCTTGGACAGAGGAGCCTGGTGAGCTGCAGTCCATGGGGTTGCAGAGTCGGACACGACTGAGCAACTATCTCACACACACACACCCACACACACACACACACACACAGGTGGATTTCACTAGATTGGTGGGCAGCCTAGACTGCCCACTGGTCTAACTGTTTTCTCTCAAGGTCTCCCCAGATACTGAGACAAGGTCATCTCTCTTGCTCCTTTAAGGGAAGTTACTAGGGAACTTAACCCTTGATTGGGCTTCTCTGGTGGCTCAGAGGTTAAAGCGTCTGCCTGCAATGCGGGAGACCCGGGTTCGATCCCTGGATCAGGAAGATCCCCTGGAGAAGGAAATGGCAACTCACTCCAGCATTCATGGACGGAGGAGCCTGGTCGGCTACAGTGCTCACAAAGAGTCAGACACGACTGAGCGACTTCATTTCACTTCACTTAACCCTTGATTACATAACCTGTGGTCTGTCCTGTCACCCAGGAAATAGGTGGACAAGAGGCCCTTCTGGGGAATGCGGTAGAGACAAGGGCTGCTGAGAGTGCAGTTGTCTGGCCTCAAAGCAAGATGGCAGAATAAGAGGCACTGTTCCTAAGAGCTCAGGGCCACAGCCCTGAACAGTCCCTCCCTGGGCTCCCGTTGCTTCTTCTGCTCTAGCCAGACAAGTTTCATTTTCCCCTTTCTGCTTTCTGGAGCCAGGACATCCTATCCTTTGAACCCTCAGGGCAGACCGCTGGGCAACCCCACTAATCCACTTGATAAATAGCTGGTCATGAGCCAGTGCCCAAAGCTCACTTGTCTCCCCAAATTCAAAATTCCCCTATGTGTTTCCCTGACAGGTCCCATCTGTCTTGGGGCAGGCCCTCCTCGCATTGTGAAGCCACTAGAAAAATGAAATAAACGTTCCCTGTCCTTCTTCCCCAGGAAAAGACAAACTTCACGTAGCAATTTATTCTCATCTGTGACCTATATAACTGGTAGATTTTTCCATCACAAATGTAAAACCCTCAGTTGACTTCCCTGTGGTCCCCACCAGGCTTCAGGGCTGCCTCTCCCCAGCTTGGTTCCTGAAAGCTCTTGAACTTAACAGTGAGCTAAACAAAAGAGGATGAGGAGGGAACCCCTTAACACGACAGTTACCCGTCCTCCCTCCAAGTCCCTGACTCCAAGAGAATACGATATTTCTGAAGAAGAGAAGAAAGGGGAAACTATATCCCCCAAATGAAAATATAGACGAATATCAGGAACCAAAGGCTGGTTTTGTGTAATTAGTTGAGCTTCACTGATGCTCTGACCATGTTTTCCTACCACCCCGCCCTCAACCCCACCTGGTTACAAGATGGTTTTACACTTGAACTCTAATCAGCCGTGAAGGGTGTTGAATGAACCCAAAATGGAGGAGGTGGAGGAGGGGGAGTCCAAAATTTGTTGAGTTTCTACTTTGTGGTGGATACTATGAGATCCACACTATTTCATTTAATCTTAAAAGTCCTGTTAATGGTCCTCTTTATAATTTGGAAAACAAGTTGAAGATTCACACCAAAGGTTTCAAAGCACACACACACAAACATTTGCGTGTGCCCACACACTCACTGTCCTAGGGCTGAGAGGACCACATAGAGGTAGCTTGCGGTGGCCCCGCTGAGAAAAGGAAAACAGGAAGAGCCAGCACATGTCTCTGAGTCTTCTCTTTCCAATGCTCAGAGTTCCTCCCACTCTGAGCCAGTGTCTCTTCTACTTTCTCTTTCAACAGTCTCAAAACTGTGTGAGTTCCCCTACACACATGTTCCTTTCCCCTTTGAAAGTCTCTCCTCCACCACCTGGTAGGTGGTGAGCCTAACCTGAGGAACCAGGTCTCGGGATCCTTATCGAGGTCTCCAAAGCCTGCCTGGAACCAGAATGCTCCCTGCATGGCCCTCCGCCAGCTCCTGGAGGCTCGGCGAGCTCCCTCTTGTGCCTGGGTCTCTGCTCAGGCAGCCAAAGGAGATGTGAAACCTTCCATAAGGCAGCAACAGGAAACGCAGGCAATTTCACTTCTCTACTAATGAGAAGATTGAATGTGGTTTTAGAATTAAGCTGGACAGAAAAACCCAGAGACCTGTGCTTAGCGAAGTGGTTTCTTCCTTCCCTTTTCCTCTTAACTCTACTTTTTTGTATTTGTTTTTATACACATAGCTCTGTCCCCTACTTCTAGTCAACTCCAAAGAATATTTCAACTGTCTTGAGCATTGGTGGTAATTCAGTTCAGTCACTCAGTCACGTCCGACTCTGCGACTCCATGAACCGCAACACGCCAGACCTCCCTGTCCATCACCAGCTCCCAGAGTCAGACTCATGTCCATCAACTCGGTGATACCATCCAACCATCTCATCCTCTGTCGTCCCCTTCTCCTCCTGCCTTCAATCTTTCCCAGCATCAGAGTCTTTTCCAACGAGTCAGTTCTTCGCATCAGGTAGCCAAAGTATTGGTGTTTCAGCTTCAATATCAGTCCTTCCAATGAACGCTCAAGACTGATTTCCTCTAGGATGGACTTTTTGATCTCCTTGCAATTCAAGGGATGCTTCAAGAGTCTTCTCCAACACCACAGTTCAAAACCATCAATTCTTCAGCACTCATCTTTCTTTACAGTCCAACTCTCACATCCATACATGACTATTGGAAAAGCTATAGCTTTGACTAGACTGACTTTTGTTGATAATGTCTCTGCTTTTTAATATACTGTCTAGATTGGTCATAGCTTTTCTTCCAAGGAGCAAGTGTCTTTTAATTTCATGGCTGCAGTCATGATATGCAGTAATTTGGGAGCCCAAGAGAATAAAGTCTGTCACTGTTTCCATCGTTTCCCCATTTGTCATGAAGTGATGGGACTGGATGCCATGATCTTAGTTTTCTGAATGTTGAGCTTTAAGCCAACCTTTTCACTCTAATCTTTCACTTTCATCAAGAGGCTCTTTAGTTTCTCTTCGTTTTCTGCCATAAGGGTGGTGTCATCTGCATATCTGAGGTTATTGATATTTCTCCCAGCAATCTTGATTTCAGCTTGTGCTTCATCCAGCCAGGCATTTTGCATGATGTACTCTGCATATAAGTTAAATAAGCAGGGTAACAATAGACAGCCTTGATGTACTCCTTTCCCAATTTGGAACCAGTCTGTTGTTCCATGTTTGGTTCTAACTGTTGCTTCTTGACTTGCATACAGATTTCTCAGTAGGCAGGTCAGGTGGTCTGGTATCCCCAACTCTTGAATTTTCCACAGTTTGTTGTGATCCACACAGTCAAAGGCTTTGGCGTAGTCGATAAAGCAGAAGCAGATGTTTTTCTGGAACTCTCTTGCTTTTTCGATGATCCAACGTTGGTAATCTCTGGTTCCTCTGCCTTTTCTAAATCCAGCTTGAACATCTGGAAGTTCATGATTCACATACTGTTGAAGCCTGGCTTGCAGACTTTTGAGCATTACTTTGCTAGCATGTGAGATGAGTGCAATTGTACAGTAGTGTGAACATTCTTTGGTGTTGCCTTTCTTTGGGAGTGAAGCGAAAACTGACCTTTTCCAGTCCAGTGGCTGTCGGTGATTGGATGACCATTTGTGTAGAACCCAGGACTGACATTAGGGAATCCCAGGCAGCTTCTCTTGTGCTGTCCCTCTGTATTTATTTATTTATTGGCTATACTTGGTCTTCACTGCTGCTCATGGGCTTTCTCTAGTTGTGGTGTAAGGACTTCTTGTTGCCGTGGGCTTCTCTTCTTGCAGAGCACAGTCTATAGGGCTCACGGACTTCAACAGTTCTGGTGCACGGGCTTAGTTTTCCTATGGCTTGTAGGATCTTCCTGAACTAGAGATTGAACCTGTGTCCCCACTGGCAGGTGGATTCTCAACCACTGAGTTACCAGGGGAGTCCCTGTCCCTCTTTACTGCCACTATAGAAGGGCCCAAAGAGTGAGTCCCCTCCGTGCCCACTGCCTCTTCCACCAACCTAGCTACTAAGGCCAGAAGTGGACTAACTATGGTGTGGGTGTGCAAAGCATTATACAGACTCCCAAGAGCTAAGAGATGTGGCCTCTGCCTCCATGTCGTCCACTTGCAAGTCAGCTGGAGAGTGAGAAGAAATATCCAGAAAGAGAAGAGTTTTTGTTAAAGCAGGCAAGCAATCTGGATGGTGGACTTAAAAGAGAAGAGAGAAGTCATTGTGGGTTTGGTGCACAGGAAGTCCTCTCCACTGCTGGTAGGCCTGGAAGTGGGCTGCATTCACATCAGAGAAGAGGAAGGCGGTTGGTGTATCACTGCACAAGCTTGGACATGCACGTTTCTGTGGAGGGTCTACCAGCCACCTGGACTAGTGAAAACAAAAACAACTACAACGGCGTCACTGGCACATGGAAGAATTCACCAATGTGGTCTTACGCTTTTTCTGAGAGGCTGGCCATAATACTGGAGCTCTTCGAGGTACTTCCTAGTGTCCCTGTACGCACACAGGCTCCTCTTCTGGACAGATGGTTTTCACTTAAGCTTCCATTTTATAAAGTCAAAAATGTTCAATCCATCCAACATCTGTAATTGAAAACCAAGAGTATAAGACCACATTTGTGACTTCCTTCAATGTCTTCCCAGAACTACACACTTCTGCATTGGGTCAGGATTTCGTGACTTCCCAGTCTGTTCAGCTTCACATCCACCCACCCGCCATCTTGCCTCTTCTCACTCTCCATCTTCTCTGTTAGGATTCTCTACTCTAGACCCTGACCTTTGGGTTACAGTAGCTATAACTAGTTCAACATCTTTCCATCCTGCAGCTGGATTACTTGAACTACTAGCATATATTTTACCTGATTTGCCACCACAAGTCTTTTTAAAAAAATATTTAATTTATTTGACTGAGCCAGGACTTAGTTGCAGCATGTAGGATCTTTAGTTGTGGCATGTTGGATCTTATTCCCTGACCAGGGATCAAACTCGGGCCCCGTGCATTGGGAACATGGAGTCTTAGGACACTGGGCCCCCAGGAAGTTCTGCCACCACCACTCTTGAGTCATGTTAATACCTCCCCATCTTAACTATGAAAAAATGGAGGCAGAGGGAGGTTAGTGATTGCTCAGCTTTACCCAGATGCTGGGTAATAGCACGATGACTTGAACTCAGGATTTATGATTGAAATCCTACACTATAATAATATCTTGAAAAAGTGGAAGTATTAGTCATTCAATCCTGTCTGACTCTTTGCAACCCCATGGATTGTAGCCAGGCTCCTCTATCCATGGAATTCTCCAGGCAAGAACACTGGAGTGGGTAGCCATTTCCTTCTCCAGGGATTTTCCTTGACCCAGGGATCAAACCCAGGTTTCTTGCATTAGAGACAGATTCTTCACCATCTGAGCCACCAGGGAAGCCCCATAATAATATCTTAATAATCAGAAAATAATCGAAAATTGCCAACCATTTCTAATAGGAATTTAAAAACCATAATATATTTATATATTTAGACATTAATACACAAAAGTATAAGAACTTTATGGAATAAAAGGAAAACTTTATTAAAGTACATAAATGAAGACCTCAAGAAGTGAAGAGACATATCATTATTCATGGATGAGGCATCCTATCACAATGAAGAAGTCAGGTTCCCCCCATATTCCTATCCAAAATCAAAGCAGAATTTGGGGAGAATTTGACAAACTGACTCTAAAATATATATGATAATAAAGTCCATGAGAATCTTAGACAATTTTGATAAAGAAGAGTATAATGTAGTTTTCTGGGAAGTGAGGTGGCAAAGAAATGGAAACTGGCATTGTCAAATATGAAAACATTTTTAAAAGCCATAATAACTTAAACATGTTTAAGTGAACAAGAAACTGACAAACCGATTGAACAGAATAATTCAGAGACAAATCCATGCATATGGAGGAATTTGGCATAAAATTTCTGGGAATAAATCAAATAGTTTCTGAATGACATTAATGTCAATTTAGTGTTTGGAGAAAAAGAAAGTTGTAAACACACTCACACCATATGCAAAAACTCCAGATCAGTAAAGATCCAAATGTGAAAGGAGAATAACAAACAGTAATAGAAGAAGGCTTAGTCCAATATCATAGATGGCCAGATAAATATAAAGCAAAGCATTTTTACCCAAAACTATTCATTAGAAAAGAGAGAATTACCTTCGTTATAAGTCCTTAAATTCTTCCCTTTCCAAATTATGGCCACTTTTTCAAAGTTCTTTGGAGAAGATACATTATTCTAAAATGATTTCAATTAACAAATAGCTGAGGAGCCTGCATACTGTTTTCCAGAGTGGCTTAACAACTTCTATTCCTACCATATTGCATAAGGATTCAGCAACAGTACAGAAGTTCCTCAAAAAAATTAAAAACAGAACTACCATATGATCTAGCAATTTCACTTCTGAGTCTTTATTCAAAGAAAACAAAAACATTAATTCAAATATGTGTGTGTATATACCGTCCATCAGTGAATGAAAGAATAAAGAAATTGTCGTGTGTACATATAACGGGATACTACTCAGTCATAAAAAATAAAATGTTGTCATTTTCAACAACATGGATGGACCTCAAGGGCATTATGTAAAATGAAATAAGTTGGAAAAATAAAAATACCATATAATCTCTTTATTATGTGGAATAATAACAATAAGCTTGTAGGAATGGAAGAGAACAGATTTGTGAGTGCCAGAGACAGGGGTGGGGAGATGGGAGAGAAGAATAAACTGGTTTTGGTGGGGTGTTTTAGATTAAATAAATGGACTTATTTTTAAATCAATCAATCAATCAAATAATCTAGAAACCATTAGCATAATCAAAAATAAATACATGAGAAGAATTAGAATAAAAATTATGGAACATGAAAGTAGAAACAGCAATATGTGTTAAAATACTATGTTATAAATTATGTGATTTTAAACTTGTGAGTAACTAAATAAAAGTAGTTAGCAGATGTTTGACTATTTGCCTATAACTTCTACATGCCTAAAGCTTTATATTTTGAAACTGGTCAAAATGTTTTAAAAATATTCTCACACTGAGAATATGGAGACTCACCTTATCACTTTATGTTCCAGCAAAAATTATAACTTTACTGCCCTGGGTTTGGAAGAAATTTCTTAAGATTATGAAAACACAAACCATATGGGTTTTGGTTTTTTTTTAAGTTTTTGGTCACATCAGGTGTATGTGGTATCTTAGTTTGATGACCAGGAATTAAACCAGTGCCTTCTCCACTGGAAGCATGGTGTCTTAACCACTGGACCCCCAGGGATTTCCCCACCATATGGGTTTTGATCATGAAAATGAAATCATTCTATTTAGGGAAGGGACCATATACAAACTTAACTGACGAGCAGCAAAGTGGAAGAAGGCACTTACAGTATTTATATACTGACCTAGGATTACCATATGGAATATATCAGAAACACCCCCACCACAGTCACATGAAAAACCATTTTTAAGATAGATGAACAATATAAATCAGCAACTCACACAGAGAAACCTAGGAGATGATGTCCAGCCTCACTAGTAAGGCAAAAAAAGCAAATTAAAACATGAGACCACTTGACACCCACTGAATTGCCAACATTTGAAAGTCAAATAATTTCAAGTGCTAGTGACAATAAAGGAAAGTGAGAGTTGGTGAGCGTGTAGACTGCTTATGGTCCCTGAATCACTGAAATGACAAAGCAGTTGTGTGAAAAAACTAACCCATGAGCCAAGACGGCGTAGCCGTGAGAGCAGAGTCTGGGCTGAGTGTATCACGTCTTGGAAGAGCTCAGTCAAGGTCAGTTAGGGCTGGAAGATTAGGAATAGGTTCACGGAAGAGGAGGCACTAAGTTTTTTATTAAAAGGGGGAAATCAGATGAGAGAGGGTCTGGAAGGCTTCTTGAATATTATAAGCGACAGTATCACAGAATGCTTGATCAGAGAGCACCTAACCTAAGCCCACCACTTTACAGATGAGGAGTTTGAGGCCCAGAGAGAGGGTGTGACTTGTCTAAAGCCACACAGTATAGTTTTAAAAAGGTTTGGAAATTTTCTGGTGGTCCAGTGATTTTCGACTCTGCACTTTCACTGCCAAGGGCCCAGGTTCACTCCTGGTCGGGGAACTAAGATCCCACAAGCCAAGAGGTGCAGCCAAAAAAACACTCACAGATAAATAAACAAAAGCACTTTTAAGGTTTGAGTGGCAGGAAGTTTCTGGATAGGTTGGAAAATGGAGAGAGAGAAATCAAGAAGAACTAGAAAGCAACAAGGGACAGATGCAAAATGGTAACATGAAAGAAAAAGATCTCAAAGAGAGACCATATAATACTTGAAGGAAGAGTCAAAGTTGTTTCCAGAAAAGAAGTTAATGATGCTGCTGAATTCCCCAGTGAAAATCTTGGCTAAGTTACAAGCACTTTTTCTATGTGCCAAGCACTGTTCTAAGCATTCTGCAAGATATTAATTTATTTAAGCTTCACAGCAACCTTATTCAGGGAGGCACCACTGTTAACATCATCCTTTTACAGAAAATGACACCCAGACAGAGAGGTTGAGGAACTCATCCAAGGGCACACAGCTACAGTCATGACTGAATCCCCAGTGGTCTGGTTCTGCACCCCATCTTCTTAACCAGTACACGTGCTGCTCTTAGCAATAAGATGGTTCAGAGGAGGTGCCAGGTTCTCGGAAGAAGTGAATATTTTCCTTGAGATTCTGATACAATGCAGAAAGCAGAGACTCTTGCACCAACACCAAAATAATTTCACTTTTCGTCTTAATGCCACTCCCTCCTTGAAAGCAACTCTCAGACCTTGAGAAAAGCAAGCAAGAGAGTGCAGGCAAAGGGAGCTACCACCATTCGCCAGGTTGCCCCACCACACCACCACTGCCCAGCAGGGGGATGGCAGCAGCATGTTCTCCTGGACAGTCCCCTCAGGCCACGGAACAGGTCATCGGAGTGGACACGTGAGTTCTGGGCCCTTCCAGGCTGTTCACACTTCACTTCAGTGATTTTTGATTACACCGTTGTCACAAAACCGAGATGACTGAGTTAGAACAGCATCTGAAGTCTTATTTTTCCCACTCTGAAGCTCTTGTTTTCCCAGCTATGGTGAAGGGTGAAGGTAGTTATATATTCCTCAAGGCAGCCTCTACTAGGCATGAACACTTTCACAAACGGTAGAGTGCAAAAAAAAAAAAAAAAGGCAAGCAGCTTCCTCCACCATTGTGTGAGCAGATTATCAGAAAGAGGCTCTGCTTTCATTGCTCACATATTTTGCACAGACTAATAGGAGTAAAAGCCATTGTGCTGTGTGGAGACCAGGGAGTGGGAGTCAGCCAGGAGTTGGGGGTTTTCCCATTTCTCTCCCTAATGAGGGCAAACTGTGTCAGGTGAAGGCATGTCGAGTTTGCCATGAAAACCTACTCTAGTTAAAATATCCAGAAATAAAATATGATGAGTTAAAAAAGAAGCCACGCCAATATTAAGAAATGAGATTTATTGCCTTGACACGGCAGGGGTGTGGTTGTGATCAGAAGGCCACTCTGGGTTCCCCTGGATGCAGAGCCCTCAGTTGAGAACACATGCTCGCACAGACAGACAGACAGACACACAGACACACACACACACCCCAGAGGAGTCCCAGGGCCTCCTTCTCTGAGAAGGAGAGATCCTGGTCAGGATGTGAGAACCTGAACACCTCCTGGTTGCATGGCTGCAGCTGTTGGCATCAGACTCTGGTCAGGAAGAGTCAGCCTGAGGAGAAAGAAGGATGGAGAAAATCCATCGGGGGGTCCTTCTCATCCCCAAAGGCCCTTCCCCACCAGCAACACACCATCCAGAAGTTGCTCTCTCCTTGTCTCCAGATCATCTCCAAACGCCCTTCCTCCAGCTCCCCCACTGCTCCTCCCCCATGCAAAGACATCCTCCCGATCTGTAACTACGTATGTGCACCCGGGGCCTCAACCAGGATGATGGGTGTGCAGATACAGGCCTACCCACCCAAGGGCCACTGTGTGCTCCCTGGGTCACAAGACGGTCCCAAGCAAGCTCACATGTGCGCCACTGTGTCTGGCTCTCCCGCCTCCTCCAGATGCCCCAACGTACCCCCTGAGCACGGCTTTCGGGAGTAGATGATGAGAACCAAGCCAACAATGATGCCCAGCACACCCAGGCCAAAGGCCACGCCGCACAGCACATTCTCCAGAAGATCAGAGGGCAGCGCGTTCTGGGGCACTGGAGAAAAGGGGAGCTGATCAGCCCCAAGACCTGGTTGGGGGATGACGTGGCTGTCTACAACAGGGCAGACCCCGAGGCTGGGAAGACTGAGGTCTGAGCAGAGCAGACCTGGCCTGAACAAGGGCCAGGTGGAGAAAGAAAGAAGCCCTCCCGTGGGTCCACCTCTCTTCTGCCCCACAAAGGAACCAGGCATCCAGGGAGAAGGGTCTCACCCCAAAAGCGATTGCTGTGTAGCCATCAATCTCATGAGTCACGATGCACGAGAAAAGATCAGAAGGTGCTGGTGTGAAGTTTAAGTAGGAAAAGGCCTGGAAGGTGAGTCCATCAACCGCCGAGACAAAAGTGGGCCTGACTCCTTCCACGGGCGCCGACTGATGCTGCCAGTTGACGGTCAGTGTAGGTGGAAAGAGGTTACTGATGAAACAGACCAGCGTGTTGGGCTTGCCAAACTCCAGGGGCTTCAATGTGAACACCTCAACGATGGGGAACCCTGTGGGGGATTGAGGCGTGAGGGAAGGAAGCTCAGATGGGACCCCCGTTTATGGAGGGGCGTGGCACGTGGAGGAGAGAGGAGGAACTGGGACTCTGGGGGAGGTCTTTGCCCAGCCAAGAACCAGACCTGGACCAGAGCCAGACCACGCCGGCCCGACGCCCCTAACCTCCTACAGCACTTCCGGCCTGGACCGCACGGGGGGCTCCTGACCACGGGCTGCCTTCTCATTAAAAATGCAGGCACATTTTAACCAGGAGTTTGGGATTAACAGACACACTACTATATATGAGATCAATAATCAATAAGGACCTACTTTACAGCACTGATAACTCTACTCAATATTCTGTAATAACCTATGTGGGAAAAGAAACTGAAAAAGAATGAATATATGTATGTGTGTAAGGGAACGACTTTACCGTACACCTAAAACTAACACAACATTGTACATCAACTATACTCCAATATAAAATAAAAATTAAATTAAAAAATAAAGGTAACCACTGGGAAAAAGAACCAATTGGTAAAAAAACATTGAAAATACTGATTTTAAGGATATCTTCAAGAACTATATGTTTGGACGTATTTGAAAGACATGCTGATCACATCTACATATGTTCTTTAAGTTACCTTGTCATCCAATTAATGTCAGCTCAGTTTTGATGTGGTATTGTTTAAATCTTGAAAAGTGTACACTAAAACACATTATGATTGCAAACTATTTCATTTAGAACGGTTGGACAACAAGGTCCTGCTGTGTGGCATGGGGAATTATATCCAATCTCCGGGGATAAACAATGATGGAGAAGAATATTAAAAAAGGAATGTATGTGTGTGCATGACTGTGTCACTTGGCTGTGCAGTAGAGATTGGCACAGCACTGTGGATCAACTACATTTCAATTAAAAAAACACATTGTGATGTCCAAACAATTATGGCAGAATAATAAAATAAATATTAACAGAGATTACTTAATCCATGTAGTTAAGCCTAGTTTACCAAGGCAGTTAACTACAATTTTGTTAACTCAGCTAGGGTTTTCATCTACTATGATCCATCAGTATTTCCTAATAAACTCAAGTTTTAAAATAAATAAATAAAATGAAATTCAGACACATCATCAGATACTTCCATTCTACCCTTCCATCTTGCTGAGCATCGGTCATAACACAAGTGCTAACAGTCAGAGGCCTCAGCTGGTCCCTGCTAAATTTATCAAGTTCCATAATTTTGAATCCTACTACACCCCAGGCGCTTTTCTTCTGCCCACAACAAAACAGAGTGCAGACCATGGGTGGTAGAAAAATCAAGGTTCAAGGGGAGAACCAGAAAGCATGAGAGATGGGGGACTGGTGTGAAAGGGAAAAATTCAGTGTATAATAAGGTTAAGAGGGCAGCTCCCTCCCCACCTCTACAGAAAAATGCCCTGACCTCTAGACACAGGGATTTTCCCTTCAAGTTGTGGACCAATTTCCTCGATCATGGCCCGGCAAAAACCTTTGTCAAACATAATGTCAGAAGTATCTCCATGCTGGTGAGCCCAGTCAGCAAATTCAGGCAAGCGAGGCACTCGGATGCTCTGGGAAAAGTCGAAGGAGAAAAGCTGGTCCCCGTCGTAGGCCTCAGAGAGCCCCACGTTGGGGCTCCAGTCCTGGCAGTACATTGTGTGCAGGAAGGTGTGGTTTTGTAGCTCATCCCTCCACCCTGGAGCAGGAGCTGCAAAAGAGACAGGTGGGGTTCAGGGAGGTGGGACCCCCTTTAGCTTAGAGAACAGCAAGGGACTTCCTTGGCGGCCCAGTTGTTAAGAATCCCCCTTGCAATGCAGGGGACTTAGGTTGGATCCCTGGTCGAGAAACGAAGGTCCCATAGCTGAGAAGCAACTAAACCTGTGCACTGTAGCTACGGAGCAATAGTTCAGGAGCCTTTGTGCCGCAACTAAGAGAATCCACTTGCCGCAATGAAAGATCCTGCACAATCTAATGAGGATTCTGCTTACCTCAACTAAAATCCAGTACAGCCAAATAAATAAGTATTTTTTAAAAAGAAAAACAGCAAGCCCTGCTCCAGGGAGGAGGGGGGCAGTAGTGGGTTTACAACCCATCTTGTGTCTGTCACTTAGGCTCCGCCTCCCAATAGGGGCGAAAAAGGAATTACAGAATCTCTCCAAACTTTCCCAGTCCATAAAAACAACATCAACCATCTAAAGCTGTAACAAGTAAAAGGTTCTAGGATCTAAAGTGACAAATTCAGTTGACAGAGTCGCAGCATTGACTATATTTTTGTGCCCCAAAGCACCCAGCCAAGGAGGTAAGTTGTGGCTGAAATTCAGCTTGCATTTTGCTTACCAAGCCATGTATCTTGGCACAGAGTTGTGTGCGTGCGTGCTAAGTCCATTCAGTCGTGTCCAATTATTTGCGACCCTATGGACTGTAGCCACCAGGCTCCTCTGTTCATGGGATTCTCCAGGCAGGACTCACCTCCTGCATTGGCAGGCAGGTTCTTTACCGCTAGCCCCACCTGGGAAGTCCTGGCACAGGGCTACTTTCTCCCTCAGAAGAGACCTTTGTGTAATTCCCAGGAGGCCATCCTGTTGACTTGTGAAGGGCCTGTATGGGGTTCCCAGTCTTCAACGTGGACGGAGAATGGTGATCTAAGCCATAGACAACAATGCCCTGCCCTACATTCAGACACACACAAGTGAAGTCGTTCAGTCGTGTCTGACTCTTTGCAACTCCATGGACTGTAACCCACCAGGCTCCTCCGTCCATGGGGTTTTCCAGGCAAGAATACTGGAGTGGGTTGCCATTTCCTTCTCCAGGAGATCTTCCCGACCCAGGGACTGAACCCGAGTATCCCCCATTGTAGACAGATGCTTTACCATCTGAGCCACCAGGGAAGTCCATGGCAGACTATAAAACCACTTTCCAGGCTTCTTTTCAGGCACTTCGTTGGCACCAGGCCTCTCTGAATATATCCTCCCTCCCTCAGCCCTGCAGATCTTGCAAAGACAGGACTAGGGGAATAGTACCATAGCTACAGGAAATAATCCCTAATTCTTTGAAATTCCTGGCAGGAATCTCCCCAGCCAGAAAGATTCTACTCAAAACCCAATACTCAGAATGATAGAGTAAGAGGGATCTTCCAGGTTCTTCTTCCATTCCACTCCATCCTTTTCAGAGAAAGAAACTAAGGACCAATAAAGTTAAGAGGTTTTTCAAGCATTGTAAGGTGAATTGATTTCAGAGTGCAGGGTTCCTAAGTAGGAACAGTGGAGATAACATCTGTTTTGTTCAAATCCCAGCTCTACCACTTACCAAAGGGGTGAACTTGCCCAAGTTACTTAAACTCTGAGTCTCATTTCCTTCATCTGGAAAATGGATATAATAATCTCTGCTTCAAGAGACTGTCTTCAACGGAACCTACGAAGCACCTCTGGCATTGTTTACCATCCATCTATAGCATGGCTCTCTTTCCCAATTCTGCTATCGTTTCTGCTCTCTCATCACACTTTCACCATTTACTAAGCACTCTTGTCACTTTCAAATACCCCGGCTTCCTAGGCTCTACCCCAATCAGGATGGAAGTCGATGAGACGTACTGTCATACCTTCAGGGGCGGTCCAAGACAGGGGCAGCAGCCACAGAAAGGAGAGCAACCGTAGCAGCGCAGTTTCCTGGCTCGGCTCATGATCCATATCTTCACACTTCCCCGGGGGCCTAGGAACTACCAGCCAACTGACCCAGGTCCCCAAATTCCTTCCCAGATCATGTTTCTCAGCTCACTTCCCAGCACTGCCCTTGCCATTCTGGATAAGCCAATCACAAAAAGTGTAGAGTTTGACGTTATCAGTCGCTGGGGAGAGACCTGGAGCAAGCCACCTTCTTAGGACTTGGCTCTTTCACCCGGCCAGCCTTGGGGTGTAGCTGGCGCTGTGGGGAGGCAGTGGAGGAATGTCTGCCTCCTGGTGGGGATCCCTCTTTAGTATCCGGCTGTCAGCCTCAGCTTGTAACCAGACGGAGGGACTCTTCTGAGCAGCACCACCCTGTGGCCAAATAATAAACTGAGGAAGCTCATTTTTCCACGGCAAACCCCATCCCCTCACCCAGAAGCAGGGCTCCTCAGACTGTGTGAGGATGGAGGAGTATGTGGGATGTAATTAGGAAGGCTGATAAGAGTCTTGAAGGAAAAACAGGCCAGCAGAATGTGAGGAGAGAAAAAACACCCAGGGCAAGGAGCAGGCAAACGGGTGAAGATCAAAGGCATTCAGAGCTCCTTTCTTTGGAGACCTCTGTATAGTTGGACTGTAATAGTTGGAGGCTGTTCATGTGCTCCTGTTTGGTAACAGGCAGGAGATGAAGCTGGAATGTTAAGAGGAGCTAGAATTTTCTTTTCAGGAGTTACTTTTTTATCTTTTTTTTAAAGTTTATTGGGGTATAGTTGATTTAAAATGAGCTAAAATTTTAGGCAAGAGCTAGATCATATAGGCTCTGTTACACCAGAAGGCAGGTGGGGTTTTTGTTTCTTTGCTTCCTGCTGCACCACACGGCATGCAGGATCCTAGTTTTAAGGCAGATGCCCAACGCAAAGAAGGACGCACCATTGGCTACTCCCATCCCTTCCACCTCTTGATGATTAAGTGTCCAAGACAATCCATATATCCAGCACCAGAGGAAAACCTGAGCCTATTCCAAGTCCTGAGTTTGAAACTCCTGCCTAAGGCATAAATATGAGCCCATGCCTCCTACTGAGAGAATCTAACAGGAAGCCAACCTCCCAGGAAGGCTGGGAAACACACACCTCGCAGACTCCTAGACAGAACAGTCTAGAACACAATACAGGAGACAAGGAGTGGCACCGACACCGCGTGTTAGCCAGGCCACCGAAACACACTGACTTGTATGACCCCTGTGGCAGGAGGAGCACCCCGGGAGCAAAGAGAATAAAAGATGAAGAGCACTCAGAGAAATAGAGGCGCTCCACGAGGAGGGGCGAGGTCACCGTTGTGGGATGCTGCTCGCAAGTTGAGGGAGCACTGGAAAGCGTCCTTAGATTTGGCAGTTATGAGATGGGTGATAAACGTGTTGGGAGCAGTTTCAGCACTGTAGTGGGAGTGGACTCCAGATTGTGGTGCTGAGAAGTGGGAGACGAGGAAGAAACTGTCAGTGTATATGCTGCAAGTATGATAGAGAAGAAAAAGAAAGACAGAAGGGGTTTGAGGGGGAGGCAGTGAGAAAAATCTAATGTGGCAATTAAGTAGTAATCTTAAAAATCAATCTATGTGAAAACGGTCCTTTCAAAATCCATACTCCCTTCTGAGAAACAAACAATAGCAGTCGTAACAGCCTCAAACACTCCCCCATGACTTTCTGCATATCCCCAAACACTAAAGGGTACATACATGTGTGTGAGTGTGTGTGAGGTAGTGGGTAAAATGCCAGGGTTAGGGTAGGCTTCCTTTGTGGATTAATCCATCAGTAATTCCTATTGTGGGGAAGATTCACCCCTTAGGAAAGCAGTGTTAGTCATTCAGTTGTGTCCGACTCTGCAACCGGACTCTGCAACATGGACTAAGCCCATCAGGCTCCTCTGTCCATGGGATTTTCCAGGCAAAAATATTGGAGTGGGTAACCACTCTTTTCTCCAGGGGATCTCCCCAACCCAGAGATAGAACCCACTTCTCCTGCATTGCAGGCAGCTTCTTTACCATCTGAGCCACTAGGAAAGCCCTAGGAAATTAGAGAGGAGGTGACTCAGACAGTAAAGAATCCATCTGCAATGAGGGAGACCTGGGTTTGATCCCTGGGTTTGGAAGATTCCTGGAGAAGGGAACAGCTACCCACTCCAGTATTCTGGCCTAGAGAATTCCACGGACAGAGCTGCCTGGCAGGCTACCGTCCATGGGGTCGCAAAGAGTTGGATACGACAGCAGCTTTCACCGTCTCTGTCATATTAACATTACCAAAACTATCAGTGAAGACAGATGGCACATGGCCATCTACAGTTCTACACCAGGAGTGAGCCATCTTTTTCTATAAAGGACCAGATAGTAAATCACTGAAAATTAAATTTCATATAATGTTGATGAGTCACAAAATATAACCCCTTTTTATGGGGGGCGGGGGTGGCAGGAGAGAGCAAGGGTAGTCAGAGTCTTCAAATCATTTATTTATTCGTCATACCACAAGGCATGTGGGATCTTAGTTCCCTGACCAGGGATCAAACTTGAGTCCCCTGCATTGGAAATGCAGAGTCTTAACCACTGGACGGCCAGGGATGTCCCCAATTCTTTCACTTTTTTTTTCCAATCATTTATAAACAAAAAACCATTCTGAGTTCCCGGGCCATATAGAAGCAGATGGGCTGAATATTACTCAGACCATAGTTTGCTGCACACGGTTCTGTGTGGCCAGAAATGGGGTAGGGAACCCAAAATAAACCCACCCCTCCAGAGGCCCAGTCCTCCTTGGGGATGGCAATTCATTAATGTGTCCCAGATTAACACTGTTCAGGAGGAGGAGCATGAGGATTACTGGGAGGTCTAGGAACACGTGGGGTCAGACACTGCAATACACTGGGTGGAGGGACAAGGCAAAGAGGATCCAAGCTCCCCGCCAAGAATACAGTGTAGACAAGTCCAGCATGCAGAGAAAGTCAACCGTCCATCATTAAGATGGAGGCAAGGCTGTGGTTAACTATTCTTTCCCTGTACAAATGGGAACAAGTTAAAACATTTATAACTACCCTTCCCTCTATGTAATTCTTCTTCCTCCCAGGACCGTGCAACAACCTCCATTAATAGATATCTCAAAAATAGTATGTCATCAGTTTAGGGAAGTGGGAATTGCAGGCAAGAAGAGGAGGTGGCCAGTTCTGTATCGCAGTAACTCACTGTCTTTGATGAGATATGAACGCCTCTGAAAATAGAGCCCTCGCACCTGTGACCCCAATAGGTCCCGGCTTTCTGACACCCAGCCCTTCATGTGTCTGTACTCCTGCCCCATTTTCTCTTTCTTGACAGAGCCAAGTTTCCTGAAAAAGTTGTGGGCAACCATCTCTCTTTCATATTTGCCATTTAATCCTTACCCCTAAACAATGAAACAGTTCAACATCTTTGTGTTGCTAAATCAAATGGACTCTTTGCAGTCTCAGCAACATCTGACACCGTTGGCCATGCCCTGCTTCCTAAAACGGTTTTTTTTTGGCATCCCTGACAGCACTCTCTCCTAGTTTTTCCTCCAACCTCTCTGGCATCCTGTCACCTTTATGAACTCCTTTCAGCTAACCCTTAAGTCCCTGGAGTTCTGTCCTCACCCTCTTTTCTTATACTCTACACCTGCTCTCGATGGCATTTACCCTCACTTATCTTCCATTACCATCTATTTGCTGACATTTTCCAAATCCCTCCCTTTGGCTCATACCTTGTTGATTCCACCATCCTTACACCAAACTTAAAGGAGATGCCTTTAGGCATCTCCACTTGGATGTTGTACACAGTGGTTGTCAAATTGTACCCACCACAAAATAGGGTCCCACAAGAAATTTTTGTAAATGTAAATTTGATAGTACGAGTTTTTATTTTTAAATGTATTTCAACACAGAAGTAATAAGACAACAAAGATGTTTATACAGTAATTTTTATTATGCAATAATTATATTTAATCAGGTTATTTTGATTTTAAGCAACAGAAACCAATCCTAGTTAACTTTTAAGCGAAAAGTCAAAGCATTAGTCACTCTGTGCTATGCTTAGTCCCTCAGTCACATCTGACTCTTTGTGACCCCATGGACTGTAGCCCACCAGGTTTCTCTGTCCGTGGGATTCTCCAGGCAAGAATACTGGAGTGAGTTGCCATGCCCTCCTCCAGGGGATCGTCCCAACCCAGGGATCGAACCCAAGTCTCCTGCATTGCAGGCGGATTCTTTACCATCTGAGCCACCAGGGAAGCCCAAGAATACTGGAATGGGTAGCCTGTCCCTGCTCCAGTGGAACTTTCTGACCCAGGAATTGAACGGGGGTCTCTTGAATTGCCGGTGGATTCTTTATCAGCTAAGCTACCCAGGAAGCCCATTAGTCACTCAGTTGTGTCCAACTCTTTGTAGCCCCAGAGACTATAGCCCACCAGGCCCCTGTGTCCATGGAATTCTCCAAGCAAAAGTACCACAGTAGACTGCCATTTCCTGCTCCAGGGGATCTTCCTGACCTAGGGATCGAACCTAGGTCTCTTGCATTGCAGGCAGATTCAGCCTGCAGATTCTCAGCCACCATGGAAGCCCCTTAAAGGGGAGATTTATTGGGTGGATATAGAGCTAGCTCACAAAATCAAAAGGGATAAATCAGCTAGTCTCAGGAAGAGGAGTCACAGGGGCCTTAGCAGCAGGGGTTGAGTTGCCATTAATATACCTCATCTTCAAAGGCCTCCAGCATCTTATCTGTCAAGTTTCATGTTGCTACAAGAGAAAATCTGACTGTCTCAGCTTGTATTAGGTATAGACCTCTGGATCGATCAGTGGTGGCCAGGCACAATATCATCTCTATGTCTTAGAGCTATTCCTGAAGAAAAGAGAATTATCACAAACCAAACAACCACCTCAACATAGCTGTCTTGAACATACGGCATCCCAGACAATGGCATGAGATCACCTGAAGCATAAACATAACATGAAATCTGCGTATATTCAGACAGCATTTCCCAGTCAACTCCCAAATATCAATCATCTACTTGATGACTTCTGGTCTATCACAGGTCTTGCCACAAATTCAAAATATACTTTATGACTTGACTCAGTGTTGATTAATTAATTATATTTATATTCCACTAAATGATTTCCTTTGGATCTATGACCAAGTTTGAATTTTTTTTAATTTTATTTATTTGGCTGTTCTGGGTCTTAGTTGCAGTATGTGGGCTCTAGTTCCCTGACCAGAGTTCGAACCCTGGCTCCCTGCATTGGGAGCTCAGAGTCTTAGCCACTGGACCACCAGGAAAGTCCTGAAAATTTTTTATCATGGAAAATTTCAAACAAACACAAAAGAATAGTAAACCAACACACATTTTTTTTTTTAATTTGGCTGCCTCAGGTCTTCAGTGAACAGACTCTTGACTCAGCTGGGCTTCCCTTGTGGTTCAGAGGGTAAAGCATCTCCGGCAAGGCAGGACCTGGGTTTGATCTTCAGGTCAGGAAGATCCCCTAGAGAAGGAAATGGAGACCCACGCTAGTACTCTTGCCTGGAAAATGCCGTGGACGGAGGAGCCTGGCAGGCTACTGTCCGTAGGATTGCAAAGAATCGTACACGACCGAGCAACTTCACAGGCTCCATAGCTGCAGCACATAGCTTAGTTGCTCCACAGCATGTGGGATCTTAGTTCTCCATCCAGGGGTCTAACCCTGCTCCCCTGCATTGCAGGACAGATTCTTGAGCACTGGCTCACCAGGGAAGTCTCCCTATATGCCTGAAGTTTCAATAATTTAAACATGCTAAAAGTCTTCCATTCTTGTTACATCTATTCTCCTATTCCACACATTTTTTTTTCTACAGTAGTTAAATAAATGCTATCACTATATTTCACAAGGAAACACTTCTAAGAGTATCTATAATAAATTTTCCTTAACTGCCATACTATCACTACAAGTAACAAAATTAAAAATGATTGCTTAACTTAACCCAGTCCTGTGTTCATTTTTCTCCTCTATCTCAAAAATGTCTAAGAGAAAGTTTGAAATAGAAAGCACTCTTGTGGTTTTTAAATTGTGCTTTTATTTTTTTAAATTACTTTCCTATTTTACATGATATCTCATAAACCTGTTAAATGTTCAGTAATGAATTTTTAGGCAAATTAAGTTCAGGAATTACTACACTGAATGTACTATCTCAAAATCTACAAAACTAACCTCACCAGCTTCCCTTCCCAGCATGATCCAGCTCCCGTATTTAAGAGCTCAGTGTGTAGGCTGACTGTCTACCCAATCAGATGAGTCACAAATGTGGGAGTCAAGTTTGACAACTTCATCTTCCTCAAACCATCTTGTCCAGTTGTTCACTATCGATCCTACCTCTTCCATATCTCCTGAGTCTGTCCTCCATTCCTACTGGTTCAGGCCCTCGGTGGTTAGATTTTTTCCTGGATTACTGCAGTTTTCTTAGAACTGATCTCTCTGCCTCCAATCTTTCATTTACCAGTACTGCCATGGGAATCTTTTTACTAATACATTTGATCACATCATATTTATATGAAAACCTTCAATAGTTCTCTGCAGTCTGCTTTCCTTGACATGATACTTAAATGATCGGGACCCTTTTAATCTATCTCTGTATTAGTCCTTTGAAATTTCAGCTCCCTCAGAAAGGTTTGGAACCCAGAGTGGAGATGAGGGACCTCCTCAGTATGCGTCCACAGCACCGGCCTGCCCTTCCCATCTTCTATATTTTATCATTCTGTTAATGTCTGCTTTAGTCACCTCACTCCCACTGCAGGATCTCAAGGGATCTTATCCTGTTCTTTTAACATTCTCAGCATGTACCAAGAAAGCCCACCAGCAAGTGACTGCTCACTGTATGAATAAATGGGCTGTAGGTTACTGAAGGTGCAAAATTGGGCCTGGAAGAACCTTCAAGCCTTACATGAATAATAGTTTCTCCTAATACTGGTATTTCAACAGTAAATCTCACCAAGCATGTCTATGGGCCACTCTACAAACATCTTCACTCCCACTGCCTTCCCCATGCATACCACCCCTCTTCCCATTTTCTTCTTCCCTTCTGCCACAGCCCAGAGTAAACCTGGCCACCCAGCTCTCATCCTTCCCTTCATTTCCTGCTCAAGGTTCTCTCTTCACATCCATATTCATTCTTCCTTTTTGGCTGCATTATTAGACTATAGTAATGCTGTCAACTACTCTACAAAGTTGGAATTTACTATTACCATTTTATAAATAAGAAATCCTGGGCTCAAAGAGGTTCATTCATTTATTTAGCAAATATTTATGGACTGTCCTCTATGTACTTGATAGTACGCTGGGCACCAGGCACCTACATGATCAAACTTGTAATCTAATGAAAACTTATCTCTAATGTCTAGAGACATTAAATAAGTAAACACACAAACCTACAAAAGCTAAGTAAACACACAAACCTACAAAAGCACATTGTAAAAGGCAGCATAAAGGAAAAGAACTGAGACCCCATAGAAAGACTAACTGAAATGGAACCTAGTGATATTGTGATGGGATAATGAAGTGTGAGTAGGGGTTAGCGAAGCGGTGGGAAGGAGAGAAGGCTCTGAGGCAGGCAAGGGGCTGGTTCCTTCATGGAGGAGACCTGTGTGGCTGGCATATAGTAATTAGTGATTAAGAGACAACAGACAGATATGAGGCAAAAGTCAGCAAGAAGCAAGACCACATAGGGCCTCCTGAACCACAGTGAGGTTTCTAAGTGCAATTAGTTCTAATGCTGTGACAACTTTATTCCTTTTCATCCCATGTGTGAATGTATGCTGTGGTTCCTACCTAACCTGCCTCCAGTCTCTCCAAAGCCAATCCATGGTGCATGCTGTTAAGTAAGTCTTCCTATAAAAGTAACTCTAGCTTCTCCTTTCAGAAAAATTAAGCAGCTCCTCCCTCTCTACAAGATTCAGTCTGAATTACCTGGCCTGGGTTTTCAGATCCCCTGTACTTTGACCTCTATACCTAGATGACAGACTCTCCACTGTCAGTAACAATCCCCAATTACCAACCTAATGAGTTTTCCCCTTTCTTCATGCTCTCACACCCTGTGCAGGGTCTTGTCTCCTCGTTCAATCAGAATAGGGGTTCTTGGGAATTCCCTGGCAGACCAGTGATTAGGGCTTGGTGCTTCCCCTACCTGGTTCGATCCCTGGTTGGAGAACTAAGATTCACAGGCTATACAGCACAATCAAAAAAGAAAGAAAAGAACAGGGGTTCTTAACCTGCAGCCCACATGCCATAAAATTCTGGGGTCCATGAACCTGGATGGAATAAAAAGAGCCACCTTTATTTTTAAGAACATCTAACTAATTGAAACTTAACTTTATCAATGAAAAGAATAAGTCTTTGTAGTATCAACAGTACCTGTAATGTTTTCATCAATAGAGATCACCATCAATTAACATTTTCATATCACAGTCTCAGAATGGATATCTCTACAATTATGAGTTGTTAGACTTGAAATAAATCATTTAACTTAATGTATTAGCATTCTATTAGTAAGGGAATACATATTACTAGATGATCACCCTGTTCTTTAAATACTTTGATAACTGCATATTTTATTTGTGCCCTTACAAATATTATCATCAGACAAGGTCCAAAGGCTCCACCAAATTGCCCAAGTCCATAGCACAGACAAGCTTAAAGAACTCCTGATTAGTCATACATTCTATAAACATGAGGTCCTCACTGGAGCCCTCTCTTGTTCTGGGTTGCTCATATTACATTGTTCTGCTTTTCCTTCTTGTCTGATGCTCTTCCATTGGTTCCACTTCCTATTCTTGCTGCCTATGTGAGGATGTAACCCAGATCTCGATGTTTAACCTACAACTAAATTGTCCCATACTTCCTCCCTTACAAATCTCACCTACCTGCATGACAGAGTCAAACTATTCCTCAAAGGTGACTCCCAAATCTACCTCTACCAATCTTTTTTCCTCAAACCTGAACCTTAGTCTTTAGGTTAGGTTTGGTGCTTCCCGACCTGGTCCTAACAACCAGAATAACATACCATTCAGTGGCAGACTTCCTGGGTTCAAATCCCAATTCCAGATACTTATTAAACATGTAACCATGTTTATTTACTATCTCTTGCTTTAGTTGCTTCATTTGAAAAATGGGAGTGATAACAATAGAATCTACTTTATAGGGTTACAAGGATTATAAGAGTTCATACACATAAAGCACTTTTAATAGGGTCTGAGACATTTCAACTCAATAAATGTTAGCTACCACGAGCCTCATCTCCTTCCAACACCTGACATTTTTATTTGGTGTTTATTAACAAGTACAGTAATAGCCACTGCAGATATGAAGACAGAATTCCTATCCAATGATATAATCCTGATCAAGCTGTTGCTCAGTAACTTTCAGTGGTTCCCTATTAGGTCCAAACTTAACAGCACTGGAATTCATGTTGCCTCAAATAAATGTACCTTCCAGTCTCCTCTGGCTCTACTTCTTGTAACTTATTCTATCTGGCCAGACTGAACTGCAATGCTCTGTGAAAATGACCTGCTCTGTTCTGTCTTTTCTCACACAACCCGTGTCTCAAATGTTTATCTGATAACAATAATTTTGTCTCACTACAATTACTTCTCCTACACTTCGCATGGAGGTCCCCAGCCACAAACATTACGATCTCACCTAAGTCACATACGTACTTAAACATCAACTTGCTTCAACATTTGCATACTCTGTGAGCACCTCTTATTGGCCAGATCCTGAGCCAGAAGCTGGAAGTGTGCTGCTGCTGTTGTTTTAAAGACTATAGCATGGACCTGTTTTCAGGATCAAAATCAAGGGAGGGAAACGTGGCTCACATAAATGCCATTCAATGTGAAAGGTGCAATTATAAGAGAAAGAGATACCAAAGGATGAGCAGTCATCTCAATTTGGAAAGCAAGGGTAGGCTTTTTGGATGATGGTATTTGGGCTTACATGGACTGAGCAAAAGCAGATTTCATGCAGTGAGAGCAGTGTGTGTAAAATATAGTGTACAACAAAACGGCGTGTTGGGGAACAATTCAATATGGCTGGAGTATAGGGCCCACGAACAAGTGGCTAGACATGATGCTGGAGAGGTAGGCAGACCTTTCTGGCCAGCAGAGGACTTTGAACTTTATCACACAGGCAATGAGGAATTAAGACAGGGCTTAACAGTAGCATATGGCTCCAGTTGTATTTTGGAAAGCTCATTCCTGGCAGTGTTGTGGCGGAGGCAGAGAAGAAAATCTAGAGCAGCAGTGTCCCAGAGAACTTTCTCTGGTGATGGATATGCTCTGTAATTTGTCCTGTCCAATACAACATTTGTTAGCCACACAGGGCTAATGAGAACTTAAAATGTGGCCAGGGCACCTGAGGAACTAAATTTAAAATAGTATTTAGTGTTCAACAGCCACGTATGGCTAGTGGCTACCGTAATGAACAGTGCAGCTTTAGAGACAAGCAAATCAGTTAGGAAGCTGTTGATATAGCTCAGGTGATCTGACTAGGGCAGAGGGTGAGTCAATAGCTGTAACAGAGGCACAATTATAAGTCAAGGGGATACAAAACCATGAGAAAAATAAATCAAGAACAGCTCCCAGATTCTAGGTTTTTGGCTGAATTTCTGCTATCAGCCAGGATAATACATTAATAGGAGCAGGTCTAGGCTGCATATAGGTCGCACCGTTTTGCACGTGTTGAAGTGTTTGAGGGCTATCTAAGTGGTAAAATTAAGTACTGAGTTTTGCTCAGGAGAGTTGACTGAACTAAAGATACACACTTGAGAGGCTCTGAGCCACTGAGCGAGATTACTTAGAAAAGATGAACACGATTAGAAGCAAACTGAGGCAAAATCCAGGCAAACATCAACCAAGTGTCCACAAAGGACACCAGAGGAACAGTAGGACAAGCAGGAAAAGAATCAAGTGAGAAGTAGTCACAGAAATCAAGGGTGTAGAGAATCTCAGGAAGGAAGCCTGATCAAATGTCAAATACTTCAGTGAGGTCAAATAAGGTGAGAACTGAAAAGTGCTTCCTAATTTTGCCAATTAGAAGGTCCTTGGTGACATTTGCCAAGACAGTGTCAGTAGTGGAAGAAATAGGCTAAAGAATGGGAAATGAGGCAGAGAGAAGAAAATTAACAATTTCAGGTCTTGACTGGGAAGAGGAGCTGACAAGTACATAAGAGAGTCCACAAAGGGATATGAGATTAAGGTTATTCTCTTTCTTTCCTTATTTTTAGGAGGGAAAAACCCCTAGAAGGGAGCAGTTTAAAAGGCCAATTGATAGAAAATGGAAAGCTTCAGAGTAACAGATCGGGTTGACAGGTCGAAAGGAAAATACGTGTCTTTAATCCGAAAAGAGGACTTCTAGTACTGATAAAATGGTAGAGACACATACACGGCCGTTTACAGGTGGGAAACGGAAAGCCAGAGTTCTCGGGCAAGTGGGCCTTTCTGCTCCGGTCTGTGGGAGGGGAGTGGGGTATGAACTACAGACTGAACCACACTCTGAGGGTCAAGGGTGGGATTACTGCCCAGGAACAAAGCTTTAGGCGCCAACCATCCCTGTTACCCAAATTCGGAAGCCCCTGTGCCTCCTCCACAGTGAGGCTCATCAATCTAAACATCAGAGTCTGGAACAAAGCAACGTTCATTACAAATTCATACCTGGGTGGCTCCTGCCCTAAGAATCTCAAAGTTGCTCAAAGCAAAAGGAAGCGATCAGAAGGCTATTAAGTTTTGCAGCATGCACAGTCCAGACAGACACCTTCCCTCTCCCCCTCGCCCCGCAGCATTCAATGAAGGAAGTCTAGGTAGACTCAGGCGAATTGAGAGGTTACGGGCCTAAGACAAAGCGGCCGAACACAAAGCCCACGTCAACCGCCCACACCTCCGCTCCCCGCCGCAGGCACGACGAGGGTGGTGACAACACTCCCGCTGAGGAACCACACTGCACCGCGGAGGGACCCCACCCTGCAAACCCTCACAACTCCAGGTCCAAGCCCCATCCTCCTCCACTGACGACAGCCCAGCAGCGCGCGCTCCCGCTGGACTCCGGGCCCGGCCGTCCCAAGCCACCCCTCACACCTGCGGAAAAGGAACCGAGTTGGGCCACCTCAGGACGCCCGCGAGGCCGCCTGCGGTGGGGGAGGGGCTGCCGAGGCGGGAGGGCGCGCGCCGCGCCCGCTTCCGCCCCACCCACTGCGCGCGCTCCGAGCCCAGCCGCGGGGGCCACGGCTGACGCCTGCGCATTGCCGCTCTCCCCGCGGCCTCCCACTCTCCTTTCCCCTCCCCCAAGCTGGTCGCACCCTTGCGCCTGCGCTGTGCACGTTCCCGGGCTGCGGCAGCCATGCTGAACCCGTACGGCGCGGCTAGTGGGGGGGATAGGGTCGAGGACAGCGGGATAGGCAGCTGAGGATGTGGAGAAGCGGCGGCGTTAGGGTGCTTTGGGTCTGTAGAGAAAGGCCTGGGCCATGCGGCCCCTAGGCCCCTTGCGCGGCCCCCCGAAAACCTTTGGAAAAACCGGCCCCCGCGGCGGTGGGGAGTGGGGGTGGCTGGCACGTGACCCGGATCAGCCAATCTGGGTGACGCTGACGTGGCCGCGCGGTCCCGATGCTCTCCCCACCCCCAGCTCGGCCGGGAAGGGAGGGGCTGGGGGCTACGCCCCCTCCCCCAACGCAACCTCAGTTTCCGGGGGGTAACACCCCGGATTACATCCTCCCCCGCACCAAGCCGAGGGGAACAGTGGAGCCCCCTGGAAGGTTCCGGGATCCAGGTGAGAAGGGCCCTTGCCGGGCGGGCATGTTGTCGGTCATTTAAATGCCTAACCAATGGTGGGGAGTCGGGAAGGCAGATTCTTGGGGTGCAGAGAAGAACCCTGAGGGTGGGAGCACTTGTCAAACAGTTTACAACCAATAGGAGCGGGGAGGGGGCGAGCAGGCGAGGGCCCCTCGGGTGGGGGAGGGGAATGGCCAACCTCTGTCATCTTACCAATTGGAGGGCAAAGGGGCGTGGGGGCGGTGTGTCCCCCCCCCGATTCCATTCGTCCTTTGGGGGTACAGGAGCTTGGAGCCAGGTGAGAAGAGATCCTTTTGGCGGCCGGAGGGGTGGGGTGATCTATAGTGGGCTGAGGAGTGGGAGTGGTGACTGTAGTTCCTACTCCTAGAGGGGAATGCTGAGATTGGCAACCCAGGCTGTGAACTGAAATTGTTCCTAGGCGCCCACTCCCTTTCTCCCCAGAGGCTGTAGAAGGAGCATTTCTGTGCTGCTTTTGTGTCAGCGGTAGGAACCTGGCAGTCATCACATGGCATGGTGGAGGTTACTTCGAGTGGGTTATCGAATTTGTGTGCATTCACGTGGACCTGGCCTGCGGAGCCTTCTGAATAAACCTTGGTTGCCCCAGCGGGGTCTTAGCTCAGCATGTGTCTATCACCGGCTGGGGAGAGTTTGCAGGCTAGAAGCTTGGGGTCTTCTTTGGATCAGGAACCAGGTCCAAATAGGGTCTCGGGAGAGGTTGAAAATCGTGGCTTGAGACACGGGAGAGTGAGTCTCGGGTCCTGGGATGATTTCACAGCTCCCAAAGTTTCAGTTTTCTCCTGGGTGTTGTCTTTTGCCTCCATCCCCTCCCCCATTTCTGAACAGTCTCTCCTTGTGTATTGGGGGGGGAGGGAGCGGAAAGGAGGGAAGAGTTACTTTTCCAAATTACTGAGTACCAGTAGCCTCCCGTGTGACTCATTTGGGGGAAGGGACTATTGGGAGGCAGAGGAGAGCAGTGATTTTCCGGAATGCAGGGAAATAAGCCAGAATGTCTGGCTGCCCTTCTACTTTCTAATAAGGCCTTGTGGTCTCTCGATCTCTTAACTTTTTCTTCCTTGACCAGTCCTCAGATAGGCCTCGGTGCAGACCTGCAAGGCCCCTCGTGGAAGAATGGCAGAGTGGGGAGGCTGGGCCACGAGGGGGGGGGAGAAGGCCTCTGGGCGAAAGCTGCTGTGTCATTGCTCTCCGAGCCGCAACCACCCGGGCGGGCCGCTTGTACTTCTGCGGCCGAGGCCTGATCGGAGGTGGGGGAGGAGAGGAGAGACTGCCGTCTCTGTGCGTGCCTCCCCCCACCCCCGCAGGGTTTGCCCGAGTTGGTGGTCTAGAAGACTAAAGGTTGACGGCCATTTTAGACGCAGTAATCGAGGTTAAGGCTCCAGGGCTGCTACGAAGGAAAGAGGGTAACAGTTCGAGGACTTATGCCTTCAGAAGCCCTGCGGGGGCGGGGGGGCTCATATTCGTTGACTTTCATGATTAATTTCCTTATTCAGATACGCATAGACTGCTTTCTTACTTGGTAGCCAGAAAGGGGGACAAAAAGGAGAGGGGCCCCCAGCTAAAGGCTGGGCGGGGGAATTCTTTTCCTCCCCGCTGAAGGGGACCGCGAGAGTCCAAGAGATGGCCTTAGCGATCCTAACCTTGCGCTGCGGCTCCATTCACACGTAGTCTGTAACCTCATTCGGGTTACTAGGTGGTGGGAAAGATTTGAGTGGGCTGGGGGGAGGGGGGCGAAATTGAGCTCCCAAAATGGCTCCTGCCCCTCCTCGGAGGCGGACGGCCCGGGGGGGGGGGGGGGGAGGAGGGGGGGAGGGCTAGTCGGAGCCGCAGCCGCCGCCGCCTCCGCTCGCCCCTCCTCCCTGGCGCTGACCGATAGACCAGCCGCTCCGTGGGGAGGACTCCGGACCCTGGGTGGGGGGATGGGGAGCCTTTCCGCTCCCCCGACGCCCGGACCCTGAGAGGGGGTGCGGGCCCGCCTTCGGAGTGGGGGGAAGGGTGGGGAGCGTGGGGAGAGGTCTGAGCTCGCCAGGAGGGGGGAGGGTGCGCACCCTGATTCGCCCCTCGAAGGCCTTGTTTTTTCCGCTCTGAGCCAGACAACGGAGAGAAGTTTGGGGAGGAGGTGGGTTTCATTTTACAGGCTATACGGGTGCTTTTGTTGGAGATTTTTCTCCCACTAAAGGGTTGCCGAGGTTTTGTCGACCAGGTAGATATTTATATTGGTAACTGAAGGTATCAGAGGGAGGGATTGAAGAGGTGCTTGGGGGTGCAAGTATTTAGAACGTGATCTCTGTTTAGTTTCCTTGGAGACAAGCCTTTGAGTTCACAGAGGGTAGATTCTGGGGAGCGTTTTGATTGCGACTGCTTGGCATGGGGAAGGAAGAGGATTTGAAGGCTCTGGTAATTCTGCACTTTTGATTGCGAAGCACAGGAACGTTAGGTTCCTGCCTTGCTGTTTGGGAGCCCTCGGCCGTTTGCCACAGTGGCAGGCCGCGGCTTCTAAGATGGCGTCTTCTTCCTCGTTTCAGGTTCTTCACTGCGGCGGCCGCCTCAGTCCCGAGAACAACCACCGCCGGCGTCCTGTGGCCACACCCCGGCGGGCCGATCCTGGCTACGCCCATGCGGCCCCCTCCAATCCTGCCGGCCTGGCCAATGGAGGAGCTACGAATGGCACGACCTGCCCAAGCTTGGCAGTCGCCAGTCGCACTGGGCTTGGACGTCTGGAAAGACTTTGTTGGAAGGGGAGGCAGGGAGAGGGTGCTGCACCCCTGCCAACCTCCCTCTTTCTCTGGAGTTGCCGAACCACAGCGCAGCCAATTGGCTCAGAGATGTGGCGGGTTGCCGCTTCCCTGGGGGTCTATGCGGCACTCTTCTGCCTGGTGACTGACGCTTTGGAAATGAGGTTTATGACGTCATCGCTTCCGCCGACCAATAGAAAACGCTCCCGCGGAGAGGCGTTCCTCCCCCTTCGACTCTGCTTCTTCACGCGCGTGAGCGAGCGAGCGCGCGCGAAGGGGGTGGGGAAGTCGCGAACACGGTGGCGCGCATGAGCGGCGAGGCTCCTCCCCCCTTGCCTATATATAAAGGGCTGGCGCGGGGCTCGGAGGCGCCATTTCGCGCTGGAGTGGAGCAGCCTCTAGAACGAGCTGGAGGATTCTGCGTATCTACACAGAGCCTTCGAGTCGTCTGGGGCCGCCATTACAATCCACGTCCATCCGCTTGGAAATGGCCTTCGTCTCGGCCTATGACCGGCCCCGGCGGAAAGTACAGACCCCATAGAAGCCCCCCGAAGCTCCCCTTTTTCGGGCCCCGCCCAGTTCTCGGAGTCTGTCCACCCCCTCTACTCCGCCCTCAAGAGGATTTCAAAGATGGAGGCGGCGGCTCCTAAACCACTTTTCGTGTTCATCCGCCTCCATCCGAGATCGAAACGGGACCTCGTCCGCCCCGGACGGTCCCGGCAGGAAGAGGGGATCCTTGCAGACCAACGGCGGGCAGTATTGGCGACGGTGTCTGGGATCGGGGGCCATCCTGGGGTTTGAAGAGCCCGTCCCCTTTCGCTTGCTTGCCTCAGCTGAGGCCGCCGCCATTTTCTCGCTGTCCGCCGCCTGCGGAGCGCGCCAAGCTGCTGGGAGTTCTCCGAGGAACAGCGGAGGAGATTGCTTTCGTGCCAGCCCGGCGGGGTGGGTTGTCGCCTGGAGGGCCGAGGGCAGCGGCCCCCGCCCTCCCCCACTTCCCGGGTTATGCTGGACCGGGAGGTAAGGGGGAACCGAGGCCACCCGGACTTCCCGCGGTTGAGGGCAGCGCCGGTTCCCCGTGATCAAGATGCTGCAAAACGTGACTCCCCACAACAAGTACGTCCCTGCGAGCCGCGTGTGGGAAGGGGGCGTTGGGGGGCTGCGGCGCGCGGGTGTGAGGTGTCGGGTTCGGAAGGAGTGCGGAACCGACTCGGGCGCGTTGCTGTTTTCGTGGCGCAACTGTTGGTTGTCGAGGCTCGCGGAAGGGTGAGCGGCGGTTTGGAGACCGTGGTAGCGGCCCCAGATCCTGCGTATGGAGGGAGCCCAGGTAGTCAATCTACACGTTACTTTCCTGCTGTGGTCAGATCTTAGCTGAGTGGGGCAGAGCGAGGTGGCGGCGGAATACGTAACGGGGGAGGACTTGGATTGGGCAGCGGGTCCTGAGGGTAGTAGGTCTCCTGTCTTAAGCGACCGTTTGTCGGCCTTCTGGGGCGGGGGTTCGTGTTCATTTCTTGTGCTTTACAGGGTTGCCATGGTGATAGAGCTTCAGGGACTGGAAACGGGGATTCCCTGAGTAGGGTACAAGGACCACTCTTCCTGTGGGTTCCTAATATCGGGGACAGGTCTTTAAATTCTTGATTTTCGGTGAGTGGTTTGGTTTTGTTTTGAGAGATGTGTGTTGTGTTGCTGAAGATTGGATTTCTTCTCGCGTGTGAGTGAGTGTGAGGTGCCATTGAGAGTTTACTTCGGGGTAGAGAGGTGGAGCTAAGCACTCTTTAGTCCTGCTCTGGGGATGTAAACAATGAGATCTTGGGCCTTGGGTAACACCTGGTCTTGAAGAGCCCCAGAGAGAATGTAAACTTGATGCACTGTTGGCCTTTGATCTCTAGAGGTGATGCTACAGTGGAAGCAGTTAATGGCATCGCAGTTTTGGACAGAGATTGGGTAGGGGGAGGTCTGTATCACTTTTATGGGGGAATTTGCTGACCTTGACTGTTTGGACAGCTCTATTTTTTTGAGTCCCTTCGAGGGAGGAGACTGAATTTTCGAATAGTTAATTCCTGGAGGCTGGTAGCTTGAGGTATTCCAGGCTGTGAAGTCTGACAAATACTCCCTTGTCTGGTTTCTTTCTATTTTTTGGTATGGATCCGTTAGATTGCTTGCCGGTTGTTTGGAGTTAACTATTCCGAGCTTTGTGGAGAATGCTAATTCCTTTTGCACAGGTGGATTCTTAGATGTCTGTCTCATCAGCGATTTATGATATTTTTCATTTTGTTTCTTTTCATCCGTTCCCCTCAGGCTCAACCACCATGGCAACCACCAAGCCCCTAGTGAGGAGGAAGCTTGGGGCTTGAGTTTCTTGGCTCCACCTATTTTGCTTAAGTTCTGTCCCTGTAAGGCTGTGATTCTTAAATGGCTGGGCCCTATGAAAAGCTACTTGGGCTTTTTCACTTTAAAACACGTGAAGAAGCCTATCAGATTTTAAGAACTCAGAAGATAGGGTTTATGTGGGTATAGAAAAGGCAATAAGAGGTACAAGAACAAAAGCTCCACGGATTGTTTGGATGCTGGATTCGTTTTCATAATCTTTACCACTGTTTTCTCTTGATTCCAAGCCTAGATGTGTTGAGGGTACATAGTGCAAATCTGAATTGTGGAATTCTACTAAATTCCACCAGATTACTACATCTGATTTTGTTTCCTATCTTCACAGGCTCCCTGGGGAGGGGAATGCAGGGTTACTGGGCCTGGGCCCAGAAGCAGCAGCGCCTGGGAAAAGGATTCGAAAGCCCTCTCTATTGTATGAGGGATTCGAGAGCCCCACAATGGCTTCAGTGCCGGCTTTGCAACTAACCCCTGCCAACCCACCACCTCCCGAGGTGTCCAATCCCAAAAAGCCAGGACGGGTTACCAACCAGTTGCAATATCTGCACAAGGTGGTGATGAAGGCTCTGTGGAAACATCAGTTTGCATGGCCCTTCCGGCAGCCTGTGGATGCCGTCAAACTGGGTCTGCCGGTGAGTAGAGAGATTGGAGTGGGGAGGTGTGGAAATGAAAAAGAATGCGTGTGCGTGGAGGTGGGTTGCCTAGTGTAGGTAGGTGCTGCGGCCCCTAGGGATTTCCCATTTCTACCCTGTAGGGCAGATAGCCACCAGAATTCTAGATTTTTGGTCCTTTGTGATTGATCCAACCGCTTGCTATCTAGGATCTCTCATTGTGCCCTCCATGTGTCCTTCCTTAACTTTTGTGCCCTGGCTCCATTTTACAGATTCCCACCCCAGGTTGGGAGAGGACCACAGTGGCCAAAATTCTTAGCTTCTTCCTTTCCCTCATGCAGCCCATGGATAGCCAGCCCCAGAGGTAATGTCACAGGATGGGAAACTTTTCCAGAGTGGGTGGGAGATGGGTGGTTAGAGCAAGACGATAGAGGTCTCCTTATGGGTGATCAGAGTCCTGTTCCCATTTTTAAATTCCTATCCCATAGTTTTGATTGGGGCCGCAGTTGAGAAGACTATGTACTTCTCTGACAGACTTGGGGGGAGTGTGTGTGTGTGTGTGTGTGTGTGTAGGGGTTGGTAGTTTGCCTGAGAACAGGCATTTTTGTTTCTGTGGTCTGACCTACCACTTCTTCCTTTAGGATTATCACAAAATTATAAAGCAGCCTATGGATATGGGTACTATTAAGAGGAGACTTGAAAACAACTACTATTGGGCTGCCTCAGAGTGTATGCAGGATTTCAACACCATGTTCACCAACTGCTACATCTACAATAAGGTGAGTTTTTGTGTGTTGTTAGTTGGGGAAAGAGAGTGCATTTCTTATCACTACTTTATCATTGTAAAGTTTAAGTCTTTTACTAAAGGTGTTCTTAGCAGTTTGGTATCTAGAAAGTCTGTTTGCAAAGGTGCCACTGAAAACAGTGTGGCTTCAGAGATCCAGGATTGAGATGTTTAAATACAACACTTCTCTCACTTTTTATCTTTGTTGCATT
Organism: Nanger dama; assembly: GCA_917880005.1. Classification (NCBI taxonomy): domain Eukaryota; kingdom Metazoa; phylum Chordata; class Mammalia; order Artiodactyla; family Bovidae; genus Nanger; species Nanger dama. The sequence continues at coordinate 7,542,484 of CAKJTW010000033.1, forward strand.
TTGAGGGGCAAAGTTGGAAGAGATAAAAGGGAAATGAGTGGCCCAGTATAGATAATTTTTAGTACTTTGATGGAGTTGTGTAAGGGAATAGTGATGGTGCCTGGGGCTAGGTATTTCCCAGAGAAAATGGTTTTACCTCTCTAGCATTTGAACTTTTTGTTTGTGTTTCCTGTAGCCCACTGATGATATTGTCCTGATGGCACAAACGCTGGAAAAGATCTTTCTGCAGAAAGTAGCATCAATGCCACAAGAAGAACAAGAACTTGTGGTTACTATCCCTAAGAACAGCCACAAGAAAGGGGCCAAATTGGCAGGTAGGAAGAGAAGGAGTTGTGCTAATGGAGACCAAGAGATGGGAGTGGTAATCAAACTAGACTCTTTGTCTCCCCTGCAGCGCTCCAGGGCAGCATCACCAGTGCCCATCAGGTGCCCGCTGTCTCTTCTGTGTCTCACACTGCCCTGTATACTCCACCGCCTGAGATACCTACCACTGTCCTCAACATTCCTCACCCGTCGGTCATCTCTTCTCCCCTTCTCAAGTCCTTGCACTCCGCTGGACCCCCACTCCTTGCTGTCTCTGCAGCTCCCCCAGCACAGCCTCTTGCCAAGGTATACATCTGTGGATATATTGGGGGTAATGAGGAGGGAAAGGTTGTAAATAGGGTGGATCCAGAGTAAAAGGCACCTATCTTTTCTCCACAGAAAAAAGGGGTAAAGCGGAAAGCAGATACTACCACCCCTACACCTACAGCTATCCTGGCTCCTGGGTCCCCAGCTAGCCCTCCAGGGGGTCTAGAGCCTAAGGCAGCCCGGCTCCCCCCTGTGCGTAGAGAAAGTGGCCGCCCTATCAAGCCCCCCACGCAAAGACTTGCCTGACTCTCAGCAACAACACCAGAGCTCCAAGAAAGGAAAGCTGTCAGAACAGTTAAAACATTGCAATGGCATTTTGAAGGAGTTACTGTCTAAGAAGCATGCTGCCTATGCCTGGCCTTTCTATAAACCAGTGGACGCTTCTGCTCTTGGCCTGCATGACTACCATGACATCATTAAGCACCCCATGGACCTCAGCACTGTCAAGGTACCCACTGCATGGGGCAGATGGGATACACAGGCAGTGATTGGAACCTAAGGATCAATAAAACAGTCACTTTTTATGGGCACGCAGCTATCTTGGCGTTTTACTTTTACAAATAGGCAAAAGGTCGCGTACTTTAATGAGTCCATATTTTCTGGAATTGGAAACAGTGTGGTGGGTTTTACGTTCAGAGCATCACTGCTTATACTCAAGTCCGGTCTATTGGACATGTTGGGTTAGGGTAGGTGACTAAAAGGGTAGCCCAGTAGTTGGAGGACACACACACCCCCACCTTTCACTTAGAAATGATTTTTTTTTTTTTTCCCCTAGACAGACATTTGTTCAGCCCACCCAAATTCCTTTGACTTCAAACTTGAGTCCCAGGGTATAGGTCCTTCCCGTCACACACACGTCCCACCCCCACTATGCTGTCTAGAGGGCTGTTCTTGGCAGTGTCTGGGCCTGGCAGGGAAAGGTGAGTCTCCCTGCCTGTGCAGCTTCTGATGCTGCCTCCTTCTGCAGCGGAAGATGGAGAATCGCGATTATCGGGACGCACAGGAGTTTGCTGCTGACGTGCGGCTTATGTTCTCCAACTGCTATAAATATAATCCTCCAGACCATGATGTTGTGGCCATGGCGCGAAAGTTACAGGTGAGTGTCAAGGTCAGAGCTTGAAGAATAAATGAAGCTGGGGGAAGGAATTTTGCCATCTGCTGCATAGCCTGAACATGAGCCTCTCCCAATCTATGCAGTTGTACGTTGGAGCTGCCAAATGGCTGGGTATGATCAGGGCATATCTACTAGCCTGGTTTTGAGTCTGCTGTCTCTTTCTAGGATGTATTTGAGTTCCGTTATGCCAAAATGCCAGATGAACCACTGGAACCAGGGCCTTTACCAGTCTCTACTGCCTTGCCCCCTGGCTTGGCCAAGTCATCCTCAGAGTCCTCCAGTGAGGAAAGCAGCAGTGAGAGTTCTTCTGAGGAAGAGGAGGAGGAAGATGAGGACGATGAGGAGGAGGAAGAAGAGAGTGAGAGCTCTGACTCCGAGGAAGAAAGGGCTCATCGCTTGGCTGAACTACAGGAGCAGGTATTTTGTTAACTGTTTACTGGATGAGGTTCATGTAATATTTGGCTTATTTTTTTTTCAGGGCTTTATCTATATATATATTTTTTTCCAATTTGTTTTTCTTTTCTCTCAAGCTTAGAGCAGTACATGAACAACTGGCTGCCTTGTCCCAAGGCCCAATATCCAAGCCCAAGCGAAAGAGAGAGAAAAAGAGAAAAAGAAGAAACGGAAGGCAGAGAAGCATCGAGGCCGAGCTGGGGCTGATGAAGACGACAAAGGGCCTCGGGCACCCCGCCCATCTCAGCCCAAGAAGTCCAAGAAGGCCAGTGGCAGTGGGAGCGGTGGTGCTGCCACGCTGGGCCCTCCGGGCTTTGGACCTTCTGGAGGAGGGGGCACCAAGTGAGTTCCAACAGGGAAGGAAGCAGAGATTTCTCCCCGCTGCTTGCAGTTTTCTCTAAATGGGGGGCCAGTGATTGGGTTTTCCCCCTCTGGCAAGTGTCCAGATGATGAAATAGACCTTGAAGAACATAGGGTCTTTTGAAGCTGCTTAATTCTTGACAGTGTAATCTGCCTACCCCTTCTCTAAGTCAGAGTCTGTACTTTTTTGTATGTTCTTTTTTCTGTAGTCGGGAGTGGGTTAGTGCTTTAGGTACAAAAAAACAATAGACCTGTGCTGACATACTTGTATTTATTTCTCAAAGCCCAACCGACATTAAAATATTTGCTGTGTAAGGAAGCTCTGCGCCCCTGATAAACAAGTGCCCTGTAGCCCATCTCTGATTCACTCATTTGCCTTAATGGAAATAGTTCTTCACGTGTGAAATCCAGATCACTGGATTGAACAGTGAGAATGTGTTGAGGTAATGTGTTCCCCCAAGTGATAATTTTCTTTTGCTCAGGCTCCCCAAAAGGCCACAAAGACAGCCCCACCTGCCCTGCCTGCTGGCTACGACTCAGAGGAGGAGGAAGAAAGCAGGCCCATGAGTTACGATGAGAAGCGGCAGTTGAGCCTGGACATCAACAAGCTGCCCGGGGAGAAACTGGGTCGTGTTGTGCACATAATCCAAGCCAGGGAGCCCTCTTTACGTGATTCAAACCCAGAAGAAATTGAGATTGATTTTGAAACACTCAAGCCGTCCACACTTCGAGAGCTTGAACGTTATGTTCTTTCCTGCCTGCGAAAGAAACCTCGGAAGCCGTATAGTGAGTATGAAATGAGATCCCCAAGTTAACCTAGCAAATTCTTGGGCGGTTCTAGGGTGGGGGTTATGCTTGATGCACTTGGAATCATTAGTTTCTGGGATGATGGGTTGCATTAGTTGCTTCCTTAAGTTCAAGAAAAGCATTTGGCAGCAACATAGGACAGGGAAACTGGAGTGCTCCTGGCTATGTTAGTCCTGGTTTGTTTCTTTTCTAGCTGTTAAAAAACCTGTGGGAAAGACAAAGGAGGAACTGGCTTTGGAGAAGAAGCGGGAACTAGAAAAGCGGTTACAAGATGTTAGTGGGCAGCTCAATTCTACCAAAAAGCCCCCAAGAAAGGTGAGTGTCCCATAAGCCACTGTGATTTCATTACATCCTGCTCTGTTGGTTCTTCAAAAGTGGAATGTAGGCTTACACATCTTTAAACTTCACCTCTGTTCTTCAGCGAGTGAGAAAACAGAGACATCCGCAGCACAGCAGGTAGCGGTGTCCCGCCTCAGCGCTTCCAGCTCCAGCTCGGATTCCAGCTCCTCCTCCTCATCTTCCTCCTCTTCAGACACCAGTGATTCAGACTCAGGCTAAAGGGCCAGGCCAGATGGGGCAGGAGGCTCCGCAGGACCGGACCCCTAGACCGCCCTGCCCCGCCCCGCTCCCTCCCTGTGCTGTGACACTTCTCATCTCACCCCCTCCCCCCTCTGTGAGAGAGCTGGCTCTGCAGGGGGGAGGGATGCAGGGACAAGACTAAAGGAGGGACGGGAAAATGGACAAAAGAGGACTGAGCTCCCAGCCCCGTGAAGAGTGCCCCCTTAGGCATAGAGCCCCCATTCAAAATGGCTGGGGCAGGCAGGGGTATCGGGTGGGAATGGGCAGAGGCCCTAATACGGGCTTATCTGAGGCCACAGCTGCCCTGTTCACTTAGAAGGGCCCTGTTTTGAGATTGTTTGTTCTAATTTATTTTAAGCTAGGTAAGGCTGAAGAGGGGTGGGGCCATGGTCCCTCAGCTTCCATGGGGAGGGGAGGAAGGGGGAGCTCTTTTTTACGTTGACTTTTTTTTTCTACTCAGTTTTCCCTTTTCCTTCTGCTCCATTTGGGGCCCCTGGGGGTTTCAGTCATCTCCCCAATTGGTCCCCTGGATTGTCTTTTCTTTTGTCTGTTGATTCTAACTTGTAAATAAAGAAATATTATTCATGTTCTGAGTTCATTACCTTAATGACGGTTGTTTTTGTAGTTGCTTCAAAACAAATGGAATACACGAGAATTTTGAGGAATGTATTGGGGGGTGGGCTAGAAGAAGGATCATCCTGTTTTAAATAAATCAGGCAGTTGCTGTGATAAAAGTGCACCTCCCTTGTAAATAGTGAGTCCTCCAGAATAACTTTAAAGGTTCACAATCTGCTCTGATTTAGATAAAGCCAATACCTGGCTCATTTGGCTAAGAGTTTCAAACTCAGGACTTTGAATAGGCTCAGATTTTTCACTGGTCCTGGATGTGTAGGGTGTCCCCTGAACACTTGAAGTTACCAATTAGATGTGAAAGGGATGAGAGTAGCCAACAGTGGGTACTTTTTTGCATTGGGCATCTGCCTTAAGATGCGAGTGTGCCTATTTTTATAATTTGCTGGTTTGGCTTCAAATTGCATGTTTGCAGAGCTTTACAAAGTTGCCTAATACAAATCCCAATTCACAGGATTCCAGCAGTCTACCAAAAGGAAATCAGGAAAACCACAAGTCTAGCCCTTTCTCTTGCTAAAGACAGAAGAGCTCTATAGTTAAGAACGATGAAACATTTGGGTTCCAGAATTTGGGGCCTTAGACCATACAGAAGCAAGAGCCTTCAGTATAACATGTATGCTAGAAAATCTTTAGTTTTAAGTGAAGGCTGGCTTACTCTGTTGCCAGAAACATAAAGAAATGGTAGTGGTGATTTTGGAAATTGTATAATGTTGGGTTCTAGCAAATTCTCAACTCTTGAATCTTTGGTCTCCAGAGCCACTGAAAGCTAGTAACTTGAGATTATATCTGAAAACTGTTTTGGCCACACCCTGTGGTTTGTGTGATGTTAATTTCCTGGCCAGGGACTGAACCCATGCTGCCAGTGAAAGTACTGAGTCCTAACTGCTGGACCCCAGGGAACTACCTAAAGTCTTAAATTGAGGCCTGGGCAACTGCTCAGAGAGTAACACACAGGCAGGGTTGAGATCACTTGTTATAATTGTGCAAGGGCCTTAGCTTTTTAAATGAGATCCTGAGGGCCCTTTGAGCCAACTTGTGAGGCTCAGTGAGTGAACTCCAACTGCATTTAAATTCTTGTCCTGAAAGTTCAGAAGTACTTAATTGGAATGGGATAGAATTTAAATCTAGAAGGATAAGTGACTTCAGTTAGATGTGTGTATTTGCCTAGCACTATGTCACATTTAAAAGGAAACTGAAGGTTTAAGTTTGGAAAGGAGACCAGTTAGAATCTTAACGTCTGTGGCTGTATGCCCTTCAAGTACTTTTAAATTTTGGTTTGGGAATATAAAGATTTAAACTCAGGTAAGTGACTACCTGTTCAGTTGCTAAATCATGTCTGACTGACTCAGTGGACTGCAGCATGCCAGGCTTCCCTGTCCTTCATCTGGAGTTTGCTGCAACTTATGACCCTTGAGGACATCCAACAATCCCATCCTCTGTCACCCGCTTCTGCCCTCAGTCTTTCCCAGTATCAGGGTCTTTACCAGTGAGTCAGCTCTTTGCCTCAGGTGGCCAAAGTACTAGAGTTTCAGCATCAGTCCTTCCAGTGAATATTCAGGATTGATTTCTTCTCAGTCCAAGGGACTTGGTCTTCTCCAACACCAGTTCAAAAGCATCAGTTCTTTGACACAGAGCGTTCTTTACAGTCCAACTCTCAGAGCCATACATTACTGTTGGAGAAACCATAGCTTTGACTATACAGATTTGGTAGCAGAGTGATGTCTCTGCCTTTTAATATGCTGTCTTAGGTTGGTCATAGCTTTTCTTCCAAGGAGCAAGCATCTTGTTAATTTCATGGCTGCAGTCACTGCGGTGATTTTGGAGCCTGAGAAAATCTGCCACTGTTTCTTTTTTTTTCCTATTTGCCATGGCTTCCCTGCTGCTGCTGCTGCTAAGTCGCTTCAGTCATGTCCGACTCTGTGTGACCCCATAGAGGCAGCCCACCAGGCTCCCCCGTCCCTGGGATTCTCCAGGCAAGAACACTGGAGTGGGTTGCCATTTACTTCTCCAATGCGTGAAAGTGAAGTCTCAGTCCTGTCTGACTCTTAGCGACCCCATGGACTGCAGCCAACCAGGCTCCTCAGTCCATGGGATTTCCCAGGCAAGGGTACTGGAGTGGGGTGCCATAACCTTCTCCGGGTGGCACAGATAGTAAAAATCTGCCTGCAATGCAGGAGACCCGGGTTTGATCCCTAGAGAGGATTCCTAGGAAGATCCCCTAGAGGAGGAGATGGAAACCCACTCCAGAATTTGGAAAATCCGATGGGCATAGGAGCCTGGTGGGCTACAGTCCATGGGATCACAGAGTCAAACAACGGAGTGACTAACATTTGGACTGAATGCCATGCTCTTAAGTTTTCTGAATGTTGAGTTTTAAGCTTTTTCACTTCCCTCTTTCACCATCAAGAAGCTCTGTAGTTCCTCTTCACTTTCTGCCATTAGAATGGTGGCATCTGCATACCTGATATTTCTCCTGGCAATCATGATTCCAGCTTGTGCTTCATCCAGCTGGGCATGTTGCATGATGTACTGTGCATAGAAGTTAAGTGAGCAGGGTGACAATAAACAGCCTTGAGGTATTCCTTTCCCAATTTTGAACCAGTCAGTTGTTCCATGTCTTGCTCTAACTTGCCTCTTGACCTACATACAGGTTTCTCTGGAGGCAGGTAAGGTGGTCTGGTATTCCCATCCCTTTAAGAATTTTCCCCAGTTTCCACAGTTGTGATCCACACAGTCAAAGGCTTTAGTGTAGTCATTGAAGCAGAGGTAGGGTTTTCCTGGACATCTCTTGTTTTTCCTATGATCCAACAGATGTTGGCAACTTAATACCCGGTAAGAGAAAGCAGCCTGGCTTATCCCCTTGACTGCAAAACAGGCTGAGACTGGGCGAGAGTGCCTCTGGACCTGGTTTACACCTCCTGGAATGTGAAGTCAAGTGGGCCTTAGAAAGCATCAGTAAACAAAGCTACTGGAGGTGATGGAACTCCAGTTGAGCTATTTCAAATCCTAAAAGATGATGCTGTGAAAGTGCTGCACTCGATATGCCAGCAAATTTGGAAAGCTCAGCGGTAGCCACAGGACTGGAAAAGGTCAGTTTTCATTGCAATCCCAAAGAAATGCAATACCAAAGAATGCTCAAATGACCGCACAATTGCACTCATCTCACACGCTAGTAAAGTAATGCTCAAAATTCTCCAAGCCAGGCTTCAGCAATACGTGAACCATGAACTTCTAGATGCTCAAGCTGATTTTAGAAAAGGCAGAGGAACCAGAGATCAAATTGCCAACGTCTGCTGGATCATGGAAAAAGCAAGAGAGTTACAGAAAAGCATCTATTTCTGCTTTATTGACTATGCCAAAGCCTTTGACTGTGTGGATCACAATAAACTGGAAAATTCTGAAAGAGATGGAAATACCAGACCACCAGACCTGCCTCTTGAGAGACCTATATGCAGGTCAGGAAGCAACAGTTAGAACTGGACATGGAATGACAGACTGGTTCCAAATAGGAAAAGGAGTGCATCAAGGCTGTATATTGTCACCCTGCTTATTTAACTTATATGCAGAGTACATCATGAGAAACGCTGAGCTGGAAGAAACACAAGCTGGAATCAAGATTGCTGGGAGAAATATCAATAACCTCAGATATTCAGATGACACCACCATAATGGCAGAAAGTGAAGAGGAACTAAAAGCCTCTTGATGAAAGTGAAAGTGGAGAGTGGAAAAGTTGGCTTAAAGCTCAACATTCAGAAAACAAAGATCATGGCATCCAGTCCCATCACTTCATGGGAAATAGATGGGGAAACAGTGACAGACTTTATTTTGGGGGCTCCAAAATCACTGCAGATGGTGATGGCAGCCATGAAATTAAAAGGCTTACTCCTTGGAAGGACAGTTATGACCAACCTAAATAGCATATTCAAAAGCAGAGACATTACTTTTCCAACAAAGGTCCATCTAATCAAGCCTATGGTTTTTCCAGTGGTCATGTATGGACGTGAAAGTTGGACTGTGAAGAAAGCTGAGCGCCGAAGAATTGATGCTTTTGAACTGTGGTGCTGGAGAAGACTCTTGAGAGTCCCTTGGACTGCAAGGAGATCCAACCAGTCCATTCATTCTAAAGGAGATCAGTCCTGGTTGTTCTTTGGAAAGAATGATGCTAAAGCTGAAACTCCAGTACTTTGGCCACCTCATGTGAAGAATTGACTTACTGGAAAAGAGTCTGCTGCTTGGAGGATTGGGGGCAGGAGGAAAAGGTGACGACAGAGGAGATGGCTGGATAGCATCACCAACTCGATGGACATGAGTTTGGGTGAACTCCGGGAGTTGCTGATGGACAGGGAGGCCTGGCATGCTGTGATTCAGGGGGTCACAAAGAGTCAGACACGACTGAGCGACTGAACTGAACTGAAGAGAAAGCAGCCTGGCATATCCCCTTAAGTGCAGACAGGCTGAGGCTGGGCAAGGTGCCTCTGAACCTGGTTTACACCTCCTACCTTGCTGCCTTGAGTGGGCAGCTTACCAGTGTTTGTGGATTTTCCGAGCATAAGTCTGTTGATAGAGTCCTTGTCTTGGTCCCTGACTTTTGAGGTTGCCATATGGCCCTTCGACTTACCTTTTCCCTTAATCAAATTTAGTGGTCCAAACCTTAGCTCTACCCGCACCCCCCCCACCCCGCATCCCGTCTGCTTGAGGCATTGTAATGGTTTCAGGAGTCTGATCCCCATCTTGATTGAAATTACTGCCTTCCAGAGTAACAAGCCACTTCCTCGGTGGCTCAGACAGTAAAGCATCTGCCTGCAATGTGGGAGACCCAGGTTACTCCCTGGGTCCGGAAGATCTCCTGGAGAAGGAAATGGCAACCCACTGCAGTATTCTTGCCATGGACAGAGGAGCCCTAGGCTACAGTCCATGGGGTCCCAAAGAGTTGGACACGACTGAGCGACTTCACTTTCACTTTAAAGTAATAAGCACAGTCTCCAGCTCAACCGGGGGAAAAACAACTGTGGGGTCCGACTGTGGGCAGTATTTCCTCCCATGCTCTTAATTTCCAGCTCCTACAGTAAGCATCAGTTCCACTGCTTCTGCTTTTATTTTCCCTCTCTCATGCTATTTACTCATCTTTAATGCTTCCATTTATTCAATCACCACATTTTATTGAGTTCCTTTGATTGTCTTTATTTTTCAACAAACAGCATTACAGCAGTACACCCAGATGTTGCCTAACTGTTAAGTCAGGAGGTGTGAGAGTAAAGATACAAGGCCCTTACCTTGTCTCTGAAGCTTTATCAGTGCAGTTAACTTTCGTGGTGCAGTTATTGAACTGATCTGCTTCAAGATGAAGGCGTGACTTGTTCTTCCAGATGATTCCTTCTAATTGAATCCCAGTGTGTACACCAATCCCCAAGCCCTGCCTGCTTTGCTCTTACATTCTCTCAGGACTATCCTGACTAAAAGCCTCACTTCCCTGAGGGGCTCCTAGGATAAGCACCAAAGCTGGTTGGAGTTACTCACTGAGACTTGCCAAGAATAAGGTGGGGAGGACCCCCTGAGCAATGGGAAAGGGACTCAGAGAGCTGGGAAGGCTGAGCACTAAAGAACTGATGCTCTCTAATTGTTCTGGAGAAGATTCTTGGGGCTTCCCTGATGGCTTAGATGGTAGAGAATCTGCCTGCAGTGCAGGAGACCCGAGTTCAATCCCTGGGTCAGGAAGATCCTCTGGAGGAGGGAATGGCAACCCACTCCAGTATTCTTGCCTGGAGAATTCCATGGGCTGAGGAGCCTGGTGGACTACAGCCCATGGAGTTACAAAGAGTCGGACACTGAGGTGACAGCACAGAAGACTGTTTCGAGAGTCCCTTGGACAACAAAGAGATCAAACGAGTCAATTCTAAAGGAAATCACCCCGAATATTCATTGGAAAAACTGAAGTTTGAAGCTCCAATACTTTGACCACCTGATGCTGAGAAAGATTGAGGGCAGAAGGAGAAGGAAGTGACGGAGAATGAAATAGTGGGATGGCATCACCAACTCAATGGACATGAGTCTGAGAAAACATAAGGAGATGGTGAAGGGCAGGGCAGCCTGGCATGCTGCAGTCCATGGGGTGGCACAGAGAGAGACACAGCTAAGGAGCTGACAAACCGCAACAGAGAGCTGGGAGGGGGCCGGAAAGGGTGGGCGAAGCTGACCTGATGATGCAGTGGCCGCCGTCCTCGCCTCTTCCCCTTCCCTGGATCATCGCCCCAGTGCCATCTCGGCAGAATCCCACAGGCAAGACAGCAGGTCTTTCTGTCCCCATGCCGGGAATAGGGACGGGGGGTGATATTAGGCAACCAGTCCCAGTTTTTAATAAAAATTGTAAGTGGTAGCAGCACCATAGGCAAAGATCTGCAAAGAATGTAGAAGAGAGGGTTCTGATCTGAGAGACTTCTGAGAACTGTTCAGAGAGATCTGGAAACTGTGTCAGGGAGGATGGGAGTGATTGGTACCAGCAGAGGAAAGAGTGATGGGAGTTTCCTGGGGTCCAGAGGTTAGGACTCCATGCTTTCCCTGCAGTGGTGAAGACCTGCAAGCCAAGCAGCCAAAAGAAAAGCAAGAAAAGAAACCGCGATGAGAGCTGCCTGAGAGCAGGCCGTGCTGAGGCAGCAGGAAAGGGTGTGGGCTTCCAGATAAGGTCAGAAAGTCTGGCAGAGCTGGACCAAAGGCTGCCGTCAAAGTTTGAATGTTTATCCTGAAGGTTTTCGTAACAACTCTCATTTATCAAGCAATTACGGTGTACCAAGCACTGTGCTGGAAGCAAACTGTAAGCTCATTCCACCCTCATTCTAGTCCTGTGAGGTAAGCCTTACTTCAACACAGCCAGTGAGTTGGAGCAGGGATGTGAAGCCAGCCCGACTGGGTGACAAACATTTTTCCCTTTCGCAACCTGGCTAGGAACCGCTACGGGGGAATCCCAGTGCCACGGGTCGGTGGGGAGCTGGGAGACGCACCTCCTCGGAAGAAACTGCAGCGAGGAGAGTTAGGTCGGGTTAGCAGGGCAGGGAGAATGGAGGCAGGGAGACATTTAGAAAGCCGTGGCAGTGTGGGCCCCCGCCCGAGGACAGCGGTTTGGAAGAGAAATGAGAGTGAAGAGGCACAGGTGGCTTAGAAAACCACGCAAGAGACAAGATGGACGGGACTATTTTCTGAAGGTCCTTATTTGACCTCCACATGCCAAAGGAAGAGTGTGTGTGCCCAAACCCCTCAGAGCTCTCCAGCAGTGGAAGCCTGATGGCTCCTTACTGAAGGAAGGCCTCCAGCTGACTGTCAGGTTTGAACGCAAGTCTGGGAGGCTCGCCTAAGGAGCAGCGATGTTGCTCTGCAGTCGTGTCTGACTCTTTGCGACCCCGTGGACGCCAGACTTACCTGTCCTTCACTGTCTCCCGGAGTTTGCTCAGACCCATGTCCATTGAGTCAGTGATGCCATCCAACCATCTCCTCCTCTGTCGTCCCCTTCTCCTCTCGCCTTCAATCTTTCCCATCAGGGTCTTTCCCAGTGAGTCAGCTCGTCCCGTCAGGTGGCCAAAGTTTTGGAGCTTCAGCTTCAGCTTCAGCATCAGTCCTTCCAATGACTATTTAGGCTTCCCTGGTGGCTCAGATGGAAGAGAATCCACCTGCAGTGCAGGAGACCAGAGTTCAGTCCCTGGGTTGGGAAGATCCCATTCCAGTAGCCATGGCTACCCTCTCCAAGAGAATGACTATCCACTCCAGTATTCTTGCCTAGAGAATTCCATGGACAGAAGAGCCTGGCGGGCTGCAGTCCATGGGGTCACAAAGAGATAGACATGGCTGAGCGACTAACGGTTCTGGAAAGGATGCTTCAGTTCAGTTCAATTCAGTTGCTCAGTCGTGTCCAGCTCTTTGCGACCCCATGAATTGCAGCATGCCAGGCCTCCCTGTCCATCACCAACTCCCAGAGTTCACTCAAACTCATGTCCATCAAGTTGCTGATGCCATGCAGCCATCTCATCCTCAGTCGTCCCCTTCTCCTCCTGCCCCCAATCCCTCCCAGCATCAGAGTCTTTTCCAGTGAGTCCTCTTCACATGAGGTGGCCAAAGTACTGGAGTTTCAGCTCTAGCATCATTCCTTCCAAAGAAATCCCAGGGCTGATCTCCTTCAGAATGGACTGGTTGGATCTCCTTGCAGTCCAAGGGACTCTCAAGAGTCTTCTCCAACACCACAGTTCAAAAGCATCAATTCTTTGGCGCTCAGCCTTCTTCACAGTCCAACTCTCACATCCATACATGACCACAGGAAAAACCATAGCCTTGACTAGACAGATCTTAGTCAGCAAAGTAATGTCTCTGCTTTTGAATATACTGTCTAGGTTGGTCATAACTGTCCTTCAAGGCGTTAGCGTCTTTTAATTTCATGGCTGCAATCACCATCTGCAGTGATTTGGGGGCTTCCAAAAATAAAGTCTGAGACTGTTTCTTAACACGCGTCAATCTCCGCGGAGGGTCTTTGGCGCCACCTGGTGAGCATGTTGCCCATGACGTCCTCCAGAACTTCCATGCTAAGTACCCGTGTGTTCACCCTTCCAGCTTCTGGTCTTTGTTTCCTGCTCACCTCCTCTACTTCAGCTCTTGAAACATGAGCCTTCACTTTTCTGACCCAGAGACCCTTGTCTCCCTTTATAAGCTCTCAGCCTCCCTGGTTCTTTGGCGCCCCAGGTTCTCAGCACTCATCCTCTGTAGTCAGCCCTTCGTGGTCGTTTTCTCCAGAGTCCCTGCTTCAGCTTCCACATGTTGTGGTCCATCCTGTTACCTCCTTTTCCCTCTTCTCCTTACTGGCGCGGTATTTCTAAGCAATTTCCTCCATTTCTCTGGAGGCAACTCCCACTCATAAAGTCTATCTCTGTCTAGACCTTGTTCCAGAGTTCCAAGTCTGTTTTTCAACAGCCTCATAGCAATTTCCTGTAGGCTCCTGGCACTCTACACACATCCAGAAAAGATCCTGTCTTTTCCCCAAACGTGTCTCTGTGAGTTACCCGTTTATGTAACACGCACTTTGTACAGAAGCCCATTGTTAATGTGCCAGACACTTAAAATCCCTTTAAAATGAAGTCCTAAGGGGAGGGGGAAAGGATAGATTCAGAGTTTGGGATTGACAGGTACACACATGTTATATTTAAAATAGGTAACCGGCCTTCCCTGGTGGTCCAGTGGTTAAGAATCTGTTTTGCAACACGGGGGACACCCGTTCTATCCCTGGTCCAGAAAGATCCCGCATGCCGAGGGGCAACCAGGCCCGTGCCCCACACCGCTGAGCCTGTGCTCCCCAACTAGACAAACCTCCGCAATGAGGAGCCTGTGCACCGTCCCTAGGGTAGCCCCCAGTCACGGCAACGAGAGAAAGCCCACGTGCAGCAACAAAGACCCAGCACGGCCAAAAAAATAATAATAATAAATATTTAAAAACAAATAAAATAGCCAGAGATAACCAACAAGGACCTACCATATAGCATGGGGAACTGATCAGTATTCTGTAATAACCTAAGTGGGAAAAGAATTTGACGAGTAGATACATGTAATAAGCGAATCCCTTTGCTATACACGTCCTGAAAGTAACACAACACTGAAAATCAACTATATACGTCAATAAAAAAAAATTAAAAATACAAATGAAATCCTCCACTTTACTCACTGTAAAGACCTATATGGGAAAACAGTCTAGAAAAGAGTGGATGCATGTTTGTGAGTAACTGATGGACTCCGTTGTACAGCAGGAACTTACGTAACATGTGCGTCAACTATACAAGCAGTCAGTCTTCAAAAAATACATGAATAGAATGAAGTCTTCACAATAATCCTACAAATTGATGCGCATCAGCCTTTTACAAATGAGGAAACTGAGGCTCAGAGCCATTGAGTAGCAATCCCGCAGCAGGTCAATAGCGGAGTCAGCGTCACTAACGCACCGCACCCCCTGGGATGCTCCAGCCAGTCGGAGCCTGGTGAGCGGCCTGCCGCCGCCCTGCTCTGGCTCAGCCAGCAAGGCCTCCCGAGCTTCCCTCTGTCACTTCTCCCCTTTCGGTGCCCCCTCCAGCTGGCCAGCTGGACTGTCCTAACTCTCTCTTTCCTAGTTCTTCCTTTTTTTTTTTTTGCAGGATCTCAGTTCTTGGATCAAGGATGGAGTCCCGGCCCTTGGCAGGGCGAGTGCCGAGTTCTGACCGCTGGACCACCAGGGAAGTCCCTTCTTTCTAGTCTGCAGTCTCAGTCCTGTTGCCACTGGAGTCCACCCCGCGTGGGCCCCCACCTGTCCACCGTGTTGCTGCCAGGGAGATCGCTGAGGAAAGAAATCCGGTCGTGTTGCTTATTACCTCTAAGGTTTAAACTCTTTTGTAAGGCCTCGCTCCAGCCCTTGCTACATCCCAGATTCTCCCCAGCTTTTTACTGCCACTGGATCTTTTCACATGAACTGTTCTCTCTGCCCAGAAGATGCTCTTTCCACCATCAGCAAGTCCTACACAGTCTCCAAAAACAGCTCGTCACCTCCACTGTGAAGGTAACGCTGCCTGTCCACCCCCATGACACGTCCACACACACCTTCCAAGGAGCCCCGCTGAGCTTGCAGCCACGTCCAGGGCCCTCCTTCACGCACTTCGCAGACCCCAGCAGCAGCGTTGACCTCTGCGGCTCCTCACACAGTGTCTACGTGGTTGTTCTCACCAGCCTTCGAGGGCTCTCCCGGTGAACAGACGGCCACTTCCTCTTTCACTTCACAGCTAGCTTCCTTCCTCCTTAATTTTGCCATGCTTGGACGTTTCCCATAGCTCCTTTGTGAAGTAGGAACTATGTCTTATTCTTTAGATCTTTAACCTGCCCAGTGCCTGGTGAAAGACTTTAAGCATGAACAAACCGTAGGGAACTTCCCTTGTGGTCCAATAGCTAAGACTCCGAGCTGCCCATGCAGGGGGCACAGGTTGGACCCCAGGTCAAGGAGCTGGATCCCACATTCAGCAACTAAGAGTCTGCACTTGGCAACTAAAGATCCCGCATGCTGCTGTTAAGACCCGGCACAGTCAAATATATAAATATTAAACAAATAATAACGGTGATGAGACCACCTTGGTATCCACATCCATCCCCATGCCCCAGCATAGATCCCCAAACAGTCTCACTGGCCCTGCCTTAGGGCTGGCAGATGGGGAGCTGACGTCGGGGACGGGCTCGTCATTAAGGTGGGGTAAAGGTAGGGTAGACAACCGTCCCAGGTTTGCCCAGGGTTGAGGAGTTTTGCTGGACATGGGACTTTTAGCAATAAAACTGAGAAAGTCCTCTGGGCAAATTGGGATGGGTGATCACATCACGAATGGGAGACATGATCATCACTCGTAAGTGAAGGAGACAGAACTGGTAGACACCAGGCTGGACCACTGTCCAGGTTCTGCGCTCGTCCCTTGTAGACTCCATCTCATGATGTGCCTAGCATGCGACTCCTGGTCGTTATAGTCTATTATACCCACTTCGTAGAAGAGAAAACAGGTTCAGAGAGGCCTATTAACCTGGCCTAAACCACTGGTTCCATAGACCATGTCTTTCTGCTAGACATGTCTCCGGGGTCCTTCATCTGCCTCCTTCCCTGGTGCCTGCCCCCTCCTCTCCACAACAGTAGCCTCCCCTGGCGGGATACCGGGCCGATCACCCCCAGGGGGCCTCACCTCAACCTAAGATGGCCAAGATAAGACTAGCTTCTTGTCAAAGTAAGAGAAACCCACCGTCCTTGCCAAACTTCAATTATTTATGTGTCCTTGTATAGCAAGTAAATGTTGTTGCACAATAAAATATTTCTCATATGCGTCTGCCAGATGAGGACACTGCTGTTAGTCAAGTAAACTAATGTTTGATTAGAAGTTAGAGGAGAAAAGGGATTCATGTCTCCAGTAATAAGATTTTTCTGCTAGGTGTTCGTTTGAAAAACCAGTATTACTAAAATGCTATCAGCCGTACTCACAGAATCATTGCTCTTAAAACTTCTGAGACTATGAGAACGCAACACTGGCTAGCCACCAATACTTTCTTCTCTTCTGCCTCTGCCATGGGCTTCCCCGGAAAGACAGGTTGTAGAGACACTGAGTTTCTCCCAAAATGATGATTTCCTGTCTTCCTGACTAGACTTTGCTTTTCATCTATAGTTGCTACAGAAAAAAAGGAGACAGTTTCGTATTTTCTCTCATCCTTTTCTTCTCTTTCTTAAAACCAACCAACCAAACAAAACAATGTTTTTTAAGCCTGCTTGTATGGTTCTAACTCTAAGTAACCCCAGGGAAACAAAAGCTGAAAAGTTACTAACAGGATGATAATTCTAAGTGGTCAGAAAGCCCTGTATCTCCATCTGAGTGAAACTTCCTGCTCTGTGATGGGAAGTGGGGGTGGCTGTTCTCCTGGGTTCGTGGCCACCACGACCTGTCATTGTACATTCTTGATTCGAGAGAGAACAAGTGCCGTCCAACACGCTCCCACCCCGACACACTCCACACACACACACACACTAACACACATTCATACACACGCACACGTCTCTCGGTTCCTATACTGGATTCCTTGCTGCACCTTCTGTCTTCCATAAGAAACTCCCTGACTTGGCCCCTAGTTCCCTGAGGTCTGGTCAGTGACTTGGTGCCGATACTGGCCGTGACCCTTTGGTTATATCTCCACTTAAAATTCTGCATCCCATTCCGGATCTGACCCCAACACAATGACCCGACCCCCAGACATGCTATTCTGGAGCCCACCTCCCACCCCTCAGGCTGGTCCCAGGATTAGGCTCTTCCATCACTGCCTTTGGTCTCACAAATAGACCCTGCCAAGCCCCACCGTGATTTAAGCCATGATTTGGCCAGGAAGAAAAATCAAATGAAATAGAGAATGATGAGCAACCAAGGCAGCAGCTTGGGGTCGAGAAGCAGGTTCAGAGAGCAGCTCTGTGAGTGGGAATAGCGGTTCGGCCTTATTTTCAACGTGGAAAACCAAGCAGAAAGGGCCTTGTTTCTGCCAAGTCTGGGCAAGCTGAAAGAGAAGGAGGAAACCAGGGAAGAGGAACTGACACTTAACTGAGACACTGCTGTCAACCTTATTGTAGTGATCTCTTTAGTCCACAAAACATCCCTATTACATATGTTTTAGAGGAAATACTGACTTGATGTGTGTAAGATCATGGAATTGATGAGACAGGGAAATGCTGATTTCAAAGACAGCATTTTATATCCTTTTTCTATGCCCGTTGTTTCTGGTTATATTATAGATATAAGCAAAAAGGAATTCAGAAGTGAAACTTTAAAAAAAAAATTCAGATATTGTTAACTCCACCAACCAGAATGGAAGAACAAGGCTGGACGTACACACACACATCTGTCTGGCTGGCTATCTGTCTATCTGATACATCTACTGATGTATCAACATTTTTAAACGTATCTCCTGCCCAAGATTCCACCATGCAGTAGAAAATTTTTTTCACCAAGCCCAACTATACTGAGCTTAACAGAAGAAATATTAGGGCATGTGAAGACACAAGAGAAGTTAAATAACTTGGTTCCAGCAGTGCAGCTGAGGGAATCCCCAGTGCTGACTTACGCTGTGTGAAGAGGAACCGGGCTGAGTGGAAATTACTCACTCTGCGTGCTGTTCACCCGGTGGTGTCACTAATATCTGAGTGATGACTGTTCATACCCACCGTCCCTCCTAACCATTCCTTCAGGCTTGACTTAGAGACTGGGAGCTCCATGAAGGAAAAAGGCTCCCGGGGAATAGGTGATGGATGTGAGGGGGTGAAGCTGTGGCCAGATGAACAGGGTCCATGAGAAGAAAGAGGGATATAGCTCACCTTTTGACCGTGTAAGAAGTAAAGAGAAGGCATGACAAAAATATAGACCAGAAAAAGCAAAAACAAGCCCCCAAACCCCTGCAAAATTTAAAAAACAAAAATGAGTATAGGCTAAGAATAAAAATTACATGAACTTTGTAAGATTTTGAAAATTTTGCATAATTTTTCTTCCTATATTTATTAATCTTCTCTCTTTTCTGGTTGGGACTGAAAATAAAAATCTCAAACATGGATAAAACTAAAAATTTCAAACCATCTTGATATTTTCACAGTTGGACTTTTTCTTGGTGTTCCTGAGATGCAGTGTGATAGTAACTTTTGACCACAGAGCATTTTTCCAAAGGAAAAAATGAGGAAGCAATTGTAGAGCTCCCGCGACAAAATGGAGAGTGTGCTTTGAACCTGAAGGTGAAAAAGTTGCCAGAAGAAATGGTCAAACTTGACATATGTACTTAATAACCAGGTAATGAATCGCCAACAAGGCATTACATCTTCCTTCTTTATTTTAATTTTAAAGAAAAAACAATAGATTAAAATTATTTATATGTAAATTATAAAATATCAATTATTATCATTCAGTCACTAAGTCATGTCCAACTCTTTGCGAGAGGAGTAATTATTCAATAAGTGGGAATATAGTAACTCATGCATTGAGGAATCCAAGGATCTCTCCTTTAATTTCCTGATATTTTCAAGAACAGCATGCAAACATACACACACTCACAAACGCACACACTTTACGATGCAAACCCCAAATAAGAAAATCCAGAAGAAGCACAAAGAATACTCGACTACTTGTGCATTGGTTTAACAGCTATTAAGATTTTCCCATATTTATTGCAACTGTTTTGTGTGCGTATCTACATCCACTTCAAAATAAAGACATCATGGCATTTTACCTTTAAATACTTAAAACCGTCTTGCTACATAACCACAGTAAAGTAATCATGCTGAACGAAGTGGAAAGTAATTTCCTAATGTCATTGATTATCCAGTCTATTTCTCCATTTATCTCGAAAGTATCTTTATATCTGTTTTTCCCCAAAAGTGTTGCCAAAAATCACCCTCTAAATTTGATTGTAACGTCTATGCAGTCTCTCTTAATGCCCCCTCCTCCTTTTTTATATGATTTTTCAAGAGGTCAGCTGCCTTACAGAATATCTCATATTCTGTGTTTGTATGGTGGTTTTCTTCCTGGCTTCATCTGACTTATTCCTGTATCCAGTGTATTTTCTGTAAACTAGAACTTTGAGCAAAAGGCTTTATTAGATTCCGATTAAAGACTTCTCACAGTAATCCTTCACTGGTGATGCAGTGTACTTTTCCTCTCATCGAGGCGTGTGATGACTGTGCTGTTGTCTCGTCGTTGGTGAAGCCACGCTAGGCTGGCGAGCCGAGGCAGTGGCTGCCAGATGTCTCTGCTGTGAAGTCACGTTTCCATCCACAGCAAACAAGCTGCAGGCTCGACACTCTGGTGAGATGGGACTTTCCCTTTTCAGGCCTCTGTTTCCTAACATTTAGACACCTTCCCTGAGCCAATTCTCACATTAGGGTTACAAAATGCTTATTTAATCATTCTATTATTTCCTAGCTGGCCATCATCTGAAAGGAAGACATTTTCTCATCCAGTGAACTATATGGTTCTTTCTGAAAAAATCAGGAAATCAGCTAGTTTCCTTTAAGTATCACTTATCTTTGTTAGGAATAGAATATCACCCCCAGTGGCCACAGGAAAGTGCTGTTGTTGTTGCTTGCTTTATCTTTATTTTGATTATTATTAGAGACTTGTGCATTTTTATCCATTCGGTGTGCTTACGTTGGTTACAGAAAAAAAAAATTTTTTTAATCGTCAAATTGCCCCAGATTTGGCCATTTGGAGCTCCTTCAAGCTGGCTGCTCTTTTCTTTCATTTTTTATAAACATATTTTTAGTCTTTAAACATATTTACTTTTATTTTGGTTGCACTGGGTTTTCATGTGGCATGCAGCTGAGCTGCCCTGTGGCATGTGGGATCTTAGTTCCCCAACCAGGGATCGAACCTACATCCCCTACGTTGGAAGGCAGAGTCTTCCCCTCTGGACCACCAGAGAAGTCCCTACTCTTTTCTTTGGATGTGGTTCCAGTAGTCTTTGAGTACTTTCTTGCTTTCTGAAACAAGCTTGCTTTGCATATTCTCTAATCCAGGCCTGAAATAAGTCACTTCTCTAAGGCGCTCCAGTTCCTTTTATTGGGTGACAATATTAAGAAATCACAATCTGTGTTCTAGGAACAACCATCACTCCTGAAGGACCATTGCCTCCAGGTTCTATCACTTGCTAGAGCTAGAAAATATATATACTTGTAAATCATTAGTTTAAATTGGCCATTTTCAGTTCAAATTTAATATTAGTGTTTTCATTTAGCTACTTTTTCTTTCCTTTTATACACTAAAAATCATGCTTCCCAAATACATCAGTCATTCCTGCATTGCTTTATCCTATAATATATATAAACATAGTTTCAAAATAATAATACAATATTATTACTAACGATAAAGCTACTGAACGACCTTCGATGTTTTTAGTAGTTCTTTTGTCCTTGGAATATAGTCCACTGGGAATCTACAGTATTGTTTTCTAATAGGAGTTAAAATAATTCTTATCTCTCTGGTTCAGTCGTTTATGTTTGTTTTAAATTTTAGGGGGTTTTGTTTCATGTTTATAAAAATTATAAAGTACTTATTTATTTCCAAAGTCAGTATCCAGTTTTATCCCTGTTTCCTCAAATGCATTCCCTGTTTTCTTCCTTCCCCTCCCCATTTTTAACAATTTCTGGTTTATCCTTTCAGTGGTTTTTTTGCAAACATCTCCCCTCTTTCTTACCCCAAGGGTAGCACATACTGTATGCCTTCTTTTGTACTGATATCTTGCAATTTTTCCACTACATCCTAGGGATCCCTCCATGTCAGCTCAAAGAGACCTTCCCCATTCTTTTTAACAGCTTTGTGTTTCTCTACTGCATGGATGTACCATAACTTTCATCTAGGACATTCTTACTGAACATGTTTCCAGTGTTTTGCTGTTAGCAAACATGACACGTCCTTTTTGAAAGGCAGAGTACTATAACCTAACAGCTATATGTTTGGCATTTCCTTACCCGTATTAAAATATGCTTTAGAAGAAAAAGATTACTTACGTTGATTTACATTATTAACATCCTTCAGAACATTTGAGTTTCATGGAACACTTTAGGAAACACCATGGTAGGTGTGCAGACTCATAGCTCTGACAGATACGAGTGTTTACAAGTGCTCAGTATGTGAAAATCTTCCCTGGTGGCTCAGCCGGTCAAGAGTCTGCCTGCAATGTGGGAGACATGGGTTCGATCCCTGGGTTGGGAAGATCCTCTGGAAAAGAAAATGGGCACCCCCTCCAGTACTCTCGCCTGGAGGATCCCCATGGACAGAGGAGTCTGGCGGGCTACATGGGGTTGCAAAGTTGGACATGACAGTGACCAGCAGTACATAAAGCTAATAGTGTTGGTGACGGCAGAAAGCTTTTGAATGTTTTCTTTGTTGGGGCATGTCATCAAGGAATCTGAGAGCTGAGTGGGCTACGTCTTACTCTTTGGTCAGTCATTTGAGCAACACGTGTTGAGTAGCTGCTGCGTTGCGTTTGGGGCAATAGGGTAAGAACCTGGAGCCAGAGCATACACTGCCAGCCTGAGGGGACGAATGAAGGACAACAGGGAGTCACACCAGGTCTCGGGAGTGGCACTGAGGATCCAGGGGCGAGGCAGCAGAAAGTTTCCAGGGGGCAGAAATGCCAGGGGCTCTTCTCTTAGGAAGAGGAAGTGGACTCAAATTCGGAGCCTCCACTGGAGTCAGACTCAAACCACAAGACACAGTCAAATCACAGAATTAGTGGCAACAGCCAGAGACGAGGGGAGGGGAGGAGAGCGGGGGAGGAAGTGGCAGGTCCTCTGCAGGCCTGGCCTCTCGGAAGAGGGAAGGAAGCCCGAGAGGAGAGGCCCCATGCTGGGAGGAGTGTCTGTCTGCGGAGAGCAACAAATCGCGCGATCGAGAAGGGCGGCAAAGGGTGGTTTATTCAGCAAAGCTCATCAGGAAAGACTGAATTTTTACCACGGGACTTACGAATGGATGGTAAGTTGGAAGCATTGATGTTAAGGTCACAGGCAGGAGGATTCTAAGGCAAGAGAGTGTGGCTGTAGCGTCATGGAAAAAGGACGACTGCAAGGAGGTGAGGCTGGAGAACCTCAGCCAGGAAGGAACTGAGAGTCTAAGCGAGAAAGAAAGTTTAAACAAGGAGATCTACATGAATGTTTGGCAGAAGCGACAGCTCTGCAGGAATTCCTAACATGGTCATTCTGCTAGCTGGATATAGGAAGCAGAAAACGCAAGTGTTAGTCACCAGTCGTGTCAGACTCTGCGACCACATAGACTATAGGCTGCCAGGCTCCTCTGTCCATGGAGTTCTCCAGGCAAGAATACTGGAGTGTAGCCATTTCTTTCTCCAGGGATCTCCAAACCTGGGTCTCCTGCATTGCAGGCAAAGTCTTTACAGTCTGAGCCCCCAGGGAAGTCAAGGTCCAACCCAAAAGACAAGGATGGTAAATCGTGACAAGGATGGTAAATCGTGACAAGGATGGTAAAGGGCATTCCCCGGATGACAGCTGTCTCACTGAAGACATTAGTTAAGACTGAAGCCAACAGATTCTTGGAGGTGTTTTTTGGAGGGGTGGATTTTTGTTTTTCTTTGCCACGCCTTGCAGGATCTTAGTTCTGTGGACAAGGATTGAGCCCAGGGCCCTTGTCAGCAAAAGCATGGATCAGGGGCAGTTCTGGAAGTTTTTATCTGACAATAAAATGGACAGAATACCTGAAGCAGCTGGTTGTATTAGTGAAACTTGCGATTCACTAATGCTAGGTACCAAGAAAACCAAGCAAAGAGAAAGTAAGGCAATTATTTATCCTAGGGAAAACAAAAAGCTGCATAAGAAAGGAAGTTTGGCTGTGAACAGCCTTTACAAATTAAAATAACATAAACACTGAACACCAACCTGGTGAAAAGTTACAATATAACTATATTAAAGGAAGGGGTGCATGTGTGTGGTGTGAAGGTGAAAAAAAAATTAAGTCTTCTTCTTCCATAGTGAGAAGTGAAAAGGCCTAAAGCTGAAAAATCAAGATGGAGCTAAACAAACATGCTATTTACAGACAGAAGGTCAGTACCAACAGAATTAGTTAAAAACAGTTGAAAAGGAATTCCCAGGTGGTCCAGTGGTTGAGAATCTCCTTTCAGTGTGGGGAATGCAGGTTGGCTCCCTGGTCAGGGAACTAATATCCCACATTCTACAAGGCCACTGAGCCCACAGGCCACAGCTGCTGAGCCTGCATACCACATCTGAGATCCGATGCAGCCAAATAAATAAATAAGAAAAGAAAAAAAAATTTTAAGTTGAAAGTTTTCAACTCTGAGCTTCTTTCATAGCTCAGTTGGTAAAGAATCCGCCTGCAATGCAGGAGACCCTGGTTCGATTCCTGGGTCGGGAAGATCCACTGGAGAAGGGATAGGCTATCCACTCCAGTATTCTTGGACTTCCCTTGTGGCTCTGCTGGTAAAGAATCCACCTCCGCATGCAATGTGGGAGGCCTGGGTTTGATCCCTGGGTTGGGAAGATCCCCGGGTTTGGAAGATCCCCTGGAGAAGGGAACGGCTACCCACTCCAGTATTCTGGCCTGGGGAATTCCTTGGACTGTGTAGTCCATGGGGTCACAAAGAGTCGGACATGACTGACTGACTCTCACTTTCACTAATCAACTCTGGGGGCAAGGACAGGATCGGAAGGGAGACAATGACTAGAACTTTTTAAAGCAAATCTAGCAGAACTATTGGACTCTCTAAACTATGTGGATAAACTTAGTTAAAAATTAAAATTTTAAGAAAGAAAATCCATCAGAAGAGGAGATATGGAGGCAGCTGGTGCAGAATTCTCCTTCAGAGGAGAGTGGCTGGGAGGAGCTTGCAGGGGTGGGGTGGGGGTTACAGGACAGAGAGGAGGCTTCCTGTTCTCAGTATATGAAAGCGATGGTATTTTTATTATGTGTGGAGGGAAACCCTGCAAAGGAGGAGAGTTTGAAAATATAGAAAAGAAGTTGACTATCTACTCTAAAAGAGAATGAAAGAAGTCAGATCAAAAATGCATAACAATATTTTTTTTTTCAGAGACCCGAAGAGAAAGACTTTGAGACTAGAAGAAAATAATATGAGTGTAAGGCCAAATACGTAAACCTCTGGAATTGCTCCATATTCCTTCCAAATTGCCTCTAGTGACTTCTGGGTAATATAGGCATAGTGAAGAGTGAGACACAACCAAGCACTTGAGCAACAACAAAAACTGAGTATCGCTCCTCGTGCCATACAGTAAGACAACCTTGTTGTCTATTCCATATATAAAGCTTACATCTGCTGACCCCAGTCTCCCACTCTATCCCTTCCCCAACCACCTGCCCCCTTGGTGGCCACCTGTCTGTTCAAAAGAGGACAATTTTAACAACTTTATTAAACATTAGGACAGAGATCAGGGAAACACTTTTCCAAGGATGCATCAAGTTAAGTTTTAAGTAAAAGATCAACAGAGATCAGGGCGCGATGGAGCCAGACATCTCTCATGGGGTCTTCCGAGACCCTCTTCTTTCTCTGAGGACAACCTGACTCCTCACCTCAGGGGTGGGCACCAGGCATCGTGTTTGTACCGTGGGATCTGATCCCCGTGGGCTGGGGTGGACAGTTTCCTAAGTTTGGGCAATCATTTGTTGTTTCAAAAACTTTAAATTGTGACTGAGAGACACAGTCTCCATGGGTGGCTAGGGCTGAGGTGACATACACACACAGGACCCACAAGATCGACAGGTCGGCTGAAAAGGACAGTCAGTCCACACAGAGAGAACACGGCTGACGCGCTCAGGGACCTAGAGAGCAGGGGGTCTGCGGCCCGGAGAGGGCTGGGCGCTGGGCTCTGCTGGCACTTCAGCTCTGAGTTCTGCTCCCTGTGCGCCTGACTCAAACCCACCCTTGGGTTCTGGGTACCATCTGGAGTCTTTATTGTAAATACCCTCTCTTGTGTCTGTGATTATTCTAATAGCGTTTCCGTGACTGACGGGTAAACAAAAATCACACCTAGGACAACCCTCCCTCACTCCCACCCAAATCCTCTTCTGGCCTGTGACTCCCCACCTCACTCTCTCCCGGTAAGCCCACAGAGTCCCCATAATCTCTTGGTTTCTTTTTTTTTCCCAGGACAAAACGCTCAAATTCCAAACCCTATCTTACCCTTACATACCTGTATTACACTCAGCTTCTTCTTTTTTTTTTTGGCGGGGGCGGGGGAAGGGGGAGGGCTGTGCCACCTGGCACGTGAGAGCTTAGTTCCCCAACCAGGGATCAAACCCACATCCCCTGCATTGGAAGGGCAGAGTCTTAACCACGAGACCACCAGGCAAGTCCCTTGCTCAACTTCTACGCCCTAAACCACCCAGGTTTTCCAGAAAGTCTTCCCGAATCACTCAGACCTCAGGGAATAGCTCTTCCGACGACCTCTGATGGTACCAGCCAGTCTCCATTCCCAGACCTCAGCCTGGGGCCAGAACGACTTCATCAGCACCATCTGGAGCATGTTAAAAATTACAGAGTCCCTGTCACCACTCTCTCCACCCCAGAGATACTCATTCAGTAGATCTTGGAGTAGCCTGTACCCATCAAAAGGCTCCCAAGTGATTCTTCTGTGTATTCAGTTTGAAAACCACCCATCTGTACCACTCATTTGGTACCTGATATAATAGCTCAGTTGGTAAAGAATCCGCCTGCAGTGTAGGAGACCCCGGTTCAATTCCTGGGTTGGGACAATCCCCTGGAGAAGGGAAAGGATACCCACTCCAGTATTCTGGCCTGGAGAATTCCATGGATTGTATAGTCCCTGGGGTGGCAAAGAGAGCAACTTTTTGCTCACAACTGAGCAACTTTCACTTCACTTCATAAACTACTTTGTAGAGTTGGTTATTGCTTTGGGTGTATTTTAAATTTTGTTCACAGTAAACTAAAACCTTCCACGTATGTGCTGTCGCTTCAGTCGTATCCGAGTCTTTGTAACCGTGTGGACCATAGCCTGCAAAGCTCCTCTGTCCATGGGATTCTCCAGGTAAGAACACTGGAGTGGGTTGCCAGGCCCTCCTCCAGAGGATTTTCTGGAGCCAGGAACTGAACCTGCGTCTCTTATGTCTCCTGCGTTAGGGAGGCATGTTCTTTATCACTAGCACCACCTGGGAAGCCCTGGGCCACAGATTTAAAGAGGATTCAGACGGATATCTCCTAGACCTCCCTTCTCACAGATACCTTGAGAAGTACTAGATCACTACTCTCTACCCTCCTACCTGATGTGATGGACCTCAGAAGGAGGATGTGGCCATCCTACCCAAGCCTTGGCCTCTGTTTGCCATGCATGGAACTCTAGTGAATGCAGAAAAAGGAGACAGTATCTAGGTCACAGCTGGATACCAATGGCCTCTTCATGGCAGTAAATCTGGAAGTTTCCATGACTGTTCCCTTGCCTGGTATTCTTCAGAACTGTCATCGGCTGGGGGAGTTGCAATGAACAGAATACTCTGCATCCCTTTGGGGGCAAATCTGAATTCAGGATATAAATTTCATGAAGTACATGTGAAATGGTCCGTTCACAAGTAACACACAAGGGGCCCCATGCTGACGAGTCAAATGAAGCAAGACATAGCTAGATTGGCCCGTGAATGAATGCCAGTCCCCAGTAGCACATCACGCTCAATGGCCATCACCAGAAATCCCCTCTCCCAGACCCTAGAGCCCTGTGCATGCACACTCAGTCCCTTCAGTCATATCTGACTCTTTGGGACCCCACGGACTGTAGCCCACCAGGCTCCTCTGTCCATGGGGTTCTCCAGGCATGAATACTGAAGTGGGTTGCCATGCCCTTCTCCAGGGGATCTTCCCGATTCAGGGATCAAACCCATATCTCCTGCATGATAGGCACATTCTTTACCCACTGAGCCACCTGGGAGGCCCCCTAGTGTCCCTTACACACTTAGAGAATTGGCTAAGGCCTGGGAAGATGGACACTGTGCAAACATTGTTTAAAATTTTACTGCTGCTGGCCAGGGCTTTGGGTAGACCAATAAAGTGTGTGTGTGTGTGTGTGTGTGTGTGTGTGTGTGTGTGTGTGTGTGTGTGTTGGGGCTGGGAAAAGGAGCGCATTGGTTCCCCACAAGTCCCTGCCATGAGTATGGGGGCCAAAAAGGAAACCTATAAGACAGGGGTTGATCCCATTCAAAGTCAGCATGATGAACTTGGTGGAGTCACACTGAGCAGCCAAGGGCCCTCAGAAACTTGCCAGGAAGCTGAATGGTGTCTCACTCTTGCTTCTCTCAGAAGGGTCATCACCTAAAGTAGCAAAAACACATGGTCAAGATTCAAGCTCACCCTTCTGGGTCCTTCTCTGCCCATCTCCCTCCAACCTGACGCCCTCGCCTCCCCTCTGCTCGTCCTTGCTCCCCTCCCGGAATCTCTCGTCCTCCACCCCCATCCTGTGCAGAGTCCCCACCTTCATCCCCCGAGACCCCCAATGCACCTGGGGGCGCTGGACAGGCACGTGCCTGTGATAATGAGGATGATGCCCCCGAGGAAGCCCCCAGGCCGAGGACCAGGCCGAGGGCACAGACCAGAGTCCCTGTGGTGTCAGGCAGCACGGTGGGCACGGGGGGCTCTGGGAGAGAAAGGGAAGGTCAGGGGCTCCTGCGAAGAGATTCAGGGTGAAGGGTGCACGGGTCTGAGGTGGGTAGAGGGTGGGGGCTCCGTACCCCAGTGCTGAAAGAGCGGCTGGTCCAGGCCCCAATGCTCCACCTTGCAGTCATAGAAGTCGTCCGCCAAGGGCACAAAGGTCAAGTAGTGGAACTTCCGGAACGAGTGGTCAGGCTGGGCGTAGAAGCTGGTCTGGGTCACACCCGGGTGACGGGCTGGCCGTTGCGCAGCCAGGTGACGTTGATGACCGGGGGAAAGATGTTGTCCACGATGCAGATGAGGACGTTGGGCTCGCCCAGCTGCACGCGAGACTTGGGCAGCACGGCCACTCTGGGGGGCACTAGGAAGAAGCAGGCCTTGAATCCCACAGGAGCAGCCTCCAGCTGGGGCCTCATCAGGGATGGATTGAGGGCTGCTTCCTGGTATCAGCCTTCTGAGAGCAGTGGATGCTCTGGGCTGGGGACACTGGGGCAGAAGGGGGGAACAGAGGGACGAGAGAATGGAGGGATAGGGGGTGCCCAGAGGGTGCTGTATCTGCCAGGCAGGAGGGGTCATTCCTATAGGATGAGGCTGTGGAAGGAATCTGAGGAGATCTAGAACCTCCTGGGAAAGAAAGGGGTTGAGAACAACAGTCTCAGATTTTGAG
Source organism: Nanger dama (assembly GCA_917880005.1). Taxonomy (NCBI): domain Eukaryota; kingdom Metazoa; phylum Chordata; class Mammalia; order Artiodactyla; family Bovidae; genus Nanger; species Nanger dama. The sequence goes on from CAKJTW010000033.1 coordinate 7,571,397, forward strand.
AGTGGGGCCAGGGAGCCAACAGAGGCCTGAGGGGTGGGGCAGAGGCCTCTCTGGACCTCCTCTGCTTGCTGGGGGCCTAAGGGGGTGGGCAGGGGAAGGGCCCGGTACCGTTGGGGGCTCTGGTGCCATTGGAGCGCTCCACCAAGACCTCCAGATGCGCTTTGATCATTGCGATACTGACCAGCCCGTTCTGCGGGTCAAAGTAGGCGAAGTTGCCAAATTCAGGCAGACGCCACGCAGCCTCCCTCTTCTTCAGGTCCACAGAGAACAGCTGTTCTCCATCAAAATCATAGGTGAACTGACCTGCACCGTCATAGGACTGGTAGAAGGCTGGTCCATAGGAGCCCATGTGGTCAGCTGTGTTGGGTGAGTTCAAGGTCAGGGGGAGAAAAGAAAAGGTATCAGCTCTCATCCATCAGGTGTGATGGGTTGAGTTCTGAGCTATGCCCCATCCTGGGTTCTGTGTGGGGGAAGAGTCCTGTTCTGACACTGAGTTGGTCCCTGGAGAGCAGAGGAGTTGCTGAGGGTTGGAAGGGAGAGGATGGAGGGGCTGGCCAGCACAGAGGCAGTGGGTTCAGCCCAGCACACTGCGCTGGAAGAAGAGAGGCCACCTAAACTCAGGCTTGTGATCCCAGAGTTAAATCTTGACTCTGATCTCCAGTCCAAGTGGGGTCCTGTGCGTGAGATGAGAAGAGTAGGGGGTGGGACGAGGAGAAACTAACTGAGGTTAAAAGCACTCATGGAATGCAAGGATTCTTCAGTATATGCAAATCAATCAGTGTGATGCACCATATTAACAAATTGAAAGATAAAAACCATATGATCATCTCAATAGATGCAGAAAAAGCCTTTGACAAAATTCAGCACCCATTTATCATAAAAACGCTTCAAAAAATGGGCATAGAAGGAACCTACCTCAACATAGCAAAGGCCATATATGATAAGCCCACAGCAAACATTATTCTCAGTGATGAAAAACTGAAAGCATTCCCTCTAAGATCAGGAACAAGACAAGGGTGTCCATTCTCACCAATATTATTCAACATAGTTTTGGAAGTCCTAGCTACAACAATTGGAGAAGAAAAAGAAATAAAAGGAATCCAGATCAGAAAAGAAGTAAAACTTTCACTGTTTGCAGATGACATGATACTATACATAGAAAACCCCAAAGAAACTATTAGAGCTAATCAGTGAATTCAGCAAAGTCACGGTACAAGGTTAGTGCACAGAAATCACTTGCATTTCTATATACTAACAAACAATGAAAAAATCAGAAAGAAAATTAAGGCATCAATCCCATTCACCATTGTAACAAAAAGAACAAAATATCTAGGAATAAAGCTATCTAAGGAGACAAAAGAACTGTATATGAAAAAGTATAAGACACTGATGAAAGAAATCAAAGATGCCATAAACAGATGGAGAGATACTCCATGTTCCTGGGTAGGAAGAATCAATATTGTGAAAGTGACTATACTACCAACTGCAATCTACAGATTCAATCCAATGCCTATCAAATTACCAATGGCATTTTTCACAAATTAGAACAAAAGACATCTCAAAATTTGTACAGAGACACAAAAGACCCCAAATAGCCAAAGTACTCTTGAGAAAGAAGAATGGAGTTGGTAGAATCAATCTTTCTGACTTCAGACTATACGACAAAGCTACAGTCATCAAGACAGTATGGTACTGGCACAAAAACAGAAATATAGACCAATGGAACAAGATAGAAAGCTCAGAAACAAACCCACGGACCTATGGGTACCTTATTTTTGACAAAGTAGGCAAGAATATACAATGAGGCAAAGATAGCCTCTTCAATAAGGGATTCTTGGAAAACTGGACAGCTACATGCAAAAGAATGAAATTAGAACGTTTCCTAATGCCATACACAAAGAGAAACTCAAAATGGATTAAAAGCCTAAATGTAAGACCAGAAGCTATAAAACTCTTAGAGGAAAACATAGGAAGAACACTCGACATAAATCAAAGCAAGATCTTCTACGACCCACCTCCTAGAGTAATGAAAATAAAAATAAACAAGTGGGATCTAATTAAACATAAAAGTTTTCATACAGCAAAGGAAACTACAAACAAGGTGAAAAGAGCCCTCAGAATGGGAGAAAATAATAGCAAGTGAAACAACTGACAAATAATTAATTTCCAAAATATACAAGCAGCTCATACAACTCAATACCAGAAAAACAAACAACCCAATCAAAAAGTGGGAAAAAAAGACCTAAACAGACATTTCTCCAAAGAAGACATACAGATGGCTAACAAACACATGAAAAGATGTTCAGCATTGCTCATTATTAGAGACATGCAAATCAAAACTACAGTGAGATACCACCTCACACCAGTCAGAATGGCCATCATTGAAAAGTCTACAAAAAGTAAATGCTGGAGAGGGTGTAGAGAAAAAGGAACACTCTTGCACTGTTGGTGGGAATGTAAATTGATACAGCCACTATGGAAGATGGTATGGAGATTCCTTAAAAAGCTAGGAATAAAACCACCATATGACCTATCAACTCCACTCCTAGGCATATACCCTGAGGAAACCGAAATTGAAAAAGACACATGTATCCCATTGTTCATTGCAGCACTATTTACAATAGCTAGAACATGGACACGACCTAGATGCCTATCGACAGATGAATGGATAAAGAAGTTGTGGTACACAATGGAATATTACTCAGCCATAAAAAGGAACAGATTTGTGTCAGTTTTAAAGAGGTGGACGAACCTAGAGCCTCTTATACAGAGTAAAGTAAGTCAGAAAGAGAAATATAAATATTGTATATTGATGCATATATATGGAATCTAAAAAGATGGTGCTGATAACTTTATTTTCAGGGCAGCAATGGAGAAACAGACATAGAGAGCAGACCTATGGACACGGAGGGAGGGGAGAAGAGAGAGGTGAGGTGCATAGAGAGAGTAACATGGAAATTTACAATAGCATATGTAAAATACATGGCCAGTGGGAATCTGCTCTATGACTCAGGGAGCTCAAACAGGGGCCCTGTGACAATCTGGAAGGGTGGGTGGGGAGGGAGATGGGAGGGAGTTTCGGAAGGGAGGGGACATGGGTGTACCCATGGCTGATTCTTGTTGATGTATGACAGAAAACCACAAAATTCTATAAAGCAATTATCCTTCAACTGAGCAACTGAACTGAACTGAATTAACCTTCAATTTTTTTTAAAAAAGGCAAAAAAAAAAAAAAAAAGAGCATCCATGGAACTGTGGGCACAGAGATGCAGTGTAAGTGGGTGTGAGGGAAAACAGGAGATGGCTGTCAGAGTATGAATTAAGATTTGTGACCCAGCCCAAGGTATTGCAGAGAGCAATGGAAAAGGAATTTGAGGTTCAAAGTTCATGTCCCATCTCTTCTGCTCAGAGCGTTATGATTAAATGTGTCTCTTAACATGAAGAAGGCTCAAATTTTCTAGAAATTAGCTTTTAGGTGACTGTGGATAAGATGGCTTGATAATCCTATGAAGTTAATTGCACAGCAGTCGTGAGAAACCACCATGTGGGCAGCACGATACAGGCCCCAGGGGAATATAGACAAACCAGCTGTGGGCCCTGCAGACAAGGAGCTTGTGAACAGAGCAGGATAAAGACATAAACAACTCTCTGTTGACCTGGTGAAAAATAGGGTGCTAGAGCTGGAGGTGAATGGGCACACTGCAAACCAGGAATTCTGCAGAAAGCAGGATGCTGGGACGTCCTTGGCCGTCCAGTGGTGAAGACTCCATGCTTCCAATGCAGGGGACGTGGGTTCGATCCCTGGTCTGGGGAATGGAGCAGCGAAGCTGGGGCACTGCAGCTACCGAGCCCTGGCCCCCTCGAGCCTGTGCTCCACAACAAGGGAAGCCAGGCACCGCAGCTAGAAAGCCGCCTGGCTTGCTGCGGCTACAGAAAGCCTATGCACGGCAGTGAGGACCCAGCGCAAGCAAAAGCAAATAAATACATAGAAGTTGTTTTAAAAAAATTCAGGACGCTGGGCAGCAAGATGGAGGTTTGGCTCTCAGAGAGGGAGGTAAGGGGGACTTTCTTGGTGGTCCAGAGGTTAAGACTTCACCTTTCAATGTAGGGTTTACAAGTTCAATCCCTGGCCAGGGGGTAGCTGCTGCTGCTGCTGCTAAGTTGCTTCAGTCATGTGCGACCCCATAGATGGCAGCCCGTCAGGCTCCACCGTTCCTGGGATTCTCCAGGCAAAGATCCTACAATGCCGCACATCCAAAAAACCAAAACATAAAACAGAAGACTTTAAAAACGGTCCACAGTTAAAAAAAAAAATTTAAAAATGAAAGGAAAGAGGGAGGAACAGGAGGCACGAGAACATGGCTGGTGTGGCCAGGCTGAGCCTGTATTTTAGGTCCAGGACAGACCTGATCGAGGTGAGAGGGATGGGGAGTCTCTTGGCAATGGAAGTTGCCGTAAACCAGCGGAGAGGAACAGCTCACACTCTGTACCATAGCAAGGGTAACCCCACGCCCGTCATCTCCTCTTCTCGCCCAGGGCCCTCAGCACTCACCCTTGATGGCCCCAACTTCCTGGGGGCTCAGGAGGGTCATCAAGGCGTGCAGTCCCAGGACCAGCCTCCCCCTGAGGACCATTGTCCTCTGGTGCTTTAACCAGATAAGTCCTGCTTAGTGTGGGAGTAAAGGAAGAAGGTGGAGGTAAAAAGGAAGAAAACAGATTCTGGGGTGGGGGTGGGGAGCCCCCTGCTGTGTTCAGCCAATCAGAGAAATCCTCTCAGATGGGGTAGCTGTTGCTGGGGGAAGATGAGAAGGAAAGCGCCTGGATGAGAAGATGGAAGAGGTCACTGGGCCCACGTGCCCCGGGGAGGCTTGTCCACAGGAAAGTCAGGAGGGGTGGGAGGGCCTTAGACCCAGGGTTCCTACATCCTCCAAGGGGGACACTCTGAAGGCAGAGAAAAGGTCATCTGAGCACAAATCCTCTTTGATCTGTGGGTTAGGGGCTCCTACTTACCTTGGAAGTTTTTGTGGACCAATTTGGAGTTAAAAAATAGAGTAAATATGGGGGCTCCTTGACGGTCCAGTTGTTAGGACTCCAAGCTTCCACTGTAGGGAACATGGGTCTGATCCCTGGCAGGGGAACTAAGATCCCACAAGCCACCCGGCACAGCCAAGAAAAAAAAATTGCTAAGAAAATTTAAAAGGGAAATGTTGGAAACACAGTTGAAAAAAATATTTAGAGGCTTTAAATCATGTTTAAAATTATTACTTTATTTCATTATGTAAAGGAAAACATATCATTGTTAGAGATGTTTAAAGTACAAAAGAACTCCAGCTGGCTGTTCTGAGGTGGGCAGAGAGTGCTGGGTAGCCTCCATGAGCTCATCCAGGTCCCCTGCGCCCCATCTCAGACCGAAGGTTGACCTGTATGGACCAAATCACCCTTATTTTTGGCTTCTAATTGGGCTAAGCCAACGGGAGGCATGGGTACCCAGGTGGCACATTAGCAAAGAATCTGCCTGCCAGTGCAGCAGATGCAAGACACTCGAGTTCGATCCCTGGGTGGGGAACATCCCCCGGAGAAGGAGACAGCAACACACTCCAGTATCCTTGTCTGGAAAATTCCATGGACAGAGGAGCCTGGCAGGCTACAATCCATGGGGTTGCAAAGAGTCAGACACGACTGATCACACACACGGACACACACACAATGGGAGGCACTGGTAGAATTTAGTCTAATGTAAAACATATATAAAGTTAATTCTCTGTCCTGGTAAACAGAAGTCTAACCAAATATCTGAAGGCGATGTGTCAAAAATGATGAAAGAAATCATTTTCCACTTGGAAGTGATCTGAGAACTTGTCTGTTTCCAAACCTGACCACACAGGAGAATCAGCCATGGAGTGTGTTAAAAATACAAATTCTTGGGTTCCATCCTGACCTGAGTTAAAGTAGCCTTTCCACAGGTAGGGCCAGGGGACCTGTGTGTTTAGTGTGCTCCCTAGGTGATTCTTGGGCAACAGGTCTATGGACTGCTTTCTGGCACAAATGCCTGCTCCGTGTTCTTTTCTGCACCACATGGAGTAGATAGAAACTTCTGACTTCAAACTAACCAAACTATGAGTACTGATGGATTTTGGTGATACAGTTTACGGGGAACCCTAGCCTTAGTTCTCTTTGTTTCCATTCCCCATGAGCAATAGGTATTTTTGTGTAAACAGTGGTCCTGCCCTACCTTTCTCCTTTAAAGAGTTAGAACCTTGAAACAATGAGATGATAGACTGTCAAACCCAGGAATGCTTGTGATAAAGAATGCTGCTTCTTTATTTTATAGGAATTGGGTGTTGAATGCCTTTTATTTCTAAATATATGAAGATTGACAAGCATAAGAGTTTTGTTGTTGTTGTTATTTTCTAACAGTTGAAACAGTGTCAGACTTTATTTTTGGGGCCTCCAAAATCACTGCAGATGGCGACTGCAGCCATGAAATTAAAAGACGCTTGCTCCTTGGAAGAAAAGTTATGACCAACCTAGATAGCATATTCAAAAGCAGAGACATTATTTTGCCAACTAAGGTCAGTCTAGTCAAGGCTACGGTTTTTCCAGTGGTCATGTATGGATGTGAGAGTTGGACTGTGAAGAAGGCTGAGTGCCGAAGAATTGATGCTTTTGAACTGTGGTGTTGGAGAAGACTCTTGCGAGTCCCTTGGACTGCAAGGAGATCCAACCAGTCCATTCTGAAGGAGATCAGCCCTGGGATTTCTTTGGAAGGAATGATGCTAAAGCTGAAACTCCAGTACTTTGGCCACCTCATGTGAAGAGTTGACTCACTGGAAAAGACTCTGATGCTGGGAGGGATTGGGGGCAGGAGGAGAAGGGGACGACCGAGGATGAGCTGGCTGGATGGCATCACGGACTCGATGGACGTGAGTCTGAGTGAACTCTGGGAGTTGGTGATGGACAGGGAGCCCTGGCATGCTGTGATTCATGGGATCGCAAAGAGTCAGACACGACTGAGTGACTGAACTGAACTGAACTGAATTCAAGAATCTTGTCACTCTGACACATCTTAGAAATTTACTGAAGCTTGCTTTATGGCTTGCAGTGTAGTCACTTTTTGTCAGCGCTCCACGTGCACTCTACTTGTTGGGTGAAAAATTTTGTAAATGTTATTGGACCAAGAGTGTTGATTTTGTTGTTCTAATCTATCATATCTTTCCTTATCTGGGGGCTGATCTGTTAATAACTAAGAGTGATGTATTTAAATCTCTAACTGTGGCTGTAGATTTTTCTATGTGTTTCTATTTGGGGAATCATTTCTGCCCTGTTTATGTTTAGACTATTAAATGCTTACTTTTGGGAATTATCGTGTTCTCAGTGAATTGAGCTGTTTCCCAATATGTACTGGCAACCTTTCTGTCTTAAAGTCTGCCCTGTCTGATACTGATACACTACACAGCTTTCTTTTTGTCAGCATTTGTTTGAGATATCTCTTTCTATCCTTCAGTTTTTACCCTTTTCGATGTAGCTGTACTAAATACCGTATAGGTTTTGGGTTTTCCAGTCTGACAGTCTCTGTCTTCTAATTGGTGATTCAATTCATATATTATTAGTCAAAGTGAGCGAACTTACTTTTTGCGACAGAAAAACACAGAAACTTCTGTGGTTTGACAAAATATGGGCTTCTTTTTAAACCATGTGCTTGCTGTTCAAGGCAGGTGAGACATTCTGTACCTATGAAAGTGAAAGTGTAGCCGCTCAGTCGTCTCCAGCTCTTTCCAACCCCGTGGACTGTAGCCTGCCAGGCTCCTCTGTCCATGGAATTCTCCAGGCAAGAATACTGGAGAGGATTGCTATTCCCTTCTCCAGGGGATCTTCCAGACCCAGGAACTGAACCTGGCTCTCCCGCATTGCAGGCAGATTCTTTACTGTCTGAGCCCCAAGGGAAGCCCTCTATGTCTATAGCGTTTCTTAAAAAGTGCTTCAGAAACCCAGGCTGGCTTCCTCTTGCATCTCACTGTTGAAAAGCCCTTTGCTTCCAGCTTTGCAGACAGGAGAGGGCCTCAGGAAGGTGCGTCTGCTCTTGTGGCTCTGGACCAGAAACCCCGCGTTGCGTCTGCTCACATTCTATCAGCATGAATTAGACCATGACCCTGCCAGGGGGCTGGGAAAGCCATGTGTTCCGGGAAATATAATGGTTTGGTGAACACAGGCACTGTCTTTGCTCCATTTCAGCCATACTTATTGTGATTATTACTGTGTTTTGACTTGTTTCCAATACTGTATTTATTTCAATATTCTAGTTTTTCCTTTTTAGTCTTCATCATCTTTATTTTAAAATTAATTTTATTGAAGTATAGTTGATTTACAATGTTGTGCTCATTTCTGCTGTAAAGCAAAGTGAATCAGCTACACATGTGCATATATTCACTCCTTTTAGATTCTTTTCCCATATAGGTCGTTACAGAGTATTGACTAGAGTCCCCTGTGCTTAGAGTAGGGCCTTATTAGTTACATAGTTTGTGTATAGTAGTGTGTATATATCAGTCTCAATTTCCCAGTTTATCCTCTCTTTCTCTCCCTTGGTTTGTTTGTTTTCTACATCTGTGACTCTACTTCTGCTTTATAAATAAGTTCTTTTGTACCACTTTTTTAAGATTCCACATATAAGCAATATCACATGATATTTGTCTTTGTCTGACTTACTTCACTCAGTATGAGCATCTCTAGGTCCATCCATGTTGTAGCAAATGGCATAATTTCATTTTTTATAGCTGAGTATTATTCCATTATGTACACACACACACAGAGACACACACACACACACATATATCACATCTTCTTTATCCATTTACCTGTTGGTGGACATTCAAGCATCGGGGTACATACATTCCATCTTTTTTTTAAGTGTTCTCTATACCTCCGCCTTCTTCCCTCTAACCAGATGAGCACCTTAGCATACTTTCAAATACATTCAAATACTTCTTCACCAAGGTTTTTGATCAGCCTTACATCCCACACCTTTTTGGCACCTCCTAACATTTTATCTTGTTGGAATACTTCCTCCCAAAGTATTTTAACCATGAGTACTTGTGTGGCAAACCTTCTGAAGCTTTGTATGCCTGAGAACGCTTTTTATTATAACAGTTTATTATAATAAAAAATACAGCTACATAACATTTAGCTGATGTATTAAATTCTGTTTGACTTTTTTTCTTTAACATTTTAAGTAATATTATCCCAATGCCTCTTTGCATCCAGTGTTGATGTTAGGAAATCCATCTGTCTAGAATCTTTAGAATCTTCTCATTTTTCTGCGACTTTTAAAATAATTTTCTTTATTTCTTTATTTTTCTTGCTGGCTGTGCTGAGTTCCCTTGGGTGCACAGGCTCTGCTCTAGCTGCTGCGAGCGGAGGCTGCTCCCTGGTTGCAGTGCGTGGTCTTCTCATTGCGGCGGCTTCTCTGGTTGCAGAGCACGGGCTCCGGGGCACAGAGGCTTCAGGAGCTGAGGGACGTGGGCTGCGTAGCTGCAGCTCTCAGGCTCTAGAGCACAGGCTCCACAGTTGCGGCGCATGGGCCGAGCTGCTCCAAGGCACATGGGATCCTCCCTGACCAGGGATCAAACCCGCATCTCCTGCATTGGCAAGTGGATTCTTTATCACTGAGCAACTGGTGAAGCCCTCACTGTCTGCTATTTTAAAATGTCATTTTATGTATCTAAAATGGGCTTGTCCTTATCTTCCTGTAGGACATTATGGAGCCCCTTTCTCTATCAATCCTGAGAATTCTTCTCTTTTATTTCTGTAACTCTTTTCTCCTCTCTGTTTTTATCAATTTTAAAAATATTTATTTATATTTAACTTTTTCATTTATTTAGTTGGCTGTGCCAAGCCTTTGTTACGGCCCACAGGATCTATCATCTTTGTTGTGACCTGTGAGACCCAGCTCCCTGACCAAGGATCCCCCTTGGGCCCGCTACCCTGGGAACTTGGAGTCTCAGTCCCTGGACTACCAGGGAAGTCCCTCAATCTTTATTTTTATGAAATTCATATTATCCATATTGGGCACTTCTCTCATTTTGCCTTTTGACTTCTCTATTTTCAGGTTCCTTATCCTTCCATCTTTTATTCTAGGAGAGTTCTTTAGTCCTCCAGCTTACTAATTGGTTTTCAGCTGCATCTCTCCCACTGCTTATTCTTATTAACATGGTTTTCCATTTGACCATTATATTTTTTACACCTAGAACTTCTATACAGTTTTCACCATATCCCCTAGGTTTTTGTTTTCATGTAGTAACTTCTCTTGCTTTCATAAACACATTGCTTATGCTCATTTTAAGTGGTTAGTCTGTATTTACTAATACTTCTTCTTTTATGGACACCACGGGCCTGTTTGCTGTTTTCCTTTGAAGGCGGTGGTGCTTCCTTGAAGGGAGGGGGGTTGTTATTCTGGCCTGTGAACCAGGACAGGCCAGAGAAGCTGTGGGAAACAGGACATGGCCTCCCGCTCTGGGCGCCCGGATCTGTAACGTGATGTTCTGACTTTCAGGTTCCTGTATCAAATCCTCACAACACCTCCTAATTTCTGGTTCCAACTCACCGCCAAGACCATGAGTAAGAGAACAGTGAACTAACTAATTTATGTGAAGATTCTCCAAACCGAGACAGATGCTCATTCATATCCCCACATCTTGCTCTGGACCCTGTGGGAGAGATACGACCTTGATCCATAGCTGTGATTCAGACATGTGAAAACCAGTTGCATACTGAGGTCTCCAAAGGTGCTCACAGATGCCCCTGAAAGAAGTGGGGAGAATAAAGTCAAGCCTGGGGGAGGGGGCAGGGCTGCTGGGGGAGTAGGCGGGGCTCCCAGGGGAGTAGGCGGGGCTCCCAGGGGAGCAGTGACTCTCGTACAAAGTAGCATCAAAATGACACTGAATCACTGAGGGCTAAACAACATTTCTATAGGAAACTCCTGTGAAACAGTAGGTCTACTGCAGAGAAAGATAAATATCCCATGATATCGCTTATATGTGGGATCTAAAGAAAAGACACAAATGAATTTAGAGACTCATAGATATAGAAAATAAACTTACGGCTACCAAAGGGGAGGGAAGAGAGATAAATTAGGAGTTTATCCTAATGTATAATAGTCTACACTATTATATATAAAACATACAGGGACTTTCCTGGTGGTCCAGTGGTAAAGAATCTGCCTGCCAAAGTAGGAGACATGGATTCGACCCCTGGCCCAGGAGAACCCCACGTGCCACAGAGCAACGAAGCCCACAGGCCACAGCTATTGAGCTGTGTTCCAGAGCCTCGGAGCTGAAACTACTGAAGCCTGCTCACCCAGCGCCTGTGCCCTGCAACAAGAGAAGCCACTGCAGTGAGACGCCTAAGCAACAAAATGAAATTTAAAAAAATAAAATAGATAACCAACAAGGACCTACAGGATAACTCAGGAACTATCCTCAGTATCTTGTAATAATGCTGGAGAACATAAAAAAGTATACTTATAAATGTATAACTGAATATATTTATATGTGTGTGTGTGTATACATAACTGAATCACTTTGCTATATACCTGAAACTAACACAAAATTGTAAACCAGTTATATTTGTTCAGAGTAAATCAGCCCCATAGTGAACAGCAACCATCCTTATTCCCTCTACCCCATGCTCTCGGTCGGGAAACACCCAGGGTGGAGCCAACATTCTCTAGACCAACTGAGGTACTTGCACCCACATTCTGGGTGTAGATATGTGCTCTAGGAACTTGAAAGTTTAGAGAGACCAGGGACAGGCCCTGGAGTCGCCAGGAAGGCCCCAGACACGTCCAGCTCTGACACACAGGTATTTACTGGTCCTGGGATTTCTCAGGAAGGATGCTGTGTAGGGAGAAGTCCCAGAGGAGACTGGGGCTTATACATCAGTGTGGGGCTCACCGTGTCATCATACTTCAATTTCTGACCTGCATTAAGTGCTTTCTTTGCGTCAGGACCTCTGCAGGGAGCTAAGTGGAGAGGAATCACGGATGGGCAGGAATTGGAGGGGTGTTTGGGGACACCTATCATTGGTGCTGAGGAGCAGAGATTCAAAGGGACTGGAGCTTTAAGGATCTGATGCAAAGAAAAAGAAAAAACAAAAACGGGATTTCCTAGTGGCTCAGTAGCTAGGACTCAGCCAGTTCACTGTGGTGAGCCCTGGTTGGGGGAACCAAGATCCTGCAAGCCAGGAGGCGCAGCCAATAAATAAATAAAGTAGAATTGATGCTGGACTCCCTTCTGAACTCTTCTGTCGCAGAAAGGTTGTCACCCACAGTAGGACAAACATAGTGGAGTTAAGAGTTCCCTTCATCCCTTCACACCTGCTCCCTCAGTGTCTCCCCTCGCAGGCCCCTAAGAAGAAGATGATCTTTCCAGCCGGTGGAGACCAGTGAGAGGTCAAGAAGCACCCTAAGGAGAGGTCACACCACTCTCTCCAGCTCTCCACCTGCCCACATGCTTGGTTTCCTCTTAGACCTGAAGGTTCCCTAAGGCAGGGCTCTTTATAGTTAATGCTGGAAAGGACCACAGAGATGATTTAGCTAAATCCCCCATCTGTGGAGAAGGGAAACTTTGGACCAGGGAGGGTCTGTGATTTCTCCAGTATCATACAAATGAGTATAAAAACTCTGAATATTCCATCATTTTGCCCTGAAAAGTGATGGGTTCAGGGGTAGTCATCAAAACACTTTACATCAGCAGGAATAACTAATACTGTGTTGATGTGTCGATGCTTTGAGAGGGACTGCAAAGAGGCTGGAGATGAGGTGAGGAGACAGAAAGAAAACACGAAGTTGTAATTGTAGCTCTGCTCCCGGTTAGTGCTCCCCGGACACAGGGCAGAGGCAGCCCTCGAGTTCTCCATCCAGACATTCTGCCTGAAGGAGGATGGAGACTCGAGGAAAGAGGCCACACGGCCCTGGGTGCAGCCTCGCAGCATCACAAAGAAAGCGGGCAGAGTGTCTCGGGGGCGTGAGGGTCTCTCCCAGCGCAGCCCTGCACTGGTCTCTGTCTCCCGCAGAGCAATACGCGTACAGGGGAGTGACTGCTGAGTCCAACAAGATGGACCATGAAAAGCGGTACTTCTACAACAGAAATTTGCATCCAGTTTGACAGCGCCATGGGGGTGTTTCTGGCTGTGACCAAGAAGGGCGCATCAGTCGTGTTCATTGCAGTGCTTTTTATAGTAGCCTAGACATGGAAGCAACCTAAGTGTCTGTCAACAGATGCGGTGCATGTATACAACGGAATATTACTCCGCCATGAAAAGAACGAAATCACGCCGTCTGCAGCAACATGGTTGGACCTGGAGAATAACATAGAAAGACAACACCATGATAGAAACGAACTTATTCACAAAACAGAAACAGACTCACAGACTTAAAGAACTAATTTATGGTTACCAGGGGGGAAGCGTGGTGGAGGGAAGGGATGGATTGGGAGTTGGGGACTGACACGTACACATGGCTATATGTAAAATAGCCAGTGGGCTTCAGCGGCAGGCCAGTGGTTAAGACCACGAACTTTCACGACAGAGGTCACAGCTTCCATCCGTGGTCAAGGACCTTAGATCCTGCAAACTGCATGGCACAGCCTAAACAAATAACAAAATAAAATAGATAACCACAAAGACTTACTGAATAACACAGGGAACTCTGCTCAATATTCTATAAGAATCTGAGACAAGAATTTGAAAAGTAATAGATACATGTATATGCATAACTTGGAGAAGGCAATGGCACCCCACTCCAGTACTCTTGCCTGGAAAATCCCATGGACAGAGGAGCCTGGTGGGCTACCCACGGGGTTGCTATAAGAGTTGGACACTACTGAGTGACTTTCACTTTCACTTTTCACTTTCATGCATTGGAGAAGGAAATGGCAACCCACTCCAGTGTTCTTGCCTGGAGATTCCCAGGGACAGGGGAACCCGGTGGGCTGCCGTCTATGGGGTCGCACAGAGTTGGACACGACTGAAGCAACTTAGCATAGCATAGCATAGTAAGCTATGAAAAAAACCATAATGGAAAAGAATATGAAAGCAAATGTATATATATGTATAACTAAGTCACTTTGCTATGCAGCAGAAATTTACCCATTATAAATCAACTATACTTAAATAAAATCTTTAAAAATATTTTTTTAAAGAAAAACTGCCCCAAATTGGAATATCCAGAGTGAGTTCCTGAGACTGAGACAGAGCAGCGTGGTCAGTATGCACAGACCCCTGGACAAGGGCCCCACCCTGCAGCGCAGGGCCGAGGGGAGGGTGGGGGAGGGGTGCCCCGGGAGGCGTGGGCTCGGCGTCACTGGAGGGGGCGGGCTCTCTGCCCCAGCTCCACGCCCCAGGAGGTCCCAGGCTGAGCAGCCTGAACCCAGAAGGCTCACAGGGCGGTGGGGGAGACCCCCAGGAGAAAGGGCCAGACTTCCTGCTCATTAAACACAGGAGGAACACCGGGTTCCTAACTCTTGCTACAATCTTTTGTTGTTTTGGAGTTGCAGGAGGAAACTAGGAACCACGTTGAAAGAAGAATGAATCAAGCTACTTCTTTTCTCCTTCTCTTTTTCTAATGAGGAGATCAAAAGAAGGCTGTTGACTGATAATATTCTAATGCCAAGATGTATTTGGCAGGATGATACATCCTTTTGAGCAAAATGGGGAAATGTCAATTTAGGTAGCTTCTTAACAGGTTCAACATTTCTGTTCAAAGAATATTACTTACTAGCCTAGACGTTTCTGGCAAAAGTGTTATAGAGTGTTACAGGGCGCCAGCTTTGACCCACTCCTGGTCCTCTCTGCTATTATGTCCGACAAGGTCTTTCTTGGGAAATTTGAATGTTTTCTTCTGTTTTTCCAACTCTTTTCCCCATCTTCTGCCTTCAAGTAGCTCACTGGATGATATATTTATCTTTAACATCTAAATGTCAATTTGGCTTAAAAATAGTGAGTCAATGTAATGTACACCTGTAACTTACATAATCGTGCATCAACTATACTTCAATTTAATTTTTTTTTTTTAAGAAAAGTCAGTGGCAAGAAAATCACCTAACGTGCGCTTTATCTATCTCCTTTGTCATAACAAGATTCTTTCCCACACTCCTAGTCCAGGCTAAAGTGAATGTCGCCCCTGCAAGCTGGAGACCCTGCAGGAACACGGTCTGCTCATCTAACGTGTGACTGATTTCCATCCAGGCCATGTTCAAGCCTGCTGGTCAGCTGGGATTGTGTCCACCCCCTGGTCCATCACGGGGCCTGGGCCACCCAGCTCCTCGTGATGCTGAAAACAGCCCATCAGCAGGGAGGTGTCTACACTTGCCAGTGGAGCACCCCAACCTGGACAGGCTGTCACCTTGGGGTGCAGCGAGTTACTCCCTAATGACCCTGCGGACTCCAAGCTCTGGGGTCCACTCACCATGTGTTGAGGTCACACCACGCCATGCTTTTTTTTCTCAACCCCTGACTGTGGTCTGGGCTGGCAGATTCATGCTAGAGCTGGAGATTCTAGCATGCGTTTATCCCTGCCCTGAGAGGGCCTAGAGACTCTGTCCTTGTTAGAAAACCTCAGCAAAGTATCCCCTTCGTGCCTGGCCCTCTGTCTCCCTTCAGCCCCTGAAGCTGGGGCCCGACCGTCTGGCACTGCTTCCCATGAAGTCACTCCGAGATTCAGAGCTTCGGGGTGACTGCCACATTTTAAACTTAACTTTTATTGGACTGTAGTTGATTTACAATGTTGTGCTCATCTCTGCTGTATAGCCAAGTGAATCAGTTGTGCACATACATATATCCACTCTTTTTTAGATTATTTTCCCATAGAGGCAGATCATGACAGAATATTGAGAAGAATTCCTTGTGCTATACAGTAGGTCCTTAACCTAGTTCAGTTCAGTTCAGTTGCTCAGTCATGTCCGACTCTTTGCAACCCCATGAACCACAGCACGCTAGGCCTCCCTGTCCATCACCAGCTCCTGGAGTCCACCCAAACCCATGTCCATTTAGTCAGTGATGCCATCCAACCATCTCATCCTCTGTCATCCCCTTCTCCTCCTGCCCTCAATCTTTCCCAGCATCACGGTCCTTTCAAATGAGTCAGATCTCCGCATCAGGTGGCCAAAGTATTAAAGTTTCAGCTTCAGTATCAGTCCCTCCAATGAACACCCAGGACCAATCTCCCTTAGGATGGACTGGTTGGAACTCCTTGCAGTCCAAGGGACTCTCAAGAGTCTTCTCCAACACCGCAGTTCAAAAGCATCGATTCTTTGGCACTCAGCTTTCTTTATAGTCCAACTGTCATCCATATATGACTACTGGAAAAACCATAGCCTTGACTAGACAGACCTTTGTTGACAAAGTAATGTCTCTGCTTTTTCATATACTATCTAGGTTGGTCATAACTTTCCTTCCAAGGAGCAAGCGTCAGTTTCATGGCTGCAATCACCATCTGCAGTGATTTGGGAGCCCAAAAAAATAAAGTCTGCCACTGTTTCCACTGTTTCCCGATCTATTTGCCATGAAGTGATGGGACCAAATGCCATGATCTTAGTTTTCTGAATGTTGAGCTTCAAGCCAACTTTTTCACTCTCCTCTTTCACTGTCATCAAGAGGCTCTTTAGTTCCTCTTCACTTTCTGCCATAAGGGTGGTGTCATCTGCATATCTGAGCTTATTGATATTTCTCCCGGCAATCTTGATTCCAGCCTGTGCTTCCTCCAGCCCAGCGTTTCTCATGATGTACTCTGCATATGAGTTAAATAAGCAGGGTGACAATATACAGCCTTGATGTACTCCTTTTACTATTTGGAACCAGGATGTTGTTCCATGTCCAGTTCTAACTGTTGCTTCCTGACCTGCATATAGGTTTCCCAAGAAGCAGGTCACGTCGTCTGGTATTCCCATCTCTTTCAGAATTTTCCACAGTTTATTGTGATCCACACAGTCAGAGGCTTTGGCATGGTCAATAAAGCAGAAATAGATGTTTTTCTGGAACTCTCTAGCTTTCTCAATGATCCAGTGGATGTTCTCAGAGATCCAGTGGATCTCTGGTTCCTCTGCCTTTTCTAAAACCAGCTTGAACATCTGGAAGTTCACGGTTCACATATTGCTGAAACCTGGCTTGGAGAATTTTGAGCATTACTTTACTAGCATGGGAGATGAGTGCAATTGTGCGGTAGTTTGCGCATTCTTTGACATTACCTTTTTGGGACTGGAATGAAAACTGACCTTTTCCAGTCCTGTGGCCACTGCTGATTTTTCCAAATTTGCTGACATATTTAGTGCAGCACTTTCACAGCATCATCTTTCAGGACTTGAAATAGCTCAACTGGAATTCCATCACCTCCACTAGCTTTGTTCGAAGTGATGCTTCTTCCTAAGGCCCACTTGACTTCACATTCCAGGATGTCCAGCTCTAGGTGAGTGTGAGTGATCACACCTTTGTGATTATCTGGGTCATGAAGATCTTTTTGTACAGTTCTTCTGTGTATTTTTGCCACCTCTTCTTAACATCTTCTGCTTCTGTTAGGTCCATACCATTTCTGTCCTTTATTGAGCCCATCTTTGCATGAAATGTTCCCTTGGTATCTCTAATTTTCTTGAAGAGATCTCTAGTCTTTCCCATTCTATTGTTTTCCTCTATTTCTTTGCACTGATCGCTGAGGAAGGCTTTCTTATCTCTCCTTGCTATTCTTTCGAACTCTGCATTCAAATGGGTATATCTTTTCCTTTTTCCTTTGCTTTTCACTTCTCTTCTTTTCACAGCTATTTGAAAGGCCTCCTTAGACAGCCATTTTGCCTTTTTGCATTTTTTTTCCTTGAGGATGGGCTTGCTCCCTGTCTCCTGTACAATGTCACAAACCTCTGTCCATAGTTCATCAGGCACTCTGTCTATCAGATCTAGTCCCTTAAATCTATTTCTCACTTCCAGTGTATAGTCATAAGGGATTTGGTTTATGTCATAGCTGAATGGTCTAGTGGTTTTCCCCACTTTCTCCAATTTAAGTCTGAATTTGGCAATAAGGACTTCAAGATCTGAGCCACAGTCCACGCGTGGTCTTGTTTTTGCTGACTGTATAGAACTTCTCCATCTTTGGCTGGAAAGGATATAGTCAATCTGATTTCGGTGTTGACCATCTGGTGATGTCCATATGTAGAGTCTTTTCTTAACCTGGACAGCATATTAAAAAGCAGACATTACTTTGCAGACAAAGGTCCATCTAGTCAAAGCTATGGTTTTTCCATGTCATGTGTGGATGTAAGAGATAGACCATAAAGAAGGCTGAGCACTGAAGAATTGATGCTTTTCAACTTTGGTGTTGGAGAAGACTCTTGAGAGTCCCTTGGACTGCAAGGAGATCAAACCAGTCAATCCTAGAGGAAATCAGCACTGAATATTCACTGGGAGGACTAATGCTGAAGCTTCAATATTTTGGCCACCTGATGCGAACTGTCAACTCAAAAAGACCCTGATGCTGGGAAAGACTGAAGGCGGGAAGAGAAGGGGACAACAGAGGGTGAGATGGTTGGATGGCATCACCAACTCAATGGACATAGGTCTGAGTAAACTCCAGGAGATAGTGAAGGACAGGGAAGCTGCAGTCCTTGGGGTCACAAAGAGTCGGACACGACTGAGAGACTGAACAACAGTGTGTTCATGTCAATTCCAGTCTTCAAACTTAGCCCTCCTCCTGTCCTTTCCCCTCTTGGTAACCACAAGTTTATTATCTGTATCTGTGACTTTATAACTACTTCATAATTATATTTTTTAATCTTAGTTTAAAAATCATTCTGGCTGTTACCTTAGAGTCCTGAACATTCCACCCTCTGCTTATGTTGCTGTTCAGTCGCTCAGTCATGTCCAACTCTATGTGACCGCATGCACTGGAGCACACCAGGCCTCCCTGTCCATCACCAACTCCCGGAGCTTGCTCAAACTCATGTCCATTGAGTCGGTGATGCCATCCAACTCTTTCATCCTCTGTCATCCCCTTCTCCTCCTGCCTTCAATCTTTCCCAGCATCGCAGTCTTTTCTACTGTGTCAGCTCTTCTCATCAGGTGGCCAAAGTATTGGAGCTTCAGCTTCAGCATAGTCCTTCTAATGACTATTCAGGGTTGATTTCCTTTAGGATTGACTGGTTTGATCTCCTCTCAAGAGTCTTCTCCAGCACCACAGTTTGAAAGCATCATTTCTTCAGCATTCTGACTTCCTGTTTGACCAAGAATTCATTCTAATGTGCTATCATCAGAACAGGGTCATAAAGTTGTGAGTCAACTCAGGATTTTAAGGATCAAGTCAGGTTTTGAAATTTGCCCTCTTGGGGGTAGAAAATTATTGCAAGGAAACATGGAAGATAAATTGTTAAATGCTCCTTTTTCGTTCCCTTTTTTATTGGGCAACTATAGGAAATTAAACCTGTGGATGGGGGAAGGAAAGATTGGGAATTTGGGATTCGCAGGTGTAAAGTATTACATACAGGATGGATAAAAAGCAAAGTCCTACCTTACAGCACAAAGGAACTATATTCAACATCCTATGATACAGCATGACAGAAAAGATAGTTTAAAAAGAATGTCTCTGTGTGTATGATTAAGTCATTCTGCTGTAGAGCAGAAATTGACACAATATTGTAAATCAAGTATACTGCAATTAAAATAAACTTTTAAAAATAAGTAAACATAAAACTTAAAAAAGACAAATAAAACTGTGGGATATTTGTAATTTTTATGAGAAATAGTCTAAGATTTTTGAGAGAAAAGGCAAAATTATCCATTGCCAAGAATCTGATTTCGCGTGGTCTTTAGAGAATATTCAATAGGCTACCATCGCCCCCTCGTGGCCAATGGTGGAATTTAAACTTGGAACAAGAAACCAAGGGATTTGTCCACAATTTGTTGGAGTAATCCTACTTTCACAATGGAAAGGTTAGACATATAAAAGTTAGAATAAATATGACCAAATATAGAGGCTTTGGCAGCACCAGCACTTCTGTGGTTTGGCTGTGCCTTTGACAGCCCCCATGGAAATAAGCTAATCATTGCTCTTTGCAATATTTATATTCTTTAATCAAAAAAATTTTTTTTCTTGGCAGCATGGTATGTGGAAATCTTAGTTTCCTGATCAGGGATTGAACCTGCACTCCCTGCATTTGGAAGCATGGAGTCTTAACCACTAGATCGCCAGGGAAGTCCCTATTTATATTTTTAAATAATTGCATATAAAGAAACATACCAACAGAAGGCAACCCTTCAAAATCAACTTTGGAAAGAAGGTCTGTGTAAGTAGAGTCCTAGTACCCGTAAAGCAAGGGGAATCAGCAGCAGCACTGCCCAGTAGAGCTTTCCTGATGGAGATGTTTACATCTGAGCTGCCGGGTAGGCTGCTGCCAGCCACAAGTACTCTTGAGTACTGAAAATCCCAGCAGCTGGTGCAACAAGTGAGTTCAACTTTTCATTTAATTCTAAATTAGTTAGATTTAATTATTATAGCCACATGTGACTAGTGACTACCATATTGGATGGGCAGAGCGGAGTTTACAATCATTCTCTAAAAAAATAAGCCCTCTTGGAATTCCCTGGTGGTCCAGTGGTTAGGACTTGGCACTTTCATTGCTGACGCTGTGTCTTCAACCCCCAGTCAGGAAACTGAGATCCCAAAAATATAAATCAAAAAATATAAATATAAATAAAATAAATATAAAATATAAATAAAACAAACAAATAAATGAAGGCCTTCTCTTGTAGCCTTTAATGGAGGCAGGACCATCTGTAAGATGAGTTGCTAGAAAACTGAAAAATGAAAAAGAATCTGAGTAAGCCAGGGAAGGTAAAGGTGAAGTCTTCTCTGGCCATTGGATCATTAGATATGGGGAGAGCAGAATCTCAGGAACCCAAGAGGCCCACTAGCAACCTAATATCTTTACAAAAGATGAAGGAACAGTCCAGTTCTGGCAGATACAGAAGCTACAGCCACAGAAGGAATCTTGGCAAACCCTCAATTCACGTAGTTGGAAAATGCTGGGAATGAAGCCAAAGGGAATTACCAAGACAAAAGCTCACAGACTTTGAGAACACACTACGTACAGAAAGGGGGCGTTTCCACACACCTCCTCTGATTCACCTTCTGAGTCTAAAAGAACTTTGCCCTGAAGATCAAGCCAGACCCTCTCCCAGGACACACAAATGACTCCAGGTCCTTCCCTCCAGATCCGTGTGTAACAGGGTTAGTTCTGTCTGGAAACTGCTGCTGCTAAGTCGCTTCAGTCGTGTCTGACTGACTCTGTGCGACCCCATAGACGGCAGCCACCAGCCTCCCTGTCCCTGGGATTCTCCAGGCAAGAACACTGGAGTGGGTTGCCATTTCCTTCTCCAATGCATGAAAGTGAAAAGTGAAATTGAAGTCGCTTGGTTGTGTCCGACTCTTAGCGATGCCATGGACTGCAGCCCACCAGACTCCTCTGCCCATGGGATTTTTCCAGGCAAGAGTACTGGAGTGGGGTGCCATCGCCTTCTCTGCTGGAAACACTACACCCTATTAATAAACGTTGGAAAAAGGACAATATTGCAAAATTCTAGGAACTTTCAGATACACGATCAACAGCAACTTTTAATTAGGAAACCTAATCTAATAAGCGGAGAAGGCAATGGCACCCCCACTCCAGTACTCTTGCCTGGAAAATCCCATGGATGGAGGAGCCTGGTAGGCTGCAATCCATGGGGTCGACAAGAGTCTTGCCTGGAGAATCCCAGGGCCGGGGGAGCCTGGTGTCTATGGGGTTGCACAGAGTTGGACACAACTGAAGCGACTTAGCAGCAGCAGCAGCAGCAGCAGAAATCTAATTTAGAGGGCTATTTTGACGGTTGGGACATCTGAAGGAGAAAGGATCTAAAGGGATAGGTTGTGATGGCATCCAATGGGGTTACAGAGAAACAAAATGTTTCTATGGTGGTTTCACCTGTCCCCGCATATGTTCTTTGAATTTATTACTGCAATTTTGGGAAATAGAAAAGCTTCCACTTTGAACCCTTGAAATTCCACATTCCCAGAAAAACATGTCAATAAGAAATAGGGTCAGGTCTCTAGAAGAGTACGCAAAAACAATTATGAGAAAATAGTTGGAGAAACTTGAAGTAATCCATCTCACCAACTCTCTCTCTGTGTGTCTCTTTTTTTTTGCCACACCTTAAGATCCCCCTCTCCCCCTATACCCCCAATGTGGGATCTTAATTCCTCATTCCCTGATGAGGGATGGAACCATGCCCCTGCACTGGAATGTGGAATCTTAACCACTGAACTCCCAGGAAAGTCCCAAACAGAACTCTTAAACACCTCATTTTGTTCAGTCAAAAGATAGATGAATCTTGGAAGTTAATTGCGAATTATAGCAATATTAAGAATATCAGCTAATTCTTTTAAAAATTTTTATTGAAATACAGTTGATTTACAACGTTGCATTGGTTTCATGGGGCTTCCCTGATAGCTCACTTGGTAAAGAATCTGCCTGCAATGCAGGAGACCCCAGTTCAATTCCTGGGTGGGGCAGATCTGCTGGAGAAGGGTTAGGCTACCCACTCCAATATTCTTGGGCTTCCCTTGTGGCTCAGCTGGTAAAGAATCTGCCTGCAATGCAGGAGACCTAGGTTCAATCCCTGGGTTGGGAAGATCCCCTGGAGAAGGGAAAGGGTACCCACTCCAGTATTCTGGCCTGGAGAATTCCATGGACTGTATAGTCCGTGGGGTTTCAGAGTGGAGTTTCAGGTTTACAATGAAGCGAGTCAGTTATACATATACGTATATCCTTTTTTTTCTTTTTAGATTCTTTTCCCATGCAGCCTATTTCAGAGTCTTGAGTCAAGTTTCCTGCACTATACAATATGTTGTTATTAGTCATCTATTTTATTACAGTAGTGTGTATATGTCAATCCCAATCACCCAATTTATCCTTCTCCAGCAATCAGTTCAGTTCAGTCGCTCAGTTGTGTCTGACTCTGTGACCCCAAGGACTGCAGCACACCAGGCCTCCCTGTCCATCACCAACTCCCAGAGTCCACCCAAACCCATGTCCATTGAGTTGGTGATGCCACCCAACCATCTCATCCTCTGTTGTCCCCTTCTCCTCCCACCTTCAATCTTTCCCATCATCAGGGTCCTTTCAAATGAGTCAGTTCTTCAACACCAGGTGGCCAAAGTATTGGAGTTTCAGCTTCAACATCAGCCCCTCCAATGAATATTCAAGACTGATTTCCTTTAGAATGGACTGGTTGGATCTCCTTGCAGTCCAAGGGACTATCAAGAGTCTTCTTCAATACCACAGTTCAAAAGCATCAATTTGGCACTCAGCTTTCTTTATAGTCCAACTCTCACATCCATACATGACCACTGGAAAAACCATAGCCTTGACTAGACAGACCTTTGTTGACAAAGTAATGTCTCTGCTTTTTAATATACTATCTAGGTTGGTCATAACTTTTCTTCCAAGGAATAAATGTGTTTCAATTTCATGGCTGTAGTCACCATCTGCAGTGATTTTGGAGCCCAAGAAAATAAAGTCTGCTACTGTTTCCACTGTTTCCCCATCTATTTCCTATGAAGTGATGGGACCAAATGCCATGATCTTAGTTTTCTGAATGCTGAGCTTTAAGCCAGCTTTTTCACTCTCCTCTTTCACTTTCATCAAGAGGCTCTTTAGTTCCTCTTCACTTTCTGCCATAAGGGTGGTGTCATCTGCATATCTGAGCTTATTGATATTTCTCCCGGCAATCTTGATTCCAGCCTGTGCTTCCTCCAGCCCAGCGTTTCTCATGATGTACTCTGCATATGAGTTAAATAAGCAGGGTGACAATATATAGTCTTGATGTAGTCCTTTTCCTATTTGGAACCAGGATGTTGTTCCATGTCCAGTTCTAACTGTTGCTTCCTGACCTGCAAACAGATTTCTCAAAATGCAGGTCAGGTGGTCTGGTACCAGGACCCAGGGACCCCACAGAGACTGAGACAGAAGTGTGTCTGAGTGTCTTCTGTGGAGGTGCGGGTCAACAATGGTCTGCCGCTGGGGCAGGGGCTCTGGGTGCAGCAGACCTGGGGATGGCATAAGCCCTCTTGGAGGAGGTCGCCATTAACCCCACCATAGAGCTGACAGAATTTACACAGGACTGGGAAATAGACTCTTGGAGGGTACAGACAGAAACTTGTGTGCACCAGGACAGGAGAAAGGAGCAGTGACCCCACAGGAGACTGACCCAGACTTTTCCGTGAGCGTCTCCAGCAATAGCTAATTCTTAATATTGTTGTTTAGTCACTAAGTCGTGTCTCCCTCTTTGCAACCCCATGGACTGTAGCCAGCCAAGCTCCTCTGTCCATGGGATTCTCCAGGCAAGAATACTGGAGTGGGTTGCCATGCCCTCCTCCAGGGGATCTTCCCTTTCCCAGGGATCTTCTGCCCTGGCAGGCAGATTCTTTATCATTGAGCCACCTGGGAAGCCCAATTATTAATAGTATTCAGTGATAAGAAAAAAATAATGAATTGTTGGACAACAAGGTTCTACTTTATAGCACATGGAACTATATTTAATATCCTAGAATAAACTATAATGGAATAGTTTATAAAAATAATGTATATATATATAATAACTGAGTCATTGTACTGTACTGTAGAAATTAACACAACACTGTAAACCAACTATAGTTCAATTTTAAATGCTTAGAAAGTAAAAAAAAAATTTTAATTAAAAAATAAAAGAATGAAATATTGCCATTTTCAGCAACATGAATGGACTTAGCGAATATTATCCCTAGTGACGTCAGAGAAAGACACATACTACATGATAACACTTCTATGTGGAATCTAAAAAGAACATAGATGAATCTGTATGTGAAACAGACCCACAGACATAAAGACAAATTTATGGTTCCCAAAGGGGGGGGAGAGAGGGACAAATTAGGAGAAGGGAATTAACAGATACAAACTACTATTCATAAAACGATAAGCAGGAAGGATTTACTGTATAGGTCATGGAGTTATATTCAATATCTTGTAATAATCTATAATACAATCTAACCTGAAATATATATATAACTGAGTCACTTTGTTGTACACTTGAAATAACCACAATAATATAAATCAACTATGAAATTTTTTAAAGAATAATAGCAAATTCTCTTCTAAATAAGTAATTCTTAAATCGTGCTCGCTAGATGCCAGGGACTAAGCACTTTTTGAAACATTTATTTTATTCGTTTATTTGGCTCTGCCAGGTCTTACCTGCAGCGTGCATGCTCGGTCACTTAGTCGTGTCCAGCTCTTTCCAAGCCCATGGACCGTACACAGCCGCCAGGCTCCTCTGTCTATGGGATTTTCCAGGCAAGAATACTAGAGTGGGTTGCCATTTCCTCTTCCAAGGGATCTTCCCAACAGCATGCAGGATCTTCAGCTGCAGCATATGGGGTCTTGTTCCCTAACTA
Organism: Nanger dama; assembly: GCA_917880005.1. Taxonomy (NCBI): domain Eukaryota; kingdom Metazoa; phylum Chordata; class Mammalia; order Artiodactyla; family Bovidae; genus Nanger; species Nanger dama. The sequence goes on from CAKJTW010000033.1 coordinate 7,596,892, forward strand.
GGGCTCGAACCCAGGCCTCACCTATTGGGAATTTAAAATCTTAGCCTGGATCACCAGGGAAGTCCCTAACTACTTTTCAAATATTTCATTCATAGTGAATAAAATGTGTTAAGCCCTGTACCTGGTATTATTTACTTAGTGAAAGATCTCTCTAAATCAATCCTTGATTAGCATGTAGGCACTCATCTGGCTGATACTCTTCTTGAAACCAATGAACTATGCCCACCACCAGGTTATTTTCCCTTGACTGCTCCAGCGAATCACATTCACTATAGGACCGCAGTAGATATTTTCACCCTCAGGTTCAATCCAATAAAGCAGAAGTTAAAGAGATGACCTAAACCCAGTGCAAGTATTAAAACTGTTCATTAAATTTACGACACATTAACCAGGGGTGACTTGAAAACAATTATGTCATAGCCTTTATTTTGATAGAGCTGACGATTACACAATGAATCTGCTTGTCAAAACTCACAGGACAGGATAGTTAAAAAGGATGAAATGATTATATGTAAACAATATCTCTGGAGAAGGCAATGGCACCCCCACTCCAGTACTCTTGCCTGGAAAATCCCATGGACGGAGGAGCCTGGTGGGCTGCAGTCCATGGGGTCGCTAAGTTGGACATGACCGAGCAACTTCACTTTCACTTTTCACTTTCATGCATTAGAAAAGAAATGGCAACCCACTCCAGTGTTCTTGCCTGGAGAATCCCAGGGACGAGGGAGCCTGGTGGGCTGCTGTCTATGGGGTCGCATAGAGTCAGACAGGACTGGAGCGACTTAGCAGCAAACAATATCTCAGTAAACTTTTTTTTTAACTGCACCCCAAAACTCTGTCTTCCCCTATTGATTTTATTATGAAAATAGAATGAACCATAAAACCACAAAATTTTCAGTAAATTTGGAGGGAAGAAAATTTTGCCTAAGATAAGGCCCTTGAAATTGCCTACCCCCCAAAAAGAAGAGCAGAAATTAATTGGCCTGTTTGAGTTCTGAAATCTGAACCTCACACATCTGTATTAAACTGCGATCGCTTCATCATATTACTAAGAATGGATCCAAATTCATGTGGATTTTTAAAAATTAATTTATTTATTTGAATTGAAGGCTACTTACAATATTGTGGTGGTTTTTGCCATGCATTGACATGAATCATCCACGGGTCTCCATAGGTCCCCTCGCCCCCCCCTCCCCGACCCGAACTCCCTCCCCGCCTCCCTCCCCACCAGTCCCCTCTGGGTGGTTCCCAGTGCACCGGCTTTGAGTGCCCTGCTTCATGCATCGAACTTGCATTGGTCATCTGTTTCACGTACAGTAATACACATGTTTCAATGCTGATATGGGTCTTCAAACAGTAAGATGCCTTAGGGCTATGCTGTCTGATATGGTAGCCTCTAGCTACATGCGGCCATTGAGATTAATTAAAATTTAATAAAACTAAAACTAAAGTTCTTTAGGTGCACTAACCTGTTCTTTCAAGTGCTTGATAGCCACATGTGGCTAGTGGCCACCGTACTGGATTGCAGAGATGCAGAATGTATCTGTCGTCACAGAAGGACCTAGTGGGCAGCATCGCTCCAGCAGCCAAACAGGCGTGCAGACCACTGGAGTTTAAGGACTGGGTGCTGAATACGTAACTGTGTGGCACGGGCCTCTGAAAATTCGGTTTGGCTGGCATTTCTGATTAAAATCATCTTGAGGAGTTCCCTGGTGGTACCTTGTCAGACAACCAATGGAGGGGACACGGGTTCGATCCCTACTCCTGGAAGATCCCACCTGCCATGGGGCAACTGAGCCCATGCACCACCACTACGGAGCCTGTGCTCTAGAGCAACGAAGGCCCAGCACAGCCAGAAATAAACACAAATAAATTAAAAATAAAATAAATCATCTTGAGATGATACATATTATAGCTATTCCACTGGTACTCCAACAGTCAATGACCTTCTCGGACACTCAGAGGCAAGCACACCAGTAGAGATAACTCATGGCAGAGTCGCAGAGAAAGTGTGACACAGAACTGTAAGCAATCCCTAGAGGGAGGTTTGCCAGCAAAACAGGATGAATAGCCTATTTATATTTAAATTTCTGCTTAACGCATTGCCTAAAGCTGTTGGTTTTTAGGCCACCACTCACGGGTAGGTTACATTGGAACCCCCTCCCATGGAGGCAAAAGTAAACTATTAAATAGTTGATTTTTTTTTTTTAAGTTGCAGGACTGCTTTTTTTAATTCTTTTTTAATTAAATTTTATGAGCGTATAGTTGTTTTACAATGTTGCGCTAGTCTCTACAACAAAATGAAACAGCTATATGCATACATGTAGCACCTGTTTTTTGGATTTCCTTCCCATTTAGGTCACCACAGAGCAATGAGTACAGTTCTCTGTGCTCCACAGGAGGTTCTCAATACCTACGTATTTTATCCATAGTATCAGTAGTATATACATATGTCCATCCCAGTCTTTCGTGTCATCTCACCCCTCCCTTTTCCCCCTTAGTGTCTATATCTTTGTTCTCTAGGTCTGTGTCTCTATTTCTCTTTTGCAAATAAGATCATCTATACCATTTTTCTAGATTCTTCATAGATGTGTTAATTGTGGGACTTCTCCATTGGTAAAAGTAGCCACCGCACAGTTCTCCCTTTCTAGATTTTCTCAAGAAATTATTTAGAGACATGGCATGCAGAGAATTGTGCCCCCACATCTTTAAACCCACAGTTCCCTGATAGAGATTTCCATTTTATTTGGGCTCATAGACTTCGAGAGTGAGTCCTAGTTTTCCATCCTCCTTTCCATTACCTGTGGCCACGTGTGAGTTCTGGCCAACGCATTGTAAGAACTGCCGTGTGCAGCTTCCAGAAGGTGGTCTTGGATCCTTCTTTCTGCTTCTTCTTTCCTACTGATGGAAGGCAAACATGAAAGCTGGAACTCCAGCAGTCATATTGGACCTGAGAGGTAAGGAGCATGTTGAGGCTACTGCAACAAGATGGGAAACGTCTGAATCTCTGACACAGTTAAACGCCGTATCAGTTCTGGGTTTCAACACAAGCGAGAAATAAAAGTTTGTCTTAGTGAAACCACAATTGTTCTCAGAGTTTTCTGCTTCTCACAGCTCAGTCAATCCGAACCAATATATACAGCATCTCTGGTTCACAATGAAAACATAACAAGAGTAACTCATGGAAACATAAAACGGAGCTCTCGATGTATGTATTACCCCCAGTAATCAGATACAGTCCCAAGGCAGAACCCTGACGAACGTCTCTCTCTCTCTCTCTCTCTCTCTCTCTCTCTCTCTCTCTCTCTCTCTCTCTCTCTCTCTCTCTCTCTCGGCAGCTTATCTGCATGGTAATCACACCTCACTTGATGCCTTGTCAGCATGACACTCTCCACAGTGCTTGTCAGTAAAGAGCAAGGGAGGGTCTGTGAGCCCTGAAACTGCGGCTGGCAGGATGGGGAGTGAATCTCAGATGTTGTTGTGTGGGTCTGTGCACATCTGTTGAGCTTGGTGCCATCTCAAAGGATTTCAGAAAGGACCCGGTGTAGATTTCTTTGTGGTAATAAATCAGTAAGACCATTCAGCAACTGTTATGCTTTCCAGTATTCCATGTTGCATCCTCATCTGCCAAATAGGAGACTTAGTATCTTCAAAGCATAAAATCAATCTTTAAAAACATAACAGGTAGAACTGGTTATTTCTACCGCTAAGTGGTGTCAGGCATGTCTAAGGCAGCTTTTCATTCAGCTGTTTGTTTTGGCTGTGGGGGTCTTTGTTGCTGCCCATGGGCTTCTTCTCCTTGCAGCAAGCCGGGCTACTGTCTCGTTGCAGTGCAGGGGCTTCTCTTGTTGCGGAGCACCAGCTCTCGGTGCAGGGCTCAGTAGTGGCAGCACAGGGCTCAGTTGCGGCAGCACTGGGCTCAGTAGTTGTGGCGCATGGGCTTAGTTGCTCCACAGTATGTGGGATCTTCCTGGGCCAGAGATCGAACTGGTGTCCCTTACACTGGAAGCAGATTCTTAACCTCTGGACCACCAGGGCAGTGCTAATGCAGCTTTTCTTTTTCGCCTAATGTCATGTTTGACAGTGATATTAACAAAAGCACAACAGCTATAACCAAAACATGTTATACTCTAGCCAGAGAAACTCGCCCAGTGAGGCCACCTCTCGCTGACTTGATGACCAAGCAGAGCAGAGATATGGAGCCCACAGCCTTCTGGGAGATGTAGTGCTCCCAAACACAGTTATCTAAGTGGTCCAGATTTTACAGATTGTTTGTTGACCATAAGCCCCTGGTAGCTCAGTTGGTAAAGAATCTGCCTGCAATGTGGGAGACCTGGGTTCGATCCCTGGGTTGGGAAGATCCCCTGGAGAAGGGGAAGGCTGCCCACTCCAGTATTCTGGCCTGGAGAATTCCATGGACTGTATAGTCCATGGAGTCACAGAGCTGGACACGACTGAGTGACTTTCACTTTCACAGACGCCACAAATATCAGCTTAAGGCTAAGAAGCAGTCCAAAGTGTGGCAGACTAGAGAACCCCTCCCCAGCATTCATACTATAGTCTTACTGACTTTCCTACTCCAAGTCCTTCCCTCCTAAGCCTGCCAACCTGATGTTGGCTGTGTGCCTGTGGTCTGGAACCCTCACACCCTCCTCCAGTCTGGGGGATGAGGGGAGTTGCCTGCAGACAACTTCATCAAAGCACGTACTGTTCCAAATGCCATCAGTGACTTCCTCTTCCTTATTAGGTTCAAGTTAAACCCTTCTGAGGGGCAGCCAAGACATTTCAGAACCCAGGCCCTCCTACAAGAATTTAGGTTCTGACTCAACCAAACCCAAATTCACTCCCCCAGGTTTCTGTTTCCCTCCATATATCACCTCACCACCCCATCTAGAAGCCTCCACTGCCCACAAGCCACTGGAAGTGCCGCCAGCTCCCACATGTCCAGATGCGGGGACACTTGCCCCACCCACGCCCAGCCCCACCCCGAAACTTCCACCTCTGAGCCCCGCCCTTGAAACTCCCCGCATCCTTCCTTAGAACCAGGCCCCAGCTTGCTGCAGCTCCACCGCAAGCAGAGGGCTGTGGTCCTGGCGTCCTCGCCTGCAGCTTGGCACGGAATCGCTCATAAAACTGTTATACGGAGTTGCTTGGCATACTAGTTAAAATAGGCTTTTGTGGATTGGCCTGGGGACCTAACCGCCGTGTATAAATGTTATTGGAGTAAATGTATGGCTTTGTTTCCTAGGAGAAAAGCCCTCTGAGCTCAGAGCATCTGACCAAAAGTGACCTTTGGGGACACTCCCCTTTGTGCTCCGAGGGCGACCTCTGAGGTTTGGCTCCAGCTGCAGAGAAAGCTCTGAAGAAACCTCGGCTCTGGCCCCGGCTTGGCTGGGAGTGGGTGCGGGCGGGCAGCGTGGGGAGTGTCTATTTAAGTCTGATCGTCTCTTCAGCCGAGGCCTGGGGTTCGGGGTGGGGAGGGCGGGGGGAGAAGGGTGTCTGAAGCCGTTGAGATGGAGACGGGGGGTGGGTGATCCCAGAAACCACATCCATCGCCTGACCCCAAACAGACGACGTTCAAGGGCTTCCGCCCTTGTGCTGTGGGAGTGAGGGCTCGGCTGGTGACTTCGGAGGGGCGGCAGGCAGGGATGCTTGCGCGTTAACCGGGGGCGCCGTGGGCGCCGGCACCAGGGGGCAGCGGAAGCTGAGACGCGCGCCTCCCGGGCGCCCGCGCCGAAAGGGGTCTACACCTGCGCTCGGTTTTCCCGCGCGCCCGCCCCGGCGGCGAGGCTGGGCTTCCGCATGGGGGGCGCCCTGGGGCTGAGACCGAGTCAGCTCCGGCACTGCAGGGTTTCAGGGATCGGGGCCGTGTCCTCGGGGGTGCGGACGCGGTCCAGGCGGCGCAGTCGGGGATCCCCGGAAGGAGGGGCCCGGGCGCTGCCTCCCGGGACTCCGGCTTGGGGGTGCAAGGCGGCCCCTCTCCCGCCGGCTCCCTGGGGTCTGCGGACCGGAAGCCAGGACGCGCACACACGTGCACACACATGTGCAGACCCTCGTACATGCGTGCCCCTCCCGCGCCCGCAGCCGGGCATCCGGCGAGGAAAGCGGCCTCGCGACCCGGAGGCCCCGGAGGAAGCCTTCCTCTTCCCTCAAACGGGCAGGAGGCGGGATGTGCATCCCAGGAGCCGCCAGGGATGCTCAGCGGTGCGGCCCGCACTGAGCAGAGGGGAAACCTGCCCTGGAAGCCTCGGAGCTGCTGAACAAGCCCCGGGATGGGGGGCTCTGGGGGGCGGCCCGGAGTCAGAGGAGACTCCCGGCCGAGCCCTGTGCATCTTGCCGCCGCAGGAAGCCTGGAGGAATGTGAACGCTGATACTCAAGAGCCTGGGAACCCCGGCCGCAGCCCTGGCTATTAATGACGGGGCAGGCAAGCCTGCACCAAAGGCAGGGGCAGTAAACGCCGTCGTGGGTCAGCCTCGGTCTCCTCATTCGCAAGGAGCTCAGACCAGGCATCTAAGGCCCCTTCCAGCTTCGAGGGCCCTAAAGGTCGGGAAGGGGTGTCAGTTAAAACCAGGGAGGGTCAGGCGCCCTCACCCTGAATCGCTCAGGCGCCAGGGTCATACAGAACCCTGGGCCCCCACCTGATGTCGCTGGAGGGTCTGTTATGAACTCTCTCTGCACCTAAGCACCTTAACAGGACAAGTCCTCCAGGAAACGGATTAAGCCATCCATTTCTGGTAACAGCTCAGCCAGGAGTAAGGGGCATGGTGGGAGGGGGTGCGGTGAGAATTGAAATAACAACACAAGCAGCAGGCACATACACCCCAGGAGGAGACAATCACATTTTTAACAACCAGTCAGAGTGGACGCAGGTCATAGTGCTGGAGGAGATCCTGGAGTCCCTTCCATCTAGATTGCACGATAACTTAGGGATCAGGGAGGGTGGGGCATCCAGGGCAAGGATGGGGTTGGCCAGGATGTCAGTGGGATACTCAAGGGACTCAGGGCCACCGTGGTTTCCCAACTAATGTGGAAGCATCTCAATATTTCCAACCGTCTGCTGACCACTGGCCCTGCACACACCACTCACTATTCCACGTCTCTCCTGGGGGAGTAGCCAGGTCCCCAACCTGGAGTTCCTGCAAGACCCCAGACCGAGTGAAAGACAGCAGGCAGGCAGGTCAGGAAGCCAAACACCCAGTAGGTAGAGATGAGCGAGCCCCCATCTGGGCAGAGAGAGGCAGAGCCCTGAGACAAAGGAGACCGTGTATTCCAGCGTTCACAGGGGGTGCTGTGGTGGGTGTGAGGGAGGCAGGGTCGGCCCCCAGCCCCCACAGTCACTGAGGAAAGCCCTGAGGCGAGGAGGAGGGTGCTGGGCTCGCCCCTGGAGAGCCCCGTCTCCAAAGTCCGCTGGTTTTTGTTGTCATTTCCCCTCTTTCTTTTTTGTCATTTTGCTTTCCATGCTTTAAATAATTAATATAATTACTTTTAAATACAAAATACACAGTGTCCTTTCTCTTCTCTCTTCCACATGTTTGGGGTGACTGGGAGGTAAATTTTAAATAAGGGTCTCGGCTGTAGAGCAGGGCCCAGGGGGAGGGGGCGGGCCCAAGGGGAGGGGCGCTGCCGAGGCCCAGGGCGCTCCTCCCCTGCTCTGCCCCTGACGGGGGACTCTCAGTGCCCCTGGCCGGAGGGCCCCTAGATGGCGAGAAGCCCTCCTTCGAGGTGGCACAGAGCCAACGCTGTGGGACTCCAGGTGGGCCTGGCGTCGGCGGACAGGGTCAGACGGAGGAGAAGGTCCTAGCCCATGAAGCAGACAGGCCCCAGCAGCACCCCGCCCCGCCTCGGGAGGGGCCCCCAGGTCTGAGAAGGAGGCGTCCAGCACCGGCAGCTGCTCCAGCACAGGCGTGCGAACCTCCAGCACCGTCCGGCCTTGCTGGGTCTTGAGGAGGGGAGAGACACAAGAACAAGAGGAATGAGCGTGGGAAAGGCAGGCGGGAGCCTTGGGCCACCCAGCTGCAGGCCCAGCCCCCGCTCCTTTGAGCACCGTGAGACACTGATCCCCTCATCTGCGTCACAAGTTCAAATTGTGCTAAATTCCCTTTCTAAAGTTTCTTCCAGAGAGCCAGGACTGGGACAACTGGGAAAGTTGGTTGTGCATGTGTGTGTGTGTGCACACACCTGTGCGGGCACCCTTGAGCCAGTCTTGTCAGCTGTGGGTTTGTCTTTGAGATTATCCATCTGTAGTGGTTGTACGAGCCTGTGTGACTCCACAAGGATGTGTGTGCCTGTGTTTTCGCTGTGTGTGACGACAGCCAACATGATTCCACACATCTGTGTACCTGTGTGACCCTCTCCAGGCAACTCTGGAGACGCACGTACAGACTGGGGGCGTCCTCCCTGGGGGCGAGCAGTGTTACCAGCCCCGTCTGTGCAAAGAAGAACTCATGTGAATAGGCTCACGAGCCTGCATGCCGGGCTTTGAGTGGGCCCATCCTCCACCGTCCAGCCTTCCTGCCCTTCCTGACACCAGAAGCAGGCTTCCTCCTGCTCAGCCCAGAGCCCCTGCCCGGGGGTCTTCCTGCCTCCTCCAGCCTGAGTCCAGGGGCCAGCCCCAACCCAGCCTCCCTGGTGCCCACCTGGCAGCCATCCCGGATCTCCTTGACGTAGGGGCTGGTCTCAGGGCTCAGCTCATCCTCATTGGCCCCCCGGAGCTTCAGGGGCCGTCCTGGGCCTCCCCAGAGCACGGGTAGGAGACATTCTGGCGGGCTGAGACGGCTGAGCAGCCGCAGGAAGGTGAGCTGCACCACGCCCACCGGGGCGCCCTCGGAGTCGACGTAGGAAAACTGGGGGAGAGGGGGCTGCGGTCACAGGCAGGGCTGGGGCCAGGGTCATGAGAGCGGAGGAATGGGGAAGGGCCAGGGGAGAAATGGGGGCAGGGGTCAAACAGAGGGCAAACTTTTGCCGCAGGTGGTCAGGGGGCAGGAGATGAAGTTAGCAGCAGGAGACTGCCCAGAAGGAACAGAAGCGTCAGCCGGCTCCACGGGGTCAAAGGCCAGGGACGTCCAGAAACCCGGGAGCCTCTAGGCCCAGAGGAGGACTGCACAGGGTCAGGGCAGCCAGGGGCCAGCTCTCACCTGCGTGACATCGTCCCTGGGCATCACACAGGTTTCCCCTCCAGCCGTAAAGTTGCAGAAAACCCGGAAGGCATCCCGAGCACAGCCCTGGTTGGGGTCGACCCAGTACTCTCCTGTCAAGCGAGGAGGGGCGGTCAGGGCGCCTGAGCCTTGTACCCAAGAGGTCTCTGCTCCACACATCCCCCGGGGGCTCCCACCAGCCGCCCCTAGGCCTCTGTTCCACCCCAGACCCCCAGACCATAGCCCGCCCCGCTTCAGTCTCCCTCGTCACTTTATGCCCCTTCCTGCCGCTGCCACCCCGCCCCGGGCAGCACCCCAGGCTGGCGGCTGGGGTTGGCAGGAGCGCTGACACCCGCACTCTGGTACCATGTGTGGCCATAGGCTTGCACACGTGTCTGTGTGTGTGAATGCCAGCATGTTGTCCATGGGTGTATGTTTATTCCTGTAGACACTGGGCAGATGGTGAGCTGATGACCCTGGGAGGACCTGTGTGTGTGTGTGTGTGTGTGTGTGTGTGACCCTGGGAGGACCGGTGTGTGTGTGTGTGTGCATGTGCGCACTCAGCATGTCTGACTCTGCGAGCCCCGTGGACTGTAGCCTGCCAGGTTCCTCTGTCTGTGGAATTTTCCAGGCAAGAATACTGGAGTGGGTTGCCATTTCCCACTACAAGGGATCCTCCCAACCCAGGGATTGAACCGGCATCTGTTGTGTCTCCTGAACTGGCAGGCAGATTCTCTATCACTACCACCTGGGAAGCTCTTTAAAAACCATTTGTAACAGTAGCCCACGACTGAATGAGCTATTCCGCGTGTCTGTGATCAGTTACTCAGTCCTGTCCTACTCTTTCCCTTCCTGAGGACTGCAGCCCGCCAGGCTCCTCTGTCCGCGGGATTCTTCAGGCAAGAATACTGGAGTGGGCTGCCATTTCTTCCTCCAGGGGATCTTCCTGACCCAGGGATCAAACCTGTGTCTTGCATCACCTGCCTTGCAGGCAGATTCTTTACCCACTGAGCCATCACACCCGTTGCTAATATTGAAATGCTTCTGATCTGGTTGGTAAGAGCTGCCGCCCCAAGCTGGCCACCCCGCTGGCCTCATCCCCACCCCCGACAGCTTCCCCAGGCCTCCCGACATCCATCCTGCTTGTTCACATCGGTGCTGTGGTTCACAAGCTGAGCTCCTGAGGCTGGCACTGACCATCGGGCAGCTCCGGGTGGCAGAGCTTCAGGTCCTGGCAGGTGCGAGCAGGACTGTCCTGGGTCCCCGTGGGCCGCCGCATCTGCTCGATCTCCTCCCTCAGAGAGTCCAGGGAGCCAAAGATCTCCTCCAGGCCCCCAGGACTGCCCGGGGCACCCCCAGTCGGCACAGCTTCATCTTCCTGCATCAGGTGGCTTCCATCCACTGAGCGCCGCGTCTTCTTGGGCATCTGGATGGGCAGGGGCTGGATCACCTCTCCCGGGGGGCCCTGGGTGAGAGACAAAGTCAGGGTGAGGGGGATGCAGAGAAACACCCAGACAGAGCAGAGCCAACAGAAACTCGGGCCCTGCCTCGTGACTCACCGGGTGTCCCGGAGGGCCCTGGACGCCCTTCTCTCCCTTAGGTCCGGCAGGACCCTGAAAAGGAGGCAATGAGGTCATGGTGGGGTCAAGAGATCAAGTAGGCGATTAAGGTTACAGAGGATGAAATCGGTCAGGGGCTGGGGATAGGGGGATGGGTGGGATGTTTGTCCTGGAGAGACAGTGTCAAGTTCAGCTGTGTGCATGTTGGGGGCGGTCAGAGCTGCTGGGGTCACTCACTGTGGCTCCTTTGGCTCCTTTGGGGCCAGCAGGTCCCTGTGAAATGAGGAACGAGAAAGAGGCAGTCACCACAAGGGAGGGTCGGGACATGGAGACCTGCAGAGGCGAGGTCACGAGTCCATAGGACCCTGGGGCCACCCAGGAGGGGCAGGTGGGGAGACAAGGGTACACTGGGGAGGCGCTGGAAGGGCAGGTGGGAAACTCTGCAGGTGCAGGAACATATGGGGCACATGGGGCCTCTGCATGTTAGGCTGGCGGTTGCCTTGGAAACCAGGGGGATTATGGGGGCCGTGGGGTTTAGAGGATTGAGGGGAAGAACAGATGGGATACTCACAGGGAGGCCGGGGGCCCTCCAGGACCAATGGGGCCAGATGCTCCCGGAATGCCCTAGGAAGGGGGGGCCTGGTTCAGCTGCGTCCTCCTTAGCGCCCCACCGCCCACCCCCCACCCCGCCCGCAGGAGGCCCCCTGAATCCCCACCCTCCATCTGCCCAGACCTCCCAGAATCACGCCCCACACTCACTGTCTCTCCCTTTTGCCCTGTGGAGCCCTGAGGACCGGGAAGCCCACGATCACCCTTCTCTCCCTGCTCCCCAGGGGGCCGATGAGTCCGATGAGACCTGGGTGACCCTGGAAAAGCGGACAGGTGGTGAGGGGGAGCCACAGAAGAGACCCGCAATGGGGAGAAGGAGGGCCACAGGGGTCAGGAGCGCAGAAGGCAGGAGGGACTCAGGCTGGGGCTTCGGGAAGCCCAGGGCTGCCACAGCCCTGACTGAGGAGGGCCCCCCGGGAACATGGGGTCCCCAGAGGCTTCAGGGAGGAGGCTGAGACTCCTGGTTGCACATGGTCACTCACCTTCTCACCCTTGGCCCCAGTGTCGCCCGGAGGCCAGGTAGCCCTGGGGGTCCCTGTGGGAGACAGGAAGTCACTCTCCTGCGGGAGGTGGGACCACCCCTCCAACTTCCTCCAAGGCTGGATGCCCACTACCCCGGGGGCACACCCCACCCCACGGCACCCCACCCAACCCTGGGGGCCAACCCCACCCCACCCCATCCACAGTCACTCACCACAGGGCCTGGAGGCCCAGCCTGGCCTGTGGCCCCGGGACGGCCTTGCTGACCCTGCAGATTTGAGCAGACGGCAGGAATCAGGAGACGTGTCCCCTGCACCACCACCCCTCCCAGCCGGGCCGAACCTCTGCATCATGACTTACCACTGAGCCAGGGGAGACCTCTCAGGCCATCAGGACCAGGCTTTCCTGCTGGGCCTGCAGGACCCACAGGGCCTGTCTTCCCTGGGGCACCCACAGCACCAGGATCCCCTGAAACACACCAAAGAAGTGTCCCGAAAGGCAGAGGACGGCGTGGTAGGGGCAGCGGATCCAAGGCAGGTGGGATGAGACAAAGGGGAGGGGTCGAGCCCCTGAGACCCCTGGGGTAGGGGAGGACAGGGAACCCTGCCTGGGAGGGGGGGAGTGGGGGAGGCGTCTGGGGGCCAGAGGGTGAGGACCGGGAGGGGCAGGGCGCGGGGCGGTGCAATGGGCATCCCAGCATCCAGGAGGCTCTCCCCACCTTGGCACCCTTCTCTCCTTGTCGCCCTTCAGGACCAGGTGTGCCTGCAGGTCCCTGCAGGTGGAGGAGGGGGAGGGGTGCAGGCAGCCGTGAGCAGCCAGGCTCACCTCCCACCCCCAAGCATCCTCCTGGTACACACACACACACACCTGCGCACGAACACACCTGCACGCACACACATACACACACTTGCATGCATACACGTAATCACAGAGGCTGACTCATCTCCCTCCCCAAAGCAGTCCTGGTACACACACAGACACGTGCACACACACAGACACAATCACAGAGGCTCGCTCACAGATGTGAGAGCTGCTACGACAGTACCAGCTGTCAAAATACTGTGCATTAGGTGAAGAGCCTCTTGCCCACATACCACCAGTAAACAAAGGGTTCATCCCCTGCCAGCCCTTTTCCTCCTAGCCCCTAGACCAAGGATCAGACTTGTGCCCACTGCCCTCCACAGTGGGATCAAAGAGCCGCAACCACTGGACCACCAGGAAATCTCCCCCCACATCTATTCTGATTGGTTGGTACACACACCACCACCCCTGGCAAGATCAGACAGGACATACAGGAGCAAAGATACCCAAATCTGCACAGCACACTCACAGACACACATGATCAAACACACACACACCCTCCCCCAAGGACAGCCGGGACACCAGGCCTCTCCCCATCCTGCCCCCATTTCCCCAGCGGCCATCCAGCCTCCCCCAGGACTGCCTGCAAGGTCCACCTCACTTACCCTCTTTCCAAGCGGTCCAGGAGGTCCATTCTCCCCTGTGGGACCGGGGGACCCCTGTGGAGGGAGGGAGAGGGGTGGTGAGGGAGCCCTCAGGTGTGGGCACAGCAGAGGGGACTGGGCCTGCGGGTGGGGGGTCACGGGTACTCACAGGCTGTCCTGGCTCCCCGTCCTCTCCACGGTCACCCTTGGCACCATCCTGGCCCTGCAGAGATGCAGCACTGTCAGAGGGGGCCCCGGCCTGGCTGACCTCACCCTCAAACCTGCCGATCCTCCCATTCTTCCATCTGCCTCCCACACCCCCAGTTCCCACCTGCCATGCAGAGTGCCTCCAGAGCAGACCACCTTCTTCACCCATCCCTCCCCTCGGTAAGACTCACCCGAGGGCCAACTTCTCCAGGAGGGCCAGGGTCACCAGGAAAACCAACAGGACCCTGATCCAGAGGGAATCCAAGGGTCAAGGTCACAGCTCCTAAGCCCACCCAGCGCCAACACGACCCCCCATGGGCACAGGGCGCATGCTCCCTCTCTACAGGCAATGCCCACCCACACCGCCCTAGGAAGAGGGCCTCCAGTATCCCTTCTCCCCACCTCATGCATGGCCTGCCCTCCAAGGCTTTCAGGTTAAGTTTCATTTTCTCTCTGGATCCTAAACTCCATAATTCCTCCCAGGAGACCCTGTTCCTGACCACAAGTCCCCCACACTCTTGCCCTCCCCACTCCAAGACCCTCACACGCATTCCCAGGTCTCCATGCACAGGGCCCTCCTCCAAGCCCCCTCCCCAAACTCACGGGGTTCCCTTTGGGACCGTCGTCACCGGTGGGGCCCTTAGGCCCCGGTGGTCCCGCCTCTCCCGCTTGTCCAGTCTCTCCTTTCTCTCCGCGCTCCCCACGTGGACCCTGAAGGATGGGCGGAGGTTACAGATGGTCCCAAAGGAGGATTCAGCCCCTGCTTCCAAGATGCCTTCAGCCTCCCCCTCTTCCCTCCCCCCAGCCCCCCACTGACATCAGGGTGCACACAGAAGTCGAGCCCATGGAGGGAGTCTGGGTCCCTCTTCCTTTCGAGGAAAGGGGGCAGAGCCCACTCGGATCCCGGGACCAGGCCCCCTGAGAACAGCTGGGAGCTGCAGCTCCAGGAGGTCACAGAAAATGTGGGGTGGGAATGAGGGGGTGGAGGGGCTTGGGGAGCCAGCCCCAGAGCCACCACTCACCTTGACCCCTGGCTCGCCCTGGACTCCCGGAGATCCTGACTCTCCTGGCTCCCCCTGCAAGGAGATGGGGGTCAAGAACCTTCATTCCCCCACCCCCTCCAAAATCCCGATATTCCCAGTCTTTCTCTCTGTCTCTCTTTCTTTCGGTCACACTGCACAGTTCCTCTGACGATTGAGCACAGGCCACAGCATTGAAAGCACTGACTCCAGGCATAGGACCACCGGGGTCCCCGCCCCCATCGCTCTCCTCTGAGGCCCCACCGAAAATGGCAGAAACTCACCCCCTAAGACCATCTATGTACCCTTTCCCAGTACCTTCTCTCCAGGGGGACCCAAGTTCCCAACACCTCCTGGGGGGCCTTGTGGACCCTGAAAGAGAACCAGAAATAAAGGGGAGGGGGTGCCCCGTGGGCTCAGAGCCTGGACGAGGCCTGAGGTCATCGCCGCCAGACGGCGGGAGGCCTTCCCGGGGCCAGCAGCATCTGAGATGAGACCAGAGGTTACAGCCTAGGGGAAAGGAGGCAGGGCACTGGCTACACCAGGGCCAGAGGACTCACATCTGCTCCGTTGGGTCCAGCTGGGCCTCGAGGTCCTGGGGGCCAGGTGGTCCCTGGAGGGAAGCAGAGGCCCGGAGATGGGCCAGGAGGTGAGAGAAGCTGAGCCAAGGATGCCCGGAGTGGCAGGGCCAGGGGAGTGGGCAGGGAGGGAAGCAGTCGGCCAGGGCAGGGTGGGCGCTGGAAGCCGAGGGGACTAGCAGGTGAGGCTGAGGTCAGGAGGGGTCCACCCCGTCAAGGGGGCCACACTCACCATCGGGCCCACGTCTCCTGTTTCTCCCCTTCTCCCCGATGGGCCTGGCAGACCCTGCGTAGGTGTACAAAACGCAGACCCAGGTGACCCACCCACCTGGAGCACGCCCTCCCCAGCCCCTCCCCCAGATCCCAGCCCCTGCCCCCACCCCCCCAGCCCTCCTTCCAGAGAAGGGGCTGGTGAGAGTCTGGGGCAGACACCAGCCCCGCTGTGACACCCCCCCACCTCTCAGCCCCTGCCTCCTCTCCCCAGCTCACCTGCAGACCAATGGGTCCCGGGGGTCCATTGAATCCTCTTGTTCCTTCGTCACCTTTAGCTCCGAAATGTCCCTGGGGACCCCGAGCTCCAGGCTCCCCATCTGCCCCCTGAGGTCGGGAGGGCAGGGACGAAGACTCAGAGCTGGTCCTTGGTCCGGGTTTTCTAGCCCTGCCCAGAACCGGGCAGCAAGCCCAGAGCCCCCCACCCCACCCCCAACTCCAAGGGCAGAATTGGGGCACTGGTTACTCACCGCAGCGCCAGGCTGCCCCACAGGCCCAATGGGTCCGGGGGGCCCAGGGGGTCCCTGGGGGAGAAAGAAGAGTCAGAGACGCCAAGACAAGGGGCGGGGCCGGGAGGGGCTGAGGTGAGAAGTCAGAGGGATGAACACTCACATGTTCCCCCTTGTTGCCTTTGGCGCCCTTCTGTCCAGGGTCTCCCACCTCGCCCTGGGAGAGGGCAGGGGGAACGTTAGAGGAAGCAGAGGGCAGGAGGGCAGAAGGGAGCCATGGGCCCAGGGGCCACCCTCAGCCCAGCAAGCCCTCTCGCAGAAGCTGAGTCTGGGGCCTGGGGCTCTCTCACCTTGTCTCCATCCTCTCCTGCCCCGCCCGGGGCCCGGGCGGGGCCAGGAAGCCCAACGGGACCCTGCACCCCATCACGGCCGGTCGGACCGATAGGGCCCTTCTCGCCCTGTGGAAGAGGAAGGTAGGCATCATGACCCACAGATGCTGTTACCCCTGGAGGCCCTCGAGGCCCAGCAGCTCCCAGACCCCCCCGCAGTGCTTCCCAGGGACCCCGCACTCACCGGGACCCCTTTCTCTCCCGCTGCTCCAGGCGGACCCTGCGGTCCCGGGCGCCCTGGGGGCCAATGGGTCCCCGGATCCTGCCGAACCTCGCTCACCAGGGGATCCCTGTGACAGGAGCAAGCGTCAGACTCGATAAAGGGGAGACCACAGCCCCCGACACCAGAGCACACCCAGCCACAGTTCCCACAAGAAAGGCCCAGCATCAGAGGCCTCATGCTGACCCCAGCCTCCCTCTGCCAGGTCCTGCAGCCCCACCGGAATCCAGATGCTGCCCGAACCCTTCCTCCCACCACCCCCAAGGGCCCCAGACTCACCGCAGGGCCAGGGGACCAGCCGGGCCTTCATTCCCCTTCAGACCAGGCCCGCCCTGTGAGCCAGACAATGGGGACAACAGACGTGAGACGGGGAGGGGGGACCAAACAGGCCTGGAGCTTAGGAGACACGCGGGGAAGGATGGGGGGCTGGGACGTGGGCGTGGGGGTGACATTGGGTGAAAGGAGGTGTGGGGCCTTGTTACGGGCATCTGGGTTGGGGGTCACACTCACAGCAGTGCCAGGGAGGCCTCTCTCTCCTGGAAAGCCCCTCAGACCAGCGGGACCATCCTTCCCGGGGCCCCAGGGGGTCCGGGATCACCCTAAAAGGAAAGGAAGGTGATGAACCACTGCCAAGCTCCTCAGTTGGGCAGAGACCTCTGCCCCCTCAAACCCCCAACAGGCTGCCCCCTTAGGCACCTGAACTCCGTTCTCCTAAGTGCCCCCTCCCAGGCCCTCTGCTGACCTTCGTGCCTTCTTTTTCCAGCTGTTCCAGTCAGTCCCTGCTCTCCAGGAGGGCCGGGGGGCCTGGGTGGCCTCGCTCCCCCATGGGCCCAGTTTCCCCTGCGGCTCCCCTGGGAAAGAGGCAGACAGACTCCAGGCTCAGCCCCCCGCCTCACTCTGGTCACCTCACGGTGCCCCCAGTACCCCCTCCCTATCTGCCCCAGGCCCCCACGCTGGGCCCCTTCCCCAGTGTGGGGTGCCCACACTGCCCAGTGTCCCTGTCAGGGCCCTTCCTCTGCTCCAAGATGCATGAAGAGAACTGGTCCAGGAAACAGATGGAACTCTGGGATCCCTGCTCTAAACCCAGCCCCCACCACGCACCCCAGTCCCAGGGGCCCCGCAGGCAAAGCAGGGTCAGGGGCCCGGGATCAGGAGAAGGGAGAAGAGAGGCAGACATTCCAGCCCCCAGGGTCTGGGATGCTCTGTCTCTGCGGGGCATGGGGGGCAAGCGTACCTGGGGTCCCACCACTCCTGGGGGGCCAGGGGGCCCAGTCTTCCCTTGGAAGCCCTGAGAGAGAAGAGAGAGGAGAGGGGGTCAAAGCACACAGTCTGGCCTGGACATGGCACAGACCCCAGGCTCCCCGGGTCACCACCAAGTGCTTGGCTGCGGTCTGAGCAGCATTGGGATGGGGGGGCACTCCCAGGAGACCCTTCCTTGGGGGCCTTCCAGACAGGATGGCAGGGTAGGGGGCTCTGTGGGCGCCAGGGGGCCACTCACCACTTCTCCTCTCTGGCCTGGGTGTCCCGGCAGCCCATCCTTCCCGGGGGCCCTGGAAGGGGTTCAGAGGTCAGGTGAGCTCTAGACTGGGCAGGGGTTGAGGAGGAGGAACACTCAGAGCCAAGGCAGGTCAGAGGGCAGCTTACCGGAGGTCCTTTTGGGGCCAGGAAATCCGTTGGGGCCCTGAGGCCCAGGGAGACCCTAGAGACAGAGCTGGTTGTCAGGAGAACGGGGAGCAGGCTGGGCAGGGGACCTGCACCGTGGAGAGGAGCCGGCGCCACTGGCCCCTGGACAGCACCAGAGTGCAGGGGACTCAACCACACTCACCCTCTCTCCGGGAGGCCCGTGGGGGCCGTCTCCACCTGAGGTTCCCTGTTGAGGAGATGGTGAGAGAGGAAGAGAGGCTGAGTTCTAGCCAACCCCAAGGTCAGAGAACGGGATGCAGCTGGGTGCCAGGGGCGGAGGGAAGATGGAGCCCCGCTGAGACCACCAACCTTGGCTCCAGACTTCCCGGTGGCACCTCGAGGTCCCCGCTGACCACGCGGACCCTACAGAGAAGACAGGGGAGTTGTCAGAAAGACCCCCAAAACACCCCCTTGGGCTCCCGAGCCACAAGCCTCTTCCACTGCACTCACCGTGGGGCCGCGCTCTCCCGAGGCCCTGATTTCCCTGACAGGCCCTGGTGGGGGCAAAGTGAAGACAACGCATCAGCCCTGAGCCCCCAGAGCTGCCCCTTCCCCTACAGCCCCCCCTTCCCCAGCTTACCCGGGCTCCCTTCTCTCCACTGGCTCCAGGAAAACCGGGAAATCCCAGCGACCCCTGATGAGGATGGAAAAGGGGGAAAACTGAGAAGTCGAGAAGAGGGTGGACTGGGGAAAGGCGGGTCAGGAGAGGCGATGGAGGCAGCGAGTGGAGACTCGGGCTCTGCCAATAGCTTGGTGGCCTTAAACAAGCCCTGGTGCTTTCTGGGCCTCTGTTTCCCCATCTGTAGAATGGGCATGGACTAAATTCTGTCTAGGGTCCCCCACTGCTCTGTCCGTCTGCAATTAGAGGTCAGGGAAGGGAGAAGGAGGAGGGGCTCAGTGGGGCATCGAATCACCTTGGGGCCTTGGCGTCCAGGGTAGCCAGGCAGACCAGGAACACCCAGCTTGCCCTGTGGACAGACAGAGGGCCATCAGGAGCAAGTGGGGCCACGGATCCCACTCCATCCTGGAGACCCAGCCCCCAAACAGCAAACATTTAGCGTGCCCCCCACCCCCACCGCCCTCATCCCCTACCAACCCCACCCCAGGCTGCCTGGCTTTCATAAAAGGAGACTCTCCTTCCTGAGAGTGGATTTTACCCCGACTCCAGGGCTGGAATCTCCTCTCCTCTGTATCTTAAAATCAGCAGCTCACGCCTGCAGGGGCTGGGATCCCCTGCCTGCCCGGCACCTCTGCTCCCTCCTCCCCAGCACACACAACTGCTCCTCCAAGACCAGCCCCCTTGCAGCCCCCGCCCCGCCTTGCTGCAGGCCCAGCTCTGTAGCCCCCACTGCCAGCCCCCCATGCCCTGCCCCCTGAGGCCTCAGGACCTGTCTTGCCAAGGAGTGGATGTGGGGAGCAGGGATCCGGCCGCCTAACTCCAGGGGCTCCAACCATGATTCTACCCCACACTGGCTGTGTAACAAGCCCCCAAACCTCCTGGTGCTTCAGGACCATAGTAGTGCCCATCCAAGGGGCTGACAGGACACGGTAGCCAGGTTAGCCGTGAAGATGGTAGAGCTCACCGCCTTGCCAGCTCTGTTCCTTCTGGGAGTACCTACTGGTCTGAGTCTACACACACTTTCCCTCTGCCTGGCACCCCCAGGAACCCTGTGACAGCCTCTCTGCATGTCCCCATGAATCTGTTGTGAACTCTTTATGACGGGGACTTTCCCAGGCTTCTTATGTAGCCCCTCTCAACCCGTCAGTGTCTAGGGGGTGCCAGACACAGAGAGGAGCATAATTAATGCATGCTTATCTTTGACTGACTTTCCGGCTTCAGCCATTGGTGTCCCCCAACCTGTTCTGACCCCAGCACCCCAGGCCTCACCCCCTCCATGTCCTAGAGCATGTAGACATTGACTCCCTCGCCCCTGTCACCTTCTCGCCCATGAGCCCCGGGGCCCAGGGTCCCCTGTGGGTCCAGTGCGTCCCTTCGGCCCCTCAGGACCATCCTCGCCCCTGGAGCCAGGGACTCCGACCTCGCCCTGGGGGACAGGGTTAGAGAGGTGAGAGATCAGGACTCGGGATGGGAGCTGAGCCCCGAGATGGGGAGCAGGTCCCGGTGAGGCTGGTGGGGTCAGTGGGGGTCCCTGGAGTTCCTGCAAGACGAGGAGCCCCAAGGGGCAGGGAGAGGGCGGCGATCAGCCAGCTGGTGGGTCACAGAGCGCAGGGCTGGGTCCTGCTTGGTCGGGCTCTAAAGGGAGGTCAGATCCTCTAGGGAGCCTGGAGACGGGCCATCCAGGGTGTTGGAGTGAGGCTGGTAACTGGGGGCTCAAAGGGGAGGGTCACCAGCGCTTGGAGTTGGGGGGCAATGAGGAGGTCTCTACTCACTCTGTCGCCTTTCACACCCATGTCCCCTTTGAAGCCAGGAAAGCCATCCTCGCCCTGAGAAATATGGAGTGAGAGGACATCACGGATGATGAAAGGAGGGGGTGGGCAGAAGAGGGCAGAAGAGGGGGGCGGAAGGCAGCGGGGAGCTGAGAAGCATTGCTCACCTTTTCACCCTTGTGACCCTTCAGACCCCGAATTCCATCCACGCCCTGGAATTGGAGGGGGGACAGACAGAGCAGTCAGGAGGGGGCGGTGGGGCTGGCAGGACCAAGCTCTGGGGCCCGGCTGGCCGCCTCGATCTCAGCCTTCCTCTCCCAGCCAGCTGGTCTCTTACCTTGATGCCCCGAGGTCCTGGGTACCCCAGAGGACCCTGAGGTCCGGATGGCCCCTGCAAGAGGACAGAGAGGGTTGATAAAGGGTATCGGGGTCACTGAGGGCACCCCAGGGTGGGAGAAAGGGAAGTGAGCAATCAGAGTCTGGAGAGGGTTGCAGGGGGTGGGCTGTCAGAGCCACGTGAAGATACGAGGAGATCCCAAGGACTTGGACGCCCAGGTCTGGGTGGCCACCCCCACCAGGGGACGCGAGGGGCATGGAAGAGCTTACCTGGTTTCCTTTGGTTCCGGGAGGGCCTTCCTTGCCTGGGTGACCCTGGGGGTAGGGGAAGGAGAGCGTGACCACTGGTCCCTGACACTTCCTGCACCCCTCTCTCCACTGCTTGGACCCAAATGCCCCTGGGACCTAATGAAGCTGACTGACCATTGGCAGCATCACCTGGGACCTCCCAGGACAAGGGACACTCCATAAGGATACTCACTGAGGTGCCTGCAAGTCACTCCCTGGGGTGGAGAGTCAAGGGGGATTTGTATGAAGAGGTGGGGGCACTCACCGGGGGTCCATCTGAGCCGGGCATGCCAGGCAGCCCTGGTTTCCCTCGAGGACCCTGCAGGGAGATGAGGACACTCGGTCCCAGCCAGACATTTGGGGGCTCCCCACAATCTGCCTCAGCACACCCACTGTCACCCAGATCCCTTAGTCACTTACCTTCTCTCCATGAGGGCCGATGGCACCCTGGGGCCCGGGAGACCCTAGACACCAGAAAGAGACGTCACAGGGGCCCCCAGGGGTGGGCCGGCAGCCCGTTCACAGCACAAGCGGCAAAGACTTGAGGCCCTTCATTTCCAGTCCCCACGCAGGGTCTGACCCACTGTGGGAGCCCAGGGGGAGCCCCTCAGGTTGGGGGGGAGATAGGACCACTCACCTGGGTCCCGGGGGTGCCCTGCTGTCCGGGAGGTCCTGGTTCTCCCTGGGGTCCCTGGAAACAGGCAGCCAGGCAGGGGTCAGAAGGAAATGGTGACAGAACAAACCGGGAAGGGGGAGCAGAGTCCCAGGAGGGACAAATGAGGGGGCAAGCGCCAGAAGCAGGAGGAGGTCAAAGGGGCAAAGGGACGAGGACCTCGATAGAGACTCGGGGGCAGAGGGTCGGGTGGGGTCTCCATGCCCGGCACTTACCAAGCTGCCTTTGGGACCGTGGGGGCCATCCATGCCTCGGACTCCCTGAAACATGAGAGGGGCGTGAGTCTGGGATGGACCTGTGGTTTCCAAAGCCAGGCCATCCCCACAGGACAGGGCAGGAGCGCGGTGGCTGCCCTCCAGTTCATCCTGAACCTAAGCAAACACAGCTGCCCGGATCCACAGGGCATGGGGCTCTGGTCTGTGGGTTTGTGGGGCTTTGTTTTGTTTCTCTTGAGGACCTTTTTATTTTTGCTATGCCCAAAGTGTTTGATGCACTACAGGATATGGGCCCATGTGGGCACCTGCGGGTGCAGGGTCAAGGGGCAGTGGGGGCGGGGCGGGGAGGCATTCAGGGAAGGTGGAGAGGGCGGGGTCAGAGTCAGGGACAGTCACTCACCGGGGGTCCAGGAATCCCAGGAGGGCCTTTGGGGCCAAGGAGACCTCGAGGTCCCTGCATTCAGGTGAGGGGAAGACAGCACCACGTGGGTGAGAGAGCGCGTCCCTTTCATGCCCACACCCCTCCTCTGGGGTCTGAGCCACACTCCCAGCCCCCCGACACTCACCGACTCCCCAGGCAGCCCCCGAGGCCCGATCTCTCCGTCGTCTCCCTGGAGGAACACATGTGAGGCAGCCTCACCTTCCAGAACACCCCACCCCCAGCCCCTACCCCCGCTCACCCACGCAGGCAGCAACACTTACCCTCTCTCCATCCTCACCAGGGGCCCAGGAAGGCCCTGGGCACCAGTATCACCCTGAAAAATGGGCCACCAGGTAAGAGGGGTACAGAGTCCCCAACACAGACAGACACAGACCGTCTTCAGGGTCCAAGGAAGTTCCTTCTCTCAGCTCCTGCTGGGACGGTCAGCCTCCTTCCCTGGCCTCTCGATCCCTCCCTCCTTTCCCCTCCAAGGAAGATCTGCCCCCATCACGACACCCTACAGCCCCCATACTCACTCTGTGTCCCTTCTCCCCAGGCAGCCCTGGGAGGCCGTCAAATCCTCGATCACCCTAAGGGGAGAGGGGCAGCCCAGGTGAGGTGCCAGCCCCTTTCCCATCATGTCCTGAGTGGGGCGGGGCTATCCCCAGGAAACAGACGAGCTCGGGAGTTCTGGGTGGGCATCAGAGAGGGGCCCAGTCCTGTTACCTTCACTCCAGGTTCCCCAGGCATCCCTCGGGCTCCGTCAGCACCTGCTCGGCCCTGGGGGTGCAGGGGAGGTGTCAGAGCAAGCAGGTGCCCAGCTCTCCACCCACTGCACCCTGTCTCCATCCCCTACCCCCTCCCATCCCCCCAGTCACTCACCCTTCGCCCCGCCTTGCCAGGAGGGCCCATGAGGCCCTGAGGTCCTCTGGGGCCCTAGGAGGGAGAGACAGGGGCAGGGTTAGTGGGCACAGGTTGGCGGAGGCGCAGCACTGAGCTGGGGACCAGGTCGGGGAGGCTGCCACCTGAGGTCCCAGGTCTCCAGACTCTCCTTTCATGCCAGGGCTCCCGGGTTGTCCCTGTGAGGAGAGAGGGGGCTTGCTGAAGGACACGCCCATCGGTGGCCACAGAGCCTTCCCCTGATGCAGCAAAATAACTCTCAACTTGGTCCTTTTCCAGGACTGTCCATACCCCTACACATGGAGAAAGGATCCCCTATCACAACACCCCACACACTCACCAGGGGGCCAGGGCGGCCTGTGTATCCCATGGGGCCGGGGGGTCCTCGGAGGGCCATCTAGGGGGGGCAGAGCAGATGGCAGAGCTGAGCACAGGCAGCAGGAGTACCCCAGACCCTGGTCACCTCCCAGATTCACCCTTCTTTCCCGACCTTCATTCCGCTGCCCTGATCGTCGTCAACCTCCCTGTCAGCCCCCAAGCCAACCCAGACCTCTCCCTGCCCTACAGTCACACCGACCTACCTTTCCAACCCCTCCTTGTGGCTTCCTCCGCCTACCACACCCCTCCTGCCCCCCTCGCAAGACCCCCAGCCCTACTCACCCGCGCCTGCTGCAGAATCGCCTGGGCCTGGGCCTCCTGGGCCGCCACCACGGGGCCCTTGTCACCCCCACCGCTGCCGAACCGGAACTGTGGGGCAAGGAGAAGAAAGTCTAGATTCTTCCAGGACATCCATGACAGCCTCGAAACCAGAGGCGTCATCCAGCACATGGGCCCCCATCTCCCAGGTTCCAGATACCCTAAGCCCTCCCTCCAGTGTCTCCCCTGGGCTCCGGGTCATCACTCAGAGGTTTTCAGAAATTTAGCTCCTGTCTCCTTCCCTCACTCTCAGCCTCTTCCTCCTAGATTCCCTGAAATCTAGGATTTTCTGCCCGATTCTAGATGCTCCATGTTTGGTTCTAAGTCATCAATGAGGCCTTAAACCTTCCACCCCAATGATCACATTCTTTGGGTGGATCGTCCCAAGAGACTCCTCCTAGGTTTTCCTCCCCTTTTGGTTCCCTGCCCTCTCCTCAGCCTGTTCCACAAAGCCCAGAAGACCACTCACGGGGAGCATGAGGGATGTTCCGGGAGGGCCAGGGGCACCGTCTGATCCAGGGAGCCCAGCTCTGCCTGGGGGCCCTGGAGAAAGACAGAGTGACAGCATGTTGTTAGGCCCCTGGCATCATCTTGAAACCCTCCTCAATGGAATAGATGCAGACTTCCCTAGATCTCCCCACACCCCATGGAGAAACATGTCATGGAGAAAATCGACAGTGAGACACCAGACTGCTCCCCCTCCAACCACACGCTGCCTTCTTTTCTGGGTGCTGAGGGCACAGCAGCCCCTCCATCAGTAATCAACCAGCTGATGAGAAATCACCGAGAATGATATCCCCTGGATACCAGTGGCTCCTTTGCAGCCCTCCCCGCCCCACAGGATGCTCTCATACCCTCTCGCCTGGGTCTCCAACTGGGCCTGGGTTGCCTTGGATACCAGGGGGACCAGGAAATCCCTGAAGAACACAAGAAGAGGGGGTCAGATGTGGGCAGTCAGATGGAAGAGGGGTATGTGGCTGGGGGTGGTCTCCGCAGAAGAAATCTGGGGATCTGGGAAGCTCTGATTGGAAGGATGCTCCAAGTTCTAAGAAGGAGGGCTGGGCCAATCCTGGGAAAGCACAGGTGAGCAGGTAGGAAGCATTTCTGCAAAATGAATGGAGGCTGCGGGGGGTTGGGGGAGGGGGGTCACAGCTAGAACTCACCGCAGGGCCTTCTGGACCAGGGGGCCCCTCCACTAGCATGCCCTGTGGAGCCAAAGGTTAAAAGTCAGAGGCTACAGGGCTAGATCCCGCCTCCTTCCCTTCTTCCCACTGCCCTCTGCTCAGTGACCAGAGTGACTTACAGGTTCCAGCACCGCAGGCCTCCCCTTCTCTCCCTTCAGCCCCGGGGGCCACGGGCAGCCTGAGGGAGACACACATGTAACCCCCAGTGGGGCCCGTGAGCAGCCCCCACTGGGAGTGCCCCCACCGGGACCGCCCCCACCCTGGTGCAGTTGCAGGTCCTCTGGAGACCTCCCTGACCTAACCCCCTAAACTCCCTGGTCCTCCTCCAAGACTCCCTCTTCACAGGCCTCCCAGGTCTGCCAAGGGAGATCTCGGGGTTCCCCACCCCCCAATTCCCTGCCCCACCTCAGCAAACACACCCTCCCCATCTCCCTGAGAACCTCTCTCAGGAAGGTCCCCAGATAGTTCCTGGGACACCAGACCCCCAGTCTTCCCAGACCCTCTCCTGGAGGACTGCACCTTATCCCCCACACTTCCTTAGGACCTTAAGAAACTATCAACTTCCTCACCTTTCACCCAACTCGCCAACTAAGATTCTAAGATTTTGGATAGATTTTGGGGGAGGTCATGCATCCATATGAGAATCTGACATAATCTACAGTGTCTTTCTCCAGAAAAGAAAAAGGTTATGCCCTTATGCACAGAATTTTACTTAGAATTTCAAGGGGTTCACAAGTTTAAAACTCCCCAGAGATTAGACATTCATACTCTAAGTATATTTGGAGAGCAGTCCCCACTGATACTTCCAACTTGGAGCTTATAACTGGATTTTGAAAAAATACCACTTGGGCTCAGTTACTCAAGCCCCGGTACAGAGCCCCTCAGCTCCTTCCAGCGCCACTCCCAGTATGGAAGCTACACCCTTCCTCTAACCCTCATTTAAACTTCAAGCCTACCAGTAGCCTCTCTTCCACACTTCCAGTCAAATGCCCACCCCCTAGCTCTGGGGCCACAGCCAAGATAAGGGCAGGGAGAATGGAGGATATTTATTCACCACGTCCCCGACTCTCTCAGCAAAGATCTTCAAAATGCCCCCTCTACCTCCATCCTGACTGAACAATAACGATCATTTTCCAAACTCTCCCATATCCCAGATCAATCCTAAGTTTCCGCCATAAGGGAAAGGCAGCAGGGGGTCAAGGGTGGCAATATTAGAGCACGGAGGGTGGAATCAGGCAGCAGGGTCGGGGAGGGAGCTCTGACTGCAAGGCAGGCAGAAGATGAAGTGAGCACAGGAAATACCCCACTGACAGGGAGGGGCTGAAGACACAGGACACAATTAAGGGAGACAGAACAAAGGGACAAACTCTTGGAAGCAAGAATGACACCAGGGCCAAGAAAATCAAACATGGCCAAGATGGTTAGAAAATGAACCAGATAAACAGGAAGTGGTGGGAAAGACAGGAAGCAGCCAAGGAAAGAGGATCCAGGAAGTGGACCTTCAATAACAATATGGCTTCCACAACCAAGAAAGAAAAGAAATTCACAAAACAGACAGAAAGTGACTCTGGGAAATGGATTACAACAAAGAAAGACAATTCTTCCAGAAAACACACATCTTCCAGAAAACAGACACACAGCAAGCGGCCGTGATAAATATCTAGACCCACAATGGAAAATTTGTGATTTGGATGACTGGAGACACATACAAAGTGGCTTATTATCAAAGGATAAAACAGCAAGAAAAACTAGAGCAGAAACACGAAGAATTAGTCCCCTCCAGTCCAATCTGACACAGTCACCTGAATGGATGTCATGACTGGGACCAGAGGGGACAGACAGGAAGTGGCCTGTAGGTTAGAAAATGTGACAGAGAAAGTTAGATTGTTTGGCAGCAACATGGATAAAAAATGGTTTTCATCAAAAAGAAATGATGGAGACAGACTGAAAATGGACATATGACAGGGGCTTATGACCCAAAAGCCTATGAAATCCAGCTTGATGGAGATAGAAAGGGACCAAGAAAGACAGGAAGTGGCCAGAGGATTGAAAAAAAAAAACCAAATGCTTCAGACAGAAGGAACCATAAGGAGTCACAGGGTAAGACATTTGACAAGGGAAGGCAGGAAGTAATCTTTTCAAGCAACAGATACAATCCACGTGAACAAAAAATGGCAAATCACTGGTGGGAAGTAGCTCTCAGACGACAGACAACAACCAAAGACAACAGGAAGCAATTCCCGCTGGAGGTCAAGAGTGGAAGAGGAGCTTCTTGGACTTACGGCTCCCGAGAGGGCTGTCTCCGCAGACAGGGCAGGGCCAAGCTCCGTCTCCTCGCGGTAATCGTCCCCATAGGCATAGGTGTAATCGTAGGGCCCTGCTGGGGCTCTGCGCCACCCTCCCCATCCTCCTCTGTCAGGAACCTGTCGGCTGTGGGGGGACCTGGAGATCTGTCTGCTCCTTCCCGGGGGTGGGGAGGGACAGGGGTAGATGGGGGCATTAGGGCTAAGAGGAGGTCTCCCTGGACCCCAGGGTGTGACAACTTCCAGCCCAAAGGGTACTGAGGGTGATGGAGGCCATTTTCCTCCCAAGAAGAGCAAGGGGAGCCATTGTAGAGAAGGGGGATGGCCATCAAAGGCCCCCAACAAGGGAGAGAGGTCCAGAAAGTGGGCGTGGTTGGAAGAAATGAGGGGTAACGAGAAGGGTGGCCGGAGGGCTGGACACAGAGTGGACAGTCCATGGACATAATGATGGAAGAAGGGGGTCCAAGGAACGACCAAAGAAATTGGTGGAAAGACAGAGAGTGACAGGGTTGGACAGAAGATGGCTCCTGGGAATGGAAATGTGAGAGAAGTACAACCATTGACAACATAGAAGGGGACGACCCCAGAGCCAAAGAATAAAGGCAGGGACATGGACGCTGGGGGAAGAAGGCTGTCCCGAGAGACAGCAGACCCAGAGATCCGGAGCAGGCAGGAGACAGCATCTCGACAAGGTGGCAAAGAGCCTCCAGTCAGAAGAGGGGCTGGCTCATCAAGACACCCTAGGGCAAGGGGCGGGCCACAGACGCCCCCTACCCCTAGCTGGGGCGAGGGTGGGGATGGAGTTACCTCCGCAGGGGGTGGCAAAGGGCTTGACTCCAGGATTCCTTCCTCTTCACCTGGGGTGGGCTCCTACCCCCAAGGGAAGGGAGGGGAGAGGAGCAGAGGGCGGGAAGGAGGAAAGAGGTTAGTGGCAAGGGAAGCCAAGCAGCAGCCCGTCCTGGCCCATCCCGAGGACAGCATCTGTCTGTGCTGGGGGTGGGGGCAATCTCAGATCTTGCAGCCCCTTTGGAGGGGGTACAGTTCAGGGAGAGTGAATCTCTGAGGTCACAGAGGTTCGGGGGCAGAGATCTGGATGCCCCAGCTCTACCTGCCGGTAACCGCTGCCTCTGGTCCTGGGGGGCCCCGGGCAGTGGGGGAGCTGCCCGCTGAGCCGGGTGCCGGGAGAGGGGAGGCTGGCCCCGGGCTGGGCTGGAACCTCCACTTCGAGAGGGCCTCTGGTCTGGTGAGGGGGACGCCTGCCGGGCCGCTGACCTCTTGGCAGGAGGGGCAGGCTTTCGGGGAGGGGTCCGACGCCCCCTAGGGGGAGGGGGAGCCCTGTGGTTGGGGCTTGGAGGTTGCTGCAGTGGAGAGACACGGGAAGGGCAGTGAGCACTCGCCCTTAATCTAGATACAAGGTGGCTCTCCCAAAGTGGGAAGGGAGGACAGTGTCTTAGATGTTTGCAAGGGGTTGGTGGAGAGAACAGGGGAAGGGAAGGGGTCCCTCAAGTTTACCTGATAATCAGGGGTGGTGCCCGTAGTCATCACATCATAATAGGGGGCTCGTAGTCATAGTAGAAAGACTCAGTGGACTGGGGTTGGGGGAGGGGCGGTGGGAACAGGTGGGAAGGGGGTGGGGGAGTGGGAAGAAGAGGTGGATGGGAGTTGGGGATGATGGAGGAATAGGAGTCAGGAGAGAGATGGGGTGGGAAGTGGGGTGGGGGAGGGGGGTGAGTCCCGAACATGGGACAGAAGCAGACATGATTAAGAGATTGAGCCTCCAACCTTCAGACCACTGACCCCAGATCACACTTGTCACTAGCTGTCAGGACTCCACCCCACTCAGGGCCTCCCCGCCTTTCCCCCCACCCCCACCAATAGCCCCCCGATCCTGCCCCTCCCGGGGGCAAGGAGGGGCCAGAGACGGCCCTGCACGCTAACCCCTCTACCTCCTACTCCTTCTCCACATCTCTTCCTGGGTCTCCCCAGTTCACCTTCTCCTGTCTCTGTCTCTCCCTCCTCAGCTCTCCCAACCTCTGCCCACACCCCCCACTTCTCACCCCCACCCTCCATGGCCTCCCAATCTCTTAATTCAAGGAAGAGATGGAAAACCCAAGGACACAGTTCCAGGAAGACTAGCAGAGGGGGAGACACAAGCAGGGGACACAGTTCCCAGCCACGAATTCTTCATAACGACTTTTTATTTTTAAATGAAAATAAAAAGGTTGATGAATGAGGACTGGGAGGAGGGCGGGGCGATGGGAATAGAGGGGATGGATGGGGAGGGGGTACTGGGGGAGAGAACAGGAGCCCAGCATTGGACGGGGGCTCCGGGCCACTGGGGAATTCCCTGGGGCACTGTGGTGGCGGCTTCCCTCCCGGGGCATGCTGCAGTTTGTGGTACGCCCAGCTCCCTCACCTGTGCCTGGGGTTCCTGGTTTTGTGGCCTGTGAAGTCTTGGTGGCTGCTGCTTCGGGAGATCTCTGCGTTCTGTGAGATGGCTGTCTCTGAGGTCTCTCCCTCCAATCCCCCTCGCACTCCAGCTCCTTGTGGTCACAGGATTCATAGGCAGCTTGCACTCCCGGGATGATGGAAAGCTCCTGAATATCACCCTGCAAAGAGGACGGGACAGGAATGGAGGCAGGCAGAGAGGGCTTCAGAGAGATGCAGCAGAGAGTCTGGGACATGGGTCAGAGGTCAGACTATATGATGGAGATGGCCAGCACCATCCCGCCCATATGCAGTTTCTTTTCAGGCTTCAAAGGAGTTTCTCTTTCATAATCCCATCGAACCTTCATAACAACTAGACAGCTGGACAAGGATCAGAGTCAGCAGGACAAGGATCTTCACACTCATTTTCCACGCACAGTGCATTCATAAAAGTTGCAAGAGACGATGACTGGCCCAAGGTCACGCCAAGTGGTAGAATCAGGACTAGAATTCAAGCCCTCCACCAGTTCAGCTCTTGGCCTACACCCTGCCCATGGGATCGTGCATGAGCCTGTTTACAGGGGCTTCTGGAGACCTAAGGTTGGAGACCCAACCTTAGTTGCTTTGACTTTCCAATGCAGTGATGATAAGAATTCTCTGGACCTCTGGAAACGAGACGAAGCTAATTCTGATTTTCAATGGCATATACTTGTGCTCACATGTGGTACTGAGCAAACCCTGTATGGGGGTGGGTTATAGCCTGGGAATACTGTCTCAACTCCAGAGCAGAACTTGGGATGATAGAGATCTGATGATATTCTTCGGCATTCCTCTTGGCTCTAAGCCAGCAGGGATTCAGAAAACATTGACTGGCTAGGTGGGTGCATGGACGGATGGATGGGTAGATGGATAGATGGCTGGGTGGGCGAATGGGGGCTCAAACACTTGACTGAATGAGAGGGTGGTTGGATGATGAGTGAGTGAATGTATGTGTGGGTGGACTGATACAGAGGAAGATGAGAGGCACAGAGTAGACAGAAATGGAAGTAGATGGAAGAAGTGGAGAAATGGCTGGATAGAGAGTTGGGGGTGAAGAGATGGGTG
Source organism: Nanger dama (assembly GCA_917880005.1). NCBI lineage: Eukaryota > Metazoa > Chordata > Mammalia > Artiodactyla > Bovidae > Nanger > Nanger dama. The sequence goes on from CAKJTW010000033.1 coordinate 7,627,870, forward strand.
GGTAAACAAGATGCATGCACAAATCCTTCCAGGCACATGCAGATAGGGTGGAGGAGCACTGGATGAATGGGTTAGATGGATGGATGACTTAGAGAGGATGGATGGATGGAAGGACAGATGAATAGATGTGTGGTCTCAAGGAAGGAGTAGCTAAGCAGGGAAGAATAGGCAGGTGGGAGATTACAAGCCCAAACGCTTGAGTAGGTGGGTAAGTGTGTAAATGAACAGATGGGTGGATGGATCAGTTGAGGGGGTGGATGGATGGGTGGGCTAATGAAAACTGCCTGACGGAATAAATGACTATGGACAATCCTGCCATATAAACGGGCATTTAATTCTTCTACCAAAAAAAAAAAATCAGTCCTGAAGATAGGAAGTAGAAATAGACATTTATGAAAGGAAAAGTGAAGGGTCAAGACACGGGAAGATGGAGTACTGAGGTCAGGAGGAGAGTGAACACAGATACAGGATCAGCACCCTCTCTCTAGTTGCTGTGGTTACCTCAAAGACTTCCTCGTCCAGGATCCGAGCACCGAAGATGATCACGCCCGGGTGTCCAGAACTGGACGGGCACTCCGGGGGAGGGGCCGAGTGACTCGCTTCTTACAGTCAATTATCAGGGTGACAGACTGGCCCTTCACAGCCACAGCCACACGGTGCCACCTGGTCATGGGAGCGGGGAGAGGTTCCAGTGACCGACTGAGGGGAGGAAAGTCACGAGGGCCGGGAGCCACTGATGAACAGGCTGACAGGCCAGTGACAACACAGCAGCAGTCACAGTAGCTACCACTTACTGAGTGCCTACAACACCCCAGGCACCATGAAATCACTTTGTCATTCGATTTTCATAATTCTAGTATCCCTATTTTTCAGACATAGAAACCAAGTCTCAAAAAGTCAAGCAGATAGGTATGGTTGAGTCCCTTTGCTGTCCACCTGAAACTATCACAACATTGTTAATTGGCTATACTCCAACATAAAGCCAAAAGTTTTCTTTAAATAAAAATAAATAAAAGAAAAAACACTCAAGTAACTTGCCCAAGGTACAAGGTAGTCCTCTGCACAAGGATTTAATCTCTGAAGCCCAAACTCTGGGCTAGAAGAGACTTAAGTTTGGGCAGTGGGTAAGCAAGTGGTAGCCCAAAGGGATTTCCTAGATTAGGGGGAAATTGAAGGCAGGATGAGAAGGGGGTAACAGAGGATGAGATGGTTGGATGGCATCACCGACTCAATGGACACGAGTTTGAGCAAACTTCAGGAGATGGTGAAGGACAGGGAAGCCTGGCATGCTGCAGTCAAGGGGTCACAAAGAGTCAGAGACAACTTAGCAACTGAACAACAAGAAGGATTAGGGGGTGGGCATTCTGGGGGCAGGAACCAGAGGGGGAGCTCCTAAGAGATAGGCCGGACAGGCCAGAGGAGCACATTGACTTACTTGCCATCTGCCAGGCTGAGGCCTCTGAAGACAGGCTGAGCCGGTGGTTGCGGCCGCCCAGTCTGGTCCTCGTACAGGAAGCGGACAGGTCGGCCGAGCTCCAGGCCCAGCTGCCGGACACCCTGGGCACTGTAGAGGGTCAGGAGGGGCGCCTGGAGGCCTGGGCGGGTCCGGACCACAGTCAGCAGAGAGAAATCTTTGGGAAAGCCTCCTGGGACACAGACACACAGTGGGAGGGAGAGACAAGGTGAGCCATCAACCCCTTCCCCCGGATCCCACCCCCCCATGGCCTCGCCTGCAGCTCTCCCTGCTCCTGCAAGTCACCCATACCTGGAAAGAGCTGACGGGTGGGTGCGCTGAGCTGGGCAGGTCGGGACACCCAGTAGGCCACATCAGCTGGACAGATGCCTTTCGCCCTCCGGACACCGTCAGGGAGGGCGGGGAACCTCAGGGCCCGAAGCACGTCCACGGGGGGCTGCACCTGGGAGAGTTTGTGAGGGTCAGGGGAAGGCGCACACTCCCAGGGGGCATGCACAGGGGACTTTGGGGGTCTAGAGATCAGGTTCCTGGGGCTCAAACTCCCTGCAGGGTATGTCACCTCGCCCTTCCACATTTCTGAACAGAGCATGCATGGATGGGAAACAAAGTCACCTGGAAAAGGCAGCGCTGGGCCTGCACTCAGCTCCATGCCCACCACCACCCTTCCTCCCAGCCTCGCCCTCTGTCACACCCTCCCTGTCTCCATCTCTCAGCCTATGAATCTCTATTCTGTCTTTGTTTTGGTTTTTTTTTAAAGAAAGCCCAAGTAACTATTTTAATCAGTTTATTATTTACTTTCTGGCTGTGCCGCTTGGCATGTAGGACCCTATTTGCCCAGTGGGGATCGAACCCATGCCCCTTAACCACGGGACCACCAGGGAAGTCTCTCTATTCATCTCTCTCTTCAACTCTCCACCTGCCTCCCCTTCAGGTGCTCTCTCTCTGACTCTGTCAGTCTCTCTCCCTGGCTCTTCCGTCTTCCTCCACTTCCCTCACCCTCTACCCTTTTTCCTTTCTCCAGCTCTTCCTTCCTCTCGGTCTCTGGGTCTCTGGCCTCTGTCCAGTGTCTCCAGCATAAACAACATCTGGGCAAGCCATCATCCTGGGCACAGGAGGGGCTGGGGGCCACGAGGGAGGGAGTAGACAGGCAGCTCTATGGAGAGGGGGTGTCAAGCTGCTGAAGGCCTCGTGTTTGGGGGAGGCGGGGGCCACTCTGACCATGCAGAGAAAGGAGATACAAGAAGGAGCCAGCCCCAGAGCCAGTGCCCCTGGCTGGGGAGATGGGCTGGGGGCGGGGGCACGCGGGGAGCCTGAAGCTGCCACGCAGAGCTGAAGCAGATCCAGGGCCCGGAGCCACACATCTGCGGATCCCATCAGAGTCCTCTGCCCAAAACCCGGGCAAGCTCCCCACACCTGGAACTTCGACCCTGCCCCACCACCCCCGCCACCCGTGGCCCAAAGATTCTAGAGCCAAGCCACCAGCCCTGCCCGCCTAGAACTCGGCTTCTGAGGGCTCAAACTCCCCAGGAGACAGAGGTTGCCTCTTTCTCCCTCACTCCCCCAAACACACGCTGCTCACACCATCAGTTCCAGATTGGAAGAAAACCAAAGAAAGTTCCAGCAAAACTTTCAGAGAAGTGTGGGGCAGGGCAGGGGCCAGAGAGATCAGGAGCGCAGAGCTGGGTGGGGTGGGTGAGGTGGGGCGGGCAGGCAGAGAAAAGGCCCTTTGAGTCCAGAAGCCGGGAAACCACGGCCTTGCCCCCTCCCACCTCCCTGCCCTAGCCTGGCCCCCGCGTGCGGCAGCTCCGCAAACATCAACACACAAGGGCCGCTTTGAGAGACGAAGGGTAAGTAAGACATTGACACAGAGACTCACAGAGACCCCAGGCCAAGGAGACCTCAGGGGCCCCCACCCTCTCGACCAAACCCCGGGAGAGTCCAGCTCAACCCTATAGACGGCCTAGCCACAGGTCTGCCCACCCGGCTTTCTACTTCAAGTCACACAGGGGGCCCCTGGCTCTGGCCTCAGTCTGCCCCAGTCTCCCCACTGGTGACTCCATCACCCCCACCACTCTGCCTGGTTCTGATGAATTCCACACTAACCCACTTCCCTCCAGAGTCCCACCTCTACCCACTCAGCCCCCAAATAAGAGACAGTCATCTCAGCCACCTCCCTGCCTCCACATTAAAGGATCCCTTTTCTCCCTAAAAAGACTCCTAGGGTCTACAGACATCAATTTTCTGTCCCTGAGCTCCTCCTGTCTTGAAAGTTCTTCCTTCTGTAATCTAATCTAAATCCTTGATGCTGTTTTTCTGACCAAAAGAAATAAATAGTCAAGTTATATGCAGATCAATCTCCAGGGTTTGGGGTTGGGGGGCTTATTCCAGCCTGCCTAGTACCCAGGTACTCTCAGCCTCCTCCTTGCCGACATCAAACCCCCTTTCTCCAGAGCCAGGACTTATGGATCCTGGGGAAAAGTAGGAAAAGGTTGGGATTGTGGAGGCCAGGGTCCCAGGGGAGCCCGGCTGGGCAGAGGGGGAGGGGGCGGGGCAGGAATGCAGAGAGTTGGCTCCCGCCTCAGACACCTGATCCTGGCCTGTCCAGCGGCCGTCCTGTTGGCAGTCAGCCCCACGGCTCCCCAGAGCCAGCCGCGTGGCAAGATCGAGGGCATGGAGGGGGAAGGGGATCCTGTCGGGGAAGCCAGTGAGACAAACAGTCCAGGCATCCCTTCTTTCTCTACCTACCTACCGGTCTCTGCTCTGACCCAAGGATGCTCGCCCTCTCACCCTAAAGATGTGGACAGAAAGAAGACAGACATGCACCTCCCATCCATCAACACTCACATCTGCCCCTGACTCCAGCACCTGGCTGGACCACACTGGCCCTGCTGGAGGACCCCAGCATCCAGCCCCCCACTCACGTGACCTTCCACCATTCAGCTTTACCTGCCCTCCCGTGATCACTTCAGAGAAGATAACAAATCTCCATTCTGGCTCCAAGGGACCCAGGTGTCCTGCCCTCCAGCCTGGACCCTTGACCACCCCAAATCCCATTCTCAGACCCAACCCCCCCTCCCCCCGTCCCTAGGTATCCGCTGTTCCCTGTACCAAGGACATGCGGACCTCCAGCCTGATTCTGATGACCCAGGCATTGGGACTCCGCTTACCTGCCCAGGCGGGGGCGGTGCTCAGCCCCAGCAACAGTGGCACCAGCAGCAGGAGGTGATGGCAGCGGCTGCACCGCTCCATGGCTGGCGCCCGGAACACCCGGTCCCGGGGACCAGGGGACACCGGCGGCGCTGGGCACCCCGAGGCTGCAAGAGAGAGCAAGCACGCCAGGCTCCTGGGGAAGTCGGAGGCTGCTGGGTGGCGACGGCTCTCAGGGACCCAGCTCCATGCAGTGGGGCGCCGTCGGGGCTCCGGCGCTGTTCCCTCCTCGGTGGCCGCCGCTCCTGTGTGTCCCCGGCCACCCCAGCAGCCCAGAGCCCCCAGCCAGCTCGCTCCCGCCCCCAGCCCAGCCCCCCGCCTCCAACCTCCCGCCCACAGCCACCGAGGGAAACCCCACCCCCGATCTCCACCTGGTTGGGGGGGGCGCGAACAGGAACCCTCCTCGCAGCTGCTTTCCTCTGCTTCTCGCAGGGACTCAGTGGCCTCTACCTTAGGATGCTCTTTTCAGGGAACCCCAGTATCTCTTCCCCAGTCTATTCTGGGGGACCCAGAGGTCCAGTCACAAGACCCCTCCCCTGCTCCTCCCCCTTGGAGACCCAGAGCCCCTTTTCAGCAGAGTCCAGGGCGGGATGTAGTGGGAGGGGAGAGGCGGGCCCGGGGGTCGCTACCTCCCCTCACCCCATCGGGTCTCCATAATTATTTCCCCTAGGCCCGGCCCGCCCGCTGTAATTACAGAGCCCGGCCCTGCCGGGTATTTTTAGACACCGCTATAGATAGAGACTGGGGACCTGCAACCCGACGGCCGCGGGGAGCGTGGGGCGGGGGGCGCTAGAGGGGAAGCCAGAGACTGGACAGACGCACATACAGCCTGATCCGGTCCCAGGGGATGGGGGGGCACCACGTAAGGGCGTCCTGGAGCACAGGTGGAGAGGCATCCAGCAGTCGGGGAGGGGGGCGGCGGGGGGCGGCCACGCGGGTTGGCAGAGTCCGGGAATCGGGGTCACTCGGGGACGAGGCCGCCTCCAGGCGGGCAACGCCAGAGAAGGCCGCGGTGCTCCGCGCCCAGGGCGCCCCCACGGGCGGGCACGGCGCCGGGTCTGCCCGGAGCCCGTGGCGCGGCCAGAGGGCCGCCCGGAGCGAGCCGAGGCGCCGCCGCCCGCTGGCCCTGGGAGGGCGCCGGCGAACAAGGCGCCTTTGAGAGCCGGCCGTCCTCCTCCACGGCCGCCCCGCCCTGGCCCGGCGCACCCTCGGGCCCCTCCCTCACCACAAAGCGCGCCTTGTGTCCCCCCCACCCCCCACCCCGCACCCGCCTCCCAGCTCCTAGGAACTACGGCGGCGGCGGCGGCGCGGCGTCCAGTGAGCGCGCCCCACCGGATACCCTCCCACCCGCGGCCGGGGCGGCGCTCATCCCCACCCCCACGACAGTCACCTCAGTCCAGAAAACAGCGGTTTTAATTTGAAAGCGATTTTATGTGAGTGAAAGATAGGGAAAGGGAACCCGGAGAAAAGAGCCAAAGGGCAGAAGTCATGCAGCCCCAGCACCTCACCTCCGCAGGCCGACCAGGCCCCGCAATCAGGCCAGGACACTCAGCGTCCTAGGCTCTACGGGGTGAGCCCGGGGCTGCAGGGGGAGCTGAGATGCGAAAGGCCTGAGGACTACTCACCACCCCGGCCCTGAACTCAGCCCAAGCCCTTTCCCCAAGACAGACAGAAGAGCAGCAGAGAACCCAGAGCACCCCAGGCCCTGCCCTTCCCAGACACCACCTCCACCACTGGCATCTTAGTCAACCTGGGGAAGTACAGTACTTCTTTGAGTCTAACTGCAAGTCTCTGTCCTCGAGGAAATTAAAAATAGCAGATGGGTTCCCACCACCCCCTTCACCACCACCACCACCTTTCTCAGTCTAACTGCTGGAGGTGGGGAAGTGTGAGATGGGACTCTGGCCAGGAGACAGTGACAGGGTCCCCTCCTTCCAGAAAAGCCCCCATCTGCCAGGCTGGGTTAGAGGAAGGCCTGGCAGAGCTTTCCTCCCATGTCCATCAGTTTGGGGGCCTGCCCCCAATATCCATCTCTGCGGGAGTTCTCTTTCCATTCTTCAGATGGGGATGCCCAGTGAGGCAAGACAACGAGCAGCAAGGACCTGGGAGCAAGGCTGGGGCTTTGTGCTGGGGGAGGAGAGGCCACTCCAGGCTGGAGTTCTGAAAGCCCCCAGACCGTGGCAGAGCCAAACTCGGAGACTCGAGGCCGCCACAGGGAGAGGCCCACCAGTGGTCTAGGTCCCTCTGACTTGGGACCTCAAGCAAACCCTTGCAGGGTTTAGGGATACCCCCTGGAAGCATCAGTTCTGCCCTGTGCTCCTCCATCCCATCAAGATTCTAGGAGCACAGTCCTCCCCACCCTGCCCCAAGGCCCAGAGTCCCTTGTCGCTGTGCTCTCCCCAGCGAGAGGAACAGCATGTCTGCGGGTGGGCTCAGGCCAGCTGGTGGGGGAGCCTCAAGCATCTCCATGAGGAAGGTGTCGATGGGGGTGTCGCCGATGAGCTTGAAGAAAAACAGATGCTCTAGACACTTAAGGCCTATGGACCTGAGAGCAGGAAGACGCAGCAGCAGCTTGGCAAACCTGAGGGCACGGGAGACAATGAGTCAGAGCTGGGGCCACGCCGGCCCTGAACACGCCCTGGTGGCACCCCCCACCCCGGTACGGGCCCAGGGCCCCTCAGCGCCGTCTCACCGGCCCTGTTGCTCAGGGTACTTCTGTTTGCAGTAGGTCTCCAGGGACGCATATACTTTCTCTCGCAGGACCTCGACCTCGCTGGGGTTGGAGAGGCCCTTGGCATCTGGGATAGCAGGAAGAGAGGAGGGAGAGGAAGGAGGACCAATCAAACCAGGACAAATGAGGAGACATGGCCTACACGATGTTCCTTCTAGGCACCACCTACACACCCTTCACCAAATGCCTGGCCAGGGAAGTGGGGAGCAAAGGGTCTGGGGGATGGGATCGGAAAGGGAACGTTTTTCAACGAATGTGGGTTCCTCTTGGTCAGCTGGGAGATTTCTAGGTTGAGGGGGGCAGCTGGGTAACTGAGGAGTCTCCGAAGAAGAGGCGGCTGCAAGGCTGCCTGGGTCTTGAAGAACAGGGGCAGCCCTCCTCTTACCTGGATTGAACAGAATGATTGCCCGCAGGCAGCCAAGTTCTGTCTTGTCCATCCTCATGTCCCGCATTTTGGACACTAGCTCTGTCAGCACCCTGGAGAGGGACCTGCAGGTCACTCAAAGGTCACAGCTCAGCCAGCCTTGGACACGGACCAGCCTATAGCCCCGCCCCCTCGACCACCAGGCCAGCCCAGCTGAGGGCCACTGACCTATCAAAGATGGCTCCCACGCCTGCAGAATGGGCCGAGTTGCGGTGCACGTGGAGACCTGTGGCGAGGAGGATGCCATCTCGCACATCGATGGATCGGTGAGAGAAGGAGGCGATGAGCAGCTCGTTCCAGCCTGGGGGGCAGGGGAGGGGGGTGCCCATAAGGGTCAGGGGCCAGGGACGAGGCCACAGAGTGGAGAGCACATTGAAGGAAGGGGAGAAGAGGGGATGAGGTCAACGAGACTGGCTCCCTGAAAACGCAAGGTAAGGTCACTGGGGTCCCTGAAAGTCAGGAGGTCCAAGAGGGGTCCAAAGACAAGAGGTCCGAGGGGTCCAAGGTCACTGACCTGCCCGTAGCAATATGACCTGGTCATCCAGAGGCAAGGAGGAAAAGTGGGGGATCCTCTTCGCCCACTCAACAAGTGTGAAGAGCTGTTTGTCAGCTGCCTGGCAGATGTTGGTCACAGGGTCATTTGGCTGCAGAGATGAGGGCTCAGAATTACGGGAGGTTTAGAAGCACACTGGGAAACCCCTAACCATAAAACACTTTGGACAGTTCCCTGGTGGCTCAGTCAGTAAAGAATCCACCTGCAAAGCAGGAGACCCAGGTTCAATCCCTGGGTGGGGAAGATCCTCTGGAGAAGGAAATGACAACCCACTCTAGTACTCTTGCTTGGAAAATCCCGTGGACAGAAGAGCCTGGTGGGCTACAGTCCATGGGGTCACAAAGTCAGACACAACTTAGCGACTAAACCAGCACCTTATCTGCAGTCTCTTCAAGCCCCATCTGAACCCACTCCTGCTCTTCTGGCATTCAGGAAGACAACTGTTAATTTGGGACTTGCCTGTGGCTGTTTTGGGAGTGAGAACAGAGGACGCTACCATGCCCACCTCAGATGTGAGACCGTGTCTGGAGGCACTTCTAGCCCCCTGCAGTGTGAAGGGTGGTGAGGAGAAGGGATGGGAGTGGGAAATAGCACAGACCTAGCCCGCGGGACCCCCACCCCCAGCAGGAAGGAGAGCACTCACGCTGCTGCCGCTGCCCCCAGTCCCCCGGGGCCCTCCACGCCCTGGTCACTCTTCTGCTCCACAGCAAGCTCCGCCTCCAGGATCCTGTCCACAGGCATCTCCTCGGGGGGCTCCCCCGGCACCCTCCCCCATCTCCGTCTTTGTCCTTCCCCGCTGACGCTCCTCCTGTACAGCTAAGGGGGAGGGGGGAAGGAGAAGAGAAAAATGGAGAGTCAGCAGCCAGCCATGAGGAGATTCCAAAGTGTCCTTAGGGCCATATCAGGGTCTCCTGGCCTAACTCAGAAGATATTTATAGAAATTGGGGAAGTCACTTGAAACCACAGCATATTTGTGGCAGTCTAGACACAGGAGTTATGAAAGAACAGATGACTACTCCAAGAAGTAAGAGGTGGACAGAGAAATTAGACAGAAAGCTAACATTTAAACAGAAGGCCTACTACATACAAAGAAACATGCCAAGCGTGCTTTAACATTCACTCCAGTATTATAACCACCCTGTGAGCTCTTGACCCCATTTTTTAAAGATAACAATTTTGAGGCAGCTCATTAAAACAGTTTGTCCAAGTTCACACGATACATGGCACATTACATCTAAACCTAAGTGTTCCTAACTGCAAATCTGGTCTTCTTCTGACTCAACCAAGCGGCAGGAGAAGGTGCACTGGGCCTGGGTCTTCAAGGACATGGGTTCTGATCCCAGACCTGTCACTCTTTGCTGCATGACCTTTGGAAAGCCAGGCTTCAGGCTCATCTTCTCTAAAATGCGGCAGTTGACCAATATAAACTCCCAATATATATAAACCAATATAAATCTCTCTCAGGATTTCAGAATCAGACTTAAAACAGAGAGAAAAAAAGAGGGAAAGATGTTTTGGGGGTCTTTTAGTAAAGGCTGCAGTTTAAAAGAGCACAGTCCCAGAGTTTGGAGAAGCCAACAGATACCACGGAGACAAGTGGTCAGAGTGGGAGGTGGGCTCAAAGAGAAGAAAAGCTAATCTGGTTAGAGACGGGGAGCTAGAGAAACCATCTTGGGGAAGGAATAATGATCCTAGCACCAGCCCGGGATGAGGGGGCGGGTGGTGGTCAGAGGTTCAGGCCAGAGTGGCACAACCATTAAGAAGGAAACTCAAGGGACCAGATCAGGGTACCAGGGAGGAGAGTGGATGTGCTTGGGAGACAGGAATGAAACAGCGCCCTCTGGAGGAGAGAGAGGGGCCCTGCCTTCCAGAGAGGGCCGTCCAGGAACTCCTCCCTCCCCTCCTCCCACAGGGCACAAGGGGAGGCCCCTTACCCTCCCTCTTCATGCCAGTAGCCAGGCACTTCTGGTAGCGGCAGTACTGACAGCGGTTACGTTGGCGCTTGTCCACAGTGCAGTCCTTGTTGTCCCGGCACGAGTAGGTCAAGTCCTTACGGATGGTGCGCTTGAAGAAGCCTTTGCAGCCCTCGCAGCTGTAAACCCCGTAGTGTTTGCCTGAGACGAGACGAAGGGCAGTGAGACAGCACGCACACCCTGGGCCACGAGGGCTCCTGTCCACCTCCTCCTGCCCACCCTTCCCCCAGCAAACTTAGGGAACCAGGACGTGAGGGATGATATATAGTTCCATTCTTCTCAGGGTTCAAAACCCTAGGCCAGTCCCCTCCCCACTCTGACCAACCTCCACCCCAAATCTAAGCTGGAGGTTCCTCAATTCTCATCACGCCTCTCCCAGTTCACTCAAAACAAACAAAACCTCACGAGCCCCTGGGGATCCCCCAGATGATGGTAGGTGGTACACACACTCTCTTCCTCCCTGCTAGTCCTCTGAGCCCCATACCTGAGCTTCGGTCCCCGCAGATTGCACATAGCCGTTTGCCAGCCCCAGGGCCACCTGGAGGGGGTGGACAGTGCAGGCCCCGGACCCCTAAGACTGGTGGCTTCACATCTTCAGGGGGGGCCAGACCCACCCCCAGGGAGCGACACTGTTGAGTTAATCTGGGATGGGGGAAATAGGGAAGTCACAGGGAGACTCATTGGGAAGGATAATCTCTCAGAGGGGACAGACATCATTCTCTACCACCGAGGCAGGGCCCTGTACTGCATGTTACAAAGAACACTACGGTGCAGTGCCTGGGAAGGGCCACCCCTGGAGCACAACCGGGAAGAAATGAGACGTAACAGTCCCCTGAAACTGTGCAACACAGTGGCCCCAAAGGGCTTTTATCTTAGAAGGGCACATGGGACCAAAAGGCAAAAAAATCCCTGATAGGCAAAAGGGATATCAAGAATAGTAGGTTCTTTTACAGTGCTGGGGAGGAGGCGTGCACTGAAAGCTCAGTGGCACCTCAGGAAGGGCCAGGGGTTTCACAAGGACCACAAGCCTGCCAAGACTAGAAGTTCAGTGGACCAGGGAAGTTCATACAAGGATCTGGGGTAAGGAGGAAAACAAGGAAACGAAAGTGGAGAGGCAGTTAAGTGGGTCACGTCCTCTCACCTGGGGACTGCTGACAGGCCCGGAGAATCCTGGGGAGCTGGAGGGGGCAGGCCGGGGGACCCCATGGAAGAGCTGATAACCGGGAAGGGGGAGCCCAGTGGTGGGGGTGGCATCGAGGGTGGGGGGTGGAGCCCCAGAACCTCCAAGGGACGCAGCTGCTGAAGGGGGCAAGGGTGGTCCGGGAGGAGAAGGGGGAGCGGCCCCCTGGGGAAGGGGATTTGGGGAGGAACTGTCTGGGCTCCGCGAGTCTAGGGGGTGAGGGAGGGTACACACAGGCACAGACATACAGAGACAGGAGAGACAAAAAGAGAAAATGAGTCTTGGATCGCCCAACGGGAGACTTCCATTATCTCTCTCTGATTTCCCCACCGCGCCCCCATCCCACCCCCTTCCCAAGTCCAGAGGCAGCCTACTGCCAAACAAGGGCTGAACCCCTAATCGTGGTGGGAGGAGGGGGTTGATAAACGAGAGGAGGAGAGCTGAGGGGAGACAAGCTCCAAGTAGTGAATTTGGCCACCCCAGGCCGGAGGCGTCCCGTGTGGGTGGGGCAGCACGTGGGGGGAACCCGCCAGCCTCTGCACTCTCAGCTCGCCGCCCCAACGTGCACGGGAGACCCCGCCGAGGGCGCGGAACTCGCCTCCCAACGTCCAGGGTCCTCAGGCTCCTGGACCGGGGCCCTGCACCGGGGACCGTGGGGGAGCCGGGCCTCCGGCGGCCGCTGCTGGGAGAGCGGAAGCGCCCCCTGGCCGCCCCGCCCCGGGGGCAGGGCACTGCGGCCCCCGGGAGGAGGGGACGCGTGTTTACAAACAAGGGGGCGGGGGCGCCCGGGAGAGCGCCCGGGAGGGGGGAAGGGGCCGCTGGCGTCTGGGTCTCGGCGCCCGGGCCGTCTGCGGGCTCACTCACCCCGCCCGCTGTCGCCCATCCCGTCCCGTCCAGCCTCCCCCGGCTCCGGCTCCGGGGCCTGCTGTCCTCCGGCCCCCGCCGCCGCCGCCGCCGCCGCCGCCGCCGCCGCCGCCGGGATCCAGCCAGGGCCGCCGCCGCCGCCACCGGGACGCGACCCCACAATGCATTTCTTTTCGCACCCCCACCGGCCCACACTGCCCTGCGGCATGCCGCTGGGGGAGGAAGGGCGGGCGCGCAGCCCAAGACATGATTCCCGGCTGAGTGCGGGGACGCCGAGCGGCACCAGGGGTTCCCGAGGACCGCTCGGGGGACGAGCTGAGCACGAGGAAGCCCCAGAAAAAACGACTCTGGCTTCAACCGGGTCAAACTAAGCGCTTCGCCCGGCCCTGTACCAAAATGACAGCGCCAATGTGGCAGCCATCTTGGTACAGACGGGAAGTCTCCGCGCTAGTTCCCGCCCCCTCGTCTAGTTGGAAACGGAGGAGGCGGTCTTCTCCCGCCGGTTAGCCAGTCTCGCCCGGCATCCCCTCAAATAACCTCCACTTCTGCGCATGCGCGCTGGGGCTGCCGCCGCCCCCACCCCCATCCCCGCCACCCGGAGTGTGGCCATATTGGTAAAGGTGCTGGGACCGAGGTAGAACGGGACTCCCAAGTTCTCGCGGGAGCTAGGGGCGGGACTGCCACGTCCGAGCAAACCGGGAAAGGAGAGGATCCCGGAGCCGGTGAGAATTCCCTGCTTTTCTCTACTGTCCTTTCCAGACCCTTTTCCTCACCTTGCGGGTCATAGAGACGAGAGCCCAGAGAGTCCCTAAAGTGGAGGATCGAAGCCTAGAGCGGAGTCCCGGGGCCCCTGTATCAGGGAAGGGGTTCGGGATAAAGAGAGTCTCGGGAACAGTGTGGGTGGGGACAGAACGGAATGGGGAGCGGCCCATAGAAGTGGACGGTGGGCGCGGACGGAGTAAAGCGGACCCCGCATGGGTGTAGAAGTGAGGGCCAAGTGGAGTCACTGTCTCTGTCCCTCTGGTCAGCGTGATGGCCAGATGCCTGGGGGCCCCCCGCTGGGTGGCCGTGGGACTGCTGACCTGGGCGGCCTTGGGGCTGCTAGTGGCCGGACACGGGGGTCATGGAGACCTGTATGAAGACCTGCACGAGGACTTCCAAGGCCACAGCCACAGGCACTCACATGAGGATTTCCACCACGGACACAGCCATGCCCATGGCCACGGCCACACTCACGAGAGCATCTGGCATGGGCATACCCACGGTCACGACCACGGACATTCACACGAGGATTTGCACCATGGCCATAGTCATGGCCACTCCCATGAGAGCCTCCACCACCGAGGACACGGACATGACCATGAGCACAGCCATGGAGACTATAGGGATTCTGGGGCTCTAGGCGTCAAGCAGGACCTGGACACTGTCACTCTCTGGGCCTATGTGAGTCCCCTGGGAATGGAGCAGAGGGAGGCTGATGCTTTATTGTTGGGCAACCCCACACCTCTTAACCCCAGACTCTCCCTCACCAGGCACTGGGGGCCACGGTACTGATCTCTGCAGCTCCATTTTTCGTCCTCTTTCTTATCCCTGTGGAGTCAAACTCCCCTCGCCACCGCTCTCTGCTCCAGATCTTGCTGAGTTTTGCTTCTGGTGGGCCTCTTGGGAGATGCTTTCCTGCACCTCATCCCTCATGCTTTGGGTAAGTGATCTTTAGCTTCTACCTAAAATCTTAATGAATTTTAGTCTTTGAGCAAGACTATTCTTTCCCCTTTGTGACCCCTGACCTTCCGGTGTTCCTGCAAATACACACCCCTTGCTTGGTTTCCTCATCTGGCCTTTTCTCCCTGTTCTTCCAGAACCTCATTCTCACCACTCTCTGGAGCAGCCAGGACATGGACATTCCCACAGTGGTGAGGAAGGGGTGGGTGGAGACACGGGTTGGGGTGCTGGAGAAGGTCTCTCTCTCCTGTTCTTCTCCTGTGCTTGGGGAGGAAGAGTCCAGAATCCACATCTCCCTTAATGTCTCAATGCATCTATTCCCAGGCCAGGGCCCCATTCTCTCTGTGGGACTGTGGGTCCTCAGTGGAATTGTCGCCTTTCTTGTGGTGGAGAAATTTGTGAGACATGTAAAAGGAGGACATGGACACAGTCATGGACATGGACATGCTCATGGTCACACACATGGAAGTCATGAACATGGAAGACAGGGTGAGCCCAGGAACAATTTTTCTGAAAGCCACATTGCCTACCTTTGGATCTCCTCATTTTAAGTTTCGGAAGTGGGAGGAGACTAGCCTTGTGAAGATATATTGGCAGATCTTTGTTCTCCGCTTACACCAATTCCTTGTTTCACGTACAGAGCGTTCTTCAAAGGAGAAACAGAGCTCAGAGGAAGAAGAAAAGGAGGCAGGGGCATTGAGGAAGAGGAGTCGGGAGTACAAGGCCCAAAGATGGGCCAGTGAGACCTCAGAACACTGAAGAGGAGAAAGCAGGGTCAGGTGAGAGCCAGGGTTCCATAGTGTTGGGCAAGAGACATAGTTGTGAATTGCTGGAAATAGCGCTGTGGGTGATGGCAGGTATCTGGGAAATACTGGGGCTGGATAGGCTGATCATGGCTGGGACTAGGGGTGATGAATGCCTCTAACTGTTTCATCTTCCTTTTCTCCTGTACAAGACCTACGTGTATCAGGATACCTGAACTTGGCTGCAGACCTGGCACACAACTTCACGGATGGTCTAGCCATTGGTGCTTCATTTCGAGGGGGCCGGGGGCTGGGGATCCTGACCACAATGACTGTTCTGCTACATGAGGTGCCCCATGAAGTCGGAGACTTTGCCATCTTGGTCCAGTCTGGCTGCAGCAAAAAGCAGGTTGGTGATGGTGTACACCAAACATGGTTGCCTCAAGCCCTTTACCCTCTGCTCACCTAGCCCCAACCCAGACTGCCACTCATGAGTTCGAAACAAATTATACTACAGGCATACTTTGTTATATTGTGTTTCTGTATTGCACTTAGCAGATACTGCATTTTTTACAAATTTGTAGCAACACTCTGTTGAGCAAGTCTTTTGATACCTTTCTTCCAACACTGTTTACTTACTTCACATCTGAGTCACAGTTTGGTAGTTCTTGCAACATTTCAAGCATTTTCATTATTTGTTATGTTGATCTGTGATCTTTGTTACTATAGCAAAAAGAGTCCAACTTGCTGAAGGCTTAGGTGATGGTTAGCCTTTTTAATCGGTAGTGTATTTTTAATTAAGCTCTTACATTGTAGGTATAATGCTACTGCACACTTACAGGATAGTGTAAATATAACTTACATGCACTGGGAAACTAAAAACTCATGTGACTTGTTTTATTGTGATGGTCTGGGACTGAACTCACAGTATCTCTGAGGTATGCCTATATTGGTGACAGTGGATCCTCTAGTAGTGAAAAGGAAGAAGTTAAGTTTGTCTTGCAGTTCAGTAGTTCTTGAGCGGTGATCCAGAAACCATCTGAATAGTATAGGGGTCTTTCACACCGTGCCCCCTACCCTGACCTGTTGAGTCAGGTCTGTGGAAAAGGAACTTTTCGTTCTAAGATCTTTCAGAAAGTGTCTATTCTAGCCCCTCTCTTTTTGCTTTACTCTTTAGTTTCCAAGGACATGCACCCTATTCATGTACACCTAGACCATTCCAGCCATGTCTAAACCACCCATAACCTTTAGACGTTGATGAGTGCCTCTCTGTCTTTTCTGTCCACCAGGCGATGCGTCTACAACTACTGACGGCAGTAGGGGCACTGGCAGGCACAGCCTGTGCCCTTCTAACTGAAGGAGGGGCAGTGGGCAGTGAAGTTGCAGGCGGCGCAGGTCCTGGGTGGATTCTGCCATTCACTGCTGGTGGCTTTATCTATGTAGCAACGGTGTCGGTGTTGCCTGAGCTGTTGAGGGAGGCATCACCATTGCAGTCACTTCTGGAGGTGCTGGGGCTGTTGGGGGAGTTGGTATGATGGTGTTGATTGCCCACCTCGAGTGAGAGATGGCGTAAACCAGCCCCAAACCTCTAGCCTCTAAGCCCTCTAGGTCAGGGGTCTGTGGAGGCTGGGGGCCCTGGCCTAGGACATCTGCCAAAGGAGAGAGTTGTATCCTAGGGAAATGGTGACTTTGGCTTGAGCGCTGTCAAGATCTGGCAGTCATACAGGGGCTGCAGAGGTGAGGATGACGCCCAGAGGGACCATAGTGTTGGGCATGTGCTGACCATGTTGTTGGGTTTGAGGACTAGAGCCAGAAGGCTGAAAGAGAGGAGTCATGGCAGCCTACCCCACGTCCCCCACCCTACCTGTTCAGAGGACCAAGCCGCCACACACAGGCTTTTCCAGGGCCCACTTCCCTCTCTCCCGCCTGTTGGCGGAGGCTCCAGGGAAGACCAGAGCCCTCCACAAAGGGAGTAGCAGAAGTCGGGGATAAACGCCAATCGTGTGACCTGATTTGGGGAGTGATTGGGGGTGGGGCGGGAATGGCTAGTTGCTAATCTCATGGCCTAATTTTTTTTGTTTGTTTCTATTCTTTTATATTACTTTGAATAGAGAAGGGGTGGGGGCCGGAAATAAAACCCTCGGACCTTTCGTTCCACGCGCAGTCTTTGTCTTTTTCGGGGGTTGGGGCCCCCTTCCCTCAGCTCCCCAGGCCCCCAGCAGCAGCCCCTGGTCACGCCCCCCGCGGCTGGGGGCCAGTCGCCGCCGGCGGCCGCCGGCCGGGCTTCGATTGGCTCGGCTCCGCGCTAGCCGCCCCCTATCTGCGCTCGGAGTGGCCCAGCGTGGGGCCCCGCCCGACCGCCGGCCGTCATGGCGTCTCCGCTGCGACTGCGCTCCGCGCTGGCCCTGGTTACAGGTGGGGGGCCTCTACCGGGCGGGTTGGGGTGCCACAGTGACGCCCGGGGCGCGCCGTGGGGCCGCGCAGTCGCCCGGGTCTTACTACCTCTGCGCCTCCGCTGACCTCTGACCCCGCGCCCGCTTGTCCTCTTCCGTCCCAGGTGCGGGCGGCGGCATCGGCCGCGCTGTCAGCGTGCGCCTCGCCGCCGAGGGGGCCGCCGTAGCCGCTTGCGACCTGGACGGGGCAGCGGCGCGGGAGACGGTGCAGCTGCTGGGAGGGCCAGGGAGCGAGGAGGGGGCGCCCCGCGGAGCCCACGCCGCCTTCCAGGCTGACGTGTCCGAGGCAGGGGCCGCCAGGCGCCTGCTGGAGCAAGTGCAGGTGAAAGCCAGACGCCCTCGGCCCTCTAAAGCCCTATAACGTTGCCTCCACGGCCCTCGGTGTGTAACCCCCCGCCCCACCCCCCACCCCCCGCCACAGGCCTGCTTTTCTCGCCCGCCGTCTGTCGTTGTGTCCTGTGCGGGCATTACCAGGGATGAATTTCTACTCCACATGTCTGAGGACAACTGGGACAAAGTCATAGCTGTCAACCTCAAGGTGGTGACCTCTGAACCCGTGACTTCTAGGTCCTCTAGCCTGGGGAGAGAGTTGGAGGACCGTCACCCCAACTGATCCTTCCTGCCTTGTGACTTCCCCGCTCCACCCACAGGGCATCTTTCTAGTCACTCAGGCTGCAGCCCAAGCCCTGGTGTCCAGCGGCTGTCCTGGCTCCATCATCAACATCAGTAGCATCATAGGCAAGGTCAGGCTGAGCTGGGAGGAGGTGAGCCAGTCAAGTGGGCACAGAGAGGAGAGCCCCTCCTTGTGACCCCTGACTCATCCCACATCTCCGGTGCACCCATAGGTGGGGAACATGGGACAGACAAACTATGCAGCATCCAAGGCTGGAGTGATCGGGCTGACCCAGTCTGCAGCCCGGGAACTTGGACGGTTGGTCAGACACCTGGGGGCATGTGAAAAATCAGAGGAAGGGGTCAGTGTTCAGTCCTCCCTGGAGTCAGCAGACACTCGCCTTTCCACAGACACGGGATCCGCTGTAACAGTGTCCTCCCAGGGTTTATTAGAACACCCATGACCCAGAAAGTGCCACAGAAAGTGCTGGACAAGGTAGGAGACTGTGGGTGGAGGGCAAAATGATTCAGAGGCCAGCCTCTCCGGGCTTCAGAGAGAGGCTGCTGGGCCCAGTGCAAGGCAAACAGCAAACAGTTAACAACTGCACAGGGAACCCACAAAAGAAACTTTCATTCACATGAGTGTTTCCTTACAGGTGACTGGAATGATCCCAATGGCACATATGGGGAACCCTGAGGGTGAGACCCCAAAGTCTGTGGTATCTGAGGGGGTCTCACCATGTTTGCTAGTAGTGGGGGAGGATTCTGGTAGGAGGTGACAGGTACTTTGGGTCTGTGAGAGTGAGGATTCTGCCCTCTCCCCTCCACTCCCATAGATGTGGCAGATGTCGTCGCATTCTTGGCATCTGAAGACAGTGGATACATCACAGGGGCATCAGTGGAAGTCACTGGTATGAGGCCATCGTGGGGAAGAAGAGGGCAGAGAAGTCGAACCCAGATGATAGGAGAAAGCTAATGAGAGGAGTCTGGAGCCACCGAGGGAGGGGCAGGAGTTCCCAGAGGCCAGGGACAGAAGTGGGCGCCTCCCCTGCAGCCGGTTTGTCTCCACCTACACATCTGTCCAAATGTTTCTGCCCCTCCCAGGAGGTCTTTTCATGTAACTGCCTCAAGGACCCTGGACTCTGCTCACTCCCCCACTGCTCTGCTGGCCTCCTGCTGATGAGGACTCCGAGTTCCCAGGCTACAAAAGGGGTGGCTGTGTATGGCTCAGGAATGCTGAATATGGGAGGCAGGGTTGCTTGTGACCCTAATAAATTCCAAAACCTCTTCCCTGCCACCTCCGGTTCTTCTTGTGTCCAAGTCCTCAGACCCTTCCCCACCTCCCCCTCCTTTCCCTTTTGCGAAAGATTGTTCCCTTTCACTGCCTGGTCTCCCAGGGCAACCTCCGCCGCCGGGTGTGAGAGGCGAGAGTGTGTGTCACTGTGTGTGCGTGACACTCGGTCTTTTGGAGGGAGGGGGTCTCTGCCCCACCCCCTGCCACTGATCCTGTAGCCCTAGTCCCTTCCCCCAGTTCCCTGGGTCCTTACAGTCCCCAAGGGTCATTTGTTCATGGTCCCATCCTGGTGTCCAGTCTAGCCTTGAGAGGGGGTCTTGGAACAGGTGGCCCTCCCCCACCCCCTCTCCTTTCTCTGAGTCCCCCCTCCCCTTTCTCTCCACCTTACAATAGCTGCAGCCGGCCAGGGGTCGGATGGGGGGATTAGGGGAGGGGGCCAGGATTAGGGGAGTGGGCCAGCCGATGAAAGGGGCTGGAGGAGAGCAGAAGGAAGGGAGGGGGCTGGGAGGAGAAGGAAGGGGAGGGGGTCCGCGCTAATCGACTCTGGAGCCCACATAAGGACTGGCCACGGACTGAAGGAGAGGACAGGGAAGTAGAGGGAACCGGGGGAGGGGGTGAGGGGACCCACTGCGGCCTTGCCCCAAAGACAGGCCACCCCCTGGCAGTTGCAGCCCAAGTCCTGGAACCCCAGTTCAGGCTGGAGGAGACAGGACGCCCATCAGGATCTCTCCCCCCACCCCCCCCCCCGTACCCCTCTCATCCCCTGCCCTCAATGAGGATGGTCTGCCCCTTCCTCTTCTCTTCCTTCCCCGACCCTTCCTTTACTGGGAAGTCCTGGAGGAGGCTTATGCCCGCTTCCCGCTCCGGACATTCGGCCCCTGGCGGGCCCCTTGCCCCCGCCACGACACGCGCACACGCAGTTCCCGAGAGGGGCCCCACCTCGTGCGGGTGCGTGTGTGTCCCTGCTTCCGCGAGGTGCCTTCATCCCCCGTACCTCCCGGGCGCCTCCCCCCCCCGCCCCGGGCCGCGGCTCCTGATTGTCCAAACGCAATTCTCGAGTCTTTAGCTGTGGCCGAGAGTTGAGTCTGGACGTCCCGAGCCGTCGCCCCCAAACCTCGAGGGGGAGAGCGGGTCGGAGGATGTAGGGAGAGCCAAGGCGGAGGAGGGCGCAGGTCCCCCGGGTGGGGAGGGGATCCCGGGCACGTCGGGACTCGGCCGTGTTCACGGGGCCGGAGGACGGCAGCGGCAGAGACTCCTCCGCGGCTTTCCTCAGCTCCGCCCCGGGATCCCGGGCTGGGACTGCGGAGAAGCCGTGCGGGGGAAGCTGGCACGCAGGCCTCCAGAGCCGCTGGGGGCACGGGCCGGGGAGAGGCGGCCCCTCTCCCCACGCCCGCCGTCCCCTCTCCGGGGTCCGGCGACACCGGGCCCCGCCCTGCGGAGCGGAGGCCCCCAAGGGGGCTTCGGGGAGGGGACGGCGCCAGCCCGGGGACAGGAGCGCGGTCCCCGCGCGCCGCGGGCCCCGGGGGCGGGGAACTGGCGTCCACGGTGCTGCCACCCGCGCGCGCCTCTGGGTGACGTCCCCGCCGCCGGGGGAGGGGGGTCGCGGGCGGGCGGAAGTGACGCAGGGCCCAGCGCCCGGGCCATGGCGGCGGCGGTGGGGGGGGACCGGCGTCCACGGCGCTGCCACCCGCGCGCGCCTCCGGGTGACGTCCCCGCCGCCGGGGGGTGGGGGGCGGCGCGGGCGGGCGGAAGTGACGCAGGGCCCAGCGCCCGGGCCATGGCGGCGGCGGCGGCGGCGGTGCGAGCTGCTGTCTGAGCGGCGGCTGGGGACCGCACGGCCTCGGCCGGAGAGCCTGGTCCCGGGAGCGGCGCTGCGGCGGCTGGGGCGCCGACGGCGGGACCCGGGTGAGGGGCCGCGTGGGGGCGCGGTGCGGGGGAGCCCCGGAGGGCGGGGTCCGCGCGAGGGCCGGGCCCCCTGACACCCTTCCCCCATCCACCAGCCCACCTCTCCGGCGCGGCGGCGGGGCAGCCCTGGTGCGGTCACCATGACGACGCCGGCGAACGCCCAGAACGCCAGCAAAACGTGGGAACTGAGCCTGTATGAGCTCCACCGGACCCCGCAGGTGACAGGGGTTCTCCAACTGCAACTTATTGCCTTTCACTAAACGGTTCCATCCGCAGACCCCCTTCTCACAGCCTCTTTTCCACTTTTGGCCCCTTTCTACCTAGCTTCTCACTCCCTACCCTGCTTTGGAATCACTTTTCACATTTAGCTCGTGTAATGCTCAAAACTAACGTGCCAGAGAGGTAGAGCCAAGTCGTATAGTCTTCTCTTGAAAGATAGTAAACAGGCTGAAATTAACTTCCCTGGTCTTCAGTTCGCATCATAAGTCAGTGCATTTAAGACTCCCTTGGGAGTCCATTAAAAATGGAATTCTGGGCCGGATCTCACACACTGTCCCCCACACACACTAACAGTAATGGGATGGGACCCCAGACTCTGCGTTTTTAGCATGCACCATAAGGGATTCTGATATAGGCAGTCCCAGGACCGCACTGGAAGAAATTCTGTTGACTAAGTCTTCCCTAGAAGGAAAATCTGTGCCGTGCCCATCTCCAGGCCTATCACCAAACCTCAGATCATCCTATTTCAAAGCACCTACTCTTAGGATTTCTCTCTTCCTCAAGTGGCCAAATAGGGTACCCAGATTCTGCCATCTCACTGCATTTCTCAAGACTCCAGTTTCATGGACCGCTTATTTCTAAGATCCCTTTTACTTCTTTCCACCACGGCCTTTCCACTCCTCGCCGTCTCCAGGAAGCCATCATGGATGGCACCGAGATTGCCGTTTCCCCCGGTCGCTGCACTCGGAGCTCATGTGCCCCATCTGCCTGGACATGCTGAAGAACACGATGACAACCAAGGAGTGCCTCCACCGGTTCTGCTCTGACTGCATCGTCACGGCCCTGCGTAGCGGGTAACAGGAGGGATGTGTTTGAGGTGGGGCAGGGGGAGAGAGCGGACCCTCCGTCCCCAGTGACTGAAGGCTCAGGGCCACCTTTCTCCCACCCCAGGAATAAGGAGTGCCCTACCTGCCGAAAAAGCTGGTATCCAAGCGGTCTCTGCGGCCAGACCCCAACTTCGATGCTCTGATCTCTAAGATCTACCCCAGCCGGGAGGAGTACGAGGCCCACCAAGACCGGGTGCTCATCCGCCTCAGCCGCCTGCACAACCAGCAGGCGCTGAGCTCTAGCATCGAGGAGGGGCTGCGCATGCAGGCCATGCACAGGTTTGGGGGCCACAGGGAGGTGGACGCGGGGCAATGGGACGGAGCCATGGGGCAGACACCTGGGGGTCTCTGCTTCTAGGCCTCAGCATCGTGAGTGCCGACCACCATCTAACTGTCATGCCTGGAGGTTGTGGATGTGAACCACAGCTTTTTAGTTAGCAGCTAGGACTACTATTGTTTTTTTTTCTTGATACTTATTTATTTGGCTGCAGAGGGTCTTAGTTATAGTATGTGGAATCTAGTTCCCTGACTAGGGATCAGCCCAGGTCCTCTGCAGTGAGAGTGCAGAGTCTTAGCCACTGGACCACCAGAAGTCCCTGGCACTGTTATTCTTAATGAATACCTCACATTCTAACTTTCTAGAAGTTAGAGCAGTAGAGTGATTTTTGAGCATAAGCTTTGGGTTTACACTGCTGGGAATTAAATCCTAGGGCAGCATTGCTCAGTCTTTAACGTGTATTTGAATTACCTGAGGGTTTTGTTTAAAATGTAAATTCTAATTCAGTAGGTCAGGAGTTGGGCCTAGATTCTGTGTTTCTTCAAGTCTGTGCTACTGGGTCTTGGACCACACTTTGAGAGGCAAAGGGACTATGATCTCAGACTATTTAACCTCTCTAAGCCTCAGTTTCGTCAGCCATTTAAAAAAAATGGTATAATTACCTGCGTCTGTAGGATTTGTGTAATTTGAGGCAATCAGTGCAAATACTTAGCAACATCCTTGGCACATAATTAGTATGGAATAAATATTAGGAATCATCGTTAAGATTTCCCTGGTTTCTTAATTCTCTGAAGTTTAAAGTCTAAAGCCCTTATCCTTGGTGCTTTCTAATCTCGACCACTTGCTCCCACAGGGCCCAGCGTGTGAGGCGGCCGATGCCCGGGTCAGATCAGACCACAACGATGAGTGGGGGCGAAGGAGAGCCCGGGAGGGAGAGGGGGATGGAGAGGACGTGAGCTCAGACTCTGCCCCGGACTCTGCCCCCCGGCCCTGCTCCCAAGCGACCCCGCGGAGGGGGCGCAGGGGGCAGCAGTGTAGGGACAGGGGTGGGTGGCACTGGTGGGGTGGGTGGGGGCGCCGGCTCTGAAGACTCGGGTGACCGGGGAGGAACCCTGGGAGGGGGGACCCTGGGCCCCCAAGCCCACCTGGGGCTCCCAGCCCCCCAGAGCCAGGTGGAGAAATCGAGCTCGTGTTCCGGCCACACCCCCTGCTCGTGGAGAAGGGAGAATACTGCCAGACTAGGTGAGAGCTTCGCCCTCCCCAGACCACTGAGAGACCAAGGGTCACAGTCTCCATCACAAGTGGGCCTCGCCCAGACCCAGGGAGAGCCCCAGCCCAGCGGCCCCGTGCCCATCTCCCACTTGGCTGCTCCATTTGAGGCGTCTGTGCCCTCAGTCTGCCCCTTTTCCTACCCAGGTATGTGAAGACCACTGGGAATGCCACAGTGGACCATCTCTCCAAGTACTTGGCCCTGCGCATTGCTCTCGAGCGGAGGCAGCAGCAAGAGGCGGGAGAGCCAGGAGGGCCTGGAGGGGGGCACCTCTGATGCCACCGCGGGACCTGACGGGGGCGGAGGGGAGGGTGGGGGTGCCGGAGGAGCCGACGGCCCTGAGGAGCCTGCCTTGCCCAGTCTGGAGGGCGTCAGCGAAAAGCAGTACACCATTTACATCGCCTCCCGGGGGCGGGGCGTTCACGGTGAGCGCCCCTGACTGTCAGGGGCAGGGAGGGTAGAGGGTTGGGCAGCGCAGACCCGACCTCCTCAACGACCCGCCCTCTTCTCCGCATCTCTGTCTCCTTTCTGTGTCCGTCCTTCTTCCCCATCATCTGTGTCCTTGCTGTGCCCCGTTTATTGTTTCTTTGTCTGTCTTCTCCCTTTGGTCACTTTTCCTCTCATCTTTCCATCTTTTCCAACTCATTTTTCTGCTCCCCCTTCCGCCATCTCTGTAGACACTGAATGGCTCACTGACCCTGGAGCTGGTGAATGAGAAGTTCTGGAAGGTGTCCCGACCACTGGAGCTCTGCTATGCCCCCACCAAGGATCCAAAGTGACCCCACAAGGGACGGCCAGAGAATGGGGGCCATGGGGTATCCTGGAGTCCTGGCCCACCTCCATTCTTTGCCCCCCTGAGCCCCCCAGCCTGACCAGCCAGCAAGAGGACACAAACAGGACAAGTGGCTTTTATACAAAGTATCTATATCAGATTCTTCTATATTGTACAGAGTGGGGCTTGGCCCCTGTCTGCTGCCTTTTCTATTGCCCTCAACCTCCCGTCCAAAAGATGCTGGGGAGAGTGAAAACCCCTCCCCTCCGTGCCCTCCTACCAACAACAACAAATTGCTTCTTTTCCTCTTTGAAACCTGCGGTTCTGTGTCTCTTTATCAGGGGTGTACTAGAAGGAGATGAAAACAAAGATTGGGGAGAGAACCCTAGAAATCATGTAGAATCAGTCTTGGAAATGGGGAGATGTCAAAGGCTATTCATGGTGTGTAGGACCTGTAAGAAAACGCCGCGGGAAGAAAAAGCCACCTCTAGGGACCGTTAGTAAAAAGCCTTTATTGGGCGGTCACTCTCGGGCAGAACTCCTGAGAACAGGCAAGCGAGGGAACCGCGGGAGTCTGCGAGGCGGGGAGGAGTTCGGGAAGGTTTTATAGCCAGGGGTGGCGGACAGGCCAAGTTTTTCCCATATAAGGCAACAAGCGCAGGCTACAGCGGTGGTTGGTGTCTATGGTTTCCGGAGTTGTCCCCTGATTGGATCGGGGCTCCAGGGCCGGCCCCGGAGGTCTAGTCTGCTTTTTGGTTCCTGTTTGGGCATCAGCCAACTACCGGTGCTGGCCGAATGTCCTTTTTGGTTATGCATTGGACGGCTCGCCCTTTCATCCCGGCCTTCTTGATATAGGACAAGGGGCGCCCGTTCTATTTCCTGCTGAATGGGGGCGACGAGGGGATAAGTGTGACCGGGATGATAGGGGCATCCGCCGTTAAATTTGCCTCGGGGTGCTTGGTGGAGGCCCCTGGTACTGCTGTCACAGCACCATTAGCTGGACCACTTTGGGCCGTCGCCTTTGCTGGCATATATTTAAGGTCATGTTTGACAAGCAGTTAAGGATACAAGGCCCAAAAATGAGAAGGGCTAGTACTATGAGGATGAACATGAAAATGGGCTTCCACCAACCAAACTTAAACCAGGACATGATCTCGTCAAAGAGAGGGAGCGCCATCTTCTAACCTGGAAACACTGTCTTGAACCTCGGCGATGGCATCTGTGACATTTTGGGAAAGGTCGGGAATATATACACAGCACTCTGTTTTTATAATAGCACAAGTTCTGCCTTGGGCTGCTGTGAGGATATCTAGAGCCATCCTGTTTTGTAATACGGCCTTTCGCATTTGTTTTTGCCCCTCGTTTAAGACCTCAAGGGCCTTGGTGGTTTCTAACAAAGACTGTTTAGTGAAGTTTGTAAGGGAGTTGACACGAGTCATGACATCTAGGTTTCCGATGGGGGGAACGAATACAGCTGCCAAGTAATCATACCAGCGGAAGAGTGACCTGGTCCACCTGGCCCTGATGAGGGGTACATTTGCCGGTCTGGGCATTTCTCCCGTGTGTATCCGACCTGGGGCAAAGACAAACCCCAGGGTGCACCTGCCTACCCACCCAACAGGGAGCCATGGCCACACGTTGGTGCCACATATCCACCTGGTGCCGTTGGGCGCCACCCAACGGATACCCGGATTGTTTGTCCAATCAGACCCTGGCCATACATTGGCCTTATCAACAGTAAAGGTTACATCAAAAACCGTTTTACATAGAGTTTGGGACAGCATCCCCACATGTTTTAACAGATGTCTCGGCAAGGCTGCCTGTCCATATCGAGGCTGGTGTTCTCTCTGTTCCCAACACAGGTCTGCAGGTCTAATGAGCTGTCCTGTTTCTGGTGTCATCCAGAAGTGTTCGTCCCAAATCTGATAGTAGTCTCCGAGGAAGCGAGACGACATCTGAAGCTGGTCTTCTTTTGGGTGTTATTAACGTATCCTGTAAATGCAGAAACTATAACCTGATGACTGACAGTAACATCAAAAAAAACAATACCCGGGCGAGTGGTGGTGTTTTTACACCAAGAAAAACTAGAATATTTGTACGTGAGACTCGAATAAAACCGTTTTTGCTGTTTTAGGAAGTTACAGAGGGATTCTGTAGCACCGTCACCTATTGGCATTGCCCACCATGGCAGCCCGTTTTGGACTGACAGTGGCATAGCAGTGCATACCCAGCACGTGGAAGCGTTATAGTAATTAGCACAGTAGTGTGCCCAAGAGATAAAAACATTAGCCTGAGCCCGAGAAGGATCAGGACTTAGGCCGAGTATAACACCTGTCAGGCAGAATGCCCACAACTTGGGGGCTTGCCATGATGACAAGCCCGGTCTGAGGGGTAAGAAACGCGTTGGATCTCTCATTTGGGCGGCGGCCTCGTAGCAGACCCAATTCGGGGAACGTGTAACAGGTGGTCCCTTCCTGGGCTGGCCGGTAAGTTTCCGTGAATCCAATCTGCACTGCTCCTTCAGCCAGGGTCCTGTAGGGATCTGTGGACCCTGGACAGAGTCAATGGAAAGAGAGCACCGCCCAATCTGGGCTCCTCAAGGGAATAGCACCTTAGAAATAAGAAACAGCAATTCCAGTAAATGATAGGAGGCAATGTCTTTGGTTATTCCGGGATTGGGGGAAGAGGGATCCGGGTGATAGTTAGCTTAGTTGGCCCAGTAAGGACAGAGCGGTAGGATCCTCTCCCTTCAGGGTTGGGGTCGGGAAAACCTGGGGGTGCGAGCTTAAGTCGGGTCAGGTGGTACCAGGGCTCGTGTCCCAGGAGTTTGGCTGCCGTAGGAGTGGTGAGGATGACCGTATGGGGTCCCGCCCAGCGGGGCTGCAGCGGGTGAGGATTGAGGACTCTTAGTAGTACCTGATCTCCCGGGGCCAGAGGCCGGACTGGCCCTTCATCGTCCGTCGGTTGCGGCAAGACCCAGTCAGCGTGTTCTCTCAACAAAGACTGTAGGAGGGAAAAGAGAGGGAGGTACCCCGCGAGTGGGGGAGTCTCTCCCTCTGGGAGGTAGGTCAGAAGATAGGGCCTTCCGTAAAGCAGTTCGAAGGGGGTCAAACCTGTCTTTGAGTGAGGCGTGGTGCGCATACGAGTGAGCGCCAGAGGGAGGAGGTCGACCCAGGACAGTCGCAATTCCCGAGGCAAGCTTGGTCAGGTGCGTCTTGATGATCCCATTCACCCGCTCTACCTTGCCTGACGATTGGGGCCGATGAGGGATGTGGAGGTGCCAGGCGATGCCCAGGGCCGCGGCTACCTGCTGGGAGACCTGCGAGATGAATGCAGACCCATTGTCAGACTGGAGAGAGTTTGGCAACCCAAACCTGGGAATGAGATGGGTCGTCAAGACCTCCGCCACCGCCGCTGCCATCTCTCGGGCGGTGGGGAAGGCCTCGACCCATCCTGAAAAGTGTCCACCAAGACCAGCAGATAGCGGTGGCTCCGATGTCTGGGCATGTGGGTGAAGTCTATCTGCCAATCTTGCCCGGGCAAGTGTCCCCTAAGTTGATGAGTTGTTTGGGGGGTCTAAGTCCTCCCTGGGGAGAGGTGGAAGCACAAGTCAAACAGGAGCGGTGAACATCATATATGGCCTGTCTGAGGTGCCAAGGGGCAAAGATGGGGCTGAGAAAGGAGAGGAGAGCCCTCGGTCCAATGTGCAAGGTGTCATGGATTTGACATATGATGACTTTGGCCTGGCGTTCAGGGAGTACCGGTTTGCCATGGAACAGTATCCATCCCGACGGATGTCTCTGAGCCCCCTCCTGTGCCAGCAGGGCTTTGGCTTCCTTGTCGGAATATTCGGGGCTGAAGGTGGATCTCAAAGCCAACACGGGCTCGGGGGTCTGCTGTAAGGCAACCTGCCGTGCCACTTGGTCGGCCATGTTATTACCCAAAGCGACAGTCATGAGCATTTTGGTGTCCCTTGCAGTGTATGACAGCGACCTCTTTGGGCAGGGATAAGGCATCTAACAGTCGAGTAATGTGGGGGCATTACAGATTGGGGATCCTTTAGTGGTTAGGAAGCCCCGTTCTTTCCAGATCGCCACATGGGAATGGGCAATTAAGAAGGCATATTTGGAGTCTGTGTAAATATTGGCCCTTTTTCCTTTTTCTAGGTGTAAGGCTCTAGTTAAGGCTGTCAGTTCCGCCTTTTAAGCGGGTTTAATTGTGGGGAGCGGCCCACGGAAACCTGAGGATTGTCCAGAAACACCAGGTGAAATTGCTGGAGCCTGGACTCACTGAGGTCAGAGAGGAATTTAGAGGCTAAAGGATCGCCAAGACGGTGAGGTGAGAAGATGGTCAGAGGTTGACCGTGAACTAGTTTCTTAGCATCCGCGTACAGCGTGGCCGCTGCAGCTAGCGCCCGCAGGCAGGGGAACCACCCCCTGGCTGTGGGTCAAGTTGTTTGGATATGTAAGCAATGGGCAACAGTTTGGAGCCAATTGGTTGCACTAAGGCTCCAAAGGCTATTCCTCCCTTTTCATCAGTATATAGATGGTGTTGATAATTCAGGTTTGGAAGAAAGAGAGGAGGTGAAGCCAGTAAGGTGGCGCGTAAAGCGTGAAAGGCCTGAGTCACCTCTGTGGGGGAAGACAGCGGTCCTGTGGGAGTCTCTCTCTTTTTTTTTTTTTTTCTTGTGGGAGTCTCTTTAGCGGCGGCATACAGAGGTTTGGCCAGGGTGGCGTAATTTGGGACCCAGTGTCGGAAGAATCCTGCCAGCCCTAAGAAGGACAATATCTGGTCTCCGTTGGCAGGAGGGCAGATGGACCGGAGGAGGCTACACCGATCTGCTGTCAGGGCTTTAGTGGTGGGAGTGATTTGGAGGCCTAGATAGACAACAGAGGTCTGAGTTAGTTGAGCCTTAGATTGCGAAGCTCTGTAGCCTTGGGAACCAAGGAAATTAAGGAGAGTTGCAGTGTGTTGTCGCGAGGTCTCTTCCGAGGGGCTGCAAAGGAGCAAGTCGTCTACGTATTGGAGGAGAGTGCTAGGGCGAAGTGAGCATCTGGCCAGGTCTCGAGACAGGGCCTGCCCAAAGTAGTGGGGAACTGTCTCTGAACCCCTGAGGGAGTACAGTCCATGTGAGTTGCATGGTCAGCTGGGTATCGGGATCAGTCCAGGTGAAAGCAAAGAGGAATTGACAGTCGGGGTGGAGTGGGATGGTAAAGAAGGCATCTTTGAGGTCAACAACAGTAAAATGGGAGGTTTGAAGAGGTATGGAGGAAAGGAGGGTGTAGGGGTTAGGGACAAGTGGATGGGCAGGGACCACCGCCGCAGTTAATCAGGCAGAGATCCTGCACCAGCCAGTAGTCTCCTGAAGCCTTCCGGACAGGAAGGATGGGCGTGTTACAGGGGGAAGTCGTGGGGATTAGGAGACCCTGTCCCATGAGACGGTCGATGATGGGCTTTAGCCCCCTGAGGTTACGAACAGACAAAGGAAACTGGGGCCAAGCTGGGAAACAGGTGGTGTCCCTTAGCCGGATGAGGACTGGAGGGTGGTGCTGAGCCACCACCGGGACTCGGGTGTCCCAGACCTCAGGACTAACGGAAGAGGTTGAAGGGTCAGCAAGCAGCATAAGGAAGGCCCCTGACGTGGGAGCTGATTCTGGAGTTAGGTGAAGAGTGGCCTTCAGCTTAGCAAGTATATCTCTTCCCAAGAGAGGGGGTAGGACAGGAGGGGATGACTAAAAAGGAATGGCTAAAGAGGCAGGAATCTAATTGGCAGGATAGTGGTTGGGTTTGGAGCGGACACGAGGGTTGGCCGTCAATGCCCATAACCGAAACCTGAGAAGGACGTAGAGTGTCCCCCAAAGAGGGAAGGACCGAATAGGTAGCCCCCGTATCAACCAGGAAGTTGATAGACTAACCCGCTACCTGGAGCGTTACCCTGGGCTCGGCTTGGGTTATCGGGGTCCCCGAGTTTGGGCGGCGTCAGTCCTCGTCGAAGCTCAGCAGCTCCAAAGCCGGAGTAGGGCAGGAAGCCTCCCTGGGGCGCTCTGGTCCCCGGCCCCTAGAGGTTGGGGCCCGAGAGGCCTGGGGACAGTCACTAGCCCAGTGTCCTCGTTGCTTGCACAATGGGCACGGCTTGGATGGAGGGCGCGGGTTAGGGCACATCTTGGCCCAGTGTCCTTCTTGGCCGCACTTGAAGCAGGCCCCCGGAGGGGGTTTTTGAGGCCCCGAGCCTGTTGCCGGCCGCAGGGCTGCTACCAAAGTCTGGGTTTGCTGATTAAAAGGCTCGCTTGCTGGTTGAGGAGGCTTGCCTGAAATTCGGCTTTTTGCTTAAGCCTTGCCTTTCGGCTGGCCTCAGCAGTTTCCTCACGGGCATTGTAAACCTTAAAGGCCATCTTTACCAGGTCTCGGATAGGGGTCTGAGGGCCGTCCTCGACCTTGGCCAGCTTTTTCCGGATGTCGGGGGCAGACTGGGAGATAAAACGACTGGCCAAGGTGGCCGCCCCAATGGGGGACTCAGGGGACAGCCTGGTGTATTGGACAAGGGCCTCGGTCAGCCGATTAAGGAACATAGCTGGGTTTTCGTTGGGCCCCTGAGTCACCTCATCTAATTTGAGGAAGTTTACAACTTTATGAGAGGACACCTCCACCCCATCTAGGATACACTCTATCATATAGCATACCTGCGACTGGCCGCCACCCCCTTCCTGGTAATTCCAATCAGGGTCGGTGTCAGGAACTGCCTGAGCCCCCGAGGGGCGCTCGGGAGAGCGGTTGGCAAAGTGTCGTTGATCGGCCTGGGCTTTGGCTGCGGTCCAAATGGCCTGTCTCTCTTCAGGGGTGGTGGTGGACCCCAGAATGCCATATATGCCCTGCCATGTTAAGGCATAGGCGCGAGTTAGACCAGTGAACTGCTTAATGTACTGAGTGGGGTTGGAGGAGAAGGATCCCAGTTTAGCCTCAATCTGTGCTAAGTCTTGGACAGAAAAGGGGACATGGACTTGGGCTAGGCCCTCAGCGCCGGCTACCTGCTGCAAGGGAAATAACGAAGCCAGGGCTGAGGGAGGAGGGGTGGAAGGAGGGGCCTCCGGCGGGTTACTGCGAGAGCGAGTGTGAGAGCTGACCGGAGAGGGCGACGGGGTGACAGGGGGAAGGGGAGGGTAGAGAACCGGGGTCGGAGGAGGGGAAAGAATAGGGTTAGCTGCCGGCGGGTTGGGGGTCGAGGGCAAGGCTGGGGCCGGGGTAGAAGGGGAGGGAGCCGTGGGAGAGGTATAGGGAGGAGGAGCCACCAGGTCTTCTGGAGGAATAGAGAAAGCAGAGGACTCAGAGACGGGAAGAGTTGGCTTGGCCGGGGAGGGTGGAGTCGGGGGGCCATGGTGAGCAGAATTTGGCTGGGAGCACACGTGGTGCACAGGGTAGGGCACAGGGTGGGGCGAGAGTGCAACGCCCAAAAGGCCTGAACATAGGGGACCTCAGACCATTTTCCCGTTCTCCGGCAGTAATTGTCCAAATCACGGAGGACGTTAAAGTCTAATGTCCCTGTGGCTGGCCATTGTGAGCCATTATCTAGGGAATACTGAGGCCAGGCCTGTGAACACAAAAAAGTGAGCTGTTTGGGGCGGATATATCCCTTTAATCTTAGGGTCCGCAGGTTAGCTAACAGGCACTCCAGGGGAGTGGAATATTGGGGGTCGGGTTTGGAAACCGCCGATCCCATAGCGACCACGAGGCGTGGAGGCAACCCCTGCTGTGTCCGGAACGTCTTTGGGCGTGTCAGGGGAGCCGGCGTGGGGCCTCAGAAGAGGCCGGGGATCCCCGCAGCGGTTTGGGACGTCTCCCTCACGAGCTGGGGACCGAGGAAGGCTTAAGTCAGAGGTTTACTTGGCCGCTTGAGACGTCTCCCTCATGAGCCAAGAACCTGAACCTGCCGTGGGAGGGCCCATTAAGTGCGCACCGGTTACGGGGCCCTAGGAAGTGGTCGCCAGGGAGGACGGGTCCCAAAGCCGAAGGGACTTACCCCCGTATTCTGCCGTCCGGGAGGTTGGTCAGCCGCCTGGGTCCGGGGCTACCGCGGCGGTGGAGCTCGAGGGGGCCTCATCGGCGAGTGCCGGAGGCCCTCACCTCGAGCTCCACGTTGGGCGCCAGATGTAAGAAACGCCGCGGGAAGAGCCACCTCTAAGGACCCTTGATGAAGGCCTTTATTGGGCGGTCGCTCTCGGGCAGAACTCCGGGGGCGAGGGAGGAAGGGAAGGGAGTCTGTGAGGTATGAGGGATGGGGAGGGGGTTTTATGGCCAGGGCTGGCACTCAAGCCAGGTCCTCCCATATAAGGTAGAAAGCGCGGGCTACAGCGGTGATCGGTGTCCAAGGCACCGATCTGTATCGGCACCTGATTGGGCCAGGATGCAGGGGTTGGCCCCCGGAAGCCTGGTCCGCTTCCGGTTCCTGTTTGGTCGTTGTCCCGCCTCCGAGGCTTGTCTGCGGCACTTTTCGGGGGCGTGCCTCAGCCAGCCTGGGCGTGTCCTAACCTTTCAGGACCCATTTTCCTGAATCTTCAAATCAGCAAGTAGGTAGGAAAATAGGAACGTTCTGTGAAGCTGAAGAGTGGAGAGGTGTGAAGTCAGTTCCCAAGCTTGCCCCTGTGACCTGAATGCCCAGGCTGGGATCAGGGGTGTCAGTAACCACAGGAAAAGTAGCTTAAGAGAGGAAGATGTGTCTGTATACATGGCGGGCCTTGATGCTTGGAAAGGGGTATGATTCCTTTACCGTGCCAGAGAAGCTGGAGAGAAAAGGCGCGGAGGTGGGGAGGGCTGCGAGAAACTGCCTGCAGACATGCTGCGACCCCGCCTCCTTAACCAGATTTATAGTTCCGCACCATCCCGGAGGCGGTTGAGAGCAGAGGGCTGGGGGTGTTCGGTGAAGCCCTCGCTGCCCGCCCACCTCGAGAGCGGGGCTGCATCTGAGGAGTGTGGCGCCGGGCTGTGGAGGTGTCCCTCTCCAGGAGGGACCAAAGCTGCCCCCGGCCCCGCTTCGGCCTCTCTGCCCCTCACACTTACGAGCCCCCAACTCCTGTGGCTGGCTCAGCCTCGGCCCTCCTAGCGGAGGGTGTCAGCCTGGGGGTCTGACCTGCCCACCCAAAGGGCACCCCTCTGCACGCTTAGCATTTCTCGATGGCGCCCTCTCGTGCCCACCACCCTCTGTGCGGCGGACAGTGAGAGTCCTCTGCAGGCCTGGTGACTGGGCGCCCACCCCTGAAACCGCTCACCCTGCAGAAACGGACAACACCAGGGAGGAGCCCCTTCTCCCCTCTCCTGGAGCCTCCATCCTGGCTCCCTTTCTCTCCTACTTCAGGCATCCTGGGAGGAGATGTCCCCGGGATGTGAGGGCGACGGGAAGGTAGGCATCTCTCCCGGTGTTTCAAAGGAGAGAAACTGATGGGGAGGAGTCGAAGGTGTACCGAGGTGGGAGCCGAAGAATCTGGAATGAAGCCGGCTTCCTTTTGGTTCCAGGGGCTGCCTGGAGCGACCGCCTCCCACCCGCCTCCACCACTCCCGGCAGCCTGCTCCCCGCCCTCTTGCTTCACCCTGGAGTCGCAGCGGGCCGCCGGGTCCCTTCCCTCCTCGGGCCCCAGGCCGCACCGCCCCACCCTCACCCTCTGCCTCTCCCGCTCCCCTCGCCCGCCCTGCTGCTGCGTTCTTTGGCCGTCCTTCGTCCCCGAGACAACTTCACAGGCCTGCCTTCTCTGTGATGACTCCATGTGAGTGCCGCCAAGAGCTGTCGCCCCAGGGACATCGTCCTTGCCCACAACAAAGAAAAAGTGACTCCTAGCCCTGACCTGACGCCTCTCTTCCCCAGTGCAGGCTGAAGGGGGTGCAGGAGGCGCCAGCTGCGTCCCTCCCACCCCCTAGATTAGTGCCCCAAACCCTTTGGCCTCAGCCTGTTTGGCCCGCACCTGTGGGTGAGGCAGAGTGAGACACCAAGTATACAAAAGGGAGCTAGACTTTTGTTGAAGGACAAGATACAGAGGGAAAGGCGAATAACAGATTGTGGTGCAACCAAAAAAAAAAAAGAAAGAAAGATTGTGGTGCAGATCTCTGACGGCTACTTACAAACCATGCAACCTTGCTTTAGAAAGGGCCTTGTGAGGTGGGACCCTGATGTGTACAAGGAGAGACCCTCCTTGTCCAGTCTGATGTGCACGGGGTGTGGGGGGGTACAGAACCGCTGGAGGTAAATTGCTCTGGTCCTTAGAGGATGAATGACAAGTGGTCCCTGCAGGAGGGGTCCCAGACATGGTGTGGAGTGATTAAGAAGCGCTGGAAACCGCAGGGTGGTTAAGGAGCTTCACAGAGAAGTTGCCTCCAGGGAGCGGAGCTGGGGGAGTGGAGGAGCAAGGGGAGCCTCTCTCTCCCCTCGTCTTCCTCTCATTTTATCGTTTCCAGGCTTCTTGGTCCCCAGACCATAGCAGATTATGTGTCTACATGCATAACCTGAGCCCCCGAGCCCAGGGCTGCAGAAGACCCCTGCCCAGCTGAGGCCTAACCCTGAGGCCTCTGTTGTTGCCTGGCTGCTGCCCAAACCCTGGCAAACTCCTCACAGGAACCCAGGGCTCCTTGGAGAGAAGGCAGGCGTCTCTGAGGCCCTCGGCCACCCATCTGGCGGGGGGCAGGGCTCAGCCTGCCTGTACCACCTCTGTCCCTCTGGCTCCACCGCCCCCGGCCCCCCCGCAAGCAGCTGCTCTCACCTTCACCCCCCTCCCCCACAGGTGGGGGGCCCAGGCAGAAGAGGAGGAGGAGGAAGGACAGATACCCAGCCCTCCATCTGCCCTCACCCCCCTGCTGACCCTGCCCCACAACGAGGCCCTGTCCAGCCTGGCCTGCGGACCTCCTCTTCGCTTGCCCCCAGCCCTCCCAACATTGCCTGGTGCATGTGAGTGAGCGGCCCTTTCCCTGCCTGCCTCCCACAGGCGACAGGCCCCTACGGCTCCGGCTTCCACAGCTGTAGCTTCGCTCCAAACACCCTTCTGCCTTGACAACCATCCACGCCCAGTGGGAAGGACAGAGGAGGGCCCTGGGAACAGACTCCCCTCACAGTGGGAGCGACTGCCTCCTCGTGGGAGGCATGATGGAGCACCCTCCCCACTGCACCCCATTCTGGCCAGAGCCACCACATCAGGCGACTGACTCTGAACTGCAGCGGCCCAGTCCACGTCACTTCTATTTTATAATCTAACCAATCCCCTGGGGAAAGTTTTTCTTAGGAAGGAATTTGTACTTTCAATCTCTTGTCCTCCACCTGAGAAGTTTAACCAGGCTGCCTGGGACCTGCTGTCATCTCGGATGGATTCGATTCCCTGTGGGTTTTTTGAAAGCATCACTTTATAGAGACAACTGAATCCCCAGAGATCTCTATGACAACCCTCACCATCAAAATCCTAGTCACCCAAAAGACTCCCACCCAGCCCCATCACTCCCCCAGAGGCTGCTGGGTTCTTCTTGCCCCCTGGTGCTAAAGCTCCACTCAGCACCCCATTGGATGAGGCAATCTCCCTGTGCCCGCTCCTGGCCCACAGGCCATGTCAGGGTTTTCTGTGAGCTTCACCACACTTCTTATTAAGAATAAAGCCCAGACAAAGGCTGCGCTTTCCAGCAGCACCGGGGGCTTCTTATTAAAAGGTGAAAACAGGCACATATCCAGGGAAGCAGCAGGGAAATGGAGGAGATGGAGACCAGACGAGGAAGGAGCCAAGGGAGATTGGAGGACAAAGTGGGAGGTTCTGGATCCGGAAAAAAGTAGAGCAGGGCTGGGTAGAAGCCAGGCAAGAGACCTCTGGCCAATGCAAGCACTTCCTGGCATTTGTACTTCTTCCACAAGACTGCTCACTTACTGTCTTGTTCATGTGCTGGGAAACTGGTTTTGAACAAGAATCAGCAGAGAGTCCCAGAGGCATCCCTCAAGATGGGCACCCTTGGGCCCAGCCTAGCCCTGAGAAGGGCACCATCATCATTGACTTGTGTTTGTTTAAATATTCATTTATTTATTTTTGGCTACACTGGGTCTTCGTTGCTGTGCTCGGGTTTTCTCTATTTGCG
The DNA here is from genome assembly GCA_917880005.1 of Nanger dama. Taxonomy (NCBI): domain Eukaryota; kingdom Metazoa; phylum Chordata; class Mammalia; order Artiodactyla; family Bovidae; genus Nanger; species Nanger dama. The sequence continues at coordinate 7,664,517 of CAKJTW010000033.1, forward strand.
GCAATCAAGGGCTGCTCTAGTGGCAGCGCACATGTGGTGACTTCTCGTTTCCAAGCACAGGCTCTAGGCTCGAGGGTGTCAGTAGTCCAGGCCCTAAAGCGCTGGGTCAGTAGTTGCTGCATGTGGGTTTAGTTACTCCAAGGTGTGTGGGATCTTCTAGGGCCAGGGATTGAACCTGTGTCCCCTGCATTAGCAGGAGGATTCTTAACCTCTAGACCACCTGGGAAGCCGCGTCATCAAGGACCCTTGTAAAAGTTTCTGCTGGGGGAGTTACCCCTTGGACGGCACCGTCAATAAATGTATTGTTACTGTTCATGTTCTAGGATAAGGTAGACCTTCATTCTTGTATTAACTTCCCCTTTATAAAGAATACTCTTTAGAACTTGGCAGATTTCTCCCAGTGATGTATCAGAGAAGCTGGTTGTTGCCACACATAAGAAGGGATTAAAGAACCTTAGCGGTGAAAGGATCACTTGAGAGGCTGCTGGTCAGTTCCACCATTTCAGTAATTATGTGTTGAGTCCACCACATGTCACAATCTGGGTACGTGTTCTAGGACCTGGGTACCACAGACAGGTGTGTGATGTGGCCCCTGCCTTCAAAAGATTTGATCTCAGGGGTTCATGGTGACTGTCTCGGTATTGAATCTAGCATCAAGTCCTATGGGGGTAGCCATTATAATATCTCTCGTCTGTTCACTCTTCTCCATCCCTCCCCCTCCCTGATCCATTCGCCACCTGGACCGTCTGGCTCTTCTTTGCATCTCGGAGATCGCTGGAGAGGCTGGGAAAGGCCTTCAATAAACAAGCAGAGGGCTGTGTGAGACAGACCTTTCTGAAATGCAAATCTGATGGCTTGGGGCACCTTGCTGAAGCACAGTCAATGGTTTCCCACTGACCTTAGGTTAAAGACCCGGGTCGTTAACCTGGCCTCTAAGGCACCAGGAGGTCTGCCCCTTCGGCCTCCGCTCAACCCGCCTTGACTCCTTAGCGCTTCCCTCTGCCGCGTCCTGCTTCCTCCCGCTGCCCGGACCCTCTGCCTGAAAGTCTCCTTCCATTTCTCTTTTAAGTTAGCTCCTGTTCTTAAGTCTCCGCTCCTTTACCTTTACCATAACCTCAGGGAAGGTACCCAGACCCTCCTTTCGGGTCAAATTCCCCTTTCGGAGCGCCCAAGCCGAGGCGAGCTCCTCCTCCAAGGCGCTGGGTGAGGTCGCATGTCTACGTGTTGGGAGGATTGTTTGACTGGAGTCTGGCTCCCCTGGAACGTAAGGTCCCTTAGGGCAGGAGCCGTGACTGCGCCTGCTCCTTCTCAGCTTTCCTGGGGCCCGGAACTGGACACTCCGTGGAATACTGAGTTGAAATGCTGGTTGGAAGGATGCATGCACGCCTGAGTCTGGCCAGGGGCGTGCTTATTTCAGGATCTCAGAACGGACTGAGGCAGTGATTCTCCAGCAGCTGCAGCCCAGAAGTCTCATGTGTCATTTCTCCAACACCGTTCCTTCCTGCGTGTTTCGTGGCATCATCCATCTCCGCCCTGGTGTCCCTGTTCCAGCCTTCTCCACCTTGCCCGCAAGATCCCTTTCTCCTTTGACTTAAAATATATATATATTATTGGAGTATGATTGCTTTACTGTTGTGTTAGTTTCTGCTGTACAACAAAGTGAATCAGCTGTGTTTGCGTGTGTGTAAGCTCACTTAGTCTCTGCCCACTCTGCAATACCATGGGCTGTCTGTATACATGTATCCATGCCCTCTTCAGCCTCTCTCCCACCCCACCACCGCTTTGACTTTCTAATGCCCCTTCCTGGTTTTACCTGCTTGGCTTCAGTATAATGTGGCAACAGCAGAGGATTCAGAACCAGAAATCTGGGTTCAATGACTAGGTAAAAGTATTAGTGATGTGACCTTCAGCTGACTTTTAAACCATTTTGAACCCTAGCTTTCTTATCTCTAAAATGGGAACAACATCAGAATCGAGCAAGATGGAGAAACTGGAAAATCTGAAAGCACCATCACCTAGAAATACTAGATAAAAAGTAAAAAGAGAAAGAAAACGTATGACTGAGTTCTCGAAGGGAAAGTAAAATCCGTGGTCTACAAAGAGCAAACTCAAAACCAGACAATGATCTGCCTGTAGCTACAGTTCCAAGGAGCGGGCAGGGAAGAAACTGGTTCTGTTAACTAAGGGCTGTTTATCAGCCCCCAGGGACAGATTAGATCTTGATCCTGAAGCGGTAGGGAAATTAGATAAAAGGCAGCCAAAGTTGACCAAAGAAGAAATAGAAAGCCTAACAGATCTATAAATCCTAATAAACTGAATGGAAAATTTTACGTATACACACAAGCAAGCGCGCACGCACACACACACACACACACACACGCACACACACACTACCCAAAAGGTTTGTATAAGTATTATTCTGCTAGCTCTTGAGGGAACTGTGTATTTATTTACATAGACTGTCTTAGATAATGGAAAAAGAGGATCAACTGAACTTATAGGAGTGAAAATCCTAAATAAAATATTAGCATACCAAGTCCAGTGGAGTTTATGCAAGCACATGTATGTATGCATGTATGCATGCATGTGTGTATATGTGATTAAGCAGTGTTTATTCCAGGAGTACAAAGATGGTCTGCTTAAAAATCTGTTATGATATTTACAATATTGACTTATTAAAAGGAAAAAATATGATTATCTCAATAGGTACAGAGAATGCACGGGAAAATGTTTAATACTAATGATTTAAAAAATAAATCTAGCTAACTAGGAATAGAAAATATCTTTCAACATTAATACACAGATACTAGTTTTTACTATTTTTACTCAACTTGTGCTGGCAAGATGGGGTATCTGAACTGACACAATAAGAAAAAAAAAAAGAAAGCCATCACTGTACACAGATGATTGCCTATTTACAAAGAAAACTTATGAGAACCCTCAAACAAAACTAGCACATCGCTTTCTGGAGGCAAGATGAGCAGTCAAACACCAATATGCCTATACAACAGTAACAAACAGAAGATTGTGTTTTAAGAAAATAGCATTTGTAATAGCCAAAAAATTTATTATACTTAGAAATAAATATAACAAGATATGTGCATGATCTTTATAAAGAAAATTATAAAACTCTTGTGGAGAACATGAAAATAAGACCCCCAAAAAGAACAGAAAAGTACACCATGCTCATGAAGAGGAAACCTCAATATAAAATTGATCATTTTCCTTAGGTCTGTAAATCTAGTACAGTTCTATTTGTACTAGATAGATATTTTATTTAACAAGCTGTTCTTAAAATTTTTGTAGAAGGGTAAATGGTCAAAAAGAGTCAAAACAAGTTTGAAGTGGGAGAATACTTGAGTGTTTGCCTCACCATATATTACAGCTTTAAAACTAGAGTGATTTTTGTTAAAATATTTGTTTGTTTATTTGACTGCACTGGGTCTCAGTTGTGGGATGCAGGAACTTTCAGTTGTGGGATGTGAGATCTAGTTCCCGGACCAGGGATCAAATCTGGGCGGAAGTCCCATAATGCTGGTGTGATTTAAAGTAGTGTCATCCTGGCATATGGACAAATTAGACCTTCAAAGCTATGAAGACTTGGTACATGACAAAACTGACGTGGAAAAAGATGGACTATTTCTTAACTTGTCTGGGGTTAATTGCCTGTCCCAATAAAAAAAAAATAGGTTCCTGCCTTACAACACATCCAAAAATAAATATCAGATAACTTAACAATATGTGAAAAATAAAACTTGAAATTCTTTGAAGAAAATACAAGAGACTATATTGACAATATCAGCATAGGGCAGGATTTCTTAAATAAGACCAAAATGCACAGGCAATAAAAGATGGACACATAAGCTACTTTAAAAATTTTAAACTTTGATGAGACCAGAAACAACATAACAAATAAAAATACAAGCCACAGACTTAGAGACTATTTACAATCTACATAACCAGCGAAGGATGAGTAGTCAGGATTTATAAAGTACTCTTGCAGGGAATTCCCTAACAGTCCAGCGGTGAGGAACCTCCACTTTATCTGCCATGGTCCTGGGTTCGATCCCTGGTTTGGGGAACTAAGATCCTTGCAAGCCACACGATATGGTAAAAAAGCTGAAAGAATTCCTTCATACCAAGCAAAATCAATGAAAGAGGAATTTAAAAAAAAAGAAAGAAAAACCCTTGTAGATCAACAAGAAAAGGACAAGGCAAGGAGAAATGAGCAAAAGCTGTGACTAGGTAGATCACCAAAGAGGAAGACCAGACGGCCAATAAACATGAAAAGACGCTCAAAGTCCTTAACCCAAACTGTGCACTGCTTCACAGCAGCAATAACATCAAAACAACTCTGATAACAACAAATGTTGATAAAAATGTGAGATAATAGGAACTCAGCCATTTTGGATCGAAGCGTGAACAAAGAGAACAGATTTGAAGGGAGATCTGGCAACACTTCAGGCTGTAAATACACATACCCTAAAACCTAGCGACCTGGCTTCTAGATGTATTCCTTAGGAAAACACTTCTCCATATGCACAAGGAAGCAAGGGTAAGAATGGGCATGGCAGTATCATTTGATGGTCCAGAAAATGTGGAAACAGTCTATCCTTAAGATAAAGGAATGCATAAATAAAGTACAGTTTATTCTTACAATGCACTGCTACACAACAGTTAGATGAATTATAGCTATGTTTACCAATATTTGAGTAAAGGGAAGTTGCAAAAGTGGATGATGTTACAATTTATTTTATAATAAACTGGATGTTGTATGACATTTATGAGTTTTAAAAATACACAAACAGGGACTTCTCTGGCTGGTCCAGTGGCTAAGATTCCATGCTTCAACTGTAGGGGGCCTGGGTTTGATCCCTGGTTAGGAACTAGATCCCACATGCTGTAATCAAGCACTCACATAGCACAGCTAAAGACCCCAAGTGCTGCAACTAAGGCCCAGCACAGCCAAATAAATAACATAGAACAATAATGATACATGTTTTTAAAAGCATATTTTTAATGTTTTATTTATTTACTTATTGGTGAGTTCTAAACTTGATTTACTCAGGGGAGATTTTTAAGCTCCCTTCCAGATCTAAAAAAAAATTATTTTTTTACTGTTTTAACTTTTTATTTTATTGGAGTATAGCTGTTTAACAATGTGATAGTTTCAGGTGGACAGGGAAGGGACACTGCATGTACATGCATCCATTCTCCCCCAGACTTGCAACAGACATATAATTTCCAATGACTTCAGAATGATAATTACCACCCAGGAACGAGAGAAATGGGATGCATTTTGGCTGTAACTATAATGCTTTTAAAAATTATTTTGAAAGAAAAAGATAGGAACAGAGACTATGGGAAAACGAGGGTTTGCTTAATTGGGTTGCTGATTAAATTCTCCCCACCCTCCAGAAGTGTGTGCTTGGGAGTCTAGCAGAGGCTCAAGCTCAGCCTTTCACAGGCTTCGACTGTAGTCATCTTTGTTTCCAGGATATAGAGCAAGAGATTGCAGAAGCATTTCCCTGGGGCCAGAAGAGTGTTAACTATGAGCAGATGTTCGGGGTTTCAGGGTGTGCTGTGCCAGAACTGAGAGCAGGATCCCAAGTGACAGAGGTGCCCAGGTTTGTCTCATAAATGCTGTATGTGATAGAGGAGGTCCTCTGAACTCTGTGGACCAGGGCAGGACCTCTAAGGTCCAGATCTGAGAATGACACTGTGATCATATTCATATTCACTTCGAATTCACTTTCACATTTTCACTTTTGAGTATGCCAAGTTTCCAGGACCTTTGAGACATCCACGTAGGGCTATCAAGTAGGAAATCAGATCCACAAGTCTGGAGACCAGAGGAAAGACATACGTTTGAGAGTGATCAGCTGGTAGCAACTGAAACCAAGGATCAGTCATGATGGATCCCCTGGAGGGAGAATGTAGTGTGAAAAGAGGAGGGGTCCAGGGTGCATGACCCTTGAGCATCTCCAGGATGGCCAGATAGGGCAGGATGAGCACGCAAAGGTGCAAGGAGCAGCTGGGGGGAGAGGAGAAGCACAGAAGAGCTCTCAGTCCTGAACACCAAGGAAAGACCAGACTGTGCCTCAGTAAAGACATGGTCCAAAGTGTTGAATACTGGTGAGTGGTCAAGAAGACAATTGAAAAATGGATTTAATGACATGAGGTTCACAGAAAATGCACTTGCATGACTTGAGAGGGCAGATACCAGCCCAAGCGTGTTAAGGAAAGGGTGGGCATGAGGCACAAGAGAGAGAATTTTCCCCTAGCTTTTTATTAAAAAGTTTAAACATGTTCAGTTCAGTCGCTCAGTCGTGTCTGACTCTGCGACCCCATGGACTACAGCACACCAGGCCTCCCTGTCCATCACCAGCTCCTGGAGCTTGCTCAAACTCAAGTCCATTGAGTCGGTGATGCCATCCAGCCATCTCATCCTCTGCCGTCCCCTTCTCCTGCCTTCAGTCTTTCCCGGCATCAGAGTCTTTTCCAATTAAATATGTGGAAATGTTGAAACTATAGTACAATGATCAGTTGTAAATTCACCACTGCACTTAATGTAACAACGTGTGTTACATTACATGTACGTACGTGTGTGTGCGTGCTCATTCGCTTTAGTCGTGTCCGACCCTTTGCAACCCTATGGACTGTAGCCCGCCAGGCTCTTCTGTCCAAGGGATTCTCCAGGAAAGAATACTGGAGTGGGTTGCCATGCCCTCCTCCAGGGGGTCTTTCCAACCCAGGGACTGAACCCGAGTCTCTGGTGTCTCCTGCAATGCAGGCAGAGTCTTTACTGAATATTCTTTACAGAATATACTTCGTATACTTTGGTACATTCTTTACAGAATATACTAAAAAAAAAAAAAACCCAACCAAATTTCTTTTATATATGTCTTTTTCAAATCAAGATCTGGTCAAGACACACATGCTGTAAATGTGAGAGTGAGGCTGAATGATGTACCAGGAACAGTCAGAGGAGGGGGAGGTGAGGTGGAGGAGGGTTTGGCTTTGAGGGCTTTCTTTTGGGAGGGAGGGATTGAGTTAATCAGGAAGATGCGGGGCGGCCACAGGAAGAACTGGCTTTGAGCAGGAGGTCAATGCCTCTGCTCCAGGGGTTCTCAGAGTGGGGTCCCCGGCCAGTAGCATCGAGCATCACGTGGAAACTAGTCACAAATGAAAATTCTAGCCCCACTCACCCAACACTGAATAGGAAACATGGGTTTTTTTCCTTTCTTTTTCTTTTCTAAATTATGAAAGTATGATAACACATTTACAGGAGACTTGGAAAATACAGAACAAAGTTACATATGGTTCCAATATATATTACAATTATTTTTTAGTTAGATAAATTAAGAATTTTTAGTTGGCATTTCAATATCAAACTCTCAAAAATTAATAGAATGAATAGAAAGAGAAGTAGAAGGATACAGTAGACCTGAAAGGCACTATGAACCATTCAACATGCTGCTGCTGCTGCTGCTGCTGAGCCGCTTCAGTCGTGTCCGACTCTGTGTGACCCCAGAGACAGCAGCCCACCAGGCTCCCCCATCCCTGGGATTCTCCAGGCAAGAACATTGGAGTGGGTTGCCATTTTCTTCTCCAATGCATGAAAGTGAAAAGGGAAATGAAGTCTCTCAGTCGCAACCCCATGAACTGCAGCCCACCAGGCTCCTCCGTCCATGGGATTCCCCAGGCAAGAGTACTGGAGTGGGGTGCCATTGATGTATACAATTTTCACACAACAGCAGGATACATATTCTATTCAAGTTTCCATAGACTGTAAAACAAGAGACACTGGAACATGTCCAGGGACATAAAACAAGGTGCAAATTTTCGTGGTCTAAAGATATTGAAATCATACCCAGTCTGTTCTTTTAACACTGTGGAATTATGTTAGAAATCAATATCAAAAGATATTTGAAAGTAACCCACATATTTTCTAACGCAATCCAAGAGAGATCTTTGACATAGCCATCAAAAGACTAAATAAAGTTAAAAGACAGAAAAACACAGAAGGTAACTATAGAGAAGAAATCATTTAAATGAAAAATTAATATCAAAATGAGAAATTAATATCAAAGATACTTTAAAACTCTTGTATGTTTGGAAATTAAATGTTTACTTTTAAATGATGGGTGATATAAGAAGCCATAACAGAGAAAATTAGAAAATACTCATAACAGAATAAAAATGAGAACAGAATTTCACAGAATTTGCTGCATGCAGTTGAAGCTGTTCAACGCAGTTAATACAATGTGGAATCTTGACTAGGGCATGAAAACAAATTATGGAAACCAGTGTAAAATTTTGTGAAATTTGAATATAACCTGTACTGTACTTAATAATACATGTTCATTTCCTGTTTTTTTTTTTTTTTTTTTTTTTATTGTAAACAACATCATTGTTGTTCAGTTGCTCAGTCGTATCTGACTCTGACGCCATGGACTGCAGCATGCCAGGTTTCCCTGTCCTTCAGTATCTCCTGGAGTTTACTCAAATTCACGTCCATTGAATCAGTGATGTTATCTAACCATCACATCCTTTGCCACTCTCCTCCTCTTGCTTTCAGTCTTCCCCAGCATCAGGCTCTTTTCCAATGAGTTGGCTCTTTGCATCAGGTGGCCAAAGTATTGGAGCTTCCCAATTAGTCCTTCCAATGAATATTCAGGGTTTATTTCCTTTAGGATTGACTGGTTTGAGCTCCTTGGGACTCTCGGGAGTCTTCTCCAGCACTACAGTTCAAAAGCATCAATTCTTCAGTGCTCAGCCTTCATTATGATTCAACTCTCACATCTGTATATGACTACTGGAAAAACCACAGCTTTGACTATACGGACTTTTGTTGGCAAAGAGATGTCTCTGCTTTTTAATATGCTGTCCAGGTTTGTCATAGCTTTTTTTCCAAGGAGCAAGCATCCTTTAATTACGCAGTGGCATTCCCATCCACAGGGATTTTGGAGCCCAAGAAAATAAAATCTGTAACTGCTTCCACTTTTTCCCCTTCTATTTGCCATGAAGTGATGGGACCGGATACCATGATCTTCGCTGTTTCCACATTGAGTTTTAAGTCAGCTCTTTCACTCTCCTCTTTCACCGTCATCTCTTGACTTTTTAGTTCCTCTTCACTTTCTGCCATTACAGTGGTATCCTGAGGTTGTTGATATTTCTCTCCCAGCAATCTTGATTCCAGTTTGTGCTTCATCCATCTGGTACACATGATGTACTCTGGATATAAGTTAAATATATAGAGACAATATACAGCCTTGTCTTTTTCCTTTCCCAGTTTTGAACCAGTCAGTTGTTCTATGTAAGGTTCTGATTGTTTCTTGAACTGCATATGGATTTTTCAGGAGACATGTAAGGTGATCTGGTATTCCCATCTCTTTAAGAATTTTCCATAGTTTGTTGTGATCCACACAGTCAAAAGCTTTCATGTAGTCAATAAAACAGAAGTAGATGTCTTTCTAAAATTCCCTTGCTTTCTCTCTGATCCAGCAAATGTTGACAATCTGATCACTTGTTCCTCTGCCTTTTCTCAACCCTGCTTGTATATCTGGAAGTTCTCCACTCATGTACTGCTAAAGCCTAGCTTGAAGAATTTTGAGCATAAACTTACTAGCACGCAAAATGAGTGCAACTGTATGGTAGCTTGAACATTCTTTGGTATGGCCCTTCTTTGGGATTTGAATGAAAAGTTACTTTCTCCAGTCCTGTGGCCATTGCTAAGTTTTCCAAATTTGCTGATGTATTTAGTGCAGCACTTTAACAGCATCATCCTTTAGGATTTTAAAAAGCTCAACTGGAATTCTATCACCTTCACTAGCTTTGTTTGTAGTAATGATTCCTAAGGCCCACTTGACTTCACACTTCAGGATGACTGGCTGTAGGTGAGTGATCACAACATCATGGTTATCTGGGTCATTAAAATCTTTTCTATATAGTTCTTCCGTGTTTTCTTGTCACCTTTTCTTAATCTCTTCCACTTCTGTTAGGTCCTTACCATTTCTGTCCTTTATTGTGCCCATGCTTGTTTGAAATGTTCCCTTGATATCTCCAAGTTTCTTGAAGAGATCTCTAGTCTTTCCCATTCTATTATTTTCCTCTACTTCTTTGCATTGTTCATTTAAGAAAGCCTTCTTCTCTCTTCTTGCTATTCTCTGAAACTCTGGATTCAGTTGGGTATATCTTTCCTTTTCTCCTTTGCTTTTCACTTCTCCTCTTTCCTCAGCTATTTGTAAAGCCTCCTCAGATAACCACTTGCCTTCTTGCATTTCTTCTTAGCAGCCAGAATAAATGGAACCATATCAAAATTTGAGTGAATATAAATTAGAAATCTAGCATTCTATTCATACTTTTAGTCAAACAAGTGGAACCAAAATGTCATTGATTTTTTAGCTAAGAAAAATTTGTGTTTTCTAAAATATATAAATTATATTCTATACTATTTATCAATATATATGCATACAAAAGCTTTTCTACTACACTTCATAAAGGTTTAAGAACGACAAAAAAGAGAGATGAAAAACTGGAAAACATAAAGGAAATGGAAACACTGAATACGAAATAGAAAAAGGGAAACAAACTAGATAAAAGTAAAAGATCCACATACAGTATGGTTGTTTTTAAACATGGCTGCTCATTGGAGTCACATCTGGAGCTCGGGAGAAAAAAACAATATCTGGACATTAGTATTTTTCAAAAATTTCAAGATACTTAATATGCATCTGGATTTTAAAAAGTGATTACAGGTTTTTATATTAAAAGGTAGTTTTAGTGGTACAGAATTCTATTATTTTCTGACCAATCAGGATACGATGGTATGAAAATGAATAATAGTTACATAGTTCAGTCACTCAGTCATGTCTGGTTCTTTGCGACCCCATGGACTGCAGCACACCAGGCCTCCCTGTCCATCACCAGCTCCTGGAGTTTACCCAAACTCACATCCATTGAGTCGGTGACGCCATCCAACCATCTCATTCTCTGTCGTCCCCCTCTCCTCCTGCCCTCAATCTTTCCCAGCATCAGGGTCTTTTCAAATGAGTCAGTTCTTCCCATCCGGTGGCCAAAGTATTGGAGTTTCAGCTTCAACATCAGTCCCTCCAATGAACAATCAAAACTAATCTCCCTTAGGATGGACTGGTTTGGATCTCCTTGCAGTCCAAAGGACTCTCAAGAGTCTTCTCCAGCACCACAGTTCAAAAGCATCAATTCTTCAGCACTCAGCTTTCTTTATAGTCCAGCTCTCATATCCATACATAACTATTGGAAAAACCATAGCCTTGTCTAGATGGACTTTTGTTGACAAAGCAATATCTTTGCTTTTTAATATGCTGTCTATGTTGGTCATAACTTTCCTTCCAAGGAGTAAGCGTCTTTTAATTTCATGGTTGCAATCACCATCTGCAGTGATTTAGTTCAGTTCAGTTCAGTTCAGTCGGTCAGTCGTGTCCGACTCTTTGCGACCTCATGAATCGTAGCACGTCAGGCCTCCCTGTTCATTACCATCTCTCGGAGTTCACTCAGACTCACGTCCATCGAGTCCGTGATACCATCCAGCCATCTCATCCTCTGTCGTCCCCTTCTCCTGCCCCCAATCCCTCCCAGCATCAGAGTCTTTCCAGTGAGTCAACTCTTTGCATGAGGTGACCACTGGAGTTTCAGCTTTAGCATCATTCCTTCCAAAGAAATCCCAGGGTTGATCTCCTTCAGAATGGACCGGTTGGATCTCCTTGCAGTCCAAGGGACTCTCAAGAGTCTTCTCCAACACCACAGTTCAAAAGCATCAATACTTCGGCACTCAGCCTTCTTCACAGTCCAACTCTCACATCCATATATGACCACAGGAAAAACCATAGCCTTGACTAGACGGACCTTAGTCGGCAAAGTAATGTCTCTGCTTTTGAATATACTATCTAGGTAGGTCATAACTTTTCTTCCAAGGAATTGGGAGCCCAGAAATTATAAAGTCAGCCACTGTTTCCACCGTTTCCCCATCTATTTGCCATGAAATGATGGGACCAAATGCCATGATCTTCATTTTCTGAATGTTGATCTTTAAGCCAACTTTTTCACTCTCCTCTTTCACTTTCATCAAGAGACTTTTAGTTCCTCTTCACTTTCTGCCATAAGGGTGGTGTCATCTGCATATCTGAGGTTATTGATATTTCTCCCGGCAATCTTGACTCCAGCTTGTGCTTCATCCAGCCCAGTGTGTCTCATGATGTACTCTGCATAGAAGTTAAATAAGCAAGGTTACAATATACAGCCTTGATGTACTCCTTTTCCTATTTGGAACCAGGATGTTGTTCCATGTCCAGTTCTAACTATTGCTTCCTGACCTGCACACAGCTTTCTCAAGAGGCAGGTCAGGTAGTCTGGTATTTCCAGCTCTTTCAGAATTTTCCGCAGTTTATTGTGATCCACACAGTCAAAGGCTTTGGCATGGTCAATAAAGCAGAAATAGATGTTTTTCTGGAACTCTCTTGCTTTTTCCATGATCCAGCGGATGTTGGCAATTTGATCTCCGGTCCCTCTGCCTTTTCTAAAACCAGCTGGAACATCTGGGAGTTCACAGTTCATGTATTGCTGAAGCCTGGCTTGGAGAATTTTGAGCATTACTTCACTAGCATGGGAGATGAGTGCAATTGTGCAGTAGTTTGAACATTTTTTGGCATTGCCTTTCTTTGGGATTGGAATGAAAGCTGACCTTCTCCAGTCCTGTGGCCACTGCTGAGTTTTCCAAATTTGCTGACATATTTAATACAGCACTTTAACAGCATCATCTTTTAGGATTTGAAATAGCTCAACTGGAATTCCATCACCTCCACCAGCTTTGTCTGTAGTGATACTTCCTAAGGCCCACTTGACTTCACATTCTAGGACGTCTGGCTCTAGGTGAGTGATCACACCATTGTGATTATCTGGGTCATGAAGACCTTTTTGTACAGTTCTTCTGTGTATTCTTACCACCTCTTCTTAATATCTTCTGCTTCTGTTAGATTCATACCATTTCTTTTATCGAGCCCATCCTTTATCGAGCCCTTTATCGAGCCCATCTTTGCATGAAATGTTCTCTTGGTATCTCTAAGTTTCTTGAAGAGATCTCTAGTCTTTCCCATTTTATTGTTTTCCTCTATTTCTTTGCATTGATCACTCAGGAAGGCTTTCTTATCTCTCCTTGCTATTCTTTGGAACTCTGCATTCAAATGGGTATATCTTTCCTTTTCTCCTTTGCTTTTCACTTCTTTTCACAGCCATTTGTAAGGCCTCCCCAGACAGCCATTTTGCTTTTTTGCATTTCTTTTTCTTAGAGGTGGTCTTGATCCCTGTCTCCTGTACAGTGTCACAAACCTCCACCCATAGTTCATCAGGCACTCTGTCTATCAGATCTAGTCCCTTAAATCTATTTCTCACTTCCAGTGTATAGTCATAAGGTATTTGATTTAGGTCATAGCTGAATGGTCTAGTGGTTTTCCCTACTTTCTTCAGTTTAAGTATGAATTTGGCAATAAGGAGTTCATGATCTGAGCCACAGTCAGCTCCCAGTCTTGTTTTTGCTGACTGTATAGAGCTTCTCCATCTTTGGCTGCATAGAATATAATCAGTCTGATTTTGGTGTTGACCATCTGGTGATGTCCATATGTAGAGTCTTCTCTTGTGTTGTTGAAAGAGGGTGTTTGCTATGACCAGTGCATTTTCTTGGCAAAACTCTATTAGCCTTTGCCATGCTTCATTCTGCATTCCAAGGCCAAATTTGCCTGTTACTCCAGGTGTTTCTTGACTTCCTACTTTTGCATTCCAGTCCCCTATAATGAAAAGGACATCTTTTTTGGGTGTTAGTTATAAAAGGTTTTATATGTCTTCACAGAACTGTTCAACTTCAGCTTCTTCAGTGTTACTGGTTGGGGCATAGACTTGGATTACTGTGATATTGAATGGTTTGCCTTGGAAATGAACAGAGATCATACTGTCATTTTGAGATTGCATCCTAGTACTGCATTTTGGACTCTTTTGTTGACTATGATGGCTACTCCATTTCTTCTAAGGGATCCCTGCCCACAGTAGTAGATATAATGGTCATCTGAGTAAAAGTCATCCATTTCAGTCCATTTTAGTTCACTGATTCCTAGAATGTTGATGTTAACTCTTGCCATCTCCTGTTTGACCACTTCCAATTTGCCTTGATTCATGGACCTATCTTTCCAGGTTCTTATGCAATATTGCTCTTTACAGCATCAGACCTTGCTTCTATTACCAGTCACATCCACAACTGGGTGTTGTTTTTGCTTTGGCTCCATCCTTTCATTCTTTCTGGAGTTATTTCTCCACTGATTTCCAGTAGCATATTGGGCACCTACCGATCTGGGGAGTTCATCTTTCAGTGTCCTATCTTTTTGCCTTTTCATACTGTTCATGGGGTTCTCAAGGCAAGAATACTGAAGTGGTTTGTCATTCCTTTCTCCAGGGGACCACATTCTGTCAGACCTCTCCACCAAGACCCATCTGTCTTGGGTTGCCCCACAAGGCATGGCTTAGTTTCATCGAATTAGACAAGGCTGTGGTCCATGTGGTCCATATTATAATGATAAAAGATGCTTATCAGTTTTCACAATCAATAGCTAGACAAAAAAATGATAGTTACGACTATCAGGTTGTAACTTGTAACTATCAAGTTGATAGTTGTAACTAGTTTGTATTTATAGCTATCAAATTAATGGGAACATGATTAACCTAACAATATAAAATAATTGTGTAGAGTTTGGGAGATTAAGTAATGTGTTAAGTAGAAGTGCATACATGCACATGTTTTCGTCCACTTAGCCAGTCTACGTCTTTTGGTTGGTGCATTTAATCCATTTACATTTAAGGTAGTTATTGATCTGTATGATTCTATTACCATTTTCCTAATTCTTTTGGGTTTATTTTTTGCTGGTCTTTTTCTTCTCTTGTACTTCCTGCCTAGAGAAATTCCTTTAGCATTTGTTGGAAAGCTGGTTTGGTGATGCTGAATTCTCTTAACTTTTTCTTGTCTGTGTAGCTTTTGATTTCTCTGCCAAATCCAAACAAGACTCTTGCTGGGTAGAGTATTTTTGGTTGTAGATTCTTTTTTTCATCACTTTAAATATATCATGCCATTCATTTCTGGCTGGTAGAGTTTCTGTTGAGGAATCAGCTGGTAACCTTAAAGGAGTTCTCGTGTATGTTATTTGTCATTTTCCTTTGTTGTATTTAATATTTCACCTGTGCCTTTAATTTTTGTCAGTTTGATTCCTGTCTGTCTCATTGTGTTCCTCCTCGGGTTTATCCTGCCTGGGACTCTGTGCTTTCTGGACTTGGTTGACTATTTCCTTTCCCATGTTAGGGAAGTTTTCAGCTATTATCTCTTTAAATATTTTCTCAGGTCCTTTCTCTCTCTCTTCTCCTTCTGGGAAGCCTATAATGTGAATATTGGTGCATTTAATGTTGTCTCAGTGGTCTCTTAAGCTGTTTTCTTTTCTTTTTTTGTTCTTTTTCTATATTCTGTTTTGCAGCAGTGATTTCTACCATTCTGTCTTCCAGATAACTTATCCATTCTTCTGCTTTAGTTATTCTCTGATTTATTCCTTCTAGAGTATTGTTCATCTTTGTTTCTTTGCTCTTTAGTTCTTCTGGGTCTTTGAAAAGTGAAAATGAAAGTTGCTCAGTGAGTATCTGACTCTCTTCGACCCCATACAGTCCATGGAATTCTCCAGGCCAGAATACTGGAGTGGGTAGCCTTTCCCTTCTCCATGGGATCTTCCCAATCCAGGGATCGAATGCAGGTCTCCCTCATTGCAGGCAGATTCTTTACCAGCTGAGCCACAAGGGAAGCCCAAGAATACTAGAGTGGGTAGCAAATCCCTTCTCCAGCAGATCTTCCCCACCCAGGAATCGAACCATGGTCTCCTGCATTGCAGGCGACTTATTTACCAACTGAGCCATCAGGGAAGCCCATTTCTGGGTCTTTGGTAAACGTTTATTGCATCTTCTCCATTCTTTTTCCAAGATCCTGGATCACCTTCACTGTCATTATTCTGAATTCTTTTTCTGGAAGGTTGCTTATCTCCACTTCATTTATTTTTCTTGGGTTTTATCTTACCCCCTCATAACCCTCTACCTTTTCATTTGGATTAACTTTCTGTGGTTGTGGTTTTCATTTTGGCTGCTGCAGGATTGTAGTTCTTGCTTCTTCTGTCTGCCCTCTGGTAGAGGACGCTAAGAGGCCTGTGTAAGTTTCCAGAGGGGAGAGACTGCAGTGGGAAAAACTGGGTCTTGCTCTGGCAGGCAGGGCTGTGTTCAGTAAAACTTAAAAATTTTACTCAGTAAAAGAGTAAAATCTGATTTTCTGCTAATGGGTGGGGCTGCACTTGCTCCCTCGTTAGTTGTTGGGCCTGAGGTAGCCCAGCCCTGGAGTCTACGGGCTCTATAGCAGGGCTACTGGTGGCCTCCAAGAGGGCTCGTGTCAAAGGACACCCCCGAGGACTGCTCCTGCCATCCCCGCTGCCCCCATCCCCGCAGCAGGCCACTGCTGGCCCACGCTGCCACAGGAGCCCCTTCAACACAGGCAGGTATAGCTTCATCCCCTGTGGGGTCACTGCTCTTCCCTCCTGGGTCCTGGTGCACATGAGCTTGTGTTTGTGCCCTCCAAGAGCAGAGCCTCTGTTTCCTCCAGTCCTGCGGAAGTCCTGCAGTTAACCTGCCCTGGACTTCACAGTCAGATTCCCGGGGGATTCCTAATCCCTTTGCTGGATCCCTAGGCTGGGAAGCTTCATATGGGGTTCAGAACCTTCACAACAGTGGGAGAACGTTTTTGGTATTACTGTTCTCCAGTTTGTGGGTCACCGACCCAGCAGGCATGGGATTTGATTTCATCGTGATTGTGCCCCTCCTACCATCTCCTCGTGGCTTTGCCTTTGCCTTTGGATGTGGGGGTTATCTTTTTAGGTGGGTTCCAGGCTCCTCCTGGTGATAGTTGTCCAACAGCTGGTTGCAATTCTGGTGCTCTTAGAAGAGGGAATGAGTACATGTCCTTCCTCTCCACCATCTTGAACCAATCTCAAAACATGTTTTTTATACTTATTGACTTTTTAAATGTCTATATGAATGCACCTTATGTAGCACTGTAGACGTGTATGTATATATATATACTTGTTAGAGGGACCAGAGTGTAGTTTTAGGACAATAACAAAAGCAATGCCAGCTTAAGAGAAAATCATTTAAATCTGCACAGTCCATATCTACTAAAAATTCTCTGACTTTTAAAGGTCAGAAGCCCAGAATCTGCATTTAATGATATTTTCTAAAGGGATTGTTATCATTTTCTGTTGCTATAATTTTATCAGTATTTCTGCTTGCTAATCATTTTGTTCTGTTCATAGGACCAGGAATTCCATGTGTTCTCTCATTTTTCCCAGCATTTGAAGTGGTGTCTCTCAAACCACGTCCTTCATTGGATGGCCATGTTCCTCTTCAGGGATCCTGAAATTCCCTCGTGTAATGGTTAGCACTCTGGATTCCGAATCCAGGAAACATGTTTTAACATGCCCTCCAGGCAATTCTGTGTTATGCCTGAAGTCCGAGTCCCCAAAACTGAGAGAAATAAGACGTCCACGATAACGCAAAAAGCCTAAAGGGGTTTATTGCTAGCTTGAGCTAGGGCTCCCCGGTACCGATGCAGCGGTTATAGGGAGGGAGCCCCGAGTCTTGGGCTGCACTGTTTTTATAGGGGATTTAATCAGGTAAAAGGGTACAAGGGGGGTGTTCAAGCAGGAGGACAACTGATTGGCCACTTTAGGGGTGTTTAAGTTGACAGATAACTGGTTGGTTACTTCCATCCATAGGATTTGTGTGTAGATTCTTGATTGGTTTTTACTTCCAAGGTAAATCACAAGCTCCTGAATGTAAAGTCAGAAGGTTTAGCCTAGTGACCGATTGGTTCATGTACAGTGGGGCTAGTAATCTGAGGGTTGATTGGCTATGGGTAGTGGGCTTAGGTTGGGTAACGTCCAAAGTTCTTTTGCCCGGGACCTTGCAGGATGGAATTCTTTACAAGATGGAGAAGCTCAGGCCCTTCATCCTAGGGTGAATGGGACCCTGCCAGGGGATAGTCTCCTGGAATCGTGACCCAGGTTTACAAGAATTCAAAACCTAGGCCTAGTGCAACCTGTCGAGCCTGCTATGGCTCCGGTCTGGTTCCCCAACATTCTGATGCACCAGGTTGGAGAACCGTCACTCTTTTCTGAAGGAAGAAAGATGAGCACAGGTCGTTGTGAATTTGGTGACAGGTGGTTGAAGGAGTCCACCTCTAATGGCTCCAGCTTTTTCTGTGATGTAAAGCAAGATCACCACATGAATATGAGGTGAGAGACAGAGAGGCGCCTCCTAGGCTCCAGGTTCAGGGAGTTTAAAGTGGTCAGTGACCAGCCTAGTGTGGCTGGGTCACTAGGCGATGCCTTGTAGGGGCCATGAGTGAGGAGTGGCAGCTGTTTCCTGGCTGGAGACTTCCTCTGTTTCTTGACTTGCAGAGTGAAATCTTGGAGAAAAGAGATCATTAGGCTCCCCCAGGGTTGAGATTTTTGCCTGAGACGTATGAAGGATGAAAATACACTAGCACGAGGGAGTTCAGGATACTGGCAAGGGAGTTGATGAAACGAAGAACCACAGCGGTGAAGCTGCATAAGGCAGGGCTGATGGAAGAAGGCACGTTCCGTTGACCTGGAGGTCCTAGGAGACTGGAAAATGGTCATGAGAGGAGCAGAGACGGATGAGAGGAGGATGGATGGGAGCTGAGTGATTCTGGAAGAGCTGCTTCAGATGGCAAGGGCCAGGGTGTGACAGTGGGAAGCGGTGGCTGAGCTGAAGTGGAGACGGTCCAGGTCATGAAGTGCTGAGGAGCTAGGTGGGGAATGGGTCCTCTCCTCGGATGATGAGTCAGAAAGAGGCAGTCTGCCAAGTGCCAGTGGCCCCCTGAGTGAGGCAGTGAGGCAGACAGTAGTCAAAAGGAAGGAAAATGGCAATTTAGCCCAACAGTTGGGCCTCAGAGGCAGTGAGTTATTTTATACTAGAAACTGGGGATGGAGGATGAGGGTCTGGAGGCAGCCATTCGGGGGGAAGAAAGGACCCTCAAGTATGAGAAAACAAATATCTCTCATTTTAGAAGCCTGCAGAGGAGGTGGTACCCTCCAGGGAGAGCTCAATTTCAGTGGAAGTCAGGAAGTAAGGGCGCACTCCAAGGAGAAGTGAGGGGCAGGAGGAGGCTCCCAGTTTATTAGAGCACGTGTCAGGGGGCGGGGGTGGGTCGGAGCCAAGAAGCACAGAGTCTTGTGGAAACAGTAGAGTAGGTGGGTCAGGGAACGCACAGGCAGGCTGGGTATCATCTCATCAGTCTCTGGGAAACCGTGAAAAGTGGTGGTTCAGGATGCGGAGCAGACCTCCTAAATCAAATCCCAGCCTTGCCACGCAAGACTTTGGTCAAGGGCTCTGGACCCTCATTTTCGCATCTGTAAAATGGGGATAACAATAGTTCCCACCTCACAGGGTTGCTGTGAGCCAACCTGTGATTCAATGACTTAGTGTGTTAAATACTGAGAACAGTGTCTGAACAGTTGCCCCAGATAACTTGGTCGTGGCTCCCAAGCCTGGTGGAGCAGGCTCTTGGCTGTCCTGGCCCCTGCCCTGTGCTAGGTAGGATAGCGACCCTTGGATGGAAACAAGGAGTTTGATGAGCAGCTGCAAGTGCAAAAATGACTTAAAGATCAAAGACACCCAAGAGGATTCTGGTAGAAAAAATGGACTCTTTGGGGACACTGCCCACACAGGGTCTGGATGGAAGACTTGGTTCCTCAAGACCACAGAAGGTTTCACTGCTACATATCAGGCCAATTATGGCTTCTCTAACGATACTGTGTCTAGCTCTACTGCAAATGGCACCCCACTCCAGTACTCTTGCCTGGAAAATCCCCTGGATGGAGGAGCCTGGTAGGCTGCAGTCCATGGGGTCGCTAAGAGTTGGACACAACTGAGCGACTTCACTTTCACTTTTCACTTTCATGCATTGGAGAAGGAAATGGCAACCCACTCCAGTGTTCTTGCCTGAAGAATCTCAGGGACGGGGGAGCCTGGTGGGCTGCCGTCTATGAGGTCACACAGAGTCAGACACGACCGAAGTGACTTAGCAGCAGCAGCAGCAGCAAAAATGGTATAGATGAACCTATTTGCAGGGCAGGAATAGAAACACAGACACAGAGAGTGGACATGTGGACACGGGGGCGAAGGGGAGGGTGGGACCAATTGGGAGACTGGGATTGATGTATGTTCACTACCATGTGTAAAACAGCTAGCTAGTGGGGACCTGCCATGTAGTGCAGGGAGCTTAGCTCGGTGCCCTGAGATGACCTGGCAGGGTGGGGTAGTGGGCAGGGAGGTCCTAGAGGGAGGGGATTTATGTACACATATGGCTGATTCCCTTCGTTGTATAGCAAAAACCAACACAATATGATAAAGCAACTATTCCCCAGTTTTAAAAATACATATGCCTTGGTTTAATGAATACTGTTTCCAAAACTCCTGCAAACTGAAATGCAACATGAATTGCGGTATCCATTTTCTCCAGGGTGGAGAGAGCTGATTTCAAAGTTGTCTCAATCTTGCTTTCTCCTTCTTTCCTTGCATCTTTACCCTAAATCTGTGTTGGAACCCAGGGAATTTGCCTGCTTCCCCTCATGCCTGATTTCCTAAAGTCAGAAAAGCCACCTTTCTTAAATGCAAGGTGGGTGGGTCCATATTAATAGGTTGGGAAGAAAGGAGGAACTTCGTTTCTTTTGTCCTCAGGGTACACGCCCACATTCAATAGCTCTGGAATTGATGCTGAGATGGCACTTTCGTTTTGTGCAGAGACAGAGCTGTTGAACACAGAATAAATGTTTCCCAGAGAGTCCAGTTGAAAAAAAACTCAGGGACTTCCCCAGTGGTTCAGTGGTTAAGAATCCACCTCCCAGTGCCAGGGACATGGGTTCTATCTCTGGTCTGGGAAGATTCCACCTGCCTGCTGCTGCTAAGTTGCTTCAGTCATGTCTGACTCTGTGCGATCCCATAGATGGCAGCCCACCAGTCTCCCTTGTCCCTGGGATTCTCCAGGCAAGAACACTGGAGTGGGGTGCCATTGCCTTCTCCGTCCACATGCCTAGGGGCAACTAAGTCCATGAGCCACAACCACTGACCCCCAGCCCTCCAGCCCTCGCTCAGCAAACAAGGGAAGTCACTGCATTGAGAAGCCTGCTTAAAGCAACAGAGATCCAGTGCAGCCAAAAGTAAATCAGTAAACAACTCAGGACAAGCTGAGGACACAGAGGTGTAAAAATAGAAAGAAATGATGTTTCTTTAAAGGACAGAGATCCCTTAATAGCACTGGGGGGCTGTTACAAGCCATAGGGACGTCTCCAATTCCTTCCTATAGACACTAGGTAAGGACAGGGACCAGTGTGCCAGATGCAGATGTGAGTCTTACCGATGAGCAAAGGGAAGGAGGATATTGACAGTCCTGCCCGAGACGGTGATCCCTGGTGCTTCTGGGTCTGTGAGTTCAGTGGGTCCGTTATTAGCAAAAGAGAAAAAGTGAGGGAGTTAAGGAGCGGTGGCGCTAGCCAGAAGTTATGCGTTTCAGCCTGGGGATCACAAGGACCCACCTAAGCCACAGGGACTGCATATCTTTGGACTGAAAGAAAAGCCCCTCAGCTGCTTCAGCGTGGACGGCGAGCGGGGGAGGCCTTCGAGAGCAGACGCGGCCACCGACTGCCGACGGCCGAGCTCCAGTCCCCGGTCGATGCTGCCCCCTGGAGGTCAACGTGGGGACCGCGGCTCCCTTTCCCGCTCTTGGTCTTCATGCCGTCCTGAGACGCGGGTTGGCTTCAGAGGACGGCTATAGATTCCAGGGTCGGTTCGACGTCCCCGGAAACTGTATGCTCCAATATAACCGTAATGCTTCCCGGCCCCGGTATGTAAGCCGCCTCAGTTTCCAGCAGTGCCCCTCGGGGAGGCCTGCAGAAAAACATGCTTCTCTGTCCAGCGTGTGGGTTTGGGTTTGGGGAGGCACAGCACAGGGGAAATTCAGAACTTCGAAAACCAAGGTAACAGCATGCATGCCCTTCTCCCGCTGGCGCCTTAGCTGGCCTTCGACGAAGACACCGGTGTTGGCAATCTCCCGAGACGCCCCCCGCACCCCGACCCCCTTCTCTGGGAAACTGCTCTGTCAAAGCAACCTACGTCTCCCTAGTCCCAAAGCCTGGGCCCTTCTCGTCCTCCTCGAGCCGGGGCAGGAATCAGGTCAGCGTGAGGACATGTGGGTCCCCGTGGAGTGGTGGGGGCGAGGAACAGGAAAGGAAGGTGGGGAACAGAAGGTTCCCGGGCCGCGGGCGCCCAGGAGCCAGCGTGCGGTGCCCCCGTCGGGAGGGCCACCGTCCAGCGCGGGGCAGGCCTCAGGGGAGTCAGGGGCGGGCCAAGCCGCGAGGATGCCGAGGAGGCGAGGGTGGCGCGGACGCGGGGTGCGGTCATTAAGGCTTCTTCCCTGCACCCCCCGCCATCCCCCGGGCTCCTCAGACCATCCGAGGCCGAAGCTCCGAGGTGCGGGTCCCGAGGATGGTCTGCGCGCCCACTCTCCAGCCCTAACCCTGCGAGGCGGGCCTCGCCCCCAGCCCTGGCGGAGCTGGAGCTCGGAGCAGACAGGGCGCCGCTTTGCACCCTGATTCTGAGCCAGCATCCAGAGGGCCCAAGCAGCCACTCGGGGGAATGAGTAGGTCGGGGGGGGACGTCCCTGAGTTACCATGTCCCCCTGACGGCACTGGCCCCTCCCCCTCCGCATTTACAGGCACCCCCATGTCTCCTCGGTCTAGAGTCTGAGTTCAAACGGTCTAGAGTCTGAGTTCAAACAGGACAGGAAGGCAACAGCAGCAGGAAGGGGCCGAGACACAGGAAGGGATGAGATGGCCACGCTGCAGACCTGGCCTGCTCTCGGCCCACTGCAATGGGAACTGCAGCCCCCAGCAAGGGCTGTGACGGTCACACCGGAGAAGCTAGGGAGCTGACCCTCAAGGAGAGAAGGCAATCCCAGGGTCAACTTGGGGAGGCCAGAGGCAAGGAGAGCCGGTGTCTGCCTTAGGGGAGCGGAGGCGGCCGGCATCTGCCGTTTCCACCAGGGTCACTTCCTCTGCCAGGTTGGTTACTCCTGAAACAGTTCCCGCCCTAAAACCAATGCAGCCACTTTGGCCTGAAGGAGCTGCAGGTTAGAGGTAACTGCGTGCCCCGAGTTTCTGGACACTCACCAGAAAGGGATGCAGGCCCAGGAGGCAGAGAGCAAAAGTGATCCTGGGGCAGAGACGGGGCTACCTGAAGGCCCCAGGAGGAGAAAAGAAATGGGAAAAGAGTGTTGTATCCTATTATTTATTGTTTTCTGCAGACTGACCTTGATGTAACTCTGAAGCCAGGAGGCGACTGATTAGCGTTCAAGCTGCTGGGATCTTAGGTCAAAAAGCTACAGAAAATAAATCACTGAGTGGAAGGAAAAAAGAAGCCAACCATTATGAGACAGTCTTCCCTTGCCACGGCAATTCCAAGAGTCGAGGCTTCACACCTCATGCCATGCTGACAAGAGCTGAGTGAACCAGAAGGTTTTACTGGGAGAAGAAAAAGGCCTTGGCGGTGGGGCAGTGGGAGTAAAGAGAGGAATGACAACACTGGAAAGATAACCGAGGTTAGTTTGGAAGCCCAGGAGGAAGTGGTCCTGGGACACTTGAAGACACGAGAGATGCCCAAAGCCAAGGGATCCGGCTTATCCTGACGAAGCACAGTCCCGGGAATGAAGGCAGAGTGAGGCCTGTGAGAGCCTAAGAGGCAAGGGGGCCCCTGGCAGGGAGCCCCAGGTGAAAAGGGGGATGGGATGGGGCTCAGAAGTCCGTGGAGAGGGCTGGTGGCCCCCAGGGCCCGGCACATCAGAAGTTAGGCTTGTGCTTCTTGAGTTCCACCATGAGGTGGTGGATGTTGATGAGCTCGGCCCGGGCAGGGAGGGCTCGCAGCTGCGGCTGAGACAGCACCCGGTGGAAGCGATGGTAGAGCTGGATCAGCTGGGTCAGAGCTCCCTGCTCAGAGAAAGTCACGGAGGGATAAGATACAGGGTGATGCTAAGGATGATGATAGCCGTCAGCTTAGGGCTCGGCCAGAACTTTGGGCACAGCTGGTAGCTGAAGATCAAGGGTCACTTGTATGATTCCGAGCCCCGAGAAAAGAGGAGGGCAAACCAGTGATGGGGCGGGGTGGGAGTGGGGACTGGGAGTCGCAGGTTACCTGGATGATGCTGGTTCCATTTCTGAAGTTGGTGAAGCTCCGCATCACATCCTGACTCAGAGACTCCACCGATGATTTCCAGGAACTGCCAAAGCCACGGATCAGCTGAGTAACCCGGGCTGAGAGGAGGAGGAAAAAGATCACGGCTAAGTGATGTCTGATCCTGCTAGGTCCTCCCCAAGGTACAGCTGTCCTCACCCTGCAACCCCTCTTTTCTGGTGTTCGCCCTCCCCATGTAACCTCCATCCCTGAATTTTTCTTTTCCATTCACCTTTCCTCTCACCCCACCACATCCACCCCATCCTCAGACCTTCTTCCCCTCGAAGTCGTTCCGCTTGTCCCCGCTCAATCAAAGCTTCAGCTTCCTTTACAAATGCCACCAGGCCCCCAAAGGGGGGAGACAGCAACTCTTCAATGAATTCCTGTAGGAACACAGCACATACACAGAGCTGAGTTTCCTGGGGTGGGCAGATTTTTCCCAATTCTGGCATCATGACCAACTCGGTCCTTACAACACTCCCATAACAGCAGCAAACCTCTAGAAAAGTCATATACTCTAAGACACTGTTGGTCTCACAAGAGTTAGGGGAAATCTCCTCCCTTCTCAAAATAAATAAATAAACCACAAAACCTTTGTTTAGTTAAATTAAAAAAAATTGAGCTGGGAGCAGAGGGCCAGAACCGGAGAAGTGGGCCCTGAGTGCCTGGGAGAGGCAGCGCTACAGAAAAGTAAATGGTCACGGCAGCTCTGCTATCAGGAAGCTGAGCTGATGCAGGCCCTGAGTGGAGATGCTGAGCTTGGTCTCATGAGAGCCTCACAGAGGTGCCAGTGTAGACCCAGGTGGATGGCATCTTTCAGCTGTTACAAAAGCAAGGGCAAGTCTTCTCTGAAATCTCCCTGATCCCCATTTAGGCCCCGATGACTGCCCCTGATTGAAACCAAGAAAAGAGCCCAAAGATACCCAGTCACAGAAGCGAGCAAGCTATGATGAGTCTGTAGAACAGACAGTAAGCAGTGGACGTAGACCTCCGAAGATGGCCAGTGTTAAAACTGTCACATACAGAGCAGCTGTACATTCTGTATGAAATGTTCAAAGAAGTTAAAGACACAGACACAAAAGTGACCTATTACCAAGATCAGAAACAGACTTGAAACAAAATGAGATTTTAAAGAAATGATTTATAAAAAAAATTAAAAAAATTTTTTTAATGTCAGCTGGCTAAACAGCAGATTGGATGTACCTGGAAAAATGACTGAACAAACTGGAATTTATGATTGAAGAAATGACTCAAAATGCAGCACAGACAAGGAGATGGAAATTTTTGAGACATTGAGAGATTTAGAAATCTAATGGTCTGGGTGGTGATCACTGATGGCCACTGGCAAAAAGAAAGCCAAGAAGACATTAAGTGCCATGAGAGAAGTACACACCACTACCTCTCAAACAGCCTTGTAAAAAAAAATCTAACTGGAATCTGATCAAGCGTTTCCATTGAATCACACATTTATGGGAAAAGAGGAACAGTCAGCAAAATCCAGACTGTGCGTCGTTCTCCATGACAAATGACTCAATTTCTTCCACAAATAAATTGCATGGAGGAGATAGGGAGGAGATAGAAGGGAAATCTATAGATTAAAAAGAGACATACGGGGACTTCCCTGGTGGTCCAGTGGTTAAGACTCCACAGTCCTAATGCAGGGGGCCCAGGTTTGATCCCTGGTCAGGGAACTATATCCCACATGCCGCAACTAAGACCCGGCACAGCCAAATAAACAAGAGAGAGAGAGAGGCATGTATGGACTGTATATGGATCCTCACTTGAACCACTGTTTATAAGTTGGGATACCTGAATACTAGCTACTTTGATTCTTTTTCCAGGCCACCTCAAGTGAAAGCCCTAAGTCCTATCTTTTTAAAAAGTGTGATAAAGTACTGTGGTTTAAAAACATATCCTGACACAGATGAAGTGATAGTGATGTACAGAATTTAATTCAAAATCACTGAGGGTTGGGGGACGGATGGGAGGATGAACAATGGGTTTTGATACAGATGAAACAACTGTCCTGTCATTGGCTGAAGATCTGTGATGGCGCCTGGGGGCTCACCATGCTATCCTCTACACAGCACAGACATCTGAAATTTCCCAAAACACAAAGTTAAAATGAAAAG
This sequence comes from Nanger dama, assembly GCA_917880005.1. Classification (NCBI taxonomy): domain Eukaryota; kingdom Metazoa; phylum Chordata; class Mammalia; order Artiodactyla; family Bovidae; genus Nanger; species Nanger dama. Next base: position 7,691,054 of record CAKJTW010000033.1, read on the forward strand.
GCTAACAAATAAAAAAACAGTGCAAGGAAGGGACTTCCCTAGTGGCCCTGTGGTTAGGAATCCACCTTCCAATTCAGGGGACACAGGTTCGAGCCCTGGTCGGGGAACTAAGATCCCACATGCTGCGGAGAAAGCAGCAACTGAGCCCCTCTCACTCCAAAGCCCATGTGCCACAACGAGAGTCTGTGCGCAGCAACAGAAGATCCTGGGCGAAGCAACTAAGACCTGATGCAGCAAAAATTAATTTTTTTTTTTAAATGGAAGGGTGGCATTAATGTAGGGAAAAAAAGAAGAGGAGGAAAGAAAAGAAAAACCCAACCCAAATAGCAAGATCTGGTAAGGTGAAAGCAGAACTTTTATTTCACTTAAAAATAAACTATTTATATTTAAAAATAAAATCTTTTGTGGAATCTAAAATATGGCACAAATCAATCTGTCTACAAAACAGGAACAGACTCACAGACATAGAGTACAGACTTGTGGTTGCCGAGGGGGAGGGAGCTGGAGGAGGGATGGATTAGGAGTTTGGGGTTAGGAGAGGTGAACTATTATATAGGATGGAAGGTCCTACCACAGAACACAGGGGGTTCCAGCCAATACCCTGGGACAAACCATAGTGGAGAGGAATATTAAAAAGAATGTACACATGTGTAAAACTGAGTCACTTTGCTGTACAGCAGAAATTAACACAACACTGGAAATCAACTATATATTAATAATGTGCTCAGTTGCTTAGTCGTGGCTGACTCTGAGATTCTGTGGACTGCAACCCGCCGTGGAATTTTCCAGGTAAGGATACTGGAGTGGGTTGCCATTTCCTTCTCCAGATGTATCAATAATAAAAATAAAATCTTTTCCATTCTTCCCACAAAAACATCCACTTATATCCACTGGAGGCTGAGATAACTAACACAAGATGAGGAAGACATTCCCAAGAACACATTTTTCCATAATTAAGGAATCTTTATTTGTGATGTGATTTGGGACAGAGATCAAGTAACAAATTCAACTATTATAGTTGCCTAAATGCAATAAACCCACAACACTCTTAAACAGTGGGGCAAAGGGGGTGGATGCAGAGCTAAGTTCAACTAACAGAGATGACCTGTCCTAACACAGTCTCCACGAATCACATATAGCAACTGATTACTTGAAACAAGGCTAGTTGAAACGGACATGTGCTGTGAACATACACACTAGGCTTCACATAGGAAAACTTTTCGGTGAATTATTACTCATTTACTTGTGGATAAATAATGTTGAAATGATAGTATCTTGGACACAGTGTTTTCAGTAAGACATTAAATTTGTTTCACCTGTTTCTTTTTGTCTGTAAAATTTAGACACTGGAAAATTTGAGGCATGTACTTTATTTCTATGGGACAGCAGTGGTCTAGACTTGGATGGACTTTCTTTAAGCTCTCTATAAAGCCAAAGAGAGTGGGTGTTTATTTGTTTGTTTTGACCTTGCAGCCCAGCTTGTGGGATCTGTTTCCCCACCAGGGACCGAACCTGTGGCCTCTGCAGTGGAAGCACAGAGCCCTAACTTCTGGACCTCCAGGAGAGAGTGTTCTGACCGCAGAGGAGGGGCCAGAGCAGAGAGCACGCTGGGCTTCGGCTCGCAATCTCGCCCACCAGAAGGCACAGGGACCGTCCCCACCCTGGCAGATCCCACAGGGCCAGCAGAGTCCTCACTGAGCACATCTCTGGGGTCAGAGGGTCTAGAGAATCGCGATTCTGGAGGCGGAGCTGACATTCCCTCTGGTCACCTAACTGTGCAGCTGAGGACAACAGGTTCCTTTCTCATATAACTAAAAGTTATATGTTTATTTTATGAAACAGAGAAAACAGAACAGGAAAGTTTAACCCATAACTGACCAGATCCCAGGCAAGAAATATAGGAGGGAAGCAATGTTTAAAAGAATACTGGCTGTGGGAGAAGGGGCAAGGCAGGGATAAGGGACGAAGAGGCGCAAACTATTATGTGCAAAATAAATGAGCTACAAGGAGATATGATACAGCACAGGGAATACAGACAACATTTCACATTTAAAAGGAATATAGGGACTCCCCTGGCTATCCAGTGGTTAGGACTCTGTGCTTTCACTGCAGAGGATGTGTGTTCAATCCCTGGTGGGGAAACTAAGCTCTCACAAGCCGCATGGTTCAGCCAAGAGAAAAGTAAAATAAATAACATAAAGGCATTTAAAAAACAAAAGTAGGACAGAAATAAACACTAGTCAATAATTAGCAGAGTAAACAGAAGGCGAGGGGTGACTGAAGCATTAAAACATTTAAAATGTTTAAAAGTCCATGTATTACTTTAGACAGGGGTTAAATATTAAGTTTAAATGTTAAGCTAAATATATGAGGTAAAATTTAAAGGACGAATTCCAAAAGAATGGAGTACAAAATCCAAACAATTAGAGATGGAAAAAAAGTTGTAAGAAAAATAAAGGCAAGAAGGAAAAAAAAACCACAAGACAAAGAGAAAACTAAAGATGGATGAAAAAGTAGAAATGTCACATTAATCACAATAAACATAAGTGAAAACAAAAACAAATCAAAGGGCAGAGATAATTCAATTGGATTTTTTAAATTCCAGCTACTTTTATTTTTAAAAGACTTAAAATGCGAAAATATGAAAAGGAAAGTAAAAAGAAAGTAAAGTAAAAAAGCAGAAAATTTTTAAGAAGTGGAAATAAATTAAAAAGCAAATATTAACTAAAAGAAAGCTGGAAGAACTATGTTAATATAAAATATAATAGGCTTTAAGAGAAAACTATTCGGGCTAAAATGGGTCATGATATAGTGACAAATGCTTCAAGTCACAAGTAAGATCATATGATTCTAAACTTTTGAGAATTTAGATAAGCTGAAACTATATAAAACAAGATCTGATAAAACTGCAGTGAAAAAGTGATAAACATGAATTTCAAAACATCTCTCTCAACTACTGACCAAAAAAAAAAAAAAATCAGTAAAGATATAGGTGATGTAAATAACAATTAAAAAGCTTGATTTCCACACCTGACAATCAAAGAACACACATATGGATCATTTTCAAAAGCTGATCACGTCCTGCTGCTGCTAAGTCAAGTCAGTTGTGTCCGACTCTGTGCGACCCCCAGAGATGGCAGCCCACCAGGCTCCCCCGTCCCTGGGATTCTCCAGGCAAGAACACTGGAGTGGGTTGCCATTGCCTTCTCCGTGATCATGTCCTAGGCCAAAGCAAATCTAAAAAAATTTCACATTTCAGACTTTCAATACCCAAAGGCCACATTCTCCATTCACAATGCAACTGTTAAACATTAATAACAAAAAGACTTTTGGAAATTTTAAATCACTTCTAAAAATCTCATAGATTAAAGAATAATCGAAACATAAAAGTTCTTTAAACTGAATAAGAAAAATGCTACATTTTCAAACCCACAGAACTCAATAAAAGCAGTATTTAGAGGGAATTTCATAGTTTTCAATGTTCCTAGATGTTTGTGCTGGTAAGTTCTAAGATACTTTAAAGGAAGAAATCATTTCAATCTCAAAATCTTTAAGAATAAAAAGAATGAGGAAATCCTTCCTTCCCACCTGCCTCTATAAATCCAGCATGACTTTGGCACCAAAACCACATGAGGGCAGGACAAGAAAAGAATGGTATAGGCCTATCTCATTTCTGCACGGAGAAACAAAAAACTCTATATAAATCAGACCAAATCCAGAATGGCTTAACACTCTAAAATCTACAAATGTAATATACCACATGACAGATTTTTTTTTTTTAATTGAAGTATAGTTGATTTACAATGTTGTGAGTACATGTATATTGAATGAATATACATGTACATGTATTCTTTTAAAGATTCTTATCCTTTATAGATTATGAGATATTAAATCTATTTTTCTGTACTGTACAGTAGATTCTTATTGTTTATCTATTTTATATATAGTTCTGTGTATCCATTTATCCCAAAGTTCTAATTTTTAAAAATTAAATATATGATTACCTCAACAACTGCAGAAAAGCACACATCCCTGATTAAAAATTCAATACCCACTCATGATTTAAAAACAATAGTAACTCCTGGAATGCTAGGGATTGAAAGAGATTTTCTTTACCTGATAAAGAATATCTGTTAAAAAAAAACCTACAATAACAGTACTCTTAAAGGGGAAATGATGAAAGCATTTGTTTTAAAGCTAGGAAGAGACTTCCGTGGTGGTCCAGTGGTTAAGGCAGGGGGCCTGGGTTTCATCGTTGGTCAAAGAACTAGACCCCACATGCCACAACTAAAAAGAAAAAAAATAATCCCGCATGCCACAACTAAGACACGGCACAGCCAAATAAATAAATATATTTTTTTAAATTAAGAAAAGGTAAGGGTTCTCACTATCACCCTTCTGTTCAACCATTCAACTTTAAAACAGGTACTAGCCCGTGTAGTAAGAGAATAAAGACAGAGGAATGAAACAGGAAGAACTGAAACTGTCACAATTCAGAGATGACGAATGCCTACATAGCAACACACATCTCCAGAAGTATTATTAGAAATAATTTAGGAAGTGGCTGGCTATATAATGCATATACAAAAATCAATAGCACTTCATATACCAGTTCAAACAAGTAAATTTGCCTTTGAAAAGATAGCATTTAACAATTTAAAGGACAAATTCTAAAAGAATAAAGTCCAAACAATTAGGAAAAAAAATGAGGTCATTATTTCTAGTAATTTCAAGTATTATTCTTAGTAACTACTTCTAAATAAACGGTAGATCCCTGGTTCCGGAAGATCCCATGTATCGCGGGGCGACTAAGCCGGAGAGCCGTAACTGCTGAGCACACTCGCCCTGGAGCCCATGCTCCGCAACGAGAGAGAAGCCCTGTTTGCCACAACTAGGAAAAGCCTAAGCACAGCAAGGAAGACCAATACAGCCAAAAATTAATGTAAGTGACTAAACTAATTGGCTTTAAAAAGAATGAGCTACAGCCTCATGTCATAACAGCACAATACTAGAAAAATTGTGTGTGAAATAATCCTGCGATCCTGTTACTACGGGCATCCAAAACCAAAACGGAGTAGTTAGTGTTTTGGCATAGTTTTTTTTTTTCTTTCCTTTTGGTTGTGTGCTGCACAGCATGCAGGATCTTAGTTTCCCATATCGCAGTAGAAGCCAAGAGTCCCAGATAGGGGACTGCCAGGGAATTCCCTATAGCTCTATTATTTCCTGTAGCCAGGGCATGATAAACACAACATTTAGGTCAACAAGCGCCTCTATGTGAGGGACAGAGAGAGGGGCTGAGGAAGAACTCAGACTTTATGTTAGTTGGTAGCTTTGTGGATGTCTCTATCATTAAAAAAAAATAAAACAGACAAATAATGATGGCATGTTGTGAATCAAGAGTTGTATCACAGTTCCAGTTCTGTGTACCTGGAGTCCACTGTCTCTGCAAGAACGTGTGCATGCACCCACGCCCACGCCCACGCCCACACACACACACACACACACACACACAGAACTAAACAGCACACATGTGTCTTCCCTGGTGGTCTAGTGGTTAAGAATCTGCCTTCCAATGCAAGGGACGTGGGTTCAACCCTTGGCTGGGGAACCAAGGCTCTACATGCGATGGGGCAACTAAGCCCTCGAGGCGCAAGTACCGAGCCCTGTGCTCTAGGGCCCGTGTGCGGCAGCAAGAGAAGCTGGAGCGCCCGGCAGAGAGCCAGCGCAGCCAAAGTCACCAGCAAAACACAGCACAGGACTGTGCTCCCTCGCCCCACACCCCTACCTGTGTCCGCGCGTTGAGCAGCTGCTGGAAACTTTCAACCTCTTTGCTGTCATCCGCCGCCCGCTCCTGAGGAAGACAGAGGGGAATCTCAAGTTTGGGGAGAAGCTGCCCTTCACATCAGCAAATCCTCGTCCTTCCACATTCACCGTACAGAGCTGGACACCACGTCAGACTCCAAGAAGAAAAGGCTTGACAAGGCCAACATGATCTCTGCACTCATGGAGGAAAGGAGGCAGAGGGGGCATCCGGGGTCTCGGGAGGGCGACGGGGGAAGGGGCCTCTGGTACCATCAGCACACCCAGCATCATGTCGTAGTTGTTGATCAGAAACACAAGCTGCTCCTTCCTTGAGGAGAACTCAGCTGCCACCCGGAGGACAAAATTCTCCACCTCCACCTGAAAAAAAGACCAAGAGGAGGGGGTGACAGGGGCAGGCAAGGCTCCCCCAACTTCGGCCCGGGGGCAGGGCATTCCTCCCGCGCCCACACCTGGAGCTGGCCCAGCAGCTGCATGGTCCGCTCATTGGGAATCGTCTGATTGATGCTGACGAGAGCCGAGGAGAATTCTGCGTATCGGCGTGTGATCTGGGAGTAAGAAGGTGGGATGAAAACTCACTCCAACCCCCAGCTCAACCCACAGAACCCCCAACTCCCTCGAAGCTGGCCAACCAGCCTCTGGGTGATCTCCACCTCCAGGCCCTCCCGCGAGTGCCCAGCTCACACTCCCAGGGCGCCCCACACAGCGTGGCTACCTGTCCAGCCACGCCCAGAGACACGGCCCCAAGGCCGAGTGACCTTTCAGCAGCCCCTGCCACCCCTGCCCGCGCTCACATAGTGAGGCCGAGTGTCCAGCCCTCCGAGGCGCTGAGGGTCAGTGCTACGGACACTCTGGACGTTCATCTCCAGGATCAGTTCAAACCGTGGCCACAGCAAGGCAAGCACCTGTTCCCAGTACCTGTGGGCTTGATCAGAATCAGAGATCTGGCAAGGAATGTCACGGGTGGGGTGGGGGAGGCTGAAATCTAATCGAGGGGTGACCACCAGTGGAGGCAGGATTGGGTGTGAGAGGTGAGTCTGGAAGCAGCAATAGTGCCTCCAGGCAGACAAATGGGACCAGGGTCCAGTTCACGTCCGGGGAGCCCACGGGTCCGGGCAGGATTGTGCAAGACCAAGACTTCAAGACCAGTGGGGCATCAAGGACCAGAACTCAGCGACCTGTCCAGGGCAGGAACGTCCCTCTTGGCTGTGATGTTGCGGAACCGGAGGACGATGTGGATGCAGAGGAAAACAGCAATGGCATCATAACAGTCAACGAGGTAAGACTCCAGGTGTTTCTGCGGTTGAGGATTTAGAAATAGGCAGAGGACTGAAGTGTCTCTTCCTTTGTCATTCCCAGTGACCATGGACAGATGCTCTTTGGGAACGTGACACTTGGGGGGTACAGGGAGAGATCTAAATGGAAAATGCTCCTCCTTTTCTGTCCACCAGCCACTCACGTGGTCCTGCGGCCTTGCTCACCTATGATCACAAGCCCATCACAGCAGAATTCAGGGCCGGGAACCAAGGTCTAGGAGCCTCTAAGTGTTTGGGTGCTATCGCCTGGGTGTGAATCAGGAGGGGCCCTCAAGGACCCCCAAGCTTTGATGGTTTTGCGGGGAGTCACACAGTGAGAATGAGGTTCATGCATTCTAAAACGAGGGGATCCTGCCTTCAGTGCCCCAGGGCCGTGACCTCACTGCAGTGCTGAAGAGGACTGGGGACAGGGTCGAGGAGCCCAGGAGCCAGGGAGCTCACCTGGGTCATACTGAGAGTGCGGCCCATGACAGCGTGGAATAGGTCGTGGGCAGCCGAGCCAGACACCATGAAGAACTCACAGATGAAGAGGTATTCACGGCAGGAATTGTCGAGGAGGGCATAGTGCTGGCTGCGGAAGAGGGCCTCGAAAGGATACTAGGATGGGAGAGGCAGGAAGAGACACAGACAGGTGGACCCCAGTCCTGGCTCTCAATGGACATGGCTGGAACATCAGCTCAACTGGGTACCGGTGGCTCAGAAGACCCTCCCCATCTAACCTTCGTTCAAGCTGCGAAAGGGCTTCCTGAATAGGTACTGAAGGGCAGGGGCAGGGTGGGGAGGAGGGATACATGAAAAGAGCCCACCCCCACCTGCTGTTGCTGCTCCCGCATTTAGTCAACGGTCCAACCCTCCTCTCATTGCAGAGTGCAGGGGCAACTGGAGATGGGCACTCCCCGGGGCCTGCAGCCGGGAAGCTCTGCCCTGAGCTCTGTGATCAAAGCCCCACCCCGAGGCTGAGGCTAGCTCTCCCTCCTACCCTCTGTTCCCCCGCTGGGCAGTGTGGGGCACGAGGATGGGGGCTTCCAGTTCAGCAGGAGAGATGACAGAGCCCCGGGTCCCCAGGGTGAAGATGGTGTTCCTGCTGCGGAGGGATGGCTTTGAGAAGAATCGTGAAGGGCCAGAGTCAAGGGAAACAGATCACAACTGTGATGGAAGATCAAAGACCCAGGACCTCCAGGGGCCCCCAGCAGCCAGACACGGCCTCGGTTGGGGTCCCTCCTCCCCAGTCTTGGGGCCCCACTTCACCTGACATCTGTGAATGGGCTCCAGGGAGCCTCTACGCTCCCTGACATCATACGCAAAACTCAGTGTAAGGATGATTTGTGCATTTTTCTGGGGAGGGAGGCTCCCGCCTTGATCTCATTTGCAAAGTTTTGGTCCCACAGAAAAAGTTAAGCAGCAGGGCCTTGGAGGCTGGAGCCAGAAGCCCTTCCCTCTCCAGGCCCAGCATGAGCACCCCTCAGCTCCAGGATATCTTTCTTGGCTGTATCTTCCACGCCCATTAGGTCATCCTTCTCAGCAACTTCCTCATACTAGAGAAGAGAGAATAGAGAACTGGAACATTGCTTCCCAATGTACAACATAAAAAGACATCTATTTATACAGTCCCTCCTCCCAGCTCAGGCGCCCAGAGCACCTCTCCTTCCACGGGCTTACCTGCACCTTCATGAGCCGCCCCAGGTAGGAGCGGTAGTAAGACAGGTATATCTTGCTCAGTGTCTCCACATACTCATCCCTGATTTCCTTTGCAGTGGCGCGTTCGTTGCCCAGCAGGAACTGATAGAAGAACCTGGAGGAGCCAAGAACCAGTAAATCTCCCAGCCAGCCCCCCAGGGACACCCACCCTTTCTCTGGGTGGCGACCTGTATTTCAGCAGGGCTGTCTGTGGGATCTGATAGTTGGTCATTGGCTTTCTGAAGGAATAAATCTTCTGAAGGATGAACTCTCGGATCTTCGTCACGGCCTAGATGTGGGGGACCAAACACAGGGCATGAAGTTGTAGCCTTCTCACTGCCTGGGAAGCACTGAGGGAAGGAACAAACGTTGATATTGGACGAGCAAGAGTAGAGAACACCTCTTTGATATCTATTAAGACTTTCAGAGGAACCCAGAGATGTGAGGATGAGCCCTGCCACATAAAGGCAAGAAGTTCTTGGGGGTGGGCTGCAGTGAGCTTTGCCAGGGCAGTCCAGGGTAGAGATCTAAGGGAGGCTGGTGCCAGTGGTTTCTAGGGCGTCCACCCCACTTCCCACCTTGACTCGGGAGGCGGTCGAGCACGCCCGGACATCTGCACAGGCCGCTGTGCCTCTAGCCTCCTGTTCTCGGACTGCAGCTGCCTTAGCATCCAGCTCCTGTAGCTGCTCCAAGAACCGGGGCTCTGTGACTGGTGCCTCCAAAATTGCCCTGGGGAGCAGGGAGGGGGTGGGACGGGTGAGGAGGGAGACCCGGATACCTGAAGACTCTAAACCATACCCCTGGCATCCACCTTCTGTCTCCTCTCCCTTTGTACACTGCATCATAGGGTCAGAACACATGCACAAAGTTTTCTGTTCCTGGACACACATACTTCCATCACCCACATCAACCTTAAACCCCTTCTCGATGCCCAACCCCAGACAATTCCTATTCCTTAAAGCCTGAGTCAGGGTAAAAAGAACTGTCAACTACTCATCATTTTCTGGAAAGTGTGTGATAACCTGAAGCCAGGAGACCAATGTGGTTAAGTAGGGTAGCTCACGCCAGCCCATCTACTTTCTATGACGTTGTTGTCCTTTGTTATTCAATCACTCAGTCGTGTCCAACTCTTTGCAGCCCCATGGACTGCACCACGCCAGGCCTCCCTGTCCCTCACTATCTCCTGGAGTTTGCCCAAGTTCATATCCACTGAATCTGTGATAACATCCCACCATCTCATCCTCTGTCTTCTGCCTTCAATCTCTCCCAGCAGCAGGATCTTTCTAATGAATTAGCTATGACATTAGGACCTTTCAAACTAGTGACTCACGTGACCAGAGCCGAGGGCACCACGAGACCATCAACAAGCTCCCCGAGTTTCCCCGGACAGCCTGGCGGTTCCGCAGTCGAATGTTCATGGCTCCAGACTGTTCCTGCAGTGTCCGGATCTCAGAGCTGATGGAGCTGAGGTCACTCTGAAAAGCTCCCAACATCTGCTCCATGCGCTGGGAAAAGGCACAAGTGCTGCTGAATAGCCACAGGATTGGTAGGGGACAAGTTTCTAGGTAAAGTCTCTAGTATCTGTCCAACTATGAGAGTAGTGGGTGATAAGGAGGGAGATACAACAAAGGCAAATAACAACGTTAGTCAGGGCAGCAACAACTAAAATGGCTGCTGAGATCATCCTCAAAGTGACTCTAACTGTCCCTACCTGAGGAAGATGGCCTAAAGAATCATCCTAAAGACCATGATCTGCGCTCGGGGATATGAGGGGTCCCAGGGCATGGTTACTAACCTCAAGGACAGCATCGCAGGCTGTGATCTGATTATGCAGAGATGCTATGTTCTCACTCTCTTGGATATCTGACTCACAACAAGTCAAGGGGCCTCACTGTGGACATGGAGATTCTCAGACCTCCCCAGGACCTCTCCAATTTCTCCCTGAGGTGACAGAAACCTCAGAGAGAAGATGGCGGCCCCAGCTGGGCTGTCAGCACCATACCCCCACAAAATGCCTGTTTTAATAACAGCACCCCTCTCCTCTGCTGGAGGATACAATCCCGAATGGATTTCTGCTCAATCTGCTGTAGCTCCAGCTCAACCTGCTTTGAATAGTGACGAAGATCCACACCCTGGGAGAACAGAAACGTGAGAGGGTCAGGAGGAAGACAGTGAAGGAACACTGGAACAGAGTCAATGAAGGACTAGAGAAAAAGACTAGGGTGATAGTAGGAGCACAAAAGACTTTCTTCTTTCCTTTAAGGGAGGGTTCGGGAGGGGCAGATTAGTATAGTGGAAAGCCTCACCGTTTTAAGAGCTTCTTTTACTAACTCATCCTCCAGATTCGCCTGAATGTGAACTGCAAATAGAAGTTCATCATAAGGGTTCAGCTAGGTCTATAGCTCTGTCTCCACACTGAACATGTGAACACCAGTCCCTGTCTTAGTACTTGCAGAGCCCAGCCTCTCAGGTTACAGGACCGCATACCCCCCACCCCTTGCCATCACTTACCATCCACTTCATCCAGGATGAATTCATCAGAGGTGATGTCCAACTCTCCAATCTGCAATGGCTCCCGCAGACCTGGACCACTCCCCTGGGGAGGAACAGGTTAATGGGAAAGAGAGAAGTAGAACAAAATATAATGGAATAGTCACCAATCCTTCAAGCGGAGAAGAGGGACTGGGGAATCACAGGTAAATTCTGAGTTCACTAAATGTCAAAAGTTCCATATTGGCTCAGTCTAATTGGGGCTGATGGATAGGAACACAACAAGGAGACAGGCAAACCACGAAGGGTGAAGGTAACCAAATGAGAAATATTAGGAGATGCAGAGGGCAGAGCAGAACTTGCAGGTGAATTCAGGATCTCTAGACTGCTACTACCTTAAATGTTCTATCACCATCCCTCTGGGGCGCCCCAACCTCTTTAAAACTACCAGCTAATACATAGTATTTACCTACCTGCCAGGTGCCATTTAACATATATTCATTCACCCAATTCTAACCCACAACATACACTGTAGGTCTTAGTGTTTTCACCTTATAGGTGTGGAAATAAGAGCATGGAGAGGCAAGTTAAACTTGCCCGAAGACACACAGAGTATACGTGGCAGAGCTTGAGTTAAAGCCCAAGCAATCTGGTTCCAGAAGCCATGTTCCTAGACTTTTATACTGCTTCTCTATTCTTCCCAAACATCTGGAAGTTAACTGAAATTGTGGCCCCAGAGCCAGAGTCTCGGCCATGCTCAGGTTCAGGTCGGATCCCACGGAGGAGTACGGAGAGCCAAGCCGGGTAGCATCATCGGCAGCTGCGAGTTCCCACCCTTGTGCCCACACCCAGCCCAGGCCTTCCCGACGTGAGGCGACTGGACAAGACTCTAAAGGAGAAACAGCCCTGCTTCTCACCAGCGGGCCCTCCTCCTCCTCCATATCTGAGGCCCCGGCCCGCAACACCAGCTCACGAGCAGCTGCCGCCATGGTCGCAGCGGCGGCCATTCCGCGCAGCCTCACTTCCGGCAGCTGTCAGTCAGGCGAATCTGTCCCCCGGAATGGAACTACAAGTCCTGGAGTGTCTTGCACGGCGCGAAATCGCTCCCAGATATTTGTTTGACTCCAGTCTTCCTCTTTCGGCTATAACCGCTTAACCCAAGTGAAAATGACAAGTGGAATTCTTAACCACAATCTCAATCCGGAACCTTTGTTGCTCGCACACACAAGACCTTTACGAACAGTAAAGAAAACCCGGACCGGAAGTCGTGCCGCCCGATTCAGAGTCCTGCATAGTTTCCGGAAGCTCCTTGCTCAGATAGCTCCGCCCGTTCCGCCTAGTAGCAATATAAGCCAGCTGCGTCACTTCCGTTTTCTCTTCCACTGGAGGCCTACACGCCGCCACTGGGGCCGCCGCCATGGTAAGAGTACAATCCTTGCGGGGATCTAGCGACATCGGGACCGGGGCAGGGAAGGTCTTGCTGTCATAGGGTGGAAAATGTCCTGTCTTGGGGGCCTGCAACTTTCTGGGTGGAGCCTCGGATACCGTTTCTGGAAAAGGACGACTAAAAACATCCAGTTCTGGGGACTGGGGCTGGAGGAAGTCCCTCCCCGGGCACTAGAACGGTTTGGGCTTGTGTGGGGACCTCTGTCTCCGCCACTCAGAGTGTACCTGGGTCAAGGGTAGCAGACACCCTTCTTCCCCGGGGTTGCGTTTTCCCAGGCCTGAACACTCCGTGTTCCTGCTGTCTGCAGGACTCAGGAGTTTGTTGTGTCGTGAAGACCTGACGGGGGTTTCTTGCTGCCTGTGTAACAAGTTTAGCGTTCGTGTTTGAGGTTACGGTTTGATAGTAGTTCACTGTGTCTGATTTCTCCCTCAATCTCTATCAGTCTCTAGTAATCCCTGAGAAGTTCCAGCACATCTTGCGAGTACTCAACACCAACATCGATGGGCGGCGGAAAATCGCCTTTGCCATCACTGCAATTAAGGTAAAGTAGGGTCAGGACTAATGACTTCCTTGGTGGCTCAAACGGTAAAGAATCTGTCTGCAATGCGGGAGACCAGGGTTTGATCCTTGGGATTGAGAAGATCCCCTGGAGAATCTTCCTCCAGAATTCTTGCCAAGAGAATTCCAATGAACAGAGGAGCCTGGTGGGGCAGCAGTCCATGGGGTCCTACAGAATCAGAACGACTGAGCAGCCAACACACACAGGGTAAGGACTAGAGACTATAGATGAGACTTGAGTTGTTAACACCTAAGCTGAAAGTGAGGCAGGGTGAGGGGAGTCCCAACCAGATGACCTTGTCTGCTACGTTTAAAAAAAAAAAAGATTAAGAGAGCAATTAGTTCTCTTAACCGCTTGCCCCATTTGTCCCAAAAGGTAAGCGAGAAAAGCCAGAGAGTCTCAGGTCAAACCAAGAGATTTCACCTAGGGAATGGGGAAATTGGATAATTGTACCATCTGAAGGATAAGTGGAAATGCCAAGAGATTCCAAGTATTTAGAAATCTGTAGTTATTATGTCAGTGAATGCAAGCTTGGCTATCTCCCTTAACCTAATGAACTCCCAGCCTTCCAGATGGTAATGTTATCCTTTAAAAAGATTTTTTTAATTGTGGAAATGACTGACTGTTTTCTGCCAGTATGTTTACACTTCTTGGAGCCAAGGATAGGCCTTTCTTAGAACCCCAGAATACACTATGCTAAGCATTTTATAGATTGTTTAAAACAACAAATCAGCATCAGCTTTTCTTGGTGAGATGTCGCATTTAATTTTTCATTCCGTAATTCAAGGAGCACGGCTTTTATTCTTATATAGTACGTTTCGTTTTTTTCATCTTGCTCTGAAACTAGTAAGGCAGTGAAAAATACAGTTCAGGCTCACCTCATTTTATGGGGCTTTGCAGATAACTGTTTTTTAATGGCAGCTCTTAAGACAGTTCTCCAACATTTGCTCACATGGTGTGTCTGTCACATTTTGATGAAATACTTCTAAAAGTTTTCACTGGTGTATTTGTTATACTTAGCTGTGATCAGTGACCTTTGTTACTATTGCAAAAAGATTAAGACTTGCTTAAAGTTCAGGTGATGGTTAGTACTTCATAGTAATAAAGTGTCTCAAGGTATGTATAGATTTTCTTAAGAGGCTGTTGCTCACTCATTAGATTATGTAACTACATGTGCTGGGAAACCAAAATACCGTGAAGCTCTCTATTTCAGTGTTGTTGGGTGTGATCTGGAACTGAACCTGCTGTATCTCTAAGGTTGCTTCTGTTTTTAAAGATTGCTAGAATGCTTAGGTCAGATAGTAAAAATAAAAGATGAGCATGGTTGATAGGATGCTTCTATTAAATCCTTTATCTCTGCTGCTTTGAAATTAACTAGATTCCCGTTTGTTACCTTAAGTATATGTCTTAACCTTAAAACAGATTTTGAAAGCAGTTTCCAGTACTTAGTATTTTGATAAGAATCTGTTAGGGAACCTCATGCCCTGCATCACTGGGAAAGATTATTCTATAGATACACAATTACTTGGGGTTTTGCTAACTGTGTTTCAGCTTTTGCTGGCTCTTCTTTGGTGAGACAGCCAAAGCTTAGAGGTACCTGGTCTTTTGTTAATGATTTGGAATGTGGGGTCAAGTAATACTTAGAAATTGGAAGGAGTTGCTGGGGGTGGTGGCTGAGTAGGAGAAGGGATTCCTCAAAAAATTAAAGGAGCAAAGTTAATTGGGAAATGTGAGGTATCGAAGGTGACATAAGCAGAAAACAGTATTTACTAAGGTAACACATCTGCAAGATTTTTTTATGCCACGATCCCTTCTTTTCTTTCCATTTGTACACTTCTGCTGTGAATACTCCTTAAGGTTGGACTGCTCTTCCTCTAAAGCAGGATGATAACTGGTCATCTGCATTGTTTGGAAACTTATGGTTGGAACTAGTCACAGTGACTGGACGATACCCATTGATTCTCATAATTGGCAAGCCAATATCTGAACAGGGCTTTCAAAAAGCTTGACAGCAACTTTTTTAAAAAGCTGTTTATCAAAAGTTTTAAACACAAAAAGTAGGAGGGAGAGAATTATTGGCCCCCTATTGATGCATCCAAGGGACTCCTGAAAATCCCTTGGACAGCAGGGAGATCAAACCAGTCAGTCTTAAGGGAGGTCGACCCTGAACATTCACTGGAAGGACTGATGTTGAAGTTCCAGTATTTTGGTCATCTCATGCTGGGAAAGATTGAGGACAGAAGAAGAGGGCATCAGACGTGAGATGGCTGGACAGCATCACCGAAGCAGTGAACATGAAGTTGGGCAAATTCTGGGAGGTGGGGGGCAGGGAGGCCTGGTGTGCTACGGGCCACAGGGTTGCAAAGAGTGGGACACTACTGGGCAACTGAACAACAATCAATATATCATCTAGGTAAAAATTAGAATCTTGTTTTATCTTTACTTTTCTCTACCCACTTGTATTTTAAAGCAACTCTCAGACATACCACCTGTAAATACTTAAATTTGAGAAGACACTTAGATCTTCTCAATCAACTTGGTAATTTGACCTCCAGGTCACTTTCTTACAGAGAGGCAATCCAATTTCCTGGGACCTTTGTGACACAGATTTGTTGACTTAAAACAACAGAAACTTAATCTCTCGGTTCTGTATGCCAAACATCCTTGGTTTCCTTGTCTTGGCAGCTGCATCACTCTAGTGTCTCACCTTATCACATGGCCTTCTTGCCTGTGTCGTCCTTTTATAAGAATACCAGTCATTGGATTTAACTATTTCTAGATGAACATAAATTTGGTGGAACACTATTCAACCCAGCACACAGTCTTTCATTTTCCAAATCTGTTTGGCTCATGAGTTCAGGTGGCAAGGAGCACGTTGCTGGTGTTGGTAGTGATAGGATGCCACTGGTTTCAGTGTTTATTTTGATCATAGGATCAAAGGATCATGGCTTGTTGCCCTTTGACATCACGAGCAACTAACAGTGCTGTCTATCTCTTAACTGTTAATTCAGAGAACCTTGATCTTGTTGCCTTGATGCTCCATTGACTGAGAGGCATCAATTTCATCTCCACAGTGTAGAAATCAGAAGGTGCCGCTCTTGGGTGCTGCAGCTTTCAGGGGGTATCAAAACTTTTTTTTCCTTTTAATGATTAGGCTTTGTATCTGTAAGGGTATAAGTTATTTTGGACCCTACTTTTGTGTGCTTTTTGAATCATGGGTCTACAGAGGAAACCTAAAAGGTCAGGCTCACACAACTCTAAAACCTCTCCTCAGGGTGTGGGGCGAAGATATGCTCATGTGGTGCTGAGGAAAGCGGACATCGACCTCACCAAGAGGGCAGGAGAGCTCACTGAGGATGAGGTGAGGACAGGGGGTTGCTGGGGGTGGACCTGCCTGGTGATGGGGGCTGTCTGGACCTGACCCTCGTCCTGCCTGCCAGGTGGAACGTGTGATCACCATTATGCAGAATCCACGCCAATACAAGATCCCAGACTGGTTCTTAAACAGACAGAAGGACGTGAAGGATGGAAAGTACAGCCAGGTGTGTGTGGAGAGGGGAGAGCTGAAAGAAAAGCAGGCTGTCCAGTTGGGACTGGTCCTAGGAGACCAAGGCGGAGAACAGCCATCCCTCACTGTCTCCCGTCTGTGCAGGTCCTGGCCAACGGTCTAGACAACAAACTCCGCGAAGACCTGGAGCGCCTGAAGAAGATTCGGGCCCACAGGGGGCTGCGCCACTTCTGGGGGTGAGTGGGGCCCATTTGTCTGTCCTTAGACTCCCAGGGGACTCTCATGCCATCTTTTTCCAGAGCTTTGCTTGGTGTGGTGAGTAACCTTTGTCTTTTCTCCCTGCAGACTCCGCGTCCGAGGCCAGCACACCAAGACCACAGGCCGTCGTGGTCGCACTGTGGGTGTGTCCAAGAAGAAATGATGTGTGTGTGGGCGCTGTGTGAATAAATAGTTTATACAGTTATGGCTTCCTTCTTGTGGTTCTTTGTGTTTTTCTGGAAACTCGAATAGGGAATATGCTTTCACACGACCCTGTTGGTCATTTTTCACACTTGCTTGATGTCCCCCTCACCTGCCCAGACCTTGTCTTAGTCTTTCCGTTCCATTTGCTGCGCTCGGCCTCTCTTTAGTTGTGAGCAGGGCTGCTCGCTCCCGGCACGGTAGTGTGCAGGCGCCATAGTGGTGGCCCCTGGGCTCAGTTGGACTTGACAAGGCACACCTCTTCCTGGAGGAAGGCCTTAGGGGCATGCGGCATTCCGGGACCTAGGGTGGGATCTGTGTCCCCTGCGTTGACAGGTATATTCGAGGGAATTCCCAACACTGCTGTTGCCACGCCCCATTACCAGAAGCAATCTTTTACCTATTGGTGCCCCTCTCCAGGTGGGTAGAGGGAGGAGCCGCACATTCACCCTCGAGGGGGCGCCTCGGATTTTCCAAGGCCCGGCTCCCCTACTGGCTGGTGGGGTGTTGGGACTTGCGCAGGTAGCTGAGCCTAGCCAGCGGCCGGTAGGTAAGTATCCGAAGGTTGGAGACGCTGAGCCCCGGCGCGCGGGCGTGGGGGTGGGGAGGCGCCGGCCGCACGGCGTCCACCGGCCGAGGCCCGCGGATCCAACCCCGCTTCCTGTTTGGGGCAAAGACTCCCTTGCGCCTCCCCGGCTCCCTCTGGTCTGTGTTCCGCCGAGCGCGCAGCCGCGGAGCTTCCGGCGGGGGCCGCGCACGCCACGCCTTCTGGCAGGGAGGGGCGGCCAGCGGAGACGGCCGGCCATGGAGCCGGGCCTCGGCGGCCGCGCCGACCAGGTAACGTCCCCGCGGGCCCCGCCGCGAGGGCAGCTTAGGGCGCCGGCACCGGCCGCCGCCCCGTCCCGGCCGTGGCCCGCTGCAGGCCGCCGACAGAGCCGCGCCCGCGCCCTCTAACCGCGCCCGGTCTCTTCCCCCCAGGTGTCCTCTGGCCGTGCCGCACCATGCGCCCCGGCCTCTCCCGGCGCCTGCTCCTGGCTGCCCTGCTGCTCCTGCTCGTCTGGACCCTCTTTGGGCCCTCCGGCCTCGGGGAGGAGCTGCTGAGCCTCTCCCTGGCCTCTTTGCTCCCCGGCCCAGCCTCGCCTGGGCCGCCCTGGCCCTGCCCCGCCTCCTGATCCCCAACGAGGCGGCGTGCAGTGCGCCCGGCCCCCCTCCCTTCCTTCTGATCCTGGTGTGCACCGCCCCGGACAACCTGAACCAGAGAAACGCCATCCGGGCCTCCTGGGGCCGCCTGCGCGAGGCTCGCGGGCTCAGGGTGCAAACTGTTTTCCTGCTGGGAGAGCCCGGCTGGGGGTCGCGCGGGAGCGACCTGGTGTGGGAGTCGGCGGCTCACGGGGACATCATGCAGGCGGCCTTCCACGACTCCTACCGCAACCTCACCCTCAAGACCCTCAGCGGGCTGAGCTGGGCCGACAGACACTGCCCCACGGCCCGCTACATCCTCAAGACCGACGATGATGTGTTCGTCAACGTCCCCGAACTGGTGTCGGAGCTGGTCAGGCGGGGAGGCCGCTGGGAGCAATGGGAGACGGGGTGGGGCCCCGAGAAAGGCGGAGGCTGGAGATGCGAAGTGGGACGGAAGCCCCACCTTGGGGAGCCAGCCAGTGCCTCTCTTGTACTTGGGTCGCGTGCATTGGCGGGTGCACCCTCTCGGTCACCGGGAGGCAAGCACCAGGTCTCGGAGGAGCAGTGGCCTCCCTCCTGGGGCCCCTTCCCCCTACGCCTCAGGCACGGGCTATGTGCTGTCAGCTTCTGCTGTGCAGCTCATCCTGAAGGTGGCCAGCCGGGCACCCCTTCTGCCCTTGGAGGATGTCTTTGTGGGGTTAAGTGCCCGCCGAGGAGGCCTTGCCCCAACCCACTGTGTCAGGCTGGCTGGTGCCACCCACTACCCCCTGGATCGGTGCTGCTATGGGAAATTCCTGCTGACATCCCACAAGTTGGACCCCTGGGAGATGCAGGAAGCCTGGAAGCTAGTGGGTGGCTCTGATGGGGAAAGAACTGTACCCTTTGCTCCTGGCTCCAGGGGTCCTGGGCATCCTCCGATGCCGGTTAATAGCCTGGCTTCACAGCTGAGAGGGCCTGGGGGCCCAGAATGGGGGTGTGGAATGGAGGGTCCAGCCAGCACCTCCACACCTTCTTTCTCCCAGGCCCAAAGCAGGAGCGCTAGTTGGCTGCAGCTGAGCAAGCTGCTCCACACAGGTGCTTGGGCTGTCACTGAAGACTGAGGGACACAGGAGGGACCTAGGGGGCTGCCTGGCCTTCCAGCCCCAGAGATGGTCATCAGGAAGAACCGCACACGCTGGCTTGTTCTTTCCAACCACAGCAGGGGAGGGGCACAGGCCCCTCAATAAACTTGTCTCTTTTGCTCTTTGAGTACAGTGTGGTCCAGGACTCTCCTAGGAAACCCAGAGGCTACTAGAGCCTGCTGGTGGGGGAAGGCCATCTCCAGGGACTTGGAGCACACCTCTCCCTGGAGGAAGGCTTTAGGGAGCCGGTCAAGGCCACAGCACCCACAATATGGGTGGGGCCAGAGAGGAGACACAGCCCCTCACATCCAAGAGCAGCCCCAGGGTGCACGCGGGCAGGGGACAGGTTCATGGGATGATCGAGACACAGTATCCAAAAGTCCATGTTCCTTTTTAATACCGACTACTCCCCACCCCAGGAGGAAGGGGGGCTCCCTGCTCCCTCCTCATTCCAGGGATGGGTCATTCCCCACAGGTGGGCGTGGGGAGAGAATGTTTCTCCCAGGCCCGGGAGCCTAACTCAGCGCACAAATCTGTCAAGGGCCGATGGCCGGGTCCCCGTGGGCTTGGCCTCTCTTGCTTCCTGCGGCTGCTGCTCCAGGCTCTGGGCGGACTTTGTCCTGGGTGGGGAGAGACAGGTGAGAAACAGTAGGCGGGCAAGGCCAGCGGGGCCAACAGGAGGGCACTGCCCGTGGGACGCCCAGCCCGCCCCCGGTGCCCGCTCACCCTGTGCTCCTGGTCCATGACCTTCCTCTTCCTCTTTACCAGACTTGCAGTGGAGCTGCGGCCCTTCTGCTTCAGCTTTGGCTGGAAGGGAGCCCTGGCATCGGGATCGTAGCCCTGAGGGAGGGGAGGGGAGTGAAAGCTGCAGCAGCCTCCGAGGCAGGGAGCTGCGCTTCTGAGGACGCGGTGGGGACGGGATGTGCGGGTGAGGGGCACCCAGGCCTCGGGACCCTGCCCGCACCAGCCTCTCTGCCCGTTCCTTCTTTGCCTGCTCCAAAGAGATGACATCAACCTCTGCCAAGGCTCGTGGATCCAGACAGATGAGCTCGGCAGGCACCTGGATGTGACACAGAATAGGGACGGGTAAGGAGCCACAGGATAGGTGACACCAAAGAGGGACGGAAAGCAGAGGCGCTGCTGAAACCCTCTCTTCCTAAGACCCCCGACCCAGCCCATGGGGGCGCAGGCCTGTCCTCACCTTCTCTAGCAGCGCCTTCACCTCCCACTCCTGCCGCTGCTTCCGGCTCCTGTATGGGTTACTCTCCAGGCCATCGAAGTTGGGTTCGGCAGCCCCTGGAAGGAGAGGGGGCACGTGGAACTATAATAGGAACTTGCTCCAGCCTGACGGCCCTGTGCCCCCACTGTCTCAGGGTCCAGCCCACAAGAGCCTCCGTCGCGAGGTCACCACTTGGAGCCCCAGCCCTGTCTGCTCACCAGGGACCAGCATGCTGGTGATGCCCCCGCTGTGCCCCACCCCCAGCACATCCTCATAGGGGCAGAACTGAAGGCCGTGCACGTGGCCCAAGAGCCGGTGCGTGAGGTAGGGCTGCTCCAGGGAAGGAGGGCTGGCCTTGCCCTGTCCTGCCCATATGTTGACCACGTCGCCCATTCCTGCCGCCAGCAGTCCCCGCTGGGAGAAGGCCAGGTGCCCCGCCTCCCTGGGGCAGGGTCCGAGTGCTCAGAGGCTGGAACTTCCTCGCAGGTCGAAGAGCTTCAGCTGGTGGTCCAGGCCAGAGGTGGCCATGTGCCTGGGAGTGAGGGGGAAGTTAATTACAGCATGAAGCACCAGGTCTGCTGGGGAAGAAGACTGATAAGGACAGGACCACTACTGCCACGCACCTCTTTTCATTTCCCTTTTACAGAGAGGAAACTGAAGCTCAAAGAAAGGATTGGGGTGAGTGGTGGAGCTAGAATTCAAGTCAGAGCTGTGTCTTCTTTTCTCACCACATGTGAATGAAAGGGAGGAGGCATGTGACAATCTACACTCAGGTGTAAAGTCGCACCACACAGGCAGCCCAGCGGTCAGCAGGGGGAAAGGGGGACGGCAGTGGTCAGGGAGGGCTCTGTGGGACTTGAGCCATTCTAGGTAATAATCAAGAAAGCACAAGAGGACTGCTTTTCGGCCTTTTGGCTAAGATCAAGTGAGGAAAGCACAAGAGGGCTTCCCTGGTGGTTCAATGCAGGAGACAAGGGTTCAACCCCTGATCTGGGAAGATCCCACATGCCGTGGAACAGCTGGGCCTGTGCACCACAACTCCTGAGCCTGTGCTCCAGAACCTGGGAGTTGAGCCCACATGCCCCAGTTATTAAGACCCTCGTGCCCTGAAGCCCATGGTCCACAACAGAAACCACTGAATGAGAAGCCTGCTCACCGCAACCAGAGAAAAGCCCACGCAGCAGTGAAGACCCAGCATGGGCAAGGATAAATAAAAATAGAAAGCACAAGGAGCAATTTGAAGATTGTAGCTGAAAACTGAAAAGGTTTAAGCGAAAGTGAAAGTGAAGTCGCTCAGTCGTGTCCCCCGTGGACTGTAGGCCACCAGGCTCCTCCATCCATGAGATTTCCCAGGCAAGAATACTGGAGTGGATTGCCATTTCCTTCTCCAGGGGAGCTGAAAACAAAAGGTTTAAATAAAATTCACTTTAAAAAAGCACAAGAAACAGAGATGTACAGCAGGTTTAAATAAACGAACAACAGACTGTAGAGACAGGAAGATGGAAATGGCTGGTGGACTATGGCCAGGAGGGGACAAACTGCAGAGGCTCCTGAAGGTCAGACGGGAGACCAACAGTCCCCAAGGTGGCTCTCTGGCAGTGACAGGCCACAAGGTGGAGACTGCATGGACCTGAGAAAACCTTAGAAAGCAAGGAAGTTATGTGCTAGAGGGCCCTTTTGCTAGAAGGAGGAAGGGCAAGGTTGGTGACCAGATCCTCTCGAGAAAGGGACTTGCCTGGTGGCCCAGCGGTTAAGAATCTGCTTTGTAATGCAGAGAACACAGATTTGATCCTTGGTCTGGGAACTAAGATCCCACATGCCATGGAGCAACCAAGCCTGCTCGGTACAACTAGAAAGGTACTATGTGATGCAGCTAAGACCCAATACAGCCAAATTTAAAAAAAAAAAAATTGTCAAAAATCCTCTTAAGGATGTGTGTACCGCATAAGACATTTACTTCCAGAGGCTGGAGTCTCTATGGATGTTCAAGTTGCTCAGAGATGCTGAAGGGCGGCCAGCCAGGTCAGGGCATGTCTGTTTGCCAGAAGCTGAAGACTCATAGTTTAACCTTGACTGTGAGCCCAGGAAGAAAACACTAAGGCGCTCCTCTAAGCAGAGACTTGGCCTGTGATGGGACTGATGCAAGGCCCAGCTGGATACCTGTCCTGACACGACAGATAGGGCCCAGCTCCACCCGAGGGAGAGGTCATGAGCACAAACCAGGACTTGCTGAGGGATCTTGGAACACGGGTCACAGCCTTCACTGGGCCAACAACTCAAGGGTACCTGCTGGCTCCTGCCCCCCCACACCCACCTCTGGGAGCCTCTGTGCAGACACCTACCCAGTAGCCAGATGGGCATCCAGACCATGCCACCATCCTACTGAACTTGCAAGAAACAGATCAACTCTTGAGGGTCCAGTCCAATCCTAATGCAAGCTTCCAGGAAGCCTGCTGAGGACGACAGCCTGCAGCATCTCTAGAGCCCCTGTGGCTGGTCCAAGGCAGCCCTGAGGAGAACCAGAGCTACACGGGTGGGCCCAAAGTCAAGGACCAGAGCTGTTTGGCATTGGGCTGTTGGCCAAACCTCTGTGAACAATTGATGGAGCCTTGAGCAGAAGCAGCTGACCCAGGCAGCCCAGGGAAGGCCAAGTCCAGCTCAGGTCCAGGGGCTCACAGAAGGCAGAAGGCCCTGGAAGAGGCCCCCACTCTCGTAGAGCCAGACTGGCACAGACCTGGAGTAAAGGGGCAGAACCAAACCACTGATCCACAAAGACACAACTAGGGGGTCCCGGGGGCCTGAGCAGTCAGCAGGATTTCCTTAGCCACTGGGCTTTGGCGTCCTGATTTCCTGAACGGTGGTATACGAGGAAGAAAGCCATGTGGAAGAAGTATTCTGACAGGACACACTAAAAGAAGGAAGAACTAGAGGCTGGAACTGTGACATGGCAAGCTGCAGACCCTGGAGGGGAAAAGCAGCCAGGACTTCCCAGGTCATGAGCAGTAATGTGATGATGCAGCCAAAGCCACCAGCAGGGCCTGGGCTCCCGAGGAGCACTCAGCCAACAGTGATTCTGCATCTGCCATGACCGATGGCTGAAGAACACGAAGCTATGGGGACAGCTAGCGTCCAAGAAGTCGTGTTCTGGGTGAGGGCAATGTGGCGGAAAGGGAGCAGGCCGGGAGGAGCTGTGGGCAGGGATGAAGCATCCAGCGATGGACAGGGTAAAGGTGGGGTGATGGGAGACAACTGAGTAGAACCTGAGTGTTTCGCCTGGCCCACCAACTCCTCAGCTGTGTTTGTAAACAAAATGTAACTGAAACGCCCCATCAGGGCAGATTCATCCTTATACCCCCAGAAGCTTACCCCAGAACCCAGCATACAGCTGGCACCCAATGAATGCCTGATGGATGAAGGAATTTGAGGAAAACACATGGGAACTTGTAGGAAAGTCTGCCAGATCCAGACATACATACAATACAAACCAGACAAACAGCTATGGAAATGCAAATAGTCCCTCAGGAAGGGTGGAAATTCAAAGCAGACAGGCCACCCCCAAAGCCCCCACAGCACTAGGCAGATCTAAAGAGAACAGTCCTCTTTGACGACGAGGATGAAACAGCGCTCCCCACCTACCAGGCGTCATGTGCAACTCTAAGAACCTTGACTGGTGTTCACATCTCCAAGTTTCCTAATTGAAGGCCAAGCTTGGCAAACTACAGCCCATGAGTCAACAAAACCAGCCCACCACTTTCTGTAGAGCCTACAAGAATGATTTTCACATTTTTAAGTGGTTGGGAAAAAAATCAGAAGAAATATATTTCAAGACGTGAAAATTATTTGAAAACTCCAGTGTCAGTATTCATAAATAAAGTCATACTGGGACACAGCAATAGAGAGTTCCAGAAAAACATCTCCTTCTGCTTTATTGACTATGCCAAAGCCTTTGACTGTGTGGACCACAACAAACTGTGGAAAATTCTGAGAGATGGGAATACCAGACCACCTGACCTGCCTCTTGAGAAATCTGTATGCAGGTCAGGAAGCAACAGTTAGAACTGGACATGGAACAACAGACTAGTTCCAAATAGGAAAAGGAGTACGTCAAGGCTGTATATTGTCACCCTACTTATTTAACTTATATGCAGAGTACATCATAAGAAACGCTAGGCTGGATGAAGCACAAGCTGGAATCAAGATTGCAGGAGAAATATCAATAACCTCAGATATGCAGCTATCACCACCCTTATGGCAGAAAGCAAAGAAGAACTAAAGAGCCTCTTGATGAGAGCGAAAAAGTTGGCTTAAAGCTCAACATTCAGAAAACGAAGATCATGGCATCTGGTCCCATCACTTCATGGCAAATAGATAGGGAAACAGTGGAAACAGTGAGAGACTATTTTTCTGGGCTCCAAAATCACTGCAAATGGTGACTGCAGCCATGAAATTAAAATACACTTGCTCCTTGGAAGAAAAGTTATGACCAACCTAGACAGCATATTAAAGAGCAGAGACATTATTTTGCCAACAAAGGTCTGTCTAGTCAAGGCTATGGTTTTTCCAGTGGTCATGTATGGATGTAGCAGTTGGACTATAGAGAAAGCTGAGTGCTGAAGAATTGATCCTTTTGAACTCTGGTGTTGGAGAAGACCCTTGAGAGTCCCTTGGACTGCAAGGACATCAAACCAGTCCATCCTAAAGGAAATCAGTCCTGAGTATTCACTGGAAGGACTGATGCTGAAGCTGAAATGCCAATACTTTGGCCACCTGCTGCGAAGAAGTGACTCATTGGAAAAGACCCTGAGGCTGAGAAAGACTGAAGGCAAGAAAAGGGTACGAGAGAGGATGAGATGGTTGGATGACATCACCGACTCAATAGACATGAGTTTGAATAAACTCCAGGAGTTGGTGATGGACAGGGAGGCCTGGCGTGCTGCAGTCCATGGCGTTGCAAATAGTCGGACACGACTGAGCAACTAAACTGAACTGGGACACAGCTACACTCATTTGGTTACTTATTCTGTGGCTGCTTTTTGTGCTAAAGTAGCACAGTACTGAGGTCAAGCAGACACCACATCTTATCTCTTCGCACTGCTGCCAAGCACACTATAATCTCAGTGACAGACATCACTTCAGAGCATTTCAAGCACCATCCGTCTTATCATCTATCTGTGTGAAAAGATGTTTGCAAAGATAAAATCCTCATGGACTGCAGCACATTGGGCTCCTCTGTCCATGGAATCAGCCAGAAAATACTAGAGTGGGTAACTATTCTGTTCTCCAAGCAATCTTCCTGACCCAGGGATCAAGCCCGGGTCTCCTGCATTGCAGGCAGATTCTTTACCATCAGAGCCACCAGGGAAGCCCAAAATACCCAAAACCTCTTCACAAATTGGCAGCTGTAGATAAAACATTTGCAGTTGAGTTGGATGATTTGGAACACTAACTTTGAACCTCAACTAAGCTAAGTGCTATATACTCAAAAGCAGGAATTCATGGATTTCTCTGGCAGTACAGGAATAAGGACTCTACAATTCCAATGCAAGGGGGCGGGTTCCATCCCTGGTTGGAAAACTGAAGATCCTGCATGTCACATGGCATGGCAGAAAAACAAACAAAAACAGGAATCCAGTTCTTTCCAAGAGTAGACCTATATTACACAAATATTGCGTTCAATTGTTTTTCTCATTTCATTAGTGATTTGCCATCCATTGTTTCTTCTCTTGTTATTTAAGAACCTACATAAAACACTCAGTTGTGCTCCGTTACCAACAAAGCCTAAAATATTTACTATCAGGCTCCTTAAAGTCTTCTGGCCCTTGAGCAAGATACTCCATATCCCCAGTGTCAGGGTGAAGACCATGTACATGGAGGTCACCTAACATGCCTGCCAACATGGCTGGTCAGGGGTAACACCAGGATTTAAGCCCAAGCAGCTTGGGTGCAGAGTCTGTGCTCCCAAAGGCACACTGCCTTCGAGGACTTTCTCTCAGACTGAGATACCACCCCCCTCCCCAACCCCTAGCACCTCAGGCCCAAACAACTGACTTACATGCCTGTAGAATCTACTGCCACAGCGCGGACTCCACCTCGGTGACAGAGAATCTTTACCAATGGCTCCTTCATGGCTGGGCTCCATAAAGACACAGTCCCTGTGCATCAGAAGAGAAGAGTAAAAGTTACTAATAGGGGCGCTGAGGCGATTAAACATACGAAAGAGGGGGATTCAGGGCCAAGAGGTAACAAAAGAGGGGAGCAGAGGGGCAACCCGAAGGGACTCGTTAAGTCCAAATATAGACGAAAAGCTGGGGGCATTCCCTGCTGGTCCAGGGGTGGGACTCAGCTTTCACTGCTGTGGGCCAAGGTTCAGTCCCTGATCAGGGAATCAAGATCGTACAAGCCACGTGGCATGGCCAAAAAACAGAGAAGCAAGACAGGATGGTGTGGGTTAAAGTTCTGCCAGGCACCAACCGTTACTGTGTCCGAGATGGATGATGGCGTTGTAAGGGTTCTGAGTCATGACGCTGAGCCGTCCAGCCCGCGCATTCAGAGCTGCCACGATCTTTCCCACTGACACGTCCAGGTAGGTCAGAAACCCTGTCTCTGACTATAGAGAGAGAGGGAAGGAGCCCGGATTGCCCTCTGTCCTCCCCCTACTGGGGCCCCAGGGGAGGGTCAGTCTTCTCAGGGCTGCCATCTGGTCCCTGCACTCTGCAGTCACTCACAGCTGTGGCCAGGAGGAAGTGGAAAGGCAGGAACTCAAGTCGGGTGACCCGGTCACAGCGGCGGACGCAGTGGAGCTCGATGCCCTGATTGTCGTAAATGTGAAGCCAGCGGTTCTGGGCGACAGCGAGCAGTGCCTCGGAGTGCAGAAACCTGAGAGGGGCGGAGGAGCGGAGCAACGTGAAAGGGAGCCACCGGCTGTCGATCGATCAGTGACGGGTGGTCTCATCCCCTCCTGGCCGCTGACCGGATGTCCCGCACTGCCTCCATGACGTTGATCTCACACATGAGCTTCTTTGTTACCCAGTCAAGGGCGGCCACATGACCCCGGCGTCCTCCAAAAGCCAGGTGTCTGTTGAAGGTGGAGGACAGGCAGGGTGTTGGTACAATGTGTGTGTGCAGGGCAGGTGCCCAGACTCAAGAGTCTGTCCCATGCCAGCTCCTCCTCTCCAGATGAGAGGAGAGATGTTACCATACATGCTTATCACACATGCAAGCAAGTAACAAGACCCTCCCCACGTCAACAACCCAGATGTACACTGCTCTTGGCTGAGATGGGCTAGTCTAAAGTCACTGGAATTCAACCTTACCTCCCAGTTCTAGAGTAATTTAGCCTGTAGGGTCCAAACTGCCTCAAGTTCAAGTCAAAATGCTGGAAAAAGGAATAGTGAAAAAAAAGAAAAGAAAAGAGTTGGTTCCTATCAGGAATTTTCTCTTCTAGTCCCCACTCCCGTCTTACTCTGCACCATCAGTAAACCCATTGCCCCTTTTACATTCTCAGGCTCACTTTGGCTGCACTTGCAATGTCCACAGCCTCCACAATGTCAGCTTGGCGAATCTTTGCTGTGTCCTCCCCATCCTCTCCTTCCAGAAACCTGCAAGTGAGGGTGACAGTTGCCTTAAAGCTTCCTAATAAGAAGTAGGTGTCCCAGCATCACAATCAGAAATTAGAGCCCCATAAAGCAGGGGTTGGGGAGGCCCACATCAGGGTCCACTCACCCGGGTTCTTCAGCAAGCAGAAGCTCAGATCGAGCAGCTCTGACACTTGTTTCCTCTTCTTGTGCTTCAACCACCACAAGTCGGCTTCGTGTCTTGGTCTTCGGATGTGGTAGCTACAACATCGGTGGTGCGGATGGAGTGAGAGAAGGACCAAGGGATGTGGGGGGGTCACAGGAGGGCCCCGCCTCCATTCAACTCAACCAGACACTCCCTCCTGCAACCGCTCCCCACTCTCCGACTAGTCCTCACCTCCTTGGATTTGTCAATGCGACAGTACTTCTGAACCACCTCCACACTGACAGGGGCGGGGCCTGCAAATGGGTCCTGGGCCTGCGACAGGGAGGAGGCAATGAAGAAACAGGCTCGAGCTGACCCCAACCCCTCGACCCTGAAAGCACAAGGCAACTTGCCTCGGCACCCCGGGAGGTCCCAGGCTCACCCTAGAAAAGGTCCGCTGAGGCCCCGGACTCTTCAGTTCTCGGGGCTTCTTGGAGATCCGAAACTTCTTTGAGGTGTCATTTCTCTTTGGCTTCTGGGAGCGGAGCTCTCGACTCCTCTTCCGTTTATGAGGGGGACCTGGAGAAGCTCCGGCCGCTGTCTCAGTGGTCTCTTGCTCCCAGTATCGCCGCAGTTTCTACCAGCAGAGCAGGATCCTTCGTATTCCGCTGCCCTTCGCCCCGCCCCTCGAATCCCGCAAATAAAAACTTCCCTTCCACCCCAAGGAGATCCCTACCTTCTTCTTGGCTTGTAGTCTGTCCTTCTTGGGTGGGACATTACTGCCCGGCTTGGGGACTGTCTCCATCTAGCCCACTCGAACCACGATCCACGTGCAAACTCCTCTCCACAGTCCCACAGACTGATGGAAAAAACTCCCAGAAGTCCTCTGAGACTCATCCAATCAGCGCCGTTCCAGGTCTGAAGCCCCCTAGGCGCCATCTTTAATGAGGGCGCGCTCCCCACTGAGGGGCGGGACCAAGGCCCCCAGTACGGCAACTTATGCCAAAGTGATGAAAGACGGGCAGTCCGAGGCCAAGACCCAAGCAACCCTGCAGTTTCTTTTCCCATCTCGGTTTCTCCAGCTTGCCTTAAATTCTTCCGCGTCTGGTCTTTTTAACAGAACGCCACACATTACCATGTTAGAACTACATTTCCCGGCGTGCTTCGGTTTACAGCTTCCGGTGCCATCTTCCCCAGCATTCTCTATTTACTTCCGGGTTCACCAATACTGAAGTAAGAGCGTGAGTCGGGGAGCGGTTCGGCTGAGGAGTTCGGGGTTCTTTCACTCCCTGAGGCTGGGGGTGAGTCGATATCCCGGACCAGGAGAGACTGCAGTGGGTGCCCCGAGGGGCTGCCTCTCAAGAGGGCTGTCACCTCCGCAGCCCAGAAAAGGGAGCCCGGGTACCTTCCAGAGCGTGAGACCCAGCGCCCCTCTCCCGCTGCCCGCAGGCTTTCGACCCCGCCATGGCTGAGCTAATCCAGAAGAAGCTGCAGGGGGAAGTGGAGAAATATCAACAGCTGCAGAAGGGTAAGGGAGCAGGGTAGGAGTGACCTCGCGGCAGTTCCCTCACAACCCAAGTCTATATCCGAATAATGTATTCTGTCTCACCCCTGGCCCCAGCCTGCGGCTCCTCCCCCTTCTCTGTATTCTTCCCATTCCCTGTCCCGCCTGCCCATCCTTACCTGCTTCCTCAGCTCCGCCTTCTTACCAGGATTGTGGTGGTCGGGTGGCACATGAGATGTCTCTAAACAAACCTTTTCATCCGCCAGACTTGAGTAAATCCATGTCAGGAAGGCAGAAACTAGAGGCACAACTAACAGAAAATAATATCGTGAAGGAGGTGAGAGACAGATTTGTGGGGCGAGGAGGGACCTGTCCTGGAAGTGAATTCTGATCATGTTTTTCCTGCTCCTCCACCAGGAATTGGCCCTGCTGGATGGGTCCAACGTGGTGTTCAAACTTCTGGGGCCCGTGTTGGTCAAACAGGAGCTGGGGGAAGCTCGGGCCACAGTGGGGAAAAGGCTGGACCACATCACAGCTGAGATGTGAGTCTTCTTTCCACCCCCACTGTGATGTACCTGATCCTTTGGGAATAAAGGTGTTGAGAAACCTGTGTAGAGTCATTCTCCAGAGTAGCCCCCATTTGAGCAGGTTCTTTCCTGTGTCCTTCAACTCCTTCCCTTTTCTTCATACTCCCCTTAGAGCTCAAATTTCTGACCAATCTCCTTGTCTTCAGCACCCTCAAGAGTAAGTCTCACTTATTTCTCATTTGCTTTTTTGCCTTTTCTCAGTAAGCGATATGAATCCCAGCTCCGAGACCTAGAGCAGCAGTCAGAACAACAGAGGGAGACCCTTGCTCAGCTGCAGCAGGAGTTTCAGCGGGCGCAGGCGGCAAAGGCAGGGGCTCCTGGGAAAGCCTGACCCTGTCCTGGGGGTGGGGGGAGGGGTGGAGTGAGGCAGCTCTAGGGTCTATACTGTAGCTAATAAAATGTGAAAATACCTGGCGTGTTCTGACTAGCCACTTCTGTTGTAATTGTCTCCATCCTTTCCTCTGGTCCCTTCCCCCTCACCCCTGTATCACCTGCATTACTCTCAGATCCAAATTTGTGCACTGGAATTTCTGTATGGCAGAGTAACCCTTCTTTCTTGAGACTTAACTCTGAAATGTCTCAAACCTAATTCTTGCCTGTATATGCAAGCCTTAACTCTCTCTTCTCTTGATTGGAAGCAACCAAGAAAAGGGCATTGACAGTGAAACAATTTGGGGGAACAATTCTCTAACCTGCAACCCCAGAATGGAACATGGTAATCCTCTTTTGCTATGATTTCTTGTCATCCTCAAAATAGCCTTGGCATCTTAGTTCTTTTCTTCCTAGACTTTGTTTAAATGTAGCTTAAATTGATTTCAGATCCCAGCACATAATGCATTGTGATATTCTAAGACCTCCAAGTTTGTACATTGTCCACTAAGTGGTTCTTCCATTTCTTTGTCCTAAAATTGTCTTAGGAATTCAGAGCCAAGGGTGTTTTTCATACTGATTGCTTTAATTGGGTACTTGACGTGGGTGTGTAACAACTGAGGAGAAAAATGTAAGAGCCAATAAAGGGACCAGGGGTGGGGAGGTTGCTGGGGAGGAATAACCATTCTGAGGAAACTTCCCACCAAGCCCTTGCATCCAGCTTTCGCGGATAGATGCCGTTGGCCCCCCTTTTCCCACGGGGTCTGCCTTCAGCCAGCTCCCCCGCCCCCGGCAGCTAGTCTGCAGCCTGAGGGCAGGTGCAGAGCTCAGGTAGTGTCTGGTTCATTAGTGTCACAGTGACAGGAACCTCCAGAGTAAGAAGAGGCTCCTGCGAGAAACGTTTTCTTGCCATTCCCTTCCCCGGGACTCAGAGCCTCTAGGCTTTTCCTCTCCCCCTCTAGGCCTTTCCTTGGCCCTTGGCATGCTAGGATGTGGCCAGGAATCAAAAACAGATCTTTTCCCCAGCACTAGCCGCGTGCTGCATTCATGGCAAGTGAGAAGCTATACACAGGTATCCAGTTTAGGCACCAGATTACCAGTTTCACAGGGCTGAGTCTTGGATGTCTGGCAAACCAGTGGAGCTTCACTGCCCCAGGGCGGTTGGCCACCCTTCTGGATAGTTTGCCTATGTGGCAACTGCCGCCATTCAGGATGGCTCCCCACATTTGGAATGGCCACCATGAATTCTATGAACCAACAAGGCTTCCTCCTCAGAACAGTGCCCGGGCAATCTTCCTCCCTGTGGCCTTGATCCTGGGAAAGGAGCCCCCTCCTCCCTCGCTTGGGGGAGTTGCCGAGGCAGAAGGGCCACTGGTGAGGCCCACTGTAGTGCTGGAGGACCGCCGCCGCCGCAGGAGGAAATCGTGTGAGGCTCCATCCATAGCGTAGAAGACGTTGGCCGAGGTGGGGATGGTCAGCTCTGAAGGTTCAGAAAAGGTGTCAAGCACAGTCATTCCCGCACAACCCCCGGGTGTGGCAGCATTCCCACCGGCGGGCACCACTCCTCCCGAGTCTGCCTTCCTCCTGGCCCCTGACCTCGCTCCCCTGGGAGCAGCTGCACAAGCTCATACTCCGAAGCTACTGCAGAATCACGATTGTTTTTCTTAAGGACACGACTGATGACACTTGGAGCCTTGTCCTGACTTGTCACCTGGCAGGACAGCAGACCAAAAGAGCAATTAATTGTAATGGTGACCTTGGCCTGCCATCCTTCCAACCCTAGCCAGTGATCCCACCCAGAGAAAGCAGCTGCTGCTGCTTAGTTGCCAAGTCGTGTCTGGACTCTTTGCGACCCCGTGGACTGTACCTTGTCAGGCTCCTGTCCATGGGATTCTCCAGACAAGAATACTGGAGTGGGCTGCCCTGTCCTCCACAGAGAAGGCTGCCCTTGTCCAAACTTTTGAGTTATCAGGGAAACCCAACATGGTGGCTCCCTGTATCCCATGGGCCAGCCCACATCGTTGCTGGGCTGTTCCCTCTGGGGAAACCACTGTTGGTTCTGAAAATCTCAGAGGACACCCAAAGTTCAAAGTGCAGCAGCTAACACAAAGTAACTTTGAAAATAAAACATGGCTGCTAAAACCAAAGGTCAGTTAAAACTAAAATCATCCTCCCGTTTGGCTGTTTACTCCTAAGACATCATCTCCACCCCCACCTCCCAACCCACAGCTCTCACCAAGATGCTCTTATAGACACTGCCGTCTTCCCCCAGCTCCATCTGGACTCGGATGATTCGGCAATCAGAGGCCCCTGGCCCAGGTGCCCCTCCCCCACATCCAGGCCCCCTGGAAGTCCCTTCTGCACCCCCCACTGAGCGGGGACCCACAGGAGGCTGAGCGGCGGTGACCTCGAGAAGGCCTCGGGGAGGAAGCTGGGGGGAGAGAGGTGGCTGGGGTCAGCTGGACTCTGCAGGGCTGGGGTGCTTTCCAGGGCGGAGTCCAGAGATGAGACAGATGGCCACTTCATGTGCTGGGGACCAACAACACGGAATTGGCATGAAGGCAAGAAAGCCAAGGGAGAAAGATTCACAAAGTCAGGGTCTGTGTAGAGATCCGAGATCAGGAGCGGAGCTCACCTGGGCCAGCCGGGTCAGCAGTGGGGTGGGGGTTCCAGGCACCTCCTCTGCCCCCACACTGGGCCGGTCCCAGGAGACGAGGGGGTGGGACCCCCAACAGAACCCAGCACCCTGGAGTGGCAGGAGATTGGGAGGGTCAGAAGAAGGAGAACAAGTCCCCAAGAGACTGCCCTCCAACCACTGACTCCCTCACTCTGTCCACTGTGAGATGACCAGTGTTGGCCGAAGCACCCGCGGGGCCGGTGTGTCACCGCTCCCAGGCGTCTCCACCTCACAGGACACGCGATGGCTGGGGGAGGGGGCAATGGGCAGAAGTCAGGACGTGACACACTGACCCCCACAGTCAGCCTGTGCCCTGGAGTCCCAACAGCACCCAGCCAGTCACCTCTGCGCCTCTGTCAGTGGCCGGAGCCCCTGTAGCCACCGCTGGATATCGGGGTCAGGTCGGAGGTCATAGCCACGACATTCGCTCTGGAGACGCCGCAGCTCAGAAAGGACAGCAAACTCCTAGGAAGGGAGCCCACAGACTGCAGGAGGCCCAATCCAGGGAGCCCTGACTTCGCCCTCCTCTCCCCTTCCTGGGATGGGGCTACAGATGGCTGGCATCTGGCCAACGCTCTCCTCACCTTCCTCCGCTTGTCAAAATTGATGTATCCATTCTGCAAGGGGAAGGGGGTGGGGTGAGGGTCCCGACCCTGCCACAGAGAGCACATCCCCTCTCCCCACACACACGCCTTACTGGCCTCTGTAACTCCTCTCGCCGCCCCGCTCCTCCCCCTCTTATCCATCACGCTCTCAGCCTGCTACCTTACCCTATATATTGAACATCACAGGTAGAAATTGTGGCCAGTTTACGGAGAAGAAAACTAGAGATCAGAAAAGGAACTTGCCCAAGATCCCAGCTTTGGTTTATTTATCAAACTTTGTGTACATATGCTTACACCTCAGGCATGCTTTGAGCACTTGCCAAACAGTAATTCATTTAACCCTCATAATAAAGAGTCACTGTAGATACTGTCACTAGTTTCCCACTTACAGATCACTGAGGCACAAGGTTAAGCAGATTTGCCAAAATAATAGAGTCCTGGCCTTTACTGCTTCTGCCTTGCAGCCCCCTCTGGAAAAAGGTGGCCTGTCTGACCCTGAGGTCTCTTCATTCCATCACCATAATGCACACACACACACACACACACACACACACACACACAACTACTGACCTCCAGCTCATCCTTAGAGGCTGCGTCCAGCATTACGAGGTCTTTTACACACACACACACACACACACACACACACACACACACACACACTACTGACCTCCAGCTCATCCTTAGAGGCTGCGTCCAGCATTACGAGGTCTTTACACACACACACACACACACACACACACACACACTACTGACCTCCAGCTCATCCTTAGAGGCTGCGTCCAGCATTACGAGGTCTTTTACACACACACACACACACACACACACACACACACAGACACACACACACTACTGACCTCCAGCTCATCCTTAGAGGCTGCGTCCAGCATTACGAGGTCTTTTAAGAAGGTGCCAAGGTATGGGACCACACCCTGAGGTGTGTGAGAATCAGAGTCAATCACCCCTGCCACTAACCCCAGGGCTCCCCCTCCCTCTGCACTTTCCTAACCCATTGCCCCAGAACAAGTTTAATTCTCCTCCCCCTGCTGTGCCCCCTTTCCCAACCCTAGCGCTTCCACCCCCAGTGGTCACTCACCCCGCCCGGGAGGCAGACCTTGGGGACTTCTTGGAATTTGGCTCCAGAGAGGGCTGCAGCTTCACCTCCTGACAGTGACAGAACAAGGTGACATGAGGGGTGGGGGGGTTGGGGGAGATGGCGAGAATGCCACAGAATGGGGCCTCACCTGCAGGAGGAGCTCCCGGCTCTGGGAATAGTTATCCTCCTCAGAGAAAATCTGGCAGAGGCTGGAGAAGATTCTGAGGCTGTCCCTGGTGGGTGGGGGGCAGCGGCCTTGAGAAAGGGCCTAGCTCAGCTCCCCCCCTCCCAGCCCTGACTCCCCTCCAGGGCCCCGTCCTCCCCACCTGGTTGCTTCCCCCAGGCTGCCCGAAGCCTGTGGATGGGGCTGGACTGAAGGGCTGATACCACAGCATACACTGAAGAGAAATTTCGGAGCAGACGGCACTCCTGTGGGGTCACAGACAGAGATCACAGCTTTGGGACCTCTTTCCACACCTTGATCGCCAACAGGGCCAAGCCTCTCTCTTACCTCTGCCACGCGGATCCACTTCTCCAAGAGCCGGGCCCTCTGGGGAGGACGAAGTGGCCGTATGGTCACCTCTCCAAGCCCTTCTCCGGTTGAGGTGGCCCCCAGGACAGAGCTGACCACTGCC
This sequence comes from Nanger dama, assembly GCA_917880005.1. NCBI lineage: Eukaryota > Metazoa > Chordata > Mammalia > Artiodactyla > Bovidae > Nanger > Nanger dama. The sequence continues at coordinate 7,727,041 of CAKJTW010000033.1, forward strand.
CCTGCCACCTTGTTGAACTGTGTGACGGTCGCCCGGACAGATGGGCAGAGGTGAGAGTGTCCTGGCCGGTCTCTGTGACCCCACAGGCCCCCAGGCACTGAGAGGGGACCAGATTGAGAAACAGCTCCTGCAGGGCAGAGGTAAGAGGTTAAAGTTCACAGTCAAGTGAGGTCAGCCTTCCAATGTCAGGGGTATGAGGATCTCAGGTGGCCAAGGAACCAGAGGGGCATGGGGTTTGAAGGGCAACAATCAAGAGGAAATGGGGAAAGGTCAAAACTGGGTGGACAGAGGAGGCTGGGAGCTGGACCAGGAAGGACTGGAAGCCAGGTAAGGATGTGGAATTAGGGACAGGTTAGTAGGGGGCAGGGGTCATGGGATCAGAGGTCAGGGTCTCACCGCATCTAGCAGGGTCAGCTGTTCGGCCAAGTGGTCAGCGAGGTACACCAGGACATCCGTGGGGTCAGCAGGGGATCGCCGGGAGGGCCAGGGGCTTAGGAAGTTCGGGGGTCTGGGGGTCCACCCGGGACCGGAGGTTGCGGATGAGGTCAGCGCTGCCCCCCACAATACCCTCCCCTGCTGCATACCCTGTCCGAAGAAAGAAGCTCTCAAGCCGGTCAAGCTGACCCTTGACCTCAGAGCCAAAATCCTCAGGGTGAGAGGCCAGCCAGGTTGACAGTACAGAGACGGCTACCCTGAGAGAAGGGGAATTCACTGGGGATTAGATGTCAGGCTGCCGCTTGGCCGGAGAAAACTGTAAAGTCAAGAATCAGGGGTCACTTACCCTTTTGTCCTCTCTAGCTCATCAACAGGATGAGATTCAAGAGCTTCCAGCCTGGGGAAGGGAAGAGATTCTATGTGTCCATGTTTTCCAAAACCCTAGCGGTTTTGACTATTTGGGTGGGATGTTCTGGCTTTAGAAAGTCAAGACATGTCAATGACCCTTGGTCCCTTATTAGCCTGACCTGTCAACCATAAGCCCTAGCAGGGCAGGCGTGGAGGTGAAGGCCCGGTGAGTGGCCAGGAAGGCTGCTGTGAAAGTCATGTCAGCCCCTGATGTACGGGCGTCCAGCAGGTGTCTGACCAGGGCCTCCAGGGTGCCAGCTCGGAGTTTCCGGGAGGAACGCGAGGAGGCCTTGGGGCCTGGGGGAGACAGAGCGCCAGCCACTGACCCCTTTTTCAACTCTCTCCCGCTAGATCTCTGGGAGAAATCCAAGACCTAGGAGATGATTCAGCCTCATTGTATTAGGATTCAGAGAGGGCAAATGACTTGAACTAAGTCACACAGCTGAGTCCAGTCTCCAAACCTCCAACCTAGTATTCTGGCCAGAAAGTCAGCAGGAGGCAGGGGAACTGGGAGGTGATAGGTCAGAGGTGAGACGTCAAAGTTATAATCTCACCAAGGGATCAAGAGGCTGATACTGGCGACTTGTGACTGTAAAGGTAGCACCATCCTCCTCCTCCTCCCAGACAGACACAGGGGCCTGGAGGAGCAAGGAAGGGGAGGTCAGATGGTTCCACATCCCACCCCACTGCCCAAGCCTCACCCCCAGGCCCTGCTCCTCCCTCTGTGCCCCTCACCTGTTGCGGAAGGGAACAGTACCAACGAGTACGAGGGGGTGGGGGGGCTGGTGACCCCAGGTCCTCCCCACTGGGGCCCAGACAGCCCCCCCCAAGCCGCCTCAGGGCCCGGTGGAGTCTAAGGGGTTGCAGTGGGGAGTTGGATGGAATGCAGGAACCCTGAGCCCGGGGACCGCTGCAGCCCCTCCCCCAGAGCTGAACCCTTGAACAGCCAAGAATCAAGGTGCAAAGGTAGGAGGGGGAAGCAAGAGAGGCAGAAAGCCTGAGGCAGAGACCTTGAGAAGCTGAAACCTCAGTCACAGGCACAACCTCATGCTCCGCCCTCCCCCGCGGGAATTAGCCAAGCCCAAAGAGTAAGTCGCCTTAGCCCCGTTTCCCCGGGTCCCTCCTCAGCTCTGGAGACCACCCTCAGGGCGGCGGCGCCGATCCCAATACAGGAAGGAGAAGGGGAAGTGGGGATTGTGTGTGTGTTGGAGCGGGGGGTGGTTTAGACTCACGGAGTCATGTGACCCCGGCCGCTCCCCCAACCGATCCCGAAAAACCAGCCCTGCTAGTCACCCAGTCAGTCCTCACCCAGACTCTGGACAAGAGCGCCCAAAGCCTCGGGGCCCCAAATCCAACTTTCGGCCTCTCTTGAGGGACCCGAATCCTACTCCTGCCACCGCCATTAGCCCCGAAGAGAAGCAGGTGACCAGCAGCTGCTCGGCCCGGGACGGCCCTCGACGGTCCGAGGGCCTCAGCTCCCCACCTCCGCCCAGCCCCAGGCGGCGGAGCGGGAGGGGTCACGAAACAGAAGGGTTCCCTCCCCAATCCCGGAGTCGGAGGAGCGGGTTACTGTGGAAACAAACCCCTCCCGCCAGAGAGACACCCGGAGGGAGACAGGGACCTAGACTCCACGCCCCGAGGGACGGGCCACTCGGGCACGGGCGGAGAGGGCTAGGGACCCGCAGCCCTGTCAGCCACACGCGCCGGGCGGGAACGAGGCGGGCTCCTGAGTGTCTGTGCCGCACAGAACCTCGGAAATGCCGGGGCTCCCCGCTGGGGAACACGGGCCGACTCCGGCGAGAGGCGCGGCAGGGGCTGAGGCAGGAAGAGACGCAGGGACACAGACTCGCAGCGGGGAGAGTCTCCGGGACACACGCCGCCCGCGCCTCACCTCGTCGTCGTCGTCGTCCTCCTCCTCCTCCTGCCCCCCGCCCCCGCCCCGGTCACCGGGGCCCCCACCCTCTTCGGGGTCTCGACTCCGGAAGCTGCTCAGCACGACTCCCCCGGGGGCTCGTGTCCCACAGCAGCCGCAGGGGGCCGCGGGAGCATGGCCGGCTGAAGGAGTCAGCGGGGTTGGGCCATGGGGGCGCCTGAGGAGAGACAGGAGCGGGGAAGGGGGTCAGGGGGACGCGAGGCCCCAGAAGGTGGGCTCCAGGTAGTCTCCGGGGAGCCCCGCGGGGGAGGCAGGGTTGGGGGGCAACGCTGCAGGGGCACACGGGGCCTGAAGTTGTGTGGACGGGGGTCAGGAGCACGGGCTCAGGCGGGGTTACAGGGGGCTCTGGCTCTGACCTGCTCAGGACGGGTGGGGGCAGCGCGGCTCCCGAGTTGCCGTTCCCGTCGGTCTCCGGCCCCTGATCACGTCCCCGGACCGAGCCCGTCCCCGGCTTTTCCGCACCCCCTTGTATGCCCACCCCACCCCCGCCCCGCCAGACTCCCGGGCCCTCCCGCCCTTTCCGCTCCCCCCGACGTCCGCCCGCCCCGAGAGCAGGAGCCAAAAGGGAAGGAAGTGAGGACAGGAGCCAGGGCCGCGGACTTAGAGGAGCGCCGGACGCTTTGGGGCCGGGACCCAGGAGCCCGGGTCTCCAGCCCGACTGCTCGGGGGAGCCTGGAACCCACGTTGCCCTGCGCTGAGTGGGGACAGGATTCCGTTTCCAACCCCCGGGGAAGGGCAAGAGCTGAATCTGACATTTCCGCTCCTCGCACACCGCGAGGCTAAAACTCCCGCAGGGAGCGTGTCAGGGGGACGGACCCAGTTTCTCCGTGCCGCGGAGGCTCCACTCCGCCCCAACCCACGCGTGTAGCGGGCCAAAATCCGCTCCGGGTTTTCCGGGGAGCCCGGGGCTCCCACCGGCTCGGGAGTGGGCGGGGCAGGAAGCCGCCACTTCCGGTCCCAGGGCGGGCGCCGGGGGTTGTTTCCGGCGCCGCCGAGGCCGGCCTCTCCGCTGCCTTGATCACCCTCGAGTTCCCGCGGCCTGAGCGCACGCTGTCGGCCGTGGGTGGCGCCCGGCTTCAGTCCCTTCCAAAGGGGCATTGGGTGCCGCCAAGGCGTTAGAGGCGGGGCCGTGAGAAGGAACCACGCGTGAGTGGAGGTGTCACAGCGCCTGGAAAGAGGGTCCCTGAAGTAGAACTGAGACGTCCCTTTGAAAACACTAACGCGTTTATTCCCACACGATTAGACCCGCACCCTGCGTCCGTCGGTCCGACCGACCTGGCCCTCGAAGGTCCCCCTCAGCCGAGCCGCTGCTTTCTTCTTCCAGTAGTTTATTTGATTTAACACATTTTTTAATCTTTAGGACGAAAAAAGGCTAACTTCTTAAATTGAGCGCCCTCCAGCGGGCCCTGTGCAGGCGCGGGAGACGCCGCAGGGACAGGACAGGGTCGTCCCAGCCTTCGAGGAGCCAACAGTCCGGGCAAGGGAGGCAGGTTTTTAACAACGACTCGCACAATCACTTAAATACAACCGTGGTGAACCGCACTAGAGGGACACGCTGCGGTCTGAGGGGGGCGAGGCTGACCTGGTCTGTAGCCCAGGCAGAGAACAACGCTCTGGGACCCAGAGAGAGTGGGAGGCCATTGGAGAAAAGGATCAGCCTTAGGTGTAATGAGCTTTGGGAGGAGGGTGGGGAGAGCGCTAAGTGGGCTTGAAAAGGTGAGCAGTGGCTGGAGCGCAGGGATGCACTGAGTCAGGGAAGGAAAGAATGGATTTGGCCTTTAGAGCACCGGTATTTCAAGGGCTACGTGAGGTTTCGCCTATGTTCATAACAATCCTAAACTGTTACTTGACTTTTCACTCTCGGTTCACTAAAGAACCTACACTGGCGTTTTCCTGAAGCTACATGACAAGTACCGACATCGTCCCCACAGCTAATGGAACGTGTGCTTTTGTCTTCCCGTGTGTTAAACTGTTCTCAGTTTTGAGAATAGTACAGTAAATATCTGTGGCTTATAATCTACATAAGTGAAAGCTTTATAGAGTCCTTAATAATTTTTAAGAGATCCTGAGACCAAAAATTTTGAGAACCGCTGCTCTAGAGTCCTAAGGAGGTGAATGCCTTGTGTCTTTTCAGGAGGCATTCCAGTGGCTCAGTGGAGAGAGACTGGAGGGAGCAGGAACAGCGGGCATACAGTTTGGGGAGTTATTACAGTAGCTTAGACCGGAGAGGATGGTGGCTTCCCCAGGAGGGTGCTGAGCTGGCCTCACTCTAGTTTCTGGAAGAGAAATAAAAGCAGGTGAGGGATTCAGGGTATTAGAAAGCAGAGCGAAGTGCTCATGGTCAGTCCAGAGACAAGTAAACGTCGTGGGCACAGAGGTGGCAGCAGAAAGATGCTAACATTTTCTGTGTATTTTAAGCCTGGCAGATGCTGCACCAAGTGCTTTTGCTCCTGCATCTTTCAAAGGAGATGCCCTATCTCCTTAAATCCTTCCAACAGCCCTCTGAGGCTCTGCTGACCAGTATGGTAGCCACCACTCACTTGTGTCTGTTGAGCATTTGAAATGTGGCTAGTCCAAACTGAGGTTTAAAATAAACCACTGTTTTTGAAGACTCGGGATGGAGAAAACACTATAATTTCTTATACTGATGACATGTTGCCATGCCAACATTTTGGATATATTAGATATCTTTTACCTTTTAATGCAGTGCCTAGACTATGTATTTAACTTTATGTATGTGCCTTGTGATATATTTCTATAGGATATCACTGCCTAAGTCATTTTTTCCCTCCTTACACCCAAGAAACAGGTGTAGCCTGTTTGAGGTGGCAGGATTTAATACAGGTCTGTGTGAATTCCAAGGCTGGATTCTGCCCACCAGGCCAGCAGCCACCCTCTTGGATGAGGAGTCGGGAAAAGGGGATAAAATGAGAAGGGAAAAATAAATAAAAGTGGAGTGTTGTTACCTTTTCTGTTGAATTCTGTGTGGCCAGGTAGGCAGCTGTGGAGAGAGATTGAGAAGAGATGGGACGGGGGAGCAGTAGGGCAGAGGGATGAGTGTCAGACTTCTTTAGGAGGAGGCAGATAATGTCTTGCCTCTCAGGGGTCCCAGTTTGGGTGGGGCTCACACTCACCGGCCCAGCTCAGTGCCTTGAAGAGCCCAAGGAGGAGAAAGGCAGACAGGAAGAGGCCGATGCCGTCCTCCAGAGAGGGCCCAGAGAGACCTGGCAGGCAGAAGGGCCAAGAGAGTGAGTCTGAAATTCCCAGGCACACCCCCCCAGCGCCACCCCATTTCCTCGTCCTCCAGGCTCTTACCAGCCACCTGCAGAGTGACCTGGGCGCTGCGCCCCAGGGCGGGCAGGCTGGGGTGGTGGACCCGGCAGGCATAGCGGGCCCCATGCTGCTCACTGGTGACCGGAGGCGGCTGCAGGTGTGCGGAGAGGCTCACAGAGCCATCTGAGTGATGTCTCAGGGCCGAGAGCCACCTCTGGCCCTCAGCCTTCTGGAAGCGACCCTCTGGGCCACCCCCGAAGCTCCCATTCCACCTCCAGGCCCTGGGAGGGGTAGAAGTGGGACACGAGGCAGAGCAGCTCTGGGGGTGCCTCCCCAGGAGCAGCCCATACAAGAGGCGCTGGTGTCAGGGCCACCTTTGGGGGTTCTGGGGAGAGAGGAAGAAAGGAGCATGGGGAATTGATCTACAAAGTGCTCCCTCAGAGGCTCTCTGTGTGCCTTCTGGCACCCCAGTACTGAGAGGGGTTTAGGGGTTCCCTCCCAGGTTGGGGAGCCCACCATCTTCCCATTGGTGTTTTGCAGGAATCTCCATGCCGTGTCCCCAGCCTCAGGGACCCCTTCTGCTTCAGATTTGGGAACCTCCATCCCAAAGCCCCTTAGATCCATAGGATCCCTTTACCCATTGCCCCTCTGACTCCCAGGGATCCCAGTCTATCTCCCCATATTCACCCAGCACCCTTTTCTCCACTATCCTCCCATCATGGAGACCCTACAATCCTAGTGACAATTGTCTACCCATGAGACTCCCCATATCCTCACTCACTCTGTACAGCAAGCTCCAGGGTGATCTGCCCTTGCAGATATGGCAGGTGAACAGTAGCCAGATAGGTACCCTCCTGGGAGGGCTTAACTGCAGGCAGCCAGAAGGTCCCATTTCCGGTCCATGGCCCCCAGGGGCTCATCGTCATCCCAAGCAGCAAATGCCACTGCCCCTTCTCGGGCAGCTGGCACCTGCCCATTCAGTCCAGGAGTCACAGCAAGCAGCAGGTGCCCTTTACCCAGGTGCTGGCGTCGCCACTCCAGCCCAAAGGGAGGGGGACCTGGAGCCAGAGAAGTAGCAGCCTTGGGAGTGAGGGGCACGTAGGCAAAGCTCAAGTCCAGCAAGGCATCTTGTCCCATTCGGATGTGAGGGGTGGGGGTATGAGTGAAGACAGTTAGGACAGCTGGGGATGGTGGGGAAAGAAGGGTGGGGGAGGGGAAGAGAAAGAGAAAAATAGAGAAATTGGGTTATGGGGAGGAGTTAACTCTTAAGGACACTTCCTTGGACACTCACCATCTCCCAGCCCTCCCCTGCAATTCCCCTTTGCCCTGGGACTGTGTGGGACCCACTGTAACTCAGAGTGAGCAGAGAGGTCTCAAGGTGAATAAGGGCAGCCTTTAAAGGCTGCTCGGAACACACAGCCCATACTGCACCCGCCCCTGGGGATGAGGGATCTGAGGGTACTTGTGACACAACCTGAACCAGCCCACCAGTCTCCACATCCACCCTTGAGGAGCCAGGCCTTCCTTGGTTTGCTGGCGAAGACAGTGATGACTCATGACTGTCAATCCTATGGTGCTACACAGGGTACTGACTGACTCTGGAAGGTTCTGGCTCTAGACTAAAGCTGAACACAGACCTCTGGGCTCTGCTGAGGCAAGTATAGGCTGGTTAAGTGCCTGGAGCCTGATTGCCCTGATCAATCCCAACTCAGCAGCTGTTATATGGCCTTGGGCCAGTTAGTTTACTCTTCAGTTTCCTGTTGTCCTAAATAAGGATAATGATGATGCTAGCACTCCTCCCAAGGAGTTGGAGCAGTGAAGGTTAAGTCAATTCATATCTGCTACTGATCTGGATAACAAGGACACCTATATATAAAAGCTGCTTAGAATAGTGCCTGGAACACAGTACATCTACAAAAGTGTTTGCTGTGATTACAGCCAGTCATCTGCCAGACAAACATAACATGTCCCAACTGAACAGCATCTCTAGAACATATGGCCAGCTCCAGTGCCAGTCTTCCCTGCCTTAAATGATCACCACCAGCCCCCAGGCACTAAAGGCAAAACATTTGCAATCCCTAAGATTCCTTCTAATTCATTCATTCAACTAATATTGATTGAGCACCTAGGATGTTCAAAGTTGATGAAAGTGGTGAACAAGACAGGCAGCCCCCTGAGCTCAAACTGTGCAGTCTGATAAGAAAGACAGATTGCCAAACACAACACGCTATGTGCCATCCCCACCAGGCCTTAACTCTGTCTCCCAGATAGATGTTACATTTGTTTCCGACTCAAGTGCTCATCGATATACATTTGGGCAGTTACAGCAGCCTCCTCTCAGATCTCGCTCACCTGCGTTTCATCCTCCACACTGTAACCAGATAACATGGCTGCAAGTCTGACCTGGGCACTTGCCTGTTTAAAAATCCCAGTTACCTAGGAACCTAGCAACTAAAAGCAGAGGCTGGAGCTAGAGGGCCCAGGTTCAATCCTTAGCCTTGCTTCTTACAAACTGTGTGTCCCTGGACAAGTTACCTAACTGCTCTGTCTCATATTTCTTCATCTGTGACATGGGTATAACATCAGTACCTAGTTCTTATGGTTATTCAGAGGAATAAATAAGATTATGCCTATAAAGTGCTTTAGAACAGGAGCTGGTATATAGAAAATGCTTAGCTGTTACTACTTTCATTACTGTCATCATCATGATGAAGGATTTGCAAGGTATCTTGGGAAAATGACTTAACTCTATTTTTCCCATTAGTCCAATGACTGATCCTTGCCTACCTTTTGTAGGAATCATGTAAAACAACAGGCTTTTGGAAAAATGGCACACACATACATACACATACACACGAAACTTCTGATGATACACTATCACTTATAAACCCCATCTTTCAAGGAACTTGGTAATCTAGCCCCCAACCTACCTTTCCGGACTTCTCCTACACCCTAAGAACCAGCCACGGAGAAGTCCTTTCTATGACCAGTAGAAAATCTGCTGTCACTGGGCTTTTCTTCACTTTCTTCAACTGCCAGAAATGTCTGGGTTTTCCAAGTGGAAGTAATTTTTTTTTTCCTCTCGTGATTATTTTTGTTTTCTTGGCTGTGCCACTTGGCTTGCAGAATCTTAGTTCTACAACCAGAGATTGAACTGGAGCCCTTGGCAGTGAAAGCATAGCAGAGTTCTAACTACTAGACCACCAGGGAATTCCCTACTTTTATGTAACTTTTAATCCTAGCTTCTAAGGCCTACAAAGTTAAACTTCTCTGAACCTCATAGGACTGTTTTTTTTTTCCAAGGGAGTAAAAAAAGTAAGCAATCATTTAGTTTATTTAAATCCAGAAACAAACTTTTGAATTGTATGAATCAATCTGTAGAATTTATAAACAAATCTTAAGCTAACAGTGCTCTTTAATATGGGTAATTGAAGCAATTTTAGACCTGCATTCCACAACCTGGACTCTTGTAAAAATATAAATGTAAACATAACAGGGCCAGAACCTGTTGGTAAGGAAATTTCTACTGTTTCACAGTTAGTGTTATATAGGTCTATGCTTTTTGTTAAAAGTGAATGATAACTATTATAGGGTATTACTGAAAAATATTAAACCCAAATCTAATCAAGCCTCTAGCTCCAACTATCAATGTATAGGAAACATGGAGGGAAAAGGAACACAGGAAATGACAGGATGAGGAGACAACTGGTTAAATATAGAATATGGGGACATCTACAGGACAGACGACAAGCCAACAGCATTTAAAGGGATGGGCAATTACAATAAGAGAGACTCAAGAGACAAAACTGCTATGGACTGGATGCGGCTCTGCCCTCCCCAACCCCCAATTCCTATGTTGAAGCCCTAACCCGCAAGGTGACTGGAGACGGGGAGCTGGGCAAGGTGACACAAGTCAATGAGGCCATAGGCAAGCCCTAATCTGACAGCGATGGCGCCCTTAGAAGAGGAGACAGCAAAGCCCTCTCTCCCCTCCCTCCCTGTGAGGACACAGCCAGAAGGCAGCCGTCTGTGGCCACAAGGGGAGAGTTCTCAGCAGACAATAGCCATGCTAGCACACGGATCTTGGACTTCCAGCCTCCAGAACTGTGAGAAAATAAATTCCTGTTGTTTAAGCCCCCCAGTCTACGATATTTTGTGATGGCAGCCCAAGCAGATTCAACAACCAAAGAGAAAATACAGAAATCTTTTTGATCCTGATTCAAACAAATCAATTGTAAAATAGTATCACTGAGACAATTGGGAAAAATTTAGTATGGGCTGGAAATTAAATCATATTAAGGAATTATTATTTGTTTTGTTAGGTATAATGCTGTTGTGTGTAGGGGGATGTTAAAGTCCTTATGTAATAGAGATGTTTACTGAAGTACTTATGAGTAAAATATGATGGGATATACTTAAAAACACTTCCAAAAAGAATAGAAGATTGGAGACAGATAGGTCTAACAATTTGGTAGGGCTTCCCTGGTGATCCAGTGGTTAAGAATCCCCTTTACAATGCAGGGAGCACAGGTTCAATCCCTGGTGCAGGAAGATCCCGCATGCCTTGGAGTAACAACCCATGTGCCGTAACTACTACTGAGTCTGCACTCTAGAGCCTGTGCTCTGCAACAAGAGAAATGGCCACAGTAAGAAGCCCTCACACTGCAGCTGAAGAAAGCCCATGCCCAGCAGCGAAGACCCAGCACAGCCAAAAATAATAAATGTTATTCCCATTAAAATATTTGGTAAGTGTAATAACTATACAAGTAGGCATACGGTATATGGCGGGTTCATTTTCCTCTCCTACTTTATCGTATCACTGAAACTTTCTATAATAATATTTAAAGAATGATGAGAAATACTATACACAGTAAGTATATTAAGAAAGTATATTTGTCAACAAACATTTTAGAGTATTTAATAATTTATTGGGTAAGAAATAAAGTATAAATAAATCCATACTAGCAAAATTATTGATCTGTGACCCTGGAAAGAGTCTATTTTTAATTTTACATGAAAAAAAAACCCTTTCATTTTCTTAAATCCCCTAATCAAGCAAGAATGTTTGAAAAGGAACACTGAGCACAGCAACTAGTTTTCACCCCCAGTGTTAGGGGTGAGTTGCAGTAACATTCTCACCTGGCCACGGCCCTTGGTTCCCTATCCGCACTTCTTTTAGGGCTCAAGTCACTTTCTACTCTGCAGTTATCCCATGACAAATCTGATGAGAACGTTTCTGAGAGTAGACTCTACATCTGATCACCTCTGTGAGCCTTAAAAGTGTTCAAGGCCACCCCAGAGATTCTGATTTAATTCACCTGTAGTGAAATTTTTAAGGATTTTATTTGCAGACCGAACTGAGAACTACAGGGCCCTAATTTATTCTTGGTGATAATAAACATTTATTAAACCAGTGAATAAATTAACAAAGTGTCTCCCTTGATTGTCACAACGGGAAGGCAGATGGGAAATACCATCCACATTTTACAGTTGGAAAAGCAGATTCAGAGAAAAAGGGACATTCTTACCCTACCGGGTGAAAGTATTGTAAATATTCCTGGCCACTAGAGACAACTGCCATCCCCACAAGGAGCAGTTTGCCCTGGGCAAGGTCTGGGGACAAAGAATGGAGATGGAAGCAGAGGGGAGGATTGCGTAGTTGGTGCTGAGTCCCATGAGTGATTCTCTCAGTGAGGAGAATGTCAGGGAGAAGGTACTGGGGAAGGCAGGGTGTAGGGCTCAGTAGGGGTTGACCGGCAGGTCAGGCTGTATCCTTTCCATAAAATCATACAATGTTTAAGAATTGCCAAGGACTCTGTTCCCATCACCCTCCAGAGAAGAGCTCCAAGAAAGCCAAATCCAGGTCGCATCTTCCCCACTTTTGCTGTATCCGTCCACTCCCTGCGCCCAAGACCCGAAAAGTGCCCAAGCCCTGGGCCTCGAACCGGGTTACACAATGCGGCAAGTGGTCGGTCCTTGCAGCCGGAACCACCAGATCCCCCGCCGCTTCCCTTCCATGCACTCAAGCCCACCATTCAGTGACCACAGAGTCAACGCATCATCACGAGCCCTAAGAGGAGGCTTCAGGGGAGGTTAACGCGCTTGAGCACAAGAGCCTGTGCTTTGCTGATTGTTGCAGCGCCGGATGTGGGAGCGGGTGGGGCGTGAAAGCAGTTTTTTTTTTTTTTTTTTTAACCGGGTGAACAGCAAAGGTGGGGGCGCCTAGCAAGATTTCGGAGGAAAGGAGCATAAGTTCCTGCTTCTGATACCCTCCCAAGCCTATCTCCTAGCGAGTTGCTTAAGGTCTGCTGCTGCTGCTAAGTCGCTTCAGTCGTGTCCGACTCTGTGCGACCCCATAGACGGCAGGCCACCAGGCTCCTCTGTCCATGGGATTCTCTAGGCAAGAATACTGGAGTAGGTTGCCATTTCTTTCTCCATTCTTAAGTCAGGTGTCCGGAACCCCAGCCTCTCTCCAAAACCCCGCCCCAAACCGCATTTTATTTTAGATTAGGTTGGGACTAGATGAAGCGGTAGACATTTTAATTTTAACTGAACTGCCTTGATTTACAAATAAAGAAACAGAGACTAGACTGGGGAAGTGACTCGCTCAAGTCCGCCGAGCGAGTTAACGACCGAGCTGGACGCTTACAATCTACCCAATAATCTCCCATTCCCCTCTAGAGCTACCTGTTGCCATGGTGATGAGAGCAGGCTCTGGCTGAGGCTCCGACTGTGGTCGCAGGAGGGTGGAGAGGCTGAGGAACGGGCTAGACATGCTGACCATGAGCCAAGTCCCGTCCAGGACCCGCGGGCAGCTCTGCTCCGGGGTCAAGCCGCTGAGCCATTTGGCCGAGGCTGGGAGCGGGAGGTAGAGGCTCATCTCGCAGCGTGGCGCGGGGGGCGTCCCGGGGATACTGTCTGAAGGCGGCCTGAAGGGTGCCCGCGGGGTCTGTGAACGCAGAGAGAGGAGCTGCAGGAGTAGAGTCTCCGCCAGGAAAGAAGAGGGGAGGGCAGCGTCCAGGGACTTTCAAAGGAGCAGACTAGCCGGTCGTGAGAGACTGAGAGAGCGGATCGTTTCACTTTACAGCTAGGGGGAAACTGAGGCCCGAGGTCACTGAGTCCCAAAGGGCTGGGGGGTTCGCGGGAGGCAACAGAGTTGGGTGAGCGAGTCAGGGATGACTCACCATGAACTTTGAGGTAGCGCTCTGGGGCGAGGTCCGGTCGAGGAGGTGGGCTCTCCGCGCTCTGGCGCAGCAGCAGGGCAGCGGGTTTCTTGGCCAACTTGCCCCCGCCCGCATCCTCCACGAACCAGCACTCAATCACCGCGGGTCTGGCCGAGACAGCAGTCGCCAAGCCTGGGGAGAGGGGCGCGAGTGAAGGCACGGCCCCAACCTCAGGTGACCCGACCTCCCCCATCCCCGGACGTGGCGGGGCTCACCTCCCACCGTTCCCTGTGGAAGGAGTCACGGGGTCGCTCACCCAAAGCCACAGCGAGGAGCAGGGACAGGCGCTTCATGGCGCTCGGATTTCTCAGCTCCCGAAGCCGCCTCTTCCTCCTTTCACTTTCACTTTCCTCCAAAGGCCAGCAGGTGGGGCGGAGGAAATCCCCTCTCAGGCTAGGGGAAAGCTCGCGGGAGGCAGGTTCTCTCCCCGCCTTCCCCCTCCCCTGCGCCGGGCAGGGTTCCCGGAACATCCTCTCCAGCAGAGGAGTTCCGGTCTGGGGACCTCAGGCCCGCCCAGCCCTCCTGGACCACCCAGCGCCGCAGAGTCCGGGAGCCTTCCCACACCCGAGGCGCCCCCCCCGTCCCCCCTAACCCCGAATCCACTTCCCTGAGAACCATTACTCCACCTTCCCCCACCTGTGCCGGGTCCCAAGCAGACACATCGGGGTTGTCGGGAAGCCAAATGAAATAACCAATAAATATTTTAATCACTGTTTAGAAAAAATAAGATTTAAAATAAAAACCTGTACTGTTACAACATAGCCCCTCCTTGTCTCCATCCCCCTCTCTCCCCAGTGAGAATGGAGTTTGGGGACCCCCAAAGTGGGGGAGGAGAGATTAGGGTAGAAATAAAGGGCACATCCTTTTGCGGGGCAGGCTATATTCTAGGACAAGGGTGGGGCTCTAAGGCCTGGTCCCCACAACTACACAAACACAGACTTCAGGTACAGACTACAACCACCTGACCCTTGACCCAGTGACTCCTGGATGCTCAACAAACCCCCTCACCCCCCACCCCCACCCCCCCACCCCACATGCGCCCTACTCGGGAGCTGGGGCTTCTGTGCACCCATCTGCAGGGAAGGAAGGGCTGAGTTACAGGGATACTTTGGGGAGGAGAGGCTGAGGAGTGAAATGGGGTAGCCCATGGTGCGACGCGGTTCCCCCTCCAGGATATATATACACAAGTCCATAGAGACAGGAAGACAGTGAGTTTGAGATCACCTAGGGTCCACAGTGCCCCAGACTCGTGATCCCTAATCTCTCTTCCCGGAAAGCTATCCCGGTGAGCCGCCCCTTCAGTTTGCTCCGCCGCCCCCACTGAACCCCATTTCCACCTTGTGGACACTGAGCGGGGACCAGACGCATCGGCTGGACGGGGGCGTGGCCCCACGTGCCTCATCGCCGCTGCCCCCGCCGCCGCCGCCGCCGCCGCCGCCGCCGCCGCCGCCGCCGGGGAACTCTCTTGGGCTGCAGGGCCGCTCCGCTGGGCCCGCCCCCGGGGCCCGGTCCAGCCCCGCCCCCGCCGCCTAAGTGGTGCCGGCGCTCACAGTGTCCCCGGTGGCGCATGAAGCTGTCTCGCCACATGAACTTCTTGGCGCAGACACTGCACTCGTAGGGCTTGAGACCCGTGTGTGTCTTCATGTGCTCCGTCAGGTGATGCTTCATCTTGAACTTTTGTTGCACACGGGGCAGTCAAAGGGCCGCAGGTTGAGGTGCATGTTCACATGACGATCTCGCATGCTCTTGTGAGAGAAGGCTTTCCCGCAGTGGCACAAAAAGATCTTATTTCCATCCCCACTGCCTGTCCCTCCAGGGGTCCCTCCAGTACCACCTGGCCCTCCCAGGGCCCCTGCTGGTGTGCCCCCCAGGGTCACCGCCCCGTGTTCAGCTTGGCTCCCTGGTGGCTGTGAGGAGGAGGAGGAGGAGGATGAAGAGGATGGGAAGACTAGGATCTGGTTGCCCTGCATGTCCAGTGGGAGCAGGGGCCTTGGAGGGTGGGCTGGAGCATAGGATGAAGGGGTTGGTCCCCCTGAATCATCAAGCCCTGCCCCAGGACCTCCACCTTCATAGGGACCAAAGTCATTGGAGGACTCACAGAAATTGACCTGCTCCTCTCCCTTGTCCGGAGGCTCAGACAGGGTCCGGACATCACTTATGCTAAGGGTAGCCTCAGGTCCTCCCCCCTGCTGGAACCCCGGAGCCACCCCCAGCTCTTCATCTTCGTCATCCTCACAGGTCAACACCAAGTCTTCCTCCTCCTCCTCCTCTTCCAGGTCTGGGTCTTGCGGAGCCAGGGGTGCCGATGCTGGGCAGTTTCCACCCCGCTTCACATAAACCCAGTGTTTCTGTGGCACAATGCTGGGGGGTGCATAGGTGGGCCGGCGAAGCCCAGCCCCAGGGACCACCGCACCCCTCCCATCCCCACCGTCATCACACAGCTCATCTGCCTCCAGCAGCAGCTTGCCAGAGGTAGCACCCCCACTGCCAACCACAGGGGCGGGGAATATAGGGCCGCCCGTGCGGCGCTCCCCACTGCCCACTGCAGAAGCTGCAAAGGCCTCCTGGGAGGAAGATGAGAAATCAGTGGACTCCCGGGGGGCTGAAGTAGTTGCTGCTGCTGGGGGATTGATTCTCACTGGCCCGGCTGGAGGCATGGGAGCGCACAGAGCTCACAGTGGCAGGGGTCACCGTGCCCCCACTCCCTGAAGGGACCCCAGCACCCGGGACAGTGACCGATGTGGCTGCAGCAGTTGTGACGGTGGTGGTGGTGGCTGAGGCCCGGCCCTCTCGGAGGAGTTCAGTGCACTTATCCACGATGTGCCACATTTGGAGCACGGACCCCACTGTGAGGAAGTTAACAATGTCAGCTGCGGCCATGCTGAGGCGGCCAGTGTAAGCTGAAGCCAAGACAGTCTCAAAGGCTCCTGGGTCCATGACGCTGGGCAGCGAGATGGAAGTCATGCCCTTGAGTAGGACCTGGTCGTGGAAATAAGGGGAAGAGGCAGCCAGGACAGCACGATGAGCCCGGAACTCCCGTCCCTGCACCCGGATGGACACATCACAGAGTTGGCCCTGTAGCCGCTGCTGATTGAGAGACTCCAGGAGGGCACTGGTCACCTCTGGGAAGGACACATGTACCACCGCCGCTGCAGGCAGGGGCAGTGGTGGCGGGGCCAGTGATAGAGGCAGGGGAGTGCTGCCCCGCTGGGAGACAGAGGAGATGGCTCCATGGTGTGGAGGGAAGGGGTACCCCCAGCCACAGGAACAAGGTAAGGAAGAGGGCGGCCGGGGGGGGTCTCTGGAAAGAAAAAGAGAGACGAATGATAACATCTCATAATGACACAGCCCCCTTACAGTTTAAAAACACATTCACATTTATTAGCTGGGTAACCCCCTACAAGGACACTATAAGGTAGGCACTCCTCTCAACCCCATTTGACAGATGACGAAACTGAGGCTCAGAAAGATTAAGAGATTATCCAAGGTCACATCATTAAGTGGCAGCACCCACAAACGCAGGAGTCCTAATTCCAAATCCAGTGCTCTTTCTTTGGAGGTTAGAGAAATAAGGTACTCCTGGGGACTGGGGTGCCTCCCCTCAGAAATTCCCATTTGCCTGAGACCCCAAGTTAATAAAATTTACCTTACTGGGGTTTTGTACACTTTTCTTGGGTTGGGGGACAGGTCTGTTCTGGCATCGAAAACTATTTCCCTTTAGGCCATGCCCCTGGCTAGCCACGCCCCTTGCCCCCAGTTATCCCTAATCGCCCATCTCAAGACCCGCCCCGCGGCCTTTGGCTCCGCCCCTGAGTACCCCCGCCCACATAGGACCCCGCCCCCTCTGCTCCGCCCCAAGCGGTACTTCGACCTCCACTCCCACCCGGAAGGCGCCCCCCAACCCCGCGCGTCCCCGCTTACCGGGCCGCGCGCCCCCGGGCCCCCCGCCCCTCACTCGGCGGCCAGAGCCGCAGCCTGGGCCCCTCCCGCCGCCATCTTGCGCCGACTCCCTCCGCCCTCCGCCTCCGCTCCGCCTCCCGCCCCTTAGGCTTTAAAGGCACAGGCGGGCACCCCGCCCGAGTCGCTGGGCAATACTCAGCCGACTCGGCCACTTCTCCTTTAAAAACAGCTGTTTCATTCCACCTTAAAGGTACCACGTCTCGTACGCCGCTAAGGACTCAGGACTCGGGTCTGCCGAAGCTCTCATTCCCCTTTAATTTGGTAAGCCTGCCTCTTCCTATTGGCGATGGGTCTAGGCCTTCGCTGCTTGGGCTCCGCCCCTGAGCTGTGGCCATTAGCGCGTTTACGATGTCTAACCGCCCTGGTCGCTCGGCTTCTGACAGTCCTCCTGAAGCCCCGCCCCCACCTCTGGTCCTGGATTGGCTAGATAACCTTGAGTCGGCCCCTGATTGGCTTTTTTACTGCTACCGCTCGAAGTGGGAAAGAAAAGCGCATTCAGGAGGCTGAAGCACATTTTAGTACCTTGCAGAGGGAAGTAGGCCTGAGAATGAGAAAAACTCCAACAGAGGCGTGAAGGCAGCTGGACAGGGCATATCCAGGGCTGTCCCGGGAGAACGGCTAACCCTGAGCCATAGAACAGCTGGTGCCAATCACCAGCTGTTGAGGGCGGGACAAGGAAGAGACAGGGATACAATAAGAAAAGAACTTTATTGTTCATTAATGTTTCTGTGTAAAACTTAAGCTTTGTAGTTGTTTTTTTAAAAGAAACCACCAAAAAGCGATTAGCTCAGTCCATCCCTTCCTCAGTCATGTGCTTCCTACCATCCTCCAAATACTATCCCAAACATTTTGGGGGCAGGGAGGAGGGGGAGGTGGTCAATCAGAGTCTGAGAGCACGATGATCTCCTCGGGATCACACTGTGTGGCCACACTCATCTGCAAGGGAGTGAGAGACAGAGTCAGAAAGGTCTGGAACATAGCGGAGGAGAAGCCAGGGAAGGACTTAATCAGAGATCAAAACTTAGGGTGGGGAACAAAGAGAGGGAGGAGGTAATGGGTGTAACATTCAGACAGAGAACCCCAAATGAATAATGAAAGGGAATGAAGTTAGGAGACACAGCCACCCCCTCTTACCTTGTAAGTACCAGGCCTGGAGGGTTGTGACTGGGGAGTGTGGGACAACTGGGTTGGAAGTGGGCTACAGAGGGAGCTGGTCACCAAGCCATGGCTAGGAGAGTCCACCCTTGTGGGAGGAGTCAGCAACTGGAGCCATAGAAGCCAAGGGGGAAGGCGGGCTGGGCAGGGTACGTGTCTTCTGCCCGTTCTTCTTCTGCACTGTCCTTTGCATTTCCACAAGGCTAGAAACAGAAACACAGAGGAGGGGTGTGTGGAGCCTGAGGCTGGAGGGGGAACGTGCAGTTTTTCCCCAGACTCCTTTCTACAATATTTCTCTGAGAAAGCCCCTTCAGTCCCTCCATGGCTTCCCTCTTTCTCCTTGTTGCTGTTACCTCTGTCCTAATGGCCCAGCTTCTGTTTGCTTTTCCTTCCGAGATTTCTCTGCCGGGGGGACTGGAATCCCCCAGGTGTGAGGAGAGACACCTCCGTTGAAGGAAGTGGAGGTGACCATGGCGGCCCCATTCTCCAACACAGTGGTGAGGAGGTCCTCTGATTTCTTGGAAGAGGAAACATCCCTCTCCTCAGGGGAAGGGGTTGTATCCAGGGGCAAGGCTTCAATCTCTAGCTCGAAGAGCTGAGATATAGGGCTCTCTTCCTCCAGGGGCAACTCCTCGAGGTGCTCTTCCCTGCTTTCAGCAACTACACTGGAAGGGGCCGGGGGCTCTTCTGCCAGTGAAGATGGTGACTCTGTGAGTCTTTGTTTTTCTGCTCCTCTGAAGACCCATTGTTCCCTTTATGAGGTTCCAGGTTCTTTTCAGCGGAGACCGGTAGTGGGGACATGGGGCTTTTATCTCCATCCTTCTCTGGAAAAAAAGAAAAGAGCAGATTGGTATCAAAAGAACTAGGGAAAGCAAACTGCTGAGAGGACACAGAGTGAGAGGAAGAAGGAAAGGATCTCAAAGAGGGGGCTCGTGCCCAACAGAGTAGACAGAACTGACACACGAGAAGACTGTTTCCTTGACATACCTGCTTCCTCCTCCTCCTCTTCATCGTCCCCCTGACCTTCCTTCATCTGTTCCAGATCCTCCTCTTCTTCGGAATCTGTGGCCTCATCTTCTTCTTCCTCGTCTTCGTCTTCCTCCTCTTCCTCTTCCTCCCTCTTCTTCTTCCCTCCTCCTCCTCGTCACTTTCCTCATCTTCATCATCGATCTCAGCCTTGGAAGTGGTAGGACACTCCTGGGATGCCACTCCACTAGGGCCCTGCAGAGGACAAAGGAGTTTCCTGAAGGAATCTGTTGCCCCATTCTCAAAGGAATGCTTCTTGCATTCCTTCTGCACACGCCATGATCAGTAACCCCAGACTCCCTGCTGGCCAGTGCAAGGGAAGGACAAGGTCTCTCTGTTCATACCTCACCAGAATCCAATGAGGATTTGGGAGTATCTTCAGAGTGGGAAGAGGTGGCCTGGGGGAGCCGGGCTCTTCTCTTCTGTCTCTCGCTCTCCTCATTCCTGTCTTGCATCATCGCGTACTTAGAGATGACCTCATCCAGCCGGCTCATAGCCAAGCTTCGGTTCTCCGCAGGCGCCGGGCCAGGACAGGATCTGAGAGTGCGGGATCAATGCCTGTGTGGGAAGATACAAAGTCAGTGTAGTCACCCAGAACTCTAGAAGGGACTAAGATGCCCCCTCCACCACACACACCTGACGAACGAGGGTTACCAAGGAGTATCTCACTAATGCCTACCTGGCCTATAGTCATCTGTGAGGTGACAGCCAAAGTTGTAGATGAGATCCAGGTGGCGACGCTCCTGTAACCTGATGCCTACATCTCGGAAGGCATCCTGAGCCATGAGCTGGAGCTGCTGTCGGGGGAGGCCAAGGCTGTGCCGAGCAGCTGCTTTTCTCTACGGCCCGCAGTACATCTCCATAGTCAGGGAACGTATCAAGCCCTGGCTTGTTGATGAGCCGCTCAATGCGCCTGTTGACCTCTGGGTAGCGGGTACCACGGTAGGGGATGCGCTGCTCTATGACCCGGCCTGTCAGTGAAGAGCAGTCTTTCAGCTCACCACAGCCGCCCAAAGAGACGGATCAGCTTACGCTTCAACCTTGCTTCCTGCAGGTAAGTGGAGTCTGGGTCATCCAATTCTGAGAGATCCAACTCCTTTTCCTGCAGCCGCCGGATCTCTGCCACATACAGTGCCAGCAGCTGCTCCAAGCGCTGGATCTGCCGCCGGGAACCACGGGTCCTTGGGGCCTCAGAGCCAGTGGTCTCAGCATTTGGGTCCGAGGAAGGGTCTGTGGGAGGGTTATTCCCAGAGGGCTCACTAGAAGAGGTGGCAGCAGGGGCCAGGTTCAGCTTCTTCTTGGCTGAGTGGGCCTTGAGAACCGTGCAGAGCTCATTAATGTAGACATAGAGCTTAGCTGGCCGGTTCTGAGCCCGAGAGAGGACCCGAGAGAGGATGTTGCAGAACTCCGCTGAGGCCAAAAACAGAGGGTGGGCCCGCTGCTTCCCGGTTACAGAGGAATGGGACCACCTCGGGGTGGTCCGCCGTCTGCGTCTTACACAGTGCAAGGAACTGGAAGGTTCACGGGGGAAAAAGGAGGGGAAAACGACAAAGGATAGAGTTGAGAGAAAGGTTCGGTGGGGTTAGTGGGGGAGAAAGGACAGAGCCAATCAGCCATCCCCTCCCTGGGGCACGACAGTCTTCTCCCCTAAAGCTCACCTCTTCAAACAGCTTCTCATTCTCCAACTTGTAGCATTTCTTGCCGCCCGAACTACTGCTTCCTCCAGCCCCATGGGGCTGAGAGGAGCCAGGGGCTTCTGCCCTGGGTGAGGCCGGATTAGGGGGTGGGTGGGAGGGCCCTGGCTGAGCAGCTGCTTCATCTTCATCATCATCATCCAGCACGATGATGCTGTTAGCGGTAGCCATAGGGGATCAAATCCCCGGAGGGAGGAAGTGTTGGGGGATTTCGTAATTCCTGCTGGAAGGGGATGGGGCCTCAGACAGAGCCCCTCCAGCATCGCCCCATCCCTTCATCTCACACGTTTTCCAGTCTTCTTGGGTTTCAAAAGCACCCAGCCATGCCCAACAGTGTCTTCATTTCCTAGCTTCATTAAGCATTAGTACTGTATGTTTTTTCTGACCCTTTACTGGGGAGTTCCAAACCTTCTAAAAACCTGAAGTCCCACCCCCAGCTCCACCCCCCCACGCCTGTATCCGGTCTTTCAGTCTCGTTTTCCCCACTATTTCTCAGAGTTGGCAACTTGAGTCTTCCTCTCAACCCCTGGACGACCTCTCACGCTGCACTCCAGATTTCCTTGACATGCTCTCGAACAGACACCACAGCCCCGGTGGCACCACCGTTTTCCCTGCTCGCTCTCTCTTAGACGTATCAAATCTATACCCTCACCCCATTCTGAAAGATAACCCCAATTCGGAGACCCTCTGAGAAGGAGGTTCCCTCCCAACAATCCATTCCCTTTTTTCCTACTTAAATTATCTCTATATTCCAACCTCTGATGGGTCTCCTCAAACCGAAGCGTTAGGCTGAAGATATTTCACCTCAAGTCCCCTCCTTCTCACCCCACCCTAATTTTCCCCATTCTCTCTCAGTGACCTGTAACCGACAGTGAGCTCCGCGCTGGGCTCTGCCGACTCCTCTCAGATCCCAGCCCTGAGTCCAGTCCTTTCCTTAAATGAGCTTCCCGCCAAGTCCCCCTCCCCCAGTTCAGCCCCTGGCCGCCCCACTCCCCTTCAGGGACAGGAAGGAGGACCCCACAGCCTGCCCCTCAGACTCAGCGCCCGGGACGCCCCAGTACCTCTCCCTCGACACTCCTGCCCCCGCCTTCGCTCCCCACACCGTCCGGCCCCCACCTCAGAAACGGTCTCTCGAGGCGACCCTCTCCGCTGCTCTCAGAACCTCGCATGGTTCCCTCCGTCTTCCCTCCCCCTCCCACCGCAGGCCCCACTCCCGTACCGGAAGCCGCGGGGTTTCCGCCCACACGCTCCGGGCGCGGCCATATTGTCGCACGGACTCCTGTGCGGCCGTCAGGCCGGAAGGGGGGCCGCCCCTCCTAGAGCCTCCACTGCCGCCCACAGAGTCTGCGGCTCCTTTCCACCCCTGACCTGCAGGGGGCGGACTTGTCGCCTCCGGGCGTCCCAAGTACCCGGGGGCCGCCATTTTGCCGTACGGCTCTGGCTGCGCCGGGAGCGGGGCACGCCGTCTGCGGAGCTCTTTTCACCCGGTGCTTCCGCGACTCCGCCAATCAGAAACTTCCCGCATCGCGGCCCAGCCACCGCTGGTCGCGTGCGGGGAGGACTGATCCAGCTTTCTACGTTGGTGGGGGGGAGGGAGGAAATAACGGAACAGCGCGGGGTGAGGAATTGGGCCCTCCAAGGCTGAACAGGGAGGCACGGAAAGGCAGGGGTCTCTTAAAAGGGAAATAAAACCTTTTCTGTCCGCTGGGCTTTTGACAAGCCTAGTGGCGCTACTTTCCTACCTGCCAGGTCCCAGTTTCCGCGGCTCAGTCGGCTGTACCTGTCACTCCTTTCTATGGTCTGCGCGCTCCCTTGCAGCTGCCCAGAAGCTACTCCTGCATCCAGGTGTCTACATCTCCCAATCGTGAAGTCATAACACATGCATACCAACGAGCACAACACGCTGTACAAATGTGTTGTTATTATTATTGCGATTGTTGGCGTGCTTTCCAAGCTCCACAGAACTAATGACCAACCAAGTAGGTGGGACCTAGCTGGTTCTCCGTCGTTTTCTGGAGGGGGTTCCCGAGGCGCAGGCGCTGATGACAAGGAGGCCGTGCTTTGTCCAGGAGCTCTAGGGCCTGAGGACAGGCAGTGTGGAGAGGGGGCTCTGAGCAGAATCTGTAAGAGCTGTGAGAAGAAACGAGGCTCGAGGCTCGTAAAATACCTTGAGTCTCGTCTCCTCCTCTTCCTCTGGGAGAGCTGACGAAGGAAGAGAGAAGAAACCAACATTGGCGCCCGCCTCGCCCACACCCTCACCCTGAACCAACTTTAGGGAAACTGGAGGGGCTCAAGAGGCAAAGCTGGGCCCAAAGGTGAACTTCTGAGGAAACCGCAAAGGTTAACATGGTTCCAATCTCTGAGTTTCCCGCATCCTTGGGAATTCCACAGAGGATGAGCATCTTGCCACTTTCTAGGACCACAGTCTCTTACACCCCCAGGCCCTCAAGAGTTCCAAAACCTCAAACCCTCACTCCCATTAAAGAATCTTACACCACTTCTTTCCAGTCGTCTAAGCCTGTAGTCTTCAAATTGGGGGACATGAAGACTCGCCTAAGGATACTCGGATTTGGGACATACAAAGGATTAATTTCCAGATTCTCAGTTTTCCCAAAATTTGTTTTCCTGAATAAATGCTTGCACTAGAGCTTCTTCCTTTTCTTTTTACAATAGACTTTCTCCCTCTCCATTTAAAAAGGAAAAAAAAGGTATAGTTCTTAACCATGAAATCTAGGGATAACTTTACCTTGTTTTACCTTGGTTGTTTCTTGTTTGTTTGGGGCCACGCCCTGAATCTTGCAGGGATCTTAGTTCCCCAACCAGGGAGGAACTGGGCCCCAGCGCCAGCAATGAAAGCACCAAGTCTAACTGATGGACCATCAGGGATTTCCCTTGTCTTAAATAGAAATGTAACAATATTGTAATGTAATTATCCTCTAATTAAAAAAAAAAAGATGTAGCCTATTTCTTTCAAAGGCCAAGGCTATGGTTTTTCCTGTGGTCATGTATGGATGTGAGAGTTGGACTGTGAAGAAGGCTGAGCGCCGAAGAATTGATGCTTTTGAACTGTGGTGTTGAGAAGACTCTTGAGAGTCCCTTGGACTTGGAGATCTAACCAGTCCATTCTGAAGGAGATCAACCCTGGGATTTCTTTGGAAGGAATGATGCTAAAGCTGAAACTCCAGTACTTTGGACACCTCATTCGAAGAGTTGACGAGTTGGAAAAGACTCTGATGCTGGGAGGGATTGGGGGCAGGAGGAGAAGGGGACGACCAAGGATGAGATGGTTGGATGGCATCACTGACTCGATGGACGTGAGTCTGAGTGAACTCGGAGAGTTGGTGATGGACAGGGAGGCTTGGCGTGCTGCGATTCATGGTGTCGCAAAGAGTCGGACATGACCGAGCGACTGAACTGAACTGACCTGAAACACCATCTTGTCTATCTCATTTTAAATGTACTTTTAATATTAAGTTATGAAAATGTGTACAATCTTTATGCTATTTTATCACTTCTGCTCTCATAATAATTGTAATGATAACTCAGAAAAATATTTCTAAAAACCTAAAGTTTTATGGTCACAAGAAAGAAAAATATTTTTCATCTCAATTATTATATATATATATATATATATATATATATATATATATGTGAGAAAGTGTGATAGGGACTTCCTGGTCATCAGTGGTTAAGACTCTGTGCTTCCATTGCAGGGGGCCGGCCTTAGAGCCCTGATAGAGGAACTCGCATTCCCCATGGGTGCAACCAAAGAAAAAAAAATATTTTAAAGTGTGATAAACTGGTCAATAAAAGACTTTCAAGATAAAAGCATAAAATTGTGGGGAAGTCAAATGGTAACAGGAGTTCTAGGAGAATAGAAAATGATGGGTTAAGAAAAGGAAAGAGTCCCAATTATATTTTTTAATGAGGGCTGGTGGATAGCGTCACTCTGATATTTCAATTCCCTGGACACACAGAAGATTGATTTATTTTAAAAAGTGAATATTTTGTTTATCTCAGGAATTACATCGTTGAAACAATGTTAACTTATGATGATAAAGTTTAGATGCTTACTTAAAAGTGCTTCAGAAGAACAAACTTTTTCAAAATTATTTCCTGAAGTATAGGTGCAGAAATTTTAAGGTAGTTGCTCTCAACTATCCAATTGTCCCCTCCAAAGCCCCCAACAGTGCCATTCCCTCTACCCTTTCTCCCCTCTCACCTCTGTGGTAGGGCAAGAGTACGTTTATAGGAAAGATAGTCACAATTCCAGCTCCTCCTCCTTCTTGGGCGTTCTCAGGAGCCAGTCCTCAAACTTTGCCCAAGGAAGCAGCCATAGCAGCTTACAAACAGCTTCCAGCATCAGCAGTGTCACGATGAGGACCAGGAAGATAAAGAAGGCTTTGTCCATGGCCCGCCGCAGGGGACCCCTGGGAGGAGTGGGATGTCGGGCAAATGCCAGGAACACATCCTCCGCGTCCACATCGCCCTCCTCCTCGGCCATTCTAACCCACAGTCTGACCGCTGGCTTGAGCGAGGAGGCTGGGATGGAAGCCCTTAGTCAGCCTTGGCAGGATTAAGGGGAGTGATGTCTGCAAGTCCTGCACCTGCCCAGCTTGACCCTAATTCCCCCAACCAAGAGGAAAAAGGAGAGGAGGGCCTCTGAGTCTTTGAACAATCAATACAATGTGAATGATCTGGAATAAATAAATCCTAATGATGCTAAAGCTGAAACTCCAGTACTTTGGCCACCTCATGCGAAGAGTTGACTCATTGGAAAAGACTCTGATGCTGGGAGGGATTGGGGGCAGGAAGAGAAAGGGACGACAGAGGATGAGACGGCTAGATGGCATCATGGACTCGATGGACGTGAGTCTGAGTGAACTGCGAGAGATGGTGATGCACAGGGAAGCCTGGCGTGCTGCGGTTCATGGTGCTGCGGTTCATGGGGTAGCAAAGAGTCGGACACGACTGAGTGACTGAACTGAACTGAAACTCTGTCCAGCTTTTGGGCTTCCCAGATGGTTCAGTGATAAAGAATCAGCCTGCCAATGCAGGAGACACCGGTTGGATCCCTGGGTCCGGAACATCCCCTGGAGGAGGAGGAAATGGCAACCCACTCCAGTATTCTTGCCTGGAGCCGGAACAGAGGAGGCAGCCTATAATCCATAGAGTTGCAAAGAGTCAGACACCACTGAGCCACTGAGGACGCACACACCTACGTTCAGCTTTTTAACTTGTGTTTCAGAGACTGAAGTCCCAACAGAGACATGCCAGCTGCAGCTGCCCAAGTCATTCTAGGTTTCTAAGATTAAGGTTCAAGGCTTTGGGCCCTACAGCCCAGGACCTAATACCTACTGTGAGTCCGGGTCACTCAAGCACTTCAACACTGGCGGGGGTTGGGGGTGGGGAGGAACGATCTAACCTAGGCGCGGTTGGGAGGCAGTGAGGGGCGCGGGGGGGCGGGGGCCAGGGGGTAGGGGGCGCGTGTGTGCGGGCGGCAGGGGCCAGACAGGGGGCCGCAAAAGCTGAGGAGGCTCCAGTCTGCGCAGGCGTAGTTTTTCTCCAGGTCAGAGGGCGCTGAGCTTGCTGCGCCCAAACGCAGCATGCTCTCTTTGTGACTTCCAGTATGATTATAACTGGACTGCGGGTGCCCAAGCGGAGGTTTATAAAAAGAGAAAGACAGTGGTTGGCCAGCGGAGCGATGGTTAACGATAGGGATTTAACTACTGAGGCAATAAGGAAGGGTGAGCTGCGCTTGAGGGGCCCTGGTCTGAGAATTGCTGGTGGGAAATGTCAACAGGGACATTGGGACAAGGATTGAAGGCCTTTTCTTGACTCTGTTCCCCAGGCACTGGCCTGAACCTTCGTGAGGGAAATCAAAGTCCATATGGAGACCTGCCCAACCCCGCCCCCCATAAATTGTGGTTGGTGGGTGGAGTGCGGAGGGAACAACCCAAGAGGTAATTAGACCTCATATCTGGAGTCTCTAGGGCCTCTTAGCTAAACTCCATTTTGACCTTGATAAAAAACATTGTTTTCTTGGGAAGACCTTGTTTACCCCAAAATAGTACAACGGATGTCACAGTTTCGCTTAGAATCAACTCATATTATCATTTGGTGCCACCACAGGAAACCACATTACCAGTCAAAAGAAAGAGAGAGAGAGAGAGAAAGAGAGAAAGAAAGAAACTAGATCGGAGTCTGAACTAATTATTTATGTTTTTAAATCAGCGACAGCTTTATTTTTAAAACAACTTTATTTATGGCTGTTCTGGCTCTTTGTGACTGCGTGGGCATTTTTTCCTAGTTGGGGCAGGCCGAGGGCAACTCTCTAGTCGCCTATGCATAGCCTTCTCATTGCAGTGGCTTCTCTTCTTGCCAAGGGAGTGCTGTAGGTGCTCACAGCCTTCAGCAGTTGTTGTAGCACCTGAGCTCAGTAGTTGCTGCTTCCTCAGCTCTATAGTACAGGCTCAGTTGTTGTGGCACGTGGGCTTAATTGCTCCCCAACATGTGGGATGCTTTCCCCATTGGGGATTGAACCCAGAACCTGTCCCCTGCATTGGTGGTCGGATTCTTTACCACTGAGCCACCAGGGAAACCCCATACTAATCGTTTATGAGTTGTGTTAATTAAACAAGGAGAACTTGATGCCCTGGTGGTCTACTTAAGCCAAAATCTAAACCCATAAATGACTTAAGATCAGGTAATCAAGAAGCTAGAGGAGGGACTTCCCAGAGTAGTTAAGAATCTGCACTTTCCACTGCAGGTCCCACTGAGGTGAGTGAGCTAAGCTCCCAAATACTGCATGGGCAGGCCCAAACCCACTCCCCCAACTTGCCAAAAAAAAGAAACACTGGAAGACAGTCACATAGCCAACTGGGCTAAGCTATAGCCAATCAAATAATTTCCTTTCTTTGCTTCCACATTTTCTCCGTTAAAGCCTTTCCTCTGGGTCAGGTCTGAGGATGTTCAAACTACCCATGCAGTTGGGTTCCTTTCACATGCTAGCAAGGTAATGCTCAAAATCCTTCAAGCTAGGCTGAACCTACTTCAAGCCAGTACATGAACCATGTACTTCCAGATACACACGCTGGATTTAGAAAAGGTGGAGGAACCAGACATCAAATTGCCAACATCCTTTGAATCATAGAAAAAGCAAGAGGATTCCAGAAAAGCACCTACTTCTGCTTCATTGATTACACTAAAGCTTTTGGCTGTGGGTCACATAAACTGTGGAAAAGACTTCAAGAGATGGGAATACCAGACCACCTTAGCTGCTTCCTGAGAAACCTGTATGCAGGTCAAGAAGCAACAGATAAAACCAGACATGGAAAAACAATTCAGTTCAGTTGCTCAGTTGTGTCTGACTCTGCGACCACATGGACAACAGCATGCCACACTTCCCTGTCTGTCACCAACTCCTGGAGCTTGCTCAAATTCATGTTCATCCAACCATCAGTACTGAAGTCAGTGATGCCATCCAGCCATCTCATCCTCTATCATCCCTTTCTCCTCCTGCCTTCAGTCTTTCCCAGCATCAGAGTCTTTTCCAATGTGTCAGTTCTTTGAATCAGATGGCCAAAGTATTGGAGCTTCAGCTTCAGCATCAGTCCTTCCAATGAATATTTAGGACTGTTTTCTTTTAGGCTTGACTGGTTGGATTTGTTGCAGTCCAAGGAACTCTCAAGAGTCTTCTCCAACACCACAGTTTGAAAGCATGAGTTCTTCTGTGCTCAGCTTTTTTATGGTCCAACTCTCACATCCATACATGACCACTGGAAAAACCATATCTTTGACTAGACAGACCTTTGTTGGCAAAGTAATGTCTCTCTTTTAATATGCTGTCTAGGTTTTTCATGGGCTTCCCTGATAGCTCAGTTGGTAAAAAAATCTGCCTGCAATGCAGGAGACCTGGGTTCGATTCCTGGGTTAGAAAGATCTGCTGGAGAAGGGATAGGCTACACATTCAAGTATTCTTGGGGTTCCCTTGTGGCTCAGCTGGTAAAGACTCCACCTGCAGTGCGGGAGACCTGGGTTTGATCCCTGGGTTGGGAAGATCCCCTGGAGAAGGAAAAGACTACTCACTCCAGGATTCTGGCCTGAGAATTCCATGGACTGTATAGTCCACGGGGTCGCAAAGAGTTGGACACAACTGAGCAATTTTCACTTCATTTCACTAGGCTTGTCATAGCTTTTCCTCCAAGGAGTAAGCAAGCGTCTTTTACTTTCATGGCTGCAGTCACCATCTGAAGTGATTTTGGAGCCCCCTAAAATAAAGTTCTTCACTGTTTCCATTGTTTCCCATCTATTTGCCATCAAGTGATGGGATCAGATGCCATGATCTTTGTTTTCTGAATGTTGAATTTTAAGCCAGCTTTTTCACTCTCCTCTTTCACTTTGATCAAGAGGCTCTTTAATTCCTCTTCGATTTCTGCCATAAGGGTGGTGTCATCTGCATATTTGAGGTTATTGATATTTCTCCTTGCAATCTTGATTCCAACTTGTGCTTCATACAGCTCAGCATTTGGCATGATGTACTCTACATATAAGTTAAATAAACAGGGTGACGATATACAGCCTTGTCTGACTCCTTTCCCAATTAGGAACCAGTTTGTTGTTCCGTGTTCAGTTCTAACTGTTGCTTCTTGACCTGCATACAGATGTCTCAGGAGGCAGGTAAGGTGGTCTGGTATTCCCATCTCTTGAAGAACTTTCCGCAGTTTGTTGTGAGCCACACAGTCAAAAGCTTTAATGTATTCAATGAAGCAGAAGTAGATAGTTTTCTGGAATCCTCTTGCTTTTCCTGTGATCCAGTGGCTGTTGGCAATTTGATCTCTGGTTCTTCTGCCTTTTCTAAATCCAGCTTGAGCATCTGGAATTTCTTGGTTCACGTACTGTTGAAGCCTTGCTTGCAGAATTTTGAGCATTGCTTTGCTAGCACATGAGATGAGTGCAATTGTGTGGTAGTTTGAAGATTCTTTGGGATTGCCTTTCTTTGGGATTGGGATGAAAACTGACCTTTACAGTTCAGGGGCCACTGCTGAGTTTTCCAAATTTATTGGCATATGGAATGCAGCATTTTCACAGCATCATCTTTCAGGATTTAAAATAGCTCAACTGGAATTCCATCATCTCCACTAGCTTTGTTCTTAGTGATGCTTCCTAAGCCCCACTCGACTTCACATTCCAGGATGTCTGGCTCTAGGTGAGTGATCACAATATTGTGGTTATCTGGGTCATTAAGAGCTTTTTTATATAGTTCTGTGTATTCTTGTCACCTTTTCTTAATATCTTCTGTTAGGTCCATACCATTTCTGTCCTTTGTTGTGCCCATCTTTGCAAAAATGTTCCCTTGGTATCTCTAATTTTCTTGAAGAGATCTCTAGTGTTTCCCATTCTATTGTTTTCCTCTATTTCTTTGCATTGATCACTTAGGAAGGCTTTCTTATATCTCCTTGCTATTCTTTGGGACTCTGCATTCAGATGGATATATCTTTCCTTTTCTCCATTGCCTTTTGCTTCTCTTCTCTTTTCAGCTATTTGTAAGCCTTTTTGGACTTTTTGCATTTTGCTTTTTTACATTTCGTTTTCTTGGGGATGGTCTTGGTCACCACCTCTTGTACAGTGTTACAAACCTCCGTCCATAGTTCTTCAGATTTTATCAGATCTAATCCCTTGAATCTACTTGCCACATTCACTGTGCAGTCATAATGGATTTGATTTAGGTCATACCTGAAAGGTCTAGTGGTTTTCCCTGATGCTGCTAAGTCACTTCAGTTGTGTCCGACTCTGTGTGACCCCACAGATGGAAGCCCACCAGGTTCCCCTGTCCCTGGGATTCTCCAGGTAAGAACCCTGGAGTGGGTTGCCATTTCCTTCTCCAATGCATGAAAGTGAAAAGTGGAAGTGAAGTCGCTCAGTTGTTTCTGACTCCTTGGGACCCCATGGACTGCACCCTACCAGGCTCCTCCGTCCATGGGATTTTCCAGGCAAGAGTACTAGAGTGGGTTGCCATTGCCTTCTCCTAGTGGTTTTCCAACTTTCTTCAATTTAAGTCTGAATTTTTCAATCAGGAGTTCATGATCTGAGCCACAGTTAGCTCCCAGTCTTGTTTTTCGTGACTGTATAGAGCTTCTCCATCTTCAACTGCAGAGAACGTAATCAATCTGATTTCATTATTGAACATCTAGTGACTTCCATGTGTAGAGTCTTCTCTTGTGTTGTTGGAAGAGGGTGTTTGCTATGATCAGTGTGTTCTCTTGGCAAAGCTCTGTTATCTTTTGCCCTGCTTCATTTTGTACTCCAAGGCCAAACTTCCCTGTTACTCCAGGCATCTCTTGACTTCCTACTTTTACATTCCAGTCCCCTGTGATGAAAAGGACATCTCGTTTGGGCGTTAGTTCTAGATGATCTGGTAGATCATCATAGAACCATTCAACTTTAGCTTCTTCGGCATTACTGGTCAGGGAATAGATTTGGATTACTGTGATACTGAATGGTTTGCTTTGGTAATGAACAGAGATCATTCTTTACAGCATCGGACTTCACTTCCATCACCAGTCACATCCACAACTGGGCGTTGTTTCACTTTGGCTCTGTCCATTCTTTCTGGAGTTATTTCTCCACTCTTCTCCAGTAGCATATTGGGCACCTACTGACCTGGGGAGTTCATATTTCAGTGTTATATCTTTTGCCTTTTCATAGTGTTCACGGACTGATTCAAAATTGGGAAAGGCGTAAGACAAGGCTGTATATTGTCATGCTGCTTATTTAACTCCTGTGCAGAGTATATCATGGTGTAATCACAAGCTAGAATTAAGATTGCAGGCATAAATATCAACAAACTCAAATATGCAGATGATACCACCCTGATGGCAGAAAGCAAAGAGGAACTAAAGAACCTCTTGATCAAGGTGAAAGAGGAGAGTGAAAAGCTAGTTTAAAACTCAAAATGAAAAAAACTAAGATCATGGCATCTGGTCCCATCACTTGATGGCAAATAGATGGGGAATAAATGGAAACAGTGGCAGATTTTATTTTCTTAGGCTCCAAAATCACTGCAGACAGTGATTTTGGAAAAAGCTACGACAAACCTAGATAGCATATTAAAAAGCAGAGACAACACTTTGCTGAAAAAGGTTCGTCTAGTCAAAGCTATGTTTTTTTCAATAGTTGTGTATGGATGTGAGAGTTAGACCATAAAGAAAACTGAGCGCTGAAGAATAGATGCTTTCAAACTGTAATGCTGGAGAAGACTTTTGAGAGTCCCTTGAACAGCAAGGAGACCTAACAATTCCCTGAATATTCATTGAAAGACCTGATGCTGAAGCTGAAGCTCCAGTATTTTGGCCACCTGATGCGAAGAGTCGACTCATTGGGAAAGAGCCTGATGCTGGGGAAGATTGAAGGCAAGAGGAGGGGGCAATAGAAGATGAAATGATTGGATGGTATCACCAACTCAGTGGACATGAGTTTGAGCAAACTCTGGGAGATAGTGAAGGACAGAGGAAGCCTGGTGTGCTGCAGTCCATGAGGTTGAAAAGAGTTGGACACAACTTAGTAACAACAACAATAGCAACAGGTCTGAGGAGTGTTCATAACCACTTCTGATTTGACACAGTACCGTTCCATGCATTTTTGCTCAAATAAACCTAAAAATGTTAACATGCTTCAGTTTAACATTAACAGTTATGTGAGCAGAACCTTGGGCAAGTCACCTGATGTCATGAAGGACAAATGAAATAAGATTTTCTTTTGGGTAAATCATGAAATGGTGTGTAAATATAATGTATCAATTTCTGATAACCTATGTCTCAGATAAGTTCACAGTAATGCCACCCAAACACCTTCATCATCTCCTTATAGTTCCTTCCTCATGGTAAGTTCAAAACTAGGATCTTGTGTAATACATAAACCCAGCACTTTATTGAATATAAAATTTTTTGGAAGCAATTTAAAACTTACAGAAAACATTTGAGAACAGTACTGGGGACTCTGGTGTCCTGTCCCCCAATTCCCCATTTGTCAACATTTGGCTCTGTTTGCTTATTTCTCTCAGCCCTAATGTAACTGTCTGTTATGAGCTGAATTGTGTTTCTCCAGAATTCAAATACTGAAACCTTAACTCCCAGTACCTCCAAATATGGTCTTATTTGGACATAGGTTTGTTGCAGATGCAATTGGTTAAATTAAGTTGAAATCATACTACAGTAAGTGGACCCTTAATTCAGTATGACTGATGTTCTTATAAAGGGAAATTTAGACACAGACCTGCATATCATGAGAATATCATATGAACATGAAGGCAGAGATAGGGTTTCTGTTTCCACGAGTCAAGGAATGCCAAAGATTGCCAACAAACCATGAAAAGTTATGGGAGAGGCGTGGTATAGACTTTTCTGTCATAGCCCTCAGAAAGAACTAACCCTGTTGACACTTAGTTTTCTGACTTCTAGCCTTCAGAATTGTAGGATGATCAATTTCTGCTGTTTAAGCCACCCTGTTTGCAGTTCTTTGTTGTGGCATCCCTAGGAAAGTAATATACCATCCTATTCAGGAAATAAATACAAGTATCCAATTCATAGGTACAATTCAGATTTTATCAGCTGTCCTATTAATGGCTCTGTCTTTTCTGTTCTAGGATCACATATCGCATTTGGTTGTCACATACCTGCAGTCTCCTTCGATGTGAGCAGTTTAGTTCAGTTCAGTTCAGTCGCTCAGTCATGTCCGACTCTTTGTGACCCCATGAACCGCAGCACACCAGGCCTCCCTGTCCATCACCAACTCCCGGAGTCCACCCAAACCCATGTCCATTGAGTCAGTGATGTCATCCAACCATCTCATCCTCCGTCGTCCCCTTCTCCTGGCGCCCTCAATCATCCCCAGCATCAGGGTCTTCTCAAATGAGTCAGCTCTTCACATCAGGTGGCCAAAGTATTGGAGTTTCACCTTCAACATCAGTCCTTCCAATGAACACCCAGGTCTGATCTCCTTTAGGATGGATTGGCTGGATCTCCTTACAGTCCATGGTACTCTCAAGTCTTCTCTAACACCACAGTTTAAAAGCATCAATTCTTCAGCATTCAGCTTTCTTTATAGTCCAACTCTCACATCCATACATGACTACTGGAAAAACCATAGCCTTGACTAGATTGACCTTTGTTGGCAAAGTAATGTTTCTGCTTTTGAATATGCTATCTAGGTTGGTCACAACTTTTCTCCCAAGGAGTAAGTGTCTTTTAATTTCATGGGTGCAGTCACCATCTGCAGTGATTTTGGAACCCCAAAAAATAAAGGCAGCCAATGTTTCCATTGTTTCCCCGTCTACTTGCCATGAGGTGATGGGACTAGATGCCATGATCTTTGTTTTCTGAATGTTGAGCTTTAAGCCAGCTTTTTCACTTTCCTCTTTCACTTTCATCAAGAGGCTCTTTAGTTCTTCACCTTCTGCCATAAGGGTGGTGTCATCTGCACATCTGAGCTTATTGATATTTCTCCCGGCAATCTTGATTCCGGCTTGAGCTTCCTCCAACCCAGAGTTTCTCATGATGTACTCTGCATATAAGTTAAATAAGCAGGGTGACAATATGCAGCCTTGACGTACTCCTTTTCCTATTTGGAACCAGTCTGTTGTTCTATGTCCAGTTCTAACTGTTGCTTCCTGACCTGCATGCAGGTTTTTCAAGAGGCAGGTCAGGTGGTCTGGTATTCTCATCTCTTTCAGAACTTTCCACAGTACTTGTGAGCAGTACTTCTGTATTTCTCCATCTTCCATGAATCACTTTTAGAGTACAAGATTTTCATTTCTGTAAGATGTCTCTTACAGAGACAAACCTCAGTGCATGTAAGGGGAAGAGAGAAATAATGTGCCCCTCTCCTTGCATCACATCAGAAGTTACAGGAAATGAAACCATCTCACTCTTGATGCTGCCAGACCAGTCTGGCAGGTTTTGCCACCATAAAGGCATGACTGTCCCTTTGTAATTCCTAAGTATCTGGCACTTCATCAAATCTCCCCCTTTCTGCTGTATCATCATTCACTGATGACTCTCATCAGAATAAGCATGATGATGTTTGTTAAATGGTTATTTTTTTATTCCATCATTTTTCTTCAGTTTTCAGTAAACAGTCTACTGTAAAGAGAAATTTCTTTCTCCTTTATTTATTTCATATGAACTCATGGATTCCTATTTTAGTCAATGAATTATAGTCCATTATTACCATATGTATTTATATTGTCTGGGCCCATGCATTTCCATTTTGTTTCATTAATTATAATCAGTTACTATTATCATCAATTTCATGCACAAGTTATCCCAAATTTGGGCATCTCCAGGTTCCAAGATTCATGCCCACCAGCCCCTACCACTCCCACAGGAGAGAATGGGAAGCCCATGGGCCTGCTGGTGCAAGTGAAGTTCACAGGCATCTGAGCTGCTACAGCAGCAGTGCCCCATGGGTTCCTAGCTGGTGCAGGGAGAGAGAAGCGGGAAGCATTTCCTAGATAGTGGCTTGGACCCCTCTACTTGTCATCAGGCACCACTGAGGAGCTCCTGTGCAAACTGGGCAAGCAGTGAGACATCCTGTTGCTGATGGGAGTGAAGATGAAGAATGTGAAGGGCAGCATCCTCACCTGTATCTCAAGAGCTCGGTGAGAAGGATCACCAGCTGACCATTGGCTGTGTGTGTGCTCAGTCATGTCCGACTCTTTGTGACCCTTTGGACTGTAACCTGCCAGGCTCCTCTGTCTATGGGATTTTTCAGGCAAGAATATTGGAGCAGGTTGCCTTTTCCTACTCCAGGGGATCCTCCTGACCCAGGGATTGAACCCACATCTCCTGTGTCTCTTCCATTGCAGGTGGATTCTTTACCACTGAGCCATCGTGGAAGTCTTGCTGCCCATGGTTATCATTTGCAAAAGTGACAGAATGTGAACAAGTTCCCTTTTGGCCTTTGGGACTCCCAGACCCCTGCCGGCTTAGAAGACCTCAGGCCACTGCTGTTGAACTCCCTATACCTGGGGCACTGTTTGACAGTACTGAGGCTTAGGGCAGTTGGACTCTTTGCTGGTGACTTGGCACCCTCTCTTGTTGCCTCCTGAAGCACGGTCCTGAAGTCTGGGACCCTGGTGACACCAGCAATTATGACTTTATCTACCTTTCCCCACTTTCACCCCCCACCCCACCCCCCCAAGTTTATATTGCATGTTCTGGAAAAGCAGAAGCTTCAGAACTACTTAACTTGAAGCTAATCCCCTACGGATGCAGACAGGATGCCCACGACTAGAGATTTGGGCGGACAACACTTTGATTTTGGCCAGCAATCAGAGACAACTCTTTTGTGTGCTGTGATCAGAGATCCAAGTAACATAAGTTCTCCTACTTTTGTGCCTCCTCCCCACCCCGCCCCCCACCCCAAAGCAGTTTTCTGGGGGACTGGCAGATCTCTGCTTCTTCCTCCTAGGACCTCCCTCTCAGAAGGCCATTTTTAGGGAGATCTTGGTGATTTGTTTATGAGGATCCAGCTTGCCAGGGACTTAGGTATATGCTGTTATGTTTGCTACAGATTCTAGTTTCTGTACAGTTAGTCAGATTAAAGTTCTCACTGTGTGTGTTTGGCAAAATGTATTAAACAGAAAGTAAGGTTAAAAAAGTATCCCAGTTTGGCAAATGAGAAAGTCTTTCAAGCTAGCTTCTGTGTCGTTCTGCAATATCCCCAATATTATTTGATCATTTCCTTACTTTCTTTTTTCTTACATTTTATTATTTTTTTAACCCCCAAATCATTTTGTATTGAGAGATAGCCAATTAATAATGTTGTGATAGTTTCAGGTGAACAGCGAAGGGACTCAGCAATACACACACATATATCCATTCTCCCCCAAACCCCTTTCCCATCCAGGCTGGCACATAACATTGAGCAGAGTTCCATGGGCTATACAATAGGTCTTTGTTGGTTATCCATTTTAAACGTAGCAGTGTATACCTGACTTGCCCAAAGTCCCAACTATCCCTTTCCCCCTGGCAACCATAAGTTTGTTTTCTAAGTCTGTGATTCTCTTTCTGCTTTGTAAATAAGTTCATTTATGTTATTTCTTTTTAGATTCCACATATAACGGGTGTCATATATTTCTCCTTCTCTATCTGACTTCCTTCGCTCAGTATGGCACTCTCTAGGTCCATCCGTGTTGCTATGAATGGCCTTATCTCATTCTTTTTAAGAGCCACGTAATATTCCATTGTATGTGTGTGCCACATCTTCTTTGTCCATTCC
Organism: Nanger dama; assembly: GCA_917880005.1. Classification (NCBI taxonomy): domain Eukaryota; kingdom Metazoa; phylum Chordata; class Mammalia; order Artiodactyla; family Bovidae; genus Nanger; species Nanger dama. Next base: position 7,764,426 of record CAKJTW010000033.1, read on the forward strand.
TCTGTCAATGGACATTGAAGTTGCTTCCAGTCTTGGCTATTGTAAACAGTGCTACAATGAATGTTAAGGTGCATGGATCTTTTGGGGCTATGTTTTCCTCTGGATATATGCCCAGGAGTGAGGTTGTAGGTAGCTCTGTTTTTAGTTTTTAAGGAAACTCCATACTCCAGTTTTAGTTTTTTAAGTTCTCCAGAGTGGTTGTACCAATTTACATTCCCATCAGCAGTGCAGGAGAGTTCCCTTCTCTCCACACCCTCTCTAGCATTTGTTGCTTTTGGATTTTTTAATGATAGCCATTCTGACCAGTTTGTGGTGATACCTCACTGTAGTTTTGACTTGCATTTCTCTCATAACTAGTGATGTTCAACATCTTTTCATGTACCTAATTACCATCTGTATATCCTCTTTGGAGAAATATCTATTCAGGCCTTCTGCCCATATTTTTAGTGGGTTGTTTGTTTTGATGCTAGGAAGTGTTATAAGTTGTTTGTAAATTTTGGAGACTAATTCCTTATTGGTCACATTTACAAATATTTTCTCCCAATCTATGGATTGTCTTTTGTTTTGTTTATTGTTTCCTTTGCTCTGCAAAAGCTTTTGATTTCGGTAGGCCCCATTTGTTTAGTTTTGCTTTTATTTCCATTATTCTGAGAGATGGATCAAGAAAGATGTTGGTGTGATTTATGTCAGAGAGTATTCTGCCTATGTTTTCCTCTAGGAGTTTTATAGTGTCTGGTCTCACATTTAGGCCTTTAATCCATTTTGAGGTTATTTTTGCATATAGAGTTAAGGGATGATCTAATTTCATTTTTAAAAATTTATTTATCTATTTGACTGCACCAGATTTTAGTAGCAGCATATGATTTCTTAGTTGGGGCATGTGGAACCTAGTTCTCTGACCAGGGATTGGACCTAGGCCCCCTGCAGTGGGAGTGAGGAGTCTTAGTGACTGGACCACCAGGAAGTCCATTCATTTTTTTACACGTGGTTGTCCAGTTTTCCCAGCACCATTTGTTGAAGAGGCTGTCTTTCCAACATTGTGTTGTCTTGCCTCCTTTGTCACAGATTAATTGACTATAAGGGCATGGGCTTATTTCTCAGTTTTCTACCCTGTTCCATTGGTTTATATTTCTATTTTTGTGCCCATACCATACTGTTTTGATGACTTAACTTTGTAGTATAGTCTGAAATCAGGGTGCCTGATTGCTCCAGTTCCGTTTTTCAAGATTGCTTTGCTATTCAGGGTCTTTTGTTTCTCTATAAAATTTTTGAGATTTTTTGTTCTAGTTCTGTGAAAAATGCCATTGGTAATTTGCTAGGGATTGTATTGAATCTGTAGGTTGCCTTGGGTAGTATAGTCATTTTGACAAAATTGATTCTTTCACTCCATGAACATGGTATATTTTTCCATCTGTTTATGTCTTCTTGGATTTCTTTCATGAGCAACTTATGGTTTTTGTAGTACAGGTCTTTTGTCTCCTTAGGTAGGTTTATACCTAGGTATTTTATTCATTAGATGCAGTAGTAAATAGAATTGCTTCTTGAATTTCTCTTTTTGATCTTTCATTATTGGTGTATAGAAATGCAACAGACTTCTGTGTATTAATTTTGTAACCTGCTACCTTACCAAATTCATTGATGAGTTCTAGTAGTTTTCTGGTAGCATCTTTAGGATCTTTTATGTACAGTATCATGTCATCTGCAAACAATGAAAGTTTAACTTCTTTTCCAATATGGACTTTTTAAACTTCTTTTTCTTCTCTGATTGCTGCATTTAGGACTTTCAAAACTATGTTGACTAAAAGTGGTGAGAGTAGACATCCTCGTCTTGTTCCTGGTGTTAGGTTCCCGGAATGCTTTCAGCTTTTCACCACTAAGTATGATGCTTGCTGTAGGTTTGTCATATATGGCCTTTATTATGTTGAGGTATGTAGCCCTATGCTCACTTTCTGGAGAGTTTTTATCATAAATGGGTGCTGAATTTTGTCAAAAGATTTTCTGCATCTGTTGAGATGATCATATAGTTTTTATTCTTCAATATGTTGATATGGTGCATCACATTGATTGACTTGCAGATGTTAAAAATCCTTACATTCCTGGGATGAATCCCACTTGATCATGGTGTATGGTCTTTTTAGTGTATTGCTGGATATGGATTGCTAGTATTTTATTGAGGATTTTTGTATCTATGTTCATCAGCGATATTGGCCTGTAAGTTTCTTTTTTGTGTGGTATCTTTGACTGATTTTGGTATTAGGGTGATGGTAGCCTTGTAAAATGCGTTGGGAGTTTTCCTTCCTCTGCGACTTTTGAAATAGATTCAGAAGGATAGGTGTTAACTCTTTTCTAAATACTTGACAAAATTCAACTGTGAAGCCATTGGATCCTGGACTTTAGTTTGTTGGGAGGTTTTTAATCCCTATTTCAATTTCAGTGCTTGTAATTGGTCTGTTCATATTTGCCATTTCTTCTTGGTTCAGTCTAGGGAGACTGTACCTTTCTAAGAATTTGTCCGTTTCTTCTAGGTTGTCCATTTTATTGGCATACAGCTGCTCACAGCAGTCTGTTATGATCTTTGGTATTTCTTTAGAATCAGTTGTAGCTTCTTCTTTTTCATTTCTAATTTTACTGATTTGAGTCCTCTCTCTTTTTCTTGATGAGTCTGGCTAAAGGTTTATCAATTTTGCTTATCATCTCAAAGAACCAGCTTTTAGTTTCATTGATTTTTGTGATTGTTTTCTTTGTCTCTATTTCATTTATTTCTGCTCTGATCTTTTATGATTTTCTTCCTCATACTAACTTTAGATTGGACTTGTTCTTCTTTTTCTAGTTGTTTTAGTATAAGGTTAAGTTGTTTATTTGAAATTTTTCTAGTTTCTAGAGGTAAGATTATACTGCTATAAAATCCCATCTTAGAACAATTTCTGCTGCTTGCCTAAGTTTTGGCCATTATGCTTTCAGTTTCATCTGTCTGTAGGTATTTTTTTAATTTATTCTTTGATTTCTTCAGTGATCCAGTGGTTGTTTAGTAGCATATTGTTTAGCCATCACGTGTTTGTGTTTCTTAGAGTTTTTCTCATGGTTTATTTCTAATCTCACAGTGTTGTGATCAGAAAAGATGCTTGGTATGATTTCAGTTTTCTTAAATTTACCAAGGCTCACCTTGTGGCCAAGTATGTGGTCAATCCTGGAGAATATTCTGTGTGCCCTTGAGAAAAAGATGTACTCTGCTGCTTTTGGATCGAATGCTCTATAAATATCAATTAAGTCCAAGTCATCCAAAGTGTCATTTAAGGCCTGTGTTTTCTTATTGATTTTCTGTCTGGATGGTCTCTCCATTGATGAATGTGGGGGTATTAAAGTATTAAAAATTTAAAGTATTTTTAAAGTATTTAAAATAAATACTTTAAAATAGTTAAAAGTATTTAAAGTATTAAAGTCCCCCACTTTGTGTTACTTTGTGTTACTGTCAATTTTTCCCTTTATGTTAGTTGATATTTGCCTTACATATTGAGGTGCTCCTATGTTGGATGCATATATATTGTAATTGCTATAATTTCTTCTCAGATTGAACACTTGATCATTATATAGTCTACTTCTTTGTCTCTTATAGCAGTCTTTGTTTTAAAGTCTATTTTTCTGATATGAGTATTGCTACCTCAGCTTTCTTTTGATTTCCATTTGCATGAAATACCATCTCCCATCCCCTTACTTTCAGTCTGTAAGTGTCTGAGGTGGGGCTTTTGTAGACAGCATATATATGGGACTTGTTTTTGCATCCACCCAGCCAGTCTATGTCTTTGGGTTGGTGCATTTAATCCATTTATACGTAATTATCAATAGGTATGATCCTATTACCATTTTGTTCATTGTTTTGTGTTTTGGGTTTTTTTTGTATTTTTTTTTTTTTTGTAGATCTTTTCCTTCTCTTGTGTTTCTTACCTAAAGAAGTTCCTTTAGCATTTATTGTAAAACTGGTTTAGTGGTGCTGAATTCTCTAAACTATTTGTGAGGAAAGCTTTTGGTTTCTCCATCAAATCTGAATGAGAGTTTTGCTGGGTATTCTTGGTTGTAGGTTCTTCCCTTTCATCACTTGGAATATATCGTGCCATTCTCTTCTGGCTTGTAGAGTTTCTGTTGAGAAACTGGCTGATAGCCTTATAGGATTTCCCTTATATGTTATTTTTAATAATATATCTTTGTCTTTAATTTTTGTCAGTTTGATTTTTGTGTGTCTCGGTATGTTCCTCCTTGGGTTTATCCTGCCTGGGACTCACTGTGCTTCCTGGACTTCGTTGACTATTTTCTTTCCCATGTTGGGGAAGTTTTCAGCTAATTATCTCTTCAAATATTTTCTCAGGTCCTTTCTCTCTTCTCCTTCTGGGACCCTGATAATGTGAATATTAGGACACTTAGTGTTGTCCCAGAGGTCTTTTAAGCTGTCTTCACTTCTTTTCATTCTTCTTTCTATATTCTGTTCTGCAGCAATGATTTCCCACCATTCTGTCTTCCAGGTCACTAATCAGTGCTTCTGCCTCAGTTATTCTGCTATTGATTCCTTCTAATGTATTGTTCATCTCTTTTTGTTTGTTCTTTAGTTCTTCTGGGTCTTTGGTAAACATTTCTTGGATCTTCTCCATTCTTTGCCCAAGATCTGGGTTACCTTCATTATCATTCTTCTGAATTTTTCTGTAGGAGGTTGCCTATCTCTACTAGATTTAGTTGTTTTTCTTTAGTTGTTTAGTTGTTTTATCTTGTTCTTTCATCTGGAACATATTCCTATTTCTTTTTCATTTTGGTTAGTTTTCTGTGATTGTGGTCTTAGTTCTGGAGGCTCCTGGGATTGTAGTTCTTATTTTTTCTGTCTGCCCTCTGGTGGGTAAGGATAAGAGGCTTGCATCCAGCTTCTTGATGGGAAGGACTGGTTGTGGGAAAAACAGATCTTGCTCTAGTGGACAGGGCCTTGCTCAGTAAAACTTTAACCCAATTGTCTGCTGATGGCTGGGGCTGCACACCCTCCCTGTTGGTTGTTTGGCCTGAGGTGGCCCAGTCCTGCAGTCTACAGACTCTATGGTAGGGCTATTGGAAAAGACCTCCAAGGGGACTTACACTGAGATGCATCTCCCAGTGATGCCAAGCAGAGCCCTGTGGGACTCCAGGGCACAGAGGCCTTTTTTCCCCCTCCTTGTAGGCAGGATTCTGGCCTGCCTGAACTGGAACTCTGGCCAGAACTCTGGCCTGGAACTCATGACCTCTGAAGGGCAGAACAGTTGCTACCCAAAGGGAAGAAGCAACAAAACCACCTGAGGCAGAGGCTCAGCAGGATTAAGAGATGGACCTCCTAGGACCCTGCATGCACCCTAATCTTGTCAGCAACCCCACCTTTGGAAACTGCAGAAGAAAGAAGACTACAAGACTGTTCCTGCCTTGATCCTTATCACATACTCCTGCCTGACTACATAACTTTCCCTACTCACCAGGGAAGGGAAACACAGGTCTTGAGACACTAGCCTACTGTTTTCACCCTTTGCCTGGCAAAGTAATGAGACCGCTCTTTCTTTTCCTCCATAACTCTGTCTGCATTTGTTTGGCCTTGGTCCACAAAGAACCAAGATTTTGGCAACACCAAGACTGCTGCTGCCAGTGCCCCTGTCCCTATGGCAGGCCACTGCTGACCCACGCCTCTGCAGGAGAGCCTCAAACCCTCACAGGTAAGTCTGGCTCAGTCTGCTGCGGGGGTCACTGTTCCTTTCCCCTTGGTCCTGGTGCACACAAGGTTTTGTTTGTGCTCTCCAAGAGTGGAATCTGCTTTCCCTAGTCCTGTGGAGCTCCTGTAATCCAAGTCCCACTGGACTTCAAAGTCAGATTCCCTTGGGATTCCCAGTACCTTGACTGGATCCCCTGTCTGGCGAGCCTGATGTAGGGTCTAGAACCTTCACAACACTGTGAGAATTTCTTTGGTGTTATTGTTCTCTGGTTTTTGGGTAACCCACTCAGTGGGTATAGTGTCATAGCCACGCGTTCTGGGAAACAAACTCACTCAGAAGGACAATGCAGATAGTGGAGCGCAGTTTATTACACCGGCGGCCCAAGGCAGAGTCTCCCTCTTAGCCAAGGACCCCGACCAGCATTTGTGAAAATCTTTTTATACCCCATGTGTACGTGTCCGAACCCACCACCCCAAATTCCTAGAGACTTACATAAACAAAGGAAAGGTAAATACAATCACAATAACACCATCATTCATGTGTTATGTGTTCAAACAGTTAATAATCAATAAGCCTGTGATTACATTCCAACCAGTTAATAATCTATAAGCCTGTGGTTGCATTCCAACAGATACAGAAAAAAATTTATGATCTGTCCAGAGGCAGGGGTATTACAGTATATTTTCTCTTAGGCGTGGCTCCAGAGGTTAAAGCGTCTGCCTGGAATGCGGGAGACTGGGGTTCGATCCCTGTGTTGGGAAGATCCCTTGGAGAAGGAAATGGCAACCCACTCCAGTACTCTTGCCTGGAGAATCCCATGGAGGGAGGAGCCTGGTAGGCTACAGTCCATGGGGTCGCCAGAGAGTCGGACACGACTGAGCGACTTTACTTACTTACTCTCTTGAGTGATGAGTAAGCTGGATGTGATCTTCAGGATTCCCCTGTCCAGAGGGGGTCTTATCCTTCTGTTGTAGTTTTCATAGACACTAAGAACAAAGAGTTCAGAGTCCGTTGGAGAGGTGGCCGAGCATGATCAGCACGAACAGGCCTCATATGGGGTCCAGGCCCTGTGACTTCCTTCTTCAACAGGATTTTATTTTGTTGTGATTGTGCCATTCCTACCATTCCATTGTGGCTTCTTCTTTGTCCTTGGATACGGGGTATCTTTTTTGGTAGGTTCCAGTGTCTTCCTGTTGATGGTTGTTCCAAAGCTAGTTGTGATTTTGGTGCTCTGGCAGAAAAAGACAGTACACATCCTTCTACTCTGTCATCTTGGACCAGTCTCTTTCCTTACTTTCTGGTACAAAAGGCAATATAGGCTCAATTTGTTCTTTTCTTGACTTAGCCCAAGAATCAACCATTTCTCTAAGGGGCTCTGGCTTCTTTTAACAAAGGGGCTTCCCAGGTAGCTCAACTGGTAAAGAATCCATCTGCAATGCAGGAGACCCCAGTTTGATTCCTGGGTTGGAAAGATTCCCCTGGAGAAGGGATAGGCTACCCACTCCAGTATTCTTGGGCTTCTCTGGTGGTTCAGTCAGTAAAAAAATCTGCCTGTAACATAAGAGACCTGGGTTTGATTCTTGGGTTGGGAAGATCCCCTGGAGGAGGGCATGGTGACCCACTCAGTATTCTTGCCTGGAGAACTCCCATGGACAGAGGAGCCTGGTGGGCTATAGTTGATGAGGTCACAAAACACACACAGCACAGCGCAGTATTTGGAAACCAGCATCTAGGTGCTAGATGTTCTCATTGCTACTATGATGCCATTGTTTCTAGGCCTTCTCAGCAGATAAAACTAAGAAATATATTAATTTACTATGTATATACACACTCCACACACACACACACACACACACACACACACACATGCACACATACATTACTCCAGTTACTTTTGCCACCTAACATACCACTACCAAAGTTGATATAGAATACTGTATCAGAAAGGACATGATGAGGCAGGTGACTTAACTGATAAAAGCTGGGATCATCTGGAATCACTTTCTTTTACACATCTGGCAGTTGATGCTGGCTGTCAGCTGGTTCTCTGCTACAGCTGTTGGCTAGAACACCTACACGTGTCCTCTCCAAGCAGCCTCTGTTTCTTCATGGCATGGAAACCTTGAGATAAAATCCTTACATGGCACTCATGGCTCCAAAGGCATGTTGCAGTGAATAAGGCAGAAGTTATATCATCTTTTATGAGCTAGCCTCAGAAGTCATGCGGCATGACTTCTGTTTCCTTTATTGGTTACAAGACACTTACAAACCTGTTTAGATTCATGGAGGGAGGTATGGACCTCACAAACCCACCTCTTTTTTAATTAATTAATTAGGCTGCATGGGGTCTTCTTGCAGCATGCAGGATCATTTGTTGCAGCATGTAGGTTCTAGTCCCTGACCAGAGATCCAACCCAGGCCCCCTATGTTAGGAGTGTGAAGTCAGCCACTGGACCGCCAAGGGAATTCCCAATCCACTTCTTTTTTAGAAAAATTTATTGAAGTATATCTGATTTACCATATTGTGTTAATTTCTGCTGTAGAGCAAAGTGACTCAGTTATACATACATATATTCTCTTTCATATTCTTTTCCATTATAGTTTGTCACAGAATATTGAATATAGCTCCCAATGCTATACAGTAAGATCGTGTTGTTTATCCATCTTATATATAATGGCTTGTGAAAGGGCGAGCTGCCTGAAACGTGGCCAGAAAGGGGGCATCCGGTCAGCACCAGGGGTGGCTGATGACCAAACCGGAACCAGGAACGGACCCGACCCCGGGGCCGGCCTTGGAGCCCCGATCCAATCGGAAATGCCAAAGACCATGGGCAACCAACCCCTGCTGTGGTCCGCACCTGTTGCCTTACATGGGAAACACTTGGTCTGTCTGCCAGCCCTCACTATAAAACCTTCCCGCACCCCTCCCCACCTCGCAGACTCCCCGCTTCCCTCGCTTGCCTGTCCTTGGGAGTTCTGCCCGAGAGCAACCGCCCAATAAAGGCCTTTTACTAACGGGTCCTAGAGGTGGCTTTTCTTCCCGCGGCGTTTTCTTCATCTGGCGCCCAACGTGGGGCTCGAGGTGAGGGCCTCCGGCACTTGCCGTTGAGGCCCCCCTTGAGCTCCACCGCCGCGGTAGCCCCGGACCCAGGCGACTGACCAACCTCCCGGACGGCAGGAACCGGGGTAAGTCCCCTTCGGCTTTGAGGTCTGTACTCCCTGGCGACCACTTCCTAGGGCCCTGTAACGGGTGCGCACTTACTGGGCCCTTCCGGTCATCAGTTCGTGAAGGAGGCGTCCTGATCAGCTGATCGACCTATTCCGGCTTCGGCCCATTCGGTCCCGCGGACCGTGAAGGAGACGTCTGACCGGCTGCCTGGACCCATTCCGGCTTCGGCCCATTCCGGCTTCGGCCCATTCCGGTCCCGCAGACCGTGAAGGGGAGACGTCCTGATCGGCTGCCTGGACCCATTCCGGCTTCCCCAGCGTGTCCAAAGACGTTTGGATACCGGGGTCTGCCTACGCTGTTGGTGGTTGCTATGGGATCGACAGTCTCCAAACCCGAACCCAAACTCCAAGATTTAACCCGTTTAAAATGCTTATTGGCTAATTTGCAGACCTTAAGATTAAAGAGACATGTCCGCGCCAAACAGCTTACTTTTTTGCTCACAGGCCTGGCCTCAATATTCTCTAGATAATGGCTCACTGGCCAGCCACAGGGACATTGGACTTTGATGTCCTCCGTGACTTAGATAATTACTGCCGGAAAACGGGAAAATGGTCTGAGGTCCCCTATGTACAGGCTTTTTGGGCGTTGTGCTCTCGCCCCCCCACTTGCACCACGTGGCTCCAAGCCAACTCCTCCCGTCTCTGAGTCCTCTGCTTTCTCTGTTTCTCCAGAGGACTTGGTGGCTCCTCCTCCTATGCCTCTCCCACGGCTCCCTCCCCTTCCACCTCGGCCCCAGCCTCGCCCTCGACCCCCAACCAGCTGGCAGTTAACCCTATTCTTTCCCCTCCTCCGACCCTGGTTCTCTATCCTCACCCCTCCCCCCCCCTATCTCCGTTCTGCCTCCGAGACTCTGCCGCCGGCCCTGGATCTGCTGGCCCTAAACCCTATCTTGTATCCCCCTCTTCCCTCCGTCGGCGGCCCCCTCCCCTCCGCCTTCTCTGGTTAGCTCCCACACTCGCTCTCACAGCAGTCTGCAAAAACCTCCTTCTTCTACCCCCCCTCCCCTTCTTCTGTCCCAGCCTCGCTCTTTCCCTTGCGGCAGGTGGCTGGAGCTGAAGGCCTAGCCCAGGTCTATGTCCCCTTTTCTCTCCAGGACCTGGCACAGATTGAGACCAAGCTGGGATCTTTCTCTTCCAACCCCACTCACTATATCAAACAGTTCACGGGCCTGACCCGTGCCTATGCTTAACCTGGCAAGACATCTGTTATTCTGAGATCCTCCCACCACCCCCAGAAGAGAGGCAGGCCATCTGGACGGCAGCCAAAGCTCAGGCTGATCAGAGGCACATTGCCAGTCCCTCTCCCCGAGCACCCCGGGGGGCTCAGGCGGTCCCCTGACGTTGACCCTGACTGGAATTATCAGGAGGGGGGTGGTGGCCAGCTGCGAGTACGATATATGATAGAGTGCCTTCTTGATAAAATAGAGGTATCCTCTCACAAAGTTGTAAATTTCCTTAAATTAAATGAGGTGACTCGGGGGCCTGATAAAAATCCAGCTATGTTCCTCAATCGGCTTACTGAGGCCCTCATTCAATACACTAGGCTGTCCCCTAAGTCCCCTGTAGGGGCAGCCACCTTGGCCAGCCGTTTTATCTCTCAGTCAGCTCCTGATATCCAAAAAAGCTGGCCAAGGCCGAAGATGGTCCTCAAACCCCTATCCGAGATCTGGTAAAAATGGCCTTCAAAGTTTACAATGCCCGGGAAAAGCAGCCGAGGCCAGCCAAAAGGCAAGGCTTAAACAAAAGGCCGAATTTCAGGCTAGCCTCCTCAACCAGCAAGCAAGTCTCTTTAACCAGCAAACCCAAGCCTTGGTGGCGGCCCTGCGGCCAGCTGCGGGTTCGGGGTCCCCGGAAGCCCCCTCCGGGGGCCTGCTTCAAGTGCGGCCAGGAAGGACACTGGGCAAAAACATGCCATAACCCATGCCCTCCATCCAAGCCGTGTCCGTTGTGCAAACAACGAGGACATTGGGCCAGCGACTGTCCCCAGGCCTCTCGGGCCCCGACCTCTAGGGGCCAGGGACCAGAGCGCCCCAGGGAGACTTCCTGCCCTACTCCGGCTTTGGAGCTGCTGAGCTTCGACGAAGACTGATGCCGCCCAGACTCGGGGACCCCGATCACCCAAGCCGAGCCCAGGGTAACGCTCCAGGTAGCGAGTAAGTTTATCAACTTCCTGGTTGATACGGGGCTACCTATTCGGTTCTTCCTTCCTTTGGGGGCATTTTGCATCCTTCTCAGATTTCGGTTATGGGAATTGGACGGCCGACCTTCATGTCCTCTCCAGACACAACCTCTGTCTTGTCAGTTAGATTCATCCTGCACACCCGCTGGTCCCTAACCCTTACACTCTTCTTTCCTCAGTTCCTCCTCAAACTTCTCATTTCACTGTCATTGATCTCAAAGATGCCTTCTTTACTATTCCACTTCATTCCGATTGTCAGTTTCTCTTCGCTTTCACCTGGACAGATCCTGACATCCAATTGACCACTCAGCTCACCTAGACGGTCCTCCCTCAGGGTTGGAGACTGGCCAAGCTTGCAGGGGTGAGTGGAGGACCTCAGGGGTACGGAAGAAGCCCAGGGGCCGTGGCCACAGAGGGTGGCCTTCAGGGACAGTAGCGCGGGCGTAGTAAAAGGCAGCCAGCGCTGGTGTGGCAGGGAGTGGTGGAGGGAACAGGTGACAGAAGGGGGTCCATGGGCCCCGAGAGGCAGGGATGAGGGTGCATAGATTGGATGCGGGGGTTCGAGGATGTGTTGACAGGGACAGAGGTGGGAGCAGGCCAAGGGCTGGGCGTGTGCAGGCAGTCACGCCCTCATAGTGGCCCATGAGTGCCCCTCGACTCACCCAGAGCTGGCCAGTCCCCAGCCCACCCTGAGGCCCCAGCGTCCATGGGGCCCTGGGCAGCAAGCAGCCAGAGCAGGAGGGACTGTATTTCCTTGTTAGTGGTGACCCAGGTCGACTACAAAACAAAATGGCCTCGACATTCTCACAGCTGCCCAGGGAGAGACCTGCGCTATTATCAAGACAGGGTGCTGTGTATATATCCCAGATCTCTCCCAAAATGTCTCTAACACTTTGACTGAGGTAAGAGACAGTATCTCCCGGTTGGGTGACAGCTCCCCCTCTCTTCTAGATGAGATTACTTCCTGGTTCAAGTTCAGTTGGTGAAAGCCCATTTTCATATTTGTCCTTGTAGTGCTAACCCTTCTTCTTTTGAGCCTTATATCCTCAGCTACTTGTCAAACGTGACCCTAAACATGTGCCAGCTGGGACAAGGGCCCAACGCGGTTCAGCTGATGGTGCTGCGACAACAGTACTCAGGGTCCACTCCGAAAGATCTCCACCAAATCTAAGAGCCAGCCCAAAACATCCCGACCACCCTTTCCCTTCATCGCCCCTGTTCAGCAGGAAGTAGCCAGAGAGATTCGGCGCCCCCTTATCCTATATCAAGAAGGCCGGGATGAAAGGGCGAGCTGCCTGAAACGTGGCCAGAAAGGGGGCATCCGGTCAGCACCAGGGGTGGCTGATGACCAAACCGGAACCAGGGAACGGACCCGACCCCCGGGGCCGGCCTTGGAGCCCCGATCCAATCGGGAAATGCCAAAAGACCATGGGCAACCAACCCCTGCTGTGGTCCGCACCTGTTGCCTTACATGGGAAACACTTGGTCTGTCTGCCAGCCCTCACTATAAAACCTTCCCGCACCCCCTCCCCACCTCGCAGACTCCTCGCTTCCCTCGCTTGCCTGTCCTTGGGAGTTCTGCCCGAGAGCAACCGCCCAATAAAGGCCTTTTACTAACGGGGTCCTAGAGGTGGCTTTTTCTTCCCGCGGCGTTTTCTTACAGCTTGCATGTGCTAATTCCAAACTCCTGTTCTTCCCTCCCCCAGTCGCCCAATCTTTAGCAACCACAAGTCGGTTCTGTGTGTCTGTGAGTCTATAAACCCATGTCTCAATGAAAGAAATTGAGAGAATTAAAGACAAAATAGTAGATGAGGAAGAGAACAAGAATACAACCAATCCTTTCAAATAATTTTACCATTAAGGGAAGGAGGGAAATGTTGCATAGTGTAGAAAGAGACGCAGGCTCAAGGGGAAGGATTTTTAAAATAAGAATATCTCAGTATTTTCATATACTGATAGGAATGACAAAGTACAGAGGGACAGGGACCAGAGAGTGCAATTGTAGGAGTGATGCCCTTGGCTGAGAAGGACTGAGATTCAGTGCGCAAGTGGAGAGAGTAGCCTTAGATAGACACTTACACTTGTGGTGCCTGGAAGGAGACAGAGTTTAAGGCCAGAAATGCAAGAGAAGGTGGAAAGTGGAGAAAGAAGTTCTTTTCTGTTGCCCCTTTTTCCCATGAACTAGGAAGTAATGTCATCAGTTGGGCACAAGTGAGTTGATGTGAAGAGAGAAAAGAAGGTGCCCCAGAGCTAGAGTAAAAATGGAGGCTTATATATAATAGGTCTACAATTTTAAAGTCAATCAGCAAACTAATAAACTATTAGGTATGTTCTTTACTCTTACCTTTGATAAGTCTACCTTCATAACAAAATAAGACAACACAACTGAGACAATATCAAAATGACCTCATTTAATTATTATCACATGTATCTAGGTATTATTTAGGTGGACTAGATAAGGTTGGACAAGTAACCAAATAAAGATGTACATTATTAGAGAAAGGATAGTCTCATCAATCAATGGTGTTGGGAAAACTGGACAACCACATGCAAAAAAAAAGAGAGAGACTAGATTACTACTTCACACCATTCACAAACAATCAACTCAAAATGTCAAAATGGATTAAAGACTTGAATGTAAGACCTGAAATCACAAGACTCTTAGACAAAACTATACGGTATTCTCCTTCACGCTGATTGGAGCATTATCTTTCTGGATGTGTCACTGCAGGCAAGGGAAACAAAAGCAAAAATAAATGAAACTGTATCAAACTAAAAGCTTTTGCATAGCAAAGGAAACCATCAACAGAAATGAAAAGACAACCTACAAAATGGGAGAAGATATTTTAAAATTGTATATATCATAAGGGCTTGATATTCAAAGTATATAAAGAACTCATACAACTCAACAATGAAAAAACACAACTCAATTTTTTTTTTTAATGGGCAGAGATGCTGAATAGACGTTTTTCCAAAGAAGACACTCAGATGGCCAACAGGCACATGAAAAAGATGTTCAACATCACTAATTATTAGGAAAATACAAATCAGAATCACAAGATATCACCATGCCTATCAGAATGGCTATTATCAGAAAGGCAAGAAATAACAAATGTTGATGAGGATGTGGAGAAAAGGGAATCTGTGTATACTTTGGGGGAATGTAAATTGGTACAGCCATTATAGAGAACAGTATGGAGATTCCTCAAAAAATTAATACTAGAATTACCATATAATCCAGCTATTCTGCTCTTGGGTATTTATCCCCCAAATATAAAAACATGAACTTAAAAGATACATGCATCTCACATGTTTATCACAGTATCATTTACAATAGCCAAGCTGTGGAAATAGCCTAAGTGCCTGTTGGTGGATGAAAGGATAACTAAAATGTGGCACATGCATGTTCAGTGGAATACCACCAGCCGTACAAAGGTGAAATCTTGAAACCCGAGACAATACGGATCTTAAGGATTTTACACTAAGTGAAATAAGTCAGATGGAGAAGGACAAATACTGTATGATTTTTTGCTCATATGGGGAATATAAAGAATAAACAAAAACCCAAAATAAACGAACAAGCCAGACCAAATAAAAAGAAACACATAAATGCAGAGAACAGAGCAGTGGCAGAGAGGAATAGATGGGAGGAAGGTGAGGTGGGGGAAGGGTAGCGGCTCCAAGGTGATAGATGGAAATGAAACTTCTGGTGATGAGCGCACTGTAGCATATACAGAAGTAGGAATGTAATTTTGTACGCATAAAACCTAACCAATATTGCTTCAATTTTGAAAAGACATGTATTATTTACAAACTAATAAATACATATTTCAAACTGTTTATATTTTCTTCATTTTGCAAAGTGACTATTTATAGTGTTTGTTGAGATTTTCACATAACTTATGTTCTAGTAATGGTAATGGGCTAAAGAATTTAAAAGTTAAATGCAACTGATTTCAAACTTTATGAAATATATTGAATATATTTTCATAAACACATAAAATGAAGTTAATGTAAAATTTAAATTCTTTTCATGCGTTCAAATGTTATTTTTCTAATATTTGAATTGTCTACTAAAATTAAAGTGTAGGGACTTCCCTGCTAGTCCTGTGGTTAAGAATCCACTGGCCAGTGGTGGGGGCACAGGTTTGATCCGTGATCTGGGAAGATCCCACATGCTGTAGAGCAACTGATCCGGTGCAACTACTGAGCCCTCACACCACAACTACTGAAGCTCACATGCCCACAGCCGGCGCTCTGCAGCCAGAGAGGCCATCGCCACGAGAAGCCCGAGCGCCGCAACGAAGCGTAGCCCTTGTTCGCCACAGCCAGAGAAAGCCTACTCACAGCAGCAAAGACCCGGCACCACCAAAAACAAATCAACAGATAAATAAATAAGATATCTGTGATGACTAATTAAGAAATTAAAGTGTTAATTGCAAATTATACTGAATAAACAAAATTGTTTATAGAAAGCTGACATGAAAATTTAACTTTCTGAAATTTTAATTAAAAGTTATGAAATATTTTTTATAAAATTAAAACTACATGTAATTCAAGTGTTATATGTATGTCTGTTTAGTTGCCAGTGTAGCTTCATCTGCCATGTTTGTTATGTGTATATATATATATATATATATATATACACACACAGACAAACTGAAGACTAATATTAATTGTTTAGTACAAAGGAAAATATCCCTCAGCCACCATGTACAACTGTAGCCCTAGTGAGAAAGCATACATCACTATTTAAGAAAGCATTGCATTCCTACTGACTGAGAGAGAAGGTTTGACAAGTTAATTAATTTGTCTTTTCTCTTACTTAACCACTATCATTGCTAAATTTTCCTTGCATCCCAAACAAGTATCCATCTGTAGGGTCACAATCCATGAATCTTCACAGCATTTGGTCACTATCACCTTTTGCTTCAATGACAGAGGACAAGAGGTCTGGAAACACATTTCCTTGTGACTTGATTAGTATTAATTATAAAAGCAGATGTTTAGACTTATGGTCATGCTGTGTGTAGTAGGCAACCTTCTTAAATGGCCCCCAGTGGTCTCTACCTTCTGACAGCCATGCCCATATGTAACCTCTTTCTCTTCAGTGTGGGCTGAATCTAGTGACTTGCTTGTAATGAACAGAATATGGCAGAGTGATGGGGTGTCAATTTTGAGATTAAAGTCAAGATTTTTTGTATTGTAGGCACTCTTTTCACAGCTGGTTCTGATGAAGCAAATTATTATTTTGGAGAGGCCCACATGGCAAGACGCTGAGGGTGGCCTCTGGGCAGTAGTCAACAAGAAACTGATAATTTCAGTCCAGCAACCTTTAAGGAACTGAATCCCGCCAACAACTTGGGGCAAAAGCTTAGAAGCAGGTCTTGCCCCAACTGAGCCAATGAGATCACTGGCAACACTTTGATTGCAACTTTGTGAAAGACCCTGAAGCAGAGGATCCAGCTCAACTTCTCAGGTTTCTGACCCACAGAAATCATGAAATAATGTGTGCTGTTTTTGAGCCTCTAGTTTGGGGGTAATTTTTATATAGCTAGTACACTGTGCCAGAACTGTGTCAGTCCTTAGTAACAAAGATACCTTATGTGCCTTCAGATTTTTTTGTGTGTGTTGACATGTAGTGTCCTCTTACATATAGGGCTCAGTCTCCAGTTTTTGCTTCAGTTCAGTTCAGTCACTCAGTCGTGTCTGACTCTTTGCGACCCCATGAATCGCAGCACGCCAGGCCTCCCTGTCCATCACCAACTCCTGGAGTTCACTCAGACTCACATCCATCGAGTCCGTGATGCCATCCAGCCATCTCATCCCCTGTCGTCCCCTTCTCCTCCTGCCCTAATCCCTTCCAGCATCAGTCTTTTCCAATGAGTCAGCTCTTCGCATGAGGTGGCCAAAGTACTGGAGTTTCAGCTTTAGCATCATTCCCTCCAAAGAAATCCCAGGGCCGATCTCCTTCAGAATGGACTGGTTGGATCTCTTTGCAGTCCAAGGGACTCTCAAGAGTCTTTTCCCAACACCACAGTTCAAAAGCATCAGTTCTTCTACACTCAGCCTTCTTCACAGTCCAACTCGTATATCCGTACATGAAGCCTTTTTATCACAAATATTGACATTTAAAAATAAAACTTTATAATACTCTTTTAAATGTGACCAATAGAACCTAAATGCCATAACTTTTTTTTTTGGCTGTGCAGTGCTCCATACTGGACCTTAGTTTTCTGGCTAGGAACCAAACCTGTGTGGCCTGCAGGGAAGCTGAGTCTTTTTTTTTTTTTTTTGCATCCTGTATCCTGTATTGAACATAGACTGGTGCTTCATTCTTACAAGATAGTATACATGTTTCAATGCCATTTTCCCAAATCATCCCACCCTCTCCCTCTCCCTCAGAGTCCAAAAGTCCGTTCTATACCCCTGAGTCTCTTTTGTTGTCTCACATAGAGGGTCATCATTACTCTCTTTCTAAATTCCATATATATGTGTCAGTATACTGTATTGGTGTTTTTCTTTCTGGCTTACTTCACTCTGTATAATCGGCTCCAGTTTCATCCATCTCATTAGAACTGAGTCGAATTTATTCTTTTTAAGGGCTGAGTAGTACTCCATTGTGTATATGTACCACAGCTTTCTTATCCAATCATCTGCTGATGGACATCTAGGTTGCTTCCATGTCCTGGCTATTATAAACAGCGCTGCAATGAACATTGGGGTACATGTGTCTCTTTCAGTTCTGGTTTCCTCGGTGTGTATGCCCAGCAGTGGGATTGCTGGATCATAAGGCAGTTCTATTTGCAATTTTTAAGGAATCTCCACACTGTTTTCCATAATGGCTGTACTAGTTTGCATTCCCACCAGCAGTGTAAGAGGGTTCCCTTTTCTCCACATCCTCTCCAGCATTTATTGCTTGTAGACTTTTGGATCGCAGCCATTCTGACTGGTGTGAAATGGTACCTCATTGTGGTCTTGATTTGCATTTCTCTGATAATGAGTGATGTTGAACATCTTTTCATGTGTTTGTTAGCCATCCATATGTCTTCTTTGGAGAAATGCCTATTTAGTTCTTTGGCCCATTTTTTTATTGGTTCTTTTATTTTTCTGGAGTTGAGCTGCATAAGTTGCTTGTATATCTTTGAGATTAGTTGTTTTTCAGTTGTTTCATTTGCTATTGTTTTCTCTCATTCAGAAGGCTGTCTTTTCACCTTGCTTATAGTTTCATCTGTTGTGCAGAAGCTTTTAATTTTAATTAGATCCCATTTGTTTATTTCTGCTTTTATTTCCAGTATACTGGGAGGTGGATCATAGAGGATCCTGCTGTGATTTATGTCGGAGAGTGTTTTGCGTATGTTCTCCTCTAGGAGTTTTATAGTTTCTGGTCTTACATTTAGATCTTTAATCCATTTTGAGTTTATTTTTGTTTATGGTGTTAGAAAGAGGTCTAGTTTCATTCTTTTACAAGTGGTTGACCAGTTTTCCCAGCACCACCTGTTAAAGAGACTGTCTTTACTCCACTGTATATTCTTGCCTCCCTTTGTCGAAGATAAGGTGTCCATAGGTGTGTGGGTTTATCTCAGGACTTTCTATTTTGTTCCATTGATCTATATTTCTGTCTTTGTGCCAGTACCATACTGTCTTAATGACTGTGGCTTTGTAGTAGAGCCTGAAGTCAGGCAAGTTGATTCCTCCAGTTCCATTCTTCTTTCTCAAGATTGCTTTGGCTAGTCAAGGTTTTTGAATCTGTAGATTGCTTTGGGTAGTATACTCATTTTCACTATATTGACTCTTCCAACCCATGAGCATGGTATATGTCTCCATCTATTAGTGTCCTCTTTGATTTTTTTCATCAGTGTTTTATAGTTTTTCGATATATAGGTCCTTAGTTTCTTTAGGTAGGTATATCCCTAAGTATTTTATTCTTTTCGTTGCAATGGTGAATGGGATTGTTTCCTTGACTTCTTTTTCTACTTTCTCATTATTAGTGTATAGGAATGCAAGGGATTTCTGAGTGTTGATTTTATATCCTGCAACTTTACTATATTCGTTGATTAGCTCTAGTAGTTTTCTGGTCGAGTCTTTAGGATTTTCTATATAAAGGATCATGTCGTCTGCAAACAGTGAGAGTTTTACTTCTTCTTTTCCAATTTGGATTCCTTTTATTTCTTTTTCTGCTCTGATTGCTGTGGCCAAAACTTCCAGTACAATATTGAATAGTAGTGGTGAAAGTGGACACCCTTGTCTTGTTCCTGACTTTAGGGAAATGGTTTCAATTTTTCACCATTGAGGATAATGTTAGCTGTGGGTTTGTCATATATAGCTTTTATTATGTTGAGGTACGTTCCTTCTATTCCTGCTTTCTGGAGTGTTTTTATCATAAATGGATGTTGAATTTTGTCAAAGGCTTTTTCTGCATCTATTGAGATAATCATATGATTTTTATTTTTCATTTTGTTAATGTGATGAATTACATTGATTGACTTGCGGATATTGAAGAATCCTTGCATCCCTGGGATAAAGCCCACTTGGTCATGGTGTATGATCTTTTAATGTGTTGCTGGATTCTGATTGGTAGGATTTTGTTGAGGATTTTTGCATCTATGTTCATCAGTGATATTGGCCTGTAATTTTCTTTTTTGTGGTGTCTTTGTCAGGTTTTGGTATTAGGGTGATGGTGGCCTCATAGAATGAGTTTGGAAGTTTACCTTCCTCTGCAATTTTCTGGAATAGCTTCAGTAAGATAGGTGTTAGCTCTTCTCGAAATTTTTGGTAGAATTCAGCTGTGAAGCCGTCTGGACCTGGGCTTTTGTTTGCTGGAAGGTTTCTGATTACAGTTTCAATTTCCATGCTTGTGATGGGTCTGTTAAGATTTTCCATTTCTTCTGGGTTCAGTTTTGGAAAGTTGTACTTTTCTAAGAATTTGTCCATTTCTTCCAAGTTGTCCATTTTATTGGCATATAATTGCTGATAATAGTCTCTTATGATTCTTTGTATTTCTGTGTTGTCTGTCGTGATCTCTCCATTTTCATTTCTAATTTTATTGATTTGATTTTTTCTCTTTGTTTCTTGATGAGTCTGGCTAATGGTTTGTCAATTTTATTTATCCTTTCAAAGAACCAGCTTTTTGCTTTGTTGATTTTTGCTATGGTCTCTTTTGTTTCTTTTGCATTTATTTCTGCCCTAATTTTTAGGATTTCTTTCCTTCTACTAACTCTGGGGTTCTCTATTTCTTCCTTTTCTAGTTGCTTTAGGTGTAGAGTTAGGTTATTTATTTGACCAGCAGTATTTTTCACAGAACTAGATCAAATAATCTCAAGATTTGTGTGGAAATACAAAAACCTCGAATAGGGAAGCTGAGTCTTAACCACTGGACCGCCAAGGGTGTCTCAATGCCATAGCTTTTTGATATTCAACATTATCTTTTTAAAAATCATGAATAGACTCTTTTTCAACAATTGGACATTGTACATTATTTACTTCTTCCTTGAATTCATATTTCATTCATTTCTACTACATAATTTTATCTTAATGTATGTTATATCTGAAAGACTTGTATTGATCTTTCCGTATTTCTCTGTAACAAAATATATTTTCAAAAAGTTAGTTCTTTTTAATTTCTTTCAATCATAATACTCTAAATATTTAAACTTTTGGATTGAACTGTTAGCAACAGAGCAAATTGACCAAAATCACATAGATGTACAGCTTGGTAGATTTATTAAACATAAATAGAAAACGGTTTTTAGCTAGTTCTGTAATAGAGAAGAACAAATCTGACTCCATAGTAGATCTGTTCCTTTTACTTTAACTTTAGCACTCTGTTGCCTAGGCTCAATCATGCTGGCTCTGCACCTTTTGTAAAAGAATGTTGCCTATAGATTCCAGTATACAGGATAGCCTGACCTTGACCTGACCAGAGAATAGTATCAGCTTTGTTTGAGGTTTGGAGGAACATCATGACCTGACTGTGACCTGATCTACGTGGACAGCTGTAAGAACAAGGCATTCCACACCAAGAAGTTTGCAACAACTAACCACACTCCTTCCTGATCTTCCCTTTCAAAGGGCTTTGCTGGGCCTTCCCTGGCAGTTCAGTGACTGAAATTCCCCACTGCATGGGGCAGGGATTGGATCCCTGGCTGGTGAACTATGGTGAACTAAGATCCTACATGCCAAGTTCAGTTCAGTCACTCAGTGTCCGACTCTTTGAAACCCCATGAACCGTAGCACGCCAGGCCTCCCTGTCCATCACCAACTCCCGGGGTTTACCCAAACTCATGTCCATTGAGTTGGTGATGCCATCCAACCATCTCATCCTCTGTCGTCCCCTTCTCTTCCTGCCCTTAATCTTTCCCAGCATCAGGGTCTTTTCAAAAGAGTCAGCTCTTTTCATCAGGTGGCCAAAGTATTGGCGTTTCAGCTTCAGCATCAGTCCTTCCAATAAACACCCAGGACTGATCTCCTTTAGGATGGACTGGTTGGATCTCCTTGCAGTCCAAGGGACTCTCAAGAGTCTTCTCTAACAGCACAGTTCAAAAGCATCAATTTTTCGGTGCTCAGCTTTCTTTATAGTCCAACTCTCACATTCATACATGACCACTAGAAAAACCAAAGCCTTCCCAAGAGGGGCAGCCAAAAACAACAACAACAACAAAAAAAAACAAAAACAAAAACCCTCTGCTTGAAAGCCTAGAGAGTTCTGGTTTGCCGGGCCCTGCAATAAACCTTAGGGTTTCCCAGGTGGTACAGTGGTAAAGAATTTGCCTGCTAATGCAGGAGAAACAGGAGACCCAGATATGATCTTTGGGTTGGGAAGATCCCTTGAAGTAGGAAATGGCAACCCAGTCTATTATTCTTGCCTGGAAAATTCCATGGACAGAGGAGCCTGCTCGGCTACAGTCCATGAGGTTGCAAAGAGACGGGACACTACTGAGCACGCACATACAGATGGTGAACTTTTCTCTGCTCCAAACTCCAGAGTTTTTCAGTATTGTTTGACCTTACTGTGCCTCAGGCACAGAGAGTCGCTTTAGGCAACAGTTCATGTATCCCTGAATCATAAATCACATTGCTGGAACGAGTCAGCATTCAGTAACATTCTCTTTCTTTTTTTTTCCATAAAAATAAAAGCTGAGAGTTCTTGTTCACATAAATAAGAAAATGGGAATGGCAATGTAAATTTATCATAGCAATGACACACACTTCTCATTTATTTATTTGGCTGTGCCAGCTCTTATTTGCAGCATGTGGGATCGTCAGTCATTGTTGCGACATGCAGGATCTTTAGTTGCAACGTGGGCATTCTAATACTTATTTGTGGCATATGGGATCTAGATTCTTGACCAGGGGTCGAACTTGGGCATTCTGCATTGAGAACTTGGAGTTTTAGCCACTGGACCACCAGGGAAGACCCAACACTCACTTCTTTCAACTCATTCTGAACTATACGTGAAAAATCACATCATAAGCCATCATAAATGTATTTTAAAGTACATTAAACTTTAATGTATCAAACTAAAAACTCAATTAGACTCTCTTTCAATTTTGTTGAAAGCAAAGAATTGAAAACAACCTCACTTGCTAAAGGATTAATTACTCAATCATTAGAGTTGTTTACTTTCCAAAACAATATTTCAAATTGTGCTTTTGTTTAGCAACCCAGATGTTTTTACATTTCCCCACCTTGGGAGAATGGCAAATGGGTGATGGCAAAACAAGAGGAGAGAAAATCTGCGCAAAAGTTCTGGGGTAAATTAGTTTTAGGAGAAGGATATACAGAAATAGAGAACGTGAACATGAATACCGTCATAACCGGCCATGTCCTCATGTCCCTTGTAAGGCTTTGGGTATTTCTTGGAGTCTGCACATTTCAAGGTGAAGACCACTGGATTAGGGACATGTAGCATGGTTGTCAGCCAGTATGAAGTCTACTTGAGACTTAACATAAATTCAAAGTGAGAAATTCAAAGCCAGCATGGTTGTGTACTTTTCTTTCCCTTGAGATATGCTTAGCCACGTGAAAGCAATAGCAGAAAGGCAGAGTTAGGACTTTTTGCCAGGAGTGCAGGTAAAGGATGAAGAGATAAAGGAGTCAAGGTTGTATGCAAAAATAACTTCAGGATTATTGCTGCAATCCAGACAGAAAGGCAAGTGCTAAAATTTCCAGTTCTTAAGGAGGAGCTCTCCAAAGGTAGCAAAGTGAGAAGAGAAGAGGGCTCAAGACCAAGCTTTGGACAGCTCCAGCATTTAATGTCAGGAAGAGAAAGGCAGTGAAGATCGAGTGATTACAGAGGTGGATATCAGTAAGTGTTTGGCCTTGGGGGCCAAGAAAAGTGTCCCAAGAAAGTGGAAGTGTAACTGTCAACTGCTGCTGGGGAAATCAGTAAGAGAGGTCTGGAAAGTCCACCGTATTTTAGTTCAGTTCAGTTGCTCAGTCGTGTCTGACTCTTTGTGATCCCATGAATTGCAGCACACCAGGCCTCCCCCGTCCATCACCAACTCCCAGAGTTCACCCAAACTCATGTCCATCGAGTCGGTGATGCCATCCAGCCATCTCATCCTCTGTCGTCCCCTTCTCCTCCTGCCCCCAATCCCTCCCAGCATCAAAGTCTTTTCCAGTGAGTCAGCTCTTTGCATGAGGTGGCCAAAGTACTGGAGTTTCAGCTTTACCATCAGTCCTTCCAATGAACACCCAGGACTGATCTCCTTTAGGATGGACTGGATGGATCTCCTTGCAGTCCAAGGGACTCTCAAGAGTCTTCTCCAGGACCACAGTTCAAAAGCATCAATTCTTCAGCGCTCAGCTTTCTTCACAGTCCAACTTTCATATCCATACATGACCACTGGAAAAACCATAGCCTTGACTAGATAGACCTTTGTTGGCAAAGTAATGTCTCTGCTTTTGAATATGCTATCTAGTTTGGTCATAACTATTCTTCCAAGGAGTAAGCATCTTTTAATTTCATGGCTGCAATCACCATCTGCAGTGATTTGGGAGCCCCCAAAATAAAGTCTGACACTGTTTCCACTGTTTCCTCATCTATTTCCCATGAAGTGATGGAACCAGATGCTATGATCTTAGTTTTCTGAATGTTGAGCTTTAAGCCAACATTTTTCACTCTCCTCTTTCATTTCCATCAAGAGGCTCTTTAGTTCCTCTTCACTTTCTGCCATAAGGGTGGTGTCATCTGCATATTGTTATGCCCAAGTCGCGAAATCTCCCAATGACACCAGGGAGCCGATATCTGATGCAAAAGCAAGAGAGTTTTTATTACCAAGCTCGAGCTGGAGCTCCCACTGATACCAAGGCAGTGGCTATAGGGAGGAGCCCTGAGCTCTGGGTTACATTGCTTATATAGGGTATTCTTGTGTCCAAAATTTGAAAAATGGGAGTCTCTGGGTCTGATTAGTCACCTTCTGGTGAAGGGTTAGGTGTTGGGTTCAGATTGGTTCCCATTTCCCGGGCTTGATTTGAATTTCCCGGGCTTGCTGTTGATTGGCTCTTGTGTCCTGAGCTAATTTCAAGGAACTGAAACTTATCTTTCTGAGGAAATAGGAGCTGCGGTCCCATAGGGTCCGCCATGGAGTTTGTGCTGCTCTCACAATATCTGAGGTTATTGATATTTCTCCCGGCAATCTTGATTCCAGCTTGTGTTTCTTCCAGCCCAGCGTACCTCATGATGTACTCTGCATATAAGTTAAATAAGCAGGGTGACAGTATACAGCCTTGACGTACTCCTTTTCCTATTTGGAACCAGTCTGTTGTTCTATGTCCAGTTCTAACTGTTGCTTCCTGTTGCATATAGGTTTCTCAAGAGGCAGGTCGGGGCTTAGGAACATTCAAAGTTTTACATGGCAAAACCAGCATCATTAACTTGAAACCAAGCTGCAACTTGGTCACAGATTGATGATGATATCAGTTGCATACATCCTGGGATTATAAGTGGGAACCCTGAATGGCAATCTTTGAAGGCTCACCCATGGAGTGGGACACGCTACCTGGGACCCTTTCCCAACTGGGACTCCAGATGTGCTGTGACATGGGACTGTTTAAATCTGGATGTTGGTCAAAACTCAGTTTGGTGATATATTCTCTGCTGTTTCTAGTTCTCTTTTCTTTTAATGTTAGTATGTTGAAAGTAAGTTAGATAATTCTCTAAGAAATATCTGTATTATTTATCTGTATAAAATGAGTGGCTTATTTTGTTAACAAATCCTTTGAGCCTGAGACAAAAGTGAAAACTTTGTGCAAAACAGGACCAAACCACACAAATCTGGCTTTGGGGACCTCAAACCCAATGGCGAGCAGAGACAAGGCTCTATACTGAATATAGAGACTTTTACTGATGGAAGGCCTGTATCCCAAGCAGTGAACCCACAGCCTCCTTTCCCCAGCTGGGTTCCAGAAGACGGGCAATCCACTTTCAATCACCCAGGAGTCTGACGCTTGGAGGTAATTGCCTCCCTCAAGAAAAAAAATACCCACAGATATAGACGTTTGAATGTGATTCAAAGCAAAATCTTTAAAAAGTCTTTACTGAATCTGTTTCTATATTATTTCTGTTTTATGTTTTGGTTTTTTGCCCACAAGGCAGGTAGGATCTTAGCACCTCGGATCCCTCCTCCACCAGGGATCAAACCCACAGCCCCTGCATCGCAAGGCAGTCTTAACTACTGGACAGCCAGGGAAGCCCCTGATTCAAAACTTTTAAAGTCTGGATTCTCTCTCAATAACTCACAGTAAGGCTACTAGTTCCCATCTGGGTACCACAGTGGCCCACCAGCTTGAGGGTGGCTTGCTTTTAAGCAGGAGTTTTCAGGTCAAGACCACTAGATATTGAAGGAGATTTTGGACAGGAACACAAAATTAAAATAAAAAGCAACAAGGAGAGCCGGCGGAGCTGGTGGGAGCGGGCCTATTGCAAGATGGCGGCGGCCACGCGGTCTCCGCAGGTCTCAGGGTCGTCACCGGCAGCAGCTGCACTGCCTCTGGTTAGACTGATCTCCATCCCAGCGAAGGCCCCTGCCTCAAGCAGGCCCAGCAACGTCGGGGCCTTTCTGGTCAAGCCCTGGGCCCTCCTGAGCGACCCCTGACAGACACACAGAGCTGTGTCCACGTGCTCGACCAGGCCAGCTGGCTGCCTGAGTCCCTGAGCAAGGCGCGCCCAGCCTGGTGCAGCGGCTCGACCCCTGTGGCTTCCAGAAGGTGGTCTGCCGGAAGCCAGCGTGGGGGAATCCCGCTCATGGCAAAGGTCACGAGGAAGAGGCCTGACGGGCAAAGGCGAGATCAGGCCTCAAGGGGCCCCCATTCTCGAGCATCTACCCCAAAACCAGAATCTGTCTGTTTTACTATTTCATGACTTTCACCAACTCTCCTGACGTACAGGGGGCTATCCCCGATCACCTTTCTCTGGAGAAAAGCAACTTAGGGCTCTAGCTAATAAGTCTCCTGGACATGAGAGGAATATTTCAAATCAAATCCCCTCTGTTAGCGTTCTAGCTTGATTGGCAGGTTTCCCCAGACTTTTACAACTACGCATGTGATTGTTTACAGCCCCCAACTGTGAGAAGCACGGGAAGCCTAAAACATAGAGCCTTTCAAAGAGTTAAAAGTTAGTAGAGTAGTGCTGGTGTAGGATTTCATTACTGGGCCAATGCTTGTTGCTAAGTTCCTATATTTCTTATCCACTGTGCACCTGGGAGTGCATTAGTTAACGTAGCTGGAATGTAAGAAAAACAAGTGTAGCCTTGAAATTAACCACATCAGACTTTTGAGCTAATTGGTTCTTTCTTGTAACTCACTGCACCTTTGCTCCATGAGAAATGTAACTCTGTTTAACATTTTCTGCGCTGACATAGATTAGAAATATAAAGAGAAAACATTTCAAGGGAAAATGTTTTCTGGTTGAGCAACCTTTATCAAAAGAGGTCCATAAAATGTCCACAGGCCTCCAAGGCCAGAAGATAACGTACACAACACTGTCTATGGGAAAGGTCTGCAGAAAAAATCCTGGTTTCGATAAGGACAAAACTGTCGGAATGTTTTGGCTAACTCTGTGTGGATCACAGCAAACTGTGGAAAATTCTGAACGAGATGGGAATACCAGACCACTTGACCTGCCTCTTGAGAAATCTGTATGCAGGTCAGGAAGCAACAATTAGAACTGGACATGGAACAACAGACTGGTTCCAAATAGGAAAAGGAGTAACATCAAGGCTGTATATTGTCACCCTGCTTATTTAACTTATATGCAGAGTACATCATGAGAAATGCTGGGCTAGAACAAACACAAGCTGGAATCAAGATTGTCGGGAGAAATATCAATAACCTCGGATATCCAGATGACACCACCCTTCTGGCAGAAAGTGAAGAGGAACTAAAAACCTCTTGATGAAAGTGAAAGTGGAGAGTGAAAAAGTTGGCTTAAAGCTCAACATTCAGAAAACTAAGATCATAGCCTCCGGTCCCATCACTTCATGGGAAATAGATGGGGAAACAGTGGAAACAGTGTCAGACTTTATTTTGAGGGGGCTCCAAAATTACTGCAGATGGTGATTGCCGCCATGAAATTAAAAGACTCCTTGGAAGAAAAGTTATGACCAACCTAGATAGCATATTGAAAAGCAGAGACATTACTTTGCCAACAAAGGTCCGTCTAGTCAAGGCTATGGTTTTTCCAGTGGTCATGTATGGATGCGAGAGTTGGACTATGAAGAAGGCTGAGTGCCGAAGAATTGATGCTTTTGAACTGTGGTGTTGGAGAAGACTCTTGAGAGTCCCTTGGACTGCAAGGAGATCCAACCAGTCCATTTTGAAGGAGATCAGCCCTGGGATTTCTTTGGAAGGAATGATGCTAAAGCTGAAACTCCAGTACTTTGGCCACCTCATGCGAAGAGTTGACTCACTGGAAAAGACTCTGATGCTGGGAGGAATTGGGGGCAGGAGGAGAAGGGGATGACAGAGGATGAGATGGCTGGATGGCATTACCGACCCGATGGACGTGAATCTGGGTGAACTGTGGGAGTTGGTGATGGACTGCGGGAGGCCTGGCGCACTGCGATTCATGGGGTTGCAAAGAGTTGGACACGACTGAGCGACTGAACCTGAACTGAACTGAATAAATTATTAAATATAGAGCTTTCTCATTGTAAACAACGGTTTTGTTGGTACCTATAAAACACCGGGATTTCCTTGGTGGCTCAGACGGTAAAGAATCTGCCTGCAGTACAGGAGAGCTGGATTAAATCCCTGGGTCGGGAAGATCCCCTGGAGAAGAGAATAGCAACCAACTCCAGAATTCTTGCCTGGAGAATCCCATGGTCAGAGGAGCCTGGGGGGCTACAGTCCATGGAGAATAGCAAAGAGTTGGACACAACTGAGCAACTACACTGAGAAATTATGATCTGTTTTGATTATTTAGGAATTGTATTGATTTGACACTGCAAATATTTACAAAGGAACTCTTCCTATCGAATAGAGAGAATATGTGCAAAATCCCAAAGGGAGAAAGGCACATCCCCTGTGTTATTTATTTATTTGTTTATTTTTCTGTTCTGTACCAGTTCACCTCTCAGGAGCCAAACTCTTTTTACTGGTTTCTTCTGCATCTTCCCAGATGAAAGTGAAAGTGAAAGTTGCTCAGTCCTGTCTGACTCTTTACAACCCCACGGGATTCTCAGGCCAGAATACTGGAGTGGGTAGCCTTTCCCTTCTTCAGGGGATCTTTCCAATCCAGGAATCGAACTGGAGTCTCCTCCCACTGCAGGCGGGTTCTTTACCAACTGAGCTGTCAGGGAACCCCTCTTTCCTAATAGAGGCAATTTATTGGAAATAGGGACAAACTTTATTTTCTTGGGCTCCAAAATGACTGGAGATGGTGACTGCAGCCATGAAATTAAGAGACGCTTTCTCCTTGGAAGAAAAGCTATGACCAACCTAGAAGAAGAAGAAGAAAGGAAGTTGCTCAGTCGTTTCTCTTTGTGACCCCACGGACTGTAGCCCTCCAGGCTCCTCCGTCCATGGGATTCTCCAGGCAAGAATACTGGAATGGGTTGCCATTTCCTTCTCAGGGGATCTTCCCGACCCAGGGGTTGAACCCAGGTCTCCCACAGTGCGGGCAGACGCTTTAACCTCTGAGCCACCAGGGAAGCCTAGACAACCTAGACAGCATATTAAAAAGCAGAGACATTACTTTGCCAACAAAAGTCTGTCTAGTCAAACCTATGATTTTTCCAGTAGTCATGCATGGATGTGACAGTTAGACCATAAAGAAGGCTGAACACTGAAGAATTGATTCTTTCAAACTGTGGTGTTGGAGAAGACTCCTGAGAGTCCCTTGGACTGCAAGGAGATCAAACCAGTCCATCCTAAAGGATATCAGTCCTGAATAATCATTGGAAGGACTGATGCTGAAGCTGAAGCTCCAATATTTTGGCCACCTGATATGAAGAGCTGATTCATTGGAAAAGACCTTGATGCTGGGAATGATTGAAGGTGGGAAGAGAAGGGGACGACAGAGGAGGACAAGATGGTTGGATGGCATCACCAACTTGATGGACATGAGTTTGAGCAAGCTCTGGGAGTTGGTGATGGACAGAGAAGCCTGGTGTGCTGCAGTCCATGGGGTCGCAAAGAGTTGGACACGACGACTGAGCAACTGAACTGAACTGAACTGACTGTGAAGCTAATTACGCTTCAGCATCAGAGTCCCTTCGTGGGCTTCCTGGTGGTTCAGTGGTAAAGAATCCACCTGCAATGCAGGAGACCTGGGTTCGATATCTGGGTTGGGAAGATCCCAGAGAAGGGGGAATGGCAACCCACTCTAGTATTCTTGCCTGGAGAATTCCAAGGACAAAGGAGCTTGGTGGGGCTCTCTTGCAGTCCACGGGGCTGCAAAGAGTTGCACACATCTGAGTGACTAACACATCAGGGTCTCTTGCTTGCTTGGGCCCTTCCCAGGCATTGTTCTTAATTTTATATTTGTACTTTTGGCATTCTTTTTCTTAGAAAGGGCCACTGGAATTGTACAATTTCAGAGCCCCTAGACCTGGGTCTGTTAGCTTCCAGAGACAGTGCCTTCTTATACAAGTGTGGATTTACATATATTCTGTATAAATACATAAATACTAGTATATCATGCTCAGTGTGCTTTGCTTTCATTTTTACACTTCATATCTTGAAATCAATATTTACAGAGTTGTCTCATTTTTAACCATTGCATTACATTCGATTGTAGGGATAAGGGTCCTTTTATTTAACAGTTCATCTATTGAGACATAACTGAGTTATTTCTAGTATTTTACCAACACACACGGTGCTGCAATGAAGGTCCTTGTGTGTGATTCATGGTCAGGGTGACTGCACCTGCAGATATCTGGGGTAGTTCTTGCTTGTAATAGCACTCCCTTTGAGTCTCAAAAAAGTGCAGCGTAGATGTATGTTCTTTAAAGCAAATTGCTTGGTCAAAGAATATGTAGATATTTAATTTCGGTATATATTTTAAAATTTCCATCTGTAGAGGCTGCATTGTACTCTTCCATCGACAACGTGTGGACAGGAAATTACCTGGTGGTCCAGTAGTTAAGACTCTTTGCTTTCATTGCTGGCTGGAATGGACAAGGAAAAAAACCAACAATGTGTGGACGGTATGAACAGTACTAGTTTCCTTCCCTGGCTCTGCCAACTGAGCTTGTTATCAGGCTTCTTTACCTGTGTCTATCTGATGGGCAAAAGTGTGTCATTGTTATTTTAATTTACATTTTAAAAGTTGAGTAGTGACTTCCCTTGTGGTCCCTACAAGGGTGGTTAAGAGTCCACCTGCCAGTGCAGGGGATGTGGGTTCTATCCCTAGTCCGGGGAAAATCCCATGTGCCCCGGGGCGACTAAGCCTGTGTGCCACAACTGCAAAAAGCTTGTACACACCTAGAACTAGAACCCATCGTCTGCAACAAGAGAAGCCACTGCAATGGGCAGCCTGCATACCACAACAGAGTAGCCCTGCTCGCTACAGCCAGAGACTGCCTGGGTGCGCACCAAGACCTAGTGCAGCCAATATAAGTTAAATAGATACATGTTTTTTTAAAAGTTAGGAGTGAAATTAACTATTTCAATTTCAATCAAATGAAAAACCATTTGAATTTCCTTTCCCATAAATAATCTTTATCTTTGCCTGTTTTCTATTGGTTGTCAATATTTTTCTTATTGATTTGAAAGAAATGTTTATGTTCTGGGGAGCGCTGCCTGTTATTTAGAAATAACTTTGGGAAAGTAAAGGCTAGAGGTCACAGTGTACAGATAAAGATTATTTTAAGCCCGTAGCTTCTCAAACCGGTTTACACACATACCAGGAAATGCTTCTCAGTGTGACAGGGAACAGAGTAGATGATGTTTAATAGCATCAGCTCTGGAGCCAGTCTGCCTAGGTTCATATTCTAGCTCTACGTCTTGCTAAGTAACTTTGGACACATCTTTTAAGTTTCATGGACTCAATTAGCTATTCATAAAGTAGATAATAATCTCTGCTTCACAAGGTTGGAGTCAAAGAGCATATGCCAAGAAAAGTTCGCTTGGAAAACCAAAATAAACAATAATTCTCATCCTGTTATTTGGATTTTTTAAGAAAAGAATCATGAGGCACTTTCCTAGTGGTCCAGTGGTTAAGAATCTGCCTTGCAATGCAGGGGGACACTGCTTTGATCCCTGGTCCTAGAAGATTCCACTTGCTGTGGAGGAACTGAGCCCATGTGCCACAAGTACTGAGCCCACCCTCTGGAGCCTGCGTGCTGTAGCTGCTGAGCCCGCCCATGCACCCCAACAGGAGAGGCCGTTGTTGCCCCTGCTTGCAACCAAAGAGCAGCCCCCACTTGTCACAATTAGAGAGAGCCCAAGGGCAGCGACAAAGACAGCACAGCCATAAATAAATAAAGTTTAAAGACTCATAAGGACACACACACACACAAATTAAAGCAAGATAAGAGTATGCCATGCAAATTTTTAACTAAAATCTACCTGGCACAGATAACTTCTTAATAGACTGTATCAGTTAGCTAATTGCTGTTTTCAAAAAGAAACCCCAAGCCCCAAATGGAGTCACTTATGCTAAGTCCTGGACCTCCCTGGTTGCTCAGCTGGTGAAGAATCCACCTGCAACTCAGGAGACCTGGGTTTGATCCCTGGGTTGGGAAGATCCCCTGGAGGAGGGCATGGCGACCCACCTCAGTATTCTTGCCTGGAGAATTCCCATGGACAGAGGAGCCTGGCAGGCTACCGTCCATGGGGTTGCAAAGAGTCATACATGACTGAGTAAATAAGCACAGCACAGTGAATGCTAAGTCCCACCAAGACTTAGTATTGGGATGGCTAAAAACTTTGTTCAGATTTTTCCGTGAGATGATATAGCAGTTTCAGCTTCTCCCAGGAGTGGAATTTTAAACCAATTATTCTGAAATTACCAGAGCAACCCTTGTGAAGCAATCAGCTTGATAAGACCCGCTGCCTTCCCATAAGGCAAGGGGATTGTCCCTGGAAAATTAACTTTTACCTTCCTTGTCTCACCCTCCTTCTGCCTGTAAAATCTTTCCATCTTGTGCATCTCCTCAGAGCACACTTCTCTTTGTTTTATTTGTTTTTTTTTGGGAGTGGGCATGCTGTGGGACTTGTGGGATCTCAGTTTCCCGACCAGCGGTCAAACCGGGGCCCAGCAGTGAAAGTGCAGGGTCTTACTCCAGGGAATCTTCCTGACCCAGGGATTGAACTCATGTCTCTTGTGTTTCCTGCATTTTTTGGCAGGCAGATTCTTTACCACTAGCACCACCAGGGAAGCCCCCTTAACCACTGGGCCACCAGGGAATTCCCTGAGCACACTCCTCTTTGTTAGATAGGGTGATGTCCATTTCATGAACGCCAATGAGGTCTTCAAATTTTCTATCCACTTTGTTTTATTTAACACTGTGTATCTAACTACCCCAAAATTTAGTGTCTTGAAACAACCATACAGTTAGGTCACCCTTCTGTGAGTCAGTAGTATGAGCTGGGCTCCTATATAATCTCAGCAAAGCTCACTCCTATGTTTGTGATCAGCAGCTGAACAGCTCTACTTTAACGGTTGCCTGGGCAGTGGATGCAGCCATAAGAGGTGCCTTGGCCACAGGGCCAGTGATCCAGAAGACTAGCCTGAGTGTGTTTGGGGATTGAGAGTAGAAGTGTACAGAGCTTTCTGAGGCCTCGGCTCAGAGCTGGCATAAGGTTGCTTCCACCTTGTTTTATTGACCAAAGCCAGTTATAAGGCCAATCCAGATTCCAGGAGGTGGCAAAAAGCTCCACCTTTTGATGGAGTAGCTGCCAAGAGTGTGTTGCAAAGGGCCCAGAAAATAGGAAGTGAGGAGAACTGCAGCCAATTCAACACCTATGTAAATTCAAAGATTGGGATACAGAGTGTAGGTAAGAGGTAGCTAGCAATCACGAGGCTATACAAACCCACAAACATCCCACAGAGCAAAAGTCAATCCAAACAGCTGAAACAGCCAGGGGAAACCAAAACCACTGCTGGTTTGTGCTGGTTAAATAAAGCGTTTCCTCCCCTTGCCTCCCTACCTCTGGGCTTTGATGGGTACAGTGGGATGCTGAGTGAGGCTGGAAAGAACACACAAAGAAGCCAGCTGCACTGTCTTTGTTCCTCAGCACAATTTTCCAAGTCAGGCTTATCTGGGAGAGAGAGCAGTGAGCCGTTCTGAAGAGACATCTCAGTTCCCTGCCCAGGAACTGGGTTGTTCTTGCTGTTGTTCAGTCGCTAAGTCATGTCTGACTCTTTGCAACCTCATGGACTACAGCACACTAGGCCCTCTGTCCCTCTACTATCTCCTCGGAGTTTGCTCAAATTCATGTCCACTGAGTCAGTGATGCTATCCAACCATCTCATCCTCTGCTGCCCCCTTCTCCTTTTGCCTTCAATTTTTCCCAGCATCAAGATCAATGAGACAGCTCTTCACATCAGGGGGCCAAAGTACTGGAGCTTCAGCTTCAGCATCCATCCTTCCAATGAATATTCAGCATTGATTTCCTTTAGGATGGACTGGTTGGACCTCCTTACAGCCCAAGGGACTCTCAAGAGTCTTCTCCCAGCACCACAATCCAAAAACATCAGTTCTTCAGTAGGTTGTCATTTCCTCCTCCAGAGGATCTTCCTGACCCAGGGATCAAACTGTTGTCTCTTGTGTCTCCTGCATTGGCAGGCGAATTCTTTACCTCTGAGCCAGGTGGGAAGCCCTTAAACCTGAGTAGCCTGGATGAAGACCAAGAATCCTCACCACTGGACCACCAGGTCCGGAGGATAGGAGCAAAGTCATCCTGGGCTTCCTCCTTAGGCACCCCCACCCCCACCCCCTCCCCCTGCCGCCTTTTGAAAGTAAGAATGTTTCAAGGAGGCAAAAACTGTGAAAACAGGGACAAAGTTTATTATTAGAGACTAAGTTTATTATTAGAGAGACAGCATAATAACATGTGGGAAAGTACACAGAGAAACTGTTTGTTTATTTAAGACAGAAGCCAGGCAGAAATACACACCCAGAGAGGAGTGGAGGTGTCCTGAATGAAGAGCACAACAAAGAGGTGATTTAAATCTCTTAGGTAGGGCAGTCCTTCCAGGTCTTTGCGAGCATGCGTTGCACGGCTGCTCAGTCACGTCTGACTCTTGGCAACTCTATGGAGTGTAGCCCACCAGGCTCCTCTGTCCATGGCATTTTCTAGGCAAGAGTACTGGAGAGGGTTGCCATGCCCTCTTCCAGGGGATCTTCCCCACCCAGGGATCGAACCCCGTCTCCTTCTGTCTCCTGCATTGGCAGGCAAATTCTTACCACTGAGCCACCTGGGAAGCCGTGGTCTTTGTTTACATGTAGCCAATTTTACATGTTTCTATTTTCACCACTGACTGGTCCTTGGGCCCTCCGCAAGAGGGGTGTGCAACTTTCTGCTAAGATGGATTCTACCACAGCAGCATGTGGGTGCATGTCCACACCTATTATAGAGTGGCTCCCCCACCTTTTGACTCACAAGAATCCTTCCTGCCCGTGTGCGGACAGGAAGTTTTCCTTGACCTCAGGAGTGGCACCTAATCTCGTTACTTCAGCAGAGCTCAGCTTCTGCCACTAGCTTTGTCCTTGGCGTGTCTGGGTGAGAACAAAGCTTGAATTTTATTCCACTTGACAAACACCAGCTGTCCAGCCCAGGGGTCCACGTATCGCCTATCTCAAAGCCAGTGATAGCTGGCCTAGAGATGAAATGTAATTTAAAATGAAGTATGAAGGGCTTTTTATAGAGATAGTGAGTAGATAAGTTCTGTGGCCTTCCTGAGTTGTTCAGAGGCAGAGAAAGAAGTAGCTAGCTCCACAGGGCAGGTTCTCAGGAACAGTGGTGGCAAAGGATAAAGCTATTATCTGATTACAACCTCTAAGCCCACAGCCTCAGTGTACTGCTATAGAAATAATAAGCATAGATTGTAGTCAATGATATAAAAGAAATAAACAGCATGAGAGAATTATTGCTTCAGAGAGCGGGGAGGCACTGGGTTTCCTGACAGAGTAGCCTAGAAAAGGCTCCTGAGGTGACTTGAAGTTGGAGAATGAACTATCTCAGTGATCAGGCAGAGGGACCGACTCGTGTCAAGTCCCAAGACAGGGAGGACCTTGGCACGTTCTCAGACAATGACTTGCTTTTTCTTCTTGAACTCCAATTTATGGGATAAAAAGCATTTTCTTACTGCAATCCAGAACGCACTTGCATCCAAAACAAAACTTTCTGAAATTCTCCTTCTACATAAAATACTAAAATGCACTCTTATGTTTTCTTTTACTTCAGACTCATTGAGATATAATTTACATACAGTAAAATCACCCTTGTTGTGTGTACAGTTCCATGTATTTTGATAAATGTGTACAAGCATAGACACTACCACAGTCAACATATAGAACATTTCCAGACCCCTCAGAACTTTCTCCCGCTTCCTTTGCGGTCAGTCCCCTCCCCTAACATGAAGCCAGGGGCCAGCACTGATTTGATTTCTGCGCCTATAGATTTTTAAACATAGTTTTTCTTGATGTGTCTATTTTATAGGTTTATATGATTTTAATGGTTTTTTCAAATAAA
This sequence comes from Nanger dama, assembly GCA_917880005.1. Taxonomy (NCBI): domain Eukaryota; kingdom Metazoa; phylum Chordata; class Mammalia; order Artiodactyla; family Bovidae; genus Nanger; species Nanger dama. The sequence continues at coordinate 7,800,685 of CAKJTW010000033.1, forward strand.
TTGCTTTTGGTATCACTGATTTTTCTCATTTGTGTTTCTGTTCTCGATTTTATTGATTTCCTCTCTAATCTTCCTTATTTCCTACTTGTTCATTTCACTTTGAATTTAATTTACCTCTCTTTTTTTTTGGTCTCTTAAGGGACATAGATTAATAATTTGAAGCTTTTCTTATTTTCTGGTTTAATATTTAAATTTTCACTTAAGCACCACTTTGGGTATACCTCACAAATTTTGATATATTGTGTTTCTATTTTTATTCAATTCAAAATATTTTCTACTTTCCCTTGTGACTTCCTCTTTGATACATGGGTTAATATTTAGAAGTGTGTTGTTTAACTTGCAAATATTTGAAAGATTTTCCAGACATTGTTCTAATTTAATTCAGCTGTGGTCAGAGAACATAATTTTTATGATTTCAGTTATTTAAAAATTGCTGAGGCTGTTTTATGGCCCAGATTATGATTGATCTTGCTGAACCCATCATGTGCTCTTGGAAAGAATGTTGTTTTTCTGTTTGGTGGAATGTTCTATAAATGTCAGTTAGGTCAAGTTTGTTGAGCGTGTTCAGGTCTTTTTATCTTTGCGGATTTTTGGTCTACCTGTTTCATTGATTACTGAGACAGGAGTGTTGGAAACCTCCAGCTCTAATTGTGGGTTTGTCTATTTTGCTTTTCAGTTCTGTAAGTTTTGCTATTCATATTTTGGAGCTGTGTTCAATGCATGAATATTTAGGACTGTTATGTTCTTCATGAGCTGATTCCTCTTTATCCCAGGTAACATTCCTTACTGTGAAGTCTGTTTGTCACATATTAATATAGCCCTTCTGCTTTCTTTTGATTAGAGTTTCATATTATATCTTTTGCATCCTTAAGCTAAATATAGCTTTGTATTTGATGTGTTTCTTGTACAAAACATATAATTTTGGTCTTTTTTATTTGTGTAACATAGTTAAAAGTAAATAGGTAACTCATAAAATAACAGAAAATATTCACATCTTGACAGCAATAGACCAGTATAAAAATAGGTGTCAAAATCAAAATCAAGTTGTATATTTATGACATGTACACTTTGGGAAGGCATGTTATACTTCAATAAAAACTTTCAGGGACTTCCTTGGCAGTCCAGTGGTTAAGACTCCACACTTCCACTGCAAAGGGTGCAGGTTCAGTCCCTGGTCAAGGAACCAGAATCCCACATGCTGGGTGGCACAGACAAAATAAATAATTTTTAAAAAATTTCAGTGAAGAAACTGAAAAACAAAGTCATATAATTTTATGAGACTTTTTTAAAAATCAGTAGACTGCTGATCCCTATTGGTACCTCATTTTCAGTTTAGAAGTCCCAATCTTATTTCACTTGGCTGTTTATTTTGGTGTTAATTTCATACTTTTATATTTTTAATCAACACTGTCATTTTTAATCAATTATTCATGTACTTAGTCTAAAGATTCAAATGATTAGAAACATCCCTCCTCCCACCCGCCTATCCACTTCTCCAATGCAACATAGCTCATTTAAAAAACCTATTTATTGAATTATAATTGAATATAATTGAATAATCATAATTGAATAAAATTAATTATATTAAATATAATTATAGTTTATTGAATTATAATTGTAATATATTATATTATATTGGTATCAGGCATAGAACATAGTGATTCGATATTTTTATACATTACAAAGTGATTACCATGATAAGTCTATTTACCATCTGTCATCACACAGAGTTAGTACTATATAGTTCATTTTGCTTAAATGGATATTCATCATTAACGTAGTATGAGTGCACAAGCATTACTCACTAAAAGAAACTCTCCTTCCCCTCGACCTAAGAATTGCCTTTGTGTGTATTTTTTCTATATTCTTACCATTAATTCAACCTCCAAATATCTCCAAGTATGCATTTCTTCTATTTGTTCAAACACATCAAGTCATCTATCACATTTTCTGAATGAAATTTCCTCTTGAAGCCTCTGGCCAGCTCCTATGGGAACTGGTTGCCGGCCGGCCTACTGAACAGTTGTGGTCTTTGGAGTCTCCTTTCACTGTCTTTCTGGGAATTCTCTTCCTCTTCTCTTGTGTTCGGGTCTCCTATTTCAGGCATATCAAGAATTCTTCTTTTTGTTTATCTCCTAGTTGTGGTGGAGCACATCTTGTAAGTTTCCAGAGCAAAGATACGCGAGAAGCCAAATGCTTTGAGACTTTGTACATCTGGAAGTGTACTTATCCTCCTCATGAACTAATTACTAGTTTGGTTTGGTATTGAATCTTAGATCAGAAAAAAATTTCTTAAGAAATTTGGAGATATTGTTCCACTGTGTTTTTATTTCAATGGATGGCATTCTTGCTCTTGATACTTTGTGTAAAACCTGTTATAGGAACTTGCTTGCGGTCCAGTGGTTGAAAATTTGTGTTCCCACTGCAGATGCAGGTTTGATCCCTAGTAGGGAAACTAGAGAAGGCAATGGCACCCCCCACTCCAGTACTCTTGCCTGGAAAATCCCATGGACAGAGGAGCCTGGTAGGCTGCAGTCCATGGGGTTTCTAGAGTCGGACACAACTGAGCAACTTCACTTTGACTTTTCACTTTCATGCATTGTAGAAGGACATGGCAACCCACTCCAGTGTTCTTGCCTGGAGAATCCCTAGGGACGGGGGAGCCTGATGGGCTGCTGTCTATGGGGTCACGTAGAGTTGGACACGACGGAAGCAACTTAGCAGCAGCCGCAGAAGTAGCAGGGAAATTGAATCCTGCGTGCTGAGTGGTGCAGCCAAAAAAACCTATTTTGGCCTCTCTAGAAGTTGTTAAGATCTCTTTTTTCACAGTGGTGAATTCAAAATGATATAGCTCTGCATGCATGCTAAGTAGCTTCAGTCATTTCCAGCTCTTTGCAGCCCTCATGGACTGTAGCCTGCCAGGGCTCTCCTGTCCCTGGGATTCTCCAGGCAAGAATACTGGAGTGGGTTGCTATCCCCTCCTTCCAAGGGATCTTCCTGACCCAGGGCTTGAGCCCACTTTTCTTATGTCTTCTGCATCAACAACAGGTACTTCACCACTAGCACCACCTGAGAAGCCCAGTATAACTCTAGAACTAATTTTGTTTAATGTACTGGGCCCCATCTTTCTAGAAAACTCATCCACCAGTTCTGGAAAATTTATTACATTATGTCTTTGGTTATATCCTTCCAACTGTTTTCTTTTTCTTAAAAAAAAATTATTTTTATCAGCTCTAGAACTGACTCACTGGAAAAGACCCTGATGCTGGGAAAGACTGAAGGCAGGGAGGAGAAGGGGACGACAGAGGATAAGATGGTTGGATGGCATCACCGACTCAATGGAAATGAGTTTGAGCGAGCTCCAGGAGTTGTTGATGGACAGGGAAGCTCAGTGTGCAGCAGTCCATGGGGTCACAAAGAGCCAGACACGACTGAGCAACTGGACTGAACTGGAGGTCTTCTCTGCTGCACAGAGCTTTTCTTTAGTTGCGGTGAGTGAGGGCTGCCTCGAGTCAAGATGTGCAGTTTCTCGTTGTGGTAGGCGTCTCTTGTTGAGGAGCATGGGCTCTAGAGTGTGTGGGTTTCAGTAGCTGGGGACACACGGGCCTTGTTGCCCTGGTGACATGTGAGATCTTCCTGGACCAGGACCAAATCCACGTCCCCTCCATTGGCAGGCAGATTCTCAACCACTGGATCACCTGGGAAGCCACAGCTGCTTTATTTTCTCTTTATATAACTCCCAGAATCAGATACTGGACTTCTTGGACTGATTTCCTAAATATTTTAAACCCTTTCTCCTACTCCCCATTTTTCATGTTGTTTTTCTTTCTCTACTTTCTGAGAGACTTCACCAACTTTATCTTTCCAAGTCTCTGTGTTTTTCATTTCTACTATCATATTTTTATTTTTCAAGAGCTCTGCTGTGTTCTTTGAATATTATTTTTATAGTATTCTGTGATTGTTTCATAAATTTATAATTTCTTCGCTCTCTTGAAGATATCCATAAGAGATACTCTGGCAAGTTTTCTTCCCCCTCTTCACTCTCTGTTTCCTCTGAGGTAGGGGCTTCCCAGGTGGCTCAGTGGTAAAGAATCTGCCCACCAGTGCAGGAGATACGGGAGACACAGTTCCACTCCTGGGTCAGGAAGATGCCCTGGAGGAGAAATGGCAACCCATTCCAGAATTCTGGCCTGGAAAATCCCATGGACAGAGGAAACTGACACTCTACAGTCCATAGGGCCATGAAGAGTTGGACATGCCAGAGCAAGTGAGCATGAACGCACGCCTCTGAGGTAGTCTCTTATTCTTGTTTTGACTAATCGCTGTATTTCAAGTTAGAGATTTTTCTTAAAACTTCTGATGATCCTTGGCTAGCTGCCTATATTTAAGAATGGGGCACTAAAAAGCTGACTAGGTGATTTCTTCTCTTTGCGTCGGGCTTTTCAAATTTAACATGAATGTCTTGGTTTCAGTTCTCCCAAAAGAGACCCTAAAACCAAGTATTCAAGTGGAAGTACTCACTGGAAGCATAGAGGAGTAGGAAAGTGAGACAGGGAAGAGAAAACAGTTGTAAAGCTAACTGTAACTGAGGCTTAAACTTTTGGGAAAATGAGGTAAAACACACATCTCAAAACTCTCCTGTAGAGCAGAAAAGGAAGTTGGGACAGCTATAAAAAACAGAGAATCTATGACTTTTCATTGACCGAAGCCTTGCTAGGAAGGAAGAGGAGTCTTTCTTCTTCCTGTTAGACTCTGCTATTGTCGGAGAAGGCAATGGCACCCCACCCAGTACTCTTGCCTGGAAAATCCCATGGACAGAGGAGCCTGGTGGGCTGCAGTCCATGGGGTCTCTAGGAAGTCGGACACGACTGAGCGACTTCACTTTCACTTTTCACTTTCATGCATTGGAGAAGGACATGGCAACCCACTCCAGTGTTCTTGCCTGGAGAATCCCAGGCACGGGGAGCCTGGTGGGCTGCCGTCTATGGGGTGCACAGAGTCGGACACGACTGAAGCGACACAGCAGCCGCAGCATTGTTGCAGCATGTGAGAGCTCCCCCTGCTGATCTCCTATTTAATTGAGGTTTCCACTCCAGTATTCTTGCCTGGAAAATCCCATGGATGGGGGAGCCTGGTAGGCTACAGTCCATGGGATCACAAGGATTCAGACACGACTGAGCGACTTCACTTTCACTTTCTATATATGAAAAAAATTTTTAACCATTTCTCCCTTTTGATCAAGGTCATTCTTTGAAAGCACTGCTGATCAAGGAACAGATTTTCTAACTTCAACAGCTTTTTGTCCCTCAATATCAGAAAGAAGCTTTCCCTAGGTGTAGTGTCTTATATGAGAGGGAAAATGCACAGATTGAAACCTATCAAGGTCACATTCAAGCAATAAGGAGGGTCAGGGAGAGAGAAATCTCATGTCCCTTTTATCAAAAGTCCATATGTTATCAAGATCGTAGACACTGGAGATGTTCTGAGGTATTATGTCATCAAAATGTTCGGTGAAAAGTTTTCAACAGGCTTTGTCCAGATATTTTGGGAAAACTATTTCGTTGGATCTCATCCGCATCAGTTCTGGGAGCCTTTACTTTCAGGTCGCCAAGTGACGTACAGGTCCGGTCAGGGTTCAGTGCTTTCTATAGGTATGTCAGGTAAATCCAAAGGTCTATTCCTCAGAGTTTTGCAGGACAAAAGTTGGTTAGAAAATCTGATAAAAGCCTTTCCAGCAATATTGAAGAGCCTTCCTCTGAAGGCTGTCATTTTCAAGAGATAAAAATCTCCAGATTGCAAGGTGTGATGCATAAGGTCGTCCTCTTCTGAAAACAAACTGTGGAACGATTGCTCTACCAAAGCACAGGTATTTTTAATAGAAGCAGTTAGGCCTTTACAATAGTGGAATGCCTCTCCTTTTATCAGTTATGGGTCAAAAGAAGCAGAAGCCAAGTACATTGGGCATCCTGAAACTGTCTCCAAAGGGTGAGCACTTACGAGTTCCAAAAGTGGTGGATCTGAGGCTTGGAAGGACCAATGACGATGCTTTGGAGGGTCTTTCCAAGGTATCTGGAGGGACTCCACAAATTTTGTCAAATGAATCTTAATGATGCCATTAATGCATCTGATTAAACCAGAGAATTGAGGGTGGTAACCACAGTGAAATTGTTGTAAAACCGGCCAAAGTGCAGGCGAGTTGTTGAAGTATCTGGCCAATAAAGTGGGTTCCTTGATCACTAATGACGTTTGAGAGGAGGCCCTAAGTAGGGATAATCTTTTCCCGAAAGACTTCAGCCACAAAAGAGGCAGTAGCCCATCTGCAAGGGAAGGCTCTGGTCCAGCATGAAAACATACAGACCATGACTGAAACATATACCCATAAGACGGAGGAAGTTGTATGAAATCCATCTGCCAGAACTTGAATGGCCCATTAGGCAGTTCAAATGTAGGAACAGTTGAAAAGACTTCTCTGGGTTATACTTCTGACAAATGGGGTAAGTGAGGTCGGCAATTTTTGTGGTGTTGTTAACGCTTCATCACCAATATTGAGTCATGAATGCTATCATTTTGTCAGTAAATCAATGGGTTAATCCACGTATAGTAGTGAGGAATGGGAATTTCAGAATCAAATCAACAATTTTTGAATTCCAAATCTTGTTTTTCCTTATCTGAAGCCAATTGGTTGGACTTCTCTAGCCAGTGTTTCTAAGTTATCCTTTGGGAGAAATATTCCTTTGGATCATGACAGAAGTTTAGTAGCCGGTAGTCACTTTAAGGGCAGTATTTCTGCTGGAAATATCAACAAGGTGATTTCCCTTAACCGCCAAAGTGTCAAGTTCAGAATACCCTAGAATCTTACCAAAAGCTAAAGCAGCAGATAAAACTACTGCACCTAATAATTTCTGAACATAAAGCCATTTAAAAATTTATTTCCTCTGAAGTAGGAAGCCACATTGCTACCACAGCATTCTAAAATCATGAACTACTCTGGAAAACGTATCTACCAACCATATAAATTTTGTCCTTGTCTGAAGAACAAGACAGTGTAAAACTATATAATTCAGCCTGTTGGCCATAGGTAAACATGCTGCCTCAACATCAAAATGTTAGATAAAAAGACGACCAGGACACCAAAACAGTGTCTAACAGGCTTTTTAATGGCGAAGCGCTCCTGGGCGGGATTCCTGGACCCCGAACGAGGCAGGACGAGGAAGTCTGAGCCCGGACCGTGTTAGAAGCGGCTTATATACGTTCGTTGCGAGGGATGAGGTTAATGGACGGGGGTTCGGATAGGTCGCCAGGCCGAGGCGTTTCGGGCTGATAGGTCCTACGTGGCTGGGGCGGGGGCGGCTTTCGCTGGCGAAGCGTGCTGTCATTGGTCCCCGGGATTGGGGAGGCGCCTTCCGTTAGGGGACTTTCCCCCGCCAGCGGGAGAGAGGAGGGGCGGCCATGGTCCGGCCTTACACAAAAAGGAATTGTGATAGCAGCCCAGCATAATATTTATGGTTGTTACTTTTGCACGAAAACCATCAGTAAATCATAAGAAATCAGCGTTACCTAGAGGAATTCAAGATCACCAAGAGGAATAAGGAGGTGGTCCATCAGCATTAAGCAGTCACGCCAGTGACAGTCACCCTGTCAGTGATAGGGTTAAGACGACTATAACATAAACAGGTTACATGAGATCAGGTAGCAGGACTTCATAGGAGGTGAGGTTTCTGGCCGAGAAATGTTCAGTGTAATGAGAATTCAGGAGGGTTTCTACTGCGTGAGGTACAAATGGTTAAAGGAGATTCATAATCATTTTCTCAGTGGCTTTGACCAAAAGGGCATTGACTATAATGGCCCTAGGGCAAGGTGGCCCAGTTGCTGGCTGTAATGCCCTATGGGTCAACAGTGGTCCCCCTGTTTTGGGGTGAATACTCCAAGCGCATTCCTTAGTTTTCATATACAAAATGGAGAAAGGGAATCCGATAATTGGGATGCCTAATGGCCTGTGTGGAGAAGGTGATGGCACCCACTCCAGTACTCTTGCCTGGAAAATCCCATGGAGGGAGGAGCCTGGTGGGCTGCAGTCCATGGGTCGCAAAGGGTCGGACACGATCGAGCGACTTCACTTTCACTTTTCACTTTCACTTTTCACTTTCATGCATTGGAGAAGGAAATGGCAACTCACTCCAGTGTTCTTGCCTGGAGAATCCCAGGGATGGGGGAGCCTGGTGGGCTGCCGTCTATGGGGTCGCACAGTCGGACACGACTGAAGCGCTTAGCAGCAGCAGCAGCAGCAGCAATGGCCTGTGGGTTCATCAGACTTCTTTAAAGTCTTAAATCTGTGTCTTCCAGTTGTTTCCATAAAATTGGGTTGGGGTCATTATCGTTGAGTAAAATATACAGAGGTTTGGCCATAAGAGAAATTGAAATTCAATTTGACAATAACCAGCTATCCAGAGAAAAACAGTAGGCACTTAGGAGACCATGAAGTCTGTTTGGATCTAGGTGTAGTCCTGCTTCTAAGAGCAGATGCCCAGATATTGAATCCAGATTTGGGTAAACTGCACTTTTCTTTGGTAATTTTATATTCATTTAGGGCTGAGTGCTTTAGCAAACTGGATGCTGTCTTCCTGTGAGGAGCCTTGAGAAAGAGCGCAAAGAAACAAATCATCCATGTATGCAACAAAGTAGAATCTTTAGGGAACTTTATGTCACCCAGATCAGCCTTCAAGATTTATGATAAATAGAAGGACTCTCAGTAAAACCCCGAGGCACTACTGTTCAAGAGAATTATTTTTCTTCCCAAGTGAAGGCAGAAAGGCATTGGCTAGTTCATCAACCAGAATTCTAAAGAATGCATTGCATAAATCAATTATAGTAGAGAATTTACTTCCAGTGGTAGTGGATGTTAGTATGATATGAGGATCAGAAAGCAAAACTTCCTTGAGTGGCTTTGTGAACTGTGGGCAGAGACGCAGAATGGAACAGGAAGAACACGATAGGTACTTCATGGTGGCCACAGCTGATGTTTATGGACACGTACGAGGCCTCTTGGGAGCTCATCCAGAGATATCAGGGGAAGACGGGGCTGCAGGACTGGCTGATGGGGGTGGAGGCCTGCGACATCAGTGACTCCCAGTGCATGCCTCCCAGTATTCACGACCTCATGTAGGCCCCTCTCCTTGGTTTCATAGAGCACGGTGCTGGCCTGTGCTGGCCCTGTCACCTGGTTTCATAGAGCGCAGTGGACTTGACTGTGTGCCAGTTCTGAGCCTAAGCCTTAAGAAACCCGGCAGTTTCTATTTTTCGTCTTCTGGGAACGTTGGTATTTATTTATTTGGCTGTGTCAGGTGTCAGTTGCAGCACATGGGATCTAGTTTCCTGAGCAAGGTTCAAACCTGGGCCCCCTGCATTGGGAGCACGGAGTCTTAGCCATTGAACCATCAGGGAAGTCCCTGTTCTGGGAGCTTTGGGTCTCCAGGTAAAAAGCCTGTCTACCCTGTTGGAGCGACTGCAAGAAGAGGTCACAACAAAGCACTGAGAACTGAGGCCTCAGAGGTGTGACCACAGGCGGGCTGTTCCAGTCATCCCCGGCCACTGAAGCCCTTGAGCTGAGACTCTGAGCGCGGGAGGAAGATGCCCTGATGGAGCTTCCAGCACCGTGGAAACCAGAGCGATGGCAGGGGACCTGTGACCTGCCAGAACTGACCCACTGAATTGTGAGAAGCAGTCAAGTGGTCACTGTTTTAAGACATCATGTTTTGGGACAGTTTGTTATATATCAACAGAAAACCAAAACGGAACCAAAAGAAAAACTTTGAGTTCTCGATGTTTGAGAGACTTCCTCGGTCTGACAGCGCCGAGACTGCACTTGAAAAGAGCGAAACCTACAAGGCAGTTAAAATCATGTGCTGGTCTGGAGGAAACATACATATTAGAATTTTTAAAAATATGTAATAAGGATTGTTTTCTTTACTCATATGCTTCGAAAACCTAAGTTTGAAGAGAAGAATTGGAAACGCTCCCCAAAGTACCTCCAGGCTGGGTGACTTTTGGACCCATCCTAGTATGAGCTACTTCTAACAAACGGCAAGGGAGCTGGGGCCTCAATTTTTTTTTTTTCCAGTGGCTGAAATCTGATCCCTTTTGTTTACAACCATATCAAATGAACTCACTTTTATGCTTGTTTGAAAATATAAGTTTTGGACTTCTCTGGTGGTCCACTGGTTGAGAATGTGCCTGCTAATGCAGGGGACACATGTTCCACCCTGGTCCACAAGGATTCCACAGGCCACAGGCAACTAAACCCGTGGGTCAAACTACTGAGCCCGAGCTCTAGCACCCACACGCCTCAGCTGCTGAAGCCCAGGCGCCCTGGAGCTCATGCTTTGCAACGAGAAGCCCGAGCCCCATAACAAGAGAGTAGCCCACACGTGGCAACGAGGACCCAGCACAGCCATAAACAAATATAAAAGTAAAATGTAAAAGAAGTTCTGCAAGGAAGAAATTACTCATCTCTATAGAGTTCTCCCCATATGGTGTCAGCCCATTCTCTGAAGAGGCACCTTAATGTAGGGAAAGAATGGTGAGGTCTGTCGTCACAGAGGATGGGGCTTGAATCCCACCTCCTTCCCCACCTCAAAGCTGTGGTGCTCTGGAGAAGTTATTCGACATCTTTCAGGCTGAGCACAGGCTCCCTCATCATTAAAAAGTAAGGCTAGTAATGTCTACTGAAACCAAGCAGGACCTGGAGGGCCTTCCTGGGAATATACCACCCCCTACCTCTTGCTGTGTCCCTTGCCTCTTATTTGTTAAAAAAAAAAAAAAAAGGCTTAACCTCCTAGTTCAGTTCAGTTTAGTTCAGTTCAGTCGCTCAGTTGTGTTTGACTCTTTGCGACCCCTGGCGCAGCATGCCAGGCCTCCCTGTCCATCCTAGACCTTCCCCAAATCTCAGATAGCAGATTTCATCAGAGAAATTAAAAAAAAAAAAAAAAAAAGCAGAAGCAAAGGAAAGCAGTAGAGCAAGACAAGGTAATAAAAACTCTATCCATAAAAACAAGGACATTTAGTTCCTCTTCAGGGGCTGTAAATCCTATCCTGAGCCATACTCTTGAGTTGTTTGGCAGATACTAAAGCCCCACCAGGCAGAAGTTAACTGTTCACTGACCACCAGCTCATAGATCCCAGAACAGTTGGAACCAGAAGGTTGATGTTTGAGATTCTTGAAAGTTCACCCTGTTACGTTACCACTAACCAATCATAGGAATGTACACAAGCTGATCATGCACCCCACAGCCCTCTTCCTCCCCGTGCCTTTAAAAACCCTTCCTTGAAAGCCCCGGGAGGAGGCTGGATTTTTTGAGCATGAGCTGTCCATACTCCTTGCTTGGAGTCTTGCAACAAATGCTGTCCTTTCCTTCATCACAACCACAAGTCGGTAGATTGACTTTGCTGTGCTTTGGGCAAATGGACCTACGTTTGGTTTGGTAACTGTATCTTGAAGGATTGATTCGAGGAAAAAATGAGGTTAGGTATATGAAAGTACATAAAACATTGCCAGGCATATGGCTGAGACTCAGAAATATCTCGGCTGCATTTTGCTAAATTCAGAGGTCGCTGAAGCCCAGGTGATGGCTCAAAGAAGCTGAAGGAGAAGACAGCAGGCTGGACAGCTCACGGGACCTGGGTTGGGTCACCACCACTGTTCTCTTTTCCAAGCCACTTGCCATTGACTTAGATCCCGGAGACGGAAGGTTTTAAATACATGAACCTATTGTCATATTTTCTGTTATGTGTTTCCCTACTCCCATCACAAAAACAAAGGTCCTGGCTTTAGTATCTCAGGAAAGGAAATAGAGTAGAATGCAGATTATCATTTATTCAGTTTTTGACTTTGGGGTTAAAAGCCAAAGTCTCAAAAAAAAAAGTTTTAGAAAAATAATTAGTTCATTTTTTTCAGTGCTGTCCCACATATGATACATACTCACATACATACACACATATTGACACATGTGTACATGCAGAAAATCAAAGGATCATATAAAAATTCACTAGATTCTGCAGATGGGAAGTCAGATGGAAATGGGGAGCTGGGATGCGGACTCTGTGAAGAAACTATTCATGTGCTCTTCTCTGTGCCCTCAGCAACCAAGTGGCCTCCTCCTTCTTTGGTTGTGGCATTATCCTGCCTTGTGAGAAGATTAAGATTGTTTCAGAAAGAACAGAAAGAGGAGAAAAGAGCTAATGTGTTGAAATTCAAAATAGGATTTTTCAGCAAGACAATAGACTTGAAATTGCACTCACAGAGAAATCATTTTCTGTATTCATTTAGCTCCTATTTAACATAATCAAGATCGAGCTCTAGGTCCAAGTTTCTACAAAACGGAGAGGTAATTTAATCTCTGGTTTCTGATTTCGTCACCTGCTCATGATGGCAATCATAACATCTACCTCAAAGGATGGCTTCCAAAAGGGGCTCCTGTCTTCTGAAATGGCAACCAGAGCCAGGAAATCAAGGGGATGATATGAAAGGAATGCAAGAGAAGCCACCCCTTCTAGCCTTGGGGATTGAAGAAGAAAGCCAGGAGGTGACAGTGAGATAGACATCAAAGAGGCTTCCCTTGGGAGTGGGGAAATGGCTTCAGAACAGCCAGAAAATAGAAGAAATCATTGAAGTCGGTACAAACTGGTATCCAGTGTAGGTACATGGGCAAATCAAGGTGAACCGGTAGGGAGACAGAGAGTAGTTTGCACTTTTAGTTCTTTCCTTGATGGTATTGAGTTGAGAGCCGTGAGCCTGCCATGGGCGTGGTGTGCAAGCAAGATGGTGAATGAGTGACAGAGGTATAACGTTCAGACAGCTTGAGTTGGGGGCTAGGTAGGAGACATTCAGGGAGTCCACTGGGTTCTCCAGAGCCACAGAGAGGTTGGAATAGCCAGGGAGTATGAGTGAGATCAGATCCAGCCATAAGAGTTGTTGTTCAGTTGCTAAGTTGTATCAGACTCTATGCCATTAAATGGACTGCAGCACGCCAGACTTCCCTGTCCTTCACTATCTCCCGGAGCTTGCTCAAACTCATGTCCATTGAGTTGGTGATGCCATCCAACCCTCTCATCCTCTGCTGCTCCCTTCTCCTCTTGCCCTCAATCTTTCCCAGCATCAGGGTCTTTTCTAATGAGTTGGTTCTTCACATCAGGTGGCCAAAATATTGGAGCTTCAGTTTTAGCATCAGTCCTTCCAATGAATATTCAGGGTTGATTTTAGGATTGACGGATTTGATCTCCTTGCAATCGAAGGGGCTCTCAAGAGTCTTCTCCAACACCATATTTCAAAAGCATCAGTTCTTTGGTGCTCAGCCTTCATAGTCCAACTCTCACATCTGTACATTACTACTGGAAAAACCATAACATTGACTAGAAAAACCATAACTTTGATCTTTGTTGGTAAAATGATGTCTCTACTTTTTAACATGCTGTCCAGATTTGTCACAGCTTTCCTTCCAAGGAGCAAGCGTCTTTTAATTTCAAGGCTGCAGTCACTGTCCACAGTGATTTTGGAGCCCAAGAAAATAAAGTTGGTCACTGTTTCCATTTTTTCCATCTATTTGCCATGAAGTGATGGGACTGGATGTGATTATCTTAGTTTTTTTGAATGTTGAGTATTAAGCCAGATTTTTCCACTCTCCTTTTTCACCTTCATCAAGAGGCTCTTTAGTTCCTCTTCAATTTCTGCTATTAGGGTGGTGTCATGTGCATATCTGAGGTTATTGGTATTTCTTCCGGCAATCTTGATTCCAACTTGTGCTTCATCCAGCCCAGCATTTCTCATGATGTACTTTGCACAAAAGTTAAATAAGCAGGGTGACGATATACAGCCTTGTCTTACTCCTTTCCCAATTTTGAACAAGTCCATTGTTTCATGTCTGGTTCTAACTGTTGCTTTTTCACCTGCATACAGGTTTCTCAGGAGGTAGATGAGGTGGTCTGGTATTTCCATCTCTTGAAGAACTTTTCAGTTTGTTGTGATCCACACAGTCAAAGGCGTTGGCGTAGTCAGTAAAGCAGAAGTAGATGTTTTTCTGGAACTCTCTTGCTTTTTCTATGATTCAACGGATGTTGCCAATTTGATCTCTGGTTCCTTTGCCTTTTCTAAATCCAGCTTGAACATCTGGAAGTTCTCAGTTCATGTGCTGTTGAAGTCTAGCTTGAAGGATTTTGAGCATTACGTTGATAGCATGTGAAATGAGTGTAATTGTGTGGTAGTTTGAACATTCTTTGGCATTGCCCTTCTTGGGGATTGGGATGAAAACTGACCTTTTCCAGTCCTGTGGCCACTGCTGAGTTTTCCAAATTTGCTGGCATATTGAGTGCAGCGCTTTAGCAGCATTATCTTTTAGGAATTGAAATAGCTCAACTGCAATTCCATCACCTCCACTAGCTTTGTTCATAGTGATGCTTCCTAAGGCCCACTTGACTTCACACCCCTGAATGTCTGGCTTAGGTGAGTGACCACACTCTCATGGTAGTCTGCCTGCTTATCTTTGTGTACCTTTTGGAATACTTGTGAATATATTACTATTCCAAAAATTAAATGAATAATCAAATGCATATTATAATAAACACCATATATAGGCATATAACCAAGAAAGAATTACAATCTAGAATGTATGAAGAACTTCAACAAACCAGTATGAAAAAGACAGTCAACCAAAGAGAAAAATGAAGACAGGATGAAAGACAATTTTTCAAAGAAAAAAGAGAAAATGGAATTTAAAGTAACAGTGAGGGGAAGAACCCCAGGGTACATGGGTGGTCCTCTTGGCGGTTGGGGCTCCGAGCTTTGGATGTTCTAGCTGTGCTGGCAAGCCGAGGCCCTCGGCAAAGGTCTGGGCTGGCTTCTCTAAGGGGGAGCTGAGGCGACTATAGCAGACTAAAGGTAGGTTCCATGAAAATGCAAAATAAAATGGAAGCTGCGTTACTGACTTCCAGAGGGATATTAGTAATTCAGCTATCAAGTGTAACTGAAAGATTCATTTGAACCACAGTGGTGTCCCCCTGTGAAAAAAAGTCAATGATAACTTCAGCGAGAAAAGCCCTTCAAGAGCAAAACCTTGGGCTTTAAGATGAACTGACTTCATTGCCTCTAGAGCAGCTGCTTTCTCCACCAAAGCAAAGATTTAATATTCAAAGACCGTGTTCATCTCCCTACTACCTTTCCCCCACCACTGTGCTTTGAAGAAATACAGTTTTAACATTTTGTTTGTGTTATATGTCTAATGTAGAAATATAATGAATAAACTATTGAAAAATAAAATAACAGGAAAGAATTCCCTAGCAGTCCAGTGATTAGACTCCGCACCCTCACTGTAGGGAGCATGGGTTCGATCCCTGGTCTGGGAAATAAGGTCCCATAAGTCACATAGCATAGCCAAAATATACTCCCACCCACCGCCAGCAAAAACAGCGACAGTGAGGTAACATTTCCTATCCATCATACTGTCAAAGATAAGCCTGGTAATATCAAGCCTTTCTGAGGTTATGAGGCAATAGGGACCCTCTTACATTGTATGAGAGTGTAACCTGGAAAAACCACTGTGGAAATCATTTGGCAATATCTAGTAGAGTCGACAGTATAATTCCACTTATAAACTTATATCCAAATTCTCCCCTATTTGCATAAGAAGGCATAGGAAAGTATGCTCATTGCCGCATTTTCTTATGTAGAAATAAGTTGGGGTCAGCTCTCCCTCGAACTGGCCTGCTCTTCTAACAGCGTCTCTCAACTCTTAATAAACTTGATTTCCCTCTCATTCTGTCTCATGTCTGGAAATTCTTTCCAACCCGAACACAGACTATGACATAATTCTCCCAAAATAACTGGTCAGGTATCTCAGTGTAAATATTTAAAAAAAAAAAAAAAAAAAGAGGGGGAAGAAGTTGGAAATAACATCCATAAATGAAAGAAGGGAAAAATGATTCATGGTCTATTTATGTAATTGCAGGTTACAGAGCTGTGCTGTCCAATATGGTGACCACTGGCCACATGTGTTTTTTTAATATCATTTTTATTTATTCAGTCCTTTTGGCTGTGCTGGGTCTTCGCTGCTGTGCGGGAGCTTTCTCTAGTTGCTGCAAGCAGGGGCTATTCTTTGTTTCCGTGTGTCGATTTCCCGTTTCAGTGAATTCTCTTGTTGTGGAGCACAGGCTCCAGGGTGCGTGTGCTTCAGTGGTCGTGGGGCATGGGCTTAGTAGTTTCAGCGCTCAGGCTGAGAGCGTGGGCGTAGTAGGTGTGGTGAGGGTCTTAGTTGCTCCACAGCATGTGGAGCTTCCCAGAGCAGGGATCAAACCCATGAGCCCCACACTGCAGGGTGGGTTCAACCACTGGACCACCAGGGCAGCCCCAAATGTGCCTATTTAAATTTAAATTTGTTAAAATTAATTTTAGGGGAAAAATTAATTCTAGAGGAAAATTTTTAAAATAAAATTAATTTTAGGGGAATTCCCTAGCCATCCGGTGGTTAGAACTCCATGCTTCCAGTGCAGGGGATACAGGTTAGTTCCTGGTCAGGGAACTAAGACCCCACACACTGCAAGATGTTGCCCCCCGCACCCCCCAAATTAATTAATTATATGTTTTAAATTTAAAATTTTAAATTAAGCTCCTCTATCAAATTTAGCTACATTTCAAATGTTCAGTAGCCACATGTGGCTGTTGGGTACTATGGTATTGGATAGTGCAGATAGAGAACATTCCAAAACTGCAGAAAGTTCCATTAGATGGCACTGCCATAGAGCACATAAAAGGAGCTATCTCATTTTCAAAGTGTTTCAAAATATAGAAGTCTCAAAAATATAAGTTTGATTGGAGAAACCAAGCAAGCTGCAGAAGAACACCTAGAGTATCGTCCCATTTAAATAGTTTGGAAGAAATTGATTGCACTGCCTATGGAGACAGGAAGTGTGTGGTGAGGGATGAAGTGGCTGAAAGACTTCACAGACGCTCTTTTGCATCTTTTCAGTTTCGAAACAGGCTATTGTGTCATCAGTTCAAATAACATAATGTTAATTTTCCTGGCCTCAATCAAGTAAAAGGCCCAATGCAAGTGAAGTTTGTTTAGGCTTTGCAAAATCATACTTCTCGGTTATTTATTGAAACCTACCTACCAGAATATCTTTTTAAAAAAGCAACCTTGTGTTTCCTCTCTGTGCTATTTTACGGTTTCCACAGAATGCAAAATTTGACTGTTTGTACTGAAACTTCTACAGCAAGATCTCGCTCACTTCTCTGATTTGTTTCATGTGGGAAAGAAAGTCTTTTGAGGGAACTGAGCTCCTGTAAGCTGTGTAGCATGGCAGAAAAGAGAAAGCCTTTAAGTGTGAGCAAAAAGTTCTGCGATAACTTACAAAGGAAAAGGGCAACAGACAAACATAGTGTGAACTTGAAACTAAACGGCAATTCGTTGTCTAATAAGTCCAGTTTGAACCGATTAAAATTGCCAATGTTTTCACAGATATGTAGAAATCGTACGAAAACATTCATGGGCATGATAATCATTGCATTCAAGCTAGAGGTTCCCTCTGCGGGAGGAGGAAGGGGATCAGGAAGGCGTATGCAGGGTATTCCACTGAGTCTTTAATGTTTTATTCATTAAAAAATAGAGCAGATTAATAGTATTGAAGAAGGTGGTGGTAATTCTCTGAGGTTCATTATGGGTATGCTCTGCAGTTTTGTACTTATTTCATCACTTTGAAAAAGAAGGAAAGAGAAGGGAGAACACTGTTGGAAGCCTTAAATATGAAGATCGAGATGTGAGAGAGAATGTGTCATTTGAGTGAGGAATTAAAAAAAAGCTTCAGGGAATTCCCAGTGGTCCAGTGGGTAGGACTCAGTGCTTCCATTGCAAAGGGCCCAGGTTCAGTCCACGGCTGGGGGAACTAAGATCCCGCATGGCTGGAGTGGCAAAAAACTACTTAGTGGGATTCTACAGTGAGGGTAGATTTGCCCCGAGAAGTCTGCCCAAGTGGGCGTGATGAGCTGGTACACTGGACCGGTTAAGCCATGTTGAAAGCAAAAAAATATGCAGGGTCTTTTTAAAGAAAATGTAAGATCAGATATATGAATTTTTTTGTTTTTTGAAGAATGGAAGTCACTTTTAACCAGTAAAGGATTCACTAACTAGATTTGGAAACCTTTGGAAAGCTAAGTACAGGTCTCCAAAGTGAATGCATCTTGACTTTGCGCATAAACTGCTCTCAAGATTCTGGCATCCAAAGGGAAGAAAATAGGAATTCTCTTAGGGCCAGTAAGTTTGTGAAGACCTTTTATTACGTGATTAATTGTTCCAAATTCTTACAACACATTGTTAAGATAAATTACGATTTTCACTGTGAAAATGATGGTTCAAAAACTTCGTATCAGTTGAGATAAATAGGGCATCTATGAGCTTACAAAACTTTTCCCAAAGGGGCAGTTTATTCAACAATAAAAATACTAATTTGTGATTATGGTGTTAAACGATTTATCCCATAGCATGTTAAATCAAGTGGATTCTTAAAGTTCTCTCCCCATACTCACAGAACAGTGCTGTTGCTTTGACTTTCTTTTTCAAAAATTTGTGTTTATTTATTTTTGGCTGTGCTGAGTGTTTGTTGCTGCCTGTGGGCTTTCTCTAGTTGTGACATGCAGGCTTCTCATTGAGTGGCTTCTCTTGTTGCAAAGCATGGACTTAGCTGTCTCCCAGCATGTGGAATCTTCCCTAACCAGGAATAGAACCCATGTCCCCTGCACTGGCAGGCAGATTCTTAACCATTGGACCACCAGAGAAATCCTGACTTTTTCGTGTCATTATTGAGGAGTTTGCACTTCATTTTATTTTTAAATTAATTTCTTTG
This sequence comes from Nanger dama, assembly GCA_917880005.1. Taxonomy (NCBI): domain Eukaryota; kingdom Metazoa; phylum Chordata; class Mammalia; order Artiodactyla; family Bovidae; genus Nanger; species Nanger dama. The sequence goes on from CAKJTW010000033.1 coordinate 7,819,567, forward strand.
TTGTTTTGGATTTGTTCTGCCATACTGTGCAGCATATGGGATCTTAGTTTCCTGATCAGGGATGGAACCCTTGCCCCCTGCTTTGGGAGTTTGAGTCTTACCCACTGGGCCACCAGGGAAGTCCGGATATTTGCACTTTTGAAAGATCATACTGGCTGCCAAATGGAGAGTCAGCAGGAAATAGGAGAGGATGGGAGAGGCAGCTGGATGCAGTTGTAGTAGTCCAGGTGAGAGGTCGAAGGTGAGGAAGGATGAGCAGCAGGTGGAATCTGCAGGAGAGGGAGGTGGAAGAGACGGGAGGCAGGCAGTGGTGGTGGGGAGAGGGTGGTTGGAGGGAGAGTGTTAGGTTTCTGGCGAGGCTGATGGAAGTGGGAGACGGGGGCAAAATGAATAGCAGGTGCTGGGGAGAAGGTTAAGCTGCAGTTGGACATGTCAAGGCAGGGTCATGACTAAGGTGTGCAAGCAAAATCTATAAACAAATTGACTTCTAAAATTGCTACAAAATACGGGGCTTCCCAGGTGGCTCAGTGGTAAAGAATCTCCCCGCCCAGCAAATGCAGGAGATGCAAGAGACTCAGGTTCCATCCCTAGGTGGGGAAAATCCCCTGGAGGAGGAAATGGCAACCCACTCCAGTATTCTTGCCTGGAAAATCCCATGCACAGAGGAGCCTGGTGGGCTACAGTCCATGGGGTCACAAAGAGTCAACATGACTGAGAGACTGAGCATACACCCACAAAATACCTAAGCCCAAGTGAAGTATAGTGACATACTGATGAAAATTTATATTAATGGGTAAAAAAATGTACTTATGTATTTTTAAACCGTCCAACCTGTACATGTGAAGATTTCTTTTGTGGTTTCCAGACATCATCTCTTCCCATTCCGTCCAGGAATCATTGTTTCTCGGTTTGCATTGTCCAATGTGCTGTTCCTAGATAAGTTTTTGCCCACCCTACACAGCATGTGGGATCTTAGTTCCCAGATCAAGGATCAAACCCCCTTCATCCCTGCCTTGGAAGCACTGAGTCTTAATCACTGGATCACCAGGGAAACCCAGGCTCCTGGATAATTTTATACTTCCCACCACTGCAAGGAAATACACTGTCATGGCTCTTTGGGATGTGTTTGATTTGGAACAGTATAGATCTCTTTTCTTTCATATCCTCCATACTTAGTGCTGATGCATCGTTCGACTCCTGGCTTCTGGTGGCTCTCTGAAGTGACTACAGAGCTTCACAGCCTCACTCAGAATACACAGGAAAAGTAAAGGGCTGTTTATTTTCTGGTCATGTTACGCTGATCACTTGAAATTTGATAATGTGCACATATATCAACCCATGTTTCATCCATATATTCTCTTGGGCTGTCTAGGACATAATCACTGCCTTGGAATGTGATCTGGTTTTTTTTTCCCCAAGGATATGGCATCCCTGCCTTTTACACACAGTCACCAGCAGGAGGCAGCGAGAATATGAGCTGTCCATCCTTTGAGTAACTTCCCTGTAGCTAATACACTAAAGAATCTGCTTGCATTGCACAATACCTGGGTTAGATCCCTCGGTTGGGAAGGTCCTCTGGAGAAGGGAATGGCAACCCACTACAATATTCTTGCCTGGGGAATCCCATGAACAGAGGAGCCTGGTGGGCTACAGCCCGTGTGCTCTCGGTCAGACACGACTGAGCGACTAAGCACAAGTCCATCCTTTGAGCTGCTTGTGTGACTAGAGAATAACCTGGGAGGCGGCCACATCAGCTGAAGAGAAGGGCTAGCTGGCTTGCGGAGCTGAGGTCTTGAAAGTCTGAGGAGGAGGCAGGCAGAGCCACTCCCAGGGGACAACCTGGCATGAAGTGCAGGCTGTAGGGCAGGTGGGTGACTTTCCTCGGAGCCAGTAGGGCTCATGGGGGCAATGCCAGCAGCCAGGGACAGGCAGGGTGAGTACCTGCTACTCTTTCCAGCCCCATGTCCCCAGATTGCTCTCTGCTCCAGCCCTTTTCAGCCCCAGGCAGCAGAAGAGCCTGGCTGTGGCCTTCCCTGCCTGGAGTGATGCAGTGACTCACGCCGCTCGCTGTACATGCTGCGCTAAGGAGGCCACGTTCATCTTTTAGCTTTATCATTGCCTCTCTGCTCTTCTGTGACAGTAAGTCTGCGACATACGAACCTTCAAGTTGTGAACTTTCAAAGACACCAACGTGTCCCTGTATGCCAGCTATTGTACTGTACTACCCATGCCTTTTAAGGTACTGTACTATAAGATTAAAAATGTCTTATTCTTTATGCATATTTGTTTTTATGTATTATTTGTGTGAAAAGGATCATAAACCTATTTATTACAGCAGAGTGCTACATAGCTGACTGTCTTAGTTGGGTACCTAGGCTAACTTTGTTGGACTTAACAAACAAATTGGGCTTATCAACGTGCCCTTGGAACAGAGCTCGTTTGTATGTAGGGGACTTACTGTGTTCCTCACTGGGGAAGAACTTCCAGAAAAGGCAGGGACCTTGTCTGTCCCGTTCACTGCTGTATTCTCAGCACCCAGCACAGTGTGGCATGCTGGAGGAGCCCTGGGCTCCATGCTACAACTGGCCATTATAAGCTTTTTTACACTGAATCTGCCTCTTGCAAAAAAAAAAAGCAATGAACTGATTTTTCTTTTGTATTATTACTCAGTTTTTCTAGGAGCATTAGACCCAACTAAGGAAGATGGCTCCCTGCTGCTAAGCTGCTGAGTCACCTCAGTCGTGTCCGACTCTGTGCGACCCCAGAGACGGCAGTGCACTAGGCTCCTCTGTCCCTGGGATTCTCCAGGCAAGAACACTGGAATGGGTTGCCATTTCCTTTTCCAATGCATGAAAGTGAAAAGTGAAGTCGCTCAGTCGTATCCGACTCTTAGCGACCCCATGGACTGCAGCCTACCAGGCTCCTCGGTCCATGGGATTTTCATTTTCCAGGCAAGAGTACTGGAGTGGGTTGCCATTGCCTTTTCCCTACACATACTTTAAAGGGGATGTCTTCCCTAGACTTTCAACTTTTGGGAAGGTCCTGGGAGGCTGGTCCACACAGGTGGTGGTGGTGAATGAGGCCTCCTTGGCAACTGGGTCTGCAGACCAGAGGCGGTGGTCTTCCTTTCCAGAATATATCCACAAGGCCCATTGCTCTCCGTAACTATCTGTTGGGGGAGACAGCTTCCCCATCATAGGACTAGTACCTACCCTACCTATGCCTTGGTTATCTGGGATAGAGAAAAATCTGGGGGTGGGGGAAGTGGAATCAACCACCTCTGGCTGAGTCCTTTCAGACTCAAAAAGCTTCCTCTTGGGCTCATACAGTTAGACCTGCCTTGGGGACCTCAGCCCCTGATCTGTACCCACATCTCCTCTCCTGCAAAATGGAAGCTGCTTTTCCCCTTTACTCTTACTTATCTTGCTGCTCCCACCTGAGATGAGGACTTCCCCTGGAAATCTCTCTTTATCTCCTTACTTCTGAGCAAAGTGATCTGATTCCAGCACGTGTCTTTCTTCTACCATATAGTAGGTAACATTTTATTGTCTGTGACTCCTTCACTCCCAAACTGGAAGCCCTGGGAGGAAAGAAATGATATTTATTTCCTTCATCAGTGTTGCCCAAGAGCCTAGCACAACGCATGACAGAGTGGGCACTTAAGAAATGATGAACTGGGGACTTACTGGTGATCCAGTGCCTAAGATTCCGTGCTCCCAATGCAGGGGACCAGGGTTTAATCCTGGTCAGGAAACTAGATACCACATGCTGCAACTAAAGATCCCACCAGTGAAAGTCACTCAGTTGTGTCCAACTCTTTGTGACCCCATGGGCTATACAATCCTTGGAATTCTCCAAACCAGAATAGTGGGTGGGTAGCCATTCCCTTCTCCAGGGAATCTTCCCAACCCAGGGATCGAAACCAGGTCTCCTGCGATATAATTGCAGTGGATTCTTAACCAGCTGAGCCACAAGGGAAGCCCATGTAGCAGCAAAGACTGAAGATCTCAAGTGTTGCAAGGAAGATCTAGTACAGCCAAACAAGCATAGAAATAAATATTTAAAAAAGAAATGATGAACTGTACTTGAAAACTGAGTGACCCTCTTATAACAATTTTGAGAAATAAAATTTGTCCTTTTAAAATGTATAATTCATTGGTTTTTAGTATTAATATATTCACAGAGCTGGTCAACCATCACCATTATATAATTTTGGAACAATTTTCATCATCACAAAAAGAAACCCATTAGCCAATCACCATTCCTCTCTCCCTTAGTCCCTGGGACCAGTAATCTCTGTCTCTATGGATTTTCCTCTTCTGGACATTTCATATACATGGAATCATTCAGTATGGGGCCTTTTGTGTCTGCTCCTTTCATTCAGCGTGTTTTCACGGTTCATCCATGTTGTAGTATGTATGAGTACTTTATTTCTTTTTGTGGCTGAAGAACAGTCCATTTTATAGATATACTACATTTTATCTGAAGACTCTTAAGCATTTTTCATTTTCTTGCTTCTCTGTTTTGTTCTTATCTTTGGGATTTCAACTAGGCAACAACACATACAGAAAAAAGGCTGCAAGGCCATACACAGTGGCTTCCATGGCTAGAAGAATGATTTTTTTTCCTCTAAAATTTCTTAAGTATCAGTTCAGTTCAGTCACTCAGTTGTGTCCGACTCTTTGTGACCCCATGAATCGCAGCACGCCAGGTCTCCCTGTTCATCACCATCTCTCGGAGTTCACTCAGACTCGCGTCCATCGAGTAGGTGATGCCATCCAGCCATCTCATCCTCTGTCATCCCCTTCTCCTCCTGCCCCCAATCCCTCCCAGCATCAGAGTCTTTTCCAACTCGTCAACTCTTTGCATGAGGTGGCCAAAGTACTGAAGTTTCAGCTTTAGCATCATTCCTTCCAAAAACATCCCAGGGTTGATCTCCTTCAGAATGGACTGGTTGGATCTCCTTGCAGTCCAAGGACTCTAGTTGATTTAAAATGTTTTGTTAGTTACTGTTGTTGAGCAAAGTGATTCAGTTATTACATATATATTATTTTTGTATATTATTTTCCATTATGGTTTATCATAGGCTATTGAATATGGTTCCCTATACAGTAGGACCTTGTTGCTTATCTATTTTATATATAGTAGCTCAACATTCAGAAAACTAAGATCATGGCATCTGGTGCCATCACTTCATGGGAAACAGATGGGGAAACAGTGGAAACAGTGTCAGATTTTATTTTGGGGGCTCCAAAATCACTGCAGATGGTGATTGCAGCCATGAAATTAAAAGACGCTTACTCCTTGGAAAGAAAGTTATGACCAACCTAGATAGCATATTGAAAAGCAGAGACATTACTTTGCCAACAAAGGTCTGTCTAGTCAAGGCTATGTTTTTTTCCAGTGGTCATGTATGGATGTGAGAGTTGGACTGTGAAGAAGGCTGAGCACCAAAGAATTGATGCTTTTGAACTGTGGTGCTGGAGAAGACTCTTGAGAGACCTTTGGACTGCAAGGAGATACAACCAATCCATCTTAAAGGAGATCAGTCCTGGGTGTTCTTTGGAAAGAATGATGCTAAAGCTGAAACTCCAGTACTTTGATCACCTCATGCAACGAGTTGACTCATTGGAAAAGACTCTGATGCTGGGAGAGACTGGGGGCAGGAGGAGAAGGGGACGACAGAAGATGAGATGGCTGGATGGTATCACTCACTCGATGGACGTGAATCTGAGTGAACTCCGGGAGCTGGTGATGGACAGGGAGGCCTGGTGTGCTGGAATTCATGGGATCGCAAAGAGTCGGACATGACTGAGCAACTGAACTGAGAGTGGATATGTTGTTTATCTACTTTAGATATAGTAGAGTGGATACGTTGCTCCCCAAATTCCTAACTTATTCTCCCCAGCTTTTGCCTTTGGTAACCATAAGGTAACTTCACTGCACACTTTGCAGTGTCTGCGAAGGGTTGGCAGATGGAAAGAAATCCCTCAGAGAAGCAAGGAAAAGAAGCAGCGGGAGGAGGGGATGTGGAGTTCAGGAATGTGATTTCCAAAACAAGAAATCCTCCTCAGCTTGCAGGAAGGATCTCTGAGGAGGGGGAAAGGACCGCCAAGGGCTGTCGCACTCAGCCTCCCTCCTGCGGTACTCAGATGGGACAGACTCTAGCAGGACCAGGTATCACAGGCTTTATCATCCCCCTTGGCCCAACACCAAGGCCTTGGAGAGAATTGACATCTTTATAATATCAAGTCTTTTTCTCTGTAAGTACATCATGTATCTTTTCATTAATTTAGAACATCTTCCAATAGGTTTTATCATTTTCTCCACAAAGGGTTTGCATTCCTATTGTTAAATTTATTCCTAAGTTCTTTATATTTTTGTTCCTATTGCAAATGGTATATTTTTAATTAAAATTTTTATTGCAGTATAACATTAAGTACAAAGTCAGGTACAGAGCTTGACTTTTATATATGTATATAGTCATATAACTGAACAGTATTTTAGAAGTCCAATGCGCTATCCATTGCGCCACAGAGCCGGTTTGAACAGTATATTTTAAAAGTTACACTTTCTAACTGATGGTTGCTGATGAGAAATGCAAAATTTTATGTATATATTTTTTCTGTTTTTTTTTTTTTTTTAACTAGAAATCTTACTAAACTCACTTGCCAATTCTACATAAATTTTCTTTTGGGATTGTTACACTCAAAAATTTCATCTGTAAATACTGATGTTCTTGTTTCTTTCCAATCCCTATATATTTTCTGTCATTGTGTATTGGACTAGCTAAAACTTTCATTATTGTATTGACTAGGATTATTGAGAACAGGTTTCTTTGCCTTTTTCTCATCTTAAAAGGAAGGCTTTCAATATTATTATTGTCATGTGTGCTGTTGGATTTTTGAAGATTTTTATCAAGTTATGGTTTTTTCTTCAATATCAATGGATGGTGAATATTTTGATTAAGATAAGTAAACTTATCAATTAAGATAAGTAAACTCTTTCCTCTTTAATGTCCATATCTCTCCTACTCTAACATTTTGTTTTTAAACTTTGATAAATGTCTTTTGATACAAATATCTTCTCAGCTTTCCCTTCTCAGTCCTCTTTCAGTTCAGTTCAGTCGCTCAGTTGTGTCTGACTCTTTGTGACCCCATGGACTGCAGCACAACAGGCCTCCCTGTCCATCACCAACTCCCAGAGTCCACCCAAACTCATGTCCATCAAGTCGGTGATGCCATCCGGCCATCTCATCCTCTGTCATCCCCTTCTCCTCCCACCTTCAATCTTTCCCAGCATTAGGATCTTTTCCAATGAGTCAGCTCTTTGCATCAGGTGGCCAAAGTATTGAAGTTTCAGCTTCAAAATCAGCCCTTCCAATGAACTGAGGATTGATCTCCTTTAGGACTGACTGGTTTGATCTCCTTGCAGTTCAAGGGACTCTCAAGAGTCTTCTCCAACACCACAGTTCAAAAGCAGCAATTCTTCAGCACTCAGCTTTCTTTAGACTCCAACTCTTACACCCATACATGACTACTGGAAAAACCATACCTTTGACTAGATGGACCTTTGTTGGCAAAGTAATGTCTCTGCTTAATATGCTGTCTAGGTTGGTCATAGCTTTTCTTCCAAGGAACAAGTGTCTTTTAATTTCATGGCTGCAGTCACCATCTACAGTGATTTTGGAGATCCCCTAAAAAATAAAATCTCTCACTGTTTCCACTGTTTTCCCATCTACTTGCCATGAAGTAATGGGAGTGGATGCCATGATCTTAGTTTTCTGAATGTTGAGCTTTAAGCCAACTTAAAACTCAACATTTGGAAAACTAAGATCATGGCATCCGGTCCCATTACTCGTGGTAGACAGATGGGGAAACAATGGAAACAGTGAGAGACTTTATATTGGGGGGCTCCAAAATCACTGTAGATGGTGACTGCAGCCATGAAATTAAAAGACACTTGCTCCCTGGAAGAAAAGCTATGACCAAACTAGACAGCATATTAAAAAGCAGAGACATTACTTTGCCAACAAAAGTCCATCTAGTCAAAGCTATGATTTTTCCAGTAGTCATGTGTGGATTGGAGAAGGCAATGGCACCCCACTCCAGTACTCTTGCCTGGAAAATCCTATGCACAGAGGAGCCTGGTAGGCTGCAGTCCATGGGGTCTCGGAAGAGTCAGATACGACTGAGCGACTTCACTTTCACTTTCATGCATTGGAGAAGGAAATGGCAACCCACTCCAGTGTTCTTGCCTGGAGAATCCCAGGGATGGGGGAGCCTGGTGGGCTGCTGTCTATGGGGTCTCACAGAGTCGGACACGACTGAAGTGACTTAACAGCTTAGCAGCATGTGTGGATATGAGTTGGAAAGAAAGCTGAGTGCTGAAGAACTGCTGCTTTTGAACTGTGGTGTTGGAGAAGACTCCTGAGAGTCCCTTGGACTGCAAGGAGATCCAACCAGCCCATCCTAAAGGAAATCAGTCCTCAATATTCATTCAGAGAGGAGTGATGCTGAAGCGGAAACTCCAGTACTTTGGTCACCTGATGCGAAGAACTGACTCACTGGAAAAGACTCTGATGCTGGGAAAGACTGAAGGTGGGAGGAGAAGGGAACGACAGAGGATAAGACGGTTGGATAGCATCACCCACTCGATGGACATGAGTTGGAGTAAGCTCTGGGAGTTGGTGATGGACAGGAAGCCTGGTTGCTGCAGTCCATGGGGTCGCAAAGAGTCAGACACAACCGGGGGCCTGAACTGAACTGTGTCTCCAGTTACGCATAAAACAAATCCTTTAGGAATCCGCTTTCAGTCTCATAAATAAAATCCCTGCCCTGCCTACCCTCAGGATTGGTTGGTAAGTAGGGGGTGGTAGAAACACTCTGCAAATTATTCACAGGTCAGGGGTTGTTGCTGTTACTAAGAATATTAGAAGTATTGTGAGATAACCGATATACCTAGCATTTTGAAGCTAGTGGAATCTAGATTCAGTTACACTTCCGATCAGCAGTGTGATTCGTTTCTTTTGCACTTGTCAACTTAACCTTTCTGAACCTGTCTCCTTTTTCTGGTTTGCGGATAAGAAATGGAAAGCACTTGACACATATTAAGAGCCCAGTAAATGGAGCGATTTATCTGAAAAGCATTCAGCTCAGTTCATCCATAAACGGAAGCAGTAAATCCTCCGTGGGTTCTAGCCTCGGAAACACTCAAGTCAGTTCTTCAGCACCAGTAACAGCGCCCAGGTACACAGAGGAGGTAAGGCGAAAAGGGTAACCGCCGAGAAAAATTTTCCTCCTCTGTACCTCGAATCCCCACCATCGGGCTTCCATGCAGCGGCCAGCAGTACTCAAGGTCCTTAAATATGGTGAGAAACGCCAGAGAGACCGGGGAAATGAGCAGAATCATTTACTCTGACAACAGCAAGCGGGATCCGGCTTCGGGGATCAGTTCTCAGCGGCGCGGGGACGTCGCGCACCAGCCGCAACGCCACCGGTCCAGTTTTTGGCTCGCGAACGCGTTGCCTACTGCTGCCGCCGCTAGGAGGCACTGGTGTGGCCCCGCGGCCGGTACAGGTACTTCTGCGCAGGCGCGCCTCCCTGAGCCGGCGTCCCGCTCCCCACAAGAGTTACGCTCGGGCGGAGCGTTCCTGGTCATTTCTGACGCTGCGAGCGGCGGCCAGGAGCCGAGCGGAAGCGCCGCGCGCCTCCCGCTGAAGGAGGGGTAGGGTGAGGAAAGAAGTGGTGCCGGAAGTGGGGCTCAGTCGCCTGCCGCGGCGGGCGGGGGAGCAGGAAGGGAGGCGGAGGCGGCCAGGCGGGGTGTGGCCTCGGGAGGCGGCGGGCGCTGCGATTGGCCCTGGGTTGTGGCGACGGCGACGATTGGCCCCCTGCGGGCCGAGCGAGGTGAGCCCGGGTGGCGGCCGTTGAAATTCAAAAGTGGCGGGTGTGGCAGCGCAGGGACCAGCAGCGTAAGGCCCCGTAGCGCGCGTACTCCGTGTCGCGAGCGCGCGAGAGAACGCGGGTCCCCAGAGCCCAGGCTTGGTGTCCTCTTCACCGCGTTTGCCCGGCGTGAGTAGCCCCGAGCCGGACATGGAGCCGCAGGTGAGTGGCGGGCGGCGCGGGGACGACAGCCGGCTGCCGCACCCCTCGGCGCTGACCGGCCGGAGGCCTCGGTCCGGCCGGCGGGGCCCAGATCCCCGTGGCCCGCTCCGTGGGAGGGATGCGGAGTGGACAGCGGAGAAGGCAGGTAGCGGCCCCGGAGGGCGGGGGCACGTCAGCCTGCCTTCTTGCAGCTTCAGGGAGCCCCCGCACCCTTTCTCACTTTCATGTATCCAGGATTTCCCGTTTCGAATCTTCAGGCTTGTCTGAACACGTTCCCTCCCGTTCATTCAGTGTGAGTTCCGAGATGGCCTCTAGCCCTGGGGAAACGGTGACTGAATCCGAATCCCTGCTAATGCCTTTTCGTGTCCTCTCTCCTCTTTGCAGCCGCTTGGGGGCATCGGAAGGGAAGAGGGGTGGAGTACTACTCTGAACCGAAGGACTTTGCATTATCTCTCCTTCCCCAGTTTTTGCAGAGATCTCTGCTCAGTGGGACCGGTTAACTTAATGTCTTCTCTCATTAGTGCTCTGCGGCACCCCACGACCTCCTGCAGCCTCTTCCCTCCTGCGGAGAGAAATGTGTTTGTGACAGTGAGAGTGGGTTGACTTCTGGTGCCAGAAAAGGGCTCCTGCCAGAATCCTCTGTTTACTAGTGTTTGGCATTCAGATTTACCCAAAGTCAGGTTGCTACAGAGATAGTTTTTGTATCCTGCCAGCCAGAGAGTGGAGCAGTGTGTTGTGACAGTAAAAAGAACAGAAGCCTTCTCATATTTATTCATCACATATTTACCAGGCACCTAACAAGTGCTTGGGATGCAGCAGAGATCCCTGTCGGCACGTAGCTGCCATTCTTTGGGGAGACAGACAATATGTGATAAGTAAATCGTCTAATGCTGTTACGGTTTTAAGGGCTATCGAAAAGAGGAAAAGTTTGAGCAGATGGGGAAGAGGGGAGGCCAGCTGGCAAGACAGACAATTAAATTGGGTGGTCTTTGTAAGCTCCCAATGTAGAAGGTGAGAGGTGAATAAAGACTTGGAGGAAGTGAGGGAAACAGGCAAGGGGTTATTAAGATCATTCCAGGCAGAGGGAATCCCCTAGAGCAAAGTCCCTAGAGTTGTATAGCAAAGCCAGATTGAAATGAGCAAGAGGGAATGTTGTGGTAAGGGAAGTCGGATAACAGATTTCTTGCACAGGCCGCTCTGAAGACTTTGGTTTTTTTTCTCTGAGTGAGGTGGGGAATCACTGGATGGTTTTAAGCAAAGAGAGACAAGATCTGTCTTACATTTTAAGAGGACCATTCTAGCGGCATTGAGATTAGCCTGTAAAGGAGCAAGGATAGAAACAAGGAGAGCTCTTAGGAATGGGGCAGGTTTTCTCAGATTTCAACATAATTGACATTTTACTGGGGGTGGAGGGCTGTCCTATACATTGGCTGATGTTTAGCAGCATTCCTGGCTTCTACCCATTAGGTGACAGTTGCAACCCCCACCTAATCATGCCAGTCAGAGTGTCTCCAGACATTGTCACACCTCTCCTGGGGATAAAGTCATCCCTATCTGAGAACCAGTGGAGTGTGATAATCCAGGTGAGAGATGATGGCGATTTGAGTCATGGGAGTGGCAGGGGAGGTGTTAATAAGTGGTCCGATTCTGGATCTATTTGGAGGATAAAGTTGGCCACATTTGCTGACATTAGACTTTGTGGTATATAAGAGGACGAGAGGACTTTAGATGTATTTGCTTGAGCAGCTGAAAGAGGGAGTTATATCAGTTGAGACGGAGGAAGCTGTAAGGTTTGAAAGGATTAGATGTCAGGCGGTCAGAGTTTGGCATGTTTACTAGGATTCCAAGTGGTGACATTGAGAAGGCAGTATGACTTCAGAGTCAAAGTCTGGGCTGGAGATGTAAGCTTGGGAGTTGGCAGCATATGAGTGGTGTACAAAGCCATAGGAGTGGCCTAGAACATAGAGATTAGAAAGACCACTGTTAAAATTTGGGGAGATGAAGAAGATCTACCAGAAAGGTAGGAAAACCAGGAGAGGATGGTCTCCCAGGAGCTAAGTGAACTTAGTAAGAGGGAGTGATCAACACAGGGTGACTTGTGGCCTTGAGAGCAGTTTTGGTGGAATGGTGGGATTGAAATCCTGATTGGGTTTAGGAGAGAAAAACTCTTTCGTTGGAAGCAGTAACAGCGTGTGTTGTATACTGACTGGAAGGATCCAGGAGAAAGGGGAAGTGATGGTGTGGAGAAGGAAGGATTGCCTGGGTGCTCTTCTTGAGTGGGTGAGGGGCGGGAGCAGACGTGCACATGGATAACTTAGCAGTAGGGTGCCCATCTCCGAACCTGGGAAGTCGTATAGGAAGGGTCAATGAAAATCTGCTTTTATGTTATGGAAGGTGATATTATGGAAGGAGCTTACTGTGTAAAGTTGGGAGTTGTCTTGTCCAGCTTTATAGATGGGAGAAAATTAACTACTGTGCTGTTTGGAGTTGTCCTGAGTAAAGAAACCTTTGAACACATTTTCTGAACCCACACAAATTCCAAGGAGATAGGTCTTTCGGTGATCCACTATATTAGCATAGAGAGAACAATGGGCATGGCTGATTAATAAATTGAAAGTTTGACCTTGAAATACTGAAAAGAAAATTTTAATTTTCATACTACATTCAATTAAAAATTAAAATCAGTATTCTTTGTGCAAAATTCTGCAAGTGGCAGGAAAAAGAGAATGCAACCTCTTTTTTTTCATTTTTATTTGTATATGAGCCAGTAGTTTGAATCCCTGCTGGTGGACGGGCTTCCCTCATAGCTCAGTTAGTAAGAATCCACCTGCATTGCAGGAGACCTTGATTCGATTCCTGGGTCAGGAAGATCCGCTGGAGAAGGGATAGGCTACCGACTCCAGTATTCTTGGGCTTCTGCTGTGGCTCAGCTGGTAAAGAATCTGCCTGCAATGCGGGAGACCTGGGTTAGATCTCTGGGTTGGGAAGATGCCCTGGAGAAGGGAAAGGCTACCCACTCCAGTATTCTGGCCTGGAGAATTCCATGGACTGTATAGTCCATGGGGTCACAAAGAATCAGACACGACTGAGCCACTTTCACTTTCACTGCTGGTGGCCATCTAATTTCATTCCTTTAAAACTGTATTGAGTCCTACCATATAGCAGACATTGTGCTAGACACTCTTGTTCTGTAGCTGTAAACAGAACAGACATACTCTTGTGATGCTCACAGTCTAATGTAAGGAAAGATAATAAACCAATAAACGTAAAAATTTTTAAAAAGCAACAGGATATCAGATTGTTTCAGAGTTTTCTCTGAGCATCCTTGAACCTCTTTGTATCACAGGTAGTTCAACCTCACTTTCCTGAAGTTAAACTTAGCATTTCTTAAAAATTAGCCTTCAGGTACTCTTAGATCTCGTCGTGTTACTTCTCACAACTGCATGTGAATCAACAATATTTAAAAACGAGAAGTTTACTGAAAAACAAGTGCGGCTTTTCCTCCTGTGATCCTGGGAAGCAGGGCAGACTTCTTGGAGTCGGCCAGACTCCGTCTCCTTCATTGCCTACTGTGCTCCCCGGCCCCATGCTATGTCTGCTTAGCCCTCAGACTTTTAGAATAGCCCCTCTCAACTGAGTTCCTTGGGGAATTAAACTCTAATGCCCTAAGGCATCTTTGTATCTAATGAATTAACTTCTCTGTTTAGCTGTTAGAATGGTGAGAGCTGTTTACATTCTTGGGAGAATTGAGAAGACAGTTCATTTTCTGTAGAGCTTTCTCTTGTACCCCAGTTTGGAAAGGCTGCCCTGGAAAGTAAGCTATGGGCAGGCAGGGACTTTACTTTCGTTACTCTTGCCCCAGGGCCTAGAACAGCATCTGGTCCAGAGCATCATTCAACAAACCTCGTGGGACAGACCCATGATGAATGGATGGATGAGGGAATGATGCCATCCCTCTGCTGTGATAACCCTCATCTTCTATTTCCATTCATTCTTTGCACTGGACACGGTTCGCTTAAAAAAACTTTAAGAATATGCCTTGGTTTATCTTTTTTTGTATAATTGTATTTATTTATTTATTTTTGGCCGTGCTAGGTCTTTGTTGCTGCTCGGGTTTTTTTCTAGTGGTGTGTGGGGGCCACTCTCTAGTTGCCGTGTGGGCTCTTATTGTGCTGGCTTCTCTTGTGGAGCTCGGGCTCTAGAGCGCAGGCTCAGTAGCTGTGGCTCATGGGCTCAGCTGCTCCGTAGCTTGTGAGAGCCTGCCAGCCCAGGGGTGGAACCTGTGTCCCCCACACTGGCAGGCGGGCTCTTCACCACTGAGCCACCAGGGAAGTCCCTAAACCTTTTTAATTGTTTTATTCTTGGCTACGCTGTGCAGTATGCAGCATCATAGCTCCCTGCAGTGGGAGCACGGAGTCTTAACCGCTGGACCACCAGGGAAATCCACAGTTCACTTCTTCAGTGCAAATTGAATCATACTGTTCTGTCTAAAAATGTCAGAGTCCTCTTGCTTTCAGTAGACCCCAGACTCCATGCTGGCATCCCAGCTGCTGCAGTCTTTCCCTCCTGCCTCTACCCTCCTCTCCCCACTTTCTCTGCACATCCCCTGTGTTCAGCTGAAAAGAATAATCTGTCATTCTTTGCACATCCATCTCCTTGCTTTCTGCCTGGAATGCTCCTCCTTGGCCCAAGCCCATCAAGCCAACTCTTTCTCATCCTCAAGGCTCAGCCTAAAAAATACTTTGTAGGATTGTGTCTAACGCTGTCCCCATCTAAACTGGATGCCCACTCCCTCCTTTGGAATCCTTTTCTGATAGCACTCAATGAGATTTAATCATCTCTTTATGTTTTACTTGCCTACCGACCTGTGGCCATCCTGAGGACAGGGACCACGCCTGTTACTCCAGAATCCAGATCATTTCCTGGCATGTAATAGTCATTTTAATATCAATAATCTCAGATATGCAGATGACACCACCCTTATGGCAGAAAGTGAAGAGGAACTAAAAAGCCTCTTGATGAAAGTGAAAGAGGAGAGTGAAAAAGTTGGCTTAAAGCTCAACATTCAGAAAACTAAGATCATGGCATCCACTCCCATCATTTCATGGGAAAATAGATGGGGAAACAGTGGAAACAGTGTCAGACTTTATTTTGGGGGCTCCAAAATCACTGCAGATGGTGACTGCAGCCAGGTAATTAAAAGACGCTTACTCCTTGGAAGAAAAGTTATGACCAACCTAGATAGCATATTGAAAAGCAGAGACATTACTTTGCCAACAAAGGTCTGTCTAGTCAAGGCTATGGTTTTTCCAGTGGTCATGTATGGATGTGAGAGTTGGACTGTGAAGAAAGCTGAGCGCCAAAGAATTGATGCTTTTGAACTGTGGTGTTGGGGAAGACTCCTGAGAGTCCCTTGGACTGCAAGGAGATCCAGCCAGTCCATTCTGAAGGAAATCAGTCCTGGGTGTTCTTTGGAAAGAATTATGCTGAAGCTGAAACTCCAGTACTTTGGCCACCTCATGCAAAGAGTTGACTCATTGGAAAAGACTCTGATGCTGGGAGGGATTGGGGGCAGGAGGAGAAGGGGACAACAGAGGATGAGATGGCTGGATGGCATCACCGACTTGATGGACATGAGTTTGAGTGAGCTCCGGGAGTTGGTAATGGACAGGGAGGCCTGGCGTGCTGCAATTCATGGGGTCACAAAGAGTCAGACACGACTGAACTACTGAACTGAACTGAATAGGCATTTTGTAAATATTGAATGAATGAATAAACTGAAGGGCAGAGAGAAACTGGCCTTGGAATTAATAGTTATCCATAGTGAAAATCAGAAATTGATCTATCCGTGGTGCTTTCCTGAGGGGATAGGAGGAGGGTGACCATGTGTCCCAGTTTGCATAGGAGTGACCTGGTTTTAGCATTGAGAGTCCTGTGTCCCAAGAAACACCTCAGTCCTTGGCAAACCAGGATGGTTGGTCTCCTAAGACAGGAGTAAGCAGAGGTTGGATGTGATCCAGACCCTGAGCTGGGCTACTCAGAGGAGAGGCTCTTCCTTTCCCTTACCCCCACTGCATCCCTGTCCTTGGTGCTCTCCAAACTGGTCATGCTGCTCCTTTCTTATCTTCTCCTTGCCAGTCAGCGTACTTCTACCTAATTATTATTATTTATAATAATGTCTTTCATATATATTTTTTTACATGCCTGATCAGAAACTGTATCTGACTCTCCATGCATGCAGGGCCCAAACCTAAACTCCATAGTGTGGCATCAATGCCCTACGAGACGGTGTGGTCCAGTGGTTAAAAACACAGCCTCCAGAACCAGACTGTCTAGCTTCTAACCCCAGCTCTGCCTTTTATTCATCAATGACCTTACCAGCTCTTTTACTTCCCAGAGCCTTCCTTCCCTCATCTGCAAGACGGGGCTAATAGCACCTCCTGGGTGGGCTGCTGTGAGGTTTAAGTCAGTTGATACAGAAAAAGGTTTGAAAGTGTTCCTAATAAATGTTACCTACTCCTCCTACCCAGCCTTCAGCCTGGTCTCTTTTCTAAGTCATTCCCTTGTTTATGATTCTCAGCTCTCACTAAAAGAGTTTATCTGTTTCTCAGCCATGCCACGTGCAGGCTGAGTTTTTGCCTTCCAAAAGGAGGGTTTCCTCGCTGCTTGTTTAGGTCCTCCCCTTAAAGTTAGCTGAAGTCCAACATGTGTCTGTCTGTCCTGTCCCTTAGGGACTGTGTCATGTCCCACCTCTCGCCATGGTTTTGGCTGGCACCTCATCTGAGAGCCCCAGCATGTGGCCCCAGGGGTACTGAGTTAATGCTTGTTGGAGATGATGTTGACAGTCAGGCTTGGGGGCCATAAAGGGGAACTCCTGGGACATTGGGCCTCAGGGTGTGGTCTGAGGGGCTTCTCTCTTCCCAGCAGAGATCCCCGTTGTTGGAAGTGAAGGGGAACGTAGAGCTGAAGAGACCCCTAGCCAAGGCCGCTTCTCGGCTGCCTCTCTCGGGACGCAGGCTGAAGAGGGGGCCCAACCAGATGGAGGAAGCCTTGGAGCCAGAGAAGGTGAGTTGGGTTTGGAGATCCATGGACGTGTGTGTGAAACCATCACGGACGGAGCTGTGGACCACACCCAACCCTTGTCTTTCCCCAGAAAAGAACACGAGGCCTGGGCACCAGAGTGACCACGACCCACCCCAAAGCAGCAGCCCTCAGCTGCGCGCCACAGACGCAAGGCCAGACCGCAGGTGGGCCCCAGGGCTGGAGAGAGCCGGCCCACAGCTCTCTCCAGCTCACGTCTGTCTTTGTCTTTTCTTTCAATCGTAGCTGATTTTGAATAGGTAACACGCTCCACTGGTTTCAAAGTCCCAAAGGCACAGGAGTTCTTATGCAGTGAGAAGCCTCCCTCCTGCCTCTGTTCCTCAGCCACTCAGCCCCCCTCCTGGGGGCAGCTGCGAGTCCTTCCAGGGGTGTTCTATGGGTCTGCAAGCAGATATGGGCATGCTCCCCAGTGTGTTTTACACATATCACCGTACTTCACACATCATTCACCGCCCCCTGCCCTGCTCTTTTCGCTTGTCTTGGTCCAACTTGTTTCTTGGCATGTTGGTCCTAGGAAGGATATCTTTAGTTGGTCAGATTTAGAGGAAGAGGAAGGTTATCTTATTTCTAATCTTCTGAAAAAGTGACTCCTATGTCTTTGGACACACTCCCAGCCCTGCGAGTCATGACTCTGCTTTTCCTCTCCCCTGTCTCCCAACAGTGCCCAAAGCTCCCAGGAAGCCAGCACCCCGGTGTTCCACGGCTGTTGCCCCAGGTAATAATAGTGTCTGAGAGCCAGGACTGAGAAGGGGTTGGGATGAAGGGAGGCAGGTAGAGGTGGAGGGACCCTGGTGTTACCGCCCCTGATGCCACCTTCCTGGTTCTCTAGTGCTAAAGACTCAGAAGCCAGGTCCTGTTGTTCCCGCCCAGAAGCCTGGAAGTAGGTGACAAATAAGATCTTGGGTGAGAGGCTGGGCTGGGGAGAGGAGGTGGTGAGTGCCCAGAGAAGTCCTTTTGGTCCTTTTCCTGCCTGAAGGAGGAGACGGAGCCTCAGGTGTGGAGGCCCTAAGGCGACGAGGGAGGAGGGAGACAGAGCTAGGGCTGCCCTGACCTTTGTCTTCTCTGTGTCCATCTTAGTGACAGCCGCGCCTCCCATGGTGGGAGGGAAGAAACCCAAACGTCCGGCCTGGGACTTAAAGGGGCAGCTATGTGACCTCAACGCAGAGCTGAAATGCTGCCGTGAGAGGAAGCAGGTGCTGGACCAGGAGAACCAGCAGCTGCGGGACCAGCTCCAGGAGGCCCAGCAACAGGCCTTGGCCCTGGGGGCAGAGCGCAGGACCCTGGAAGAGGAGCTGACCAGGGTGCGGGCCCAGGCTGAACAGGGCCAGCAGGAGCTGGGGAACCTGAGTGCCCGCGTCCTGGAGCTGGAAGAGCGGCTGGGCACACAGGAGGGCTTAGTGCAAGAGCTTCAGAAGGAACAGCTGAGATTGCAGGAGGAGCGCAGGGGACTGGCTGCCCGGCTGGGAGAGCAGGAGGTAAGGGCTGGCTTCTCCTCTAACGCCACCCTTCTCTCTAGGTAGCCCAGAAGTCGCTTGGGGCTTTGAAGTCCTGAGCGAGCGCCTCTGTCCAGCAGCACTGTCCTCCACCCTGCTCCCTGCTCTCCCCCACTCAGTGCACTTAACTGACTGTCTTGCTTCCTGCCCCACTTCACCCCATTCTGACTGTTTCTATAACCCACCCCTTTCCCATCTGCTTCTCTTCTATGTCTCCATCTCTTTTGTTTCTGTCCATCTTCACTGATAAAGGTCCCCATGCATTCTCTCTCCTGCTTGTCATCCATTTGGCTCCGTGGTGAGCACCAACTAGAATGAGTTACTTGCAGTCTCTCAAATGAGTTGATTCTCAATTCAGGGCGTTTGGCATGTGCACATCCCTCTTTGTGGAATATTCTCCCTGCACCCCATCCTTTCTTAGTTTACTCCCACGCTTTGGGGTATCAGCCTAGATATCCTCTTCCTTGTGCCCTTTCTGGTGCTCCGTGTACTCCTTATTCTATACTACGATTAACATTCACTTATCTCTTCTTTACCAGACTCTGAATTCCTTGGGGTCAGGGGCCAGCCCACCTCCCGCCCCCAGTCCCATCATGAAACTTCTTACTCTTGGTTGCTGGGTCTCACCATCCATGTCTGTTCTGTTCTGGACAGAGGAGGCTGCAGACCTCAGAAGCTTCTCTGTCGGACAGCCAGGAAGAGGTGGCATCTCTGCGCCAGGAGGCTGCAGCCCGGGAGGCCGTACTGGCTGAGCGGGAAGACCGTCTCCACGGGCTTGAGATGGAGCGCCGGAGGTTACACAACCAACTGCAAGAACTCAAAGGCAACATCCGTGTGTTCTGCCGGGTCCGCCCCGTCCTTCCAGGGGAGTCCACCCCATCCCCTGGCTTCCTCCAGTTTCCCCCTGGCCCCTGTGGACCTTCTGATCCTCCAACCCGCCTCAGCCTCTCCCGGTCTGATGAGCGGCGTGGGACCCTGAGTGGGGCGCCAGCTGGCCCTACCCGCCATGACTTCTCCTTTGACCGAGTGTTCCCACCAGGGAGTGGGCAGGATGAAGTGTTTGAGGAGATTTCCATGCTTGTCCAGTCAGCCCTAGATGGCTATCCAGTGTGCATCTTTGCTTATGGCCAGACAGGCAGTGGCAAGACCTTCACCATGGAGGGTGGGCCTGGGGGAGACCCCCAGATGGAGGGGCTGATCCCTCGGGCCCTGCGACACCTCTTTTCTGTGGCCCAGGAGCTAAGTGGCCAGGGCTGGACCTACTGCTTTGTGGCAAGTTACGTAGAGATCTACAACGAGACTGTCCGAGACCTGCTGGCCACTGGGACCCGGAAGGGCCAGGGGGTGAGTGTGAGATTCGCCGGGCAGGGCCAGGCAGCGAGGAGCTCACTGTCACCAACGCGCGCTATGTTCCGGTCTCCTGTGAGAGGGAGGTAAATGCTGAGGGCCAGTAGGCCTGGCCGTGGGGTCAGAGGGCTGGGGCGCAGGCAGGGTGACGCAGGACGGAGGTTGGGGGAGTGGGCCAGGATGAGGAAGGGCGAGTGGTGACAGTAGATCAGACGTTTGGCTTTGGCTGGTGGGCTGTGAGGTGCGTCCACCTTCACAGAACCAAGGCGTGAAGAGCAGTGGCGGGCCTCCTGAGGCAGGCGACCTCAGGCTCATCTCCGCCCACACTGCTTGTTTGGTTTACATCCCTGCCGGCCTCCGGGCTTTTCTTCAGCCTGCTCATCACACCTTTGGATTGGGCTTTGCACCTCCTCTCTCCATTGCCTGATATGGTCTTACCTTCCTCTCCCAGCAGGGCTGGATTGCTCCCTCACCACCTTAAAGATTTTAAGGTGTTGAGGCCATCCCTGACCATCTTTTTTTTTTTTTTTAAACTTTTGGCTGCACTGCATGACTTATGAGATCTCAGTTCCCCAACCAGAGATTGAACCTGTGCCCTGGCAGTGAAAGCACCAAGTCCTAACCACTGGACTGTCAGGAAATTACTGCTGGTTATCCTTTCTAAAATTGCAACCCAACCATCACACATTGCTTTTCTATTTTTAATTCCTTGATACTCTCAGGTACACTGTGTATTTTAATTATTTAGTCTTTCGCTGGCTAGAAAAAGCACCAAGAAGGCAGATGCTGGGTCTTGCTTATTGCCGTATCTGACCTGTGGGTTCCCAAGTGGTTCGGTGGGTAAAGAATCTGCCTGCAGTGCAGAAGACATAGGAGACGGGGGTTTGCTCCTTGGGTTGGGAAGATCCCTTGGAGGAGGGCACGGCAACCCACTCCAGTGTTCTTGCCTGGAGAATCCCATGGTCAGAGGAGCCTGGCGGGCTACAGTCCACAGGTTGCAAAGGGTCGGACTTGCCTGAAGCGACTGAGCACTCAGGCATGCATGCACGCCTGACCTGGCTACGTGCTCACCACTGCCTGACTGCACCTCTTGCTGCGCCCCGTCCCCAGGTGGAGGCCCTGCTCCATCTAGCCCGCCAGAACCGGGCTGTGGCCCGCACAGCCCAGAATGAGCGCTCGTCGCGTAGTCACAGCGTGTTCCAGCTGCAGATCTCTGGGGAGCATGCTGGCCGAGGCCTGCAGTGTGCAGCCCCCCTCAGCCTGGTAGACTTGGCTGGGAGTGAGCGGCTAGACCCTGGCTTAGCACTCGGCCCTGGGGAGCGGGAACGCCTTCGGGAAACGCAGGCCATTAACAGCAGCCTGTCCACGCTGGGGCTGGTCATCATGGCCTTGAGCAACAAGGTAGGAATGGGGGTGGGGGAGGTGGGCCCTGGGAAGCAGCTGGTGCTGGCTGTCCCCACCCTTGTCCTAACCTCCTGTCCCTCTCCACCCTGTAGGAGTCCCACGTGCCTTACCGGAACAGTAAGCTCACCTACCTGCTGCAGAACTCTCTGGGTGGCAGTGCCAAGATGTGAGCAGAAGGGGAGGGCTGGGAGCCACCGTGTCAGGGTCAGGGTGGGGTCAGTGACATAGTGGAGACCTGGACACTGATTCTGGGGTTTGCCCCCTCTCCTCTGTCCACAGGCTCATGTTTGTGAACATTTCTCCCCTAGAAGAGAATGTCTCCGAGTCCCTCAACTCCCTACGCTCGCCTCCAAGGTGCGGTCACTAGCAGCCCGGTCCCTGTAAGGCTTCCTGCTGACTATGCATCTGCACCCTGGTCCTTGGGGCCAGCGGCACGTGCATCCAAAAGGATGTACATTTACCAGGCATTTAACTATTGACTTCTGGGGGATTGAATTAAATTCTTAAAACTAGGTGGTTGAAAGGTCAAAACTATGTAGAAAGCTGTATCCAAGTGAGATTGACCCTCCACCCTGCCCACCACATTCTCCCCCTGTCCTAGCAGTTGTTCTCATGTTTTATCCTTTTACTTCTCCTCTCGTGTTTCTTTTTGCAAATACAAGCAATATGCATGGAATTTCCCTCTTTCTTACAGAAGACATCTCTTCCCCTCTCTTTCATGTATTATATGTTGTCCTGCCTTATTTTGTTATTTTTGATTGACAAGACAGCCTTAAGGATGGGGCGGTGGCCAGGGAGAGTAGGGGGAAAAGAAAAAAATCAGACAGCCCTAGGATGATTCCCCTCCAGCACACAGAGATCATCCCATTATTTTTACATTTGCCTGAGACTCCACTGTGTGGATGCACCAAAGTTTATCCACCAGTTCCCTCTACTGGACACTTGGATTCTTTCCACCCTTTTACTATTACACACAAGGCTATGTTGACTAACCTTGTACATATCATTCTATATTTGCTTGGTTACATCTAACTATCCAGAGAGAGATTCTTTGAAATGGGATTCCTGGATCAAAGACATAAAGGTTTTTCAGGCTATTCCAAATACACAGTGTGAATTCAGGCTCCAGTCCCCACAAGGGTCAGCTGTGTTCAGGCTATGAATTCTCTAAGAAACGTAAGCTCCCTCTACAAGAGTTAAGTCAGGAAGTTTCTTTACAGACTGCCTTGGAGAGTAATATATTCCTCTGATAACTCATTTTCCTGAGGATACAGCCTTGAGATGCTTTCTGGCTTTGCTCAGGGCCTCGGATTGCAGGTGTTCTGCACTCTTGCTGCTGTGGAAGTAATCAGCCACCTTAGCGCCCTGCCATGGTCTTCTGCTTTAATCAGGATTTCCCTTGCTGCCTTACAAGTTCAATTAAAGTTCTACCAACATCATTAATACCCCCAAAAATGAACTCTTTGATCCTCTAATACCCAGTTTATGTTAAATTTCCCCTGATTGTCTCAAATGCCTTTTATACATTAGGATTTGTTCCATTTGGGATCAAAGCAAAGGACCACCCTTTTAATTTAGTTGAAATGGTCTTTTGAGTTTCTTTTAATTTGTAATAATCTCACCCCCACATTTATTTGTTGAAGTGGGGTGATTTGTCGTATAGAACATACCATATTCTAGATTTTGGCTGTTGCTTCCTCTTTCCTCCACAATTTTTATTTTCTTGTAATTAGGCTTGGAGGCTTGATTTGAATCAGATTCTAATTTCTTGGCAAGAAAATGGTATGATACATTTTATTGCATCATATCAGGAGGCACCTAGTATTGAGTTGTTCCATTTTTCCCCCTCCCCTAGTTGTTTCACCTTTAATGATATAAAAATTGATCATTGCATTTGGGTATTGTCAGCCCAATCTGTCCGTTAAAAACTCCCTTCAACTTTCTCCCCCAATGCTTTTATCAGCGATGCTATATAGATCTATTGTTGTTGTTTAGTCACTAAGTCTGGAGAAGGCAACAGCACCCCACTCCAGTACTCTTGCCTAGAAAATCCCATAGGCGGAGGACCCTGGTTGGCTGCAGTCCATGGGGTCGCTAAGAGTTGGATACGACTGAGCGACTTGACTTTCACTTTTCACTTTCATGCGTTGGAGAAGGAAATGGCAACCCACTCCAGTGTTCTTGCCCGGAGAATCCCAGGGACCGGGGAGCCTGGTGGGCTGCGGTCTATGGGGTCACACTGAGTCAGACACGACTGAAGTGACTTAGCAGCAGCAGCAAGTCACTAAGTCATGTCCAGCTCTGTAGTCCACCCGGCTCCTCTGTCCATGGGATTTTCCAGACAAGAATATTGAAATGGGTTGCCATGTCCTTCTCCAGGGGATCTTCCCAATTCAGTGATTGACCCCACCTCTCCTGCATTGGCAGGCAGTTCTTTGCCACCATGGGAGCCCCAGATCTATTATCCAGTTCAGTTCAGCCGCTCAGTCCTGTCTGACTCTTTGCGACCCGATGAATCGCAGCATGCCAGGCCTCTGTGATTTTCTAATTTTCTCAGCTGTTCTACATTTATTAATCACAATGCTTGAGAACTCTCCCTTGTCATCTATTTGGTTATTCTGAAATTCAGTCCATATAGGCAAGATGGGATAAATGCTATATTCTTCATCAATTTTTACTATTGTAAGTTGGTATCCTGACAACTTCCAAAGGTGACCAGTGAGTTTTTATCCAGGAGGTAACATCTTGGTATATATCGTTTGAAGTCATTATTCTTTCTAATGCTCAAATTGCCCGCCTTTGGCTAGTGGAAGCTCCATCTTGGCTCCTGTGCCCTTTAGACAAGTTCCCAGTAGTCCTTTCTCCAGATTCATCTTGTACATTTCCTGCCCTAGACTGAAGATCATTAATTTTCTAAGGAGCTTTGGTTCCTATGTTTATGATGACGTGTTATCTAGCTTATTGAGCACTAGTGGTGGGAGGGCTTTGGGGGAGTCTAGAAGAAGTGGCTCTCTGCTCCTGTAAGGGGCTTCTGTCCCTTCTCTGGCCTTTCCTCCTCTTCCAGATCTTGTGTGCCCAGCGGGCGCGGGAGAACTGAGACCAGCCTGAACCTGCTTTCAGAGCCCTTATTTCAGGACTCTGAGGGCAGCCATAACACTGAGGGTTCAGAGGTGATTTGGCGAAAACTTCTTTTGGTTGCTCTGAAAATTTTTTTATCCTGTTTTGTCTAAATCCCCTTCCTGCAGGTGAACCAGTGTGTTATTGGCACAGCCCAGGCCAACAAGAAATGAAGATGGATCTAGATTGTGTGTGTGTGTGTGTGTGTGTGTGTGTGTGACACACGGGGCGGGGGTGGGGGGGGGGGGCGCTGATACCTGGGCCTATCAAATAAAGAAGATAATTTTTTGTTGTTTTTAAATAAAGGTTTTATTAGCGGTTGTCCAATAAGGGGGGAGCTGTGGCTCTTCCATTCTGCCAAACGTTTGTGTTTCACGGGGACAGGGCTTCGACTTTTCTAACGGGTCAGTCCAGAGTCAGGGTAGCCCCCGCCCTGCTCCCGTCCCTATTTACGTCCGGGGGTTGTGCAGTCACTAGTTCCGCTTCCTCAGGCACAGGACACCCTCGCCCGGGGCAGGAACTCAGTGCGGGAAGGTGCGAGCCCGAGTCCGGGGCGGGGCCGGCGCGCCTGCCCACAAGCTGCGGGCTCTCTCCTCCCGCTCTTTCTCTTCCTTCCCTTTCGAACCGCCGGGGCTAGCTCTGCCCGCCGCCATTGGCTGGCTCTTGGCGGCGTCACCGCCTCGGTCCGAGTTCTAGTCGGTGCACCCGCCTCGGCCGCGCGGGGCGGGGCGCATGGGCTAACTCCCTCGCGCCAAGCGCGGAGGCCGCCGCCCCGTCAGAGGGCTGGGTCTTCCCAGGTGCCGCGCGCGCGGGAGGGGTCGCGCGTGCGCAGAGGCGCGGTGACAGTGGGCGGGGTGGGGGCAACTAGCTCCGGGGGGCGGGGCCGGGGCAAAGGCGGGAGGAGGCGGCGGAGCCCGCGGGGCGGGGGGCGGGGCGGGGGCCATGGGACGGGTGAATGGAGGGCGGGGTCGTGAACCAGAGCGCGGGGCGGGGCCCGGAGTGACCCTGCGGGGCCGGGGGCAGTTAACGGATGTGGCGCGGGGCGGCGGCCCGACCGGCGGCCTAGCGGGGGATTCCCTCCTGCCCCGAGGGCAGGCCTCTCTCCGGAGGAAGGGGCTGCGGGGATTCCCTCTCCCGCCGGGTCCGCGAGCCCGCCCGCCCCATCCACGGAGACGCTCCCACTCGCTCCGCGCCCTCCAGGCTCGCTGGCGGTGAGGGAGGTGGGGTGAGGAGGTGCCCGCCCCCCGGCTCCTCCTTCCCCCCGCCCTCCCCTCCCTCCACCCTCCCCCTAGCCGGTTTGTCCCTCCCCTCCCCTCCCCTCCTTCCCCCGCCGCCTCCTCCTGCCGCTGCCGCTGCTTTGGCTGCTGCGTCATACGCCCCAGAGCCGTCGGGACGGAGGGGCTGGGCCTGGGGACCCCCAGTCTCTGCCTGCACGCCCCCCCGACGCCCGGCCGTGCCCTCCCCCGCGCGGGGGTTTCACCTCAGTCTCCCACATCTGCCTCTGCCCGGCTCCCGGCGGCCCCAGCTGTCACTGGTAAGGAGGCGGCGGGAGGCGCCCGTGGGGGGCAGGGAGCCGGGGGTCGGCGCTCAGGGCGCGGGCGGGAGAGCCGCGCCGCCCGGGCGGCGAGTCGGGCTGGGCCGACTCAAGTCTCCTCTCAGACTCGCCGTCCTGGGGAGAAGAGACCCGGACTGGGACACGCCCCCTCCCGGGGCACTCAGGGAAGTTCTCTAACCAGGGGGCAGGGAGCCCCGAATTTGAGGGTGACCTGACATAACCTAGCACCAAGATGATTGCTCTGAATGAGACACGGGGGTCCAGGAAGCAACCTTTTCCACTCGAAAACATCTCCAGAAAAAGCTCCCAAAACACATCTCTGGGAAACAGCACCCCAATTGTAATACCTCTATAAACAGTGGTAGAAGGTGACAGTAGAAACTGAGTGGCAACCTTTGCCTCTGCAACCATCCTTTCTGCTAAAATCTCACGGCCGGGATACAACGTCCCAGGGGAGCTCTGGCAGCTGGGAAACTAGAGAACTAGGTTGGTGGGGTGGGGGGACAGTGGGGAGAAGAGAACCAGTGGTGACTGTTGGGAGAGCTGGAGTTAGGGAAGGCCGGAAGGGGTGCCCAGGGGTTTCCTACCCAGGTATCTCAGGGAAATGGAGGCTGGGCACACCTGCTCAAGTCTTAGACAGAAAAACAGGCAAAGAAAATGGGGGCTAGTTCCTCAACATTGATAACTTTCTCCTACTGTCTCACTTCAAACTAGGCCCCCCAGGATGCAATGGCACAGCCCCCCGGCTGAGCCGCTCTGGTGCCCCCCACTTTGGGACCCAGCTTCTCCTGCTCCCACCTCAGGCCCCCGGCCTCGACTTTGGGAGGGTCAAGATGTGCTGGCCAGATGGACAGATGGGCTGCTATACTTGGGGACCATCAAAAAGGTATGACCTCTGACCTGTCACCTTTTCTCATTCCTCTTATCTAGTCTGATGCCTGTTCCGTCTTCTGTGCTCACCCATTCCAGGTGGACAGTGCTCGGGAGGTGTGTTTGGTTCAGTTTGAGGATGATTCCCAGTTTCTGGTCCTATGGAAAGACATTAGCCCTGGTGAGAAGCCTGAGTATGGATCCAATGGAAAACAAGCCTGGCATGGGGGACAGAAAGGGGCTGGGAGACAGGCCCTCTGACACTCTGTTCTCTCACAGCGGCCCTCCCTGGGGAGGAACTCCTCTGCTGTGTATGTCGCTCTGAGACTGTGGTCCCTGGGAACCGGCTGGTCAGCTGTGAGAAGTGTCGCCATGGTGGGTGAGAGGGCAGGACACCTGAATGGTCTAGCTTGCCCTAGGTCTGCCAGGGTGCCTCTGATCCTTTCCTCCAGCACTGGTCCTTATACTGTCTGTCCTGGTCTGAGTCCCCAAGCCACTGCTCTGGCCAGTCTCCACAAGCCTGTAACCTCACTCCCTGCCAGCACAGGGAGAGGCAGCCTTGGGATGGGATGTAAGAGCTCTGCGGGCAGAGGGTGTGAGTGAGCAAAAGTCTCTCAGTTGTGTCTGACTCTTTGTGACCCCATAAACCGTACAGTCCATGGAATTCTCCAGGCCAGGATACTAGAGTGGGTAGTGTTTCCCTTTTCTAGGGAATCTTCCCCACCCAGGGATCAAACCCAGGTTCCCCACATTGCAGGTGGAATCTTTACTAGCTGAGCCACAAGGGAAGCCCAAGAATACTGGAGTGTGTAGCCTATCCCTTCTCCAGGGTATCTTCCTGACCCAGGAATCGAACTGGGGTCTCCTGCATTGCAGGTGTTCTTTACCAACTGAGCTATCAAGTTGCCCCAAATTCGGGCAGAGGGTAGTTTCAGTACGGCTTTTTCTAACCATTTGACCTTGGGCAAGTCCCTAAACTTCTAAGAATCACAGCTGCCTCACCTGCTTTTAAAATAAAGGTAATGACGCTCACCCCAGCAGGACCATGGTCAAGAACAAAATGAGATTGGGTTAAGACTCTTCTCCCAATACCTAGCGCACACAGGTACGCAATGCAATAAGTGGTCTACTGTCAATATTCTCATTATTCAGCTTATCACCAGGACTGCCACGTTCCAAGGGCCCCAGCCCCTGAGAGAGGAGAGGGCGCATCCTGGGTCTGCCGCCAGTGCGTCTTTGCCATCGCCACCAAGGTAAGGGCCCCCTCCCTGTGGGACCTCCAACCCCCAGCCTCTCCTGAACCCTTCCTTCCTCCACCCCTGAGGCCACCTGTCTGTTCCACCTACAGAGGGGGGTGCGCTGAAGAAGGGCCCCTACGCCCGGGCCATGCTGGGCATGAAGCTCTCCCTGCCGTATGGACTGAAGGGGTTGGACTGGGACGCTGGGCATCTGAGCAACCGGCAGCAGAGCTACTGTTACTGTGGTGGCCCTGGGGAGTGAGTAGTGAGGGGCAGGGGGTTAGGGGAACAAGTGATGGGGGTGGGAACAAAGGAGAATGGCAGGGTGGCGGGAGTGCTGAAAGGGTGGGAGAATGGTGAGCAGGGTTTGGGGCAGTTAAGGAGGGTGTGTCTGGGGGTCACTGGTCCCATTTCACTTCAGGTGGAACCTGAAGATGCTGCAGTGCCGGAGCTGCCTGCAGTGGTTCCACGAGGCCTGCACCCAGTGTCTGAGCAAGCCCCTTCTTTACGGGGACAGGTGAGCCTGGGCAGACCCTCCAGGAGCTCTGCCCCCATCCCAGACCAGGTGTCCTCCTGAGCTCTGAAGCCTTGCTTACCGGTTAGCCCTATCCTTGCTCGGAAAACCGCCACCCCCCCACCCCCCGCCTCCCGACCCGTGGGCAGCTGTAGTTTCCTGTAAAAGGTGTATTCTCTTTCTCTTGCCTACTTCCAGGTTCTATGAGTTTGAGTGCTGTGTGTGTCGGGGGGCCCTGAGAAGGTCCCGGAGGCTACAGCTTCGCTGGTGAGCTGGATATGGGGCACGATCTCAGCATCACTCCTCTCTCCGCACCCTCAGCTTTTCACTTTGAAGGCCCCAGCCCCCTACCTGGGGGACACCCCTGCCTGCCCCCCGACTCTTATAATGCTTCACCACCTTGACAAGTCAGTGTTTCTCCAGGGTGGATGTGGCGCATCTTGTCCTCTACCACCTCAGTGTTTGCTGTAAGAAAAATATTTTGATTTTGACCGTGAGATCCTCCCCTTCACCTCTGAGAATTGGGACAGTTTGCTCCTTGGAGAGGTAAGGGGTGGTGAACCTCTGGGGGTCAGAGTGGGCCAGGGAGATGTGGAAAAATGGGGGAGGGAATCACTGCTCTCCTGACCTCATTTCCTCCTCTCCCCTAGCTCTCAGAAACCCCCAAGGGAGAACGGTCTTCAAAGCTCCTCTCCGCTCTCAACAGCCACAAGGACCGGTGAGTCGGAGGGAGGCTCAGGAAGAGATGGAGATGTGGAGATGCAGCCTGAGAGGGAGGGGCTGCAGCCCACCTGGAAGATGCCCTCTGAGGACTGACAGCATAGGAGGGTCCCTTTTCTCCAGCACTGACCCTGTATCATTTCTCTCCTCATCCCAGTTTCATTTCAGGGAGGGAGATTAAGAAGAGGAAATGCTTGTTTGGTCTCCATGCTCGGATCCCTCCCCCTGTGGAGCCCCCTCCTGGAGATGGAGCCCCCACCAGGTCACTGGTCCAGGGGGGATGGGGGAAGTTCTCAGGGTGTATGTATGGAAACAGGGAGGTCTTTGGGGTGTCCGGGGGGGGCTGGGGGATAAGGAGGCCTCTTACAGCTTCCCTTCAGGGCAGGGCCCTGGGGGAGGGGTCTCACGTCCCCTGGGGAAGCGCCGGAGGCCGGAGCCAGAGCCCCTGAGGAGGAGGCAGAAGGGGAAAATGGAGGAGCTGGGGCCACCCTCAGCAGTGCGCAACCAGCCCGAGCCCCAGGAGCAGAGGGAGCGGGCTCGTCTGCAAAGGGCACTGCAGGTACAGGGGCAGGGGCACCCGTGGGCAAATGGTGGTGTGGGAAGGAATCAAGGATGATCTCTCAGTCCTTTGCTCCTTCTAGGCCTCAGTGTCTCCACCACCCTCCAGCCCTAACCAGAGTTACCAGGGCAGCAGCGGCTACAACTTCCGGCCCACAGATGCCCGCTGCCTGCCCAGGTCAGTGCACCTTCTCCCTCCAACCAGACACACTCCTTGGAACCTCTCTTCCAGTTGCATACAATCTTCTGGATTTTCTCACCCAAAATTCTTTTCCCTCTCCCCTTTGGCTGCCCACTTCTTTACCTAAAGACTTCGAGAACCAGTGTCTGCTCCCCAGTATTCTAGGGATGGGTTCCTTGAGGATAGTGTTTGCGCTCTGCCCTTCCCAGGGGGAGAGGGTCCTATTCCCTTGCTTTGGGTCCTGACTTTCTTCCTTCCCAACCCCAGCAGTCCCATCCGGATGTTCGCTTCCTTCCACCCCTCTGCCAGCACTGCAGGGGCCTCTGGGGATGGTGAGCCCCCAGACAGGTGAGATTCTACTCCTTTGCCGGTGATGCCTCTTGCCTCTTCATTTCCGTGGTCCCTTAAACATCGTTGTTGTTGTTGTTCCTCTGACCCACGCGGCCTCCATTTCTGGTCAGTCTTTATCTCCATCTGGACTGACAGTTGCTTTCTCTACCTAGGTCACCCCTGGAACTTCACATTGGTTTCCCCACAGACCTCCCTAAAAGTGCCCCCCACTCGATGACTGCCTCATCTTCCTCAGTCCCAGCCCCCTCCCCAGGTGTTCCCAGACGCTCAGCACCCCCTTCTCCCCTCTGCCGTAGTTTGTCTCCTGGGGCTGGGGGTGGAGTCCGAGGTGGGGTCGGCTACCTGTCCCGTGGGGATCCTGTCCGGGTCCTTGCTCGGAGAGTGCGGCCTGATGGCTCTGTGCAGTACCTGGTTGAGTGGGGAGGTGGGGGCATCTTCTGAACAGCCTGCCTGTGCCCAACTGCCCATTCACACACACCGGCACTTTCATACCCTGACCTCTGACCTCACCTACAGCTGGGATGTACCTGGGGCACTAGGGGGTATGTCCCCTACTGTCCAGGCTGGAATCCAGGTTGGGGGTTGGGGAAGAGGCTCACTCTCCTCTACTCCCTTCACGGTTCCTGACCCTTCCCCCAACCATTCCCTCATTTCCTTTGATGTTATTTTGTTACAGCTTTTTAAATATTTTTAAAAATTATTTAACCCCTGGGGATGGAGACTGAGGAGGGGAGAACAGATCCTGGGCTCTGTATCACTGAAATAAAGATAAATAAACAAACTTAGCAGCCCTGAATCATTCCAAAAAACAAGAAGAAAGGGACTAGAAGCACTTCTGACCTTCCCAACCAAATTCGCTTTTGACCAGGAAAAAGGAAAATGGAAGAGAGAGCTAAAAATGGGATTTATTAAGAGTCCAGTCATCACAAGGTAGGAGTGTTGAAATTTATGAGGAAAACCATGGCAAGAACAAAGGTTCATCACAGCGGGGCTGTGCTGGAGTCAGGAACCGACTCTGTAACCTGGTGCACCCACTGCAGGTACGGGGAGTTCCCCTGCTCCACAGGCAATGCAATCACCTCAGCCACTTCATAAGGGTGCACAGACCTGTGGAAATGATAGGCGATCAAAGACTTACCCAAAGGAGTCCATCCCCTCAAGACTGCCCAGGAAGGCTCACCCCACAGTTTACACCCACACCTCTACCCACGTCAAAGTTCTCACCGAACAAAATCCGTCAGAGCTGGAACCAAGGAACTTTGGGTTTTGATCATCTGAGGGGTGAAGACAAATATGGCTGAATCGGGGGGTGAACTTGATTCCAAGATCTGGGATGAGGGATAGGGGTCAAAGTAAATGGCCAGGGAATTAAGTTTTTGTCAGGTAGGAAACATTTCTCACCATCAGCACTTCACTGTCCTCTTCAATCTTTCCTTTCCACTCATAGCTGAAAAGGTAAGGGAGAGAGTGTTGCAAAGATTTCCCTCAAGGTAAAAGACTGCCAGTCAGCCCTTTGAGTTAGGTTAACACTCCAACCCCTAATTGACTCACATGGATGTAATCTGAGGGACAAGGTTGACACAAGCTGCGAGGCGCTTCTCCACCATAGCCCTGAAGGTGAAGAGAGAGCACCTTTTAAAGGCCCCATGACCCGGATTTTTTGCACTGGCAGCCCAGAGACAGGCAGGAAGCAGCGGGAGGTGCTCCCCCATCTCTCCCTTCATAAGCACCTTTCCTTGCTTCACACTGAAGTCCCCACCTGGCGATCTCCTTGGCGACCTTCTCGTTGGGGCAGGTGACAAAGGCCGCAGAGACCGAGCCGGGGACATAGGCGGAGCCCGAGGCCGACGAGGGCTGGGCCGGGGGACTTCCTGAAGCCATGGACAGCAGGGCTCGGGGTAGCAAAAGAAGGCGAGAGGCTGCAGGCAGCAGTGTCGGCATCCAAAACAGCGACAGGAGCAGAGCGGCCTAAGAGCAGGGGGTGGATTCGGCGTCTCATAAACACCCCAGCAAACTGCACCCCGAGAACACTTCGCTTGCATAAACACTCAGGCCCGCCCTCTTCTGCATCCCGAAGAAAAACATTCCTGAAACCAAGAGAAGCTTGGAAAATTTAAGGCAAAGACTCGGTTTTCACTCTCCTCGGAGGTCAACCTCTGGGTTTTGGGGTACAGGTCATGGGCGAAGCTTCGCGGACCGGAAGGGGCGGGGCCGATCACTCACCCCTCCGCCGAGCAGGAATGCGGGAGCCCGCCCCCGCCTCATGCAGCCTATGCTGGCAGAGGAAGGTTGAATCTCAGAGACCACACGTTACGCGGAGGAAGAACCCCAAAGCCAAGAAGAGCGGCCTCTTCTTACCTGGGCAGCAGCCACGTGACAGTAGAAGCCGGACTACCCTAACCTCCAAAGCCAGCCAATCCTCGTTCCCACGTAGCCCGGTTTGTCCCGCCTCCGGGGGCGGGAGGGGCGAAGAAGGATCCAACCAATCAACACCCGGATCTGCAGACGTGCACGGAAATGGAGCGCCCGTTTCCGTGTAAACCGGAAACGGCCAATTGCAGGCGGAGGAGAGCCGCAGCGGCGTTCCACTGTCACGTGAGGGGGCGGATCGCCTCAGGCAGCGGTACCTCAATGAACTACGCGAAGAGACCAATCGCGGGGCCGCCCCGCAGGCCACATGATGAGAGCCCTGGCGCTGGGAAAGAGGGGCTGGAGACCCCGCAGAGTCGATGCGTCAGGTTGTGGAGTGGGGGCTCATCCTTAAACCCCGGAATGTGCCTAGTAACAGCCCTGTTCCTGAGGCCTTAAGGAATGACAGGGTCTTACGAGATTGAACCTCAGGGCCGGGGGGTGAAGAGAGCGCCCCCTGCCATTTTGGTTAGGACTGACAGATTCTTGAGTTGGGGAATGCACAAGTATAATCTGAGAAACCAACTGTCTGGTTATATAGGGGGAAGTGATTAGGCAGGCAGGGCATGGCAAGACCACGGCTAGGTGGAAAGATGCATTTTAAAAGAACGGAGAAGACCCTGTAAGTGAGGTAGACAGTGATTAAAATGGAGCGCCTCAGCCTTAACTGAAGCCCCAAAACTGCAGACAGACTTGTGAATCGATAGAGGGGGGTGGGGGAGAGGAGGGCTGCAGGTTGGGGGTATGAAGAAGACACCAGGAAGTAGTGATGGTCCTTTTATCCCTTACCCCCTTTCTATTTCACTCTCTGGGTCTGGTCTACCTCTCAGCCTTGGGTCTCCTTCCCTTAACCCATCCCCCTAGGAGCCAGGACCTGCCCTACATAACCTCCCTGGGGCCCAAGCACATCCTGTGACCCAAAAATGGAGGGGCCAATGAGAGGAGAAATAGGTGGGAGGAGGCAGGGAGAAAAAGGCTCTGCCACTTTCCCTACCTAGTATTTCCCCTCCTTCCTGGGTCTGGGGTCTCTGGTCTGCTGGGTGGGTATAACTGGGCATTTCGCAGGCTGAGTTCTCTCATACCTACCACTCTGGGGTTGGAGGTCTCCCTGAGATCTCTGTCTCTGGAGTTTGAGGGATCTCTATGGGGTCTTTTGGTATTTGTAGCTTTTTAGGACTGAGTGTCCTTGTTTTTTGTTTGCAGGGGGAGGTTTCTGGGTCTGCAATCACCCTCTCTCTGAGGTATTAAAAATTCTTTTTATGTGTTTGGGGGTCTCTGAGTTCATCTCTGGGCTAGTAGAGTGTATCTTTGCCCCGCCTCCCCAACCAAGGTCTGGAGTTTCTGTCTCTGAGTTATCAGCCTCTGAGTCTGCAGTTTCTTTTCTCTGAGATCTAAGTCTGGGGTCTCTAATATCTCTCAGTGGGTCTGAGTTCTCAAAGATCTAATTTCATGTCTGGATTCTTTCTGAATCTGGTCTCATCTTTTCCTTTGAGTCTAGGTCTTAGAGCTCAGTCCCTGAAATCACTGTTTAAGTCTGGTGTCTTTAAGATTTCTGTAGCTATGAAGAACCTTTTTGAGACTGAATGCTCAGATTTTGACCTTTGACCCATTTTGGGCGGGGGGTAGGGGGGTGGTCTGTGATCTTTTTTCTGAGATTGGGGCCTCTTTTTCCTCTAGACTTAGGGTTTGTGCCTCAGATTATCCCCTGCACCACCCCCCCAACCCTGGGTGGCAAAGGTATCTTTATGGGTCTGGAGCCTCCCCATATCAGGGTCTGGGGTCTGCATCCTTAGAACCGCTCTCTTTCTGTAGGGAGAGCTTTTGAGTCGGGGTCTCTCCCTCCCTGGCTCTCACTGAGTAGGGGTGGGGGCTGCAGGGACTCTCTCTCCTCCTCCTCCTGCTCTCCTCTCGCTTGCTCCCCCGCCCCCCTCTCTCTCTCTCTCTCTCTCTCTCTCTCCCGGCTGCCGCTGCTGCCGTTGGCTCCTCTTCTCCTCCTCCTCCTCCTCTCTCTCCTCCTCTCTGCCTCTCTCTGCTCCTCTCTCCTCCTCTCTCCTCCTCCTCCTCCACCTCCTCCTCCTTCTCCCCTCTCTCTCCCCCTCTTTCTCTCTTCTCTTTCTCCCCCGGCCCCCCGCCCCCCTCCCCCAGGCCTGATGAGCAGGTCTCGAGCCTCCATCCATCGGGGGAGCATCCCCGCGATGTCCTATGCCCCCTTCAGAGGTACGATGGTGAGGGGAGGGGGAGGACCAGTTGGGGGAGAGAAGGGGGAGGGGCGGGGTGGGGGGGGTGCTGGGCAGAGCTGGGGCCAGGGAGGGGAGCAGCTGAAATGGAAGGAGAGAGGAGGACTCGGAAGGCAGGGATGGGAGCAATGGAGAAGGAGGGATTAGAGGATAGGGGTAAATAGGGACCGGAGGGGCCAAGAAACAGGCCTTGAAGGGGACTGAGGGGGAAACGATGAAGGGAAAAGAGATCGCCAGAGAAGGTGGGAAGATAGAAGGGTAGGGTTGGGGGACGAGCTGCAGAAATAATTTGGAGGTGGGAGCTGAGAGATGAGGAAAATACCAAGGAAACAGAAGGACAGAGTCTTAGGAGAGGGGGCTAGGAGGGGAAAATGAAGAAAATTAAAACTTAGGGGGTGAAAAAAAGCAGCCAAGAAGATGGGGGGTAGGATCTGGTGGGGTCTCAGAGTATGGTAGGGGGTAAAAAAGACAGGAGATGGAGGGAGAGGAGAGGGGGCCAGATGGAGAGAGAGGGAAGCAGTGGGGGGTGGGGGTGGGGAATGGAGGGTCCAGATGGAGGGAAGAGAGGAGAGAGAATGGGGAATGGGTTTGGGGGAGGAGAGGCCAGGGCAGGGGAGGGCCAAATTAGGTATGTGTTTATTGGGGGGGTGGCAATACAAGTAAAACTGAGTGCTGGGAGTAGGGGGCAGATTAAGACCCTGCCTCAGACTCAGGCCCTCATTAAGGCCCTTGAGCATTGAAACCTAATCCCTGGGGGTTTATCCACTTCCTTCACTTCACCACTTTCACCCCTCCCCCCACCTCCAGTCCTTATTTCCATTCCCCCTCCCTCTGGTGTCCACCACCTATATCTTTCCCCACATACGGTGTCCGTTCCTTATATGAGTCCCCCTTGTGTCCTTCCCCGTATCAGTGCCTGCTCTGGTGTCCCTTCTCTCCCTCCCTCTCTTCCACCTGGTAGTCTTTATATCTCTACCACCTCTTCACTCCCTCCTCCTTGGCCCCCTCGTCTTAGTCTCCCTGTTATGTCCCTCCTCACTTCCTTTGGGCCCTTCTGGTGTGTTCCCTTGTCCCTAAAGATTTACCATCATCTCTGACTCTTACTCTCTTAGATCCATTCCTGTTATTTCTTCTCCACCCCATCCCTTCTTCCCTACCCCATTCCCTATCTTATCACAAGTCTGTGCCTACTTACTTTCCCCTAAGACCTCATCCCTTATCACCCATTCTTCTTGTCTCCTCTCCTTCATGGGCTGTTGGAGATTTGGGGAGCAAAGATAGCAGTTTTGACAGTTAGAACAGGACCTACAAGAGATCCCCATCTGAGCCCCATCGAATTGTTCATCCTAGTAAATCTTTCCCCTTTCTTAACTGTGTCTCTTGTCTCTTGCATCTGCCTCCCAGAATCATCCTGCGTCCAGGCAATGTTTGTGTATGTGTGCATTTCCAGAGTTGCTCCTAAGTGAAGTTCCCCGTGTCCTTCGCCCCCTCCCAGGAGGAGGGGGTCCCCTGAAGTCTAACTGTCCTCCCTGTGGCTGCTGTCTGACCCAGTCCCTCCTATAATGATGATGTGAATCAACAGATGTCCCCTCTGGGAGTCCTCGGTCTGACTGCAGTGGGCATGTTTCCTGCAGTATCTGCAATCTCAGAGCCTAGGTTTTGGTGATCTCTTTATCTAAAGGGTATGTCTCTGAGGTGGCACTGACACAGAGTTTGAAGAGTATTGGGGCTTTTGCATACCTGTGTTCAAGGAGTTCACCTCTTGTCTCTGACCTGCAGATTGGGTAAATTTGAACCATGTTTATAGACAGAAAGGGGCTAGATTTTTTAACACTCTGCTACTCATAGCTTTTGGTTGGAATGAAGTTCACTGGCCAATTCTTTTCCTGCAATATTCCCATGATTAATTATCCTGGAAAGGTAAGGGGATTTGATCTTTTTCCTCTAAACTCTCTGTCACCCTCATTCCTTAAGCTTATTTTCTGTCACGCTGATGTCATCAATTTGATTTCTCTCTGACTTCTATAGGGCCTGCCCACATGGCCCTGTGATGGTGTGCAGCACTGGGGTTTAAAGGAGAGGTACTTTGCATGCACAGGGGTGTGGAAGAACAGCAGAATTGGGAGGGGCAACCCTTAATCTACTGTAGTAGATCCTTAGTCTACTACTTTTGGAAGTTTTGTCCCCATCCCCAGCCTCTATGTCACAGGCCTGGATCTTTCATTTTGCCCTCCCCTCTTCCTTCCTCAGGCTTCTCACGGTGCCTTGGGGAGGTTCCTACTTGAGGAGTTGGCTTCCATCCTGTCCATGGAGACTGGGGAGGTGGGATAGTGGGACAGTATTGAATCTTTGACCTCTGGGCATGGAGTAGGGGAAGAGATCAACTCAGTATACATGCAAACAAGGGCATATTCCCTGCCTCCTCAGTCCCCAACCCCTCCACAGCCAGATACCAACAAGATCCATCCTTCCTCTCCCACCAGCAGAAGCAGCTCTTTCCCTGAAGGATAAGCAGGGCTGGGCTGGGGAGGAGGGAGTGAAGGAAAGCAGAGAGGCAGGAGAGGAGGCCCTCTCAGGATTCTGACCCTGGGAACAAGTCAGCTCCTCACTCCCTCTCTTTTCTAGACATTTAGCTTTTAGTCTCATGACCCAAATGTTCCTACATCCTCATCCTTCTTCCCACAGCTCTGTAGGCTTCCTTACTCTTTCGCAGATGGGTGGGGCCATCTTCCAAATCCTTGTCTTCTGCAGCTATCTGGTTGCCCTCCCTCTTCCCAGACACTTGCCACCAACCTCCCTGTATTTTTCTTCTGCCAGTTTTGCTGGACCCTCAGCCTTTTGATTTTTCAGAAGTGGATGGAGAGCTCCTTCCCCTTTCTCTGCCTCCAAACTCGTACTCTCTGTGTCAGGATATCATTCCCCTCTGAACCACTCCTCTGTATTTCTTCTGCCAAGTCTACTGAGCCCCTCAGCTCCCCCCGCCCCAGCCAGAGAAGCTTATCTTCTGTTCCTCTATGGTTTCCAGGGGCCTCACCCCCTTTTATGATCTCCTCAAGGTGGGTGGGGGCCCCTGTTCCCTTTATGGATGGACTCTTCTGTCCCCTGAATGCATAGAGCTTCCCTTACGGTTTCTGTGTATCTCTGCCCCCAGATGTACGGGGACCCCCTATGCACCGAACCCAATACGTTCACTCCCCGTATGATCGTCCTGGTTGGAACCCTCGGTTCTGCATCATCTCGGGGAACCAGCTTCTCATGCTGGATGAGGACGAGGTGAGCAGGGTGGGAAGGCTTGGAAGAGACCTCTGGGTAGCATGGGAAAATGTAAGAGAAGGATGGGAGAATCTTCATTTGCAAAGGGACATGAGACACAGAGATGGCAAAGGGAAAGATACTGGCAAGTGGTGGGAGGAGGGTGGCCTTGAGACTTGGGTTGAGATGTCAGAAGGGGCAGGGGTTCTTTCCCCTTAGCCAGGGGGGTCTTTGAGGGCCATGTGCAGTGATGGGGAGGAGCTGTGGTTTTGAAGATTTGGGGGGTGCCTTCTGTTTTCACCCTGCTCCTATTGTGGGATAGGTTAGGCTAGGAAAGGGAAACAAAAGGGCTTGGAGGAGGGTGAAGACATGGGGATCACTTTGGAGGGAACAGCTCTCTCTCCTCCTCTCTCCATACTGAGCAAGCCTAATCACTGACCACTCCCCATCCTTTCCTTGGCATGGGACAGAGTGCATGGACTCAGAGTGGGGTCTCTGAGGGAACTGGGAAGGGGCTGCAGGGTACGAGGAGAGATGATAGC
This sequence comes from Nanger dama, assembly GCA_917880005.1. NCBI lineage: Eukaryota > Metazoa > Chordata > Mammalia > Artiodactyla > Bovidae > Nanger > Nanger dama. The sequence goes on from CAKJTW010000033.1 coordinate 7,858,559, forward strand.
AGTGGGTCTGGGCCTGGATGGTGGTGAAGACAGGGAAGCCTGAGATCAGGGTTTAGAGAGATGCTGAGAGGGCTTTTGCCAGGGACACGGGGAAGGAATATGAGGGAAGAGACGCCTGCGGGGTGAGGGGAACTGGGAATATGGGAAGTTGTCTAAAGGAGTCAGAATGGGATAGAGGCGAGGATCAGCCAAAGTGGAAGATGTGAAATGAACACAGCATCCTTGTGGGAGGTGGCAGCCATGCAGTATGATTAGAGACCCAGGGGAGTGTGGGTTCTGATTCTGGAGTCAGGTCAGCAGTAGAGCATCCATCGGAGGAAACAGAAGGTGACTATGAAGAATGGATCCCCAGAGGTGTGATTCAGGCGATGGGGATGACTTAGGTAAGCTTTAGAGAGTGATAGGATAACCTGCAAGACCAGAGAGGTGGTGAGAGATATGTCCCAAAAGCTGTCGGGAAGGGTGTAGTGAGGCAGGGTTAGAACTGGAGTTGAGGTTAACCAGAGTTTTGAGGAATCGGGGGTGGGGGGGCAAGTGAGTGTGGAGAGAGGCCTGGGTAGAGAGTTTCCCAGGCACAGAGTCAAGTTGAAGCTTCATCCAGGGAGTGCATGGTGACTCAAGGGAAAAGTGCTCTGGGGAATCCAAGTGTTAGGCACTGGGGGCCGATTTGAATGGTCACTAGTCATGGCCAAGCGTTTGGGGTCTGTAGGATGAATGGGGTAAACTGGAGACTGAGAATAAAGAGGTTGGACAGTGGGTGGGAGAATGAAGGAATGAAAGAGATGGGGACAGACAGGTCTAGAGGACTGGTGGCTAGAAACTGAGGTAGGAAGGGTGTGGAGGGGGTCTTGGAATGGCAGTGTGCAGGGCCACAGGGAACTGGAATTGGCTGGGTTGTGGAGCCCAGGCTGGGACTAGTGGGGTGGGTGGTTCTTGAAGGGTTGGAGATTGGCTGGGCGGAGAGGGGAAGGTTAGGAAGGAGGTGGCCAGGGAGAATTGGGGATGAGGCTTAGGGAGGGGTAATGGCTAAAGGGAGGTGAGCTAGGCTGAAGGGGTGGCCATGGAAAGCGATGAAAGGTTGGGGGAGGTGACCAGGCCCTCTAGAGGGTGGGGAGATTGGGTCCCATTCTGGCCGCAAGCCTGGCCGTGGGAGGGAGACAAGCTGTGGATCCTGATTATAAATGCAGCTTCTGCTACCCCCGTGACAGCCACGGAGGGAGGGAAGGGGGTGAGGGCGGTGGGAGGTTGGGAGGAAAACAGGGAGAATAGAGGAACTGAAGGTCAAGGGGAAAGGATTTGGGGAACAGCAAATACCAGTGTGGTTGCAGGGATTCCCTGGAGGGTGTTTCAAAGACATGGTGGAAGAAAAGAGGAGGGTGGGACGGGAGAGGATGAGGGAGCAGACTTGGAGAGAGAAGGCAATGAGAAATCCACTTACCCCGAGACTCTTAAAAAGAGTGCTGTGGGGCGGGGGCAGGTGGTCAGACTGGTGGGAAGGGAGGCTCGTCCTACTCTGGTGGGGAAGAGAAAGAAGAGGGACGGCCTGGGCCCGCGAGGTCTGACGCCCCCCCTCCACCGCATCCCCTAGATACACCCCCTTCTGATCCGGGACCGGAGGAGCGAGTCCAGTCGCAACAAACTGCTGAGACGCACGGTCTCCGTGCCGGTGGAGGGGCGGCCCCACGGAGAGCATGGTACGGTGGCCGAGCAGGCTCTCGTGCCCCGGACAGGCGCGGGGAGGGGGCTGCGGGGGCCTGGGTGCAGGGGGGAGGGGGTGTCCGGGGCCGGGAGGGGGCGGAGACGAAGTCTCGAACCGAGTGGGAGCCCTGGCGGAGCCGGCGCCCTCATCTGGGGTCTGAGCCGGACGCAGGCTGTGGGTGAGAGGCTTCAGCGGTCCTCGCTGTTTCGCTCTCTTTTTCCTCTCCAGCAGCGAAGTTTGACTGTTTCCCCGGTGCTTGTAAAAATAGTCTGCTTAGATCTTTCGCTTCCTGTCCGAGTGTGGCTGCCCCTGCCCATCCCCGGCCTGAGTCTGGGATCTTGGAGAGAATGACCTACTTCCAGACCTGCCCCCAGACCTCTGCCCCACCCCCCACGCTCCTGATTCTTGTCCCAGACCTTCTGGCCTGTGGACCCTCCCTCTTGCCCCCTTTTCTTTTTCTCATCAGCTGTTTTTATTCTTCTGCAATTCTGTCACCCTCTTCCGCTTTCCTCCCTGATTTCTCTTATTTTCTCTGTCGCTCTTGGGTCGTCTGCCTCTCCCCTGTATTCTCGGTGGAACTCTGTCAGACCCCCATCTCATCTCCTTTCTGTCTGTGGAGCTATGTGCTCAGTCTGTCTCTCCAACTCTCCCTCTCTCCATCTGTCTCTTCCCCTCCCTCCCTCATTCTGCCCTCCTCCACCCCCCTCTTTAGTCATTTAAAAAAGATTTTTGTCTTCCTGAGAAGTTCGCTTAAAAGGTTTCCATGGGAACAGTGAGGAGAGATGAAGGCAGAGAACAGAGATCTGCAGCCAAGGTGCAGAGAGACGCCCTCAGCTCCCAGAAAGCCCCCTAGTCACTGCCCCCTACCACAGTGTCCCCCCTTCCAGGACCAAGGGTCCAGGTCCTTCATCCCCTCAACCCCTGATGACTCCCTCCCCTCAGGGATCCAGGCTTCTAGTTTCTCTTCCGTAGAGCCAGTGGCATGTCTCTATCCCTTGGCTCCCCTCAGCCCTCTCTGATAGGCTCAGGCCTTACTGCTCTTAGGGGCCAATTCTGGGACCCTGGGTGAATCGCTGGCCAGGGCTGTGTGTCATTGTCATGGAAACTTCTGACCATGGGGGCGTGTGGGTAGCACATTTCTGTGAGGCAAAGCCAGGTGGTGCTGCTGGTGGTGGTGGAATGTGTATAGACAATGTGTGTGATGTCTGTCACATCTGTGTGTGTGTGTGTGAGAGAGAGTCAGTCGTGTCCAAGCCTGGTAGAGGCTTGTGTCCATGTGTGTGCATAGCTGTGTGTCCAGGCCAGAATGGTCACATGCTCATGGGGCATGTTTATTAGATATCTGCTGGTGGGTGTCTCTGCCCACATATTCCCCTTCTATCTTCTTACTGTCACTCCTCAGGGTCTGGGGTCTCTCGAGTGGGTCTCTTGTGTGTTAGGGAGGAGGGCACTTATGTATGTTTGGAACTGGGGATGGTGTGTGGAGGTGTTTGTGTTGGAAGTTCAGTAGGGGCTGGGAGGGGGTCCAGGGGTATATATATTTGGGGGAGTGTTTAGTGAAAGAGTTGATGGCTGGTGAACGTTTCGGGTTCTCAAGGGGACGTGGAATGTGTAAAGGGAGTGGAGAATGTGCAAGGAACCTAGAAGTTTTGGGACCCTGGGGGCCTGGGTCCGAGAAGGTCTGTGTAGAGGCTGTGGACTCTCAAGCCCAGGAGAGGTCGCCGGACCTTCTAGGGGTATCGGCATTCAGGGCTCCTCCTCTCCTGGGTGGAGCCGCCGCCCCTCATTCCCTCCGTGGTTTGGATGGGGGGTCCAGCTCAGGAAGGGATGGTGGGAGGCCCGGTTGGTTTTGGGGGTCCCTTCGCCCCCTCCCGCATCTCTCTCGCGCTGTCTCCGGGCGACGGGGCTCGTGACAGAGGCGGCCACGGCAGCAGCGGTCGCCTAGCAACGGCGGCGGGGCCCGGGCAACGGCGGCAGCGGCGGGAGCGGCGGCGGAGGGAGCCGTTCCCGCGGCCGTCACCGCGCGGCCGTCCCGGCCGTCCCGGGCCCCGCCGCCGCCCCCACCGCGCCGGGCGGCACGAGCCGGGCCGCGCCGCCCCCTCTCCTGCCGCACCCGCCCCTCCCCTGCTGGGGACCCCCCACCCCCACCCCGACCCTCCCCGGGGGCGGTGCGAGGTAAGGGCGGGGCCGGGCAGACGAGGAGCTCGTGGGGGCGCGTGTGTGCGTGGGGGCGCGTGTGTGCGTGGGCGCGGGGCGGGGGTGGGGAGGCCGCGGCGGCGGCGGCGGCGGCGGCGGCTGCTGCTCCCTCCGCATGTTCTCGCTACATCTGCCGAGTGGGGGAGTTATGGTAACTGGCGGGGGGCAGCGGAAGGGGGATTCGGAAACTAGCCTCGTGGGGCCAGTCTCCGGAGCGTGCGGGGGCAGCCGGTGTAGGGTGGTCTTGGAGCCCCTCGGTGGAGGCGGTAGCCCCAGTGTCCGCGTGTGTGTCAGTGTCCAGGCTTGTGTCTCATGTGGGTTAGTGCCATGTGCACACGGGGGCCCGTTCCTCGCGTGCACATGTGCAGCCAGCCTTTGCAGCCTGTCTTGCCCTTGGCTTGCTTCCTGCCTAGGGCTCCTTTGGGCTGCCCGCGGCTTGGGGGCAGCCCTTGGCCTTACCGGTCCCTGTCACCTCTGACCCTGAGAACGCATGTCCCTGGCTGGGGCTCGCCTTCTGTCAGTCTCCTGTGTGTGGGGATGTGTGGCTGTATGAGGAGGATTTCTGTGTCCCTGGTGGCAGGTGTGTGTCTTTGCATGTGTGTTCCATCATTGGCCTGGGTATCTGTGTCCAGTCCTAGCATGGTTGTCCAGGGCGTGTCTGGATGTGGGTGGTATGCAAGTGGGGGGAGAGAGTAAATGTGTGTGAGTGTGTTCTTTGGGTCCTACCATGTATGAAACACCTTTGGGCTAGCAGGTGTGAGCCCCTGCTCCGTTAAGTAGTGGGGACGGGAAAGCTAGCTGAAAAGGGAAAGAGTGGGGTAAAAAGGAAAAGTGGGGAGTTGGGGGAGAAGAGGACTGAGAGAGGCTTGGCGAGGAGAGGGAATGGCTGAAGAGGGGTTGGTCAGGTGGGACTTGGTGGCTGAAGAGGGGTTGGTCAGGTGGGACTTGGTGGCTAAAGAGGGGTTGTTGGACAGGTGGGACTTGGTGGCGGCAGGTTGAGGAGAGAGGAGGTGGGGAAGTAGCTGGAGCTGGTGGAGAAGGGGCCTGGGAGTGGGGGTGCAGCGCAGGGGCAAGAGAGTCAGGCCTTCTGTGAACTGGTTGCTGAGACAAGAGTGGTGGCTGGGCCTGGGGCTTGTGTGGGCCTATAGGATCGGGCTTGGCTGGCTCAGGAGAGGCCATCCTAGAGGTCGGCTCCCAGTGAGGCCTGGCGCAGCAGGACCTGCTGGTAGAGGTGCCCATTCCTCTCCAGCTCTGTTCCTCCACCTGCTTTGGCAGCCTTCCTCCGGGGCTCCCCTTGAGAGCTGCCAGCGGGGTGTGACAGGGAAGAAAGGCCAAAGGGAAGGTTAGCAGTTTGGGGGATTGGAGGGTTGGGGGAGATTCTGTGGGTGATGACAAGATTAGAGAGGTTGCAAGCCCTTGCTGTGTGTGTGAGTGAGTGCAATTGTGTGTGTATACAGGGTGTGTACATGTGTGGGTGTGTGCACAATGCCTGTGTTACGGGTCTGTGTAGGTGGCTGTTATGCGTGTGCATGCGTGTATACATCGTGCAGGGATGGGACATGGAGGCCCAGGATCTCGGTGTGTGCTTTTCAGGTTTGCTCTCTGCGTGGACATGGGCCTGTGGTATGTGTTCTGAACATGTCACTGCACGCAGCATTAAGAACAGGATATCCTGTGTTTCTGGTTTTTTTTTTTTCATTGTGGCAGTGAGGGTCTTTGTAAGTATATGCGTATGTGGTCTCTGTGTACCTCTGACTTAAATATGAGTTTGTGCCTCTTAGTACTTGGTTATATGTGTAAGATTATCTTACTTCCAAGAATCAAGCAAACCAGTTAGCAAATCCATTCTCCTTCTGTTAATTCTTTAGTTCTAAAGCAGAATTTTAGTGAATTTGAAGTTAGACTTTCTGCCTTTATTACAGGATATGAACATAATGGCTGAACTGCTGGCATAGAATGAGGCAAGCAGACCTCAGAAAAGCAAAGACTTAGGAAGGAAATACCCTGAACCCTTAGATGCACTGCTGAGTGTGTAATAGAAGGGTAGTTAATGCATTAGTTCCTTGATTTTTCTTTATTCTGGTAGCAACTAGGGACTCCTGTGCTGGGGAAGAAGGGGTTGTCCTGAAATAGAGTGGTTGTGGTTGTACTTTTCCTGTGAATGAAGGATGCTTGTGCTTTGGGGGTATGGGGGGTACCTTGATGCAGTCAGAATCATGGTTTCAAAAGCATGTGTCTTAGAGGTTAAAGTGGCCTCCCCTATGTGGGGGCCCTGTGTGGGTTTCTGGGTTAAATGTCTTTTTCTGTAATGTGCTGCCTTCATGACTGCCCCAGGTTCCACACCAGCAGCTCTCATGGGTGTCAGGGTCAAGTATGCACTCCCCTGCTTCAGTGCTCACATATGTCTAAGCATGTGTCCTGTGGGGTATGTGGGCCCCAGAGCCTCAGGGTGCGGACCTGTGGCACCGCCAACTCACCATTCTCTGCATGTCTCATAAGCACCTAGATTCCTCTTTATTTTTCGTATTGTGGTTATCATGTATATATGTCCCCCTCCGCACACAGCTCAGTGTATGTTTCTGTGCTCTACACATGTGTTGCTGAGGGACTGACAAGGGTTTCCATATCATGGGATCCCCTTTTCTTGTGTAGATTTCCTAACACCTGGGTTTTAGCGGCATAGGGAAGCCGGGCAGTTTGCAGGCGATTTGCAGTTCAGGAAGCTGACAGTGAAGCTGTGGCTATGGCCCTCCCTTGTTTTGGACACTAGAGGGTTAACAGGCGGCTCTTCCGGTCCCCCCCACCAGCCTGTAGCTTCTTGTTGCTGTGGAGATGGTAGCCCCGCCCCTGATGCAGCACCTGCCCCCCATTGGCTGCAGTGGTGACTGTGGGGCTGAGGGGGGAGCCCAGGCCTGGGCAGCCATTCTGGAGCTGGAGCCCGAGCTTGGCATCCCCCACTTTCATTCTCCTCTAGCTCCTCAGCCCCTCTCAATTCCCTGGCAGCAGAGCCTCAGCTTCCCTCCTCTGAGCTGCCACCCCTCCAGACTCAGAGCTGTCCGAGCTTCCTCCGCGTTCACCTTCCCTCCTCCTCCTCGCCCTGCCCTCACTTGGGAGTCTCTCGAGTGCCCACTGCCCATTCTCCCCCGCTCTCCTGCGTTTTTCCCCTTCCCTTCCCCCTTCCCTTCTGACTCCTTGCCTCTGCAGTGCACGTGGAGCCAGCTCCGTCTCCCCTCCCCCCACGCTTTGCTGTCCCCAGGCTGCTTCCGCTTCCACTCCGCACAGGTCCCTTCCAGGACCTCCCCCTCCAGGCCAGGGAGGGGGTCATGGGAGGCAGTCCTGGCCCTCCACACAGACAGGGCTTCCAGGAGTGGGGTCGGGGCGGGGAAAGATGTGCCCAGCTGAAAGAGGAGGAAAGCCTGCCTCTGGCCCATGACCTTTAACCTGACTTCCCCCTCAGCTGACCCCTTCCTGGGGGTGTGGGCACCAAGAACCTAGGTTCCATGGCTCTTCGGTGTCCTTTATTCCTGGAGTTTTACTGATGCTCTCAGCCATGCCCCTTTGCTGACTGCCAGCCCCAACCCCAGTCATGGGCCTGAGGCCCCCCACCCCGTCCCCCTCTGGGGGCTCCGGCTCAGGTTCCTTGCCCCCTCCTTCCCGCCGCCAGCCTCTCAGCCGCCGATGCTCTTCCTGCTGCTTCCCGGGGGTAGGTGAGGCTGGAGCTGAGGGTCAGAGGGAGGGGGCAGATGTGCTGGGGCCAGGGTGGACCCGGGGCTGCAGTGACCCCCTCCCACGTCCCTGCCGGCCCCTCTCCTCCCCTCCAGAATACCACTTGGGTCGCTCGAGGAGGAAGAGTGTCCCAGGGGGGAAGCAGTACAGCATGGAGGCCGCCCCCGCCGCACCCTTCCGGCCCTCGGTGAGTGAAGGCCCTGCCAGATGTGGCTCAGCTGGTCCCCTCCCCGCCAGTCCCAGCTGGAGCCCCTGGACTGTGAGAAAGGGGGCAGGAGAGGGAGAGTCTGTGCGTGCGTGTCCCCCCACCTCTTTGGTTTCCCTCTTCCTGGCTCTGTACCCCCCTGCTTCTCAGACCAGCCCTCCCACCTTCTCTAGGCTGGTGTGTGTGTGTGTTTGTGTGTGCACTCGCACCCGTGGGAGCAAAGGAAGACAAACTGGTAGCAGAGCTTCTGTCCCCTTTTTCTCACCCTGGAGACTTCCCTTTCCCCCATCCCACCTTCATCCAGGGGCTCTTTACCAGCTGAGCAGTGAGCAGGTGGGACTGACCCTACCCCAACCCACCCCTATCCCCATTTCCCCCCACCCAGCAAGGCTTCCTGAGCCGGAGGCTAAAAGCTCCATCAAACGCACGAAGTCACAACCCAAACTTGACCGGACCAGCAGCTTCCGCCAGATCCTGCCTCGCTTCCGAAGTGCTGACCATGACCGGTAAGGGGTCTGAAGTGGGCTGGACCAGGGTGGGATGATTTGGATGCAGAGTAGGGGGCTCTGGAGTGCCCACTGCCCATTCTGTGGGGGCTATCAGAGTGTAGAGCTTGATGGCCTCAGATTGACTGAGAGGTGTTATGGGGCAGGGGCCAGAATGGAGGAGCAGCAGGAGGTGGGGAGTGGGGGGCGGAGGATGGAGAGCAGGCCGGAAAGGGGATGAAGGTGAAGCCAAGGAGGGGCACTCCTGGCGGGGAAGGATGGGCTCTAGGCTGGGGTGGATGGAGCTGCACCGAAGGACAGAGATGGAGTGACAGCCTGGGAGAGGATGGGGAAGGGATGGTGGGCTGGGAGGGACCGGAGGATCCTGGATGGAGGGTCCCAGGGAAGGGGGGCGGGGCGGGGGCGGCAGGTGCATGTGGAGCGTGTGGAGGAGGGCAGGCAGCACAGGTGTGCAGGTCCACAGCCCCGGGTGCGACGGGTCGGGGGGTGGGGGGGTCGGGGAGGCTGGAGGCTGGAGGGTTCGTCACCGTCACCGACTGCGCCTGAGGAGGAAGGCCACAGACAGGCCAGAGGGCACTGTTGCCAGGGCTGGGCTGGAAGGAAACCTCGTTTGCCCCTGCGGACTGCTTCTTGGGGTCCCTCTTTGGGTTCCTCCCTCACCCGGTTTCTCTCAGGGGAGAAACCTGTCCTTCCTTACCCCTGTCTGGCCACCCGCGAGGCAGGGCAGGTAGGGAGTTGGGCTAGGTGAGTCACACCTTCCCCTCCCCCCTCCGTGTCCCTGGAGCTGGATTTGGGGCCGGCAGGGGGTGAGGGCCTGGTATTCCTGGCCGCGGGGGCGGGGGGCCGGGGAGCGTCGCGCTGACGGCAATGGAGCCCAAGATGACGGGGCTGCTATAAATAGCTCCACGGAGGCTCCCACACCCGAGCTCCCCCTCCCTTCCCCACTGCTCTCTACTCCTCAGCCCCTCGCTGGCTCCTGGAGCTTGCGTCCTGTGACTCCGGCCTCCACTCCCCTCAGCGCGGGCCTCCACTCCCCTCAGCGTGTGGGCCTCTGCTCTCCTGAGGGGTGCTCCCAAGTTCCCCCCTGTTTGCGCTCTGTGCCCTCAGCCTGTGCTCCAGGGCCCCTGGTTATCTCTTGCTGCCCCGTCTCTCTGCTCTTCCCTTTCCCTCCTCGTCTTCTCCTTTCCCCATCTCTCCCTCCCTAGTCCTCCTTTCCAGACCCATGCTCCTGTTCTCAGTTTTCTGCCCACAGCCTTCTCGTATTTCTTACTATTTTCCCTCACTCATTCCCTCAATTTTGCTAAAATGTGTTCTGTTAACCTCGTTCATTCTTGGATTTATTAAGTGCTTTTTAAGGTAGTAACTATGTGGCAGGACGAAATCAACATCTTCATACTTCTAATTCTTGACTCCCAGGAATCAAGACTCCCACAGCTGTGGAGTCTTTTAGGGAGTGATCACCTAGAAGTCCCATCTAGAACTGTCCAAAGCCCACCTGTTTCCTTTTTTTCCCTGCCACGGGTCATTTCTGGCTTGAGATATTTCTAGGTGTCCCCAGTACTCAAAACCCCTTAGGTGGTGGACTGAGGGGAGGGGCTTTGTCTCATACCCCTTGTGTCCTTCCCTGTACAGGCTGGGTTTTGTGTCTGTGGGAAATGGGTGTAGGAGTGCTTTCCCCAGGTCTCTGTCCATCCTAGAGCCCACTTGGTGATGAAGCCCTCTGGGTTTGTAAGCAGGCTGGGCCCTGATCCCCCCTCCTGGACCCCGACCCTGCCAGGGCCCGGCTGATGCAGAGCTTTAAGGAGTCGCACTCTCACGAGTCCCTGCTGAGTCCTAGTAGTGCGGCCGAGGCCTTGGAGCTCAACTTGGATGAAGACTCCATTATCAAGCCAGTGCATAGCTCTATTCTGGGCCAGGAGTTCTGTTTTGAGGTACTGGGTGTGTGGGGCTAGGGTGGGCCTAAGGGTCAGGGTCTGGGAGAGGGAGGCAGAAAGGCCTGGAAAAGGTGGCAGAGGTGGGATGTCAGGCAAACAGAAGCCTCTGGGGCTGGGAAGAAGGAGGAATGGCCGGGAGGAAGAGATGGTGGGGTGATCCCAGCCCTGGGAGTCCTCTCCCTTCTAGAGCCCCTCTGATCCCGCACCCCTCTTCAGGTAACAACATCATCAGGAACAAAATGCTTTGCCTGTCGTTCTGCTGCTGAAAGGGACAAATGGATCGAGAACCTGCAGCGGGCAGTGAAGCCCAACAAGGTACTGCCTGTCTGGGGCTCCAGATGGGGTGGGGTGATGTCCCGGGAGCCGGGGGCCTGGGTGAGAGGGGGTGAGGGGCAGGTGGAGGAGTAGGAGGAGACCCCCCCGTTTCTTTTTGTTTTCTTCTGCCTTATGATGTTTCCTTTCCATAGAAATCATAGACTGAGAGCTGACAGGGCTCTGGAATGTCCTCCAGTGCATCTTCCCTGCAAGCAGGGATGTCCCCCTAATACCCTGACAGGTGGGCACCCAGCCCTAGCTTGCAGTGTTTCTGTAGGACACATAGATTGGTCACATAGCTGAATCTCGAGACTATGGTTTCTTCTCTGTACAACTGGTAGGAATGGGGTTGAAGTAGAATATCTCTAAGGTCCCTCTGGCCTCTGGCTCAAAAAATTCTGTGAGTCTGTGTTCTTCCCAGGAGAAATGCTCCCAGTTCTGTTTGATGTTCTCTGTGTCCCAGCTTCCAGTGAGCTCCTCTGTGGAGACCCTTATTTGTCAATGTCCTCCTTAAAAACTAGACCCAAGATGCTGTAATCTTCCCCCTGCAGAGTCCAGATACCAGCTCTTTTCACACTGAAACCTCACTGGTCATCGTCAGCTTCCAGGCCCTTTTTGCATTAACTGTAGATTCTCACCTTTTGCATTTATGCCCTTTTTTTTTTTTTTTGCCTTTTTTTTTTCAGTTAACTTCTGATTGTCTTTGAAAGACTCCTCAGTTCTCCTGTTCAAATCCCACCTTAATATTAGGGGTTTATTATTATAATTTTAGAAATCTTTTCCCAATACAAATTCTATCAACTGATGTATGAGCTCAGTCTATATCAATTTCCTCTGGCTGCTGTAACAAACTACCACTAACTAGGCTACTTAAAATAACCAAAACTTATTCTCTGGTAGTCAGGAGACCAGAAGTCAAAAATCAAGGTGTTGGCAGGGCTTTGCTCCTTTGGAAGCTCTAGGAAGAATCCTCCCCTTCCCCTTTATACTGTCTGGGGGTTGCCAGAAGTCTCCAGCATCCCTTAACTTTAGCTCCATCTGCAAAATTTTTACTTCCATCTTCTGGGGTCATCTCCTTTCTGTGTATATCTGATCTCAAAATTTCCCTCTCCACATAGACCCCAGTCATGGGATTTAGGGTCCACCCTAATCCAGTATTGACCACATGTCAATGTGATTTTATCTGCAATGACCATATTTTCAAAACAGGTCACATTCCCAGGTTCCGAGTAGACTGAATTTGAGGGAGACAAGGTTCAGTTCCACACACACCTTCTCAACCCTGTGATTGCTGGTTTCAGAGACTGTGTTTTTGACTGTCTCTCCTCTTTTGGCGTCTCTGGCTCTCTGGCCCTTCCCCTTCACCCACCCTACCCTGCCAGGACAACAGCCGCCGGGTGGACAACGTATTGAAGCTGTGGATCATAGAGGCCCGAGAGCTGCCCCCAAGAAGCGGTACTACTGTGAGCTCTGCCTGGATGACATGCTATATGCACGTACCACCTCTAAGCCCCGCTCGGCCTCGGGGGACACCGTTTTCTGGGGTGAGCACTTCGAGTTCAACAACCTGCCAGCTGTCCGGGCCCTGCGGCTGCACCTATACCGTGACTCAGACAAAAAGCGCAAGAAGGACAAGGCAGGCTATGTCGGCCTGGTGACTGTGCCTGTGGCCACCCTGGCCGGGCGCCACTTCACAGAGCAGTGGTACCCTGTGACCCTGCCAACAGGCAGCGGGGGCTCTGGGGGTATGGGGGGCTCGGGTGGGGGGGGGGCTCTGGGGGTGGCTCAGGGGGCAAGGGCAAAGGAGGTTGCCCTGCGGTGCGGCTGAAGGCGCGTTACCAGACAATGAGCATCCTGCCCATGGAGCTGTATAAGGAGTTTGCTGAGTACGTCACCAACCATTATCGGATGCTTTGTGCGGTGTTGGAGCCCGCCCTGAATGTCAAGGGCAAGGAGGAGGTCGCCAGTGCTCTGGTTCACATCCTGCAGAGTACGGGCAAGGCCAAGGTGAGTGCTGGGCCCTCAGGACAAGGTGACCTGGGCATGGGCGCTTGCTTGTGGGGACAGTAAGGGGAGGGCATGTGTGTCTTCATGAGCTTGGGTTGAACAGAGGCTGACCCCTGGCTCTTCCTGGACTCCAGGACTTCCTTTCAGACATGGCCATGTCCGAGGTGGACCGGTTCATGGAACGAGAACACCTCATATTCCGCGAGAACACGCTCGCCACTAAAGCCATAGAAGAGTACATGAGACTGATTGGTCAGAAATACCTCAAGGATGCCATCGGTACAGCCCCCCTGCAGGCCTTCTCCCCAAACCTGCAGACACCCAGTCCAGCCCTAAACAGGGCTCCTCCAGACCCTAAGTCCACCTTGCCTCAGCTTGATGCTTCCAGACCCAGAGTCCCCAGCCTCCAGCCTGATTCTGAGATTCCCCAAACCCCAGTTGTCTCTGCCCTTTGAAAGTGTGACTGACCCCCATTGTGCCTCTAACCCTGCAGGGGAATTCATTCGTGCTCTGTATGAATCTGAGGAGAACTGTGAGGTGGACCCCATCAAGTGCACGGCGTCCAGTTTGGCTGAGCACCAGGCCAACCTGCGGATGTGCTGTGAGTTGGCCCTGTGCAAGGTGGTCAACTCCCATTGGTGAGACTGGGAACGCTGGGTTGGGGGCCAGGGTTGGGGGAGTCGTGTGTTCACCTGTTCATCCATCTGTCCATCTTCAAAGACACCCGAGAACCAGTTGTGGGTAGAGTGCTGTGCTCAGTGCTATAGAGCAGACAGAGAGCTGCAAGGCTTGGCCCCTGTACCAGAGGGGGCGGGATATCAGAGATGCAGAAAGCCAAGGGGCAGTGTAGTGTATGTTAAGTTCCAAGAAAGGGATCCTCCATCCTGCCTCCACACATAAGGTCAGAGAAGGCAGAGCTTGGAGATGAGCAGAGACAGCTTCATGGGAGAGATGCTCCTGGGCTGGGCTTAGAAGATTGGGCCAGGTTCTGACCTATAGAACATGGTGGGTTGAGAAGCTGCCTCGGGAGAAGGAGACCCATGCGTGAGGGCGAGAGGTCCTGGGGCAGCAGGCAGAAATGGTTTAGTGGAGCGTGTGGCTCACTTCACTGGGGAACGGCGGGCCACGTGGTCAGACGGGGTGAGGAGAGTTAGCGTGTGAAGGCCTCGCTGCCCGGTAAGGGAGCCTGAGTTCTCAGTAGGTCAGGGGATGCCTATGATGGTGTGCAATATCATGACCATGAAGGTTAGCCCTTCGGTAGAGGTGGGTGCAGAGGCAGCTGGATAGGGAGATGAAGTCCAGGCTAGTTGGGGGCTGTTGTTACTGTGTTAAGCATGGAAATCAGATCCTGAGTCAGGATCTGGCAGAAGTACAAAGGGGCTGCTGTAAGGACCCTCTGCAGAGAGGATCAGTGGGTGTCCTCAGCTAATTGGAAAGGAAGGGCCGTGTCTGTGGGGGTCCTGAGGCCATGAGGCTGGTGGCTGGGTGACCAGTGGCCTCACTGACAGAACCAGGGAGTCAAGTGGGGGAACTCAGCGGAGGTTGGAGGTGTGGGAGCAACGCTCAGCTCTACTTTCCATGGTTTGAAGTTTAAGGTGTCAATGGGATATTGCAGAGAAGGGCCTGGGAGGTGGGGGGCGTGAACTCAGCTGTTCCAGGGACTGGGGCCATGCCTGGGGTGCCTCCATCCCCATTTCCCTGGAATCCAGAAGAGTTGGGGGTCCGAGCTCCCTATACCTTGAGTGACCCTCCATCTCTCTCCCATCTCTGTCTCTCCTGGTGTCGTCTTCTCTTCTCCTGCTCTCCTTGTCTCTCTGGCACATGCGCTGTCTCTCTCCCGTGTGTTCCTATCCCCCAACTCCTCTCCCTCCGGTCCTCTCTCCGCCGTCCGTCCCCTGCCGCAGCCCTCTTCCTCCTCAGCCCCCTGCCCTCCTCCTGTGCACCCTCCCTCACACCCTGTCACTCTCACCTCTGTCTCTGCACCCTCGCCTCCTACCACCCCCCTCAGCATGTTCCCTGGAAGCTGAGGGTCTCTGGGGCTCAGTCCCGGTCTCTCTCTCTCTCTCTCTTTCTCTCTGTCTCCCCGCCCCTCCCCGCCAGCGTGTTCCCGAGGGAGTTGAAGGAGGTGTTTGCGTCCTGGCGACTACGCTGTGCAGAGCGAGGCCGAGAGGACATTGCGGACCCGGCTGATCAGCGCCTCGCTCTTCCTGCGCTTCCTCTGCCCGGCCATCATGTCACCCAGCCTCTTCGGGCTCATGCAGGAGTACCCAGATGAGCAAACCTCGAGAACCCTCACGCTCATCGCCAAGGTCATCCAGAACCTGGCCAACTTTTCCAAGTGAGGGAAGCCTCAGGCTGGGGGTCAGGTGGGGCTGACAGGAAGGGTCTCCTGAGTCCCTAGAGTCAGGTGTGGGTTGGGGCCTTCTGGGTGTGACCTGTACTTTCTGGATGCTTTGGCCAGGTTTACCTCAAAGGAAGACTTTCTGGGCTTCATGAACGAGTTTCTGGAGCTGGAGTGGGGTTCTATGCAGCAGTTCCTGTACGAGATCTCCAACCTGGACACGCTGACTAACAGCAGTAGCTTTGAGGGTTACATCGACCTGGGCCGAGAGCTCTCCACGCTGCACGCCCTGCTGTGGGAGGTGCTGCCCCAGCTCAGCAAGGTCAGCACGGGCCCCTTGGCGGGTCCTTAGGTCTCCAGAGGCTCCTGTGGCCCAGAGACCATCCCCTGAGCAGATTCTGCCGCCCTTCTGATCCCGGACACATCACGGCCACTTCCCGGGCTTAGACACCTTCCCCCTTCTGAACTCTGAGGTCCCCCGGGTAACAGCCTCCCCCCTTCTAGGAAGCCCTCCTGAAGCTGGGCCCGCTGCCCCGGCTCCTCAATGACATCAGCACGGCACTGAGGAACCCCAACATCCAGAGGCAGCCGAGCCGGCAGAGTGAGCGGCCCCGGCCTCAGCCCGTGGTGCTGCGGGGCCCTTCGGCCGAGATGCAGGGCTACATGATGCGGGACCTCAACAGGTGAGCCCCCGGAGCCCCCAGCTGTGCCCTAAGGGCCCACACGTCTGTCCCGGATACACTCCTGGGTCCGTGTGCCTCTCTCGAGGACTTGAAAGAAAGGAAAGAGAAGCGATTTCTTAGAGAAAACTGTAAGGAGACAGGTCCATTCAGTGGTTAGGCTAGAGCCTGTTCAAGTCAGAGGAAGCCTGCAGCACAGAACACCCCCCTGCCGAAAGCATCCCTTCAGTTCCACGTGCTGTCAGCCTGGGGGCCCTTGGCCTGCCCAGGCCTGCCCCCTGGCGGGGGGCTCAGCCAGGACACTGGGACCAGCCACCTGGTGTCAGGACGTTCAGATGGCTCTGTCCTAGTCCCTGCCGGGACCCCACAGACCCTGCCCGCTCCAGCCCCACCTCGCAGGGCCTCCTCTGTGCCGCTGGGCGCAGCCCGCCCTGCCCCTCCTCTCCATGACACCATTCCCATCCGCCACCCCCGCCCGCCTCCACGCGTCCGACCTCCACCCCCTCTCTCCTTCTCTGCCTGTGCTCGCCCCTCTTGCATCTTTCTCCAGCTCCATCGACCTTCAGTCCTTCATGGCTCGAGGCCTCAACAGGTGAGGGGCTCTGCGCTCCCCCGCCCTCTTCTCTCTGCCGTCTGCCGCCCACTCCCAGCCTTCTCCATGCACCCTCATCTCCCCCACGTCTGCCCAGACCTGCCCTGATCCCTCCTCCTGCTGCCCCATCTGCCCCTGCTGCTGGAGGTCCGACCCACCCTGTTTCTCTCTCATCTCTGCCACCCCGCCCGCCGCCCTCTCTCCCTACCCTGTGGCCCCCTCTTCACCCCAGGCCTTTGCTGACCACAAAGGCTCACCTGCTGGTGGCCTGCTCTGACCTCCTGCTCGTGTGCTCCCTTCCCTTCCCGCAGCTCTATGGACATGGCTCGCCTCCCCTCCCCAACCAAGGAGAAGCCCCCACCACCACCACCTGGTGCGGGGAAAGACCTGTTCTATGTCAGCCGCCCACCCCTGGCCCGGTCCTCCCCCGCCTACTGCACGAGCAGCTCAGACATCACGGAGCCGGAGCAGAAGATGCTGAGCGTCAACAAGAGCGTCTCCATGTTGGACCTGCAGGGTGATGGGCCCGGCGGCCGCCTCAACAGCAGCAGCGTGTCCAACCTGGCGGCTGTTGGGGACCTGCTGCACTCAAGCCAGGCCTCCCTGACCGCAGCTTTGGGTCTGCGGCCTGCACCTGCTGGCCGCCTCTCCCAGGGGAGCGGCTCGTCCATCACGGCGGCTGGCATGCGCCTCAGCCAGATGGGCGTCACCACAGACGGTGTCCCTGCCCAGCAACTACGCATCCCCCTCTCCTTCCAGAATCCTCTCTTCCACATGGCCGCTGATGGGCCAGGCCCCCAGGGGGCCACACAGGGGGCGGCGGCCACGGCCCACCCTCCTCCCACCACCACCACCACCACCACCACCACCACCGAGGTGGAGAGCCCCCAGGGGACACCTTTGCCCCGTTCCATGGCTACAGCAAGAGTGAGGACCTCTCCTCAGGGGTCCCTAAGCCCCCCTGCCGCTTCCATCCTTCACAGCCACAGCTACAGTGATGAG
The DNA here is from genome assembly GCA_917880005.1 of Nanger dama. Lineage (NCBI taxonomy): Eukaryota > Metazoa > Chordata > Mammalia > Artiodactyla > Bovidae > Nanger > Nanger dama. Next base: position 7,875,762 of record CAKJTW010000033.1, read on the forward strand.
TTTGGACCCTCTGGCACTGACTTCACCCGTCGGCAGCTCTCACTCCCAGGACAACCTGCAGCACATGTTGTCCCCTCCCCAGATCACCATTGGTCCCCAGAGGCCTGTCCCCTCAGGGCCTGCAGGCGGGAGTGGTGGTGGGGGCAGTGGTGGGGGCGGCGGGGCCAGCCGCCCCCTTTGCAGAGGGGCAAGTCTCAGCAGTTGACAGTCAGTGCTGCCCAGAAACCTCGGCCGTCCAGTGGGAACCTGCTGCAGTCACCAGAGCCAAGTTACGGCCCTGCCCGCCCACGGCAGCAGAGCCTCAGCAAGGAGGGGCAGCATCGGGGGTGGTGGGGGCAGCGGCGGCGGCAGCGGCGGGGGACTCAAGCCCTCCATCACCAAGCAGGTAGGACAGGTGGGAGGGCTGGTGGGGTGGCAGGCGGGAGGGGAGGGAGGACACAGCTCAAGGGGAGCATGACAGTCTGTGGTCTGAAGTCAGTTTTCTCACCTTTCGTTCATTAAACTGCATACAGGGCCTGTTTTGCTCCACGTGCAATTCAGGGCACTGTGTGCTTGTCAGTTAACAGACAGGCCTCTCTGCCCTCTTGGGGCTCCCAGGAGAGAGATGATGAGAACAGCATTCATGAGGGGATCGGTGGGGGACTCCAGTCTCCCTGGGCCGTGCTCCCTGCCTCTGAAAGCGCCCTCCTCCTTCTGCCTTCCCTCTCTCCTCCTGCCCCAGCATTCCCAGACGCCATCCACGCTGAACCCCACGATGCCGGCCTCTGAGCGGACAGTGGCCTGGGTCTCCAACATGCCTCACCTGTCGGCTGACATCGAGAGCGCCCACATCGAGCGGGAAGAGTACAAACTCAAGGAGTACTCCAAGTCTATGGACGAGAGCCGACTGGACAGGGTACGGGCCCCCTCTCTGCCCCGAGCCCTTTCATTACCCACAGGGCAGGCTTCTAGTCCCTTCCAAGGGCAACACTTGGGGCCAAGTAGTTACGAGAAGAAAGGACAAAGACCCGATCCCTTCAGAGAAGCCCTCAGTCTCTCAGGGGGATCCAAGATACAATTAGTCCATTGGAAAGCCCTTTTCAGCTCTGTTTTGTGGGTTCCACACATGGTAGATTGTTGGGGGAGGCATGCTGTGTATCAGACTGCCTCCATGTTCCTCCCCAGGGAGAGCATAAGCCCTGGGTTCTGTGACTTCTCAGGAGGGAAGTGAGTGCAGCAGCAGTGGGAGCTGATCCACTGGGCAAAGGCATGGCAGTTATACCACGACCCATGCACGGCCTCCCCAGCCATTGTCCCACGGGCACCGGTGACAGAGGGGTAGCCGTCAGAGGTCTAGTGCAGGGAAGTGGCACACGTAGGGAAGACTGTCCAGACTCTCAGCTGCCGGTGGCCCCAAGCAAAAGTCAGCCGAAGCTCTGGCCTTTACTCACTTAGCAGAAAGCTGTTTGCTACAAGGACCCATTGCTACAAGGACCCTGAAGAAGACGGTGACTGCAGGGTTAAATTATACATATAGGATACATGATTCCAACTGGAGGAACAGAGAGGTTTTGGGGAGAAGTAGTCTCTGAGCAAAGGAAAATGTTGGGATTGATGTAGATAGACGAGCTAAGAGAATGTCTTTAATCCTTATTATAAATTATTTCCAGCACCATTTGACAAACCAAGGACAAAATGCCTTTCACTTGTGTCCATGAGTCTGGCTAGGCTCCTGTGTGGGTTTTCCTGAGTCCAGGTGCCAACGTGAGGGCAGGGCACGTATATACCGCTAGGATGGGGAGTCCACGGTCTTATTACATCTTGACAGAGCCTCAGCCCCATGGGATGACTTTCTTAAAAGTTTGTGTGTGTGAGAGAGAGAGGGAGATCAAGAGGCCAGGGAGGGGCTGGAGGAGACTGGTGAGGATCCCTCACTACACGGTGCTGTGCTTAGCAGGCAGGGTAGAGGCTGGGTGCACGATCAGGCCCAGCCCCCTCACAGTGCGGGGTCCTGTGCCCGGCGGGCAGGTGAAGGAGTATGAGGAGGAGATCCACTCACTGAAGGAGCGGCTGCACATGTCCAACCGGAAGCTGGAGGAGTATGAGCGGAGATTGCTGTCCCAGGAAGAGCAGACCAGCAAAATCCTGATGCAGTATCAGGCCCGGCTGGAGCAGAGCGAGAAGAGGCTACGGCAGCAGCAGGTGGAAAAGGACTCCCAGATCAAGAGCATCATCGGCAGGTGAGGAGCGGCCCAGGGAGGGCTAGTAAGGAAAAGCCTGAGGCTGAGGAGGGTCAGCAGACCCTGCCTCCAGTCCCACCTACTCCCCCAGCTCAGGACACCTGGAAGAAAGCCCACCCCCATCCTAGGGATGCCACCTCCTCCACCATTTACCAGTTGGAGAGAAATCTCATGCTTAGTGCATTAAATGTCCCTTTACTAAACTTTGCTCTCTCCCCTAGTAATGTCTGAAGCTCTTAGAAATGTACCTCTTACTGTCCAGCCATCTCTGTGTGTCTGGACTGGCCTAGGCTGGGACTCCCCACTGGTTATTCTCAAGCCAGCCTATGATGCTCACCCCAAATCTAAGCAGAGGTCCCTTAGCCACAGTGGCCCCTGACCTTCCCATCTTGGAGAGGTGTTCCATCCTGGAGTGAATGATGCTCACTCTCCCTTGCGCTCTGCCAAGCCCTGAGCTCCAAAGGAAGTGTCTCAACAAGGGGGTCTGTTAGCTTGAGAGCTGGGTAGGACCCCACACCCCACTCCAACCAGGGCCAGTTCCATTGCCCTCCATTCTCAGTGTATTTTTCAGGAATATTAATTAGAAAAGCTTGACTTGAAACTTTTTTGAAAACCACTGCTGTGATATCCTTTACGAGAAAGCACCTTGAGAACCTTTTTTGAAGGGAGAGAAGCTGGGAATGATGATTGTAGAGACCCCTCTTGGGCCAGGGGTGTCCAGAGGCTGCCCTGGAGACAGTCTCAGTTCCGTGAGGTGGCGTAGGGAATGAAGCCAGATCTTCAGCTGCAGTGTCTGTGGAAGGGCCTGCTCATGGATAGAGTGCTGAGTGCTGTGTGCCTGGTGGGTGGGGTCCCGGGGCACAGAGGCCCGTCCTTAGCAGGGAGATGCAAGCATTCCTGAAACCAGGTGAATGATGGTAGTCTCTGGGCATCGAAGGAATGGAGGGATTCTGAGTGCAGGGGAGAAAAGTGCCAAAGCTTCTCGAGACAGTAGCAGGGTTCCCAGGGTCGGGATCTCCCTGGGCAGGCTCCCGGCTGTGCCCGCCACTAACCCCACTGAAGCCCGTCCCTTCAGGCTGATGCTGGTGGAGGAGGAGCTGCGCCGGGACCACCCCCACCATGGCTGAGCCGCTGCCCGAACCCAAGAAGAGGCTGCTCGACGCTCAGGTGGAAATTACAATGTCATTTATCTTCTCCGTGTCCCATCCCCATCCATCCCACTGTCCTTCGTGCGGTCACTGCGCCCAGCCACCCCGGCCCCCATCGCCGCCGTCTCTCCCGTCGTCCTTCGTCTGGCGGCCGCTCTCAGCCGTCCCCACGACCCCATCTTCATCCCGTCGTCTGTGCCTTCGTCACTCCTAGCAGCGTCACCCCCCACCCCCGTGCCTCCCCACCCCTGCCTCCACTGCTCGGCCGCATTTCAGGACCTCCAGCCAGAACCTCAGCCTCTCTGCCCCCAGGTCCGAGTCCTGGCCCCAGCCCTGGCCCCTTCTGGGCTGGCCCCCATGTAAGTCAGAGGGCAAGGTTTCCCCAAGCGCCTCTCAGGCCAGGGGACCGGAAACAGTGCTTCACCAGCGCAGAGCCCCAGGCGCTAGGGGTGCTTGTGTCCCGGGCTCCAGTGGGTGCCCTGGGGGTGCTCTCGTCACCACTGCTTTCTGGGCCCTTCAGTTCTCCTTGTCTTTGACAGCTTGCTAGGCCTCTTCCCAGCTCCTGGGATCCTGAAGCCCACCTCCTGGCCCCACACTCTGAGCCCTCCCCTCCTGCCTCTGTTTAAAGCCCAGCCCGCTGGCCACTCCCCCTCTGGTCCTCACACCTGCCCGACCACCCCAGCTCCCGCCATCCGCCCTCTCACCCCAGCCAGCTTTTAGGACTTCCCTCCCGCCCTCAAACCCCTTGTTTCCCTCCCCCTAGTTCGGCTCACTTGCCCACCCATGCTTCTCTCTCCTCTGCTCTGACCTCCAGGCTCCCCCAGAACCACCAAGGCTCCTGACCCCTTGACCCCACTCTCTCCCCCTGCAGCTCCTCATCAGGTAATTCTCCTGGTTCCGCTTTGACCACGGGCGGAGGACACAGGGGGAGGTGACTCCCGGACCACTGCAGGTTGGTCGTGAAGCCCACTCCCTCTGACTCTCCAGAGCCCCTCCCGGTTCACGGCTGCCCCCCCACACCTGAGGACCTCCCCAGATGCGACCCTCCGGACACCTGCACAGACCCATCTTCCCAGGCACTGCCCCAGAGCACTTCCCTGCCGCCTCCCAGAACCGTTCAGGGACCCCTGCCCGCTACCAAGCACTTTACCCTAGACGCCTGCACATCCCTAGATCACAGTGCCTCCCCACACAACCTCCCGCACCTCCCCTGACCCTGCCTCCTCCTCTAACCTCTCCAGTGTATGTCTGTCACCCCCCATTTCACCAAAGCGTCCTTGGGGGTTGGGACGTTGGGGGTAGGATTTGTTGAGGAGGGGGTGGTGATGCTGGGTTAGGGGGCACTGGCTAAAGGGGCTGTGATGGCTGCAGCAGGTAGGCTGGGGTTTCCTCTTCCTTCTCCCTCCCTCTGGTTCTGTGGAGAGCCCTCCTTCCTTCTACCCCTCACCTGTTTATCTTCTTCCTTCCCTACATCTGGGAGGTAGACAGCATCTGGGGCTCCTATTCAGCCCCGCTGGGTGGGAGTTAAGAGTGTGTAATTAATGCAGGGAGACTTTGGGGGGCTTGGAAAGGGTGCCATTCAGATGTAAAGACAGTAAGGGTGAGTGAAGCAAGGAGAAGGATCGAGAAAGGAGACCCTGATGGATGTTAGGACGTGGACCGGCCCATGTGGTGTGGGAGTTGGCAGTGGCAGGAGATGTCTTCTTAGATAAAAGATAAGATCATGGGCTGGTAGCCGTGTTGATTTCAGGCAGAGATGCTAGGTTGGGGGCTGCTAATGCCATTCACTCCATTTCTCCTACTATCCAGTGGCCTTGCCGGACAAAGAATCCTACCTGAAAAGCCAGTAAATGGGAACCTGTCAACCAGTGACATCACTTTTGAGAGGCTTTATTTTCTGCAGGATGGATCTGCAGTGGGGAGTGGCTCCTCACACTGTAATTTTAACTCTCTGACTGCCCAGCCTCTCTGTCAAATTAGTTAGTGAGCTGAAAACAGATGCTGCCAGGCACCAGGGGACCTCACCATTTAAAGGACTCCTGTGGTGAATTCTTTTGTAAAATGAATAATGGCACCCTAATTTATCTCCTTTCTAAATTTGGGTCCCTGGGGGTGTAGGGGGCATGCAGACAAGCAGAGGAAGGGAGTCTGAGGTTTCCTTCCCCTGCTGTCCCACCACACTCAGGATGCCCTACTGCATGTGACTTCCTCTCTTGCTGACTCCTGGAAACTGTGGGAGATACTCAGTAGCTAAGACGGCAGTTTTGCTTGAATCTTGGGTTTGGGTGACCTTTGAGAGGTGAGGAAAACTAATCCAGGAGCCTCTGCCTGGAATGTTAACATCTTTATCGATTCGGTCAGACACAGCTTGGTTGCTAGGCTTCAGTGCCCTATATCCCAGGAAATAATCTGGACAATTTTTCTAAACCCCCTTCAGGTATTGGTCCCTCTGCAACTCACTCAACCATTAACATAAAAATTAACTTTATGTCTGTATTTTTAAAAGCCAAATGAGCAACCTGAAGCATAGAATACATGGTGGTGTTCTCTGCTCCCAGCAGAGGAACAGAAGCCAGAGCTGAGGGAGGAGACAGGAGTTGGTACAGGAAGGGTAGGAAGGGGTAGAATAGGACCAGGGGTGGGAGTCCCCCCTCATCCTTTAACTGGGAGCCCAGGGTGAGGGAACAGAAAGGAACATGGGGGTGGAGAGGAACGAAGTCCTTCTGCTTCCTGGGGACGCAGAGCTTGGGGCATGCTGCGTCTCTGCAGGAGCTCCTGGTCCTTCCTTTCTGACATCAGCGTGAGAGAGAGGCAGCCCTCCCACAGTATTTTTCCCTTCCCACATTACTTCCCTAAACCCCGTTCCTTCACCCCAGTACAGTTAAACCTCTCTAATTTAGAATGTTGTATTTGAGGAGATGGCCACTCTGAATAAGTGACAAAACTGAATGACAGTTATCTGTTTAATGAAATGCATGTCTTCAGAAAATATACAGTAAGTAGAACTCCATGAAGGAGGCTTTTCCACTCCAGGCCCTCAGGGAGCATGTGTTAATGAGCGGATAGGATTAAAAGCCTGTTTTCTGGTATAGATTAAATATTCCCTCCCACAGACATGTTTCTACTATTAATTTGCTTAGCACATTCTTTCTTCACAGATAAAGGAAAACTCAAGCCCAGTTTTTGTTCAAATTATGAAAAAATTCCTGTCCATGGGGGTTTGGATTAATGAGGTTTTGCTGTACTGCCTTTCCTTGTTCCTTCTGCACTAAGTTCCCACCTCAGGTTGGCGGTGGCCTGGGAGGGGCCCCTGGGCAGCGGAAGGCACCAGAGTTAGCTTGGGGGTGAGATAGGAAACTGACCTCTTTTGAAATGGGTTCCTGGTGTGACTCCTGGGGTTGAAAGCCCCAGTTAGGAGTCGGGGTGAGAGTCTCTTCTCCCTGATTCCAGAAGATGTACCTTCTCCTGCAGGTGAGAACAAATGAGGAGGATGTGGGTGGGAGGGGTCTCCTGGGGGAAAGGGGTGGGACAGTTGGAGTGGGCCGGTTCTGGGAGTGGCCACTGCTTGGGGGCTGGCAGCCAGGCCCCCGCGAGCGTCTCAATAAGTCCGCGCTCTCCTCTTTGGTATCTTGCAGGAGAGGCAGCTTCCCCCCCTTGGGTCCAACAAACCCGCGTGTGACGCTGGCCCCACCTTGGAACGGCCTGGCCCCCCAGCCCCCACCTCCCCACCCCGGCTGCAGATCACTGAGAACGGCGAGTTCAAACACCGCAGACCACTAGCCCACCCAGCATCTCAGACCTCCTCCTCCTTCCCTGTGCACCCCCACCCTGGAACGGCACCGACCACCAGGACTGGACGTCGCCGAGGGACAGCGGGATCGCCTCCCTGAACGCCTCCTTGTGGGGCACCAGTCCCCCACCCGCACTGCACCATTTCTGGGAGGGAGAGCGGGGACCCTCAGCTGCCCCCTTTTCCTTCCTGCTGGGGTGCTGTCCCCTGTGACCCCCAGGACCCTTGCCCCAGGACACAGACCCCTTCACTCCGGGGTGCTATCCCCATCCTCTGCCTCATCGTTCCCCTGAGCACTGGGGGACAGACCCTCACCCCCACCCTGGGGGTGCGGCACCTCCAAACTTTCAACTTCAGGGTGATTTTTAGCAGTAACCAGAGCTGACAATCTAACTCCCCTCCACCGCCCCATTTTGGCCTCCCTGTCCCCCCTTGTTATGGGGAGGGGCCCCAGGTGAGGGGGTCCTATTACCCCTTGATTTCTCAGGGAGCGTCTGGGGGGCTCAGCACGCACAAACTCCTTCTCCTCCTACCACTCTTAAATACTCTCCCTCCCCACCCAGAACCCAGATGGGGTGGAGGGGGCCACCGGGCAGGGAGGGGGCGGCAAAGGGGGAATGGGACTTGTCTCCCTTTCTTCCCATACCTGATCTGCTCTTGGCTGGTCCCAGAGCGGGGTGAGGGGCTCAGGCCCCCCTCCCCCCAGTGTGTTGGGTGGGGTGGAACTGAGGTTAAGGGGAGGGGGTTAGGGTTTAGGAGGGGGTGTATGTTGGGAGGACAGACTAGCTGATCTGCCCTACCCTGACACACACAGCCCCCTGCCCCCCCCCACCTTGGTCTCTACTCCCAGGGGGGGGGGAACTTACTCTAGGAAAAGCCATGTCTCTCTCCCCCAGGGCAGGGGGACCTGTGTTGGAGGAGGGGTGTTGGGGGCCCCCTTCCATGACTCTGTCCCCTGGGGGAGGTAGAACAGGGCTGGGCTTCCCTCTCATCCTCCCCCCTCCCCAATCTCCCTCCATGTCTCTCCCCTCCCGCCAGCGCCAGCTCCACAATTTTTCGGTGTTTCTCTGTACATAGCTCTCTGGCGGGATAGGGGAGGTAAGATGGATGGGGTTTGGGGTGGGTCGGTCATAGGAGGAGAGAAGGTCCTCCTTGGCACCCCCTCTTCCCTGACTGCTGTCCTCTACCCAGCCTTGCCCCCTCATCCCTTCTTGCGTTTGGTATTGAGACTCCACCCTTCTTTCTTTTGTATGGACAGTTCCCCTTCCTCCCATCCCCCTACACACAGACACCCAGCCGGGGCCAAATTTATACTTATATAAAAGTTGTAAATATGTGAAATTTTATCCCTGTGCCCTTCCTTGCTTTCCCAACCTCAGACCCTACCCCTGGACCCCCTTTTCCTCTTCTCTTCTTTGGCTGTTGTAATTATCTGGGATTTGTACTGTACATATCCGGGGTGTGTGTGTGTGGGCTGGGGGCAACCCCTCTGTACAGCAATTCCTGGCCCCCTCCCCACCACGATTCCCTCTCCCCCAATAAGGGTAGGGAGATGTTCTTCCTACCTGTTTTATTTTGGTTTCTCGTTCTCCCTCCCCACCCCCAGCCTACTCTCTCCCCCACCACTGCCCCTTTTCTTCCACTCCCAGCCCCATTTCCTTTTTTTCTGGAGTGTGTGGTGAAACAGAAAAATCATGTTTAATAAACGGAGATTGTTCTTTTATCGCGGTGCTGGCTTTCCTAGTCTCGGACCTCTGGGAAGATCAGCATGGGGACAGGAAGTGCTTTTTGAGAGGAAGCTGCCAGCTTGGGAGAAATTCTGTATCCTTGTGTGACGCCATAGTCTTGGCCCTAGAATATCGCTCTCCCAACCAGCAAGACTGTTTTGAGTAGGGGTTTTTGCACAGGCCAAATTTCCCCCATGTGTCTCACCACTGCGCCACTTAACCCCAATAGAGGTTAAGGAACAGCAGCAGTATCTGCTAAAAAAATTACAAGTGTACATCTACATGTCCCTTAAAAATAATTACCTAGAAGTGAACATTATTTCATTGTTGGTTAAAGTGCTCCCGTACGGAACGGAGGAAAGAACTTGGTGCCTCAGCCTTGTGGAGTCGGCCCCTGGGCCAGCACTTGCTGTCTCGGCTTCCCCAGAGCAAAGGATGGGAACTCCTACCTCGCTGGTGGCAGGTCGGGGGGGGGCCGTGGGATAGAAGGTGATGCGAACGATACCTAGCCCATACGCTAGGTGCCCTCTTAATCTCAGCACCTATCGGGGGCAGGCGTTACATTTAATCACTGGCATGGCTTACTGACCGCGCCCTCGGTACCGCCTGCGTATTCTCATCCCTTCTGCGGCCCCGGCCAGGTGTACTGCCTCCCGCCAGCACCGCCTTCTCGCCGGCGTGACCAATCGACGTGAGGCTTGTAGGCCAGCGCCCTCCGATTGGCTGCCTTCCTGGCCCCGCCCAACACCTCGGGGTCCGCTTCCGGCGGGGAGGAGGCAGCTTCCGGCCGAGGCGGCGCGTTTGCTGCAGAGCCGCTCTGGACGCGGGACCGCGTGTGTATCCGTGGGGGCGTGGCGGCAGGAAGGGCAAAGTGGCTGGCGCTCGCGGTCCCCGGGTGCCTGCCAGGGAGTTGGACTCTGCGGGCACGTGAGTTGGGGAGCCGAACGGTGGGAAGAAGCCGACCGGGCCGGCGGGATCCGGCTTGCGGCTGAAGGACCTCCTCCTCGCCACAGGCCTTGCAAGTTCAATCCCCGGTTGGTGTTTTGTTGTGGTTTGTTTTCGTTTTCTTGGCGGGGGAGTGTGTGGGACTGTTCTGCCCGAACCACCGGCTACCGAAAAGTTCCACACGTTGGGGTGCAGCGGAGGCGGACGTTGCTTGGGGAGATACGATTGTTCTTATCCAGAGCTTCTGTGACCCTCTTTCCTCCACAGCCCTCGTCGCGCAGGGGCTCTCCTCCCGCCCTCTTACCTCCTGTACCCGACCCTCTGGGGTCTCTTTCTTCCCCAGGAGGCCATGGATACCTCGACGCCTTTGCCTCCTGTAGCCCCCTCCCCAGCCTGCAACCCAGCCCCACGGACGATCCAGATCGAGTTCCCTCAGCACAGTTCTTTGCTGCTGGAGGCCCTGAACCGCCACAGGCTGGAGGGAAAGTTCTGTGACGTCTCTCTCCTGGTGCAGGGCCGCGAACTGAGGGCCCACAAAGCAGTGTTGGCCGCCGCTTCTCCTTACTTCCACGACAAACTACTTCTGGGGGATGCACCGCGTCTCACCCTACCCAGCGTTATCGAAGCCGATGCCTTTGAGGGGCTGCTGCAGCTCATATATTCGGGGCACCTCCGTCTGCCCCTGGATGCTCTCCCTGCGCACCTTCTTGTGGCCAGTGGCCTGCAGATGTGGCAAGTGGTAGATCCAGTGCTCAGAGATCCTTAGAGAACTGGAAAACGCAGGTGGTGGGATTTCATCCCGAGGAGCAACCCCTTTCCACGCACTTCTTTCCACCACAGGAGGCTGGTGCATCCGCTCTTCCCCTTTCCAGACCCAGGCACAGTCTTCTGCTTCTAACCAGAGCCCGATTGGAGGGGAGGGAAGTGAACTGGGAGATATATTACAGCTTCAGGTTGAAGAGGAAGATGAGGAAGAAGATGAGGAGGACCAAGGGTCAGCAGCACCCTGTCAGACTCCTCAACCTCAAAGAGGATCAGGAGTTTTCCTCGCCCTCCTGTATCCCACCCCCTGCCCACATCCACTGTTCCTTGCAGGCTTCCAGAGGGCGAGAGTGCCCCACCTGAGCCTCCTGCTCCTCATACTGCATTGCCCCCAAAATCTTCTACATCAAGCAGGAACCCTTTGAGTCCAAGGAGGAGATAGCAGGAGGCGGAAGTCAGTCTGTAGGAGCAAAGGAGGAGACCAAAGTGTTTCCAGCAGGGAGCACTGAAGAGAATGGAGAACTAGGGTTCCTACTGCCCTCAGGAGCCGGGGCAACATCTGGAGGAGGTGGTCCATCCTGGAAACCAGTGGATCTTCATGGGAATGAAATCCTATCAGGGGTGGGGGACCTGGGGGAGCAGGGCAGGCTGTGCATGGGCCTGTGAAGCTAGGTGGCGCACCCCCTGCAGATGGAAAACGCTTCGGTTGTTTGTGTGGGAAACGCTTTGCAGTGAAGCCAAAGCGTGACCGGCACATCATGCTGACCTTCAGCCTTCGACCCTTTGGCTGTGGCATCTGCAACAAGCGTTTCAAGCTGAAGCACCATCTGACAGAGCATATGAAGACGCATGCTGGAGCCCTACATGCCTGTCCTCACTGTGGTCGCCGGTTCAGAGTCCATGCCTGTTTCCTTCGCCATAGGGACCTCTGCAAGGGTCAGGGCTGGGCCACTGCTCACTGGACTTACAAGTGATTGCTAAGGCCATATGCTAACTTTCAGGACAAGGGAGCCACTGCTGCTGATGGATACTTACTACCCCTCACTACCACAGTACCCTAATCCTGTGTCTTGATGTTGGTGTTGGTGGTTTTTTCGTGGCCATACCTCGTAGCATGCCACCAGGGATTGAACCTGCACCCCTGCAGTGGACGGTGCAGAGTCCTAACCACTGGACTAGCAGCAACGTCCCTGTATCTTGTTAATTATCCCACAAGGATAGATATATTATGGATCTCTTCTTGGGTGTGGGCCTCAACCTGACAGATTTGAAAACTTGATTTCTCATCTCCAGGTTTTTGCTAACTATCCTACGGGAAACTGGTTTATAGGCCCTAGATATACTGATCAGTTGCCTGTAATAGATCCTCTCATACAGGAAACTGGATTAAATTTCAGATTAGAAGTTTTATTTGATGAGAGAGGAGTTAGAGCAAGAAAAATTATGATAAATGTTTAATTCAGTCTCTATGAGAAGTTAAGGGAGCTGGTCTCCATCTAGAGATGTGTTTGATTCAGAGTTCTAGTAATCCAGAGACTAAGCTCTAAGCTTTACTTTTCCCTCATCATTGCTGAAATTTTACGAGTAAAGGTCTTATATACTTTTCTTTTGTTAAGATTTTCTGGAAACCCTTTAGTCTATAAATTACTTTCTCACCAGTAGGTACTTTTTCAACACCTTTATTTTGTATGTTTTAGTTGAGCATTTTAACAAATTGAGAATTCCATGATTCACTTAGAACTTTCTTTGATAGAGGTATTCCCTCCACAGTCTGTGCCTCTTGTCTACCTTTGACCACCACTTATCACTCATATTGATCACAGGGACTGAAATGTGATCAGTGAACTCAGGAGATGGCCACTGACCTAAAAATAAAATACTCTCAGGGTAGTGCCACTGCTCTGAACAAGAGGCCGAGGTTAGAGGGACTCAGGGCTGAGACGGCACATGCTGAAAACTAGAGAAATAACTGCACAGTGGGACCATACCTCCTCCCCTGTCCATCCTCACCCACATTACACCCCCTTGGTCCGCACATAGAAGGGTAGATATTGGAATGGGGAGATTGTCATAGTTTTCTTTATTTCTTCAAATAAACTTTGCCATGAAATCTAAGCTAACTGTGAACTGAATTGAGTCATTTATATGGAAGAGACCATGTGAAAAGAGTTGCAAAGACCTGGATGTATTCCTTATGCAGCTGGGTTATGTCAGTGGGGGAAGAATCAGATAGTTTCACGCTGATGCAGAGAACGCAATCCTGGACATTGTGGACCAGATTCTCAGTCCTCACCTGCCTTTTTTGTTTTGAGAGGTGGGGTATTACGTACCTTCTAACTGGTTCTTTGTGTGTGTGTGTGTGTTTTTTTTTTTTTTTTTTAGAGATTGTTCACATGATTTTATAATGTTGCCTCCTGACTTGATATATTATGTGTATTGTTTGGTTTGTTCAACATTTATTGCAAAGCACTGTACTCAACCCTGACTTATACTCTTAACCTTGAAGAGTTTGCAGCTACTACCAAAGCTAGACATAAAGACAATGTGGTATATAGTAAGTCCATGATGGGGGACAGTACACGCTACTGTAGTGGCACAAAGGAAGCTGAGTAAAGAATCTATGATAGATCACCAGAGGTTTCACAAAGACCTCCGTTGCCAGAGTGTGGCAGTGGGGATAGGTGGCCGAATTGATGTGGAAATGGTGAGCATGAGAACTGTAGAGCCAAGACTGATAGCCTTTGCCAAAGCAGGTACCTCGGAAGTTATTAGGTGTGGAGCCTAAAGGGGCTAAAACTATAACTGTAGCCGAGAAGATGAGTTCTAGCTGGGATCTGTCAGTCTTTCTAAAGAGCCATCCCCACGATAAAGACTGTGACCACACTGGGTACAGGGTCAGGGATGGAGGCTGCCACCCTTGGATCTATTGCCACGCCACCCACCTGTGATTCTTTGGCGCACATTCTGTAAGTGGGTGTATCTGTTGGCCAGGATCCTTGGATTGCAAGTAATGGAAGCTGGCTCTGACTAGCCTTATCAAAACAGGAATCTGAAGGATGTGGGGTGGCTTCTGGAACAGAAGGAAGGGCTAAAAGACCAGCCTTTGGAAGGATGACGCCTGGGTCAGCTCCGGGGCTTCAGGGAGCAGAAACGGGGGGGTGTCTTCCAGGTCATATGTTTTAGGAAGACCCAATCAGCCTTATGTCTCATGTCTCTCGTCTTAAGATGAAATTTCCAGGAGTGGACTCTGCCTCAGGGCCACCCTCCAGCCAGAGCACCTTGACCATGCATTTCACTGAGGTAACAAGTCCTAGAATCCTCAAGGGTAAATTGAAGTTCTGGGACAGAAGAGTGGGGAAGGGGGCCCACCCAAGAACAGAGGTCCACCCATACAGTTTCCACATGTTGCCCATCTTGGGATCTGTAAAGCTTCAAGTATACCTAGCACTTGATAGATGTCTAGACATGCAACAGAATTGCCTCCTCCCGCTCCTTATTCCCCACAGCTCTTTATTACTTCCTATGAAGCCCATTAAAACTCCATGTTAGAATTTTTTTATCAAGTTATTAGAATTATAGAGAAATTGAGTTCCGTGATGAAAGGTTTTGGTTTAAACTCACTCTAACGTGCACTTTTCTGCATCTGTCTTTTCCTTTTTATAGTGGAGGAAATGTCCCTTCTACTGTCCACAGCTAGGCCCCTTGCCAGAGCCTTTGCTCTTTTAATTATCCTCTCTATCCTATATCTTCACTCTTCTGTCTCTAGTTTCTCATTAACAGTTAATATGTTCATGGGATTGTGAGAATTAATACATGTAAAATGCTTAAAACAGTGCCTTGTACTTAGTAAGCTCAATAAATGTCAGCTCTTACAGAGTGAGCGTCAGTTCCCCACACTCAGGGATCAGTTCTCTCAGGGAGCATTCACATCCATAAAGGGAAAGTATTTTCAACTAAAAGGGAAATGAGGCATACAGCACTCAGTAAGGATTAGATGTTATTATTTTAATTACTGCCTTTCTCATAAATGCTAGTTTTTAGGGCTCTTCCCCTGTCTTCTAACTTGATACACTCCTGAATGGTTTTTATCCATTTTTCTGGGTTAAAGCATTTAAATACTGGTGACCCTTAGTTTTATATATCCAGTTTTCCTAACCCCAAACCACTTAGATTCTTCCCTCTTTATTCCTTCAACAATAAGCGTCTACTGTGTACTGGGTACTGATGAAGAAGTATCACAAGGACTTGGGCTTGGATTTACGCTTTAAGAGACAGATACTTAAACCATTGTGTACATACTTCATAGATAAAAGGGAAAGGAAATACAACAGGCAATAAGATGGAGAGTAACAGGAAAGGAAGGTATGCTATACATATTTATCTAGTATCCAAAGCAAAAGAAAGACCCAGACTGTTGCCCTAATGGTCCAGGAGCGAGTGACAAGAATGAAGACAGAACATGAAATCTGGTGCAAGGGGTCGGGGACCTGTGGCCTCTACTGGACTGAGGTGCAGAGTCTACTCTGAGTCCAGCTTTTATTCATAACTGCAGACTACAAGACTTTCTCAGCTCTTACCTTACTCAACACACATGCCATATCAATCACATAGTCCTAAACATCATGGACTACACTGACACAGTCCAGATCTCCTTGTGTTTACCCCAGGCCGTTCCCTTCCTGGCTCGTCTCCGGAGCCATTAGCAAGTGCACGGGCAGCGTTCATGCTTGACGCAGACTAGGCATTCCAAGGTCCATGCTTTCATGATTCCAGTCATGAACCCTCTGGGTCTAACCCTGGGGTTTGTAACAAGGCTGTAATTCTAAGAAAAACATGAAAAATAATCATCAATATAGTTTCTTAATACATGCTATTTTTCCAGGTACTATTTCTGTGAAATTTCTCAAGGCTGTGAAAGTACATTATTAGGAATTCCCAGTACACCAGATGTGCAAAACAGGGCAAGGAAAGTGGTTCCAGTTACGTGTTCAGCAGATGTAAAGGCCAAGGAGGAGCTAGGAGGTGTATTTGATGAGAGTGGGGACCTGGAGAGGAATGAGATGTTGTCTTAGTCCATTCTGGCATCTCTAACAGTACCACAGATGTGGTGGCTTATAAACAAAAGAATTATTTCTCACACTTCGGGAGGCTGGAGTCTTAAGATCAAGTGCCAGAAGATTTGGTGTCATAAGGACCTGCTTCCTGACTCATATATCTTGCTGTATCTTCACACAGTGGAAAGATAAAGGGAGCTCTCTGAAGTCTCTTTTTTTTATAAGGGCACTGATTCCATTCATGAGGTCTTCACCTTCATGACCTAATCTCATCAATGCCCAGCCTTCTAATAACACCACTTACACCACTTTGGGGATAGGATTTTAACATGAATTTTGGGGAGCATAAACATTCAGTTCATTGCAGATGTGATTGAAGAGGTGGACTGGACTATATGGAGCCTTGATTATGATAAGGAATTTGGATTTGATCCTAAATGCATTGAGAAGGCAATAAGGAATTTAAAGTAGGGAAATAATGATCTTTTCACATTTTAAAGAGATGGGCTTCCCTGGTGGCTCAGATGGTAAAGAATCTGCCTGCAATGCAAGAGACTTGGGTTCGATCCCTGGGTCAGGAAGATCCCTTGGAGAAGGGAATGAGTCCTCACTCCAGTATTCTTGCCTGGAGAATTCCATGGACAGAGAAGCCTTGTGGGCTTCAGTCCACAGGGTTGCTAAGAGTTGGACATGAGTGAGTGACTTCACACTTTCATTGGACTTCCCTGGTGGTCCAGTGGTAAAGAATCCATCTGCCAATGCAGTGGACATGGCTTCCATCCCTGGTCCAGGAAGATCCCACAGGCCTCGGTGTAGCTAAGCCTGTGTGCCGCAACTATTGAGCCTGCACTGAGAGCCCATGCTTGGCAGCAAGAGAAGCCACAGTGATGAGAAGACTGCACCTCAGAGAAAGCCGGGATGCAACGACGAAGACTCGATGAAGCCAAAAATAAATTTTATACAGAGGGCAAGAGCGGGAGCAGGGAGACCAATTAGACTACTTCATTAGTGCAGACAAGAAGTGAGTAAAAGCAGATACGGAGAGGAGATGGATTAAAGTTACTATTTTTCGAGGTAGGACTGACACACAGCATTTTAACAGCTTGATATAGAGATTGTGGGAAAGTAGAATACCAAGGATGATTTCTAGAGTTTTGGCTTGAGCTAGAGGCCATTTAATGAGTGGGAGACAGGAATAGAACTTGGGAGTGATCACAAGCAGCTGGATGTATTGACAAGTGTTCTTCTAGACAAGGGGGTGGCAAACTTACTCTATAAGGGATCGCATAGTAAATATCAGGCTTTACATGCCAAGAAGCAAAATCAAGGATATGTAGGTACATAAATTAAGGAAAACAAATTTCCACAATTTCTTTGTATTTATTAACAAAATTCAAGGTAATAATTGAGTACAAATTTTTGTTATACAAGTCAGCTGCTTAATTGGGGATCAAAGTTACTGTTTCCTAGGACTTCCCGGGGTGATCCAGTGGTTAAGACTGTGCTTCCAGTGCAGAAGACATGGATTCAATCCCTGGTTGGGGAACTAAGGTCCCATGTGCTACATGGTGCAGCTAAAAAAAAATTATAAGCAGTGTTTCCTATCATTACAATCAACTGCAAATGTTCATCTGTTAGTGCTGATCTATAATGAGATTTTTTTATATTTAATCTTTGAAAATGTCTTCCACACAGGATATACTGCCAGAACTGGTATCAGTCTAAGAGCATGTGATTTTAATTGAGCATATTCATCACTTGAAAGGCATTTATAGAGTTCTATCATTTATATTCTCTTGATACTTGACTTTTATCATATTACATTGTCAATTCAGTTCAGTTTAGTTGCTCAAGTCGTGTCCGACTGTTTGCAGCCCCATGGACTGCAGCACAACAGGCTTCCCCGTCCGTGACTAACTGCCAGAGTTTGCTCAGACTCTTGTCCATTGAGTTGGTGATGCCATCCAACCATCTCTTCCTCTGTTGTCTCTTCTCCTGCCTTCAATCTTTCCCAGCATCAGGGTCTTTTCCAGTAAGTCAGTTCTTCGCATCAGGTCGCCAAAGTATTGAAGTTTCAGCTTCAGCATCAGTCCTTCCAGTGAATATTCAGGACTGATGAGTCGGACACGACTGAGCGACTGAACTGAACTGATTTCCTTTAGGATTGACTAGTTGGATCTTCTTGCGGTCCAAGAGACTTGAGTCTTTTCCAATAGCACAGTTCAAAGCATCAATTCTTCGGCGCTCAGCCTTCTTTATGGCCCAGCTCTCACATCTATACATGACTGCTGGAAAAAACATCACTTTGACTATATGGACCTTTGTCGGCAAAGTAATGTCTGTTTTTTAATATGCTGTCTAGGTTTGTCATAGCTTTTCTTCCAAGAAGCAAGCGTCTTTTAATTTCACGGCTGTAGTCACTATCTGGAGTGAATTTGGAGCTCAAGAAAATAAAGTCTGTCACTGTTTCCATTGTTTCCCTGTATATTTGCCATTAAGTGATGGAACTGGATGCCATGATTTTAGTTTTTTGAATGTTGAGTTTTAAGCCAGCTTTTTCACTCTCCACTTTGACTTTCAAGAAGCTCTTTAGTTCCTCTTTGCTTTCTGCCATATGGGTGGTGTCATCTACATATCTGAGGTTATTGATATTTCTCCCAGCAGTATTGATTCCAGCTTGTACTTCATCCAGTCTGGCATTTCGTATGATGTACCCTGCAAGTAAGTTAAATAAGCAAGGTTACAATATACAGCCTTGACATACTCCTTTCCCAATTCGGAACCAGTCTGTTGTTCCATGTCCAGTTCTAACTGTTGCTTCCTGACCTGCATACAGATTTCTTAGGAGGCAGGTCAGGTGGTCTGGTATTCCCATCTTTTTAAGAATTTTTCACTGTTTTCCACATTGTCAATTAAGCACATCCAATTGAAGGATAGGTGGAGGCTCTCCAACTGCACAGTTAAATGAAATATAGGAATTTCCTTTGCACTTGCACTGAGGTCTGAAAAATATTGCTGGAACCATAGTTTGAGTTCAAAACATGTATCTGTTGCAGATTTGTGTGGGGATGGAGATCTTGCTTCTTGTTCTTGAATCTACCTGCAATTCAGACAACTTTAATGATTTTGCTGAGGTTTATTGATATGTTTCCATATAAGCTCTTTTTGCCTTTTAAGAAATGGTACCACATCTACAGCTTATCCACTGATTGATGTGTGGATGAGCAAAACGTGGTATTTATATACAGTGGAATGTTACTTGACCTTAAAAAGGAAGAAAATTCTGACACATGCTCCAAGATAGGTGAACCTTGAAGACACTATGCTAAGTGAAATAAGCCAAGAACAAAAGGAAAAATACTGTTATGATTCCACTTATATGACGGACTTAGAGCAGTCAAGTTCATAGAGACAGAAAGTATAATGGTGGTTGCTAGACGCTGGGGAGAGCAGGAAAGGGGAATTGTTAAATGGGTACCTTGTCTCAGTTTGGATAGATGAGAAATGTTCTGCAGATTGATAGTGGTGATGGTTTCACAACAACATGAATTATTTAATGCCACTGTACACTTAAAAATGGGCTTAAATTGTAAATTTTGTTAGGTATATTAGCCACAATAAAAAGTAAATGAACCCTTAGTGAGCTAATGGATCTAGACATTGAGCATCAGTGGTGGCTAATACTGTAAAAAAGAAACAACCAGACAATAAAAATATTTTGCTTTAAAAATTATTTATTTTAGTTGGAGGCTAATTACTTTACAGTACTGTCGTGGTTTTGCCATACATTGATGGGAATCTGCCACGGGTGTACATGTGTTCCCTATCCTGAACGCCCCTCCTGCTTACCTCCCATCCCATCCTTCTGGGTCATCCCACTGCACCAGCCCTGAGCACCCTGTCTCATGCATCAAACCTGGACTGGCGAACTGTTTCATAGATGATAATATGCATGTTTCAATGCTATTCTCTCATATCATCCCACCCTCACCCTCTCCCACAGAGTCCAAGTTCAGTTCAGTTCAGTTGCTCAGTCGTGTCCGACTCTTTGCGACCTCATGAATTGCAGCACACCAGGCCTCCCTGTCCATCACCAACTCCCGGAGTTCACTCAAACTCACGTCCATCGAGTCAGTGATGCCAGCCAGCCATCTCATCTTCTGTCGTCCCCTTCTCCTCCTGCCTTCAATCCCTCCCAGCATCAGTCTTTTCCAATGAGTCAACTTTTCACATGAGGTGGCCAAAGTACTGGAGTTTCAACTTTAGCATCATTCCTTCCAAAGAGCCCCAGGACTGATCTCCTTTAGAATGGACTGGTTGGATCTCCTTGCAGTCCATGGGACTCTCAAGTCTTCTCCAACACCACAGTTCAAAAGCATCAATTCTTTGGTGCTCAGCTTTCTTCACAGCCCAACTCTCACATCCATACATGACTACTGGAAAAACCATAGCCTTGACTAGATGGACCTTTGTTGGCAAAGTAATGTCTCTGCTTTTGAATATGCTATCTAGGTTGGTCATAACTTTCCTTCCAAGGAGTAAGCGTCTTTTAATTTCATGGCTGCAGTCACCATCTGGAGTGATTTTGGAGCCCCACAAAATAAAGTCTGACACTGTTTCCCCATCTATTTGCCATGAAGTGATGGGACCAGATGCCATGATCTTAGTTTTCTGAATATTGACCTTTAAACCAACTTTTTCACTCTCCTCTTTCACTTTCAAAAGACTGTGTCTCTTTTGCTGTCTCGCCTATAGGGTTATTGTTACCATCTTTCTAAATTCCATATATATGTATAATATTTTGCTTTTGGAGAACACTACCACCACCTATTAGTCTAACCGGAAGATGGAACCTGAATATGATCAAACCTCAAGATACAACTACCAATTCACAGATGATGCAGAAGGCAGGGAAACATGTTAAGCCATACCACAGTGATGCAATCAGCAAAATTAAGACTGTACGAGACTCTGGGGATTAGACTAGTTTTCTTTAAAAATTGCAAGGGGAAAAAAAGGGATGGAAGGAAACCTGCAGTTTAAAAGATTTTAAAAAGACTAAGTAATCGTAATGTGTGGGCCTTGTTTGGATCATAGTTTTTTATTTTTAAGATTTTTAAAAATATATTATCACCTTTATGAGACAACTGACTAGACGTTAGAAG
Organism: Nanger dama; assembly: GCA_917880005.1. Lineage (NCBI taxonomy): Eukaryota > Metazoa > Chordata > Mammalia > Artiodactyla > Bovidae > Nanger > Nanger dama. The sequence continues at coordinate 7,896,572 of CAKJTW010000033.1, forward strand.
ATATTAGAAATTATTGTTAAAAATTTAGTTGTGATAATGGTATTGTGAGTTTAAAAAGAGGGAGCCCTTTCTTTGGTTATTTATAGAAAAATGCATGTATCCATAGATATAGACTGAATAAAAATGTCAAATACACATATGCATTCTAGAGGATTGTATTAATTATAATTTTTGTATATATAGTCACTTTTTAAAAGATTGAGAAATAAATTTGGAAATAGTTAATGCACATTAAGAGCATCTAATCAATCACCAACTTGATGACATGAGTTTGAACAAGCTCTGGGAATTGGTGATGGGCAGGGAAGCCTGGCCTGCTGCAGTCCATGAGGTTGCAGAAAGGTGGACACAACTGAGTGACTGAACTGAACTGAGTCAAGAATCTTGTTTTACAAGCACATTCTGGTTGGTGTTCTGGTCAAAGTTAATAATACCTTCTACTTGACTCTTAAAATAATTCATTGCTCTCTTTATTGATTTAGAGTGATCTCCAGCATATATTGCTGAGTGTAAAAAGCAAAGTGCAGGACAGTATATTAATACATAACATGCTGTGTTTTGTATGAGAGACAGTAAACAGAGACATTACTTGGCCAACAAAGGTCCGTCTAGTCAAGGCTATGGTTTTCCAGTGGTCATGTATGGATGTGAAAGTTGGACTATGAGGAAAGCTGAGCACCAAAGAATTAATGCTTTTGAACTGTGGTGTGAGAGAGGACTCGTGAGAATCCCTTGGACTGCAAGGAGATCCAACAGTTCATCCTGAAGATCAGTCCTGGGTGTTCATTGGAAGGAATGATGCTGAAGCTGAAACTCCAGTACTTTGGCCACCTCATGTGAAGAGTTGACTCATTGGAAAAGACTGATGTTGGGAGGGATTGAGGGCAGGAGGAGAAGGGGACGACAGAGGATGAGATGGCTGGCTGGCATCGCTGACTCGATGGACGTGAGTTTGAGTGAACTCAGGGAGTTGGTGATGGACAGGGAGGCCTGGTGTGCTGCAATTCATGAGGTCGCAAAGAGTCAGACCCGACTGAAAGACTGAACTGAACTGAACTGAAATGAGAGAAAATAAGAAAGGTATAATATTTGCTTGTATTTGCAAAAATAAGCACTCCTAGGATAAATAAGAAAACAGTGAAAATGGGAAAAGAAGTTGAGGTAAGGACAGAAATGACCATATGTGCTTAAAGACTCCTATAGGTGTACTTTGGGGTTTTTTGCGTTTGTTTTGCTCTATGGGGTTTTAGCTATGGCATTCAGGATCTTTCTTTCTTTCTTTCTTTTTAGTTTTGGCATGCAGGATCTAGTTCCCTGACCAGGGATCGAACCTGGGCCCCCTGCTTTGGGAAAATGGAGTCTTAACCATTGGACCACAGTCTTAACCACTGGACCACCAGGGGAAGTGCCTGTGTGTTTTTGAATTATGTAATGTAATTACCTAATCAAAAAATAAAAATTGTAAAGGTCTTTCAATTTGAGAACAAATGAACTGAATCATATCAACTTGGCAATATAATCACAAAGAGAGTTAGTTCTGAAGACTTGCCGTCCTTAATGGGATGTACTCTTAAGGACAAAAAAATCCCCTAACTAAAAGTTTAAACTTTTAAGCTCTTAAATGTAAAAGTTTCTTAAGCTTTAAACTTGTCTCTGAAATTATGTTGTTTGAAGTATTATCAATACAGGAATTTAAAAAATAAAGTATTTTTCAGTAAATAGGTCAAAAGACATGGTTATATTAAAAGTAGGAGCAATCAGTGTTTTTATTTGTTTATTTTTGGCTATGATAGGTCTTCATTGCTGCGTGAGGGTTTTCTCTAGTTGCTTCAAGCAGGGGCTGTTCTTCCTTGCAATGTGCAGGATTCTTAATTGCTGCAGCTTCTGGTTGCACAGCACTGGGCTGTAGGCACACAGTAGTTGTGGAAATTGGGCTTTGTTGCCCTGCAGCATATGAAATCTTCAGGGATCGAACCCATGTCCCCTGCATTGGCAGGTGTATTCTTAATCACTGGACCACCAGGGAAGCCCCTGAGGAATCAATGCTTTTAGTAAAAGAGAAAAGATATACAATTATATAACCAAGGAAACCCACTGAAAACGTAATAATGTTTAAAATGAAAAGTCAGGAGGAAATTACAAGTTTTCAAATATATCTTTTCTGGTCTTGTCCACTGAAATGGGCTAGAAACAATGAGCAACCCTAGTGCCTACTAAAATAAAGCATGGCTTCTTGAAGAAATTGCTGATTCCACATCTAGAAGTAGGCATTTTTCAAAGTGCACCTGGGATACCTTTTTATGTTAGGAAGCAAGAAAACTTTAGAAGATAAAAGTTTTCATGTCAAAAGAACCCAGGAGCCTACATGAAAATGTCCCCACTGAACAAAGTTATCACAATCTCAGTAACTAAAAGAATAATGTTCAAATTGAACACATTGGTTGAATGAAATTCATTATTTTATGATAATACTCAAAATGAGAATAAATCAAGAACTCTTCACTCATTGCCATTTGGGGTAACTTTTAAAACTTTTGCTTTAAAAATTGGTAATTAAAGGGAAAATTGTTATTGTTTAGTCACTAAGTCATGTCTGACTTTTTTTTTTTTTTTTTGCATTGAACTCAAGTAAGATTTTATTCACTGTGCTTATTTTAATACATTTTTAAATTAAATTTATTTATTTTTTTAATTACAATACTGTATTTGTTTTGCCATACATTGACACGAATCAGCCATAGGTGAACACAATCTCCCAATGCCGAAGCCCCTCCCACCTCCCACCCCACCATGTCTGACTCTTTGCAACCCCATCGACTATAGCCCACCAGGCTCCTCTGTCCATGAGATTTCCCAGGCAGGAATATTGGAGTGGGTTGCTATTTCCTTCTCTTCGGATCTTCCCAACCCAGGGATCAGACCTGTATCTTTTGGTTGACAAGTGTATTCTTTACCTCTGAGACATGTGGAAAGTCCAAGGGAGACTAATAAGCATTATTTTGCTCTTCCAGTAAAATTTTATTTTAAGAAAAGCACATAGTCCCAGTTAATGAAGAAAACTTTCACAGAATTCTTGTAAACAGTGTGAAGGAAACAATCAGAAAAACATAATTTAACTCCAATGAAATTGTTAATTCAGGCAAGGTTTATCAACTGGTTTTAAAACCAGATGATTGATTGTTGTAAACATTCATATAGAGCCAATCTCAAGAGTGAAAGCATTAATTGTACATCAGATGATCAATCTTAGTATCACTAGTGGCTGAGCATGTGTCTCTAATGGACTGCAATATTCACAGCAATGTAATAACAATATGATTTTATTCTTCTTAGTATCTCGTATTCTAGTTGAGGCATCCCTCAGAGGATTTAATCCATTCCTAAAAACATGTTAGTGAATTTTTAGGCAGGGGAGTCTGTACATCATTGTTCTAAATAGAAAAAAAATATATATATATTCCCAGCACATCTAGAAGCCCCAACCGTTCTTGAAACACTCTAATACATATATGTATATAACAGTCAACCAGGTTTTCTGCTTAAGATAAAGCCTTTAAAACACCAGCTCTCTAATTGTTCAACACTTAATTAACTCATTAATGACTTTGTGCAGTAACCTTTAGGGTACAAATCATGTTTTCCTTTTAACTGTAACAAATGTGTACAGTAATGTAATGAACGGTGAAAGACTACGTTAAAGACACATGGCCATGCCGCAGGCAGGTGGGATCTTAGTTCCCTAACCAGGGGTCACATCCATGCCCCCCACCTTGGAAGTGTAGAGTCTTAACCACTGGACTTCCAGGGAAGTTCTGAAAACTGGATACCCTGATAATTATGGGTGACAACAACAAAAATAAACCAGAAAATGAAAATGATTCTCAAGGTCTTTTTAGGTTGGCTGTGGCTTGAGAAAACTTCAGTGTTTAACCAGGCCATTTACAATTCTTTCTTAGCCTTCACTTTCAGCATCTGAGACAGGCGCCTTGTAAGTGATACCTGCCCTCTTCAAGATTTCCCTGCAACTTCCTACATGACTTCTAGGCTAAATATTTGGATCTTTTATTATGGCCCAGCTGGGGAAACACTGACTCTACTTTGGAAGAAAGGAAATTATTCACCAGAAGAGTTGTAGAACCTGCCTAATATGTACCAGTAGGAATTGGGAGCATGTACCAAGGAAAGGGGATCTTAATTAAGGGTGCTGAAACAAGAAGATTGGAATATAAGACTGGATAAGGAAGGATATGTTAATTAAAAAAAAAAACACTCTCGTGACTTAGGATTTAATATCCTGGCAAAGACACCTGGAACTGATCCTAGTACATCACTGAGAAAGCTCCTTGAAGGCAACAGCCCATAGTGAGAGAGGAGGAGATGATAGAACTTCCTTGGAAAAGTTAAAATGTAGACATGCTAGAATAAATTTGCTTTACTGTCAGAGAACATAGGACTTCCCTGGTAGTCCAGTGTTAAGATTTTGGGCTTCCAGTGCAGGGGGAGGGTTTGATCCCTGGTCAGGGAACTTTGATCCTGCATGCCATGGAGCATGGTCAAAAATAACTAAAACAAAAAAGCGCTGCTTTATTAGCAATAAGAAATGGAAATTTAAAAAAGAACTCATCAGTTGACTGTGTTCCCTGGAGGCCAGAGGCCACTCCCTCAATAAAGCAATAAGAAATCTGCTAGAGATGAGCACTGACATTGTTGAGATTATCAGTAATAACTGTTCTTTGAAAGCTAGGATTCATTCCAGAGGAGGCTGATGTGGAACTGGAGTCCCCAGTGTCAGTAGAGAGATACAATTTTGAAAGAGTAGAGGCCCTGACTTAATTGTCAGGGGCAAGGCAGGTGTAATTACCATGATAGGCAGCAAAGCATGATGGAAACTAGAGGGAAGAGGCAGATAGAGGTCTGTGTCAACAGCTAATAGGTCAGGGTATTCCCGCTGCAAGGTAGTCAGGTAGGACATTATGCAACCTACATAGCCAAAACAAAAAGAACAAGAGTGAATGAGCCAAAGGGTGATGTTTGCTACTGAAGAGAAGAATCATGATCCCTCACTCAACTGACAGATCAAAGCCAGTTCTCAGACCCAGAGAAGACTGAATTATCTTGAGGAAAAACTCTATGACAACATACTAGAAGTTCCTCTAATCCTAATGGGACCTATTGTAATTTATTAAAGGAAATGTACATAGGAAAAAGGAGGAACAACAGGATCTTTTAAGAGCTGTGGGTTTTAGAATCTGAACTGACAGTGGTATTAGGATACCAAAGCAGCATCATGGCGCCCGTAGTAAGTGGTATAGGGAAGCTGAGTAATAAATGGAGTCCTGGCCTGAGTATTTCTCACAGTAAGTCTCATGGGTCTGTGGAAAAATCCTCTGATGATAACACTAATTCCCAAAAGCATAGTTAGGATCTATTTAGACTCTGGTAGAACCCTCCTAGGAGTTCCCTGATCTATGGAGTAAGAGCCATAATGGTAGGAAAAGACAAGTAAAAGCTCCCCAAACAGTATCGTCTACCCCTAACAAGCCAAGACCAATTGGAAGTCATTTTGCATCCTACGTAGAATGGCAGAGATTAATATCATCCTCAAATACTTCAAAGAATGTGGTGGTTATATGGTTATATTTCCTTTTATTTTTTTCACTTCTATGATTCCTATTCATTGAAAGGACTGATGCTGAAGCTGAAATTCCAATACTTTGGCCACCTGATGCAAAGAAATGACTCATTGGAAAAGACCCTGATACTGGGAAAGATTGAAGGCAGGAGGAGAAGGGAACAGCAGAAGATGAGGTGGTTGGATGGCATCACTGACTCGATGGACATGAGTTTGAGCAAGCTCTGGGAGTTGGTGATGGACAGGGGAAGCCTAGCATGCTGCAGTCCGTGGGGTCACAAAGAGTTGGACATGACTGAGCAACTGAATTGTAACTTTAATGGCTCCTGTAAAAACCAGATGGATTATGGTGGATGGTGGTGGACTATTTGATAATCCAACATAGCCTCTGGCTCTTGATATATTATCTTTATTTTTAAGTATTTTTATTTATTTATGACTCTGCTGGATCTGGCTGTGCTGTTGCTGTGCGAGCTTTTCTCTAGTTGCAGAGAGCAGGGGCTGCCCTCTAGCTGTGGTGCACGGCTTTTGATTGCAGTGATTTCTCTTGTTGCAGAGCACAGGCTCTAGGGTGGAAGGGCGTCAGTAGTTGGAGCACGTGGGCTTAATAGTTGTGGCTACTGGACTCTAGAGCACAGGCTCAACAGTTGTGGTGCACAGGCTTAGTTGCTTTGAGGCATGTGGAGTTCTTCCCAGATCAGGGATTGAACCTGTGTCCCCTGCACTGGCAGGCAGATTCTTCACCACTAAGCCATCAGGGAAGCCCTAGTATATGGCTTTTGACCTGATAATTATATTTTTTCTATATCAGGAAGGAAGATCAGAAACAGTTTACATTCACATAGAATAGACTTCGGTGTCCAGTCGTGGTCCTTCCCAGGGCTCCTCTCTTGCACCCTCGCATGCTCTCTCTGTCACAGTATAGGCTAACATGACCTTGATCATCTGGATATTCTCCAGAATATTATACTGATCCTCTAAACTGAAAACATCTTACACAGGAAAGCCTGGTGTGCTGCAATCCATGGGGTTGCAAAGAGTCAGACACGACTGAGCAACTGAACTGAAGTGAACTGAGGTTTATCGTAACTTTCCTTTGAAGGAGCAAGTGTCTTTCAATTTCATGGCTGCAGTCACTGTCTGCAGTGATTTCGGAGCCCAAGAAAATAAAATCTGTCACTGCTTCCACTTTTTCCCCTTCTATTTGCCATGACATGATGAGACCGACCAGATGCCGTGATCTTAGTTTTTTGAATGTTGAGTTTCAAGCCACCTTTTTCACTCTCCTCTTTCACACTCATCAAGAGGCTCTTTAGTTCCTCTTTCTGTCACTAGAGTGGTATCATCTGCATATCTCTGATTGTTGATATTTCTCTCTGCAATCTTGATTCCAGCTGTGATTCGTCCAGCCTGGCATTTCATGTAATATACTCTACATATAAGTTAAATAAGCAGGGTGATAATATACAGCCTTGTCATACTCCTTTCCCAATTTGGAACCAGTCAGATGTTCCATGTCTGGTTCTAATTGTGGCTTCTAGACCCACATACAAGTTTCTCAGAAGACAGGTAAGGTGGTCTGGTATTCCCATCTCTTTAAGTTTTCCAGTTTGTTGCGATCCACATAGTCAAAGGCTTTAGCATAGTCAATAAAGCAAAAATAGATTTTTTCTGGAACTCCCTTGCTTTTTCCTTGATACAGTGAATATTGGCAATTTGATCTCTGGTTTCTCTACCTCATTGAAACTCAGTTTGCACACCTGGAAGTTCTCAGTTCATGTACTTCTGAAGCCTAGCTTGAAGGATTTTGAGTATAGCCTTGCCGGCATGTGAAATGAGTGCAAGTGTACAGTAGTCTGAACATTCTTTGGTGGTGTCCTTCTTTGGTATTGGAATGAAAACTGACGTTTTCTAGTCCTGTGGCCACTGCTGACTTCCAAATTTCCTGACATATTGAGTGCAGCACTTTTAACAACATTAGGATTTTATGCTTTGGAGAAGGAAATGGCAAACCACTCCAGTGTTCTTGCCTGGAGAATCTCAGGGACAGGGAGCCTGGTGGGCTGCCGTCTATGGGGTCGCACAGAGTCGGACACGACTGAAGCGACTTAGCAGCAGCAGCAGCAGCAGCAGCAGCAGGATTTTAAATAGCTCAGATGGAATTTCATGACCTCTGCTAGCTTTGTTAGTAGTCATGCTTCCTAAGGCCCACTTGACTTCACACTCTAGGATGGCCAGCTGTAGTTGAGTGACCGCTCCATCATGTTTATCCCAGTCATTAAGACCTTTTTATACAGCTCTTCTGCGTATTCTTGCTACCTCTTCTTAACCTCTTCTGTTTCTCTTAGGTCCATACCATTTCTGTCCTTTATCATGCCCATCTTTGCATGAACTATTCCCTTTGTATCTCTGATTTCCTTGAAGAGATCTCTAGTCTTTCCCATTCTATTGTTTTTCGCTGTTTCCTTGCATTGTTCCTTTAGGGAAGGCCTTCTTATTTCTCATTGCTTTTCTCTGGAACTCTGCCTTCTATTGGTTTTATCTTTCCGTTTCTCCTTTGCCTTTTGTTTCTCTTTGTTCTTAACTATTTGTAAAGCCTCCTCAGACAACCACTTTGCCTTCTTACATTTCTTTTTATTTGGGACAGTTTAGGTCACTGCCTCCTCTGCAGTGTTATGAACCTCTCTCCATAGTTCTTCAGGCACTCTGTCTACCAGATCTAGTCTCTTGAATCTATTCGTCACCTCTATTGTATAATCGTAAGGTATTTGAGGTCATATCTGAATGGCCTAATGGTTTTCCCTCCTTTCTTCAGTTTAAGCCTGAATTTTGCAATAAGGAGCTCATGATCTGAGCCACAGTGAGCTCCCGGTCTTGTTTTTTGCTGACTGTATAGAGCTTCTCCATCTTTGGCTGCAAAGAGCGTAGTCAGCCTGATTCCAGTATTAACCTGGTGATGTCCGTGTGTAGAGTCATCTTTTGGGTGGGTGGAAAGGTGTTTGCTATGTCTATGTTCTCTTGACAAAACCCTGTTAGCGGGACTTCCCTGGTGGTCCAGCGGCTAAGACTCCATGTTCCCAGTTCAGGGGGCCTGGGTTTAATCCTTGGTCAGGAAACTAGATCCCACACAGCAACTAAGATCTAGTGCAGCCAGATAAATAAATTTTAAAAGAACAAAACTCTGTTAGCCTTTGTCCTGCTTCATTTTGTACTCCAAGGCCAAACTTGCCTGTTATTCCAGGTATCTCTTGACTTCCTACTTTTGCATTCCAGTCCCCTATGATGAAAAGGATATCTTCAATATGTAGCATATAGCTCTATATTTAAAAATCATTAAATATAACAATCCTTGGAAAATGGAAAATTATATTTATTGTAATTAGTTATATATCTGGATTTGTTACTATCTTATTATGAATATTTTATATTGTGATTTTCCTAAATTGCTACTTTCTGCTTTCCTGCTTACATTTGAAATGATTGTATTTTCTCTTTTTCCTTTATTACTTCTCTAATGGTTTGGAAGTTATACTTTCTATTTCTTCTGTTCTTTTAGTAAGTTCTTTTCTATTTTAATGTGCATACTTGACAGTCTAAAGGAGGTTATTTATGTACCTTTTTCCATAACAGTAAAGGGGCCTCTGATTGCTACTACACTGACCCTCTCCCTTCCATATGATACATTAATATGTCCAGCATTCAGATATGGCTTATTTTTAGATCCTCCATATTGATGTTATTATTGCTTTATGCAGTCAATACCTGTTTAAATGTAAAGTCCTTATTTGTAAGCTCTTCTCTCTTGCATTTCAGTTGTTCTGTTTCCTTCATCCTGAAATATATCCCTTAGGAATCTTGCACTGAGACTGCGTAAGTGATAAACATTGAGTTTTTCTCATAGTGACTTTATTTCACCCTCACTTAAAAAATTAATTTACCATGAAATCTAAGATACAAATGAACTTATTTACAAAACTGAATCACCAATATAGAAAACAGACTTATGGTTACCAAAAGCAAAAAGCAAGGAGAGGGATAAATGAGGAATTTGGGATTAACCGATACACACAATTATATATAAAATAAACAACAAGGTCCTACTGTATAGTACAGGGAACTATATTCAATCTTATAATAATCTATAATGGAGAAAAACATTTTAAAATATATATGTATAACTGAATCACTTTGCTGTTCACCTGAAATATTGTAAATCAACTATACTTTAATAAAAGTTAACTTACTTTATATTTCAAAAATCCGTAATTTAGATGTCTTGATATTCTAATCTTAGATGTTTGTATCTCCATTTTTTTTTTAAGAAACATAATTTAATTTTTAAGGAAAAGCTACATGACTATTTAAAATGTGAAATCAGGACATCCTGTTGCCGTATCTCCATTTTTAAAAAACTTTTGCTTACATAGCCAATTAATGTTAACATATCTAACAAAACAGTAATTTCTTAGTGTCACCTAATATCCATTCCGTATTCTGATTTTCTCAATTATTCCAATATCTGGTTTTCCAATCAGATCCAATCGAGAACCACATACTGCATTAGTTTCTTTAAGCCCCTTTTAGTTTTGAACTGTCCCTTTTTTTCATGACACTGATTAACTAAATTGACAAGGCTGGCTTTCCTATGAAATAGCCTGCTTTCTGCGTCTGATTGCTTCCATAAAAGGGTGTTTAGCATGTTTCTCTTTCCTCTAGATTTCCTTTAAACTGCAAGTTAGATCCAAAGGCTTGTTTAAATTTAATTCAAACTTAATTGACTAGATCACATTATAGGTGATGCAATATTCTATCAGAAGACAATAATATCTTATCCATCTGTTATATAAGTATTCCTGTACATAGTTATATGCTAAGATTGTGTTCTTTGTTAATAATTTGCTCTAGACTTTTTCTAGACAGATCTTCTGTGTGATAGGTTTCAGTCAGGATACAGTAAACAAGAGACTGGGAAGAGGGCTGGAAAAATGTACGGTAAAGGTGGCGGGCACATACATTTAACTTCTAACTAGTGTGCGTTGGGACCACTTGGAATCGGCTTCTGCACAGGTGGGAGAACTTTTCTATGATACAGATCTGACTTGGTGGGAGGAAACTGCATCTGCAGCAATATCAAATCACGTTGACACCGAGCTACTCTCCAGCTCGCCCATTTCCTCTACCACCAGCACCTAGACACTTGCTTTCCTCAGTGCTCAGTATTTGCAGGTTTTTCTTTTTTTCTTTTTTGACTTTTGCCAATATCATTATGTAAAATAAGATCTCACTGTGATTTTTTAAAAGTTATTACACATATCATGACATTTTGCCTCTAAATTCTTGAGTATTTATCTTATAAAAATAGACATTTCCTACTTAACCACAACTTCCTTATTACTAATAAAATAATAATTCTTTACACCATCTAATACTAAATCTATATTCATATTTCTCCAACTGTCTAAAAAGATCAGTAAGGATTTAGGTAAACCTGAACAGGAGTCGACTATTGGGGGTTTGTTCAAGTTGCCTTTATTCTCAGATGATAGTTTACCTGGGTGTAATGGTTTAAGTTGCCAGATATTTCCTCCGAGACCTAGGAAGGCAGTAGTGCCCTGTCTTCTTGTTTCTGTAGTTGCTGTTGAGAAATTTGCTATTTGTCCTGGATTCATTGCTTGTGGAACACATGTTTTCTTTCCTGCTTCTTTTAAAATATCCCCCATCCCCCTGTCTTTGAGTTCTTTAGTTTCTTTCTGATGTATCTGGGTGAGGATTTAGTATATCTTGAGACTTATATCCTGAGACTGAGAGAGAATTCTTGTGCAAAATCAGCTCTGGATGATGATCAATCATGATCTGTTCTCATCATCTCATTATCTGTTTTAAGAGCCGTATTAATAGTGCTGGCATGTCTTAGGTGCTTATAAATAGTTGTTGAATGCATTTGTAAATAAGTGAGCATTTTTCTCCACTCCCCCTCATTCTCTCTATTCTCTCCTGCTCAAATTTTTTTCAGATATTTGTTAGAACATTTCATTCTATCCACCATGCCTCTTCCTCTCCTTTACACATTTTTCATCTCTTTATCTTTCTTGTCTACATTTTAGACACTTTTGTCAGATTTATCTTCTAGTGCCCAATTCTAACCTCAGCTACTTCTAACCTGTTTAACCCATCCATTGAGTTTATATATTGAATGATATTAGCTATTTGTAATCATTGATACCTAGTTAATCTTTTTATAACATTCTGTTTATTTCATGCATTTGATTTCTCTGTTTTATGACTAATTGTTTTTATCATACTTATAGCTTAAATCTTGTAACTCTATTGTCTGTGCTTTGAGAGTCTAATCCTGCTGTTTGTTATGTAGGCAAACTCTTATTCACTGTGGATTATTTCCTTGTGGGTTTCCTAATTTTGGATTGTGAGCTTATGTTGATGGCCTTGAGACAGACCTTCATAGGCTATTGTGAAGATTGGATAAATTAACTCATATGATGGTATGTCTCAAGTACAGGTGAAAATGAAATCATGTTGAAAAGAATAGATTAAAGGGCCAGAATGATCCACCAGGTCATGCTGTGTAAAAATAAACAAACAAAATAAAAAATCCACTAGAGTTACATGCTTAAGCCGTCAAACCCTGGCAAGAATTACACAAGGGAATAATATCAAAAACCCTCTCCCAGACAGCAAGCGCTTTACTCACATTGGCTTTACACTTTATAACAACTGTAAGGACAGTGATATTCTGTTTTATGGAACAGAAACGGCAACAGGGTCATTAATTTATAGCTGATTGGGGAACCCCAGTTAAGACCCAGGTCGCAATGATTGTAAAGTTCATGCTCTTTTAAATTCACTCCATTATTTCTCAAAACAATTTTTAGGGAAAAAAATAATCATTTGTACTACATATGTATTTTTTTTCCCAGTTTCAGTTCAGGCCAGTTACCCCTATGGATCATTAAATGTGTTAAATAATTAATGAAAAGGGGAAAAGAATATATAAAACTAGAAAAGAATTGCATTTTAAGTAGAAAAAATTAGTATTCATTTTTCCAATTTGGGATTTCATTTATGTACAAAAAAAGGCAATCAACAAGAAGCTTACTTATTAGAAATACCTACAGCTCCGAGAACCTAATAAAAAGATATCTGAGCTGAGCATTCCAAAACCAACAAAGCAAACAAGTGTGAATTTAATTCCTGAATAAGGAATTTCCAACATAGCCTCAACATATATTATTTTACATCAACAAGCTAGGCAGCATTAAAGCTGATTGGTGCCAACATATTTCAGTGTATGTTACCCAGTCCCAGACAGGCTGATGGGATGTGCCCACTAGGAAAAGTTAGGTTCTGGGTCTGCCCGTCTTGTCTGTCAAGCTCTTTCCAGGATCATCTACCAAGGAAGAACCAGGATGTTCAGGAATTACCAACTGTTTTAAATACTGTCAACATAAATTGCACCTAGCATTTGGAGTTAGGTGATTTGATTTTAATAAGATAGACTCAATTCACTATTTAAAATATATGGTATGAGTTTGTATAAGGTACTAGTCTTGGTCTCTTGATTTAATCAATAATCCACCAACTGATTATTTGTCACCGGTTGGTACTTATCATTTGATATAAACTTGATTCAGGGACTTCTCTGGTGGTCCAGTGGTTAAGATTCTGTACTTCCATTGTAGGGGGCACAAGTTCAATCCCTGGTTTAGGAACTAAGATCCAATATGCTGTGCAACCAAAAAAAGAGTTAAAAAGATTTAATATGTAATCTTCACATCTCAGATTTGGCTGTAGGTTACATTTTATTATAAGGACTTTAAAATGTTTCATGCTGTTAAATAATTAACTAAATAATTAAAGTTAATCATTAACTTTGCAAATGTATACACAGATGAATGGAAAGATGATTTTGTTAATGTATTTAGCAAAAACAGATGATGCAAATAAGTAGAGTCCTGAGAGGTTAACTCTCTGGATCTAATTGGTCAGACTTCTTTTTGGCTGAGTTTATTTTTGCTAGACTCTGAGAAGATCAACCACCATTCCAAAAAAAAAAAGTACTGACATTATTTTATTTTTCTAAAACAGCCATGCCATATAATCTGGATTATTTTTTCCATAACAAATGTGTACTGACTTTAACAAAACAAACTAGATGATTTTAATACTATGACAGCAATCCAAATAAAATATTTTTAAAATTGAATTTTGTAATCAGCTCAATTTAAAAAATCACCTTGGCTTCCTATTTAGTCAGAATCCCTTAAAGATAAGCCTTCTTGGGACCTTCCTGGTGGTCCAGTGCTTAAGACTGCATTTCTAAGGCAAGCGGTGTGGGTTTGATCCCTGGTCTGTGAACTAAGATCCCACATGCCATGTGGTATGGCAAAACAAAAAACAAAAAGCCTCTTCCTTTTTCAGTTTCTACAGGCTATGGTATCACTTATCCCAAGTGAAAACTTGCTTTCCACATCTGCCTATTAGGCTACCTCCAGTTGCATGAGGGCCACATCCCAGCTGCTTGCAGCCCGTGTGAGGCTGGGATGGTGGCCCTCAAGGTCATTTCCGCACTGACCTGTGCAACGGTTTCTCTGAGCTCTGACCCCAGGGTTAGTACTGTTAGGTGACAGGGCATATATGTGCCACTGCACAAAATATTCCAGGTGCCTCTCCAGAAGATAGTTTTCTATTCATATCCGCAAGCGCTGGCCATGGATCTGAGTTCCCCAAATCCTAGCCAGTATTGAATATTTCCTTCCCATCTGACTTGTCTCTCTGATTGGTATAGTGGTTATCTCACTGGAATGATTTCTCGTTTCATTTACTGCATTTATCATTTATAGAAGTCCCGCTTGGTTCTTTTTCAAACCCGCCATATCTCTTTTTCTAGTTTTCTATTTCTCGCAGATGTGTTCAACCTATTTTCTTTAAGATCATACACTTCATTATTTTACAGCCTGTATAAGATAGTTTCAGTGTCTAAAGTCTTTGCATGGGGCTGCCCCTAGGCCACAGGATACCTTTAAGCAAATTAAAAAAGTGGCCCTTCTTCAAGCATGTGGTCCTCATGGCTCAGATGGTAAAGAATCTGCCTGCAGTTCAGGAGACCCTGGCTCAATTCCTGGGTTGGGAAGATCCCCTGAAGAAGGAAATGCCTCCCACCCCACTATTCTTGCCTGGAGAATTCCATGGACAGTGGAGCCTGGCAGGCTAGAGTCCATGGGGTTGCAAAGAGTCGGACATGACTGAGTGACTAACACTTTTACTTTTCTTCAAACACACTTTTGGAAAAGTGAGAAGATTATCAGAGAACCTGACCAGCTCCTCCAGGTAGAACTTGCCTGCACTCTGTGGGATACACATGCACCCACACTGTGACCCCCTCACCAGTCCCTGGGTTCTGGACACATTTGCTGATGGCCAAGCGCTCTGTGCCACCTGTGTCCGAGGTGTCTGGTTTGGAGTCCAGCAGAATTTGGGCTTCTGGGGCAACAGGCTAGAGCCTGATTTCCTTGTGCCCTAAGTTATTTTTGACTGTATGCTAGTCATATATAGGAAAAATTGTTTGTAGGGATAATTTGAGCACCAGGATGAAGGTAATTTCTTCCATAGAGAATTTGTTTTGCTTCTTCCAGGAGCCTGGGTACCTTGTCAAAACTGAGCCACACAAAGTCAAGGCTTGGGATATCCTGGGTAACCCAGGTAAACAGAACCAGGCTGTCTTTCTGGCAGGCTGGTCCACTTCTAAATAGTTTACCCTCATCCTGCCTTATTCGGGGAAAGGGTCTCCTGTTTGACTTCCCACCGAGCAGGCCCTGGGCTGTGATGGAGACCCATTCTTCTCAAGATGTCATCAGAAGGGAAGGCCAGCCCTCCCTTAGTGGACAAAAGCCCTTCCTTAGCAGGACAGCAGCCTCTGGGCTCCTCCCACCTTGGTACTGGTGACCTACAGTTTGATGCTGTCCTCCTTGTCAGTTCTTGACAGAGGATGTTTTCAACATCTTGTCCAGCTTGTTTTCTTTTTCATTCGCTCAGTCGTGTTTGACTCTTTGCGACCCCATGAATGGTTTACTTAGTTGTTTTCAGCAGGAGGACGGCTGGAGAGCGTTATCCTGCTATTACCAGAAAGAGAAATCCTGTTGCTCTAATTTGCATTTCTTTGATTAGTGGTGCATCCCAGCATCTCTTCTGAAGCTGGTAGCAGTTCAAGTTTCCTCCTCTGTGAAATGCCCTCTTTTCTCTTGGCCTCCTGCCTTCCACTTGTTGATTTGCACGTGTTCCTTAAATACTCTAGGTATTCATTCTGTTTAATATATGTTTTTCTGATCTGCCCTCCATCTAGTCAGTACCTTGATGGTGTCCTTCACTAAACAAAATCTTGGATTTTGATGTGGTCAGATTTTCTGTACTGTCTGCCTCTAGAGTTGTGTCTGTCTCATCCTTCATGACTGTTTAGACCAAGCCAGTTCTTCCAGCCTCCTCTGACCTGCACCATGTAGAGGGGCGCTGTCTTCCCTGTAGTGTTGACCAAGCTGAATCTGCGGTGTCAGCAACCTCACTGCATTGCTGCTTCATTTGTTAGCTTCCCATAAACCCCTTATGTCCCTCACATGTGTTGCTGTTAAAACAGATCCTGGGTTTAGGAAGTTAAGTTTTAGACCTTCAAGCAGAATACAGGTCTCTCTATTATTTTTCATCCTGATTCAGCCCACCATTCCAGGCTGCTGAGTTATTTTTGGGCCCTGATTCTGTCATCCGGTGCTTTGGCTGTCCCAGTTTTGTGCCACCTGAAAGTTTGATAAATATGTCATCCATTCCCACGTCCAAGTAACTGGTGAGAATGTAGAACATGAGAAGATTCGGGCCAGAGCCCTGGACCATGTTCCTGGAGTTCTCTTTCAGGCAGCTATTGATCAGTTGATGGTCACATTCCACCAAGAATGACTGAGAAACATCTCAATGCCTGAGTTTGCTCTAAAAAAAAGAATGGATATATGTATATGTATAAATAACTCATTTTGCTGTCCAGCAGAAACCAACACAACATTGTAAATCAACTATATTTTAAAAATTAATATAAATGAATAAAGGAATACCCGAGCCTGGGCTAAGCTCTGAGAATACAAAGATGGCAACTGAAATAAGTTCTCCACTCTCAGAGGGTTCACATTCTAGTGGAGGAGACAGATGCATTTAAATATGGTATAAATTCTGGGCATCCCTGGTGGCTCAGTGGTAAAGAATCCGCCTGCCAATGCAGGAGACTTGGGTTCGATGCCTGGTCTGGGAAGATCCCACATGCCACAGAATAGCTAAGCCCATGGGCCACAACTACTGAGCTTGTGCTCTAGAGCCCGCAACTACTGGCCCACAATTACTGAAGCCCATGCGCCTAGAACCTGTCCTCCTCAACGAGAGACACCACCAGAATGAGAAGCCCACTCATGACAGCAAAGAGTAACCCCCCACTTGCCACAACTAGAGAAAAGCCCATGTAACGATGAAGACCCAGCACAGTCAGAAATAAATATATAAATAAAACTTTTGTTAAAAATAAAAAATATAAATTCTAACACACTTGTTTGGTACTTTTGATTTTACATAGAACTCCCTGCAAGGACTATCTCTTTTGAGCCCTGTCTGGGATAGGCAGCCAACTGGAAATACATTTCTTTATGTATTAAAAGATTTTATTTTTTTAATTTTTTTTATTTTTAAATATAACTATTTATGTATTTCTGGCTGTGCTGGGTCTTCATTGCTGCGCAGGCTTTTCTCTGGTTGCAGTGGGTGGAGGCTACTCTCTAGTTGGGTGCCCGGGCTTCTCACTGCAGTGGCTTCCCTTATCGCAGAGCACGGGCTCTGGGGTGTGCAGGCTGCAGTATTTGCGGCTCCCAGGCTCTAGAGCTCAGGCTCAGTAGGTGTGGTGCACGGGCTTAGTTCTGCGGTATGTGGAATCTTCCTAGATCAGGGGTCTAACCTGTGTCTCCTGCAGGCAGATTGTCCACCACTGAGCCACCAGAAAAGCCTGATTTTATTTTTTTAAGAATATATTTATTTACTTGGCTGCGCCAGGTCTTCATTGCAGCATTCAGGATCTTTTAGTTGCGGCATGGGGGATCTAGTTTCCCAACCCAGGGTCAAACCCAGGCCCCCTGCATTAGGAACACAGAGTCTTAGGGACTAGACCTCCAGGGGAATCCAGCCATCCCATATTTCTCATGTTCTCCTGAGGGCTGTTAGGATATTAGTCCAATGCTCTGCTGAAGTTCAGGTGTCTACAGTAACAGCAGAAGTATTTCCACCAGGACAGAGACCTGTTCCTTGTGAATGTATGCAGTGCCCCTTTATAAGTGCTTATTAATGGTTTGTTCATAATCCACTGCCAGTTTTGTTGGTGGCAATTCCTCCAAGATCTCTGAGGCAGTTCTCTCACTCTGCTGGGATGTAATTCATCAGGGCCAAGAGATTCAAGAAGACTTACAGTCTTCACTGTTTATCTGAGGAGGGTATTTACCCTTCAGACCAGAAATCGGTAGCCTGGCAAAGCCCTCTTCAGAGTCCAGCCTCTCTGCTTCTGCTGCTGCTGCTGCTAAGTCGCTTCAGTTGTGTCTGACTCTGTGCGACCCCATAGATGGCAGCCCACCAGGCTCCCCCATCCCTGGGATTCTCCAGGTAAAAACTCTGGAGTGGGTTGCCATTTTCTTCTCCAGTGCATGAAAGTGAAAAGTGAAAGTGAAGTTGCTCAGTCGTGTCTGACTCTGTGACCTGGGAGGCAGTAATACAGTGTTTCTCCATTGTGCGGGATGAGGGGCAGGAGGGGTGTCCTTGTGCCATTAATGAATTGTGAAACTCATTAAGCAGGTCAGGACCACTGTTTCCTTTTACATAACATGGAAAGGATAGAAAGAATCAGCACTGTAGCTAGCAGGGGTACATGTTTCATAAAATTTCCTTTCAGTTATACGTATGTGTTCTGGATCTAAAATACATCTCTTACTGCATAGTGATTAAATCAGTCCTCTTAAGTCAGCCAGGCGACTCTGGGCAAATTACTCAACCTAACAGAATTTCCTCCTCAATCAAACAAGATTGGGGCACCCATCTCCTTGGGTTGTTATGAGGATTAAATTACACAAGAAGTGAAAACTGCTTAGTTCAGCACCCGGAATGGAATGTGTATACAGAAGATGCTTTAAAGACAAGCGCGCCTGGCCTTGTTCGTTTCTCATTCCCAGCGCTGTTAATTTCACTTCCTACTTCCTATTTTCGGCAGTCTGGAGAAGAAAGACTGCGACTTTCTAGCAATCCTGGATTTTATGGATATCATCTTATCTCAGAGGGTTTCAAGGCTCGTAAACCTGCTTCTTCCGCGGCTCGAGGCTGGCGCCGCCTGCACTTTAGGGGCGGTCCGGCACGCCCTGGCCCACCGTCTGCGGTTGGAGATCAGCCTTCCGGGGCCCCTCTGTTTACGTGGGTAGGGGTGATGATGAGTGCTTTGTTTCAAATCTAGATTTTCTCCTTTTTCCTCTGAGGGAAGCCCTTCCTCCCATCCTTGTATTAAAAGGTCACTTTTAATACACTTGTAAGCTTTCTCCCGACTCCTCGGGTTCAAGGTGCTTCTTTGTCCTCCCAGCCAGCATCCTAGCTCCGTGGTGCGGGGTGGCGGGCTGAGGTGCGCTCAGCCATCGCCCCCGCTCGATTCAGGCGCCGCCCTCACTGTTATGGGGCCGGGGGTGCTGGAGGGCGCCCAGCGGTAACCCCTCTCCCGGCCCGTCCGGGCAGGACGGTCTGACTACGGAGCCCACCTCCTCCCAGGAGCAGGCATCTGGTTGGTGCTTTATGGCCCACGTGAAAGCTCCTGGCTCACTCAGCCCCTCATTCAATCAGGGACTTCACATGAAGTGAGGACAGGAGATGACTAAGAATGGATCCCTGATTTCAAAAAAACTCAGTCTTTAATGCCACCCCTCAAAATATTTAAGCAGCTGGTGTGGTAGATACGGGCTTCTCAGCCTGCCAATGCAGAGAGATGGGTTCTGTCCCTGGGTTGGGAAGATCCTCTGGAGAAGGGAATGGTTACTCACTCCAGCACTCCTGCCTGGAGAGTTCCATGGACAGAAGAGCCTGGTGGGCCACAGTCCATGGGGTGGCAAAGACTGGGTGACTAACACACATGAGAAACCATAACATAAAAAAATATTCTTAAAAAGAATGTATAGGGACTGCCTTGGTAGTCCCATGGCTAAGACTTCTTGTTCCTAATGCAGAGGCCGGGATTCCATCCCTGCTCAGGGAACTGGATCCTACATACCGTAACAAAAGATTGTGCATGCCACTACGAAGACCCAACACAGCAAAACAAATAAACATTTAAAAAATAATAATGTTTTTTTAAAAAGAATGTATATATAACTGAATCGCTTTGCTATACAGCAGTAATTAATGCAACATTATAAATCAAATATATTTCACAAGGTTTGATACAGGATACAGGATGCTTGGGGCTGGTGCATTGGGATGACCCAGAGAGATGATATGGGGAGGGTGGTGGGAGGGGGGTTCAGGATTGGGAACTCATGTACACCCGTAGCGGATTCATGTCAGTGTATGGCAAAATCAATACAGTATTGTAAAAAAAATTTTTTTAATCAAATATGTCAGCATTTATAAAGTAAGGAACAGAATCAGGATCCAAGAAATTTAAGGAGCAAAGTTTGATTTTTAAAAGGACTGGTCCTATTTCAAGGGTTTTCATCTTAAATTGTATATAAAACAGGAACCATCCTCATTTTTATTTTCAGATAACGTATTTGGTACCATGTGTTGAGAGAGTCACAAGATCCTGGGGCATCACTTGGAGGCCATGCCGAACGCAGCATCATACTAACAAAACCCTGCCTTATGAAGAAGTCCACTCCACTTCTGGAGACAAGTCCCTAAAAGTGACTGTGGGACTTTCTCCTCTCTCCCCCAACTAGCAAAGGAACATCACTTTTGCAATTTGGTGTATCAGTCAGCAATGAAATGTATACTTTTCAAATATTCCAAGGTTATACACCTTCTTAAAAAATGCAATAATAAAAGTTTTAATTCAACAGGTATTGTAAGGCTTTTTAGTTTTTGCTAAATGATGGATGTGCTTTTGTATCTCATGATTTTACTTTGTATTTCCTTGATTACTGAAGAGTTCAGCATCTGTCTTTTTATGCTTATTGGCAACGTTTTTATATATATAAAGATCTGATCAAGTCTTTTAGGGCTTCCCAGGTGGCACTATTGGCACTTCTTGGCAAATAGATGGAGAAACAATGGAAACAGTGACAGATTTTATATTCTTGGGCTCCAAAATCACTGTGGTTGGTGACTGCAGCCATGAAATTAAAAGACACTTGCTTCTTGGAAGAAAAGCTATGACAAACCTGGGCAGCATATTAAAAACAGAGACATTACTTTCCCACGAAAGTCCGTCTAGTCAAAGCTGTGGTTTTTCTAGTAGTCATGTATGGTTGTGTGAGTTGGACCATAAAGAAGGCTGAGCTCCGAAGAATTGATGCTTTTGAACTGTGGTTTTGGAGAAGACTCTTGAGAGTCCCTAGGACTGCAAGGAGATCCAAACAGTCAATCCTAAAAACAATCAGTCCTGAATATTCATTGGAAGGACTGATGCTGAAGCTGAAACTCCAATACTTTGGCCACCTGATGTGAAGAACTAACTCCTTAGAAAAGACCCTGTTGCTGGGAAAGATTGAAGGCAGGAGGAGAAGAGGGCAACAGAGGATGAGATGGTTGGATGGCATCTCTGACTCAGTGGACATGGGTTTGAGCAAGCTCAGGGTGATGGTGAAGGACAGGCAAGCCTGGAGTGCTACAGTCCATGGGTCTCAAAGAGTCAGAAATGACTAAGTTGCTGAATGCCAGCAAGGTGGCACTAGCAGTAAAGATGTCTTCCCTGGTGGTTCAGCAAGTAAAGAAGCTGCCTGCACTGCAGGAGACCTGGGTTTGATCCCTGGGTCTGCAAGATTCCCCTGGAGAAGGAGATGACAACCCACTCCTGTATTCTTGCCTGGGAAATCCCATCAGCAGAGGAATCTGGTGGGCTACAGTCCATGGGGTGGCACAGGAGTTAGACGCAACTTAGTGACTTAACAGCAATAACAACAAATTATTTACTCTTTAACTTATTGGAGCTTTTTACGTATTCTGGATTCCTGTTCTTTATTCCATGAATTGCAATTGTCTTTTCTCATTTATGGCTTCTCTTTTCATTTTCTTTTTGGTTTCATGTAGAAATTCTTTAATGTAGTCTAATTCATGAGTTTTTCCCTTTATGGTTTATGCTTTTATGTGAATTTTTAGATGAGTCCTTTTTCCTAGATCATAAGCATATTCTCCTATATTGTCTTCTAAAACCCTTGTAGGTTTGCTTTTCATCCATGGATTAAACATCCTTAGATTTTTAGTCCACCTGGAATTAATTCTGAGTTTGGTGTGGGGTAGGGATTCATTTTAAGTTATTTTTATGTGAATGCCATTCTTCCCTGCACGAAATTACCAAAATTCCCTTCCCTATTTACCAAAACATTCACCTTTCCTCAATTTCTCTGCAGTACCACCTCTTATATCAGGCGTTCATATGCATGGATCTGTTTCTATGGCCATTTGTCTCTGTACCAGTTCAACATTGTCTGAATTTTGTAGCTTCATGAAAAGTCTTGATTATCTTTAGGCCAACTCTCCTCTCATTGTTTTTCTTCTCAAAAGACATGGTTAGAGCTAGGCTTTGATCTTCATAAAGTAACTATTTGATTAGATATTTATCTAATAAAAATAGATATTTTTCTATAACCTTTCTTTAGCCAAAAATAGGTTATACACTTTTAAAAATCTGTGCTTGCCAGTCATGTGGACTTCGTGTGTCACATTCAGTTCCAAAAGAAATTGATGTTCATTACGGGAAGATCAGCTGAGCAGAGACCTAATGCTCTGCTCACACATTACAGTTGAGTGCCTGGCCTATCTTATCCTCAGTAAGAAGTGTATATAACAGGAGGTTGACTTTAAAAATAGTCACATCCTGAATGTTGAGAGTTACATTTTATTCAGTGGGGATTTTTATGACTTCAAGCCCAGGAGACAGCATTTCAAGTAACCATGGGAGAACTGCTCCCAGGAGACGAGGAGAGGAATCAGGTTATATAGAAGCTTGTTACAAAGGGCAGGTAGACTGAACATCAAGAGCATTTTTATGAATTAAAACCAGATACCTTAATATTCCTTAAATATTAAGGAATTTAGCACTTTTCTATGTATGGGAAGATGCAAGAGTCTGGGCTCACTGAAATCATTCCTTTCACATGCATCTCAGCTATCTGGGGCCAGTATCCTGTGATTTTTCACATCCTGAGTTCCTCAGTGCTCACCGTAGGGAGTGGCTGCAGCCGATGGCTGCTCCGTCACACAGGTATTCTTCTCCTTCCTGAGTGCCCTGGAGGGCTGGAAGCGCTGATGACTGTGACATCCCTGTTTACTGCTATGACAGAAAACAGTCCGTTTCTTAATAAGTAGAAGTGTTTGTATCCATCTCATGGCTTAAGGTGTATCTGAAGATGGGAGGATGGAAGGAGGTCACGGGGCTGACGCTGGTACTGGAGGTGACACACCACCAGTCCCCGCAGCATTTCTTCAGCTCGGGCTGGCTGAAAGGGACAGAAGAGAAAACTGAGGGGAGAGGGGATTCAAAGGACACCTTTCAGTTTGGCATCCCTCAGGCTGGGAATGAGGACAGAGAAGGGGAAGAGCTGGGAGGTAGCAAGCAATGGCTGGGGATGGTAGAAACCGGCAAGGCAAACCTTTGACTGGAAGGTGGCATGCAGTCCATCGTCAGAGAGTCCAGTAGGGCCAGACACCCTCTGTCTGCGTCTCCCCATCACCTAGCAACTGCTCAGAACAGAGATGCAGAAGAAACTGATTGTTTCTCACTTCCTTTCTCCTCCAGTTTGTTCCATCAGCTGTATTAGACAGGATGGTGGCTGATCTTTGCCATCATGGAGTTACCTTCATACCTTGATGGTGGGCCCCAAACAAGTGAATTGAAAGAACAAGGTATGCAACTTACTTGGAGGTGTGCCTCAGAAAATCTTTTTGAAAAATTACATTTCAACCAACTTGAAATACATCTTCCCCCACAAGCCATTTTCCTCCAGGTGCTATCCCTTTCCAGTGAGTCATTTTATTCTGGCATCACCATCTTTGTCTGCACATCACAACCTGGCCTACTCTGGCCGTGGCCCCTTCTGGCCACAGCCCCTTCTTAAGACCTGCTGTTCTCTTCTGTTCAAGGCTGAGTCACACTACCATTTCCCAAAGGGCACCACTGTTTGAGTCCCTGTCTAAGCCATCCTGTGCAAAAGATCCAGGGTGGGCTTTTACCATTGGAGGTCTGGACACTGGCCTGAATGCCAAACCTAGTGTAGATGTCCTGCAGGTAAGACCATCTCTTTCTCCTGGAAGCTGAGGAAGTGGGTGTAGCCTGGGAGGACAAGTCTCTGTGGCTGCAGGAGGACATGCAATCTATTTTATGGATGACCGCCTCAGTACCAAAGGCAGTATAGTCTCTGCAAGCCTTCAGCATAGCCTTCAGGGCTTCCTGAGGTGCTCACAGGAGCTCTGGCACATTATACCTTTGTTCTCTTCTAGCTCCTGCCCACCTGCCCTGCCAATGCTGTCTCCCCAACCCCCAGCCAAGCTCATGTGGCTTCCAGGCGTCTAGAGACCTGACGCCCACTGCGGTGGCTGATTCCAGAAAGGCCACGGCTGTGCAACAGGAATACCACGCTAAAACTGCCTCCCCGCCACCTCCTTCTCCTCCTGAGAACGTGTTGGGGGGGTGGGGGGAGGGCATCGCATCCGACACAGAGAAGTGGGTGAGACAGGATCCTTGCTTTCATCAGGCAGGCATGACTCAGTCTTAGCCTCTAGCTCTACACACGCTCGCCGTCTGCACTCCCTCTGCCCCCGTTCTCTCTGGAACAGTTCACATGCTTCACTACCATCCTTGCACTGACACAACCTGTAGTGAGTGGGTTGAATGGTGCCCTGCAAAAGATGCCTCCACATCCCAACCCCAGAAACCTATGAATGTTAACTAATTGGGGGAAAAAAGGTGTTTGCAGATATAATTAAGAATCTTGAGATTGTCCTGGATTATTGGGAGATCTCTGAATCCAATGATGAGTGTCCCAAGAGACACGTGAGAAGCACAGGCAGAAGAAAGGGCCCTGTTGGGACTTCCCTGGGGGTACAGTGGTTAAGAAACCCCTGCCAATGCAGGGGACACAGCTTCCATCCCTGGTCTGGGAGGATCTCACGTGCCACAGGGCAACTAAGCCTGCACCCCACAACTGCTGGAGCCCGAGTACCCTAGAGCCCACATTCTGTAACTAAAGAGGAGCCCCTGCTCACCCCAACTAGAGAAAGCCGGTGCACAGAAACAAAGGCCCAGTGCAGCCAGAAATAAATGAAAGAAAGAAAGAATAGATGGCCTTGTGAAGGAGGAGAAGGAGAATGGAGCTCTACAGCCACAAACCAAGGGACACCAGGAGCCTCCAGGTGCTGAAGGAGGCAGAGTGAGATCCCCTAGAGCCTCGGCAGGAGCCCGGCCCTGCTGGCACCTTGGTCTTGGACATCCGGCCTCCAGAATGGTGAAGATAATTTCCCGTTGTTTTAAGACACCAGCTGGTAGCGATCTGTCACGGTGGCCCCAGGGAACTAATACACTACCCTTCGACAAACCCTGAGCCACGTCCTGCCCTGAGCCACTCAATGGCAGCACTTGGGGGTGAGCACCCCACCTTTCAGACACTCCCTTCACTCTGCTTCCTGACTCCACAGGACACTTTTATGCTGGATCCCCCATTTCCTCATCCTGACTTCTAAAATGTTGGCGACCCCAGCTCAGCTTTCAAGCATCCCCTCGGTGAGAGACTTCTCTGGTGGTCCAGTGGCTAAGACTGCACTCCCAATGCAGGAGGCCAGGGTTTGATGGTTGGTCGTGGAATTAAGGCCCCACATGCTGCAACAAAGATTCAGCACAGCCAAATAAATAGTGTAAAGAATTTTTTTGAAATGCCCTCGGTAAAAACACCCAGTCCCTGACTCTAAAACCATCTGCATGATGACTCTTCTGAACTTACTTCAGCAGGAACTTGGCACAGAGTAGGGGCTCAAAAACTACTTGGAGGGGGTTCCCTGGTGGCTTAGTGGTTAGGGTTCTGGGCTTTCACTACCATTGCTCAGGTTCAGTCCCTGGTCAGGGAACTAAGACTGCAAGACTGTACACATTACAGCCAAAAAAGAAAATCCAAAAATAACAAAGCTGGAGAAAAGAAAAATCCTTGAAGAGTGGGTCTTTTCACATAAATCGCCATTTTTATGTGTTTACCACATTCACTTTGAAAGCACTGTTAGATAGCCTGTCTTGTTCTTCTCTGACAAGCCCTTGGGCACCAGCCCTTCAGTGATTTTGTGGAAGAACCCAGGTGGTGGGATCATCCACATGTGGCCTGCTGACCCTGAACCCCCTCTGGGAAGGTTCTGCTCCACTGATCAGGCTCTTCTAGGATTTCTCTGCAGAAGGAACCAGTCGAGCATGACTCCACCTTTGGATTATTAAGGCTTCTAAGAGGCTTTCTCTACAACATGGGTTGGCAAAGTATAACCTGTGGGCCATCTGGCTGGCTGCCTGTTTCTGTAGTTTTCCTGGAACGCAGCCACACTCATCCATGTACTGACCATCTGGCGGCTTCCATGCTCCAATGGCAGAGCCCACAGGCCTAGCAAGCTCACTTGCTGGCCCTTTACTGAGCTCGCTGGTCTGCTCTGGGACAGGTGAGCCACAGTGGAGGCTTCCCACTCCTTGTTCTGTCTGTCCTTCTGTCTCCAACATCAGTTCTTGGCTAGAGGAAGTTTCAACGTTCTTCCCCTTCCCTGCTCATCACCCTCGTGGGATTTGAACTCATGGGAGACGTGAATCCTGCCATGTCAGTGAAGGTCTCCATGATTACTGATGACCTTCACACCCTCCTCCCTCTTGGCTGATGCCTCTCCCCAGAGTGGAGTCTTTGATGATCCATCAGGTGGGTATCTGACCACGTCTGCTTTTCCAAGATTCTCTCCTGGTGGACTCTTTGATGGGCCCCGAGAGTCCAGTTTTGGCTGAGGGCTTTTCTACACCATTCTTAAGACTTCCTTGTAGTATAAATTATCTGATGGGCAATGCCATGGGGTCGATCCCCAAAGGGCTTTCCCTACTCACCATGCATGCAAGGCTTTCCTCAGAGTGAATACTCAGAAAAACCAAGCATTGGGAGCTTTTGCACTCATGGGGCCTCTCTGTCCTGTGAACTCTGCAGTGACCAGAGGTTAATATGATATACATGACAGCTCTCCCACACCTGTGGTATGCACATGGCCTACTTGGGGTGTGAACATGGGTGTGTGATGAGATGTAATCTCTCTCTGAAATCTCTCCTACACTCTTTATGTTCTGTTCAGCTTCTCTCTTGTGTGGACTGTTTGACCAACAATTAGAGTAACCTCCTGAGGAAAGGCCCTCCTGGCAGATATATTCCTTCCCAGAAGGCTGAGCAATGAAGAACTGATGCTTTTGAACTGTAGTGCTGGAGAAGACTCTTGAGAGTTCCTTAGATCAAACCAGTCAATCCTAAAGGAAATTAACCCTGAGTCTTCATTGGAACAACTGATGCTGAAGCTGAAGCTTCAATACTTTGGCCACCCGATACGAAGAGCAGACTCATTGGAAAAGACTCTGATGCTGGAAAAGATTGACAGCAGGAGGAGAGAGGGATAACAGAGGATGAAATGGTTGGATGGCATCATTGACTCCATGGATATAAGTTTGAACAAACTCTGGAAGACAGTGAAAGACAGGGAAGCCTGGCAAGCTGCAGTCCATGGGGTCTCAAAGAGTCGAACAAACTGAGTGACCGAACAATAATCCTGTGTGCTCATTGAGGAGAAGAAAGAGCCTCATGTCTCAGAAGGTTCTTTCATACTTGTGACACCTGTGAGCTTTCTCTATCATGAAGCATGGATGGGCAGCCTGAGCGGTGGCTTCCGATGCTTCCTCCACACCCTCAGCACTCAGACTTGTCCCCACACGGTATAGGCTGGGAACTAGGGCTACGGCTCTGCCACATTACTTACACTCTTAGGCCTTCACTCTGCAGGGGACGATCACACCACTAGCCTGGAAACATTCCCCACACTGGGTGTAGGCATGGGGTTTCCCTCTGGCGTGAGCACCGGGATGGTGAGAACACATGTCTGTTTCTCAGTGCTTTCTCACACCACTCACATCTACAGGACTCTTTGCCAGTGGAAGTCCTCTGGGCTGCAGGAACAGGTACAAATAAACCTCTCTCCAGTGAAGCTCCTCTGCCAGGCAGCAAGTGGTGGCTTCCTAGTGGATCCCTTACTGTACACACTGTATTTGCAGAATCCTTTCTTCTAAGACCTTTGTGGTTTCTTGGGATCCATGAGATTCAACAAAATTAGCCCTCTGGGGCCTTGCTTTTAGGGGTCCTCCTGATACCTTCCCTCCAGGCCTTGTGTCCTCAGAAACACCCTGCCTTATTAAGTTGATTCCTGGTCCTCTCTCACCATCTGGCAAATAACACGTGACTTGATCCTGATCCTGAGCAAAAATCAATGTGAGAAGAACAATAATCAAGTACAACCAAGAGAGAATAATGACAGCTTCAGCACATATCTTCACAACCCTAACTAGTAAGGACAGGGAATGGGGCCAAAACAGAAACCTCCAAGAACCCACAGACAGTGTGTAGTGGTGCTACATGAAGAATAAGAGGGAGGAGACAAAGGACAGGATGAAACACATGGGGAAGAAACAGGGATGTTAGCAGATATGCAGAAATCAAGTCCACTCCCAGCAGGGAAGGAGACTGGCTGGGAGCCAAAGATGTCCTTGGTATCTTCACTACCTGCAGACTGACCAGGGATCAGGCCACTGTCCCCTCTGTGCAGGCAGCTATCCCAGAGGAGGGGAACGCATGGCGAGGTGTTTCTGTGGAGGTGTCCATCAGATTCCCGCCTGCTGACTTAAAGACTAAGCGGAGACAGAGACTCATCTGAATTAGCACTCCATGCTGGGTTCCTCAACATTGTAAATGGCATAAGGGGAAGGAGCTGCCACAACGTGGGGTCTAGCAGACTCCCCCTCACCTGTGAGTGAGGCTTTCCATCTTCAGCTGCTTGCATGTGTAGCACCCAGGGTGCTTCCCCTTCTCCCAGGAAGATGATCACTTTAGGTTGGAAAAAAAATGAAATTCCATTCATAGCACTGAAAACAGGAAAGGGGAGATAATGGATCACGACCAGCCTTAACACTTATGTCAGCGGGAACCTGAAGTGGCTGGAGGAACCAACAGAAGTAAGACTCCCAGGGGCAGGGTCTTCAATACAAAGGCCGATGACATGAGTGCCAGGGAGATGAGGGCAGACTCAGAGCACAGGAGAGCTGCCTGCCCCAGTGAGGAAAACATCCAAGCAGAACATGAGGGAGAAGCAGAAACAGCCCACCCTCATCAGACAGGACCACGCCACCTGCAAGGAGTCAGAAAGTAAACCAACTAAACAGATACTTCAGACCGCATCACTGACACGTGGGTGGCAGCAAAGACTTGGTTAGCAAGGAATGAACTGAGTCAGACCACATTCCCCTGAGTCTCCATCACGTCCTAATGGAGGTTCTTCTCAGAGGGTTGAGTGCCCGTCCTCATGCGTGGAGGGTTATGGCCACAGCCCCACTTCCTCAGATGATCCTGAAGCACGAGGTTTCTACCGCACCAGGGGAAGATGCCTGGGGGGCACAGCCAGATTCAGCAGAGTAGGGGGCGGCACTGAGTCTCTTGTTTGTGTCTGATGAGCAAGAGGAACTCTGCTACAGAAAGCCGGGGCTCACGTCTAGGAAGACTCTTCCAAAGAGAGGGCCACGGTCAGGTCTGTGCGGTCAGTACAGCAAAGGAAGGTCAAGGCAAAATTTCTGTTTTCCTTCTCTATTCTCAACACTGCTGGTCACCAGGTGTGTGTGGGGGAGGGGAGGATTGGGGTGTTTCTATGCCAAACAGTTCTCACCCCACATTTTATCTCAGTTCTGACACTACCTCTACTTGGGACAGGTCAAGAGGTTAGAGGCTCTGTCCCAGAAGACCTCCTCCTCTTCCAACACCAGTCTCAAGTCCAGGCTGTCTGTCATCGGCGCTCCTGGTTGAATAGATATAAACCTGAGCTTCCCACGAACCCCTCCTTAAGTGAAAGTGAAAGTGAAGTCGCTCAGTCGTGTCCGACTCTTTGCAACCTGTGGGCTGTAGCCCACCAAGCTCCTCCGTCCATGGGATTCTCCAGGCAAGAATACTGGAGTTGCCATTTCCTTCTCCAAGGGATCTTCCTGACCCAGGGATCGAACCCAGGTCTCCCACATTGCAGGCAGACGCTTTAACCTCTGCACCACCAGGGAAGCCCTTAAATATAAGAACACAGTCTCTCAGAAAACCTCCTATAGAGACACAGAACTTCAGATCCAAGTACTGACATCAAAGATTTCAAGGGAGGAAAGGAAGCCAGGTTGAAAGAAGAAGGGGGAGGAGGCGGGAGAGGGGGCGAAAGGGGTGGCCTTACAGACGTCTCCTGCCACCTACAGATGCCCAGGCGTTATGGGACTTTTCCCTGGGCCTCCAGAGAAGGGAGGACTGGAGCTCAGCCCTACCAGAAATCAGACCAGACCAGAACCAGAATTCGAGTTCTCTGAAAAGAGGTGATCAGTCTCCAATCCTCAGCTCAGGCTGAGGGCCCTTCGACCAGATTTCTGTGTCCAGGCCGGGAGACTGGAAAAACTGGGAAGGATAACAAGAGTTAAGGAGATGAAAGAGAGAGGGAAGAAGAGAGGTTGGGTTACTTTGCTAGAGCAGTTGGAACTCAGAAAAACAGTAAAGGGCATTAAAAGATAGACAAGATACATAGGCAGAGCGCAGGCATTTCTGCCCCATGTGGACCTCAGCCGAGCTGCCCTCCTGGCACATGGTGCTTTTGTTCATCTGCTCCGAAGAGCTCATCACATCTCACTGTCCAAGAGTTTTTAATGAAGCCTAAGATCCAGCACCACTCCCTTCTCAGAGGTGTGACCTAATCTCTTGGTCTTTCTGGGGTCTAGCCTCATCCTGAGGCCATCTAGGGGCCCCCACCATAAGTCACCTCATTAGCATAAACTCCAGTGTGCTCAAAAGGGGCTCCCTTCAAGCTAACAAGAGATACTCCTATCAATCAGGAAATTCCAAAGCTTAGCGATTTCTCTGTTAGGAACCAGGCACAAAAGCCAAATATATTCTAAGCACAGGAAGGCATGCAAACTTTGGTTGGGTGGCATGGCAAGGTTTTGGGAAAGAAACCACAGAAACAAGGCTTCCCAGACTCAAGTGCTAGGGTGGCAGCTGCCATGACCAGAGGGGAGGTGGGCACTTTGGGGTCACAACTGGCAGAAGCCGCAGCAAAAGTTTGGATGAAAAAAAAAGCAGTCCCCCTGCTTCGTATACTGACCAACTCCCATGACCAGGGAGGGGTCACACGCACAAAGCAGGAATATTTATGGGGGTGGGGGGAGGAGAGTGCACAGCCCCGCAGTTCTGAACCTGCACCCAACCCACTTCAGAAACCGAACTCTAAGGGTAACAAGGCCCCCACCTCCCTCAAGTGGGAGAATAAGTCAGGTAGGCTTCACTCTTTAAGAATCTTAAAATCTACCCGTATACGCCCTAACCAGCCTAACTCAGGCCGCTAAGCAAGTAAACAAAAGTATCACAAAGGATAAACCTCCATTGCTCAAATAGATACAGCATATCTACATAGTGAAATATCATGCACTATGAAGAGAATAAAGTAGATCTCTATAGAAAGACTTGGAAATCTTTTCACAATGCAGGAAGTTGCTGTAAGTGGAAAAACAAGGTTCAGGTTGGTCCTATAAAATATATATTCATATATAAAATCTGGACGAATTTATTCTAAACTCCTGAAAAGGATTGAGAGAAGTATTTCCTTTCAACATTAAAAAAAAAAAAAAAAAAAAGAACCTGTACTATTTTCATGGATATTCTCTGGTGGTAGGTAGAACTTGGCACTTTCACTGCTGAAGGCTCAGGTTCAATATCTGGTTGAGTAACTAAGATTCCACAAGCCACATCACTTGGCAAAAAAAAAAAAAAAAAAAACCTGTATTACTTTCATTAAACAAAAAGTTTTCTTTCAAATATTTTTATTATAGTAAAATAAAAACATTGGGATTTCCCTGGTGGTCCAGTGGCTAAGACTCTGAGCTCCCAACACAGAGGGCCCAGGGTACTGTCCCTGGTCAGGAAACTAGATCCCACGTACTATTAACAAATGAGTTGGTGCAGCCAAATAATATTTTTGAAGATGTTTAAAAATATAACATGAAATCTATTTACTTGTTAAACGTGAGCAAATATTGATTTCTCACTCATATGACATGAGGTTGTAATTGGCTATGGCTTTGCTCCACGGCATCCACGCCAAAAGAACAGTCCCAAAGAAGACTTTCTCATGGTTGAACCCAACCAGTGATCACTCTTTTTGAAAAAGTTGTGGCAAAATGTATTTACCATTTTAAGGATGTTCCAGTGCACAGTTAAGGGGCGTCAGGCGCATTTGCACTGCTATACAACTGTCACCACCCTGCAATCTCGACAGAATTTTCTTTATCTGATACCATAGTCCTTTATGTCTCAGCACAGAAAAGAATTAAATGAGCGGCAGAGTTGTAGATAAGAAGTGATTTTTAGAATAGGACACTGGTGAGGCTTGCCTCTTGAGAAACCTGTATGCAGGTCAGGAAGCAACAGTTAGAACTGGACATGGAACAACAGACTGGTTCCAAATAGGAAAAGGAGCACGTCAAGGCTGTGTATTGTCACCCTGCTTATTTAACTTATATGCAGAGTACATCATGAGAAACGCTGAGCTGGAGGAAGCACAAGCTAGAATCAAGATTGCCGGGAGAAATATCAATAACCTCAGATATGCAGATGACACCACCCTTATGGCAGAAAGTGAAGAGGAACTAAAAAGCCTCTTGAGGAAAGTGAAAGAGCAAAAAGTTGGCTTAAAGCTCAACATTCAGAAAACAAAGATCATGGCATTTGGTCCCATCACTTCATGGGAAATAGATGGTGAAACAGTGGAAACAGTGTCAGACCTAATTTTGGGGGCTCCAAAATCAGTGCAGATAGTGACTGCAGCCATGAAATTAAAAGATGCTTACTCCTTGGAAGGAAAGTTTTGACCAACCTAGACAGTATATTGAAAAGCAGAGACATTACTTTGCCAACAAAGGTCCATCTAGTCAAGGCTATGGTTTTTTCCAGTAGTCATGTATGGATGTGAGAGTTGGACTGTGAAGAAAGCTGAGCACCAAAGAATTGATGCTTTTGAACTGTGGTGTTGGAGAAGACTCTTGAGAGTCCCTTGGACTGCAAGGAGATCCAACCAGTCCATTCTGAAGGAGATTAGCCCTGGGATTTCTTTGGAAGGAATGATGCTAAAGCTGAAACTCCAGTACTTTGGCCACTTCATGGGAAGAGTTGACTCATTGGAAAAGACTCTGATACTGGGAGGGATTGGGGGCAGGAGGAGAAAGGGACGACAGAGGATGAAATGGCTGGCTGGCATCACGGACTCAATGGATGTGAGTCTGAGTGAACTCCGGGAGTTGGTGATGGACAGGGAGGCCTAGCGTGCTGTGATTCATGGGGTCACAAAGAGTCGGACACGATTGAGCTGAACTGAACTGAGGCTTACAAGCCTGCTGGTAGAACTTGGCTACAGTTTTATAATCAAAGGAAAAGTGCAGTGGAGGAGAAAACCTTTGTCTTTCTTGGGTAGACATCATGCTTCCATCATCAGCACCTTCTCCAGGCTGGGCAGGGAAATTTTCTCGTTCCTACATGGTCAAGCTAGATCCACACATTATTGTTTTTTTAATGTATGCAGGGAGCGTGTCCTAGGATCACTAACCTGCTGAGCTCACGGGCAGCATGTGGGCCTCATACCACCAATGTTTTATTGTTTTGGTGCATGCTTCTGTCACTTAGTTTTGCTGCTAAGCAAGCCTGTATGGTTTTATGGTTAAGCAAACCTGATTTCTTAAGTAATCATTAACTTACAGGGGTCTCCCATATTTTTCTACTTACAATTCCCTAGTGGGATTAACATGGAGGCGGCGATGGCACCCACTCCAGTACTCTTGCCTGGAAAATCCCATAGATGGAGGAGCCTGGTGGGCTGCAGTCCAGGGGGTCACTAGGAGTTGGACATGACTGAGTGACTTCACTTTCACTTTTCACTTTCATGCTTTGGAGAA
The DNA here is from genome assembly GCA_917880005.1 of Nanger dama. Lineage (NCBI taxonomy): Eukaryota > Metazoa > Chordata > Mammalia > Artiodactyla > Bovidae > Nanger > Nanger dama. The sequence goes on from CAKJTW010000033.1 coordinate 7,930,693, forward strand.
GGAAATGGCAACCTACTCCAGTGTTCTTGCTTGGAGAATCCCAGGGACAGCAGAGCCTGGTGGGCTGCTGTCTATGGGGTCGCACAGAATCAGACACGACTGAAGCGACTTAGCAGCAGCAGCAGTGGGATTAACTATTTAATCTTAATCACCAATTTGTTCCTATCATTCTGAGTCCCTGGTAACCACCATTCTGTTGCTGGAAGGAGAACCCCTTCCAGGGCCTGAAACTGGGCCCTTATGTAACACTCAGAACACACGAGCCTACAAAGCAAGAGACTTTATTGGGAAGGGGGTGCTCAGGTGGAGAGCAGTGGGGTGAGGGGACCCAGGAGGACTGCTGTGCCGCTGGCTCACAGATTCGGGTTTTATGGTGATGGGATTCGTTTCCAGGTTGTCCTCAGCCAATCATTCTGAGTCGGAGTCCTTCCTGGTGGTGCATGCCTTGTTCAGCCAAGGTGGATGCCAGCGAGAAGGATTCGGGGAGGTGGCCGGACATATGGTGTTTCCTTTAGACTTTTCTGACTCTTCCAGCTGGTGGCGGCTTATTTGTTCCATGTTCTTTACCAGGATCTCCTGTCGTAAAGCAACTCATGCAAATGGTTACTAGGGTGCCTGGCTAGGGTGGCTGGGTGGCCACCAGTGTGCTTCCCCTAACAATTCTATGTTCTGTCTCAAAAAATTTGATTCCTCTAGGTACCTCATGTAAGTGGAATCAAACAGGAGTTGTCCTTTTGTGATTGTCTTATTTCAAGAGCACAATGTCCTCAAGGTTCATCCATGCCATAGCATGTATCACAATTTCCTTCATTTTTAAGCCCAAATAACATTCCGCTTTTTTTGTATGTTGGCTTATACATATATAAATCGCACTGTTTATCCAGTCATCTGTTGACCACCTGGGTTGCCTTCACCTTTTGGCTATTGTTAAAACGGTGCTATGAACATGGGTGTGCAATTATCTACCGGAGCCCCTGTTTTCAATTCTTTTGGATATCTACCAAGAAGTAGAATTGCTGGATCATATGGTAGTTCTATCTTTAATTTTTTAGAAGAACTGCCATTTTCCACAACAGCTGCACTAGCGCTGCTCAGGGTTCCAATTTCTCCATAGCCTTGCCACCACTAGTTATTCTCTGTTTTTTTCATAATAGCCATGCTAATGGGTGTGAAGTGGTATCTCATTGTGGTTTTGATTTGCATTCCCCTAATGATTAGTGATGTTTAGCTCCTTTTCATGTGCTTATTAGTTATTTGCATATCTTCTTTTGGAGAAATGTCTATTGGAGTCCTTTACCCATTTTTTTAATGGAGCTTTTTTGTTGTTGAATTGTAGGAGTACTTTATATGTTCTGGATATCTTTCAATTTTTAAAGACTTCTAAAAAGACTTTTGCATGGAAAATTTAACTGCAGCAGTAAACATTCTGCCATCTTATTTCACTTACCAGGTCTTTCTCCTTTTTGGCATGTGGGATCTTCGTTCCCTAACCAGACCCTGAACCTGTGCCTCTGCCCTGAAGTGCGGAGCCTCAACCATCGGACCACTGGGGTGGTCCCCATCTACCAGATCTTGATGACCGAAAAGATCTCAAAAAGATTTCTTGCAGCTGGATCAGGATCTTGGAGATTTTTTTGTTGTTGTGCTTTATATTGACATAGTGGTAAATCTACAAGATATTAGATCTTCGTATCTGGAGTTAAAACAGCATCACAGGAAATTCCCTGGTGGTCCAGTGGCTAGAATTCTACGCTTCCACTGTCAGGGCACATGTTCAGTCTCTGGTCAGGGAACTAAAATCATGCAAGCTTTGAGGTGCAGTGAAAAAAAAAAAAAAAAAAAAAACAAATAAAACATCCAGGTGAGTTTTAAAAAGAAAAATAACATTACAGGCTAAATGTAAAAGGAAAGCATATAAGCAAAGTCAAGCAGAAGAGCTGGTCTCTCTTAGCTCATCTGCTAAGTTGCTTCAGTCGTGTCCGACTCTGCGTGACCCCAAAAACGGCAGCCCACCAGGCTCCCCCATCCCTGGGATTCTCCAGGCAAGAACACTGGAGTGGGTTGCCATTTCCTTCTCCAGTGCATGAAAGTGAAAAGTGAAAGTGAAGTCACTCAGTCGTGTCCGACTCTTAGTGACCCCATGGACTGCAGCCTACCAGGCTCCTCCATCCATGGGATTTTCCAGGCAAGAGTACTGGAGTGGGGTGCCATTGCCTTCTCCATAGCTCATCTTGGCTCATCTTGGCCCCTCCTAAAGGCCACTTTTTTACAAATCAGAATAGGAAATTCTAGGAAAGAGACTTTGTAGCCAGGGAGAATGCTAAGGTCCGTCACTTAATATTACAGTTATTTTGGTTTCATGGAAAACATCCTTGGGAAAATATTTCTATAGTGGAAAGGCAGTGGAAATTGCACTTTCAACCAAAAATGAACTGCAACTATTAATGGGACAAATTTTTTTAAGTTTCCAATGTGATCTGAGTCACCTACTAATACCACTCTCTCCTTTCACACTAACAGAAACACATTGCATTCAGGGTGAGCAAGTGCTCACCTAGAAAGACCACATCTGGGACTTTCCCGGTGGTCCGGTGGCTAGGAATCCACCTGCCAATGAAGCGGACCCAGGTTTGCTCATGCACCACAGCTACTGAAGTCTACGTGCACCAGAGCCCGAGCTCCACAGAGCCACCACAGTGAGAAGCCCGCACACCGCAACTGGAGAGTAGCCCCTGCTCGTAGCAACAAAGACCCAGCACAGCCAAAAACTAAGTAAATAAATAAATTTTTAAAATAAAAAGACCACATCTCCCAGTCTCTCCCATGTCAGAGCTGGTTCGAGGGTACGGTTCTGGCCATGAGAAGAAAGCAGGAGTCACCAGATACCACTTGCACAAACTCTTCAAAGCCTTTGAAATGTGATACTTTGTTAGAAATACCGAATCCTAGGGGAAATGCCAGCTCTTCGCCTGGAAGCTATCTACTGTGTAGAAGGAAGACAAACCCCTGTGTACTAGTCAACAAAGGTATGGATGAGGAGACCCTGACATCCATGGTCTTTGATGTAGCTTGGAAGGCTGCAGTGTAGACAGTCTTATCCAAACAGATTTTAACAGGCTACCACCTGGCTTGCTGACCCTGCTTATTAAGGCCAAAGTCCCCTTTCTGAATTCAGTGATATAGTTTGATTTTCCACATACTTTCTTAGAGGGAAAAGATGTGTGACCAACTTGCAGAAATAGTCTTGTTTGCTTGCCAGATATATTTCTCATTGTAAATCTGCAAGTTGGTGAACTATAACAGCTTGGAAGTTACATAAATGTCCAACAATAGGGAATCAGTTAAGAACAAAATTCATTATAGTGCATATATATAAGGCGATGCAGGCATTAAAAAACATGACGTAAAAAGAGTAGATACTGCCATGGGAAAATGTTCACAAATGAGGATGTTTAGAAAATTAGGCTATAAAACAGATGTACCAAATGATCCCAGCTATGTTTAAAAATATATATACTCAGGGAAGAAAAAACCTGGTAGAACCTTACTAACATGGGGTTATGTCTCACGATGCAGTTAGAGATGATTCATGTTATTTTGTAATTTTATAAATTTATGTCTTTGTTTTTGTGTATTTTCCACATTTTCTGTCATGAATAAGAATTACTTCTACAATCGGAAAAGAAGCAATGATATTTTTAAAATTATCATTTGGATGACCTTAGGCAAGATAATCAACCTCTCCGTGCCAATTACTTTAACTGTAAAATAGGGATAAAAGCACCTCCCCCTTAAGGTTACCCAGACAGGTAAATGCTTCACTTAAAGCAGCCCTGGGCAGGTGGGCGTTGCTCAGCGATGGTTAGTGGGTAGCGCTGAAATGAAAATAGCATAGTTTTGTGGATACGCCAGTCTGTCTCACCTGGGGGACCCGCTTGTCAAACCAGGCCAAGAGGCCAGGCTTCTCCCTCCTGTGAACAGGTAACAGACAGAAAAGGAAGCTTAGAGCTGAGCTGACAAATTTGCAGTTCTTTAGGCTGTAAAGGTGAATGTGAGTGAAGCAGCTGGAATCGGACAAATTAGTGGGGGGTTATGGCTCCCTGGAGACGGGGACTGCCCAGAAGTACCTCAATTCAGTTTACTTATTGACTGATTGATTGATGTGTAGTTGATTTGCTATGGTGTGTTATAATTCGACTCATTTTGCTTCTTCATTTCTGTAAATTAATTACTGGCGGCGCTGGTCACTGCCGCTGCTCGCAGGCTTTCTCTAGCTGCAACGAGCTGGGTCTACTCTTGGTTGTAGTGCTCAGCTTTCTCATCGCAGTGGTTTCTCTTGTGGAGCATGGGCTTTAGGGCACAGAGCTTTCAGTGGTTTTGGCGGCTGGGCTTAGCCCTGTGGTATGTGAGATCCTCCTGGACCAGGAATCAAACCTGAGTCCCCAGCATTGGCAGGCATATTCTTTACCAAAACTGTCTGCTTAGGTGGCAGGAAGAGTTCTCTTCAAAACACTGGGTCTTAAGTAAATAACTCAGAAGACCTATTTCAAGGACTGACTGCACACAAGTTTGGGACCTCCCTCTCTGGACATCCTGGCCAGAAGGGAAAGGCAACAGAGATGAGCTGATCTCTGGGTCCCAGTCCCTTGGTCCCTCCTGAGATTCCTGACCCCATACCAGCCTGGGGGAGGGCAGGAGAGGGTCTCAGCAGAAGCTCCACATGGACTCGGGGGCCAAGGGCCACCCCATGAGCCAGCCTCTGCTCCCCGTTCCTCACTAGACCCAGGCCTTATGGATCAGCCACTGGCTCAAAACCCACTGGTACAGCAGTGACAGAAGAGGCCATGACTGCAGACCTAAAGAGCTTGTGAATGGCTGGGATCCGCTGGGACTTAAGTCTGATGTGTGTGTTCTACCTAACAAGAATCCTCCACATTTGACAGATGGAAAACAGGATTCTATCACATCCCCACGTTCCGATTGATAATTATCCTATTCAGCCCTTTTCCTTTCTTGGTCGTGAAGTTTGAGCTTCTCAGATTTGCCTTTCTTTTCCATCCTCCTGTCCTAACTACCAGAACTACCAGAATTCCAGGTCTGACTTTGCTGGTGAAAAGTCTCAGCAAGGGGAAAAAAAGTCTCTCCGTTCCCCTATAGCTGCTGAAAAGCAAATACTATTCAGTATTGTAAAGCTGCTCTTGCCAAGGTTATTGTTAAGTAGTTTTTCAAGACCCCTGGACTTCAGAGATTGTTACTATTAATATATCCTGGGAAAGTGATCTTTAACTTTTAAAGTCTCTGCTTCTGATTGGTTACTTGATAATTTGTAGTCCTGGAGGCACTAATTAAACAGATATACAAGGTTTTCTGGAAGGTGAGATTTTCATTCTTAAGCCAGGAAAGGGTCAGTGTTGGCAACCTCCTCTACTCATAAGACTGTAGAGACAAAAATTAATAAAAACAATAACTTTATCAGATTTAGTTGTTAAACAAAAGTCTAATCACTTTTTAAAAATATTTGTTTTTATTTATTTATTTGGCTGCTCCAGGTCTTAGTTGCTGCACACAGGATCTTTGATCTCCCAGCTGTGGCACGTGGAATCTTTAGTTGCAGCATGCAAACTCTTAGTTGGGGGCTTGTGGGATCTAAGTTCCCTGACCAGGCATTGAACCCAGGCCCCTGCACTGGGAGTGGGAGTCTTAGCCACTGGGCCACCAGGGCAGTCCCCAAAGTCTAATCAATGTAAGTCGAAAGTTCAGGTTAACCTTATCAGCAATAAAGCTACGACTGTTAAATGTCTGGTGGTTAGAGTTATCCTTTCACCTGTGGAGAGGGTGAACCCAAGTTGTCTCTCTTGCACACAGGAGCACATCTGTCCTGCACTACAGCCAGGGCCAATTTTTCAGCAACCAGGAGTACCTTAAACAGGCAAGGGCTCTTGGTCCTCCACGAAGCCAGGGAAGGTCTCCATCTTCAAAGGCCAAAACAGCCTTTCCTGTTGAGAGAACTTTCCAGTCCTCTTCCCATTCCCCTGGAAACAGGATTTCGGTTACTGTTCAGAGATCGACGTCAGGCTGCGGTAGCGAGAGTGACATCCTAATCACAGGACCACGGGGACCAGGGGCCAGTGACAAGGCCATGACCCATCAAGTGTGTGGAAAAAGATTTTCACAGAGGCGGGAAGTGCAGGTAGACAGACACATAGGTCGGCCAAGAGAGAAAGAGACTCGTCCTTGTGGCTGTTTGACTCACTTCTGTGGGGCATTGCTTCCAGGTTTCTTTTGGCCAATCTTCTTGCTTTGCCTGGTTCTGAGTCCATATTTAGCATATCTCAGGGGCCTTCCGTGTGTGCACACACATCTCAGCCCAGGCGGACTCCAGCGCAGAGGCCTGGGAGTAGGCTGACATCACTTACTCAAGGTGCCACTCTCTCCCTTTTCGACCGTCAAGGAGCCTTTCTGCACACCTGTAGTCAGGAAGGCCTCCTTGACGTCAAGAATGAGGACTGTGTGGCCTTTCACCTCATATCTGGGCAGGGCTGAGCTCTTCTCTTGCTCCTGCTATTTTGGAGTATCTGTTCACAAACTGTGGCTGCCCAGCCTGGGGTCCACCTGTCTTCTGCCTCAGCTTCACCAAGAGGACGGAGGTGAGGAAGACTGTTAGAGGTCTTGTCACCATCAGGCAGACACCTTTTCTCAGTCCAGGATCAGAACAGAGACCACTGGATTCAGAACCAGCAGATTATTTGAACACGGAGGTTCTGAGAATGTGGGGATTCTCGATCCAAGAGCCATTCTCAACTCTGGTTCCATTTCCAAGGGAAACTGACGATGCAACTTCAAAACAGAGCACACAAAAACTACATGCTACACTCTGCCCACTTAGAAATCCTTAGTCCATTGGGCCCTGATGAAGGTGTTAAGAGACCCCGCCTTGAGTCTTCCTTCATAGGAACCATGAACCAGAGTGAGACCTGAGAGAGAAAGGCTGGATAATCACTGGCAATCATAAAATCAACCAGGAGGATCCTATGTTCTTAGAATGAGCCTATATCTTTAACAACGGAACTCATGTTGCTTTGGAGTTACTTACTGTAATCAGCATGAATTGAAGGCAAGGCAGATCAGCGGCCCCAGGACCTTCCTGCACTCACCCATCTGGCTCAGGTTCTTTGTCCAGACCAGACACACAAGGCCTCCCTTTTTTCCAACTGGCTTAACACTTCAGGTTTATCAACTGCAAACCCTATTTGTGAGCAAGGAAAAGGGTCAGTATGTCAAGAAATCAGGGTATGAGGGCAACTCTGCTGGGAAGCCCCTGATCCTAGGGCCCCAATTAAGAAGACTGTCCTCCTCTTTTGTCCCTGCCGCTGGCTCCTTCCTTCAGGCTCTAGACACTCACTTCTTTCCTTCTGTCCTTTCTCTGCAGAACCAGCTGAAGACTTCCCAGATTTTGGCTTTTCTGCTGTCCACTCTCACCTAAAAATCTTAGATAAAAAATTTCTGTTGGTCACTATGGAAATACAGACAACGGGTAGGTAAAGTCTTGTCTATATGGTTGACCCTTGAACATGGCGTTAGGGGCACCAATTCTCTGAGAGTCAAAAATCCCCTATAACTGTAGAGTGAGGCCACACTACCCATGGTTCGCGTCTGTGTATTCAACCAACCACGGATCAAGTAGTACTGCAAGAGGTATTTAAGGAAAGAACTGGCTTATAAATGAATCTGTTCAAACCCATGTTGTTCAAAGGTCTACAGTATTTCTGGTTTTCATTTATTTATTTGGCTGCCCCGAGTCTTAGTTGTGGCATGTAGGATCTAGTTCCCTGATCAGAGATCGGACCCAGGCCCCTTGCATTGGGAGCGCAGAGTCTTAGCCACTGGACAACCAGGGCTATCCTGGGAATCTTATCACTCCATTCTTAACTACTTTCTCCAACTCTTGGCATGGAAACTCACAGTAAGAGGGCCTGGCAAAGGAGTCTTCCACCTTAATGTCCCCCTCTCCATCTAATCTAATTAAATCATTCTGTTACATGATTACAGTAACAAAAGGCACTAAGGACTTGTTTTGTTTTTCTTTTTCGGCTATGCCACACAGCTTGCAGGATCTTAGTTCCCTGACCAGTGATCAAAACTGTGCCCCCTGCAGTGGAAGCACAGAGTCCTAAACAGTGGACTGCCAAGGAATTTCCAGCATGCATCTATTATATTTTGAGAATTTGGAGAAATATGCTGTCTCTGGGGGTCAGAATATACTGAGGCCGGAAAACCAGTGTGGTCCTGGTGAGCACATCTTTTTGTATGACTGTGTGCACGTGCGTTCAGTAGCTCAGTTGTGTCCAACTCTTTTTAACTCTAAGGACTGTAGCCTACCAGGCTCCTCTGTGCATGGGATTCTCCAGGCAAGAATACTGGAATGGATTGCCATGCCCTCCTTCAGGGGATCTTCCCCACCCAGGGATCCAAGCTGCGTCTCCTGCATTGCAGGTGGATTCTTTTCCCAGTGAGTCACCTGGGAAGCCCTTTGTGTGCTTGGGATGACATGAAAGACAACCTCAGTGGACAGCCACCCTAGAAACCTACCAGTTGGTCCCAGGCCTGTGATCTTGTTTATAAAGAAATGCAGGTATAAGAAAGGCAGTAACTGAAAATGCTCAAAAACCGCACACTTTTAACATAAGAATCTGGAGACATGAGTTGAGGAGTAGAAATATCTTGCCTCAGGGCCAAGGAGCCCCTCAATGGTTTCTGTCTTTCCTGGGGCATCAGGAAATGTACAGCTTCAGCCAGCAACACTCTCACCAGAGTGAGTGTGTGTGCGTGCTCAGTTGTGAAGCCGGTTGCCATTTCCTGCTCTAGGGGATCTTCCCGACCCAGTGATCAAACCCTCCTCTCTTGCAATGGCACGCAGATTCTTTCCCACTGAGCCACCAGGGAAGCCCTTATACCAATAAGCGAAAGTCAAAGTCACTCAGTTGTGACATTCTGCAGTGAGTGGGTAGCCATTCCCGTCTCCAGGGGATCTTCCTGACTCAGGGATCGAGCCCTGGTCTCCTGCATTGCATCCCCATTCTCTACTGTCTGAGCCACCAGGGAAGCCAAAAGGGACACCAGCAAATTCCAAGCCTTTCCCTAACATAAAAAGAAATAAAGCAGAAAAGAAATACAGACAGGAAAAACAAATGCAGACAAAAGAAAATTAGAAACTTAAGCTCAGAGGTCTACTTGGACACATTCTGGAAGCTTTCCAGTCCCTGAAACATTTCATAGAACAGGAAAAGGGGAAGGCAGAAGGAAGATCCATTAGAAAAAAAGTGATTACGCCTTCCAGTTAGACCAACTGTGGGTCAGAGGAAAGTCCTTACTCAGTGTAATAATAATTCCAAAATTCTTGGGCATCAAGTCTATGTAGAGGGCCTCTTGAGGGGAGTCCAGATGCTTCCACTCTTTGTATGTGAAGCCCATGGCTACATCATCCAAGGTCACACTCCTGGAACTGGAGGTTTGTCCAGTATGGCCCAGGGTCATCCCATCACCTGCTTCGCCAAGGATCAGCAGGGTTGGAAACTTGAGAAGTGGGAGATGGACAGGGGCCACTGAAGGGGCAGAACCCCAGTGACTCCAAGCCTGGGGGCTCAGGACCCACACCCACTGTCACCTGGGGCACAGGCAGCATTGGAAGGCGAGGTCAAGGGGAGCACAGGAGGGTAGAACGCAGCCAGCTTGTCCTCTGCACGGATTCTATCAATACCTGTCCAGCTGTCAAACGTGGTGTCACCAGCCGACCACCTCGGGCTCTGCCCCCAGCCAACTTCCGGTCCTCCCTGGGGTGCGCAAAGACCCTGAGAATCTGTGGGCGGTGGGGGATGCATGGTTACTGCGGGTCTGGGCCTTAACCTGAAATGTGCTGCCCAGACCTGCTGCAAGGCGCGGCCTAGTCACATTTTAAGAAAGTCATCTTTCAAAATACTTTTACTCAGTGTAATTCACACTGGACACCTAAAAATAATAATAAACAGAAACAAAAACAGCAATGATATCCCTAACATACGGAAATAACGTATGTTATCTTAGTGAATTTTACTCTGATGATATTCTACACATAGTTTGATACTTTTGTGTTTTTGTCATCTCCAGTTTTCCCACTTAATTCTTTGACTGGAGTACTCCTTCTCCACACCCCATACTGTGACCCAAGTAATAATTGCCCATTTACTGGATCATCATTGTTTGTACACAGAAGAACTGTACAAAAAGATCTTCACGTGCTCGCTTCGGCAGCACATATACTAAAATTGGAACGATACAGAGAAGATTAGCATGGTCCCTGCGCAAGGATGACACGCAAATTCGTGAAGCGTTCCATAAAAAAAAAAAAAAAAAAGATCTTCACGACCCAGATAATCACGATGGTGTAATCACTCACCTAGAGCCAGACATCCTGGAATTTGAAGTCAAGTGGGCCTTAGGAAGCATGACTACGAACAAAGTTATCGGAGGTGATGGAATTCCAGTTGAGCTATTTCAAATCCTGAAAGATGATGCTGCACTCAATATGCCAACAAATTTGGAAAACTCAGCAGTGGCCACAGGACTGGAAAAGGTCAGTTTTCATTCCAATCCCAAAGAAAGGCAATGCCAAAGAATGCTCAAACTACCGCACAATTGCACTCATCTCGCACGCTAGTAAAGTAATACTTAAAATTCTCCAAGCCAGGCTTCAGCAATATGTGAACCGTGATCCAGATGTTCAAGCTGGTTTTAGAAAAGGCACAGGAACCAGAGATCAAATTGCCAGCATCTGCTGGATCGAAAAAGCAAGAGTTCCAGAAAAACATCTATTTCTGTTTTATTGACTATGCCAAAGCTTTTGACTGTGTGGATCACAATAAACTGTGGAAAATTCTGAGAGAGATGGGAATACCAGACCACCTGACCTGCCTCTTGAGAAATCTGTATGCAGGTCAGGAAGCAACAGTTAGAACTGGACATGGAACAACAGACTGGTTCCAAACAGGAAAAGGAGTACGTCAAGGCTGTATATTGTCACCCTGCTTATTTAACGTATATACAGAGTACATCATGAGAAATGCTGGGCTGGAAGAAACACAAGCTGGAATCAAGATTGCCGGGAGAAATATCAATAACCTCAGATATGCAGGTGACACCACCCTTATGGCAGAAAGTGAAGAAGAACTAAAGAGCCTCTTGATGAAAGTGAAAGAGGAGAGTGAAATAGTTGGCTTAAAGCTCAACATTCAGAAAACAAAGATCATGGCATCTGGTCCCATCACCTCATGTCAAATAGATGGGGAAACAGTGGCTGACTTTATTTTTCTGGGCTCCAAAATCACTGCAGATGGTGATTGAAGCCATGAAATTAAAAGACACTTACTCCTTGGAAGGAAAGCTATGACCAACCTAGACAGCATATTAAAAAGCAGAGACATTACTTTGCCAACAAAGGTCGGTCTAGTCAAGGCTATGGTTTTTCCAGTGGTCATGTATGGATGTGGGAGTTGGACTATAAAGAAAGCTGAGTGCTGAATAATTGATGCTTTTGAAGTGTGGTGTTGGAGAAAACTCTTAAGAGTCCCTTGGACTGCAAGGAAATCCAACCAGTCCATCCTAAAGGAGATCAGTCTTGGGTGTTCATTGGAAGGACTGATGCTGAAGCTGAAACTCCGGTACTTTGGCCACCTGATGCGAAGAGCTGACTCATTTGAAAAGACCCTGATGCTGGGAAAGATTAAGGGCAGGAGAAGGGGATGACAGAGGATGAGAGGGTTGGATGACATCACCGACTTGATGGACATGGGTTTGAGTGAACTCCGGAAGTTGGTGATGGACAAGGAGGCCTGGCGTGCTGCGGTTCATGGGGTCACAAGGAGTCAGACACGACTGAGCAACTGAACTGAACTGAACATCCTTTATTTACTCATTCTGTGTCAGATCACCTGGATTGATCTGGGAGTGCCAGCCTTCTTTAGAGTGCTGGCACTGAGTTTGTTTACGTGTCCTCTGCTTGGTGCTCAAGCTCCTTATTGTGTTTTCTCCATAAAGCTCTTTGAGGATGGTGCCGGTTCTTACTTGGCCTCTCTCTACTCAAAGGTGGATCTTCTTATTATCTAGCTTTCCAGAAGAGTTTAACTTTTCTAAAGCAATATGTTAGTTTTGGACACGTGGATCCTTTGAGTTTTGAATTTGAGTTGTGTTGGCTGCTAGAAAGCTTAAAGCAAGTCTTCTGGATCAAGGATATACGACTTTAGCACGTGTATTTTTTTGTATTGCTAGTGGTAGTCTTAGCCCCTCTCCCACTTTGCGGATTTTGTTTTTTATCCTTTTGGCTTATACTTCTTGTTTGTTTTAAGTGTGTGTTTTTTTAAATTATTTATTTACTTATTTTTGGCTGTGCTGGGTCTTCATTGCTCCCCACAGACTTTCTCTAGTTGCAGCGAGCAGGGGCTGCGCTGCTCTCCCTTGAAGTGTGCACGCTTGTAACAGTGGCTCCTCTTGCTGTGGAGCAGAGGGTCTAGGTGTACAGGCTTCTCTAGCTGATCTTTGTGGGCTCAGTATTTTCGGCCCCCAGACTCTAGAGCACAGGCTCAACAGTTGTGGCCTACAGGCTTACCTACCACATGGCATCCCCGACCAGGGATCCTGTCTTCTACACTGGCAGGTGGATTCTTTACCACTGAGCCAGCAGGAAAGCCCTTAAGCGTCTTTTACCTTTTTCTTTGGTTTAGGCTGCTGTGTGCCCTTTTGAAACAAGGTAGTATATAAAGGGGAGAAGGAAATGGCACCCCACTCCAGTGTTCTTGCCTGGAGAATCCTGTGGACAGAAGAGCCTGGTGGGCTGCTGTCCACAGGGTCGCATAGAGTCGGACACGACTGAAGCGACTTAGCAGCAGCATTATATAGAGGAATAACTAAAAATGCTCAGCAATTCCCTAGTGTTGAAATAGACAGTTCTAATATTTAACTCTTTGAAATGTTGTCACAGATGAGCATTTTTGACCATAAAGTGCTTTTTTAATAAGGTTTTTCTGTAAGCCAAACTCTTAGAAGATGCTGCGTCAAGATAAAAGATATTCAATGAGTATTTCTTTTTTTTTTTTTACTAAAGTTTAAACATTTTTATTTATTTATTCATTTATTTTTGGCAGTGCTGGGTCTTTGTTGCTGAGCACAGTCTTTCTCTCATTGTGCTAAGCAGGGCCTACTCTCTAGTTGCAATTTGTGGGCTTACTTTTGCAGCGGCTTCTCTTGTTGGGGGAGTATGGGCTCTAGGTGCCGAGCTTCAGTAGTGGCAGCTCCTGGGCCCTAGAACGCAGGCTCAGTAGTTGGGGCACACGGGCTTAGTTGCCATGTGGCATATGAGATCTTCCTGGGCCGGGGATGGAACCTATGTCCCCTGCGTTGGCAGGTGGATTCTTAACCACTGGACCACCAGGGAAGTCCTCAGTGAGTATTTCTTGAGGCTTGTGGATGCTTCTGGATAGAGAGATGATGAAGGTGAGGGAGAGATGTCACATTTTTTAGAGTTTATTCAAAGTCAGGTACTTGCCAAACTCCTCACGTTAGTCCTGCTCTCCAAATGCACAGATGTGCATTGTGATAAAAATTACCTAACCATAAAGGACAGGGCCCAGTGAAAGAGCTCCCAGTAATAAGGGCTGTCACAGATCAGGGAAGGGCAACACTGAGAGATGGAGGTAGTCAAGTGCCAAGGAGCCGGGTATCCTAGGGACACATCTGAGAGCAGAAAAGACTGTAGTTGCTTCTGTTTAAATTAATTTTCAATTGATTAAAGTTGTAAATTTACAAACAAATTTTCTTAAGTTTAACGTACCTAACTTTGATGTTCTATTTAGAAATATTATAATTTTTGTGTAAAAATTAGAGCAAGAGTTTGTTCCTTGATTAATGTTCAGTTAGTCAGTGGATTTGACTTATTAGATTTGCTTGAACGTTATTCATGCCATTTACAAAGTTAGTTAATTAGGTTCTCTTAAATATTTAAACTACATTTACAAATTTAATATACTTGCTTTTTTTCAAGTACTTCAAATGCCTCATAGGACAGAGTTACAAGTCAAGCAAGAAAAAAATCTTCTTAATCATGTAATAATTCCCCCAAACCTATTAATTCAAGAGTCTACATGTGGAAAGTCAAGTTATCGTCAAGATTTCAATGCCATTGACAAATGTAATCAAATTATCTAATAACTTTCAGCTTCAAATCACAAGCCTAAGATAAAGTTTTGTTGTTGGTCAGTCTCTAAGTCATGTCCACCCCAGCTCCTCTGTCCTCTGCTATCTCCTGGAGTTTGCTCAAACTCAGGTCCATTGAGTCAGTGATGCCATCCAACCATCTCATCCTCTGCCGTCCCCTTCTCCTTTTGCCTTCAATCTTTTCCAGCATCAGGGGCTTTTCCAATGAGTCAGCTCTTCGAATCAGGTGGCCAAAGTATTAGAGCTTCAGCTTCAGCATCAGTCCTTCCAATGAATATTCAGGACTGAATTCCTTTAGGACTGACTAGTTTGATCTCCTTGCAAGTCCAAGGGACTCTCAAGAGTCCTCTTCAGCACCATAGTTAGAAAGAATCAATTCTTTGGTGCTCAGCCTTCTTTATGGTCCAACTTTCACATCCAAACCATAGCTTTGACTATACAGACCCTTGACAGCAAAGTGATGTCTCTGGTTTTTAATACACTGTCTAGGTTTGTCATAGCTTTCCTTTCAAGGAGCAAGTGTTTTTTCAATTTCATGGCAGTCACTGTAAGCAGTGATTCTGAAACTCAAGAAAATAAAATCTGTCACTGCTTCTACCTTTTCCCTTTTATTTGCCAAAAAGTGAAGGGACTGGATGCCATAATCTTAGTTTTTCATACTGAGTTTCAAGCCATTTTTTTCTGTTTTCTTCGTTCACCTTCATCAAGAGGCTCTTTAGTTCCTCTTCACTTTCTGCCATAAGGGTGGTGTCATGTGCATATCTGAAGTTGTTGATATTTCTCCAAGCAATCTTGATTCCAGCTTGTGATTCATCCAGCCCAGCATTTTGCATGATGTACTCTGCATATAAAGGTCTTCCCTGGTGGCTCAGATGGTAAAGGGTCTGTCTACAATGCGAGAGACCCGGGTTCAATCCCTGGGTTGGGAAGATCCCCTGGAGAAGGAAATGGCAATCCACTCCAGTACTATTGCCTGGGAAATCCCATGGACAGAGGAGCCTGGTAGGCTACAGTCCATGGGGTCGCTAAGAGTCAGACACGACTGAGTGACTTCACTTTCACTTTCACTCTGCATATAAGTTAAACAAGCAGGCTGACAATATACAGCTTTGATGTACTTCTTTCCCCCAATTTGGAACCAGTAGGATGTTCCATGTCTGGTTCTAACTGTTGCCTCTTGACCCATGTACAGATTTCTTAGGAGACAGATAAGGTGGTCTGGCACTCCCATCTCTTTAGGAATTTTCCACAGTTTGTCGTGAACCACACAGTCAAAGTCTTTAGTGTAGTCAGTGAAGCAGAAGTACATGTTTTTCTGGAACTTCCTTGCTTTCTCCATGATCCAACGAGTGTTAGCAATTTGATCTCTGCTTCCTCTGCCTCCTTGAAACCCAGCTAGTACATCAAGAAGTTCTCAGTTCATGTACTGCTGAAGCCTAGCTTGAAGGATTTTGAACATAACTTTGCTAGCATATGAAATGAGCACAATTACAGTGTAGTTTGAATATTCTTTGGCATTGCCCTTCTTTGGGATTGAAACGAAAACTGACTTTTTCCAGTCTGTGGCCATGGCTGAAGTTCTGCAAAACTGTTGATATATTGAGTGGGGGCACTTCAGCAGCATCATCTTTTAAGATTTTAAATAGCTCAGCCCAAAATAGAAGAAAAAAAAGGAAAAAGTAGCTTGGCTGGAATTCCATCACCTCTGCTAACTTTGTTTGGTCTGGCTCTAGGTGAGTGACCACACAGTCGTGGTTGTCCAGTTCGTTAAGATCTTTTTGAATAGTTTTGTGTTTTCTGGCCACTTCTTCTTAACCTCTTCTTCTTTTAGGTCCTTACCAATTCTGTCCTTTATTGTGCCCATCCTTGCATGAAATGTTTCCTTTCTATCTCTAATTTTTTTGACAAGATTGCTAGTTTTTCCCATTCTATTATTTCCCTCTAATTTTTTTGCATTGTTCCTTTAGGAAGGCCTTCTTATCCCTCTTGGCTATTCTCTGGAACTCTGCATTCAGCTGCGTATATCTTTCCCTTTCTCCCTTGCCTTTCACCTCCCTTCTTTCCTCAGCTATTTGTAAAGCCTCCTCAGACAACCACTTTGCCTTCTTACGTTTCTTTTTATTTGGGACGGTTTAGGTACTGCCTCCTGTACAAAATTATAAACCTCCATCCATAGTTCTCCAAGCATTCTGTCTACCAGATCTAATCCCTTGAATCTATTGGTCACCTCCACTGTATAATCATAGGGATTTGATTGAGGTCATCCCTGAATGGCCTAATGGTTTTCCCAACTTTCTTCAATTGAAGCCTGAATTTTGCAATAAGGAGCTCATGATCTGAGCCACAGTCAACTCCAGGTCTTGTTTCTGCTGACTGTATGGAGCGTCTCTGTCTTTGACTCAAAGAACATAATCAGTCTGATTTTGGTATTGACCATCTAGTGAGGTCCATGTGTAGAGTCATCTCTTTTGTTGTTGAAAAGGATGTTTGATATGACCAGTGTGTTCTCTTGGCAAAACTCTGTTAGTCTTTGCCCTGCTTCATTTTGTACTCCAAGGCCAAAATTGCCTGTTATTCCAGTTATCTCTTGACCTCTTACTTTCACATTTCAACCCTCTGTGATGAAAAAGACATCTTTTTTGGTATTAGTTCTAGAGGGTGTTGTAGGTCTTCACAGAACCAATCAACTGCAGTTTCTTTGGCATCAATGTTTGGGGTACAGATTTGGATTACGGTGCTGTTGAATGGTTTGCCTTGGAAATGAACTCAGATCATTCTGCCATTTTTGAGATTTCATCCAAGGACTGTGTTTTTGAACTCTTGTTGACTATGAGGTCTACTCCATTTTTTTCTAAGGGATTCTTGCCCACAAGAGTCGATATACTGGTTGTCTGAATTAAATTTGCCCATTCTCATCCATTTTAGCTCACTGATTCTTAAGAAGCTGATGTTCATTCTTTCCATCTCCTGCTTGACAACGTCCAATTTCCCCTTTATGGATCACAGTCTTGTCTTGGCAACGGGGCTGGCATAACTCAATGAAGCTATGAACCATGACATGCAGGGCCACCCAAGATGAGTCGCAGTGAAGAGTTCTGACAAAATGTGGTCCCCTGGAGGAGGAAATGGCAACCCACTCCAGTATTCTTGCTTAGAGAACCCAATGGACAGTATGAACAGGCAAAAAGATATAACACCAGAAGATGAGCCCCCCAGGTTGGACGGTGTCCAATATGCTACTGGGGAAGAGTGTAGAGCAATTATTAATGGCTCCAGAAAGAATGAAGCAACTGGGCCAAAGCGGAAACGATGCTCTGTTGTGGATATGTCTGGTGGTGAAAGCAAAGCCCAGGGCTGTCAAGAATAGAAGCATTCAAGAAAAGGCAGAAGGAAGGAGCAGACTCCAGTCCACATGTCTTACCAAATTCCCAGAATCATTTTCGCTGGACTCCATCCTGGATGAGTGATGCGTGCCACCAGGAAGGACACTGAGTTGGAGTCACTGGCCAGAGACAACCCAGAAACTGAAACCGCCTACCTCAGATTGGGACTTGAACCCTTGTGCTGGGACTCAAACCCAGCCAAAGCCCATGGTTTCAGGCCTTAGCGAAGCTCAGGTTCTTGACGTCTCACCACAGAAAGAATTCAGTGAGAGAAAAAGTGATAGGTAAGAAGTGGGTTTATTCGGATTCAGAGAGAAGCACACTCCACAGACAGCGTGTGGGCCATTGCAGAGGGCGAGTGAAGCCACAAAATGTGGCATGGCTAGTTTTTATGGGCTAGTTAATTTCATCTGCTAATAAGTGGGAGGATTATTCCAATTGTTTGGGGGAAGGGGTAGAAATTTCCAGTAATTGGGCCACCATCCACTCCTTGGTCTTTTGACAGCATCTTGGAACTGTCATAGGGCCTCCCTGGTAGCTCAACTGGTAAAGAATCCACCTGCAATGCAGGAGACCCTGGTTTGATTCCTGGGTCAGGAAGATCCACTGGAGAAGGGATAGGTTACCAACTCCACTATTCTTGGGCTTCCCTGGTGGCTCAGATGGCAAAGAATCAACTTACAAGGCGGGAGACTTGGGTTTGATCCCTGGGTTGGGAAGATCCCCTGGAAAAGGGAATGGCTACCCACTCCAGTATTCTGGCCTGGGGAATTCCATGGTATAGTCCATGGAACACAAAGAGTTGGGTATACGACTTTCACTTTCACTTTTGGAGCTGTCGTGGCACCTCTGGTGTGTCATTAGCTTGCCAGTTGAGGTTCAAAGACTTGTCTGGCAGCTTGGACTCACCTGATTCGAATCGGTTTATATTGTGTCCTTGGGCTATGCCATTCTTTCAAAAGTTGTGCCTTGCCCTTTTCTCTCCTATTACAAGGCCAACCCCTTCACCATAAAACCCAAGACTGTGAGCCATGTGGCAGAGCAGTTCTCCTGGATTCCCTTGCCCTGCTGCTATCTTCCCAGGGCACCCCTTCGCAATAAAGTCTTTTGCTTTTTTGCATGTCTTTTGATTGTTAGACAAGAGCCCACTCTTAGGCCCTGGAAGGAGTTCCCTTCCTGCAACAGATTGGGGAGCCACTCTGAAGGAGAAAAACCAGGTCTCATCAAGGAATATTCCCCATCCCCAGAGAAGGGGGACCTGGCTGGATTGCCTAGCTGATTTTGTTACCAAGTCCAAGCTCACTCTGCTCACTGCACAACAGGCCAATGAATCTGAGAGATGTGGTGTTTAGGACAGAAAATGACTTTATTTGAAAAGTCAGCTGACGTAAAGATGGCAGGCTAATGTCTCAAAATAATCATCTTGTCGGGGTCTGGATGCCAGTTTCTTTTATAGAACAGAGAGGGGAAGGAGTTGAGGAAGTAAAGTTAAAAGGCCATTATCTTGCAAGTATCTCCTGGAATCCAGTGTGGAGCACAACAAATTGTAGAAAATTCTTAAAGAGATGGAAATACCAGACCACCTTACCTGCCTCCTGAGAAATCTGTGTGCAGGTCAAGAAGCAACAGTTAGAACCAGACATGGAACAAACAGACTGGTTCCAAATCAGGAAAGGAGTATATGTCTGTATATGGTCACCCTGCTTATTTAACTTATATATAGTACATTATGCAAAATTCCAGGCTGGATGAAGCACAAGCTGAGCTCAAGACTGCCAGGAGAAATATCAATAACCTCAGATATGCAGATGACACCACCCTTAGGGCAGAAAGCGAAGAACTGAAGAGCCTTTTGATGAAAGTGAAAGAGGAGAGTGAAAAAGTTAGCTTAACATTCCAATAACAAAGATCATGGCATCCAGTCTCATCACTTCACAATAGATGGGGAAACAATGGAAACAGTGACAGACTTTATTTTCTCAGGCTCCGAAATCACTGCAGATGGTGATTGCAGCCATGAAATTCAAAGACGCTTACTCCTTGGAAGGAAAGTTATGACCAACCTAGATAGCATATTAAAAAGCAGAGACATTACTTTGTCAACAAAGGTCCATCTAGTCAAAGCTATGGTTTTTCCAGTAGTCATGTATGGATGTGAGAATTGGACCATAAAGAAAGCTGAGTGCTGAAGAATTGCTGCTTTTGAACTATGATGTTGAAGAAGACTCTTAAGAGCCCCTTGGACTGCAAAATCAAACCAGTCAGCCCTAAAGGAAATCAGTCCTGAATATTCACTGGAAGGACTGAAAGTCAGCAGCCGCAGCAGCACAGGATTAAATCTCTGCAGAGGCAGATGATCAGTGCCCTTGTTCAGTCACTGGCAAATACCCTTGACAAGTGCTAGCTTGTAGTTGACAATTACAAAACAGATTTGGGTTTTATTTACACTTGTTTTTTTCACTCAGACTCTGGGAGAGTTACTTAGTCATCCTAAACCTCAATTTCTCTATCTGCTAAATGGGCATATTTCATAAAGTTGTGAAAATTAAACAAGATAAACTATATAAAGAGTATAGTATGTACATGTACATATAATATGTATTTTGGCCCATCACTTCATGGCAGATAGAAAGGAAAAAGCGGAAGCAGTGACATTGTATCTTCTGGGGCTCCAAAATCACTGTGAACGGTGACTGCAGACATGAAATTAAAAGACATTTTCTCCTTGGAAGGAGCAAACCTAGACAGTGTATTAAAAAGCAGAGACATCATTTTACTGACAAGGGTCTGTATACAAAGCTATGGTTTTTCCAGTAGTCATGTATGGGTGTGAGAATTGGACCATAAAGAAGGCTGAACGCCAAAGAACTGATGCTCTTGAACTGTGGTGCTGGAGAATACTTGAGAGTCCCTTGGACTGCAAGGAGATCCAACCAGTCAATCCTAAAGGAAATCAACCCTGAATATTCACTGAGAGGGCTGATACTGAAGCTGAAGCTGAAGCTTTAATATTTTGGCCACCTGCTGTGAAGAGCTGACTCACTGGAAAAGCCCCTGATGCTGGGAAAGATTGAAGGCAAAAGGAGAAGGGAATGGCAGAGGATAAGATGGTTAGATAGCATCACCAACTCAGTGAACATGAATTTGAGCAAACTCCGGGAGATAGTCGAGGACAGAGAAGCCTGGCGTGCTGCCAGGCTGAGGTCACAAAGAGTTGAACATGACTTAGCGACTCAACAACAACAGCAATGTATCAGTCACATAATAAAAGCTCAGATTTTATTATTAATAATAGAATATTTTTGAAGATTACAGTGAGGTCTTATTTTTTGATTAGCAGCATTGATGAAATTCAGTAGCTTCAACTCAAAGTTTCTACCCTTAAATCATATACATGACAAGACAAATACAAATACTCAAGCTAAATTCCATTCCATTCTGGTTTATAGAGCCTTCATGGTACTCAGTAAATGTTTGTTGAGTGAGTGAAAGAAAGCATGAATTCTTCTTTTGTTTTACATTTAGAGGGACTGGCCCAAAAGCTATGTAAGAGGCAGACTGAAGACTTATACCCAGGTCCCAAAACTTAAAATGAAATGCATTTCCTAACTAGTGGTTAAAAACCTAATGGTTAAAACATTAACCATAAGATCTAAAGAACTGGAGAGATCTATATATACCCCCTATAATACCTGAGAGATACCCAAGGAAAAATGAGTAACTTCCTGATTTAGCTGACAATTCAGGATTAAATACCATCTCATAAGTTTATTAATTAAAAAATAATTTATTTCTTTGGCTGTGTCAGGTCTTAGCTTCAGCATGCTGGAATTTCGATCTTGGTTGTGGCATGTAGGCTTTAGTTCTCTGAGAAGGGATCAAACCTGGGCCTCCTGCACTGCGGCTCAGTCTTGGCCATTGGATCACCGGGGAAGTCCCTAAATGGCATCTTAATAGGGAAACTGCTGCTACGGCTGCTAAGTCACTTCAGTCGTGTCCGACTCTGTGCGACCCCATAGACGGCGGCCCACCAGGCAGGCTCCCCCGTCTCTGCGATTCTCCAGGCAAGAACACGAGTGGGTTGCCATTTCCTTCTCCAATGCATGAAAGTGAAAAGTGAAGTCACTCAGTCGTGTCTGACTAGTAGCGACCCCATGGACTGCAGCCCACCGGGCTCCTCCATCCATGGGATTTTCCAGGCAAGAGTACTGGAGTGGGGTGCCAAAGGGGAGGGCTTACATAGGCCTCTCAGGGGAGAGAAAGTGACTTTTAAGGAAGATAAATGGGCCCTTAGGAGAAGAGATGGGAGATATAACAGTTTGTGACAAAGTTTGTCTGATACAACGTGGACTTCCAGTCTCCTTTTTGAAGATAAATAAGTCTCTGGTTGATGAAACTCCTGGGAAGGGAATCTATGACAATTCATCTAAAGGAGGATCTGTCTTTGGACAGATGGGGGGATTCAGAGAAACCCTTTCCCTGCATTTGCTGTATTTCAAATGACTACAGCTCAAAATATACCAAAGTGTCATGTTTTGAAGTGGCATATTCTGCTGCCCTTCTGATGTCAGAGTATGAAGAAGCATGTTGAAACAAAAAGAGGAGGTGGGTGGGGAACGGATACTGTGAAATGTGGATTGGGGCACAGGGAGGAAGTGGGAGGGGCTTTAAAGGCCACAACACTGGGACCATCAGGTCGGAGTCCGAGGAAAGGGAAGGTCTCAAACGCCTGTCTGTTCCCTCCTCCGAGAAGTCTCCTTGGCTCACCCCCAGACCTGGCTTGAAGCACCTCCTCTGGGACCCCACGGCCCTGCCCTGGCACTTCTCACTTGAGTCATCATCACTGCTTGGCACCTCCTCCTTTGCGTGGAAGCTCCTGAGGATAGAGAGACCCTGACTTCCCAGTGCCTCCACTAGGGATCAGCAAAGAGGAGGCCTGTGTGATGAGCAGAGCGGATCCAGTGGATTTGAAGTGGGGATTAGACATGGTGAAGACAGTGTTTTGTGAAGTGTGGTGGTGGGATTGAGCAGGGTAGAACCCAAGGAAGGGCCACTCGCTAAAGCTGGAACACGGAGGATACACCCGGGCCGTGGCAGTGGATTGGGAAGGCAGAGATGGGGCGGTGAGGAGCAGAGATGCTCCAGGCGCAGTGCTGACTCAGGGCAGCCATGGGCCCAGGGGGCTCCCACACACGAAGCTGTCTGCCTGGAGGGCCCTGGGCAGCAGGAAAGAGGTGTCTCCCATGGATAAAATCCTTCTGAGTCTCCCCCTGACAGGCACTGAGGCTGAGAAAAATCCCATAGCATCACACAGTGTGGAAATTGGCTTTCTAATATTGTGATTTATAATAAGAAATGCATCTTTTGTTTTTGTCCTTATTCCTGGCACTGAACACCGAAAACCCTTGACATCTCCTAAGTGGTATAAGAGGGATATAGTAACGTGCATTTTTTTAAAGGTCCATTTTGTTATTCATAACAAGGCCCTTTCAGCCACAGCTGAGTTTATGTTAATCAGGTGACATTTGGGAAGCCCCTACAGGTGGGGGCAGGTTGCCAGGGGAGCCAACCTTGATTGGAGAGTTGGAACTTTCAGCCCTGTCCTCCCACTCTGGAGAAGGGGAGAGGGGTCGGAGGTTGAATTAGCCAAGTAGTCGTGTAGTGAAGCTTCCATAAGAATTTCTGAGCCGTGAGGTTTGGGAGGGCTTCCTGGCTGGCGACCACCTGCCAGGAGGGTGGCACACCCCAAACTCCACAGGGACAGAAGCTCTTGTTCCCTGGACTTTTCTAGACCTGGCCCCAAGTATCTCTTCATCTGCTTGTTCACTTGTATCTTTTATTTTTAAATATTTACTTACGTGGCTGAGCTGGGACTTATTTGCAGGAGGCGGGATCTTCCACCTTAGTTGCGGCGTGTTAATGTTTAGTTGCCGCGTGTGGGACCCAGTTCCCTGACCAGGGATTGAAGCCAGACACCCTGCATTAGGAGTGTGGCATCTTAGCCACTGGACCACCAGGAAAGTCCCCATTTGTATCTTTTAATATCCTTTGTAATAAACTAGGAATCCTTTTTTTTTTAATGAATTCTTTTCTTAAAAAAAAAGCATCATTTATTGGACTGCCCCAGGTCTTAGTTACCGCATACGGGATCTTTAGGTGAGACGTACGAATTCTTAGTTGTGGCATGTGGAATCTAGTTCCCTAACTAGGGATTGAACCTGGGCCGCCTGCTTTGGGAGCCTGGTATCTTAGCCACAGGACCACCACAGAAGCCCCTAAACGAATCTAGTAAGCAAGCTGAATCTAGTAAGCTGAACCATTCTAGCAAGTGGATCAAACTAGACCTATAGCTGGTCTGTCAGAAGCACCTGAACTTCTGACTGGCCTTTGAGGTGGGGGTCAGAGTAGTCTTCAGGGGCTGAGCCCTTAACTTGTGGGATGTGATGCTATCTCCGGGTAGACAAGTGCCAGATTTGAGTTAAACTGTAGGACACATAGCTTTGCTGGGGAAGAGAAAACAAGGTCAATAAGAGAAGCAGCCACGCCCCCGACCCTCACCTCATCAAGAGGAGATGAGCCAGGCTGGTGGTGGCTGGGGCTGCTTTTTTACAGTGTGCTGTCCAGCCAAAGGCTTCATGCCATCGCTCTGCCTTTGTACGGAGCTGGCATGGGAAAGCAGCCTTGTCGATGAAGGAACACCAGGCTGCTTGGCACCACACGCAATCTAGATTCAGGGAGCCAGCCCATTACAGGAATTGTCTGAGGATGCTGGTAACTGGATACCTCTGGCCTGTGAATATTACCTTGTCCCTAACTAGCCAAGGAGGGGAGCACAGAATACTCTGATGAGCCCCCAGTCCAGTGGTCAGCTGAGCTTGGGTGTGGCTCCTGTCACTGGCAGAAGGAAGGAGGGGCGTAATTCAAGCCAGTTCCATTGTTCAGGCCAGCCAAGGTCATGTGAAAATAATCTTTCCGTTATACTACACCTCACAACCAGCGGACTCCTCCCACCTCAACAGGACTGGATTTGGATTTAGTCTGCACTCAGCCCTTCTCACACACAGCCTACTAGTTGTGTTACTCAGGTTCCTGGAAATCTCCTTTTTCAGTAGACATGGGAACCCACCTCCCAGAGCCCGGCCCAGTGCTGCCTGTGCCTGGATTCACAACATCCACAGTTCAGAGATGCTGGCCAGGCCAGATTCAGCTGATGGGGTCCTCCTGGGGATTAAACAAGAAAATGTTCTCACTCTTGAGGAAGCCTAACCGTCTGCTAGAAATGATTTGGAGAAATTGCTCTCTGTAGGGTCAGAGGTCAGGTCAAAGAGGAGTCAAGTCAAAATATGAGAAGGCTGGTGAGCCCAGCTTTCATGCAGCCAATCATCACAAAAGTGATGTGATGGAGCAGAACACTTTGAAGAACTGTCTTCTTAGCCAAACTGCAAAAAAACCTCAGGTACTGGGCACCAGGAATGATTTCAAGACTGCAAAGGAAGAGTTGGTTAAGTGGAGCTGAGTGGTATATTCATTTCCATGCTGATTTCAACATGGATGCCCACTCCGGTGTCACCCTGCCCCCAAGTACAGGAGCACACTCACATACTCATAGGCATCCACTGGTGCCTGCTTATATCTGCTGCCAAATCCCACCCTCCCGGTGGAAGGGGATTCTGTGGCTTTTGTCTCTTCAGCTATTGACTTTTTCAGAAAAGTCCAATTTCTGCCCATCACTTGATCTTGGTCTTGTGAAGCTGCTCTTCTGATTCACTTATACACTTTGCCAGGGATCTACTTCCGGTCAGGGGCTCAACAGCCCAGACTGCTTCTTTTTGTTCCTAATACCTGGTGGACTGAAATTCTCATCTTCCCCCATGTTTATACCCCAGTAGTCCAGTGTTCACCTTTCTAATGTGTTTGGCAATTGGTGATCACACCCCATAACCTGGGTTTTGCTGATTTTTTGGTCCTGGACATTTGAAAACCTCCAGCAGTCTCTCATAATGCCATTCTCTGACACACACACACACACACACAGTCTGTTCTGCTTAGATTGAACTAAATCAGATTTACAAGTGTCTTTGATCTGGGCCTCTACATCCTTGGTGTGCACAACTGGAGCAGGATATGGTTGTTTTATTTATTTTAATTAACTAATGAGTTAATTGTAATGCCATTCAGATGGTTGGGCTTCTCTGGTGGCTCAGAGGGTAAAGAATCCTGCACTGCAGGAGACCTCAGTTCAGTCGCTCAGTCGTGTCCAACTCTTTTCGACCCCATGAAACACAGTATGCCAGGCCTCCCTGTCCTTCACCAACTCCCGGAGTTTACCCAAACTCATGTCCATCAATCAAGTCAGTGATCTATCCTCTGTCGTCCCCTTCTCCTCCTGCCCCCAATCCTTCCCATCATCAGGGTGTTTTCCAGTGAGTCAACTCTTCTCATGAGGTGGCCAAAGTATTGGAGTTTCAGCTTCAGCATCAGCATCAGTCCTTCCAATGAACACCCAGGACTGATCTTTAAGATGGATTGGTTGAATCTCCTTGCAGTCCAAGGGACTCTCAAGAGTCTTCCCCAACACCACAGTTCAAATGCATCAATTCTTGGCACTCTGCCTTCTTCACAGTCTAACTTTCACATCCATACATGACTACATCTATTCCTGGGTTGGGAAGATCCCCTGGAGGAGGGCATGGCAACCCACTCCAGTATTCTTGCCTGGAGAATTCCGTGGACAGAGGAGCCTGGTGGGCTGCAGTCCATGGGGTTGCACAGAGTCCAACACGACTGAGCAACTAAGCGCACGCGCGTGCCTGCTCACGTGCGCACGCCACACACACACACACACACACACACACACACACACACACACACACACAGATGGTTAGGTCATAAAAATTTGTTCAAACAATGTACCAAGTGGTTTGGGCAAAGGAAGGATTTTCTCATTTGGATGGACAGCCAGTGACCTAAAATAAACCACCTTAATTAAAAAAAAATTTTATTTAATTGGAGGCTAATTACAAATATTGTAGTGGTTTTGCCATACATTGACATGAATCAGCCACTGGTGAAGGTAAACTAGCAAACTCATGAAGGTACGCTCGGGATGGGGGCGAGGTGGCGCTGGTGCAAGGCAGGGCAGGAATTTATACTGACCCTGCACAACTGAGCAGGTGAGTTTTTCCTTCCGCGGGCAGACTCCACTGCCTCATCTCAGTGGTACCACAGACCAAGGAGTCTAGACCTCTCCGGAGGAGACGAAGCAACAGTTTCAGAAGAACCACAAATCTGGAGAAGAATTTAACCTCCTTAATACCTACAGTGGAGAAGGAAATGGCAACCCACTCCAGTACTCTTGCCTGGAGAATCCCAGGGACGGGGGGAATATGGAGGGCTGCCGTTTATGGGGTCGCACAGAGTCGGACACGACTGAAGTGACTTAGCAGCAATACCTACAAAGCCCAGCTGCTCCCTGTTCCCCCAGAGCCCTCCCTAAGAATGTATTCATATTTCTTTTTTGGCATATTCATCTTGACAGAATACGGGGTGCCGTGGAAGCCTAGACACAGGCCAAATGACCTTTCCGTGCTGCGCCCCAGGCCTTTCAGGAGAGCGTGGAGACCACACAGCAGCCGCCACCGCCTACCTTTATTCCAACTTTCCGCCGGGATTGGGTGGGCGGTGCGCCCCGAGGCCCCGCCCACGAGAGGGCACGCTTGCGCGCCTGAGGCCACCGCGGCCATCTTTCATCCGGGCAGTCCGTACGCCTCCCGGAGTTCTCAGAGCGGTCGCGTGGTTCCCGCCCGCGTGGCGGGTAGGCGATCCCTGCTTCCCCACCTCGCCCTGTGGCTGACCTCTGCTCGAGACCAACGGCCTCAGCCCTCACCCCTCCGGGCTCCACGTGAAACCTCGAGCCAGTGTCCTGATGGCCAGTGCCAGCTCCCCGCCCTTTCTACCCGGTGACTCTGGGCAGGTACCTCAGTTTCCTTATGTGTAAAATGGGAGTTTAACAACCCTCCTCGCCACAGCTATACCTGCTGATTGTTGGGCACGTATGATAAATTTTCGGCATAAAGCTCCGCAGAGTGTGTTCCATAAAAACTGTCTACGAGCTTTTCCTGCAGGAAATTGCAAGGGGCCTTGTCGCCACCACCCTTCCAACCACCACAGCTCGCAGGGGTCCCTCTCAACGACTGCAGGCAGGCAGGACGTGGACTCTTTGAAGACCAAGTCGGAGGGCCCAAGGGACTGGCAAGATGCCCTCGGGGAAGTGAAAGAGAAGCCCGAGTCCTTTAGGACATGCGTGTGACCACTTTTGGAAAGGTGTCAGAAAACAGACCAGGGTGCCCAGGACTGGAAAGACTTCGTCGGTTTTGGAACATTTAAACGCCTCCGTACTTGTTATTTTTATCACCCCTGGCTGCCTCCCCATAGGGACTCCCAGGCAGCAGAGAACTCCCAGAATGAAAAGCCTTGTGTGTGTGCTAGCTGTGGGGGACAGGCAGAAGAGGGAGCCAGGATGCTGCGTCCCAGGTGGAGCCAAGCGTGGGTGGTGGTCCCCAGAAGGGAGAATTCAGACCCGGCCTGTGGGGGTCCCCAGGCAAGGGCAGCTGCTCCACCAGCTCTGCAGCCAGGGCCTAGCAGTTTGGGGACCCCTGACTTCCCGTGGGAATGGGAAACTCGCCTGGAACCCCAAGAAATGAGGAAAGTTCCTGGAGAAGGGGGGTAGTGAGTGGGAAGGGGCCAAGGCCTTCTAGAGGGCTGGAGAAACACACCCAGCCCTCCACAGGGTTTTGGAGGTTCCAGAGGAGACCCATCAGTAAAAACCAGGTGAAAGTCACTCATGCCCAGGTTCCCCCAGTCAGCCTGATGAAGAGGGGGGTAGTGGAGAAGACAAAAGGGATCAAGTCTGAGTGGGGGTTGCAGTTTATTTTCAGACACACTCAGAGGGTGGGAGGTGGCCAGGCGGCTCCCTCTGCATCCCCTCCCTGCATTTGGTTTAATCAAGAACTCCTCTCCCTGACCTCTGAATCCCTCAGCTGTGCAAGATAGACAAGGCACTTGACCCCACCATCAGGAGGGGCTCAGGCAGCTGTGGGGTGCGGAGGGTAGAGGTTGGGGGCAGGGTTCAAGTATTCACAGTTCCTCTGTGCATACCCCCGGATTACACTGTGCCCAGGCCTCCCTTCTGGCCCCAACCCTGGGGTTCCTAGTGGTGTTTCTAGCCCTTCTCTCACTCAGAAACTTCAAGATGCGCTCCCTACCCCTCCTTTCCCTGATAATGACAAACCACAGTCCTAAACCCTGTAGTCCAGGTGAGGTAGGGGCCAGGGCAGTGCGCTCAGCCGAGACCCCTCCCTTCCTCACCTGGAGTGGTGGGGGGGTGGCGAGCTGCACTTGTAGTGACCGGTGGGAGCAAGTAGTAACATGTAGGGGGCAGAGGCCCTCAGGAGCTCTGGCCTGCACCCACTCCACCCCACCCTGAATCCCTGAGAGTCCACCTGCAAAGTCAGTATGGGCCGGCCGGGGGGTGGGGAAGAGGGTAACAGGGGCTGGAGGGGAGCCAAGCAGTACCTTGTACCCCCCCACCCCCCACCCCAGTCCTGTTCCCGGGGAATGTGGTGCTTAGGAAGGGCCAGGACAGGGCTCCAGGCCCAGCTTCAAGCTCAGCCTTCCAGAACTGCTGAATTCTGGGAAGGGAGAGCTACTAACCCCCACAGCCCAGATGTCCTGGCTTTGGGCAGAGTGGTGGGAAGGAGGGGTGCCCTCCTAAGGGTATTATAAAAAGCTAAAATCGTTAACGACGACTTGGGAAAAGTGGTTCCCAGCCTCTTGCTTCCCCAAGTTATCAGTCTCCCCAGCACCGAGCAGACAGCGCTGAGGGGGTCCCAGAGAGCTAAGGGAGAGGCCACCGCCCCCTCTGAGAGGGGGCCTGTTAGCACCATGCAATGTTAGAGCACCCAGCAGTCTGATGGATGCCCCTGGACAGGGGCCCTCCAAAGCTGGAGTGCCCACTTACTAAAGCTTCTGTGCTCTTAATGGGGGGCAGAGGGACACCCCTGCTGGAGAGGTGAGGGGAGAAGCCGAGGCCAAAGTCCACACAGGGGTCTCAGGACCCCAAAGGGCCCCTCCAGGAGTCATGACTTGAAGAATCTTCGTACCACAAACTGGCCCAACAAAACCACAGCCAGAACTATGGCTACGTTCTTGATGGGGGCGTTCCCCAAGTCCAAGGCTGCCACCTGCCAGGAGAGACAGAAGGGTCATGGGCGGAGGGAGGGTGCTGGAGGCTCCCGGGCCGGGGGTGGGGCTGGGAGGGGAGGCTCCAGCAGCAGGGAGGGTTGACCAATGCTCAGGCACTCACCCAGCCGCCCCTCTGCGCGATCCACCGTGCGATGGAGCGACGCAGCATGAAGTCGGCCACGAAGCGGGTCACCTGGCCCAGGAAGCCGGTCAGGCCGCGCTGGTAGACGTAGAGGGCCAAGCGGTAGCCGAAGCCCAGCAGAGCCACCACACGGCCCCAGTTGATGCCGCCTCAAACAGGCTGCAGGGAGGGGAGACGCCGTGCTGGAGACCCCCGGGGGCTCTCTTTGCCTTCCTTCCCCCTCTCATCCCTTTGGACCGCCCCCACCCCAGCCCCCTCCCTGCTGGAAAGCAAAAATGGCTTAGCCGTGAACTGGGGGCAGAGGCTGCCCCAGCCTGGCCTTAATCTGGGAAGAGCCTGCGGCCCTGTGAAAGGAGAAAGCTCGGCGGGCAGGTGAGTGAGGCGCTGCTATTGGGGCGCAAAGGCACACAGCGCGTGGAGGGCAGAGCAGGCGGGTGGAGGCAGCGGGGAGATTACCTGTGGGTGCTGCTGCTGGCCTGGCAGCCCGGGACGGCAGAGAGAAAAGGACAGAAGAGGTTAGGACAGTCTTAGAATCACAGCGGAGTGGGCAGTGGCCTCTAAGGACACAGGCAGGGTGTTCAGCTCTGAGCACTGATTCCATCTCCTGCTCCTGCCTTCCCCTCAGCCTCAACTCTACCCTGAGACTGACTCCCTTAACCCAGGTGACAACGGCTAACACCTCTAAGAGTGCACACAATCCTAAGCATATTTCCCCTAGTTTACGGACCAGGAAACTGAAGGCCAGGATGTGTCACGAAGCCGGTAAATGGCGAAGCTAGGATTCGCCCAGGCTGCTGGTCTCTTGAGGCCAGATCTCAGCATCAGGAAGTCATTTTCAAGACCTGGTGGGCTGAAGCCAGGTCCAACAATCATCTTTGGTGTGAAATGTGGCTCCAAATCAGAATGACAGCTGTGCCCAGCAGGGCTGGGGACCTCTGGGAACACCCCCACTGCGAGCCCCCCACCCCACACACAGTCCTGATCTACCGGCTCATGTTGGTGTCAGGGCTCATGAAGGCTGTGCCCTTGCGTACAAAGATGAGGAGCCCGGGCTTAGGAAGAGAAAGATGGGGGTCCAAGGCCACACGTGAGTTAACAGCAGAGGCAGGGACAGAAAACACATCTCCCGACACCAGCAGAGAAGCTGTTTCCCGTTTGATGGGCAGGGCCTGGCGCGGAGGGGACAGCGCCGTGGAGGGGCGGTGGCCGGGGCTACCTGGACGCAATCTTGGTGAAGTACTCGTAGGCGTTGTCTGCGGTCGGCTGCAGGTGCTGCAGCATGGCCTGGAACTCCGTGTCATAGCGCCGGTTAATGTCGTCCCCGATGACAGCGAGCTGGCGGCCCACTTGCCCCATGGTGCTGGAGGATCAGGAGGCGGCCAGTGAGTTGGGGCTCGGGCTGGCAGCAAACCGCTCCTGCCTGAGACGCCCTGGCCTTGGGCTCCCCTCCTGGGAAGTCCTGACTGTGTGCTCAGACATGAGGGCTGGGCCCGGGCACGAGGGGCAGGCTGTGCTGAAAAGGGTGCCGGTTCTGGGATGGGAGCAGTGACCCGAATGCAAAAGGGCAGCAGCAGGAGAAGCCCCCAGGCTTGCTCAGCTGCCAGGACCAGCATGGTGACCCTGCATGAGTCTCCACTTCTTTCAGCACGTCTAGGGGGCTGCAGCTCACCTGGTAGGCTCTGGGTGCAAGGTGACCATCTCTGGGTCAGTAGGCGCAGCCGCCCCCTCGGCCTCCTGCTCCTGCTGATGGCGGTAAAAGACGTAGCTGCGGAAGACCTCCTCGGTATCCCGGGCTACCTGCTCCTCTGGGGACCAAAGCCGGGAGTCAGGGAGGAAGTGCTCTGGGGAGGAGGGTGCCCTCTGCTGGGGGACACACCTGTCGCTCCTCTAGCCCTCGGGTGACACCTAGGGCTGACTGAGTAGAGCTGTCTTCTCACAGCAGCCTCCTGGAGGAGGCGACCACCCCGTTTACAGATGGGGAAACTGAGGCACGGTGTTTGCATAACTTGCGTGAGGTCGTGCGGCTGGAGGGAGCAGTGTGGCCAGGATAGATTCCCGGGCATTTGGCTCTCTGGCTTTTGGTGCCCAAGGCACCCGGCCGTATAAGCCATACAGGAATGTATAAGCTTAGGGAACGTGGGAAACAGAGTTTGAAATTGCAGCCCAGGAAAGTCACATTGGGACATAGTGAGTGGCCTGGGACAGAACCCAAAGGAAGCAGCCTGTGCTGGGTGGCAGAGCTGCCAGCCTTCCGGGTGGTACCCTTGGAAGAGGGCACTCTCTTCCTTCCTCCCCAGAGTCTAACAGCCCGTCTCCCTGTTGAGCAGCCTAATCAGTGATAAGCCGCCTCACTTCCTTATTTCTCCAGCTGGGATAAGACAGCCACGCCCCATGCCTTCCCTCCTGCTCACCCATCCCGCCTGGCTGCCCGGGAGGGCAGTGTCCTCCTCAGGCTCACCGCCCCCTCCCTCGGCCTCCACGCGTCCTTCCCCGTGCTGCTCCCGGGGCTCGGGTCTTGCCTGCACCCCGGCTGCTGAGCCGGCAGGCCGCCCGCACTGGGTGGGGAGGTGCTTTCTCTGCGCAAGGCGGGTAAACTGAGGCGGGCCCCTTGGGCTGTCCAGGTCTGCTCTCGCCAACCCCCAGATGGCCCCAGTGGTCATGGGGTGGGTGAGGGGGGTAGACAGACCCTTACCCGAGGTGGAGGAAGGGTCAGGCTCTTCGCAGCCCTGCCCAGGGGGACCTGGGCCTTGTCCGGAAGCCATTCCTCAGGTCCTGGGAAGAAAAGCAGCTTCAGATTGTGTTGGGGGCAGATAGGAAAGCAGAGATGGGGCCAGGTGCTCCGGCGGCCCAGGGAGGCGGGGAGGGCCCCCCTCTCGAAAGACCCACTGACCCAGGAACTTATCACTTCACTGGCGGCTCTTCAAGGAAGACTGAGGCTGAGAAAGGCCAGGCAGCCAAGACTGCAGCCACTGGGGACCAGCGCAGGCTCCGGGGGGGGGGGGGCCACAGCGGTGCCCAAGCGGCTGTCTAGTCACGTCTTACGCCATTCCTGGGCCGGGAGGTGAGTTTCAGAGGCAGGGCTTCCTTCCGCTGCCGCTGGGGCCCTCTGCACCCTACCCAGTCCACATTCACCGCAGACTCGCTACCTTCCAGCCAGTGACCCGTGAAGGCCGCCCGAAGGCCCCACTTCCCCCGGCTAGTCAGAGCACACGTTTTCCAACTCGGGCCTGTTAGCTGCACACATCCCCAGCGCCTGTGGTGTCCTCCTCACACATGCAGGAGGAGGTGTGGGACGCGGGGGTAGCATGGCAGGGCAGGCACCGTCATGCCCACTGCACAGGTGGGAAAACTGAGGCTCAGGGAACACCCCAGGCCACAGGGCTGGTCAAGCCATCAGGGTGACTGAATTTCCACACGCGTCCATGCTCTCCTCAGCGCTCGTGTCTGACTTGCTTCCCAGTTGCCGGCGGCGGTCTCTGCCCTTGCCCCACCTGCCTAGCAGGCGGCTGAGGAAACCTCGTGTACCCCCCGCCCTTCGGTCTCCAGCTCCCGTTTTCTTCCTTTGCCGGGTTCTGGCCACAACCCCCCCAACTCCCGGCAGCTCAGTGAGCCCTGGGCAGAGGAGTATTTCCTGGACGTAAGCTGTTTCACTTTCACTTTGCACCCTCCTCATTTCCCCGCACCCCAAAGCTGCCTCCATCCCCCAGGCGGAAGCCCCTCTCCTCCCCCTCGGGAGGGCCCACCCTGGGCCCAACACACACGGAGGGCCTGTGTTCCCCCTCCTCCCTGAGAGGGCCTGTATACCCTACCCCACCCCCAGGCCTGGGGCCATTTTCCAAAGGGCCTCAGGAGAAGGATGGGGAGGGGAGGGCCCACCCCTTCACTGTCCAGGGGGCAGGGACAGGGAGAAGGGACTCGCCCCTCCTGCAGCCCGTGGTCCCCCGCCTGCTTAAGACAGACCTTAGCCTGGCACCCCACATCCTAGAAGCTGCTTCCCAAACA
Organism: Nanger dama; assembly: GCA_917880005.1. Taxonomy (NCBI): domain Eukaryota; kingdom Metazoa; phylum Chordata; class Mammalia; order Artiodactyla; family Bovidae; genus Nanger; species Nanger dama. The sequence continues at coordinate 7,964,704 of CAKJTW010000033.1, forward strand.
AGGTGCCTTTCTTCCTCCCTTGGTACCCAAACACAGTGTCCCCCAGGAGGATGCTAACTGCACCTCGACTCCCTCTCCCACTACCCCTGGGGCTCACGGCTGGGGATGAGGTGGAGCCTTGAAACCCGCCCCAGGGCCAGAGGCCTGAGCCGACCTAGGACTTCCTCTGCCCCCATCCAAGTGGCCTGACTTCCTGGTGGGGAGAGTCTGCTGTGCCCCACCTTTTGGGTTTGCCAGGCCCAGGATGCTGCTGGAGTTGGGTGGGGGAAGGGGGCAGATCCTGACCTGGTCTTAGGACTCCTGGGGCAGCAGGAAGCACTGTGAACAGTCTCCCGCTGCCCTTGACCTTGACTCTGACCTCCACTCCCATCCCCCAGACTGCTAAAGAACCTGGCTCTTTGACGCACGATTCTCGATTCTCGGGCAGCCAGGGCCAGGGGCAAAAGGGGACAGTGCCCCAGGGGCGGCCCGAGGGAGCCCCAGCTGGATCGGCCCACCATCGAGGGTTGCTGGAGCTGCCCAGGCAAGCTTTGCGGCAGCGCCCCCCTCCCCAGCGCTCCCCAGGGGCTCCTGCCTCACCCCGGGCCTGGGGCTGCCCAGGGAGGGGGCAGGGGCAGGACTCTCCCAGCTTACCTCCCGGACCCTGGCCCAGGCCCGGGATGGCCCAGCGGGGCGGAGGCCAGAGATCCTGAGGAGTCAGGGGCTGCTCCCAGGGTCGCGTCCCCAGGCCTGGCTTCCAGGAAGGGGAGTCAGTGGATCCCTGGTGTCTGGAGTGCAGCCTTTGCCGGTCCCAGCGCGGCCCTGGGGACCCGCGGGCCTGCGGCGATCATAGAGGCGCCGGCGGCTCCCGGCTCCCATCAGCTCCCTCTAGAGGAAGTCGCTCGGTGGCCGCCGGATGCGAAGCCGCAGCCCGTGGCCCGAGGCGGGTCTGGGCTCCGCAGGAGAAAGTGGCTTCCCTCCTCCTCCCCCACGGCTTTTCCCCCCACCCTGGTTCCCAGCCCCCATTCTTGATCTGTCCCCTGCTCCCTTCCATCAGTGCCAGCAAAACAGCCAGGATGGGGCGGTTCCTTGAGCCCCACTGTGTGCCAGGCACTTTAAAAGCCCTTTGGACTGACTTCCTTGGTGGTCCAGTGGCTAAGACTCTGTCCTCCCAACACAGGGACGTCTGGGTTCGATCCTTGGTCAGGGAACTAGAGCCCACACGTAGCAACTAAGAGTTCACGTGCTGCAACTCAGATACAGTGCAGGCAAATAATATAAAAATAAAAGCACTTTGGAACAACACTGGGAAGTTGGTGCAGTAGGCCACACCCATCTTACAGGGGATCAAACTGAGACTCAGCTGGTTTAAGGAACCTCTCCCAAGGTCACTGAGATGAGTGTATAATCAGGTCTCCAGGAATAATACTAAGTTGAGATTCAGCATGCAGTTAAGACTGTGCACTAGGCACCTACCTTAGTGGTCTCCACAGAGGAAATGTGACGTCCCCTGAATCTGCCGGGCAGGTACCCAGAAAGGGGGGCACAGTGGGCCCGTGCCAGCTGGACCCTGAGAAGGGAGGGAAGGGGGGAGGGCAGTCGCCGGGAATGAGTGCTTCCCAAGGACGGCAGCGGCCACAGGGGAAGGACAGGCAGGGAGGAGAGAGCCCTGGGCCACCAACCCATCCTCGGAGCTGGGGTTCCTCTGGACTCCTCTGTCTGTCCCCGCCCCCCACTGTCTCCTGGGGCCTCCCCAACCCCTCAAGCCCCCCCACCCCAGCTGGCTCCCTAAGCCTTGTCAAACCCCTGCCCTCTCTGCACCCAATGAATCCCCTCTCCCCCTGCCTTCTAGAACTCCTGGAAGTTTCCAACTGGAGGTTTTCAATTTGAAAACCCCCTTCTGTTCTTAAGCAGTTGGTCCTGCTGTGGCTGCTGCGGCCCCTCCCTCTGAGTCAGGGACCCTCTCAGGATGGAGGCCCCTGCTTCAAGCCCTCGACCCCGAATTTTGGACCACTCCTCCATGTTCTGCTTTTTCCGGAGCTTGGTGGGCAGCCAGCACAGTCTGAAGAGCTCAGACAAGGCCTTGCAGAGGGGCCGGTCATGGCCCCTGAGGGGGCAGGACGCCGTCCCCTTGATGACCAACCGTCAGGGACAAGCCGGGAGGAGGGAGTCCAGGCCTCCCGCCACGCTGCCCTTCGCCCGCCCTGGGGCCCTGCTGCGGCCCAGCCCCTTGGGCCTGGAGATGGGGGATCTGGGGGCCCAGACTTGCCCCTCCACAGAGGTCCCGAGGGTCATGGCTCAGGGCATAGAGGTGAAGCCAGTCCTGCCCAGAGGAAGCCAGGAGGTGCTGGGCCACTTGTCTGAGCTGGAGGAGAGGGAAGGGGAGGCCTCAGGGAATACGGGGACCTCAGAAAGGTGAGGGGCTGGGCCACGGATGGAGGAGCTGGGGGAAGCCAGGGTGTCAGGAGGGAGGGGGGTGTGGGCCTGAGGTTTGAGGACCCGAACTGGGGAGGGACTAGGGGCTTCCCTGGTAGCTCAGCTGCTAAAGAACCCACCCACCTGCAAGGCAGGAGACCCCAGTCTGATTCCTGGGTCAGAAAGATCCGCTGGAGAAGGGATAGGCTACCCACTCCAGTATTCTTGGGCTTCCCTGATGGCTCAGCCAGTAAAGAATCCACCTGCAGTGTGGGAGACCTGGGTTAGATCCCTGTGTTGGAAAGATCCCCTGGAGATGGGAACGGCTACCCACTCCAGTATTCTGGCCTGGAGAATTCCATAGACTGTAAAGTCCATGGGGTTGCAAAGAGTTGGACACAACTGAGCGAGTTTCACTATCAGGAATGGACTCCTTGGGTGGGCAGAGGACTGGGTGGGCATGGTCGTTCACATCAAGGGTGGAGAGGAACCTGGAGAGGGCAGAGGGAGGCAGAGACAGGGGTCCTCCTGCAAGTGAGGGGTTGTGCATAGGGGCACTGAAAGGACAAGGGCACAGGCCAGGGACTAGGAAGGGTGCGTGTGAGATGAGCTGGGCCTCTCATCACTTCCAGCTCCTTGCTGGGCCCCTCCCCTCCTCACCCCCCTTACCCTACTTTTGGGGGATCATCCCCCTTTGTGATGAAGACCCCAGAGGGCAGAGCAGGGAGCAGTGGGGAGCAGGGGGTGGAGGAGCTGAGCAGGGCCTCGACAGGGGTTTGGGACCTTCACCACCTCTTGGGCCCCACCTGCTGCCCCCATCTGACTGTGCTCTGGGGTCAGGGGCCACTCTGCCCAAGTCTTGGTGGTGGAGCCAGGATGCACACGGAGGGCCATGGGGCCACTGGAGTTCAGCCCCGAGGCCTTCACCAGGGAGGAGGAATGTCTGCTCGATGGTGAGTGTGGTGGCCACAGGCCCCAGGGGACAGCCAGGGCATCGGGCCTGGGGTGGGTGGGGGCGCAGGGGACACGGGGGCAGTCTGAGTGGAGCTGGATCCCAGCTCCACTCGGCGCAGGCTGTGTGAGGGTGGCAAGTTGCTCAGCCTTTGTGCATCTCAGTTTCCCCATCTGTAGAATGGGAGCGTGATAGCATCTCTGTCAGAGGGCATTAGCAAGGATTAAGTGAGACGTTCTCTCCGTGAAGTGCCTAGAACTGTGCCTGGCACACAGCAGGCGTTTGCTAAAGGAAAGCTGGCTGTAGCTCAGCCCTCCCGATGGACCCGCGCTCCTCAGGCTGGGCTTCCGCCTTTGCTGTGCGCTCCCAGTGACCACTGCCCTCCACAGGTGACCCAAGGGTGGCCTCCTCCAAGGCGGGGGCAGCTCCCTGGAACCGCCTCCTCGGCTTGTACAAGTGGCTCCAGACAGGGGCCATGGCCAAGGTCCGTGGGGCCCCGGGCGGAGGCGGGGCGGGGCCCAGGAGAGCGCGCCGTCTCACCCGCTCCTGCTTTCTGCTCGGGGGCCGGGGAAGGGGTGGGGGCCCGGGCCCAGCTGCCCCCTCACGGGGTGGCGGTCCACCCTCAGTTCCCTCTCAAGAAAGGCCTGCCCCGAGGGGAGCCAGGCGAGGAAGAGGAGGCGGCAGCGGAGGAAGAGGAGGCGGCAGCGGAGGAAGACGGCGCCCTCCAGCTCTGCGTCCCGGGCATCGTCACCCTCCAGTCCCCGCTGGATAAGGCCTTCAGGTCAACGGACACAGCAGGTGGGTGTGCCGCCCGCACCCTCTCACCTCGCCCCCAGCCCTGCTTCGGTGGAGTGGCTCTCGGATGCGACACCAGTTAACACCACCAGGGGGAACCACAGGACCTAAAATGATCGCCCAGGCCGGCTGACCCGCGGGCACCGGTCCGCAGAAGGAGTTGTGGGTGTGCCTGGGAGGCGGGGGAGGCTTGAGGGGGTGGGGGCGGCTTATGACCGGGACCGTGGCTCCTCGAGCAGCACCCTTTCCCAGCCCAGAATTCTAACTCCTTCAGTGGCGCCCCCTGCACCCCCCGTATTCCCGTCAGGTGTGCACTTGCTGTGACGGTGCCCAGGGGACTCCCTCTCCCACTGCAACCACCTCACTACTCTGGGGGCGAGCAGATGGCTTAGTGGTAATGAATGACAGCCTCCAGTAGTCTCCGTTGACATTTTCCTTCAGTTCAGTTCAGTTGCTCAGTCGTGTCCGACTCTTTGCCAGGCCTCCCTGTCCATCACCAACTCCCGGAGTTCACTCAGATTCACGTCCATAGAGTCAGTGATGCCATCCAGCCATCTCATCCTCGGTCGTCCCCTTCTCCTCCTGCCCCCAATCCCTCCCAGCATCAGAGTCTTTTCCAGTGAGTCAACTCTTCGCATGAGGTGGCCAAAGTACTGGAGTTTCAGCTTCAGCATCATTCCTTCCAAAGAAATCCCAGGGCTGATCTCCTTCAGAATGGACTGGTTGGATCTCCTTGCAGTCCAAGGGACTCTCAAGAGTCTTCTCCAACACCACAGTTCAAAAGCATCAATTCTTTGGCGCTCAGCCTTCTTCACAGTCCAACTTTCACATCCATACACGACCACAGGAAAAACCATAGCCTTGACTAGACGGACCTTAGTCGGCAAAGTAATGTCTCTGCTTTTGGATATACTGTCTAGGTTGTTCATAACTTTTCTTCCAAGGAGTAAGCATCTTTAATTTTCCTTAACATGGGCCAAACCCTCTCCTAAGCACTTTTCATGAAATACTGCATTCTGACTCTGGGGTCGGTCCTGTTATACCATCTCCGCTTCCCTGTGAGATCACTGGGGCCCAGAGGGGTTAAGTAATTTGTCCACTATCACCTCACTAGTCAGTGGCAGAGCTGGGGCTTGAACCCCGGTGGTTTGGGTTACTCCGGATTGGTATGCTGGAACTGATGTCTGGAGGAGGTGGGGCAGGGTGGAGCAGATGTCTGCCCCTGGAATGAACACTGTCCCCCAGGAGGCAGGTAAAGAGATTCACTCTCAGGATGGGAGCAGGGAGCCCAGTGAGCAACCTGGGACAGGCTGGGCGGTGGGGAGGTGGAATCTGGTGGGCTCTAGGGGCCCGACTGGGGGTGACCAGGGGCCACGCAGGGCAGGGAGAGGTTTGGAGAGCTGGGGCCACTTCCTCAGATCCCCAGCAGGCTGCAGCTGCCCCCCTCCTGCCTGTCCCATGCCCTTCTCTCTCTCTGGCTCTCAGGTTTTGTGGAGGCGGAGCTAAAGAAGCTTCTGGTCGTTCAGCCGGAGTCCCGCCTCTGGAAGATGGGTGGCTACGACAGCTGGGAGCTGCTGACCCAGCCAGAGATCACCCTGGAGGAGGCGGGCGTCGTGGATGGCCAGGCACACCCACCCACCCACCACCCCGCTCTGCCTGTGGTTGCTCGGAGTCTGGGGCTGGAGACCTCCCCTCTCTGTAGGCTGTGGGCCCAGGCTCCGGCCAGCCCGCACCCTGCTGGGCAGGAAGGGCCCAAGTCCTTCTCCATGGTAGTCTCTCCGAGAGCACGACCACGACCCCGACCTCCTAAGCCACTTCTCCATCTGGCTGGCTCTCACTTAGCCCAGGGCCCGTTGCTAAGGCGTCACTGGGGTGCATTTGCTGTGTGGTTCCGGGCAAGTCTCCCCCACTCCCTGGGACTCAGTTTTCTCATCTCCAGGAGGAGGGAGTTTATCAGGCGGCTTGACGGCTTTCCTGTGCCTCTGTCATTCGCATAAGGTCGCTCTTTCTCCGTCTCCCATTCACATCCACACCTTCTCCCACAAACACACACAGGCGGCAGGGGAGTTGCCAGGGGTGTTGCCAGGGGTAACAATGGGGACCACCCCCAGCCCGCCCTCTTTGGCATTGGCCTGAAAGTTTAGGCCTGTCCAGGCTTCTGTGAGTGCACACTGATAGATCTGTTGATGACAAAAATGTGTCGATTTCCTTTCTGGGTTAATTTCCATTCATTCATCAGCTCACCCTTTCTTTCAATGGACATCTGCCCCCTGCAGACTGTGCAGTTCACAAAAGGAAGGAGCGAAGTCTGAAGTCGGAGTCTCTGCTGCGGCCTGACTTGCTCTGTGACTTTGAATATGGGCTTTGGTGTTTTTCACATGGGAAGGGAGCCATTGGAAGATGAGATGAACTGAAGAGTGTGTGGCAGTCAACTGCAAAGGGCACTCCAGTGTCAGGGATTATGACTCACCCCTCGAGGGTCACGAACACCAGGAACCCTTGCCTACCCCTCGTCCTGAGCCTTAGGCCATGCCACAGGTGCCCCTGGGTGCTCTGGGGGAGCCTCACCATACACCACACAAGTCCTGGCTCTGGTAGGGCTCCTGCTTTTTTGCCTTTTCCTGCTGAAGGGACCTCTCCTCCCCTGCGCCCTCCAGGGCCGCTCCCTCGGGCTGGCCTGCCCCCGTCCCTGGCGGCGCAGTCCTACGGTGGCCTGAGCACACCGCGGGCCATCAGGGTAGGTTTCTGGATGGTGGCGCAGGCCCGTGCCTCACCGGGGGCGGGGCAGCCTGCTGGGGGCGTGTCGAGGGGCGTGTCCTCATCACCACCCCCTCTCTCCTTGTCTGCCCTGAGGGACACCAGGCTGAGGGGGGGAGGGAGCCGGGCCCCAGCCTTTGGGGAATGCTGGGGCCCTGGGGTAGGGTCGCTGAGGCCGCAGAAACAGTGCCCCGGGCTGGAGGGAGGGGTGCCGAGGCCCTTCGGCGTGGTGTCCAGGACAGAGGTGAGGGAGGGCTCGGGCCATCTGGGGCTGCTCCCCACCAGGCCACAGGGAGGTGGCTCCGAGCTGGTGCGCCTGGGCCAGCTGCGGGGCCCCTGGGGGCGGCTTCCAGAAACGTGGCCTTGGGCTGCTTGTCTCTGGGAGCGCAGGTGGGACATTCTGGGGGAGCCGAGCAGGGAGAGGAGAGATCAGAGATGCCAAGTCCTCTGCATTCACCCACTTGCGACCCCCCAGCACCTGCTTCTGGAGGAGATGGACGAGATGGGAAACTGGCCTCCAGAGTGAAGCTGGCGCCCGGGGTCCCTGCAGGTGCGGAGGGATGGAGCCCCGCTCCGCAGGGCACCTCAAGGAGCCCCTGGGGCAAGGAGTCTCAAGATAACCCTTGTCTGTGCATCTGCAGGGTGGGCCTGCCCGGCAGACTGCTCCCACTCCTCAAAGTCAGGCCTGTCACATTACTAATAAAACTCAGTTTGGCATTGGGCTCCTTGACTGTCTGCGGAGCCCGCCCCTTGTCCTGCACCGAGAACAAGCCCAGCATACCCGGGGTCTGGTCTCCTCACTGGGGCCCACAGGCCCCAGGCCACCCCAGCTGCAGAGCCCCGGGCCCCATCTGAGCGGGAAGACAGTGAGTCTGGTGCACCTGACTGCGGTGGGGAAGGACCTGGGGCCACAAGGCCTGCAGGCCCTGGACCTCCCTTCCTTTTGAGTTCCCAGGCCCAGCGTGGGGCCTCCTGGGAGGATCCGGGAATTCTCCAGCAGGAAGTTCCTGCCCAGCCTGCCTGGGACAAAGCCAGGGAAGCAGACTGTGGGGGCTGGCCCCAGGGGCCAGGCCGGGGGGTGGGGGGGTGGGGGCGAGGGCGGGGCCCCTGGGTAAGTGGAGCTGTGCCACAGGGGTGCAGGGCCAGGCCCCACGCTGCTGCCCTGGTCGGGGCCCACTCTGCCAAGCGGAGTGCTGGGTACCTCTGGGGACCCTGGATGCAGGGGAGGTCCAGACATCTAGAAGACATTCCTCCAGCTCTACCGAATTCCAGAAGCGAAGGTGGGGTTGAGTTACTCGTGGGAGGCACACCTTCATCCCTGGCTTCGTGGGCTAGGTGCAGTTTGGACACCAGGAGGTGCTGTTTGCTGGGGAGGGCTGGCTGGTTGCCTATGGGATGCTGGTTCATTGTCTCCCGTTGGGGTCCGGGCTCTGAGCCCCCAGTGTACATGTGAGAACTCACACTGCCCCAACGCTTATCAACAACACTGCTATTTACAGACACACGTCTGGCCTTCTCCTCGGGGCTCCCACTGGATCCAGCCCAAGGCCTGTACAGAGCTAAAGATCAGTGTCAGAAAACGGGCTGCTGCTTGAATAATTATTGTGATTGCTAACAGCAGCTGTCTGTCAGGTGGGAGTGCTGGAGGGGTGGGGTGGTGAGGGGCGGCCAGCAGCCTGACGTCCCACCCTGCCCCGTCCAGCAGCAAAGGTGAGCGCCCTGCCTCCCACCCTAAGCCGGGGGCTCAGAGCGGAGCTTGGAGACAAGATGGCTAGTGATTCACAAGTGGACCGGGGCTTCCCAGGCAGGCTGCCCACCCCCTGGAATCCTTGACTCAGGCCCTGACCTGGGGCCGGTGGAAAGGGCCATATGGACTGTCCCCCTGAGTCAGCTGGGAGGTGGCCTTGCGATCAGATGACTCACCTGGGCCCGGATTCCTTCCTCCAGGGTGTTGGCTGGTGGGAAGCGTGGGGCCTTGGAGGGCGGCCTGTGGGCTCCCTGATATCTCCCGCATGGATGCAGCCCTCCTCACGGACCCCACGAAGAGGGTGCTTCTCTGCCTTCCCCCGTCCTGGGAAGCCCCAAACCTGGTGCCAGCCATGCCCAGGCTGGAGGGGGGACCCCAAGGTGCAGAGGAGTCCAGACGCTGCCCTGCCCCCTCCCCCCGGTGTCTCTGGGCAGCAGCAGTGGCCCCTGGGCACAGGCGGGCACCATGGTGGGTCAGGGTAGTCTGGGCCCTGCGGGCAGCTCAGGTTCCTCGGCTGCTCGCCTGAGCCAAGTGGCGCTAAGTTCTTGGGGAGCATCTCAGCCTTGGACCCCCGCTCCCTGGTCCTCTCTTTCCCTCTCTGTCTAGTGAGGGTCCTGGCACCGTGTGGTCCACCCAGCTCCCTGGGTTCCTGTGAACCCCCAGGAAGGAAGGTCAGTGAGGCTGGGAGCAGAAATGGGGTCTGAATCAATGCAGGCTTGAAGGCCCCTCCCTGGCCCCAGAAGGTCCTTGGCCAGCTTCTGTGGACGGGCCTGGCTTGACGCTCATGAGCAGGGGAGGCAGGAGTGACAAGCTTCAGGTACCTGCAGTGGGGGAAGGCCTGGGGTGCGCGTGCAGGGGGCCAGGCACAGGTCCACCCTGCAAGGGGCCAGGGGCCAGGCGGGTGTGTCCGAAAGGCTTTCTGGGAATGCTGCCGATGCAACTGTGGGTCTGACCCGAGGCCTGGGCGGCACTGAAAGCTGTCTTCCCAGGACTTATGTGGAGGTCCAGTGTTTAGGACACCGCGCTTCCACTGCAGGGGGCACAGCTTTGATCCCTGGTCTGGGGATTAAGACCCGGCCTGCCATCCCTGGTGTGCAGACAGCGAGGGAGGGCGGCTGCGCACCCCTTGCAGGTTGGGCCCTGTACCAGGAGCTTGGCTCGGGGTGAGGGGCTCTGAAACCCCGAGAGCTGCCTCTTTCTCATATGCGCAAAGGGACCAGTCAGGCTGGCGGTGCCCTAGTCAGGTCCAAGTCGAGCTGAGCGTCAGAACTTGCCGGCCGCTGCCCTGTCCCGACGCCCCTCTCCTCCAGCCCTCATCTTCCGCCACCTCTCACTGTTGGCAGCTGTATGTGGGCCTCTGCTTCTCTCTCTTGCTGTATATCTGGGGGTGGCAGAGGTGAGACACAGCCTCTGGATCCATTCTGAGGGCACGTGGGGGACTGTAGGGGCTGAAAGGAAGGCAGTAGGTGGTGGAGGAGGCAGTAGGGTGGATGGAAATGTGGGCAGGGCAAGAGGCAGGCCTGCCTGCCCCGGGAGACGGTGGGTGGGGCTCCTAGGGCAGGGCCTTCCAGGAAAATGCCACCTTGAGCCCTGCATAGAGGCAGTGCTGGTCAGGATTGCCTCTTGGGGTCACACAGAGTCGGACACGACTGAAGTGACTTAGCAGTAGCAGCAGTAGCAGGCAAGGGAGGGGCAATGCCCCCTGGGTTATTTTCCAGGTGGGAAAGGAGCTGCAGGAGCAGAGGGGAGAGGCTCTGCCAGGTGGCAGCCAAAGCTCTAGCTTGACAAGCTCATGAGACTGCAGGCAGGCCCCTGACCTCCCTGAGTCTCAGTTTTCACATCCTGGAAATGGGCGAATCACAGGCTTCTCCTGCAGGCTGAGTGAAGGGCTGTTTGGCACCAAATATCAGTACTGATTAAGCACCCACCACATCCTGTTCTAGGCCCTGGGGCCGGGCGGGGCGGGGGGGGGGGGGAGCCTTGAACAAGACACTCTGAACCTCCTTTTTTGAGGGCTTAGGATTGCTAGCAGGATAAACTGAACAGAGACTGGATCCAGGCGTGGCAGATGCTGTGAGGAAGCTGCTGGGCGGCTGTCTCAGAGGGTGGGACAAGGGAGGACTCTCTCAGGAGGTCCTATGGACGCAGGGGCCACCAGGAAGGGAGGGCAGGGACCGAGGGGGCAGCCCAGGCGATGCCCTGAGGCAGGAGCAGGCCTGGGGCATGTGAGGAACAGGAAGCAGACCTGCAAGGCCAGAGGGGGAGTGAGATCAGAAAGGAAGGAGATCACATCCTTTGTTGATTCGGGTTTTGAGAGTTTGTTTGTATTTATCTTAAAAGTTTGTCTTTGTCTGTCTGTGGCAGGTCTTAGCTGCAGCAGGTAGGGTCTTTAACTGAAGTTTGCAGCATCTGATTCCCTGACTAGGCATCGAACCCCGCCCCCTGAACTGGGGAGTCTTCGCCACTTCCACCAGGGAAGTCCCTTGAGGGGTTTAAGCTTATCAGAGCGAGTGCCCAGTGGTTAACATTTTAAAAGTCCCCTTGGCGGCTGCATAGGGACGAGACCGTAGGGGCGAGCGGGGGTGAGGCGGGGGTGGGGGATGCTGCGCAGGAGGTTGCTGGGGTAGGGGTGCGTTCCTCTCTGGCGGCTGCTATGAGGAGGGCAGTGGGGCGGCGTTGAAATGGGCCGTGAGGAGTACCGGAGGGGCTCCACCACCAGGGGGCGCCGCCGGTCCTCGGCGGTCAGCCGGCCCCTCGCCGCTTGCAATCTCTCAGCCGCACCCCCGCCGCCGCCTCCGGGTGGGCAGGGTCAGCCTCGCGGTGTGCAGTCGGAGGAGGGTTTGTCGGCCACCGTGGGCGACGGCGCCTCAGCAGGGCCTGTGCGCACTCAGGCCCCGCCATTGCGTCCTGGCCTCGAAGGCCCCCTCCATCCGAGGGTGCCCCCGCCCGCGAAGGTGCGCTCCTGGGCCAGATGACCAACGGTGGGTATTTCCATGTCCCCTCACCCCCCACCCCTGGATCCCCGGGTGGCGGAGGGCTGAGGCTGCCTCTGCTGAAGGCAGTTCGATTTAACCTGTCCAGGGACCAAGCAGAAACGACTGCCTCCCCTGTACTCGTGAAATCCACAGTGGGCACGTGGGGTCAGGGCAACCGTGCAATAAAAATCAGAGCAAGATGTTGCTATAACACAGGTTTGGAAAGCAGAGGAAGGAGCTAGTGATTCCATCAGGGAGGAACCTAGAAGGCCTCAAAGAGGAGGAGGCACCGACTGTGACTTGGGGCTTGCAGGAGCAGGAGGGATTTGACAGGTGAAGTAAGGGGAGAGGGCATGCCTGCCGGGGGGCACCCGCCGGGGATGTGAGGAGTGTCCAGTCAGCACTGGGGCCCCGCTGTCTGCCTCTCCGACCCAGAAACCACCCCTGGTCTCCCCTCTCCCAGGTCTCCCTGTTCAGTCCACCAGTATGTGCACTCCGTCCTTATCTCCCTGCCGACCGTCTCTCTGTACACGTGCAATCTCGTGCCTTGGCTGGGCCCGGATCACAGCCACACTTTCCAAGCCCCTCACAGCTGCTGACCCCAGATCGTCCCTGCTCCTTCTCACAGCCCTGCCCATCCTATACAGCTGACTCTGGCACCTCCTCTTCTAGGCCCCTCACAGCTCCCTGGCTATGGAACTAATGGGATCCACGTGTTTCCCTGCTCCCCTTCCCTGGACAGACATATCATGAAGCCAGG